>OZ023180.1:20566128-22966128 GCA_963995505.1 Hypericum androsaemum
ATATAGTCTGTTCAATACACTGATCGTTTTACAATTTGGTTTCGAAAAATCTTTAATGTACTTGTTTTCATGTTGTTATAAAAACATTGACAGCCGGAAAAGGAATCTGGAGATTTGCGTTCAAGAATGAATCATCAGCCATCATACATATAGTATATATATTGTTTTGATATTTTAATACAATTTACTTATCAAAACAAAAGTATATATATTGTTATGTACGTGTATGTTGTGACGAGGATAAATCTAACATCTACGAAAGAGGGAGCTGCCTCTGCATAAAATATTAACACAAAGAAGTATACGGTTTAATTAACAAAAACCCAAACACAACAATCAGCCAAGAAAGTAAGGACAGAGCCAATTCAGACACGAAATTTCCAAACAATAAATACACAATCAAAAAGGGTCCAAAAATGATGCTCAAATTAGAACAAAGATTTTAATATTTGATCAAGGTGCTTATTGGAGATTTTTTCAAAATGAGAGACACCATAACACATTTGTGTTTATATATTTTTTAACTATACCGTAACCGTGTGATCAACTAATTCAAGTAACCTGATTATATGTCCGAGTAATTCATGTTGACAAACTTTGAATGACGAAAATACTTAACATAAATGTTTAGATGTATACCTTCGAGAAAGCTCCGAGTTTACTAGATGGGAATTATACTGTTGAAGTCAATGAGCCTCCTTAATTGCTTCAATCAAAGAAAGTCACAAAGAGTGAAACCCCTTTGTGGTTGTCGGGTCGGAATAAAATATATGGTGGCTTGTTGGGCAAGTAAGGAAATTAAAGGCAATCGTGGGAAAAACGGATGGTGCATGTATGGTGGCTGCAATAATTGTAGGTTATATGCTTGGGACCAGATTGACGAGAGGTTCTCTATTGATGTAATAAGAGATAAGGGTCAAGAACACAATCGGAACAGAACAAAAAAATGAACTTGTATCCCAAGACAAAGAGCTAGAGGACCAATTTCCGAGAGAGAGAGAGTTGGACTTGTCTACGGGGTAAGAGAGACTTGTATTGTGTGGATCGTGTAATAATATTCTTGGCTGCTTCTCCATCAAGCATATCGGGTTGATGCGTGTGGCTGTCGCTGGAGTGCCAATCTCCACCGAAGTCTCTGTCTCCGAATCGTCCAGTATAACGTTGGGAAGACGAGAGCGCTCCGTGACACTTTCTTCGGTGCCTGTTGTTGTGACTGGTTTCCCGAAATCAATATCGTATCCCCGAACTAATGCAAGTGTGGTTGGATGGATACGGGTCGCCCTTAAATTTGTGTTGGGAGGGATCGAATCCTAATACCGTAAAGATTTTGGGGATTAGGCCAACCCGTCTAAATTTTAATTCACCAAAAAAAGTTGGAGTACACATCTCCAACATAGTATCATAAAAAAAATATCCTTTTAAAAACATAAACATAATTTACACATATATTACTTATTAACATTAAGCTAAGATCATATGTTAAAAGACCAACAAATATGTACAATGGAGCGACCTAGATTACAAAAGAGAAAGACCATCTGGAGACCTTCAAATGTAGCCCGAGATGGAAGGCAACGGGCTGAACTCGAATGGAAAAGATTCTGCAGATGCAAAACACAGCTCAAATCTCTTCACCTGTGGATTGAAGTAAGGGATAAATATTTTAAAACACTTAGCAAGTAAATATTATAAGTAACATGTATTTAATCAACCAGTTATCCCCATCAAAACCAAATACTAACACAAGGCTACGATGACAAAAGGACCACTTCACAAATAAGGTCATCAAAATAATCACATATCAAACATAACCAGAAGTTCAAATAGATCTTTAGAAATACATAGCACAAATCGGATAAACTTCAGATAGGTCTAGATAGTGTCACTTCCACACCGATACGAGGATATCATATCTTAAAGGCGCCATAAGAAACCAACTCCGTCGGCAAAATATCATATCATATACATATCTAATGTATTCTCAGTATATGTGCACATATGCCAACATCCCCGGTTAGTCACGGGTAGACCTCATCATCCGCCATCTCACAAATGACATACTAAACACACATAATACACATTGACCAAAATATATTGACCACATACCCAAATTCATACCAAAAGAGTCCCATATCACGAATTGGGCAAAATAGTCCCAAATAGACAAATAATCCACAAACATCATCAAATCCCATATTGACAAAAACTAATCATATAACCATACTTTAAACTAATCAAAAGTATACCAAATTATACATATCACCCACGCTAGTTAACTAAATACATGTTACAAAGAATATCCACTTACTAGACAATGGTTGCTCAAACTATTCAAAGAGAAGCTCTGTGCTTCGTTTTATAATTCGTGGCACTCGGATTTAAAACGTCGGTTAACTAATCAAAAAAATACAAACTACTATCATTACCAGCCTCTTAAGCATGTAATTAGATCCTAGGTAACATAAAAATGCCTTAGTTCATTTCTTAGATTCGGATTTACACAAAGCAGCCCCAAAACCTATGCTAAAATTCATAAAACTACACCCCCGATGATCAATTTCTCTTCAAATTTCTATACATAAAAATTCTAGCTAAAACTTACCTTAACTTCCTTCTTCTAGGTCTATATTAATCTATTCTAATCTTTACCTACTAGCTTTTTCAAGGTGTAAAAGGGTTTCTACTCAAATTAAGCAAAATCCTACAAAGTTACTTACCTATTCTTCCAAGTTGTTCAAATCTGTCCACCTTTTTTCCTTCTTCTTTTACCTTTGGTTTCTCCCTTTCTCCTAGGCCTTCCTCTCTATTTTTCTGTCCTAAATGACCAATTGGTTCGTGCCTATCTTCTGGTCCAAAAGAAATTTTCTCTTTTAAGTGCATGCCAAGTAGCTTAGTCATCCTACCATTGATTTGCCACCTAGCCAAATTGCATAAAAATTTTCCTTTTATCCTAAACTTTTTCAGCCATTCAACATCATTTCTAAACTTTTTAATACGTTCTAATAAGTCCCTAAAATGAACCGTATTTAATTAAAGTCGCATAACGAATTATTTTCATAAAACTTTCCCATATCGACGAAATCAACTTATATCCGAGCACCTAAATTTCTTGCCTTATTCTGGACAGATTATTTTATAAATCACAAAACTCAAAGAACAAAGTTATAGAACTAGATGTTATAAATCTACACAAATTAGAATCAACTAATTTGAGGTCCGGATGAGGAAGTTACGCCTATTTAGACTATGCCTAAGTCCTTCTAAAACCAACCTTATTATGTTGTAACCAATTTGGTTGAAGGGTGAGGGTATCACATTTTTATTGAACTTCCTTGACCCCGACTTGAATCTTTTCCATCTTTTCCTTCTCTACGATCATGGTTTCCCTCAATAGACAACCCTTCTCCTTGTTCATCGCTGACTTTCTTCCTTTGATGAAACGCCAGTTGGTCACCAGTGATATCCTGCAACACCAAAGACTATTTGCCCCAAGTTAGAGTCGTAACCAAACTCTCGTAGGAACTTAGCAAAGAATTTAGCAGCAACAATGTCTTGTCTTTGTCCTCGAACTTCACATCAACTCTAATCAGATCACTCACAAAGTTGATTAAAACTATTGATGTGTTAGCTCAAATCCGAGTCCTCCATCATCTTAAGCTCATACAACCTTTGCTTAATATAAAGCTTATTCGATAACGACTTTGACATATACATGTGCTCCAATTTCTTCCAAACCTCAACTGGTGACTCCTCATCCATGACATGTTACATCAAATCATCTGCCTAGCACAAGCGAATTGCCGGTACCGCCTTAGCCTCAAACTCTTTCCACTCTTGCTCCTGATTGGCGCCAGGGGTCTGGCAGGCGCTAGCCCGCCTACTTTTTCTCGCCAACTCCAATACTAATCACCTTGTCGTCCTTCAAAGGTCGTTTGCAGCGTGACCCGGTACCTGAGCTCCTACTTCTAGAGCATTCCCTCCATGGAAGCCCCCCTACCCAGAGCCTAACCAACTAGTTGTCGCCCGATTCGAGTTCAGATTGGGTCATTGACTTTAGTCCCTGCAACTCAGTGATGCAGTCAACCACCACGCCTATGGCGATTAGGACCACGGAGGAGACGACGAGGACGACCCAGATCCCAACCAACCCACTCAGACTATTTGCACTTAGACCTCCAGTCCCTCTACGGTCGGGCCCCTGTTATCGACCTGATCCTCCGACGGCGGTCCAACTTCCCGACTCAATCCAAAATTTATGGCGTCGGCGAGTAACGGAGAGAATGAGAGGGATAATGGAGAGGAGGAGAGATTGATAATTTTTAAATTTTTGGTAAGGGTAAAAAAGTCATTTTACATAAAAATTGATCGATGATGGCAGCAGGACCCGATAGTATAATAAAACCAAACTACAGAGACTTCTGCATCTATTTCGAAAATACATGGATCGTATTGTCTGTTCAACCATATCTTAGGGACTTAGGTGTAATTTAGATATAATTTTAACTTTTTACATATTACAAAAGAACTCGAATCGAAATTGACTTGGAATCGAATACGTCGGTTCGTCTAATTTTAAAATCTTGAACCGTATTTAATTTGTCTCTTGACGAATTCAAATCAAGTTTTTAATAAATTGAATCAAATCATGAATCAAATTTAATATAGCTCTAGAACTACCCTGAAATTTTTTCTGCAAACCATCAAAAAAAATCTTTTCTCCTGAAGAGACTACTCCCTGAATCTCTATGACAAAAGCTGTTTTTCCTAAAATCTAATCTTGCTCGTGAGTTTTGGGAATCCTCCACCTATTGCATTGCACTTCACAAATTCAAACACGTCATTTTTTAATGGACATTGTCATAACTTTCTGTCAAGTACATTTCTTACTGTTGCTTAAATATAATACTACATTTCTTCCGGGGAAAAAGATGGCAAGACAAATTTTAGTTGTGAATTTAAGAATGTAAAAAATATTTGTTTTTGAAAGGATTGGATAAAAATTCGCAGATTCACAAAAAAATGTGAAGCACAAATTGTAAAGGCATAATACCAATGGGCAGTAAGCAAAACGATAAAAAGAAACGAACAGAACGCAATCGGCCAGTGACAGAATCGTCAGGGATGACGTCACGACAATATTTGACCCGCAAATTAAGTAAGAATCTCAGGAAAAAAAAGTGGTGGCACCTAATGATTTTTTTTCTTTCGGTCCCATGGATGCAATTTACTGCAACATTTATATTTAAACTAATTACAGTTTAAGCAGATGTAGCTATTCATGAAGTTTAGTATACTAATTTTTAAAAAATATAGTTAATTTCTAGTCAACTGTATTTAATCGGGAATATGAAAAGCATTATTACGTACAAGATCTATCTAATACGAGACACCGAAAACTTCATCGAAAATTTGGAATATCGGAGAATATGAAGGAGTAACAATATCTATTATTAATATTTTATTAAAATTTAAGAGATTTCATAAATTTCAAAACAATTACAATAAAATATAGGGAAAAGTCCACTTTCGTACCCTGTGGTATCGACCAAAATCACTTTAGTACCCTGTGGTAAAAAACCGATCAATCGAGTCATACTTATTCCAATTAACATCAAAAAGGGCCTCGGGCAGCTGCCCGGAGCTGCCCGAACCTACCCGCCCGCTGCCCGGGCCACGTGGCCAGCCACGTCACCAATTTTGGTGACGTGGCGCCACGTCACCAAGAGGAGGAGGAGGAGGAGGAGGAGGAGGACGCGGGGAGGAGGAGGAGGAGGAGGAGGAGGCGGAGGAGGAGGAGAGGAGGAGGAGGAGGAGAGGAGGAGGCGGAGGAGGAGGAGAGGAGGAGGGGGACGCGGGGAGGAGGAGGAGGAGGAGGCGGAGGAGGAGGAGGAGGAGGAGAGGAGGAGGAGGAGGAGGAGAGGAGGAGGCGGAGGAGGAGGAGAGGAGGAGGAGGAGGAGGAGGAGGAGGAGGAGGGGGGACGCGGGGAGGAGGAGGAGAGGAGGAGGGGGAGGAGGACGCGGGGAGGAGGAGGAGGAGGAGGAGGAGGGGAGGAGGAGGAGGAGGAGGAGGCGGAGGAGGGGAGGAGGAGGAGGAGGAGGAGGAGGAGAATCGGAGGGGAGAGGAATTGGTGACGTGGCTGGCCACGTGGCCCGGGCAGCGGGCGGGTAGGTTCGGGCAGCTCCGGGCAACTGCCCGAGGCCCTTTTTGATGTTAATTGGAATAAGTATGACTCGATTGATTGGTTTTTTACCACAGGGTACTAAAGTAATTTTGGTCGATACCACAGGGTACGAAAGTGGACTTTTCCCTAAAATATAAAATTGTTATTTGATTAAATTACAATTATTAAAAATAACAAGTGTAGAGAGACAATTGTAATTTTTTCGGAAATACGGCAGAGACAATGATATCGGAGCATGAGTCAGTAATGCATTTCTTTTGTGACTGGAAGTTTTCAAATGGTGTGTGGTTGGCTCTGGTTCCTAGGAGACGAGCTGCGTTTTTTTGGTTCTACTAACGAGTGATTTGCTGGAAACATTCATGATTTGACGGAACCTAGCGAGGCTCTTTTTGAGCGACTATCTTTGTTACTACTTGCTGGTGGATACGAAAGTGGCGCAACGAGATGGTATTTTGACCTGGATCCACACCGGGGTTCTCCCCCTCCTTTATTCTTACACAGGCACACAAGCTTGCTCACGTTATGACTAACCATAATAATCCACACCCCCACGATGAGAGGTTCTTGTTTCATGGACCCGCCCCCATATAGTTTTGTGAAACTGAACACTGATGGAGCTTCTGCTGGGAATCTAGGTTTATTCGGTGCTGGGGGAGTTATCCGGGATGCTTTGGGATACTGGATCCTGGGGTTTGCCAAGGGCATTGGTATATGTACGTCGATTATGACCGAGTTGTGGGCGTTGACTCTAGGACCTGAGTTGGCATAGGAGCGTGGCTTTCGTCGCCTGGTTGTTGAGGTAGATTCCTCCCTAGCTCTTTTATGTGTTGGACGTGATGTCGCACCTTGCCATCCGCTGCGGAACCTAATTAGTCGAGTGAAGGGCCTTGTGAGTCAAGCATGAGATATAGGGATTCAGCGTACAGAGGGCAACCGTGTTTCTGGCGCCCTGTCTAAGCATGCCATATCATTGAGGCTTGATTATGTAATAATGAGCTCTACTTTGCCTAGCTGTATTGTTGTGTATTTAGATGATCTTAAAAAGGTTAGTTTGCCTTGTTGTACCCGTACATTTTTGCCAATTTACGGTTAATAAAGATCAGTGGGTTAGTTTCCCTAGATTAAAAAAAACGTAGAGACAACGATAACTATCATTGGTGCGATTTCTCCTTTTCAATTGCGTCCAAATAACATGGAAAGGGATAGTTAAGATCTATTATTTGTTATACGACATTCGTTTATTTAGAATTAGTAATACACGTGTACCGGTTTAACGCATCCATAAATGCAATTAATAAATGTAAGCAATTATGACTTGAATCAATTCGAATACAATAAAGCAAATATATTAATTGTCATTTTTTTTACATCACACATATGTTGTTAAAACTTTTAACGCAACATTAAAAAAATTGATCTGATGAGGTAACATTTAAATTTTTATATGAAAAATAATATTTTAAAATGATAGGTATGTTAATTTGTAATACTTCTAAAAAAATTTATCAAGAGTAATATGATAATCTTAATAAAATTGTCAAAAATTGTGGTCCAACTTAACCGGGATTAATCTCTGGTACTTTTTGCACATAAACTCAGATGTCAGTTTAAACAATGGTAAATAGCGTTGACTAACGGTTCAACTGGTCAGACTCGTTTGTTCGTTTGGCTTTATAAGCGGGTCCACACCAAATTTCCAAAATATATATTTTTGGACTCGCTTGTTAATTTAATAATAATTTTAATACTTATAAATTATAAATTTCACAATAAATTAGATTATATTTATTTTTAAAATTGGTTTGATCGATAGTATGATCTATTGAATCAGTTAAACCGAAAAAAGGGAAAAATTTTGGATATTTTTTGGTTTTTTTTAAACAGTGATCTAAATTAGTCTCTTTTAGGGGTTCTAAATTAGCGTATACCTGTAAAAATAGGGATGGTTGCGACAGAATTATAAAGTAAAACAGAAAGACAAATGAATGCATAACGAATAAAATGACAAAATTGGATAATGCCGACTTTTTCTTGTTTGGAAAAACCCGTCATGTCAACATTTGTTAGACAGGCAACACGAACCGAGCTGACTGACGTACCAAATAGATGCACGTTTCCTAGTAGAAAATAATTTCTTCTATCTTTTTGTAATTATGCATGGAATCTCTTGAACATAAGTTATGGAATCTCTCGAACATAAGTTTTTCATCAAATTTTTTTTAATTTTTATCACCGGCGTCTATTTGTTTCTATTTTAGGAGTAGCTGGCATGTTTTATATTCATAATATTTAAATTTATAATTTTGTTAAATAAATTTAAGTCTCTTACCATTTGAACCAAATACTTTGTCAATTTGGTTAAACATATGTAAGTTTCTATTTCATTTGAGAAAAAGAGTTTACGTCAATCTATTTTTATGAGTGTACGGTAAAATTCTAAAAATTCTATAAATTGATATCATATAGTTAATCAATAATAAAGTGAAAATTTTAAAAATATGGTTCGGTGATCTAAATACTTGAGATTAATACAAACTTGTATAATAATTTTTCTCGCTTACCTGGCTTCTCAAGCCGGAGATCAAGGTGGGCCTGCTTGGAGATGGAAGCAAATTGTTATTCAGAATTTGTACTTGCAGAAAAAAGGGACAGGTTGGTCCAGCCTCACTACCAAGCTAATTAATATGACAAACTTGGAAAAATCACATAGGGACAGATGGCATTCAAGTACAAAACATTTATTTTTCACCATTGTATACTTTTAAATATAATTTCTAAATTTGAACTTTGTTAAATCAATTATGCTTACTATTACAAGTCGTTTCTCATAAATTTGACAATTGATAATAATTATAATTAACCAATAAATGATTAGATCAATTAGTAAAAATATTGTTCTAATTTAACAAGGTTCAAGTTTTTGGAAACACAGCACTATTAATATTTGTTACGAGAATTTTACAACTTTTCAAATGTCTCACCCCTCAAATTTGGTTTAGTCGATCCAATATATAGATTGTACGGATACAAAAAAAGTCATAATCAAAATACAATTATCGATTTTGTAAAATGTGCACTTACCTTTCAAAAAAAACAATGATCGATTTTGGAATGATAAAATTGCAACTTTTTGGAAGTGTGGGGACATGTAATGTTATATTAGTAAAGTTTGGCATTAATTACGAGATGGGTACCAGCATTTAGACCTGGCCATGAATTGAATCCGATTCGTGATTCGATTCGATTCGATTCGTAAAAAATTCGATTCGATTCGACAATAATTCGATTCGTCAAAAAATTCGATTCGAATTCGTCATGATAAGAATTGAATACGGTTCAAGTTTTTTGTAATTCGTCAAACCGGCGAATTCAATTTGAATTCGTAATTTGAATTCGGTTCGTATCAAATTCGAATTCGAATTCAAAAAAGGGGGGGGGGGGGGGGGGGAATTGAAAAAAAAGGGGGGTGGGGGGCGGGAATTAAAAGGGAAGGGGGAGAGGGGAAATTTAAATTTCAAGGGCAAATTACCATTTTTTTCTTACCATTTTTTTGTTACCCTTTTAATCCCTAGGTTACCATTTTTTTACTGTTGGTATTTTTTAAATTTTTTTATAAATTCAGAATTTCTTCCCAACTCTATAAATACCACCTCTTATTCTTCAAATTTTACACATTCCAATCTCAATTCTCTACTTCTCTTATTGAAAATTTGAGCTATATAAATTCTCCCTCAAGTTTACTAATTTGAGTTACTTCTCTTATTGTGATATATGGAGTGATCATTGGCAAACACATTCATATTTTGGTGTTACATGTCATTGGATTGATAATGAATGGAATATACAAAAAATAATAATTGCATATAGAGTTTTTGATGATAGTCATAGTGGGAATAATTGTTATAAAATATTGCATATTATTTTACAAGAATATAATCTAGTTCAAAAAATATTTTCAATTTCTCTAGATAATGCAAGTTCTAATAATGTTATGGTTAAAGATTTATAAATTTTTTGTACAGGATTCGGAAGAAAATTTTTTCATATTAGATGTGCATGTCATATATTTAATCTTTGTACCCGAGATGGAATTAAAGCTTTAGACTCTACATTAGGACCAATTAAATAAGTACTTAATTTATTATGGGCTCGCCCAAAATTGCTAAAAGATTGGAAAAAAATTTGTAAATTAAACAACATGAAACCAAAGCGTTTTCCACAAGATGTTCAACATCGTTGGAATTAATTCGAATTCGAATTCGATTATAATTCGATTATAATTCGATTCTAATTCGATTCTAATTCGAAAATTCATAATTCGTATTCGATTCGTCTTGTGAAGAATTGAATACGGTTTAATGTTTTGATGAATTCGAATTCGAATAAATTCGATTCGAATTCGTCCAAATTCGAACCGTGATCAGGTCTGCCAGCATTGTAGCCAAAGCTCCTTTTGCCCGATTTCGAGATGACAAAGGAAACTGGTGCAGGGGGTTTCACCAGATAATAGGCCATTGTGACGCGACCACGGCTGAACTATGGGCTATTTGGAGGGGACTTCAGATGGCTCGGAGGCTACAGTACCCTAAACTAGTTGTGGAAGCTGACTCACAATTGGTTGTTAGGTACCTAACCGAGAGAGTAAAGAGAGATAACTCTTCGTACTCGATTGTAAGTAATTGTAAAGACCTAATCTACCACTTTCTTTTGTAACAGAGACCGTAATAAGCTAGCTAATAGACTAGCTACCCGTGCACTCGATTTTGACATGGGCTGCTTCGAGCTCGCCCACCCCCGGACTTTTGTATTCCCCTTCTAAAGGAGGACTTAGCTTTAGCTTCTAAGTGTAATTCTGTTGCTTTTGAATGAAACCATTTTCCCCAAAAAAAAGTAACGTACTTTAACCTGTATCAGTACGAATCCGTTGACTTTCCCTCATTTAGAATTCTTCTGGTGCATCTTGATCTCGTAATCCTCCCTGGCCCTCCTTCAACCACTGGAAGAGTATAAAATTTGTTGAAGTATGTCATATATTTCCGAATAGGGAGGCATGGCGAAGGCGCGGTTGCAGCAAATAGGTCTACAATGTTCATAGTTAGTTGATACCGATGATAAGCAAGATTTCAGAGCTTTTCACCAAAGAGCACTTGCTCTAATAATATAACGACATAATGGGGTGGAGAATGATCACCGTTCAAATACTAGTCACGATAAAAATTTATTTATAAAAAAATTACTGAGATTTTTTCAGACAGTCCCCAACTGTTAAGGAGCAAAAGGAGTTATTTGGGATGCAATGAGTCTATGACTTAACACATCTGTTAAGGAAATTGGTTACTACATTTTCTTGAAAGCGTAGTTTTTGGCCCTATTTCGAGGTTAGACCTAGCGTGGGAGTGACTAATCGATGCGTTATTGTTGACGAGGACTGTTTGATAAACCTCATAGATAATACACGAGGACTGTTTGCACGTGACTAAAAGACACAAATCCAACATAGTTAGAGAGAGGGTAATCGTTTTCCAAATATATTATTGAGATATGCCTTGTTGCTTTCTTTCGATGATGTCTTGGCAGATGTACCATTTCAGTCATGCCTAGAGGTGTATCAGTATAAATTGAAAGGGGTGAGTTTGGCACAAAATTAACTAAATTAAACTATTTTTAATAATGATTCGAGGGGAAAATTAATATAACCACCCTGGATAACCACACAAAATTCCCCATCTGCTATCCTCTTCGGGCCTTAGCATTTGGTCCTCGGCCCATCATCAGTCCACAGAATCCCTCCGTTCAGGCCTAAACATGCCCAGCACCAAACAAACGACACCCGCTCAAAGCCTAACCTATGACGACAGACGACAGCCCAACACAGAGCAACCTCTTAATTCCCCGAAAAGTGAGAGTCCTGCCCAGAGATGATCGATCTCACACCGTCAGATCCCCTACACCCTCTGACTGACCAACAAACACCCTAATTTATCTGGTCTATTATACATATTAATTAAAATACGAGTTGATTAAGATATTTAAAAAATGACAAATTTATTTCAATAATTAACTCAAGATTTGATTTTTCGGTAATGTTAACCCAGAAACCTGGAGAAGGTACTAGAAGAAGTGGGAGAGTCTCGGTGACGCGACTCTGGTTCTCTCTCTACATTTATCTTTTAAATTAGTAAATTACATTTAAGCCCCCCAAAGCCAAACCCCTACCCCAAACTAACTATCCCCTCCTCTCGTATATTAATAAAAGGGCGCTTCCTTCTCTCTCTACTCTCTCTTAGGGTTTTATCAACAACTATACGCTTCTTCTCTCTTACTCTTCCTCGTCAAGTCAGAATGAGGTAAGCTTGCCTTGGTCCCTTTACGGCGGATTTATCGCGTTTACTTTAAGGATCGCGCTTCGATTCGTTCTTACTCTGCTTCAGGTCTTTTCGCGAGGTTTTTCTTCTCTTTTCGTTGGATTTATTGGTTTGATTGTGGCGAATTGACGTGTTTAGGGTTTCGGTTATGAGTCGATTAGCGATTCGTTTCGTTTGTTTGCCCTTTTTCGGTCGAATCGCTTGCTTTGAAGTTGTGTCCGTTGTTGGATTCTGTTGCTGTTGTTGTTACTGTTTTTGTGATTTGATATTGGTTTGATGGTTTTTGCTGGGTGGTTGCAGTCGTCATCCCGAGGTGAAGTGGGCTGAGAGGGCCGACAAAGTCTTCATTACAGTGCAATTGCCCGATGCTAAGGATGCCAAGGTTAATCTTGAGCCGGAAGGCGTGTTCACGTTCTCTGCCACCGGAGCAGGGGGAAACCCTTATGAGTTGAAGTTGGATCTTCACGATAAGGTCAATGTGGAGGTACGGTGCCTTTTGTTGTTAGTGGTCTGGGCACAACCGTATGCCTCATCTTGACCAAGTGTATGGAAAAGTCTCGTGGATTCAATGAAGGACAACTTTTTGTTGGTACTTGCTATTGTTGTGTAGCCTGCTAATTTTCTTGTGGATATAGTTAACGTCCTGTTGTTGGTGGTCTAGATTAAGTTTATGCCGCATTTTGTCATTGTACTAAGATCATTCTGAGAGCCCACTTGTTGCAGGAAAAGTCATAACTTGCAACTGGTTGTGCTTTAATGTGTCACCACTGCTTTATTTAGCAAAAAAAAAAGTGTCATCACTGCCTTGTCATGTTTGATGATTTATCTTTGCTCAAGAATCTTGATTGCAGGTATTTGTTGCGAGGATGGCCTGCAAGGCTTGTAAATTTAGCGTTTGCCGACTGATTTCTTAGTCTTGTTTTATTGGGTTCAGAGGAGTCGTATATATGTCTGTTCTTTAACTGTCCTTGCTCTCCAGGAAAGCAAAATTAATATTGGAGTTAGAAGTATATTCTGCATAGTTGAGAAAGCAGAGCAAGGTTGGTGGAAGAAGCTACTGCGTGGAGATGCGAAGCCTCCCCATTATATCAAAGTTGATTGGGACAAATGGGCAGATGAAGACGAGGACACTGGTACTGGTATGTTGGAAGATGTTTCTAATTGTCTAGTTTCTGAGTTGGCCTCTTCTTGATCGAGCCTAATTTTGATTTTGACGTGCTGGGTTGACCTTTTCGTTTAGGTCTTGGTGATATGGATTTGGGAGGAATGGATTTTTCGGTAAGTTAATGCCCCTTAGATTATAGTTCTCAAGTATCATCACACAATTTGCAAAGTGATTCTTATGCTAATATGTTGTGCAGAGCCTTGGTGGAATGGGCATGGGCGGTGATGGCATGGGCATGGGCATGCCGGGCATGGGAATGCCGGGGATGGGCATGCCGGGCATGGGAATGCCGGGCATGGGAGGAGATGACATGGGTGAATTTGAGGACAGTGATGATGAAGGTGATTATCTTTCTGATTCATTAAGATCATGGTTTCTATTTCAAAATCAGTGTCCAAAATACAATCGAATTAGTTAACATTTCAGTTGGTCTTCGGCCGCCATCTAAAATTCAATGTGAACATCCTCTTCTTTTTTCCCTTAGCTGTGAAATTTGATCTCCCTCGCACTACCATATTCACTTTGTTGAACTAAATCATTGTTTGAATCTCTTGCAGATGAAGAAGCCAGCAAGCCGGAAGGTGGTGCAACCGCAGGTGGTGAAAAGGCTAAAGTCGAAGAAGTGAAGGAAGCTTAGGCAGCACACTATACTGTTAGCTGAATGTGCTACTAAGACGAATTAGCATGTATTTCCCGCAAGACCTGTAGGTCTAAACTCTTAATGACTGGTTCGAAATGCTTTTTTTTCTGAGAGAAGGGAAACATGCAAACTGTTTGGTCATAAGCCTGATTGTTAGTTTTGTGCTTTATGACGGCCCTTAATCTCTTTTTCCTTGGATTATTGAATTAGAGTGTTGTACTTTATTATTCCGCCTATGGAGGGTTCCCTTGAACAAGACAAATGTCTTCAACTGCGTCTCATTTCATTGCACGAATGGAAGGGTTTTTGCCCAAAATGGTGTTACAGGGAAATTTTATCCCCAAAATGGTGTTAGTGTTGAAAATATTTTGCAAATGGTGTTCTTTTTTAAAATCAAAAATTTTTTTTGACCTAGGGTCTTTAGGTCGAAAGTTTTTTTTGACATGAGACCAAAATCGAAGAAATTTTTTGACTCCCGTGGTTGAAGGTTTATTTTTGATTTTGGTCCCAGGTCGAAAAAAAATTTGACCCCCGTCGTTATCCACACAGAATCCATCAGATTTTGAAAATTCAGGATTGGTCCCAGATCGAAAAAAAGTTTTGACCTGGGTCATCCCCAACTACAAAAGTGATAACCGGGCAATTACCTACCTACCCACAAAATTTTTGACCCCCGCCGTTAGCTGTCCTTGTCCAAGTTCGTCCTCCCTGCCGTCTCGCTGTCTCCGCCGTTCGTCCTCCCCGTCGTTCGCCGCGTCCTCTCCGTCTCGTCATCATTGCCGTCTCGCTTCCTCGCCGTCTCCACCGCTTCCCCGCCTCGCCGTCTCCACCGCTTCCCCGCCGCCGTTCGCCGATATAAATTATGTATTTGAATTTAATTAGAACGTTAATTGAACGGTTAATTTTTGGATTTAATTAATTAGATCGTTGGCTCGTCGTCGCCGTTAGTTAATTATTTGATTTAATTGAACCGTTAATTAATTGGATCGTTGGCTCGTCGTCGGTGTTAGTTAATTATTTGATTTAATTGAATAATTAATTTTTTGATTTAATTAATTAGACTGTTAATTAATTGAACAGTTAAAGTCGGCCCGGAGTTTGGTCCGATCTCTAAGTCAACTGGTCCGACCGGTCTGGGTTGGGTTGGGCAAAACCAAGTCTGACCACTTGGTCTGACTATCCGGTCCAAGTGAGAAAAAGTGACTGACCTACTCGGTCGGACCGAATCTTTATATAAAATGGGATTTTAAAATGGGATTTTTTTTGATTTTTTGGTTTGGGTTGGGCAAAATCTGATTTGACCACCCGGTCCGAGTCAGAAAAAGTGACCGACCTACCCAGTCCGAGTGATTCTACAATTATAACGATGGCTTCACAATTCAAATTTTTACAGTACCATTTGGTAAATATTTAATTAATTTATTAATTTTGAATTTTGATTTAATTTTGTTACGAATGTAGATATGGCTTCACAATCAGACTTATCTCATTATTTGGGGAATGGAGGACCCGTAGATAACACTCTGTTACGTTACCAGAATGTGCATCGTTCTTAGGAAATTTAGAATTGTGAGGTACGTAATTGAAAGTTTTGTATTTTATATTCAGTATTTTTAAAATAATATAAATATTTTTTTATTATTGGTTCTTTTGTGTAAGTTGAGAACCGAAGTCAAAACAATGAGTCGTTGAGCTTCCGTCGTCGCACGCTGAGAACAGGAGGCGTGAGAAACCAGAAATTCATCGAGTATATGAAGGCTGCCGGTTTTTGGGATGTATGGCGCTTTGGCAATGTTATTGTCGATACTGCATTGGTTACCGCCTTGGTGGAGAGGTGGCGGCCAGAAACACACACTTTCCACATGCCTGAGGGGGAGCTGACCATTACTCTCCAAGATGTGTCTGTGTTGTTCGGGCTTCCTATCGATGGAAAGCCAGCAACGGGACCGCAGACACATTCCCAGTGGACATGTGTTATGGCCTATTTGACATAAGCCCACTGGATAGTCCAGGTATGCGGTCTTGTATCTCGGTAATTATAAACTCAATTGGAATGTCTGGTTGTTCAGCAACTATATTCATAATAACTTCTACAATGTGAGCAGAACATAGTTGTCGATGATCTTTTGAAGGTCGTTCTGCACTACAGGTATGCAGGTAGGTGTATTTTACTATTCGCCAAGTAGGAAGAATTAGTCCCTTTGCTGAGACACAGATCTTCCATTTACATCATTCTTCCCATTTTTTACACTTCACAGTGTAAGTGCGGGATCTTGTTTCCTTAAGCTTCAACTCACGCCGCACTTTCATTGAGAATCTCTCGATCTCCCTCTTTGCATCTTCTTTGGTATTCCAAATCGTACCCTCTTTCAATTCACCATCATAACTTCCATCCATTTCGGTGTGAGGTCCCCAATCTTCATCATAAATGCTCATCGATTCTTGTTCACCATGCTCAGTTGTAGCAACTTCATAGTGACCTGCAAACTGTGGTTCTCCGTATTGTTCTTCTTCTTCTTCTTCTTCTCCTTCTCCGTATAGTTCTTCTTCTTCTTCTCTGTGTTGTTGTTCTTCTTCTTCTTCGGTATGGAAATTAGTAGTTGCATACGGATGTACTTCTGTAGGATCATATTCAAACCAATCTCTTTGGACTTCATAATCATCAACATCAGGATCCCTTATGAAAGGAACAACAAAATTCGTCACACTTGACGGACCAGCTCCATGACCATCTCTTATGGAAGGAACTACAAGTGGCGTCACTCTTGACGGACCAGCTCCATCTCTACTAAGTAACTGGCTTTCATGAACATCCAACATTTGGTAATTACTCGATACCGTCTTCTCCACAATTATTTTTAAATAAATCACACTTCTGTACGGTCCTACAAACCTGATCATTGTGTGAACCATATTCCTAACATCTCCACATTGTCAATAGGCATTTGATCAAATTTCTCTCTGTCAATAGGATATCTAAATAGCAGCCTACAAACTTCTTCACCGGGACCAATAGTTTTTGAGATAATTACTCTCAGGATCCCAGGGTATAGTCAAATAGACTATGAGGACCCTGTAGTTTTCCTACTAATTACTGAGCCCCTGTAGTTTGGTTTTTATTATACATTTTGATCCCTGGCTGATGTCAGCCTTTTTTTCTTCCTTTTTTGTCATAGAAATAACTTTTATGCCCTCACACAAAAACAAAACAAAAAGAGTCTTCGTGAGAGAGACTCACCAATCCGACGCCATCTCATCCCGCTCCCTCCTCGACCCCACCCCCGACGTGAGGGTGTTCGTGTACGACTTTCCGCCCAGGTTTAACTCGGACTGGTGGGCCGACGACCGCTGCTCCTCCCACCTGTTCGCTTCCGAGGTGGCCATCTACCGCGCCTTGTTAAACGATGGCGTGTTCAGGATGCTCGACCCGTACGAGGTCGACTTCTTCTTAGCCATCTCCTCCCTCCCCGACCTCACCGGCCCCTGGCGCGTGGGCCCCGCCATCCCGGGGGTGACGTCACTCAGCCTCACACACTCGCGGCTGGCGGCTGTGGGGCCCAGGATCTACGTCGTCGGGCGGGAGGGGACGCTGCTCTGCTACGACGCGTGGAGCGGGGAGGTCGCCGTCCGTTCTCCGATGCCGTCCACGGCGATGTCGTCGGAGATGTCGCCGGAGAAGACGGAGGGTCGCCGGAGAAGATGGAAGGTTCACCGGAGGGGAGGTATGAGACAACTCTAGGGGTATAATAGTCATTTCAGGATAAAAAAAATTTTAAAAAAAATCGATGACGTCAGCGGAGGACCGGAGAGTATAATAAAAACCAAACTACAGGGGCTTGGAAATTAGTAGGGAAACTACAAGGTCCTCAGAGTCTATTTGACTATACCCTGGGGTCCTGAGAGTAATTATCTCATAGTTTTTTCATATACTTTTGTCAATAACACATCATAGGAAAAATCTTCATAGCACTTGAACTTTTTTTCTAATCCACCCATGTAATAAAAACTGATTTCACTGTTTTAGTACATTTCTCCATCATATTTGAAAGTTATTCGTACATTCCGTAAAGTCATTTTTAACACTATAACAAAAGAAGTTGACACATAATTAGAGTGGCTTAATTCATAAGTTCACAAAATAAAGTTGCAGAAATTGATCTACTAAAATAAAATTTATGACAAATATAAATTGACACATAATTAGAGGTGGCATAATCCATAAAATTTAATTAAAATTTGGGAATGAATTCAATAGACAACCAAACAAGACACATGTTCTTTTCAAATGAAATAGAAAAATTTTCTAGTATCTAATAAACTTATTACTAATCAAATTCCCTTGGATTTTTTTCTTATGAACTAATAATAATATTTCATGGTGGCATAATCCATCATCATAAGTTCACAAAATAAATAGCAAAATAATGTCCACTGAATTGAATTAATAACAAAATATAAAAAAGAACGTACCTGAGGAGGGTCGCAGCCGAAACGGTGTAAGTATTGCGAAGAGTTTGAGTGAGGAGATTTATATAGGACTCAGATCAAAAATTTTCTTCGATTTGGGTCCACCCAGGTCGAAAAAACTTTTCGACTTGCAACTTACCCAGACAACAATCCAACTTTAATCAGATTTTGTGGAGATGACCCCAGATCAAAAATTTTCTTCGATCTGGGTCGACCCAGGTCGAAAATAATTTTCGACTTGGGACTTATTCGGGACAAAAATCTAATTTAACCGGATTGTGTTGGAGATGACCCTAAATCGAAAACTTTTTTCGATCTGGGTCCTCAGGTCGAATTTTTTTCCGACCAGGGACCAAAATTGAAAATAAAACTTCGACCATGGGAGTCAAAAAAAATTTTTGATTTTGATCCCAAGTCGAAATTTTTTTTGACCTGAGGACCCCTAGTTGAAAAAAATTTTTGATTTTGAAAAACAACACTATTTTCGGAATATTTTCAACAGTAACACCATTTTGGGAATAAAATTTCACTGTAACACCATTTTAGGCAAAAATTCGGCTGGAACAGCATGTCACAGACGGATTAATGTCCGAGATACAAACTAATCACTGACAGTTGACCGGCGGTCGGGCAACAACAGTACAAAGTTGTAATATTTGATTGGAAGGCAGGAAAACAGACTAATCATGTTTGAGATGTGAGAGCGCATGAACATTAATTGCGTTATTTACATGTGCAAACTTCCACTCGTCAACATGTTAAAAAAAAAAAGAACCGCCACTTATATCAACTAGGAAAGTAAAGAAAACACTGATGGAGTTGGTCCGGATTTTTTTCCAGAAAACGAGAGGCAAATAGTTATCTAGTCTTCTTCATTCATTAATTATCCATGATAAGTCGAGTACAAGGAAGCAAACATAAACATTTCAAATCATAAAAGTAAGAGATAATTACTTTCAGGACCCCAGGGTATAGTCAAATAGACTCTGAGGACCCTGTAGTTTTCCTACTAATTGCTAAGCCCCTGTAGTTTGGTTATTATTATACTCTCGGGTCCCTGGTTGATGTCAGCAGTTATTTTTGCCTTTTTTGTCATGAAAATGACCTTTATGCCCTTACACAAAAAAAAATAAACCCATCATCTTCCTCGCCGGTCCAATCGGACCCCGACCCACATCCACTACGGCCACAACCGCCTAGTCCCTATCTACATGACTCGGGTCCCTTGCATTTACGTCTTCGTCGAGATTAGGATCGATGTTGACCGTTTGGTGAAGACCGTGGAGTTGAACTTCGCCGGCAGAAGGGAGGGGAGGAAGCGGCGTATCGTTCTAGCCGGGACGATACAGTTCGCTTCCGCAATTAGGGAGGCGAGGCCGAAATTGGAGGCGAGGGGATTTAGGGTTTTGATTCCACACTCCAAGCCGTTGTCGGCTGGGGAGGTTCTTGGGTGCACGACACCGACGGTGGAGAGTTTTGGTCCGGAGGAGAAGGAGACGGTGTTGGTTTTTGTTGCGGACCAACGACGGGTCGACGTCGGTTGGATTGGACCAATGACAGATTTGGGAACAATGTGGGTCGGGGTCGATTGGATCGGCGAAGAACGATGGGTTTATTATTATTTTTTGTTTTATGTAAGGGCATAAAAGTTATTTCCATGACAAAAAAGGTAAAAATAATTGCTGACATCAGCCAAGGACCCGAGAGTATAATAATAACCAAACTATAGGGGCTCAGCAATTAGTAGAAAAACTACAAGGTCCTCAGAGTCTATTTGACTATACCCTGGAATCCCGAGAGTAATTATCTCTAAAAGTAAACATCAAAGGCAGGAAGTAGACCTGGCCATGAATTGAATCCGATTCGTGATTCGATTCGATTCGTAAAAAATTTGATTCGATTCGACAATAATTTGATTCGTCAAAAAGTTCGATTCGAATTCGTCATGATAAGAATTGAATACGGTTCAAGTTTTTTGTAATTCGTCAAACCGGCGAATTCAATTCGAATTCGTAAAAATTCGTAAAATTTCAAAAAGGGGAGGGGGGGGGGGTAATTTGAATTTCGCTGAAGTCAGCGCTTGCGTCAGCGTCAGGGACAAATTACCATTTTTTTGTAACCGTTTTAATCCCCAGGTTACCTTTTTTTACTGTTGGTACTTTTAAATTTTTTTTTTATAAATTCAGAATTTCTTCACAACTCTATAAATACCACCTCATATTCTTCAAATTTTACACATTCCAATCTCAATTCTCTACTTCTCTTATTGAAAATTTGAGTTATATAAATTCTCCCTCAAGTTTACTAATTAGATATATTAGTCATATTTCTCATATAATTACTCATATTACTATATAATTATGTCATCAAGTAGAGCAAATAAGGGTAAGGAAAAACGTGTGGAACATCACGATTCTATTGAATCAGATTTTCTACCGATTTCTACTTATCCTATTCCGGAAGAAATGATGAACGTCCATGTTGAAGCTCAACGGGAAAGTGTTGATTCAATATTCAACAATCCACAAAAGGTAAAAAGATCACCTTCATTACTTTTTACTAAGTATTTCACAAAAATTTCTACCGGAGAAAAAGGTATCTTCAAAATTACATGTAATTATTGTGATAAATAATATGAATTCAAAACCGAAAATGGATATGGTACTTATACTATTCATTTGAATACTAAACATCCACACGAAGTTGGTTTTGAAAAATCACAAACTCAATTATCTACTACACCTAATATTTTATTTCATTACAACCTTATCATTGGGACCTTGTAGAAAAACTAAATGAGCTTTTAGAATATTTTAATTATGCTACACATCTTTTATCGGGTGTTTATTATCCTACATCTCATTTACTATTTTTGGAATGTTGTAATATATCGGAGGCAATATGTAGCGCTTATCAAGATTTTGCATTGTCATCATGCGTTTCGGAAATGGCTAACAAATGGTTAAAGTATTTCAAGGAGATTCTCCAACTTAATTTAATTGCAACCGTTTTATGCCGAACATTAAAATTGATGGTTTACAAACTTTATTATATGCGTATTACACAAATTTGGAAATTTTTTTGCAAGTTCTTAATCTAGAAGATCATATTGTAAAAATTACAAACAATGTAAAATAAGATATTTTGGATTTAATGAGTGAATATAGTATTAGGAATAATGCTTCTACATCGGTACTCAATGACGGTTGCCGTGGAACAAGCAATTAGTGGATGAGGTAATATTTTGGATGAACACCGGTACTCAATGACACCGCAATCTTTGGAGGCACAAGCATTGGTCGCCGATTGGACCAAGGCGGAAAGACGACAACAAGAATTGGTCCGGGAAAATCTCGACCAACTATACGACCTCGATGATGCCACAACCGGTGAAAGCACAAACACATCCGACTAAGTGAGTTAGCTCCATAAAGGTAAGAGAACTACGTGGGCTTTGATTCCTTCGGAGCTAAGGATACGTAGGCAACTTAATTTGGTACATTAAGTGTAAGCCCAATCTTTAGTTTATTTCTTTTTCCCAAAAAATGTTAAACACTAATTCCTAATTTTTTTTAATATTTGAAGCAAAAATCAAAGTTTTTGAATTTTTCAAAAAATATCAAAACTTTTTAAAATTTTTCAAAAATATTACAAAAATATTCAAAATATTCAAAAAAATTAGAGGTTTTAGAATTTTTTAATTAATTATTAAAATTATAGAATTAATTCGAATTCGAATTCGAATTATAATTCGATTCTAATTCAAAAATTCATAATTCGTATTCGATTCGTCTTTTGAAAAATTGAATATGGTTTAATGTTTTGATAAATTTGAATTCGAATAAATTCGATTCGAATTCGTCTAAATTCGAACCGTGGTCAGGTCTAGCAGGAAGTAAGTGGGACGTTGGCTATGACATACTCAAAAGAAGAGCGAGAGTGCATGAGCCACAGTTATGATAGATCTTCACCTCCCCGTGCCAGGAGCTCCCGTAGTGAATAAGATTCACCAATGGTTCAAATATTCTCGAGGATGTCTTAACATCATGGGATTTAAAACTTTGGTGACAAAGATCGGGTTTTTTTTCTGAATGGTGTTACTATTCACCACTTTTTGTGAAAAAAGCGTCCGATTTGAAAGTATTGCGGGGATGGTGTCCACGTGGCACGGACGCCGAAAAAAGTCGGATCTTGGACCAAGATCCGACTTTTTTTGTCGGATCTTGGACCAAGATCCGACTTTTTTTGTCGGATGACCAAGATCCGACTTTTTTAGTCGGATATATCATCCGACTAAAAAAGTCGGATCTTGGTCCAAGATCCGACCGTTTTTGTCGGATGACCAAGATCCGACTTTTTTTGTCAGATCTTGGTCGATAATCCTATCGAGATCCAACTATAACAAGATCCAACAAAAAAAGTCGGATTTCGGTCGGTATAAACACCAAAATCCGACTTTTTTCTGCTAAGATATACATAAAATGTGTAATGCGTCATTATTCTGCTAAGATAGAGTAACTTAAACTTCAGACTGTTACAAAGAAACTCAACACAACCCACATAGAGTTTCACAAAATATTACAAAGTACAATCCTTTCAGTTCAAAATTAATTACAATTCAACGTCCATGACGGCGTCTACTCGTACTTGCCCCTACGGATACAGCTGCCGCTTTAGCTGCTTTAGCCGCTCTTGCCGCCGCAACTGCTCTTATATTAGTACAATTGGCTTTTGTGTGACCCCTTGTTTTACAGAGCGTACAGCGGACGAAAGGCACTGTATCCATTTCATTATGTATGCGCTTCCGTGGCTGTCCTCTACCCCTCGCTAATCTTTCATCTGGAATGAGCCTTACAACCGTTGGATCTTCAGGATACGGCCAATATTTAGGATTGCCCAGAGGAACAAACTTCAGTTGGTAGCAAGCTTGCGTGGTTTCCAGGCGATAATACTTATCCACAAATATCTTGTAATCGATGCCAAGTTCAGTACAACACGCCATCACATGTGAGCACGGATAGTGGTAAGCCTGGAATTTGCCGCAGCCACAAAATCCTGTGGAAAGATTAACTGAATGCTTTCTGTCCCCGTTTTGTCTTCTCATATCGTACCCAGTGCGAACTTCGTACGATCCAACTGTACTGTCAGAAACTCGCACTCTATGTCCATTGGCCTTTCCCTCCCACCGCTCCAACCTGTTTAGGAGCTTCTGTGACATCAATATTTTGCCAGTACAGCTCTCTTTCATACACTTAGTTGATCTCTCTTCAAAATATTCGGTTAGCTTGTTAAATGTCTCTGCCACCAAGGCCGTCACCGGTAAACGACGAACTTTTTTGAAGATCATATTTACGCACTCGGCAAAATTCGTCGTCATGTTACCATATCGGCGTCCGCCATCCCACGCTAAGCTCCACTTGGGCAATTCCTGTTCATACATCCAGTTGAAGACCTCCTGGTCGACATTCCATATTTCTCGCATGTTAGCTTCCAACTTCCACAGTTGAGCTTGCATTCCTACAACCAACATAGTAAAAATATTAAATGTGGAGTAACAACTTGTAAAATAGTTTTAGACTACAAAACATTTGTGCATGTCACCTGCAATCTTCATGACATTCCTCATGGCGTCGTTTTTGAAGTGTTTGTTAAGATTGCTTGCTACGTGTCGAAGACAATATCGATGGGCGGTATCACTGTCTTCTCCCCAACCATACTCCGTATTCATTGCCTTTAATATGCCAGCATGTCGATCAGAAATAACACATATTCCATGTCGGCCAGGCGTGACGTGCTTCCGGACTTGTTTCATGAACCACGGCCAACTATCCGTGTTCTCACCCTCTACCAGAGCAAATGCTATTGGAATTATAGCATTATTACCATCAATTGCAGTGGCGATCAGGAGGACATGCTTGTATTTTCCATACAAGAACGTTCCATCAATCTCCAAGACAGGCATGCAATGTTTGAAAGCTTCAATGCAAGGCTTGAAGCTCCAAAAAACTCGCTTAAAGATCTTTGTTCCAGGCATTAGTGCTTCCACGTAATGGTCGCAACCAGGGAGGGTGTGATAATATTCCCATTCAACAACAGTTCCAGGATTATTTGCCTTGCATGCTGCAAACCATTGCGGAAGGCGATTGTAAGATTCTTGCCAATCCCCCCATAAATCTTGAAACGCCTTCTCTTTTGCCCACCAAGTCTTCGTATACGAGGGTCTAAACTTCATATGGTCGTGGATCTCTGACCTTAAAGTGGCCACACGAATTTCTGGTTGTTCCTCTACTCGTTTCTTAATAATTTGTGCAATGACAGCAGAAGTGAGTTGTTTATGATCCTGCGACTTTCGTAGGCGACCACAGGTATGGGGGTAGGTGTGTTTCACGATTTTCCATGGACTGAAAAGTGTGCCCCTTCTTTCCTGTGAGACACGGATCTCCCATTTGCAATCATCAATCTCCCATTTTTTACACTTCACAGAAAAAGTTTCTGGCCTTGTTTCTTTTCGGACAAACTCACGCCCATCGTTCATTACGAACGCCTCGATCTCCCTCTTTGCATCAAATTTGCTCTTCCAAATCGTACCCTCTTTCAACAAACCAGAAAAACTTCCATCTATTGCTCGGTCGCAATCCCATTCTTCACCATAAACAGTCATCGATGATTGTTCACCGGGATCAGTTAGAGCGAGTTCACCGTATTGTTGTTCTCGGTATTGTTGTTCCTCTTCTTCTACTACTTCTTCTTCATCTTCGTCTTCTTCTGCTTCATTTTCGTCTTCTTCTGCTTCGTCTTCGTCTTCTACTTCTTCTGCTTCGTCTTCACGATCAAAATTGTATGTGGCATATGGACCCGTCTCTCTAGGATCATTTTCAAACCAATCAAATATTGGTTCATGAGCAACATCCATCCCCGTTGACGTACCAGCTTCAACGACAAACGGGTTGTAATTATTAACCCTCTTTTCCATAATGATTGTAAGCTTAATCTCCTTCACCATTGGTCCAAAGAAGTTAATCATGGTCTCCAGCATTATCCTAACATCTTCATCGTCGTTAATAAACATTGGACCAAATTGTCCTCTTCCAAATGGACATCTAAATATCAATGGCCCAAATTCTTCATTTGGACCTATTGGGATCTTTTCGTTAACTTTTTTCCGCAAGATATTGTATCTAACAAATGCTGCATGAAACTTCAACTTCTCTTTCCTACCACCTTGGTAATCAAAACCGGTTTCATTGTTGTTGAAAATTACTCCATCGTATTTCAACTTTATTCTTATAACCCGGTTAGCCATTATGAATACTACAACAAAAGAAAACAGTATGCAATTCTATATTAGCAACACAAAACATAATTTATATTAACGAAAATATCATATAAACATACATTCTTCTCCATCAATTTTTTGGTCCGAGACCACCTTGAGAACCAGATGAAATTTAATCGGACTGGCAGGGTGGTCACTTTTTGTACTCGACCATCCGAAATTTACCAAGAAAAAATTCACAATCTGACCGGTCAGATTGGTCCGACCGACCAGACCGGTCCGACCGACCCGACTGGTCCGACTCATTAAACCGGTCTGGCCATTGGGGTTGGTCAGTTTATAAAATCCGCACACCCACAAAATTTTAAACAATCAGATATCACACTCAAAAAATAGAAGGAATTAATAATTTCAAAGCTAAAATATACTAATTATTTTTAATTAATGAACAAACTCTACATATATACACCCACAAAATTTTAAACAATCAGATATCACACTCAAAAAATAGAAGGAATTAATAATTTCAAAGCTAAAATATACTAATTATTTTTAATTAATGAACAAACTCTACATATATACCAAAATATTAAAGTAAATTAATTTACCTGGTTTTGGGCAGGGTCTTCTATGGTATGCAGGACGTCTTCGTATGGATGACAAAAGGCTTCTGCGAGGTATCCATTATATAGGCCATATGATCGACCAAGATCCGACCAAAAAAGTCGGATCTTGGACCAATATGATATATTCGACAAAAAATGTCGGATCTTGGTCATATCCGAAATCTCCTATTCAGATTTCGGATATGGCTTATCGACCAAGATCCGACAAAAACGGTCGGATCTTGGACCAAGATCCGACTTTTTTAGTCGGATGATATATCCGACTAAAAAAGTCGGATCTTGGTCATCCGACAAAAAAAGTCGGATCTTGGTCCAAGATCCGACTTTTTTCGGCGTCCGTGCCACGTGGACACCATCCCCGCAATACTTTCAAATCGGACGCTTTTTTCACAAAAAATGGTGAATAGTAACACCATTCAGAAAAAAAAACCCCAAAGATCAAGAGTGGAAGTTCCACAATTTTGTCGACCATATCTATATGTCATTTTAGAACTCTCGTGACGAAGATGAAGAGTGAAACGCGGTGTACTAGCAGTCTAGCAGGTCGTCTCTATCTCGATGTCCGTCCGTAGCACACTCGTGAGAGATGACCTCTTAGACTATCCACAGCAATTGTTCGGCCGAACCGATCGGCTAATTTTTTATTATTAAAAAAACAAATGAAAGTAATGAGCGAGCGGCCGATCGGTTTGGTTGCCGATCGCCGCTCGCAAACGGAACTTGGCCCTTTTTTTTCTTTTCTTATTTATCTATTTAGTTCTACTTGGCATAATATTATTCGTTAAAAATAGATATTTTGGGATAATATTTTCGTAGTTATCTAAACAGACCTTATCTTTAGCAAAACTAAAAAAATATATAAAAATTATTATTTTTCAAATCTCTATAAATAGAGTTCAATGTTACATATTTTCATACATCATCTAAAATTCTCTCTTCTTTCACTACATAATATTTTCGATCCTAATTTCCCAAATTTTCAATCATTTGAATCTTATAATCTTTCAGGCTATCTAAATTCTGGAGATTATCCAAACTCTCAACCTTTTTATACCTCTCAATTATCGCCAAATCTTTCCCAAATTCTATTTTTCCAACACCAAACCCCACAAAATATGCCACAACATTTGTCCTTCGATGGGGCTAGGGAGAAAAAAACTAAAAAGTTTGCACCAAGTAATTGGAGTGTCAAAGAAGACATTGCCCTAATTGAGCATATTTGGCAAAAGTTCGGGAACGATAATTAATTATGTAATTTAAAATTTATGTATTTGTAATTTAAATTTTCGTATTCGTAATTTATTATTTCTGACTTCTATTTGTACTTCGAGTATTTTTATCTAATTTAGTATTCCAAAAAATGATAGTAGATAATATGTGGATGAGAGAGAAATTAATTGTTTATTCTGTGAACTGGTTTGCTGTTGTGGGTAGAAAAATATGTAATTGGATTGGATTGGGTTAGATTGGGTGTAGATGAGAGAGAAATTAATTGTTTATTTCGTGAACTGGTTTGGATGGTTTGCTGATGTGGGTGGTCTTAACTGAACGCCTCCATTTTTGCATAAATTGAAAAAAAAATTGAAGTGCGATAAGTTGGTGAGAGTGTGTCTAAATGATAAAAAAAATTTATTTCGCATAATTTTAAGCGATAGCAAACAGTTGCGGTTTGTCCACTTTTCGACTAACAAACTGTTATGATCGAGGCAACTATCTTGCAATTATTCAGTATGTTAAAAAAATATTTTGCAATGTGATCATTCGAGACTGTTATTTGCTGATAATTTTTTTCATAAAACTACTTATTTCAACAAACAAAAAAATGTCAGTTTGGTACCCTTTTTGAAAATTTAGTTAGTTTTAAGCGAGAAGAAGAAAATCCCGCTAATACCCCTTCCTTCCCTCCTGGTAGCTGGTACTCGGGACTCCTAAACCCTAAGCATTGAAGAAGCTACCGACATGGACCAAGTTGGGCGATTCGGGCTCAAGAACTCAATCCAAACCAACTTCGGCGACGATTACGTCTTCCAAATCGCTCCCAAGTAAGACCCTTTTACCCTTCTCCTTCCTCTTTCGCAATTCCGCCTCAAAGTTTCTTTAGTAACTTGGAACAAGGAAAACTGCTGAGTCAATTGAAAAGTTCGAGTCTTGCACTGTTAAAAGGGATGACTGGTCGTCCATGGCGGTGTCTCTGTCGACCAACGCGGTGAAGCTGTACTCGCCGGCCACTGGGCAGTACCAAGGGGAGTGCGTAGGGCATTTTGGGACAATCCATCAAATTGGGTTCTCCGTCCCGTCGGCGCCTCACGTGCTGCAGTCCTGCTCTTCTGATGGTACCATCCGGGCTTGGGACACCCGAACCTTCCAGCAGGTGTTTTATCGAAACACTGATCTGAGTTAAATATTTGCCAACTCCTTGTGGTGCTCCTCAGTGTGATCGGCTGCTCACGTTTGCAGGTGTCTTGTATGGGGGCGGGTCCTTCGCAGGAAATCTTCAGCTTCTCGTTTGGAGGTCCTGCCGATAACATTCTTGCTGCTGGGTCGAAGTCTCAGGTCTTTGCGGTGCTGGGGAGAATTGTTTTGCCTTTTCTTCTTTTCTGTATGTGTCGGATAGGCCGTTTAGTTGTCTAGACGAGGTTTATATCAACCTTGGAATACCCTTTTCAGACGGATTTTTTTTTTCTTCTGGCAGATACATTTCTGGGATTGGAGAAACCAGAAGCAAGTTGCTTGCTTGGAGGAGTGCCATACTGAAGACGTTACTCAGGTTTCTTCCAGCTTATTGCTAACTCGTTCTCTAGTCCCCCTATGAAACGAGGCGATTATTATTTGTTTGCTATTTAATATACGGGCAATAATGTTATTATATATGGGCATGCTTGAATATTCAACTTTGATAAGTGCATTTGCTTTCATAGAGTTAGCAGGGTGTAACCATGGATATGCTATTATACTTTTTTGTTTATAATGGGTGTTCATAATCTGCATTGCTGTTGGTTTGTCTTGACTATACTATTTTGATAGGTCCATTTTGTTCTGGGCCATTCCAACAAGCTACTTTCTGCTTCTATTGATGGATTGATGTGTATATTTAATACCAGCGGAGATATCAATGATGATGATCATCTTGATTCGGTAAGCCAGCTCATACCAGCATAGTTTGGTATTCTTTTGGAATCATAGATCGCTCTTCTGAATGTGTTGCCAGCTTAGGCTTAGTCACTGAAAATTGCAATTTTTTTTTATAGAATAGTCAATGAAGTACTTGATCCACTATTTTAAGTGCCAAGTACGAAATTCTGGGTTTGGAGGTATTAATGCTGTACATCTACAATTAAACTTTCCTTTTGGCTGGAAAGGTGGCTTCAGGGCAGGCTGTTAGCTGATACCCTCCCTGATAATCATCATCCCCTGAACATAAAAAGAATATTTGATTAGCAGTTTTATCTCTTTGTTTTTGGCTCAAGGTGGGTAGGTGCGCACTACCCATTGCATTCAAGCCTGAAAATTTTTAGAACGTAATGCCAGAGTCAGAATATCAATTTCTCTAAACCAAGTGAAAAAATAATTCTGTCTCATGATTCTATACATTATAGTTTTACCTTTTGAAGTGAGCAGACCAGCTTGAAGGATATGACTTGTTAAGTAGGATTTGCTGTTGATTTAAGTTCAAGATTATTTGATTTTTTTTTTTTGGAATTGAAGGATATGTTAAAACATCTTTGCAGGTAATTAATGTGGGAACTTCAATTGGAAAAGTGGGTTTTTTTGGGGAGTCCTACGATAAGCTCTGGTGTCTGACGCACATTGAAAGTGTCAGGTATTACTTATCTGTTGCACCATGCATGCTCGAACTAATTGTTCCCTGCAACCTGTCTTCCAAGTGAAGGGTTGCGTTTGTGTGCGAGGGAAAGGCACCTGATCATGTTTAACATGTCAGATGGCGAAGTCAAATGTGAAGCATGGTCTTAAACACTGTTGCAAAGTCTAGCAGTCCAATTTTCCTCTCCTCATCTGAATGCTTTCCTTATTTATTGTCTTAATCAGCATCTGGGACTGGGAGGAGGGAAGGCTTGAAGCAGACTTGCAAGAAGCTAGGTCATTAGCCTCTAAAAGTTGGGCACTAGATCCTGTGAGTAATCTTCTTTTTGTGACTGGTTGTTGTGGCAGATACCTAGTTGCATTTACATGCATTTTGTTTGCTCTGATATGGTTTCGTGGATTGCAGGTTGATTATTTTGTCGACTGTCACTGCCCGAGCGAAAGTGACAATATATGGGTAATAGGTGGCACAAATTCTGGTTCCTTGGGTTACTTCCCTGTGAATTATAAAGTTGGGGCTATAGGATCACCTGAAGCAATTCTTGGTGGTGGTCATGTTGGTATTGTCCGCAGTGTGTTGCCCATGCCATCCACAAAGGGTAGACCTAGCCATAGCCAGGGAATTTTTGGATGGAGTGGCGGCGAAGATGGCCGCCTATGTTGCTGGTTATCGGATGGTTCTCCCGATACAAGACGGTCTTGGATTTCAAGCGCCTTGGTCATGAAATCGCCTAATACTTGCAAGAGAAGTAGGCATCGACCTTACTAGGCCTCATTTTTGGCATGTATCAAATAGCCTCGTCCAAGCGACTTGCAGTTTTGTAGGAGCTTTTAGAGAACCATACGGTTGAATGGGGCTGCATTGTCTGTCCCAGTCGTGGATCATGTACTCTTCTTTTTGTACGGACCAAGCTTGGGAGAATAATGTCATATGAAAATTGTATCTTTTGCATGTTATTACATCTCGTGTTTTTCTCATGATACTAGAATGGATTCTTTGTATTTGGTCGGCGAATTTGCAACTATGTACTGTGTTTTGACGGCTTGGTTCAGGTATAGAAGGAGCTTTTGTGTACATGCAGAATGAGTTCAAACGAGTGTAGTTGACGATAAAATGGGCGTACAAGCAGAAAGAGCTCCCTCAAGAAGAGTAAAATGGAGAGAATCAAGAAGAGTTTTTATGGTTTATGAAAATTTAAGTCACGATTAGGATGGACAGAATCAAGTAAAATGTTGGTGAAATATAAAAAGGTTTGTACAAGCTCCTGAAGTTGTTTCGGTACCGCCTATTCCTTGCGTTACACGATGGGAAGAACATCGAAATCCACCAGGCAAGGAAGCAGCATCCCACATGAAAGTTGGGCGTATGATGCCTCTAATAGTCGCAAACTCGCCCCCAAGTCTCGTCCACAACCGATTGAATCTATCCGCGGCCTCGCCCTGCTCCTTTTATCAGAAGGAAATTGAAGCATAATCAACAATGATTTCCAGAACACCAAAACATTGAAAATACTGGGATCTGGCCACAGTCCTAGTACCTATTTTACACATTCTCGAGATGCGCACATTCATGGCATAACTTAATATGTCAGCGAAATGTAACAGAAACTTGTGATAGCACATATCGGTGTTCTATACCGAGCATAAGAATACTATTCTCAATGGGTGTTCTATACTGAGCATAAGAATACTATTCTCAATGGGTGTTCTATACTGAGCATAAGAATACTATTCTCAGAACAAAATTAAGCACCAACCTCTACTTCCGCCAGTCTTTGCACCTGGAACACCTCTGCCACGACCTCCGCCTCCCTTAGCACCTCCATCATCAAGGCCATGACCAATCCCCTTGGCAGGCCTTCCACCAGGCCCATCCTCTCTACCCCCTCTCCCTCTTCCACGGCCAACTCCAGGGGGCCTCCGATCTGCAATAACATCAACAGTCTAAGAAGTCGAAGAACAACTAATTTTTCAAATGTGGACTATGTAAAAGAGAAGAATCTAGAAAGGATACCTGAGCGGCTCTTGGTTTCTTCCTGAACTTTATCGATCACCTGAAATACAAAGCAATAATTAATAAGCCACGTAAAACAATTGAACAATAACAAGAAATAATGCAACCAATCTAGTAGCAGTCGAATGACTGCTTTCTTAAAAAAATGGCTTCCTGTCATCCTGTGCAAAGTAATAGACAAATATCGGCCGATGAATCTCTGTTTCTACACTTCTAAAGAGGAATCATGATAGGCAAATCCATTGAACATCTTCTAAATCAGAGATAGAAGTCTTAAAAGTATAAAAGAAAAGGTTGGCAGCAATATCTTCCAGCACAATCCATATTGGGTATAGTAAGGAAGGATCCGACTGCAAAACTTTTAGGTTAAGAGAGCTGGATTCAAGCACTTTGGACATCTTGATCAAGAATAAGTCAAATTGGATTATTTCAGATCCGAGAGCTTGGAAATGCAAATAATAGATAACTTGGTCAGCAACTTTATTAAGAGAGGCAAAACAACAGAAGTGCATATAATGCAATGCCAATTGACAACCATATGAGATTAATGTCAACAACAAGAATTTCCGAGCACGAATTTACCTCATCAGGAACTCTAAGGTACTTGATGGTATTTCCACGAATATAGCATTCGGGCATTCGCCAAAACCTATCACCATCCTGCAGAAGGAATTCCACCAAAACCCAAAGCTAGCATCAGAAAAGACAAATGACATTTCAAACTTCAACAGCATATTTGCTCCAAGGCCCAAGTGTAAAAGGAAGAACATACCTTTGAAGTACATATAACTTCACGAAGATGAATATTCATCCAGGTGTCGCAGTTGACCAAGTGACCATTGTAAGTCTCCCCATTCTTCAACTCCACCAACTGTCACAACACACAACCACCCTGGATTACAAGCTGCACGACAGACAAGGGGAAAGTGGTAAAAGAAGTTCGACGTGGCTGCTCCAATCGAAACCAACAAACACCCCAACAGCAGGGAGCTCATACTCACCATGGGATGGCCCTGGGCGGTCTTCAACAGCGACAGGGGAAGCTGCCAAAATACGGGAACGTCAAAAACCCTCGATCAACTCAAAACGGCCTTCTACCAGTTTCACATTCCAAATAATCAAAAACACTAACCCAGCCACGGTAACGCAAAGCGAAAAATGCAAAATTTACGCGTTACGACACGCAATTTCAATTCGGCCCCAACAATGACACAAGGCACAATCACCAATTCAGTTAAATTTGCAGTCTTTCATCTTTTTCTACAACGGCGGAAAAGAAAGTAGAAGCATAACAAGGGAGAGAAGAGAAAAAGACAGCAACTTTCTCTGCGTGTGATCTGAGAGATAGATTCAGGAAAAAAAATGGTTACCATCTTTTAATTGGGTTTATACCACGCGACCTCGCCGGAGAACCTGACAAGACGGGAAAGAGAAAAAAAGAGTCAAGAAATTTTCAAATAACATTATTACACAACCACGCTCAACAACAAGCAACAGTTGATGCTAAAAACCCTAACTTGCGCCAAGACAAGGAGAGAGAGAGACAGAGAGAGTGGAGATCGATCAAGAGAGAGTGGAGATCGATCAAGAGAGGGAGATAAACCCTAGTTTGGTTGTCTTAGAGGGTACTTACGGAAGTAAATCTTTGACCAGAGAGGGTACTCTACTCTCTCTCTCTCTCTCTCTCTCTCGGGGTCGAGCACGGCGGTCTTTTTTATTTTCTTTGCTTCTGTCCCGGGATGGATGGAGCCTTGTTTTATTCCACCACCGGGAATTCCACCGGCGCGTTCCCTTTCTTTGAACTTATTTGTTTCTTCTTTTAAATTAGGAGATTTTTTTTAACTATATTATTTTATAGAGATGTAATACATTAACAAATACTTTGGCATAATGTTTTTATCGAATACAACCTAATTATCTGGCGAATTTAACTTTTGGACTATGATTTTTGAAAAAAATATTGTCTATTTCAAATAACATGGAGTAATCCAAATTAGGCATCTTTTCGTCGGCATTTTGAGTCTGATTAAAGGAGATCGATTTACACAAAAATATTCACCTTATAGTTGAAAATCTTGTCACATAATTTACACACAATCCAGGTGGGAGGGAGCCTTTGCTCTTTACAAGATGGATTCATCTACTTCGTGGACTTTACAAGCGGACATCAAATCAACCAAGTGCCGCATCGTTGGCCTCCCATGCGGGCAATTCCAAGGTGACTTCAAATCCGCTAAATGCCGAAGTATCTGATGGGCAAAGGAAACATAAAACTTGGTCATCTTCTTGGTTTGGTTGCTTTTATGTCACTACTAGATACTGAAGGTACAAAGGAGACGTGAAATAGACCAGTAAAACCATGGTGATGGAGTCGAGGATGATTCCCATATATAATTCGAGGTGTGCAATTCACGAATCAAAATCGTTTTGAATTACCTTCCGCATTTCGTTTCTTCCAAGTGGATCTCCAATCATAACAGATGACCTACAGGCCCGTGACGCCAGCATTGCTCGGACTCTGGATGGACAGACAGAATCAGAAGCGTCCATTTTGTAACTGCCCAATACTGCACATTCTCCTTGGTCATCGGCAAGAGTGGAAATGAGGTCCTTAAGATCTGTTTCATTAGTGTTGCCAATAATTGCATCATTCAAACAATCATATGATAGGTGAGTAATCTGAAAACTTGCTATGGATTGACCAACGGAAAGCAAGATGCATCAACTCTGAATATCAATTCTCAAACAGGACATGATTGAAGAAATGGAAATAGTATCTGGAAATGCCAACCCTTTCTACGCATGGAGGAGCGATTATGTATTGTCAATTTCAAGATATCTTTCAATGTTGTTCGGCAAGCAGAAAAATGAGCATCAGCAAGCCAATTATGCATTTAACTTAGCAAAGAGAGTAAGTACCTTCAACTCCAAAAGTTAGGTTTTTACTGAAGGGGACAGCTTTTAATTTAAATTGAAACCCGGGTGGAGCTTCAGGATCTTCTTCCAAAGTAAATCCGTTTCTTCTACAAGTCCCAAAAATAAATAGCTTCAGAAACATAGACTGGTAATCTGACCATGCAGTTCTTTAAAAATCTTTAATCCATTTCATTGTGCAATTCAAAGAGCGTTGAAAATGTAGCACCTCACCTGATTATGTCCATGTTTATCGAGACAACTACTTCCTCTTCAGGTGTTAACTCCAATCTTAATGGCCTACATATCTCAACAAATGTTAGAGGGATATCAAAAAATAGCTGGTAGCACATTAAAAGCCCCACACAAGGTGCATGAAGGAATTAGAACCGTAGCATGAAAAGGGCTATTTGCAATGGTGATGCTAATGACCGACAAGTCCAATGCGAACGATTAAGCTAAAACTTCTTCACCCTACTGAAGTCCATACACATTACTTTAAGAAGTTCACTGTAGCTTCTACAATTGTAGCTCATCATAAAGCAAGTTAACAGTCTCAACTAAGATCAATCAATTAAATAACCCCATAATATTGTAGTCTCTTCACCTCAGCAAGGGTTGTTGGTTCAAGATTGTTGACTGGCACAACCTCTCGAAATTGTATTTCTCATCTGCAGCATGCTGAAAGTACACAGAATAAATGGGAAGAGAGTAATAACAGATCAAAGCAATCCTATAGCACCAGACAGAACTATTTTCTTAAGTCCAACAGCTAATATAGTCCAAAAAAATAAATAAGGAAAACATGTAATAGCATTACCTGATCTACAATGAAGAGGTCTTGACCTATCTTTCCAACAATGAAACCGAGATTAAACTGCCCAATCACCTATTGATAAACAACATGGTTACAGCAAATTTAGTTCTAATTTATTGCTCAAGATTTCGACAAAGATTGAGTTTACGAAAATCAAGGTGTGGAATAACAATGGGTCGGCATTAGAATAAAATGCAAATAATAACAATCATAAGAACATCAGAACCCAAGCTCAAACTTCCAGGGACAAAATGCAAATAATCTGTTAATTTAGCTCAAACAATTAAGATGAACGTATTCAAGGCTAAGTCTGACAAGCACGAGAACCTCAGAATCAAGGCACCACCATTTTGAGTGTTTAAAAAAGTAACTTTTTGAGAGTTTGAATCTTTTCACAACATAATTGGAAGTAACCCACTGTATGTCAACTTACAGAGACAAAGGGCAACTAATCCAGAGAAAAGAGAGCATATGAATTCAATCAGTGATGTGCATACCTTCATTCTGCCAAAGTCTTCTTTTCTGAAAAGCCTCTCTAACTCAGTAGTCGCAGCAGCCAAATCCCTGGATTTCCTTTCTTCATTATCTGGTGGAGAAAGCTTTAAAGTTGCAGCGACAAAGCTCCTTCTGCTAAACATTTGAAACCCTATCGATTAGTATTGCAGCAGAGGCAAAAAGAAATGTACCTTCATGAAAGGCAGTGGTCCAAACACCTTATTTTCATCTCTTCAGATTTGTAACTACCGGATTGTAGTATGGACAGTCTCTGCTGCCTTCTTTTCCTCAGGTTTTCAAAATGAAATTTAACCGGGGAGAAGATTTTCTGGGAAGAGGGTAATGGGGCATCCAACACAACCTGAGGAGAATCCAATGGATGAGGTGCAGTCACGAGATCTTCAGACAAAGTCTCAAGGCCTTTCATGGGGGAAGCAATTGATGCATCAGCAACATGAGAACTTTTGTCTTCTAGAGATGGCTCCTGGACCAGAGAATTTTCAAGACACTTTAAAGACTTTTGGTTTAACTTGAAGCATGAATTATGTCGAGTAAATTGAAAGAGGTTGCAGAAGAAAAGCACATAAAAATTATGTGAGCAGCATACCTCTGAAGGTCCTCCATCACTGGCAGAACCCTTCGAAGATAGAGTTCTTCTGATTCTTTTCTCAAATGTCATTTCTGACTTGAGGTAGGTAGATGGTTCTGCACCAGTCAACTCATTAGCATCATTACTCTTCTTATGTTCAATAGGGGAAATCTCATCTCTGCTGAGTAATTCAGCACTGTGTTTCTTCAACTGGTGTTGCATAGTTTGATTCCGCAGAATAGGAACTTCAGATAATGGTCTGCTAACATCTTCATGCTTTCTCTTATTTATGGTCACAAAATTGCTAAGCGTTGACTGGATCGGGCTTAGAGTATTGGCAAAGGAGTCCTTGATTCCAGTTCTAGATCTGGTAATCACTGTCGAAAGCATAGGAGCAGGATGATCATCTACTGTAAAATGGTTAGCAGCGAACAACCTGTCGTTGCTCTTGGCAGAACTATCAGCTTGTCTAGTTTCATGTACCCTAAAAGCAAAGTCCTTACTGAGCTTTTCACCACTATCGCCAATTACACTTTGTCTACTGTCCGTATGAAGTGGATCGTCTTCATTGAACTTAGACTCTAGATTATGATTTCCCCTGCCGACAGAGACTTCTGAGGGTGACTTTTCTGATTGTGGTTGAGGCTTCTCTTGAGAAGAAAGCAACTTAGAGCTACATATATTTTCTGTCTGGCTTTGCTCACTAAAGCTATTAACAGAAAAACTGGCATTACTTGGGGAATAGATCTTCTGCAACCCGTCTCTTAAGGCAAGCATTATTGAGTTCTCCTCAGAAAAAAATACTTTCCTTTTGTCGGGAGTCACATTCACATCACATATTCTGGTATGAACTGTAAAGTTCAATATTGCAATTGGATATTGCCGGGAGTTTGCTCCTTTATACAACTCGTTCACAAGTTTACTGACCTTTGGCAGATCCACTGGTCGGCCATTGACAAAATAGTATTGCCTGTCTCCCAAATTACGACCACTACCTTGTCCTGGCTTTGAAACGAAGCCATCGACTTGGCAACCATCTGATATAGGTATACTTGCAGGCTGTAGGCAGTTGAAGGTGTTTATACCGAAAACCGTGATGATGTTATCTTTAAGTGAATCACTTCCTTGAGTTTTAAGAACAATAGACTTGTTTTTTCCTGTTGTGTTGGTGCAGGCAATGCGAACACCTTTAACAATCACAGCATACGCCTGCAATCAAAGTAGGAGAGATATTGGCATATGCGTTCCGGAATGTACTTCACTTAATTTCTATCCCCAGTCTTATAGCACCACGGGAAAAAAGGAAACAAATGTGAGGCTATCTTGCCATGAAAAAAAAATGCCAGAGCAATTCAAACTCTAGAGTTCTTGGAGAAAGCAACAATTCGGACTCTGGCATATAGCATAGCAAATTAACTTGGCTTGTATCAGCGGAGAAATCAATTAATTAGATACTCACATTCAACAAAGAGACAAGCTTCCCATACTCTTTACGGATATTGCGCTTGAACTCCTTACTCCGCACCGGCAGCCTAAAGAACAGCTTCTTAACTGTAACTGTAGTACCAACCTGGCGAGCTGTCTTCCTCTCTCCAACCAGCGCACCCGACTGGTCGAAAGTCAAGAGGCTCGCCACTGGCTCGTTCTTGGTCCTAGTCTCCACCGTCAGCTCCCCCAACGCGCAGAGCGAACTCAGCGCCTCCCCTCGGAAACCAAACGTCGCCAGCGACTGCAGGTCCGGGAAATCCGCCAACTTGGACGTGTGGTGCTTCAGCGCTAGAACCTGCACAAGATCCAACCGTCAAAAACCTAGACCCGATCAGTTTACCATAACGCCCCTAAATAGAGCCCGAGGCACCTTGAAGTTGTCGGGGGAGATTCCGAAGCCGTTGTCGATGACCTGGAACCACTCCTCGCCGTAGTCCTTGAGAGAGACCTCGACGCTGGTGGCGCCCGCGTCGAGGCTGTTCTCGACCAGCTCCTTCACGGCGGACGAAAGGTCCAGAATCACTTGCCCTGCGCATATTCGGTGCACCGCCGCCTTGTTTATCGGGCGGATGGCCGGAGAGCTCACCGGGACCGGCCTCTCCATCCGTAAACCCTAGTGTTTGATCCAGAGGGACGGAGCATTCGAACTCGTAGTTGGAAATTGCGAGATTGGAATTGATTCCGGTAGTTAGGGTTACGGAGAAGGGGTTTAGGAGAAGTTGGGGCCCTAGCAGGATTTTGCCGCCAAAACCCGGAGAGGAATTGAATCCCGTTATACTCCCGAGTAGATCTGATGAGGGTTCGAATTGAGTAAAATTCGAATAGAATTAGTTCGAATTTGAATTTATCAAAATTTTAAATTATATTTAATTTGTCCAAAGTTAAATCGAATACGAATTATGATTTTTTAAATTCGAATCAAATTTGAATTGAATTCTAATTATTTCTTTAATTCTAATATTGAATAAAAAATTCAAAAACTATCAAATTTTTTGATAACTTTCAAAATTTTAGTAATATTTTTGAAAAAAATTCAAAATTTTCACTTTTTTGATATATTTCAAATTTTAGGTTTAATATTGAACTTTTTTTAGAAAAAAATAAATTAAAGATCGGACTTGCATTTAATGTACTAAATTAAGTTATATACGTATCCTTTGCTATACTTGTTGACATAATTAGATAGTAATATAAATACTTCTTGGTACTTTCTTAAAAATATTACATAATATGAACGAATTTTAATCGAATTTATACGAATCGAATTCGATACTCAAATTCGAATTCAATTTGCCAATTTGACGAATTGTAGAAATCTTAAACCTTATTCAATTTGTCTCATAACGAATTCAAATTGAATTTTGGACGAATCGAATTGTGACCGAATCGAATCGAATTCTAACAATGACCAGGTCTACTCTCGATGGCGGCAACTCAATTCTCTCTGGACGGCTTCTTTATTATTTTTGCTTATAATTTACTCTTGGGTATAATTTATTCATTTATTTTTTATCAATAATAATTATTCATTTATTAAAATACGATAAATAGAGAGTCGAGTATATGAGTTCAATCTGTGGTGTGTTTATATGAAATTTGTAATATTGACAAGTTACAAGTACTAAGAAAAAGTAACAAGTGATTTTGATAAGAAAAGAATGTCGTAACAATGTTGTATGGGTAAAATAGTCATAAGTTTTTGTTATTTGAAAAAAATTAATGAATGAAGGCATTATAGCATTGTTTGTTCCTGGAGTTGTATAAATTAACTGATCAGTTTTTAAATCCATTTTAAGTATCCAAAATACCCCTAGTTCACTTAAAAATTTCAAAAATATATAAGGACAAAACATCCATCTTCCAATCCATCCATCTTCGGTTTCCTAAACAACAACTATTAAAATTTGTAACTCAATATAGCCATAGCTCGCAGACTCGCAATTCTCACGCTTCGAAGGATGATGTGTACCTTTCCCATCGGTAAATAGTTCCATGTCTTCAACATCTCCTCCTTAGACGGGAACCATGGCCTAAGCAATCAAAGCTTAGGAAAACTTATGTGTCTTTCTATTAGCAGCTCCTAGCAGTTACTGTTAGACGAATTCTCTCTTAGATATTATTGTTTTGTGTCGAGCGAGAGTATACCGTTCTTCGAATTACGAGAATGAAACGAGTAATGTCTATGTTAAATTACAAATTTCAATAGCGAATATTTATGAAGCGATAGATGGAATGGGTTAGAAGATTAATTTTTTGATGAACTAAGGCTATTTTTGACATTTAAAATGTGTTTACTAACTGATGGGTTGTTTACAAAACATCAGGAACTAACTAATTCTAGAGTTTCCTCATTAATAAATTTCTTAGGATACGAAAGACATACGACTATTTTATCCTAATATTTATAAAAATAAAAGAAGATAACTGTTGACCAAAACTTGCGCCTACCCGCAGTTTCCGCCCATCTCCGTTTTATCAGTATCACAAAGTTCGGAAAGTGTCATCCACGCAAAATTATTCCAAACAAACCACTCTGTTATATCGGATTACAAATAAACAATAGTTATTGAGATAATTTTATGTTCAATATATTTTAAACAACTTACATTTAAATTTAATTTAATTTAATTGATAAAAATTACCGGATAAAGATAGTTTCAAAAATGGGTTCCAATTTCATTTTTTTTAGTTCTCAAGTCTAAACAAGCTATAAAAGACGTTCTACAGGAAATACTAAAAGAAACACGCAATCCAAAGTCAAACCAGAGAGAGAGGGAGAGAGAGGTTCGGCGGGTCGGCGGTTGGCGAGAGGAGAGAGATGGAGGTGATGCGCCACTCGTCGTCGTTCCTCCTGCCCAAGGGCTGCGGCGACAACGACCGGTCGTCTCCGAGCTACGCTCTGGTGGTGCTCAACCAGCGCCTCCCGCGCTTCACTCCGCTCCTATGGAACCACGGTGAACACAGACTAAACTCGATTGCTTTAATTATTTCTTTATTTATTTATTAGGATAATTATAAAGAAGGTTTAAATCTATTCTATACAAAAAGATAATTAGAAGAAAAAAAAGGCGTCGAAAAGGGTGAGTATAGTATAGTAGCTGATGAGAACGATGCATTATATGTAGAGCAGCGAGGATGCGGGTTTGCGCGGATGGAGGCGCTAACCGGGTGTTCGACGAAATGCCTTGCTTGTTCCCGCACGAGGACGCTCTTGCCGTTCGTCAGCGGTCCGTTCCTTTTAAGTATTTCTAGCAAGTGCTTTTTTGTTGTTGTTGCAACCATTTGATCTGATGTTTTGGCGAAATGATTCCGACGAAATGGAAGCTTTTATTGCTCACTAGAACATATCACGAGCAGAGTGTTCGTGGTTGGATGGAGGAGGATAGCGCTGTTGCATGGTCGGTTAGAGCGTGTTCCTATTAATAAGATAGTTGAGGGTGGATGAGCGTGTGTTCCTATTAATAAGATAGTTGAGGGTGGATGAGCGTGTGTTCCTAGTAACTGAGGTTCCGTGCATTTACTACAAGAATTTAGATGAATAAGTGGAGAGTTGGGTGGTTCACTGGATAATGGTTGACCATGAAGCTAGACTATGGAGAATGGTTGTGCACTTAGCCAGTTTGTTTATTTAATGCTAAGTTGATATCACTGCCTCTCGTGCTTCCACTAGCATCCCTGTTTTGTGTAGGAAATAGCTATTAGTCATCGTTGCTGCATATTTGGGATGCGCAAATGCTATTTAATGTAGCTTCTATGGTTGAGTGTTTCAACCATTACTGATATCCGTACCAGGTACAAGCCGGACGTAATAAAAGGAGACATGGACTCGATTCGCATAGACGTGCTTGCCTTTTATACTAGCCTGGTAAATCACCTGCTCTGTGCCATCTCTTTTTTTTTTCTGGAAGATTATCATCGTCCATTTTATGTAGGCCCGTTTATCCTATATTACTGGCTTCTTTCTCAATTGTGGCTGGGAAGCTTCATCACGCAACTTCGGGATTTGGCATATTGAGACTGGCTGATCTTTAGGATAATGTCATTGCTTTGGGCATGGGTATGGAAATGTGGGTGACCATGGTTAATACTTCCTTACTGCAGGGAACGAAGGTGGTTGATGAATCTCATGATCAAGACAGCACTGATTTGCACAAGTGCATAGTCTATATTCGAGACCACATGCCGATCTCGGATAAGGAACATGTAGGTATCCTAGCCTAGATTTGCATAGACTGATATGGTACTTGGTCGACTAAGCATAAACAAGCAGGGGGTCTAGCTAAGTGCTAGGTCCCATTCTCACTCTATTACCTGCCACCTCATTGCTGGAATCTGATTTTTGTTGGGAGTTCAATTTTATTTTCTAGTTCATCTGGGTATTTTATTGCATTTGTGCATCTTGCGTCACGAGATAAGTGTTGCACAATTCTATACCAATTTTTGTTGTACTTTCTATTGGCAGCTCTGCATACTTGCAACTGGAGCACTTGGTGGGAGATTTGACCATGAGGCTGGGAATATTAATGTTTTGTATTCTTTCTCAACTTTGAGGATTATCCTATTATCGGATGATTGCTTAATTCATCTGCTTCCGAAGAACTACCGTCACGAAATATATGTTCAACATTCAATAGAGGGCCCTCATTGTGGACTTGTTCCCATAGGAATGCCATCTGGGAGTACTACAACTTCTGGACTGCAGTGGGATCTAGGTAAGTGGAATTTTTGCTGGTCATTTGATCTCTTCTACATAAAATCTTAGTTATACAATCAGTTTGTGCATCATCCTCAAAATTTGTGCCATTCTATGTTGTACTTCAATGTTCCGATGCATTTGCGACTGTTTTTTCGTTGCAGATGAAACAGAGATGAAGTTTGGTGGTCTAGTGAGTACATCAAACATAGTCAAAGGAGAAAAAGTGATTGTGCAATCCAGTTCGGATCTCCTGTGGACCATTTCCATTAAAAAAACTAGTGGCGACTGTCCTTAAAAATAAGTTAGCCAAGTCCAGATACACGAGCAAAATTCAGAAGTTGGATTTCCAATTAGCCTATATTCCAAAGAAAAAGCATCGTAGGTAGGTGCCCATATCTTGATGTTTACCATTAGATAATGATGCAGGATGTTGTTTCATTTGTACGTATTACAAACGTTCTCTATAAACTTTCGGTGTTATTTTTCCATTCTCTTGGACCGCAGAATTTATACACCAGCTGAACTCTTATCTACTAGAAGTTTATTATTGTTTTAGGGTTCTTTTATTTATTATGGGATTTATCTTTTATTAGATATTTGTTACAATTCGGTTGTGATTAGGTTTATCTAGTCATAGGATATTATTTTATTTTATTTGTTTTGATTTATCTTTTTAGTGTTAGACGCCTATATAAAGACCCATGATGACCCTCAAGGTTACAATTCCCAAATCGGTTTACTTGTCAAGGAGGGAATTCTCGGAATGTGCGTGGATTATAGTCAGCTGAATAGTCGGGCCATTAAGGATAAGTTTCTTATTCGAGCTATTGATAATTTACTTGATGAACTTGTGGAGCTGCTGTACTTTCAAAACTGGATCCGGATCACCAGGTCAGAATTTATTTCTTTTAAACTGCTTGCTTGCTTGGTATTTTCGAGTCTTCCTGCTATATACGGCTGCTTGTTTTGGTCTTCTTTTTTTTTTTTTTGGGTAGAATGTTTTGGTCTTCTTTGATGCTATTTGGTTAGTTCAATTTTGTTGCTACCCTAAAAATCTCGGTCAATAGTCATATAGATGCGATACACCAAAAAGTAAAATAGTAACGCAATAATTCATCGAATTCTGTAATCAACAAATCTGGTAAACTAAACTTTGTTTTTTTTTTGTAGTCTGGTACACTCGAAACCCTTGTTATATTAGTCTGCCCAATAAAAACCCGGATAGTTTCAACAACCAAAAAAAGAAGAAAAAGATAAAACCCTTCAAGAGAGAAAAAACATTGGGGGATGGTAACTACTTACTCTTATCCCAACAGCAGAAGAAAAAGCATTAAGCAGCAGCAAGCTAGCAAATGTTTATTTCTTATGAAAAAAATGGAATGTACAAGATTAGGACAGCAATTTTTGCCAAAGAACAGCCAAATCATCAAATATTAACTATTTTAAGGAGGTTCAATGACACCTAATGCAAGACCTATGAATCATACAACCGGAACAGGGACCAATCGTCCGTTAAATCCCTAACCCATTTCGGAATGGCCTCTTCGGCCGGTGTAGAAATGGAAGAGAACAAAATACTGTACAGAAAGGAAGGTGATAAAATCTACATGAAGTAGCTGAGGGATGTCTTCTTTCTCGATCCACCTTCCCCGTAGAGATTATTCCACTGCTGAAGCTCACTTATATTCGTCGACTCAGATGACACACTCGCACAAACCTGAAATCATGCGAGTAGCGTTTAAATCAACAACAGCAACCAGGAGTAGTAACCCAAGCACAAGTAACTACGGGAGAACCGCACACGTTGAAAGTAGGTCCCCCACCCTCTTCCCTTTACATAACAGACTATTCAACAACAAAAAGCAACTAAAATTTAAAATCTTAGGATTGAGTTACTCGGACGTGCAATCAACGGCCGATGCTTGTTGTACCTGCTCATGTGCGAATCTAAAATCTTCCATCTTGAGCGGGCGAACATCAGCACTGCTATATAATTTGGGGACCGGCCTGTTCTCCGCCATTGCTGAACTCTTCTCCTGGAATTTGTGACAACCACAGTTGAAAATTGTGAGCAAACAAAGTGAAAAATTAGCCTTTAGGAATCCAATAACACACAAAATGCCCAGGACTCATCAAACTGCAGACAATAAATTCTCCTGGTTGCTAATAAATCCAGCAGATACGGCCAGACATTTTGCAGTTACATGCTCAAGGAATTTTTTTTTTATAAATCATACGATGAACTGCAATCAAGGTTTACCGAATAAAGTACATAGAAACAAACCTTCTTCTCTTTCTCCAATATTTCTCTTATCGGACAATGTGCAGCAGTTACACACAGATTCTGCGGAATTCAAGAGAAATCGAGTAATTGGCAACAAACCAACAAAGAGAAGATGCATAGAGAGAGAGAAAACAAAAGACTACTTGAGAGCAATTTTCAAGAAAAGAGAAATTAACCTTTAAATCACTCCCAGAATAACCATCGGTCATGTTTGCAATTGCTTCTAAATCAACATCAGGAGCCAATTCCTCTTTGGCCAAGATGACCACCATAATTTTCTCTCTATTAGATGCATTTGGCAAATCAACCATCAATCTGTACATGGCATCCACAAGATACAAAAGGTCAAAACATATACCTGCGGGGAAAAAGAGATACCCAAGGCTCTAGAGACATGATACCTGCGGGGAAGCCTCCTAATTACGGCTTCGTCAAGATCAAAAGGTCGATTTGTAGCTGCAAGCACGAGTACTCGTTCTTTGTCCTTTGTACGCAGACCATCCCAATTCACCATGAACTCGTTCTTCATTTTACGCATAGCCTCGTGCTCTCCAGGGTTTTCACGTCTTCCCAGCATGCTATCAACCTAAAAGAAAGCAGATAGTGAATCGGTTGGCAAAAGAAACATAGCCAGAAGCAAATGTCCAATTCAGACTTTACAATAGAATAATTTATAACAGTGCATTTCATGTCACCCACCTCGTCAACAAAAATAACACTCGGAGAAATCTTGCTCGCTAAAGAGAATACAGCTTTGACATACTTTTCACCTTCACCAAACCACTGCAAAGAAGACGAGCATTACAAATGTTCTAACAGAGGAACTCTAGTCTAAGCAAAGGAAATAAGGATAACATGGATTCAAGTACCTTGGATGTAATACTTGACATGGATATGTTAATGAAATTTGCACCAGCCTCTGTTGCAACAGCCTTAGCCAGCATCGTTTTGCCGGTACCAGGAGGTCCAAATAGCAATATGCCTTTGCAGGGCTGAAAAGAACTCCACCAAATTAAAACGTCAAAAACAGAAACAATGAAATGGAAGCTGCAACTCAGAACACATATCGAGCCAGACCTTGGTCAATTGTCCTTTGCGAAACAATTCAGGCCTTTGAAGAGGAAGCATCACCAGTTCCTTCAAGGTATCCTTCACAGTCTCCAAAGCTCCAATGTCTTCAAAGGTGACTCCAATATCACCCGGAGGAATGACTTCCGCGAGCAGTTTCTTCTCAAATTCATTTTCCGTGACAACATCCTGAAACAGGCGCATTTAATTCATTTGTAAAAAAATAAAAAATTATGACACAAGATCACCTTTTAAATAATTTAACTAAATAATATAGCGCAGACCTTGAGTGACTTCGTAGAACTCTTGCCTTCATTCTGTACACCCTGCAGGATGCTCAGTCCATATTTGAGGCTGCTCCGTAGACAGAATGAACAATAACATGACCACCATTAGGAATTAGACATCGTATATTCTTGGATACTGAACGGAAAAAAAAAGAAAGGAAAATTACCTTTCTGCAGATATCACAAGTTTAGCATCTTTCACTGAAGCGTCAGCGCTGTGCATGAAGTGATGAGTCACACCCCAGCCCACTACTTTCTCCACATCTATTAGAACACGCAAAGTATTCCCGTCACAATTAGCTTCTTTCGCACCAAGGGGACAGATGTATAAATATCTTAACGTCAACTTACTTTCTGTAGTGAGTACTTGATCCTTGACACACACGGTTTCCAGGTCAGGGCAATAAACACCAACTCGGCTGAGAACCTACATCCACAAGTGAGACAGCAAAATACATGAGAGCATCAGAACAGAGAAAGGGAAGGATGGACTAAAAGAACGTATAAACAATTATTTGAAGGCAACACTAAATATGAACTTACACAAGCCACCTTACAAGTCTTAAAATATCAAAAAGTAACTACAAAGATAAAATAAACATAACTAGTAATACTCACAGAATGGATGCTAACGATGTTGGCTTGTACTTTTAAAGTTTCAATATCGCGCTCCAACTGCTGCTTCCAGTCGAAAAGCAAGCCTTCATCCTGCCAGAAGAGACATGCATGTCAACTGATATTAAGTAATACAACATCAAATCTGAAGGTTGCAAGCTAGACACCTGTGGGAGCTGTATCGTGACTCTATTAGGGAAAAGCCGAGAGAGCTGCTTCACGGCTTTTGGCGTATCTTTGTTCCTGTCACCCAACCTCGCAAAATTGTCCTGAGAAAGAGATCATTCACATCATTCAGGCAACTGCAAGCAGAAACAACATTACCAACTCTGTGTCCCATAAGAGATCAATCTTATCAGTTGACATCTCTTCCAAAAAAATTCAAATTTGAATCAACCCGAATGTAAAAGAAGATGAACAAAAAAATGAATGAAGAGATAGAATCCAAGTTGTGCATTCTTCTATAACTAGACGCGACTCCTTCATAAGTAAAAGAAACATCTGTGACTGAACAAAACAGAGAAACAAACCCATCCAGCGACAAGTTTATTATCACAAAAGGAAGATAAACAAAAAAATGAATGGAGAGATAGACATTTGCTGCCTACCGGAAAAGCAAGATCCAGTAAAGCAGTATGGCTGCCAGCAAGTTTCGTGAACAACACGCTCCCAGGGTGCAACTGGTTAGACACAAGTGGTTATCGGTATCATCACAGTTGTCAAAGAAAGATAAAGTCGAATAGTACAGCACGCTAGTACTATTCCACAACTTATTACCTTCTCCTTAAGTTTGTCCACCAAGGTATGAGAGGCAATTATGATGACTCCTTCAGGCAAGCTTTCAAGCTTACTTTTCATGGCTGCATAGACATCTTGATTCCCCACCATAGACTTCTCAATGTCTTTCACAAACAGTATCAAAGGGCTGTTCTTACTTTCACTAGCAGCAACCTGTATCAAAAAAAGTTGTATTAGAAATCAAAATAACTGAAAGAAACCAGGCAGCAAGAAATCAAACGATACCTCGAATGCTTCATTGATTGCATGTTTTTCAAGTTCTTCACCAACATTACCATCGAAGTGAAGTGAATCAGCTACAGCGAAGCAGCAGGGTGCAGTTCAGATTCTATTATAAAAAATCTGAAAATCCAGAACAAAGACAAGACAAAATTTCACATGATCACCAGAACAGAAAAAGCCGTGGTCTTCCTCGCATAGACCGCCAAGATCGTTGCCTTCTGGGATGGACTTATCAAATCTGATCCCAATTTTTGAGGATCCATTACCTTCAAAAGCAAGGACAACCTTTCCTCGGAAACCAATTGATGGCCCCCTTCATCCAGCAAAAAACGACGACAATTAGAGAAGCTTCATGCATTAACTAGGTTCCACAATATTCACAGAAGCAAAATTTTGTGGGTGGCAGGAAGAGATCATGCATCTTGGTGCAATTATATCTAACATTGTTATCCAAAACTTATAAAGCAAAGATGACGAATTGACACATGACAGAAAAGAGAACCTAAAAGAAGGTTGCTGTGGGGGAGAAAGTGCTGAAGGAATAGAAGTCCCCACGAACTTTACTCTGTCACCTGCAAAAAGTTTGGACGATTAAGGAACAGTATAGAAGGACTTAACTACAACATCAACAAAGTAATAAAGCAAAAAGAGTCCAATTGACATAATTGCATAAGATTATTGTACAGAAAAACTTGCCAGCTTTGAAAGTGTAGTTTTTGGATGACGCCGTAGAAGTTTCTGGCCTCGGAGGACTCTGAGAGCTTAATCTGGAGCCACCAATTATGTCAGCATCTACACTAGAAGTTGGTTTCTTAAGGTGCATCGAAGCCTGCAGTGCTCTTTTTGCTATGGCGGAAGCTCTCTCATGCCTCGAACTTTCTTTTCCACTATCAGCTTCTTTGGTTGATGAAGTCTGAATCATACAAAAGTTCAACACAACCATGCCAGACCCATAAAATAAGGTCTTAGGAGGAACTCACTTTACAACGAAAAACATCATCATAAGAGAAATCGGTAAATTCAAATTAGTGAGCTTACACCAGGCAGCAGAACGGAATCGACGATGAGCAGCTTAGCACCAACATCTTTAGCAAGTGCTTTAGCTAATCTCTCCTGATAAATCTCTGATCCTATAAAGGCAGTCCACAAATGAATCAATGGAGAAATGTCAATATCGTCGAGAAGGAAAGCTGAATATAAAAGAGCACTCGCGGTCCACCGAGAGAGGGGTAGGGACACATGAAACAAATATGGCTATGGCACTACCTGCAGGACCAGATAGTAATATACGCGGGGACAGGGTAGGGAGGTCCAAAGCAAACTTGGTAGCTCCAAAATTGCGCTTTAAATGAATGAAAGCAGAACCTATCAAAATTTTCTTCGTTGTATCACTGCATGAAAAGCTTGATGTAAGTACTGAAGCAAAAGCATCAAAAAAATCTTCTCAACTCAGATCAACTAAAATACAGCAAGCTTTGTTGGGAAAACAGGAAAGGACACTGAGAGAAATGAACACAGTGAGCCGGAAAAGAAAAACTGAAGAAAGACACATAAATATTTGTTGAGACGAATTGTAAGACCCAATGATACATAAACCTCCATAGCCAAATAGTGAATTGCAACAAGGAAAATTAACCATAACAGAACAGATGATTCACCTCAAGTAGTAGGGGAAACTTTCAAATGAAACATCAATGTCCTCTGGATTTAAAACTCCCTTTTGCAAACCTTCCTTGTACGCCTGCCGTCTCGTTGACAAGAGATTTAATGGAGAATCCACATCTTTCAGAGATTCTATTTTTACTCTTCTATCTTCTAGGAGTTTTGAAATGCTAGTTAAATCAAGTTCAGAAGGTGCACTGCCAAGCATCTGCAAGAGCGGCTTTATTTCGCATGTGGAGCCAGGGGGAACCCCTGGTTCTACATCCATGCAGCTGTTGATGTGAGCATTATCCAGCCCGAGGTTATCGCCAGCCAAGGATTCAGTAACTGCCTTCTCTTGTGAGGAAACATCACATGGATCATTATTGCTGGTGCAGTCTTTCGTGTCAGTTTTTGGGATTTGCTCGTCAGCTGCCCGAAACACGGGAAAAACAACAGAGTCTTCAGGATTCTGCTGCAACTCCTCATCAGCTTTGGTAGGAGGATGAGACAAATCCTTCCGAAGGTTAGATAAAGAAGCTAATATAGCCGAACGATCTCTGGATCTTGCCTCCATATGAATCCTCTTCAATGCAGTTCGTGGTTCGAAGATGCCTAGAGACGATATTGGTGGAGCACCAAAAGTGGCGGTGCTAAGCTGCTGAAAAATCTAATAATCTTAAGTGAAGGAAATCAGCTGACATCTGAAAAAGATTGCCATCCATAAAGAGAAAGGAGGAAATCTATCAAAAACAGCAACATAAAATGAAAGCGGCGCAGCAACAAGATAAAGGATACATAGGCATGTTTTCCAGTAGAACTAAAAACCACTTCATCGCCTCCAGCTAACATTATTTGCTTGGTGCTCTTAGTGTAATTTCTACCATTTACTTGAACAGCTCCTTGCTGACGTAATATCTCCAGTAAGGCACAAGATGTACCTCCACGCTACACAAAAATTTAAGGAAAAAAAAAAGGTCGGTAAACAAGTCCGCGTAGCCAGAATGTCATACTCAGGCAACAAATTCTGCAAAACCGAATGTCAAAAAACAAGGTGCCAAAAGTAATACCTGAATCTGGCTCAGTTTACACAAAACACCGCTGATCGATGGATCATCAAGATTTAAGTGGCATCCTGGACCTTGACCGACCAAGAAAATCCCAGATAGGACCCTATGAGGGTTCTGTAGAAAAAGAAAACCACAAACAAAGAAGCAATAAGTATTTCACGCTCCAGTATACCAGTAGGTTTCTCAAAAAAAGATCAAGCATACTATCAACAATTAGCATTTTTTCGGTCACAGCAAAAACACAAATTAACTCATTTTGACAACTTCATTCTTGCTTTATCTTAAGAAGATACACAAGATAACATGAGCAATCTGCCAAGGAAAAATGTTCGTCGTTATTTTCAATAAAAAGAGAGAATTCATATCATGATAAAAGGCAGAAACGATGTCAACATATATCACCAAGTCAGACCTACTTTATAATGCCTAAGCTAACACTTTGAGCCACAAAGGGGTCTCAAATGTACCCTTTGGTCGGTATCCCCTGTGAAAATTACAAGCAACAAAAAAAAACTAAAACATAAGCAGTCAACTTATGCTATAGTATCCAAGCATGAGGGGGAGTATACAAGCTAGAAAATGCCTCGCCAATATGGACGCAAGTTTCGAGCAATTCCCCACAGTTACCAGATCAGCATTTATCAAGCCCTGGCAATATCTCTTACCTTGAGCAAAGTTCTGTAACAGAACACCACCTTGCACAGAGAATAAAGCTTCTATCTAGAACAGAAAAAGTTCACAAAGCAGAAATACACTTCTTCCAAAACCTATCTGAAATACCCTCTCTGGAGAGAAGATTAAAGAAAGAAAAACAATTTGGACAAGCTGTATCCGTAGGAAAAATATATAAAAAATGACAACGAACTCGAAAGATGTAGCAAGAATCAACAATATGCATCTCAAAATTGTGACAACCTTCAATTCCATAGGCATGTGCACGAAGACTCTTAGCAAGAGTCATAAAGATCAAACTTCTCTTCCCATTCCTCAGGCATATATGATATACATGTTGCAGAAAGATGACCAACGAGAACATAAACCAACGGTACAATAAGAGTACATCATAAAGACGGGGAAAATTACAAATACTATCTGGCACATTAGCGGCCCATATGATTGTGTACAGTTCTCAAACAAGTAGACACAGTTGGACAACACTTAGTCCAACCACATAAATCAGTTTCAGTCAAGAACAACCAGATTACCACCTTTCAACACAGATAGCATGCAGCAGTAGAACAGAAGCAGAAATCACACAAGTTCACAGCGCAGGCATACAATTTTGCGACGCACGTCTTTGATACGAATAACTATTTCATCCCACATGTTTTATCCACCGAATGCAAGCCAAGCCCAACCAAAGAAACAGTATGCACACACACCTGGGAGTACTGAGACAGCAACTTTCCCCACGCATCACTCCCCAAAGAAACCCTGGCTGCTTTACCATTCCGCTTCTTAGTCCGATTCGCCACAGAGTCAGCAGCCTTCTCTTTCTTCTTGCTCGCCCCATCTTCACCAATAAACCGCCATCAGCCGCCGACAGAGACCAAGAAGATGAAACCCCGCCCAAAAAATAACAAAACACACACAAAAAGAACCCAAAAACCAAACTTAACAAAAACCCACATGCAAAACTCCAGCCTTTAAGGCAAAGGTCGCACCTTGGGAGGGGGGAGACACCAAGTCCGCGCCTTTAACCTCTGGGTTATCCGGAGACTTGCCGGAGGCCGAGGGTTTGGTCTTTGGAGGCACAGTTCCCGCCGGATCAGTTAATTTGTCCTTCCCATCCTCAGGCACCGCATCTACCTTCGAGGGCGCCGCCGCCTCCTCCGCCTCTGCCGCCGCCTTTCCGGCCAAACCAACAAGACCCCATAAAAAACAATTAAAGGCCGAACCTTGAACCAAATCTAACCCAAAGTCCAAGAAGTGGAAAAGACAACAGAAATGCGAAAAAAACGAAAAGGGTTACCTTCGATCGTTTAGGAGGAGGGGCTGGCTCGGAAGAGGAGAGTGTTCGCTTGGCGGAGGCGGCGGAGGAGCTACTCCTAGTCTCCACCATCTTTTTCTCTCCTTAGTTCCTTTCTACCCCTTTCTTGTTTAGTCTTGTCCGAATTCTTAACACACGCTCTCTCTCTCTCTCTCTCTCTCTCTCTATTATTTGTTTGGTCTTCGAGTCTCTTTTGGCGATTTTTGTTTGTTTCCTATGGGCTTCGGGAAAAAGAAGAGGAGAGGGTTTAATTTATTTGCTTTTATAAGCAAGGGAAAATAAATAAATCCCGGAGTAACGTTTGGAAAGTAGTTAGGGGTCCGTCTCGTCTTCTATTCTTCTTGGTGTTTTGGTAGAGAGGAAATGAATAGTATAATTTCAAATTTGAATTAGTCAATTTAATAAATTCAAAATTGTTTTATACAAGCATGCATGAAAGAGGCGGTCAATGGACATTTGGCCCAACAATACAAGGCGTCACATGATCTAACAAAAATTCAGGGTTCAAATACTAATACTATGTAATTAGGCGTAGTTCAAAAAGAAAAAATGTGTAACTACGCGTAACTTTAAAAATAGCACGAAAGAGGTGAAAGGAAAGGTAAATGATTGCATGAGATCAGTCTCCGAACATCTTATTGTTTTTATATGGTAGTCTTTATCAGTTAATAAATGATCCAATGTCTTTCTGTGTTGTTTTAAGTATATGGAAGGTGAGGAGAGTAAGAAGTAAATAATGACATGATAAAGGTATAGGGAGGAGAGAGAGAGTAAGAGGTGATTTCGTTTGTTTATGAGGGGGTTGGTCCGGTGGGAAAGTAGGAATTAGGAAAGGCCAAAAGGGGAAGCGAGGGAGTTGGATTTTTTGTGTGTGTCAAAGAATATGACTAGTATTAAGAAAAATGATCCAAATGATAAGAGAGATATTAATTCACTAAAAAATATATTAAATTTAAATCTTATGATTGAAAGAAACGCTCTTAGGAAAGTCACTTATGAATAGCTCGGAGGTATTCTACTACGAACAACAAAGTATGGAAAAACAGAGGTTGGAACACATACCGAGTAATAGTGACAATATGATTTATGATTTTGGCGGATTACAAAATTAATTCGCTTGTATTATTGTTAAAAATTGATATTCAACTTAAAAATATAAATTAAATAAATTCTTTTATTTTTATAAATACATACGTCATACTCACTTGTACAAAGTAGCCCATACTCTACCGAAATTTTCACTCCTTATTGTAGCTTCAGCTTTGTCTTTTACAAACCCACCCTCTGTAATTGTTGAGCAACTTGTGCTTGACAATATGTGATAGTTCTCGCTAGTTTTCATTACTGAAGATGAATATTTTTCCTATAAAACAAAATATTGTTGAGATTTTATCGTATAAACCATAATCCAACTATGATATGGAAGAGATACCATTCAGAGGTAATAAGTGATAACACCTAAATTCTATTTAAAAAATAAATGGTGATTATCAGGGACGGAGCCAGAAAATTATGGGAGTGAGTGCAATATAATTTTTTTCTATTATGTGTTTGCATGCGTGGGCCACTGAGCTGGGCTAGATAGATAAGTACTATCTTTTTAATTTTTTTAGTTGATTATTTTATTATTTATGATAGTATAGTTAAACTAATTAAGATCTTATAATATATATTAAAAGATTAAAAAATTTCTAAATTTTTTTAAGATTCTCAATTCTTGATAACATGTCTTTGATAATAAGGACATTGACATACGACCTCAAACTGACACTTAACTCTTTCTATGCTCGGGATTTTTAGGCTATGGATTTATTTCGAACTAAGCGTCTATGAGTAAGGAATAAATTGGTGACGATTTTCTGATATTATTTATGCTACGACATATATTTTACGTTGTCGTAACTTTTGACTTAATATGAATAGTTTCATGCATAAGTTCTGATGATTATGAATACGCTTATGATTATCTACACCATTCAAATTAGATGTCATGCTTATGTCCTCGGTAACACGTATAATCTACCTCTTGCACACCAAAAATTCAAACATGTTGCATACTTTTCTAACCAAGTATAACATAAAATGAGTAGTTATTCGCACAATAAAATCTTTTTGAATAACAAGATTTGAATTTAAATGTTTACTTTAAACAAATTCAGATTTATATCATTCAAACCAAATTATTTTGGTTTATAATTTTTTTATAACATTTTGGTTTTTCATCTATGTGACAAATTTCATGATTGAAGTTTTTATAAATTATTGCTTCAAAAAATTGAAGTTTTGTATCATTCGAACCAACGTAGGTTGGTTTATAAGTTTTTTATTTATAACAAATTTTCACATTTATATGCCCAACTAATATTCCATCCAACTTTTTTAGTGAGTGGGCATTTAAAGAATTTGAGGAAAAAATTGATGATTTATTGACTCATTTGTTGCCGAGACGAAAAAAGTGTGACAAATTAAATTAATTAATGAAGAAGACCTTTTGTGTAAACAAATTTCATCATCTTATTTAGATGAGTCGTTTAAGTGGAGGCTCTAACAAACATGAATAGATTGTCGAATATGTGAAGATTTGAGCTAGCACAAATTAACGTATGATTTGAAAAAATTCACGACATATTTGAAAATCAGTTGCCAAAGGGCTTGTAGTCCAATGGCACAAAGCGTTGTAAATATCTAAGAGATCTAATGTTCAAACCTTGACAATGACATGGTGTAAAAATTTACATTTTAAAAAAATTGAAAATCAATTCGTGAACATTCATGATATTGATAACTAGTCGTTATCGAGCTCAAAATTAGATTAATTATTTTGATTGATGTCCTGACACTGCGTAGTTTCATAATTATTTTATTGTTTATAATGATAAAACAAATTTCTATGACATAATGGGGGATACCGAATGGAAAAATTCTTTTGCAATTTTGTTTTACAACATAGTATTCTTATGGCTCGGGCTCATTTTGGGAGTAGGTTTCTTGTGTTTGGATTTCGTTTATGCGGGGACTCTCTCTCAACCTTCCACCCGCAGCCAAGAAATTCTTTTGTTTCACATCCCCTAAGAATATATCAAACAAAGTGAGATTATTCGCAATCAGAACGAAAGTCGAAGCGACAGGAGCTGAAAAGGAGAAGCAACAAAACCGGGAATACCCTAATCCCTCAAAGAGATGTAAAGAAGAGAACACCCATCAAGAAAAAAAAGAACCTTTTCATAAAAATAGACCCAAACTGAAGGAAACAATAGGAATCAAATTCAACATAATCATGAAAACCTAACTAAGATAAAACCCACACAAAAAAGACAGAACCTTTTACACAGAATTCGAAAGACATAACCGAAATGATGGACCAGGGGCTACCTCCTCCTTCGAGATTCAGACTACGCAGACGTGAACCGATATCGCCCTCCATCTGCAGCCAAGGCCTTCAAGCTCGGGTGAGGGACATGTTTACAGGTTCTCTCTACTTGGATTGGCTTCCTCCTGGCCAAGGCCTCACTTCAGTTCTTCTTTTTCTTATTGGGACCTGAATACAAAAATTAGAAAATATATAAGAGACAATATAAAAGAAAGAAGAGAACAATAATTAGAGAAAAATAAAGTGGTAGATTCCCATCGATGATGAATTCAACAGCCGGAAGAACGCTTGATGCCCTGCAAATCCGATAATATTCGTGCATTTGATGTTGGGTGGGCTTTGACAGTGTTACTGCTTTCGGCTTCAACATCTGTTGTTTTAGTTTCATCCGGCGATAAGGAAATATGATTGCCCATTATATGGCTAAACGTGTTCTATCGATTGGTTTATCTTTTGTTGACTTCAGTTGTATTCCGGATGATATGGCTACTTTGTTTGTTGTTGAAGCAACTTGACTATTTTGTGGTTCTGAGTAAAATGATGATAAGTTGATCCTGAAAAAAAATAAAGTTCCCCATTTATTAAAAAAATGCGATTGTGTTGCTCGGTGGGTTAACATATTTATTTCCATCAAAAAATGTAATAAGGTGCACAAATTTGTGAAATTTAATTTTATATATGGTTCTGAAAATATTTCAATAAATCTAATACAAATATTTAAATGGACTAAGTGTGTTTATTTGTATTTATAATATTTTATTCAACCTTATTCTATTTCTTTTTAATCAATCATGATATAAATGAGGAGTTATTTGCAGAACAAAATCGATTCAAACAACAAGATATTAATTAAATGTTTGCTTAAAAAAGTCAGATTTGTATCATTCAAACAAACTTATTTTGGGTTTTAATATTTTGTTTTTTGCATTTATATGTTCAATTTCACGTCCAAAGTTTTCTTAAAAGGTTGCTTCAAAAATTCAAGTTGCGTACCATTAATATACGTTAGTTTATAAGTTTTCATTTATAATATTTTTTCTTTTCCCATTTATATACCCAATTAATTTCCCATCCAATTTTGTTTATAAGTAGACATCTAAAGAATTTGAGAAAAAAATTGATGGTCCCTTGACCCATTTGTTGCCCAAATGAAAAATGTGAGATAAATTAAACGAATGAACAAGATTTTGTGTGTGAATTAGTTTCAACATTTTATTTAAATGAGCAATTTAATTGGTGACTCTAACATGTTCTTGTTTTCACGTTGGTATATTGTTGGATGTGTGATGCTTTGAGCCAGCACACATTAACGCAAGACTTGGGAAATTCAAGAGATAGCTTATCTGAATATATTTTTTCCCTCAATCGAAGATGAGAGAAATTGCAATTCCATTCCACATATTCCGACGATATCGAGGAGGCAAACACTTTCATCCTAACATACAAATACGAAAAACAAGCCAACACAGCCACGCGAAATATACAACCGCAATAAGTTTATGAACATCAAGTTAACAAATTGACCATGTTGACTCAAGTTTGACTCCAAGAGACTGAGATTTGAGACTCGAGAGCGAGCAATTATATGTCAAAACGTGCACATGCAAATAATAAATCAGTAACTTGGTAAGAAATTTATTTTTAAGATCGGAAAGACAAAATAATTGTTAGAAATTTAATTTTTAGGAGCGTCATGCCAAAAAAATCAAGCACTTAATATGCACCATGATAAAATATCAGAGAATAGATACGTATATAAAAAAATAAAGTATGTACTTAGGAGGATGCTTTTAAATCTTAAATTCAAATATATTTTTGGGATAAGTTTTTTTTAGTACTCTGTAGTTTCACTCATTTTGCCTGGAGTACCATGTGGTTTCAAATTAGTAGTTTAGTACCCTGTGGTTGACCACCAATTATCAGGGCAGGTCCAAGACGGCTGCCCGTTGAAACCCATCCGAAATGACACCGTTTTGAGACCACGTGGAAGACACGTGGCACCTGACTTTTTTAAGTTAAAGCTGACTTGGATAGTGATAAATTACCTATTTAGTCCCTATTTTTTATATTATTTCAAAAAAGTCCAAACTTTATCTTCAACCTCTCTCTCTCTCTCCACCGTCCTCTCCTCCATCCTTTGTTTCATCCTCTCCTCCATCTTCCATCACCTCCAATTGACGGACTTCGCTACAATGGTACACACCTCTCTCTACCCCACCCCCCCTCTTACTGTCTACTCACTCTAATTTTGTTCGATTCCAAAATGAATCCAGAATTAATAATAATTAATAAAATAAATGAATACTTTTGCAGGCGTCGGAGAAGAAGTCGTCGAACCCGATGAGGGAGATTAAGGTGCAGAAGCTGGTCCTCAACATCTCCGTCGGTGGGAGCGGCGATCGTCTCACACGGGCCGCCAAAGTCCTCGAGCAGCTCAGCGGCCAGTCCCCCATCTTCTCCAAGGGTACCACCTCTCTCTTTCTCTCTCTCAGTTGTTGTTAGTGTCTGTTATGTAACGAGTGTAATTAGGGTTTTGGGAATTGAAAATGCAGCGAGATACACTGTTAGGTCCTTCGGTATCAGGCGTAACGAGAAGATGGCTTGCTATGTGACCGTGAGGAGGGAGAATGCGATGCATCTTCTCGAGAGCAGCCTCATGGTTAAAGAGTACGCGCTGTTGAGGAGGAACTTTAGTGAGGAGAAAGTGAGGAGAAACTTCTCGAGATCTTGGAATCAAGAAAGTGAGGAGAAACAGGAGGTTAAAGAAGGGGGAGTGAGAGAGTAGGAGGGGGGAGAGAGAGAGAGAGGGGAGGAGGAGGGAGGGGGAGAGAGAGTGAGTTAATTAATTTTTAGGGATAAGTTCATTTTAGGGACTAAATAGGTAATTTACCATGGTCCACGTCATCTTTAACTTAAAAAAGTCGGGTGCCACGTGTCTTTCACATGGTCTCAAAACAGTGTCGTTTCGGGCGGGTTTCGACGGGCAGCCGCCTTGGACCTGTCCTGACAATTGGTGGTCAACCACAGGGTACTAAACTACCAATTTGAAACCACGTGGTACTCCAGGCGAAATGAGTGAAACTACAGGGTACTAAAATGAACTTATCCCTATATTTTTTTGTAAGGCATCAACTGAAACAGAAGAACGTTGTCAACGCAAGATAAACGTGCTTAATGTGTCTGCTTTCTCCTAAACGGGAAAGATGGAAAGTGTTCGCTTAATATTGTCTGAATATTCTTTGCTTTTTTGGGAAAGCTTTTAATGATTGACATGACCACGTGGACTTTTAATGATTGACATGACCACGTGGGCCGAATTTGACCTTTTGAAATGTCAATGGGCTGATCTTCAAAAGATGAGAATGTCAATGGGCTTGTTAATACCCAATTAGATGTTTATAATTTGGGCGAAAATTTGTTGGTCCATCCCAAATTCCAAACACTTCCCACAAATAAATTGAATTTTCTTTATAAAAAAGAGGGTTCAGAAATGAAGAACTGGAAACGAAATAAAAGGATCAATGGTGACCAAAATATAAGAATTTGACAAATATTTCTAGTCCGGTTCTAGAACTAACTGAACCGGGTGAATGAAAAATAATTTTTTTAGTAGTTATAGAACTTTTTAGAAGTAAAAAAAATATCATGTGCCAAATGAGTTGCTTACTTCAAGATAAAACCACCAAAACAACTTCAAGGAAGTTGTTATCACTATAACCCTACTCTAATAAAACAAAATTTAAAAAATTAAACTATATTAATCTCTTGAAGTTCTAAAAAAATCTTATTCTGGTTTGATTCAATTCTCTTTAATATATAAATTAGAAAACTGAAAAATTAAGTCCATGATGTTTGAGATTCAGCACGTAACTTCAGATAGTATTTCATTTAGTAGTTTGAATTGTTGACTTTTTTCGTATTTAACTATTATTTTTTTTATTCTTTCGCTAGGATCCATTTTTAGATATCTTTTTGGTAAAAGCACAGGAGTAAAATTGTACGTCGAGGCGTAGCTCAGAAAAAATTCTGTCATTGAAAAACAATTCAACAAAAGATATAATGAAGAACTGAGCTAGTAGTGTAAATTGAATATTTAAACTTTGGAATAGATGTACAAATATTCAGTTATAATAAAATTCTCATAAAATTGATTAATGGCCCTATAAAAATAATTCGGGGAAATTGATTAACCGACACGCAACCTATGCAAGTAGCTTCATCTCGAACCACATCCTATGAGAGTAGATGTCTTTTCTCGTGTAGTTCAAAGCCAAACCGTTGGCGCCGCATAAATTTACCTTGGTTTGTTGAACATTGTACTTAGAGATTTTGGATTGAGTGGGGACAACATAAAAGTTGTCTCTACAAAGAAAATTTTATTTGGACAATTAGATTTTATTAAAAATCGTGTCTACAAATTTGACAATCATCAAAAACCGTGTCTATAGATCCAAAACATTGATCCATTTTAGTAGAAATAAGTCTTGTTCCCATTGAATCCAACTCCGACTCTAAACCATACATAGGTAGGCTAATTTGGAATTCCACCAATGCCTAGGGACTCTAACACAATAGCAGTTATGTTAGCTAATTTTGTTTTTGACTTTTCGAAAAGGGTCCATGTGTTAGACTCCCTGCCGGAGGAGTGTCTCCCGCTGTTGGTTTATGCTTTCCTTAATGTTATGCGTGCTTGACACTCACTATTATCATTAAAAAAAAACCATGCATAGGAGGTAAGGGGTTTTTTTTTCTGAATGGTGTTACTATTCACCCTTTTTGTGAAAAAAGCGTCCGATTTGAAAGTATTGCGGGGATGGTGTCCACGTGGCACGGACGCCGAAAAAAGTCGGATCTTGGACCAAGATCCGACTTTTTTTGTCGGATGACCAAGATCCGACCGTTTTTCTCGGATGATATATCCGACTAAAAAAGTCGGATCTTGGTCCAAGATCCGACCGTTGTCGGATGACCAAGATCCGACTTTTTTTGTCGGATCTTGGTCCGGTATAAAGTGGATTTCCGAAGGATAACTATAACAAGATCCAACAAAAAAAGTCGGATTTCGGTCCATATAAACACCAAAATCTGACTTTTTCCGTCGCTCACACTCCCGTCCCCGATATCGCCTTCCCGTCTGTCCCGCTCACTCGCTCCCCGCCCCCGCCCCCGCCCCCGCTCCCCGCTCCCCGCCCCCGCTCCCCGCTCCCCGCCCCCGCTCCCCGCCCCCGCCCCCGCTCCCCGCCCCCCGCCCTCGCCCCCCACCCCCCGCTCCCCGCTCGCCGCCCCCGCTCCCCGCTCCTTGCCCCCGCTCCCCGCTCCCCGCCCCCGCCCCCGCTCCCCTCCCCCGCCCCCCGCCCCCGCTCCCCGCTCGCCGGCTCGCCCGCCTCTCGGTCCGGCCCCCGACGTCGTATTAGGTAAATTTTTTAATTAGTTAAATTTTTAATTAGTTAATTGTGAATGTTAGTTAATTGGTTAATTGTTGTTGTTAGTTAATTGGTTAATTGTTGATATTTTTTATTTTTGAGGGATGTTAATTGTTGATGTTGGTTAATTGTAATTTGTAGATAATTGGTTAAAAAAAATTTGGTCCGAATGGTGCGACCAAAATTTCGGTCTGACCGGTCTGGCCAAAAAATTGATCAGACCAAATTGACCGAAAAATGGTCCGACCGGTTTGACCGAAAGATGGTCTGACCGGTTTGACCGAAAGATGGTCCGACCGGTTTGACCGAAAGATGGTCTGGCCGGCCAGTTTGACCAAAATAAGGTCCGAGTGGTTTGACCGTTAAACAATGTGACCGTAATATGGTCTGTAATAACGCTATTTTAATTAATTTTTTGATTAATGTTCTAATTGTTCAATGTTTAACATTGTTGGATTTGCTAAGTTTGTTAATATATTGGTATATAATGTTCTAATATGTCTATTGTGTTGTTTAGATATGGATGCACAGCCATACGGGCATCTTCTAGGGAATGGAGGACCCTTAGATACGTCGGTATTAGTGCACCAGGATGTGCACCGTTCTCAGGACGTGTGGAACCGTGAGGTTCGTGAAGGGATTAACGATAATCAGGACACATTGTTGAAGATACACCGACGGAAATGGACGGTGTCTCATGTGCAGAACGAGGCCTTTATAGCCTATATGAAGGAGGCAGGTTTCTGGGATGTGTGGTGTATTGGCTGGGTCGTTCTCGAAACAGCATTTGTTACAGCCTTGGTGGAGCGGTGGCGGCCGGAGACCCATACGTTCCATATGCCTGTGGGTGAGATGACAGTTACTCTTCAGGACATTGCTGTGTTGTTCAGGCTTCCTATCGATGGTCACCCAGTAACAGGGTTGCAGACACCTCCTGATTGGCACGAGTTCTGCGTACGCCTATTTGGCAGTAACCCGGCAGATACCCCTGGAATGGTTTGGAAAAACCAAATTGCCCTTAAATGGTTCGAGGACCATTTTGACCCTGCTACTATCCCAATTGATGCTGGTGATGAGGTCGTAAAATGATATGTTCGAGCGAACATATTGCGACTTATCGGATGCATTCTTTTTCCCGAGTCTAGTGATGCCAGGGTGAACACATACTGGTTGCCACTTCTAGAGAATGTAGAGGCAATTGGTTCTTACAGCTGGGGTAGTGCGTGTTTGTCACACACGTACAGCCATTTATGTAGAGCCACAAGCTCGACACGTTCACTTATTGCCGGGGCGATGACGCTAATATGTATGTGGGCTTGGGAACGGATCATCCCAAATCGTCCGGTTTTGTTAAATCCGGCAGTGCAACAACCTGGGCAAGCACTGGGCATCAGGTACAAATTATTACTTAATGCGCTGTAGCTGCTGATTAATCTTATAGAATTGACGTGATATTTTTATGTCACTGTGCAGGTGGAGTGGAAAATTTAACAGAGCGGCCAGCAAAAAAATAACAACCGTATCTGTTTACAGACGCAGGTTGGATGAGCTTAGAGAATCAGATGTAAGTAATTTGTTTATTAAATTTTAATGAATAATTTTGACTTAAATCATACTGTGTTGCATACATATAACCATGACCATTTGGACGAGCTACGACTGTGTGCATTTGTTACAGGTTGTATGGATGCCGTATAACGACGAGATTCTTAGCAATCTCCCGACAATATGCCATCGTGATTGTGGCTTATGGTTGGCATTATCCTGATCGGGTGTTACGACAGTTCGGATTACTCCAGGGTATTCCGGCTAGCCCTGAGATCGATGAGGCGACACATAGTGCGGTGGATGGTCGGGGTCAGGCTGGCCAAAATTGGAATGCTATTTACGAAGGCCATGTGAAGATCTGGGTGGAATTTCGGACAAGATATGTGTATCACGGAGTACCTACATCGCCGTATATCCATTATCATGATGGATATATGGATTGGTACAGGAAGATTACTCGGCGATTCATCAGCCCTGCTAGCGCAATGTTACACATGAGTGTAAGTCAATTTAGCTATGTTAAATAAAGATGTTGTCTATTTTAATTTTAATAGCGATGTTCCACAATGCTAATGATAATAAAATTTTATTTGTAGGCGGATGTTGTTGAGCATATACGCCACAGGTCTTCAGACATTTCAGAAATTCAGAATTTGTCGCAGGTTGCACTTGGGTTCGCCGGCGAGCAAAGACGGTACCTAGGTCTCCGCGACAGCCAGGCACCTGTGGGACTGGCGGAGCACATGACATACGATCTTCCTCAATCAGAGAGGGTATCTGTCGTGAGACGCAAAACTACCCTTTTCAACAAGCGGCAACCAATACCCCGGCCTGAGCTCGTACCTGGTTATCAAGTGGAGCCCATGGTCTGGGAAGATTATCGGTCGAGATCGCAGATTCTAGCAAACACAGTGACGTCTCTCAGCATGGATACCTCCGCCTCTCATCCATTCTCCCAGCACACAGATTTTGGCACCTCCGGCTCCGCTTCCCAGCCGTCCCACCAGCACTCGAGTTACGGCCTAGCCCACACTGGGGTGCCGCATTCCCAGCTGTTTACTCCCCCTAGGCAGAGGTATTTGTTTATCTTAATGTGTGGTATTAATTATGAATTTTATTACAATATGTTCAATTGTTTTGGGTTTGTTATTAGGGGTGTTCTCATTGGAGACGGTACAACGGCAGCTAGGTCTGTGCAGCCATTTTCTTACGGACTGGGCCCTTCCGGATCGGGTTTCGGCGTCGCCCCCTCCGCTGCTCATCCATTATTCAGGGAAAATATATTTGGTTGGCCCCAAACTGGGGCTCATACGTCCGACACGCAGTCCAATTTTGGTTTGACCCGGTCTGGTGTACAGACATCCCAACTATTTGAGACACCTACACAGAGGTTGGTTCTCTACAATTTGGTGTGTGTAAATTATGAATTTTATTTAAAAATTTTGAATTGATTGTATGGCTTTATTGTGTTGATAACATAATTTGTTGATTTTGATAAATTTGTATGATATTTTATAATAGGACTTCACCACGTGATACTACAACTCATGGTAGTGGTGACTCTTCATTTGACGATCCAACCGATTTTGAGGATGAAGAAATACCTCTGGTCCGGCGTCAGCCTAATCGGGGAGCTAGAGAGGCTGGTGTGCGATGTTTTACAGGAGGACACCTGAATGTGCCTGGAAAGGGAAAGGGGAAGGCGAATGCTCACGCAGATAAGCATCAAAAGGAGAAGCCTCAGAAGAAGAAGAAGTAGTTTATGCTTCTGTACTAGACATTCGTTGGATGCTTTTATGACTGTATTAACTTCACTTTTTTTATGATTTTTTTTTAGTTCTCGAAACTTTTCAAACGTTATACCTTTCTAGATAAGTATGCCGTCAAGATATTAAACAAAGTATGGTATAAGGAAATACGACATGACAAAACTAAGAAGTGCAATACTAAAATAGGATGACAACAATCTGAAATAACAGATAAAAAAAATGTCTTTATGTTTCTCAACACGTTGTCACAATTCTCATCAGAATTCCCGGTAGGGACATATTTGCCACTATTCCTTGAAAACTCGTTTAACATTCTCGTGATCAACACTGAAATGTATTCGATTTTCTTCATACGAGACATAAATCTGTTCAAAAAATACGTAATTAGGTCAATGATTATATTAAAATAATTTACTGACGACGATGTAATGATAATATAAGCTTACATCTTTCACTAGCAACACACATCCATCACAGTAGGTACTCTCAATGTCTTGTAAACTCCCCGTGATTTCGCCAGTAGGATCCTTCATAAATTTATAGATATGAAGTCTTTGATAATTAAAAAATATGATTAAGAAATAAATAATATATTATATTATAATACCTGAAAAACTGCTCGGAAACTATTGCCGTATACATGTTTCTTCTTTTTCACGTACAGAACCATCTGCAAGTCTCTTAGTTAACAATAACATTACTTGCAAATTGCAAAATTTTCATATATGTACAAATGTTACCTGTGGAATTGTGATGCTTTCAGAGATTGTTTTTACATCCTCAATAGATACTCCATCAACGTTAGCTCCATACATCAAACCTAAAAAATTTAAAAATTAGATACTCCATAAATGTAAGTAACAAATATGTATAAGTATTTTCGTAATACCGTGAGATAGAACAAATTCAATAGCTGTTGTCCATGGTTCATTGTTGAAAATGTCATTGGCTTTGCGGTCTGCTTCAGCTCGTATGGCTTTCCTTCGAAGGGCTGATTTAGCTTCAGCTTCCTTTTTATGCAGCTCTAACCTCTTTTGTTCTTGGAGCCACTCAAAGGCCTCTGAGCCATATAGTGCCTTCAAATCGGCACCACGTCCCTCAGGATATGGTGCTGGAGGATAAGGACGACGACCATCATAGGATGGTGCTGGACGAGTTTGTTCTTGGGAATCTTCATCAGATTCTCCATTTTTCTTGAACACTTTGACCACGTTCTCATCAGTAATGCTAAATAATTTGTTGTTCGGGTATGGGGACGAGTCAACTTTTACCTGTTGAAGAACCAGAAAATCAGTAAACAACTATCTGGGACTATTGAGAAAAAAAAAGGATATGCTCACATTTTTAAGATACAACACACATCCAGCTTCAACAAGACCGGTAGAGTCATTTATGGTACCAGTAATACTGCCTGTAGAATCCTGTAATATATTAAAAGTTTAAAAATTTTCTCACATAACATAAATATGTAAGAATAAATAAAATTCTTTTAATTGTACCTTTAATGTCGCAAGTGCGCCAATTCCGACACGCTGAAAACGGGTCACCTCTACAACCATCTACAAGCAAATACAAAATACTTGTTATAAAATTGACTATGATGCTAACTCAAATTAAAGGATAATGTAAAATTTCTTACCGACATAACTGTAGTACCACTATAGGTATTTTTGAAGCTCTGAATACTTGTCCCTTTAAAATAGGTTCCTATCATCATCCCTGTAAAATAAATTAAAATTTAATAAAAATATTATGTGATCCAATATAGAAATACGGAATACCTTCAACTGTCAGAAAGTCCATGGCTCTACTCCACGGTTCTGGATCTCGCTTGACAAGCTTGTAATAACAGTTGCTTTTGGTAGGTTTCTGAGGAGGGAGTTCTGATCTATCGTTGGATGGCCTCTGTAATCGTTTGAAAATATACCCAAACTTAGAACCACATAGAGCATTCCAATCGATTTGAGGATGCTCCGGCTCTTCGTCATCATGTGCGATTGGCTCTTTGCCACTTCTTCTCATTGGCACACCTGAACAATTATGACAATAAATATATACATAAAATGTGTAATTCGTCATTATTCTGCTAAGATAGAGTAACTTAAACTTCAGACTGTTACAAAGAAACTCAACACAACCCACATAGAGTTTCACAAAATATTACAAAGTACAATCCTTTCAGTTCAAAATTAATTACAATTCAACGTCCACGACGGCGTCTACTCGTACTTGCCCCTACGGATACAGCTGCCGCTTTAGCTGCTTTAGCCGCTCTTGCCGCCGCAACTGCTCTTATATTAGTACAATTGGCTTTTGTGTGACCCCTTGTTTTACAGAGCGTACAGCGGACGAAAGGCACTGTATCCATTTCATTATGTATGCGCTTCCGTGGCTGTCCTCTACCCCTCGCTAATCTTTCATCTGGAATGAGCCTTACAACCGTAGGATCTTCAGGATACGGCCAATATTTAGGATTGCTCAGAGGAACAAACTTCAGTTGGTAGCAAGCTTGTGTGGTTTCCAGGCGATAATACTTATCCACAAATATCTTGTAATCGATGCCAAGTTCAGTACAACACGCCATCACATGTGAGCACGGATAGTGGTAAGCCTGGAATTTGCCGCAGCCACAAAATCCTGTGGAAAGATTAACTGAATGCTTTCTGTCCCCCTTTTGTCTTCTCATATCGTACCCAGTGCGAACTTCGTACGATCCAACTGTACTGTCAGAAACTCGCACTCTATGTCCATTGGCCTTTCCCTCCCACCGCTCCAACCTGTTTAGGATCCTCTGTGACATCAATATTTTGCCAGTACAGCTCTCTTTCATACACTTAGTTGATCTCTCTTCAAAATATTCGGTTAGCTTGTTAAATGTCTCTGCCACCAAGGCCGTCACCGGTAAACGATGAACTTTTTTGAAGATCATATTTACGCACTCGGCAAAATTCGTCGTCATGTTACCATATCGGCGTCCGCCATCCGACGCTAAGCTCCACTTGGGCAATTCCTGTTCATACATCCAGTTGAAGACCTCCTGGTCGACATTCCATATTTCTCGCATGTTAGCTTCCAACTTCCACAGTTGAGCTTGCATTCCTACAACCAACATAGTAAAAATATTAAATGTGGAGTAACAACTTGTAAAATAGTTTTAGACTACAAAACATTTGTGCATGTCACCTGCAATCTTCATGACATTCCTCATGGCGTCGTTTTTGAAGTGTTTGTTAAGATTGCTTGCTACGTGTCGAAGACAATATCGATGGGCGGTATCACTGTCTTCTCCCCAACCATACTCCGTATTCATTGCCTTTAATATGCCAGCATGTCGATCAGAAATAACACATATTCCATGTCGGCCAGGCGTGACGTGCTTCCGGACTTGTTTCATGAACCACGGCCAACTATCCGTGTTCTCACCCTCTACCAGAGCAAATGCTATTGGAATTATAGCATTATTACCATCAATTGCAGTGGCGATCAGGAGGACATGCTTGTATTTTCCATACAAGAACGTTCCATCAATCTCCAAGACAGGCATGCAATGTTTGAAAGCTTCAATGCAAGGCTTGAAGCTCCAAAAAACTCGCTTAAAGATCTTTGTTCCAGGAATTAGTGCTTCCACGTAACCAGGGAGGGTGTGATAATATTCCCATTCAACAACAGTTCCAGGATTATTTGCCTTGCATGCTGCAAACCATTGTGGAAGGCGATTGTAAGATTCTTGCCAATCCCCCCATAAATCTTGAAACGCCTTCTCTTTTGCCCACCAAGTCTTCGTATACGAGGGTCTAAACTTCATATGGTCGTGGATCTCTGACCTTAAAGTGGCCACACGAATTTCTGGTTGTTCCTCTACTCGTTTCTTAATAATTTGTGCAATGAAAGCAGAAGTGAGTTGTTTATGATCCTGCGACTTTCGTAGGCGACCACAGGTATGTGGGTAGGTGTGTTTCACGATTTTCCATGGACTGAAAAGTGTGCCCCTTCTTTCCTGTGAGACACGGATCTCCCATTTGCAATCATCAGTCTCCCATTTTTTACACTTCACAGAAAAAGTTTCTGGCCTTGTTTCTTTTCGGACAAACTCACGCCCATCGTTCATTACGAACGCCTCGATCTCCCTCTTTGCATCAAATTTGCTCTTCCAAATCGTACCCTCTTTCAACAAACCAGAACAACTTCCATCTATTGCTCGGTCGCAATCCCAGTCTTCACCATAAACAGTCATCGATGATTGTTCACCGGGATCAGTTAGAGCGAGTTCACCGTATTGTTGTTCTCGGTATTGTTGTTCCTCTTCTTCTACTACTTCTTCTTCATCTTCGTCTTCTTCTGCTTCATTTTCGTCTTCTTCTGCTTCGTCTTCGTCTTCTACTTCTTCTGCTTCGTCTTCACGATCAAAATTGTATGTGGCATATGGACCCGTCTCTCTAGGATCATTTTCAAACCAATCAAATATTGGTTCATAAGCAACATCCATCCCCGTTGACGTACCAGCTTCAACGACAAACGGGTTGTAATTATTAACCCTTTTTTCCACAATGATTGTAAGCTTAATCTCCTTCACCATTGGTCCAAAGAAGTTAATCATGGTCTCCAGCATTATCCTAACATCTTCATCGTCGTTAATAAACATTGGACCAAATTGTCCTCTTCCAAATGGACATCTAAATATCAATGGCCCAAATTCTTCATTTGGACCTATTGGGATCTTTTCGTTAACTTTTTTCCGCAAGATATTGTATCTAACAAATGCTGCATGAAACTTCAACTTCTCTTTCCTACCACTTTGGTAATCAAAACCGGTTTCATTGTTGTTGAAAATTACTCCATCGTATTTCAACTTTATTCTTATAACCCGGTTAGCCATTATGAATACTACAACAAAAGAAAACAGTATGCAATTCTATATTAGCAACACAAAACATAATTTATATTAACGAAAATATCATATAAACATACATTCTTCTCCATCAATTTTTTGGTCCGAGACCACCTTAAGAACCAGATGAAATTTAATCGGACTGGCAGGGTGGTCACTTTTTGTACTCGACCATCCGAAATTTACCAAGAAAAAATTCACAATCTGACCAACCGGTCCGACCGACCAGACCAGTCCCACCGGTCCGACCGGTCTGACCGACCCGACCGGTCCGACCGGTCCGACCATTCCGACTCATTAAACCGGTCTGGCCATTGGGGTTGGTCAGTTTATAAAATTCGCACACCCACAAAATTTTAAACAATTAGATATCACACTCAAAAAATATAAGGAATTAATAATTTCAAAAGCTAACATATACTAATTATTTTTAATTAATGAACAAACTCTACATATATACACCCACAAAATTTTAAACAATCAGATATCACACTCAAAAAATAGAAACAATTAATAATTTCAAAGCTAAAATATACTAATTATTTTTAATTAATGAACAAACTCTACATATATACCAAAATATTAAAGTAAATTAATTTACCTGGTTTTGGGCAGGGTCTTCTATGGTGGTATGCAGGACGTCTTCGTATGGATGACAAAAGGCTTCTGCGAGGTATCCATTATATAAGCGATATGATCGACCAAGATCCGACCAAAAAAGTCAGATCTTGGACCAATATGATAAATTCGACAAAAAATGTCGGATCTTGGTCATATCCGAAATCTCCTATTCAGATTTCGGATATGGCCTATCGACCAAGATACGAGAAAAATGGTCGGATCTTGGACCAAGATCCGATTTTTTTAGTCGGATATAACATCCGACTAAAAAAGTCAGATCTTGGTCATCCGACAAAAAAAGTCGGATCTTGGTCCAAGATCCGACTTTTTTCGGCGTCCGTGCCACGTGGACACCGTCCCCGCAATACTTTCAAATCGGACGCTTTTTTCACAAAAAAGGGTGAATAGTAACACCATTCAGAAAAAAAACCCTAAGGGGGTATCACCCTCCTTGAACTCTTTCTTCACGATGTGGGCATCATGTTTCTTGTTCGTATTCTCCTTATGAAGCCTTTCCACCCCTGGCTTGGCTTCCTCCTCTAAGCGGATGTAATGCATAATCATGTCTGGATTTGTCCCCTTGATATCAGATATTTGGCACGCCATGGCCTTAATCCTTCTGGTAACAACTTCAAGCACCTTCTCTTCTTGCTCCTTAGAGAGCTTGTTGGAGATGATAATGGGAAGTCGTCCTTCATCCTTTAAGAATGCATATCGTAAATGGGAGGGCAACTCTTTTAACTCCAAGCTTGGAGCCTTAATGATGGAAGGTGGAGTAGGATACTTCAATTCAATCTCCAAATCCTCATGGAGACCTTTTTTATAAGCTTCTCCCATGAACTCTTCCAAGTCATCCTCTTCTTGTTCTCCATTAATCTTTTCCTCCATTCTATCTTCAATCCTCGATATGCTCTCCTTGCCCAACTTGAGGACACCATCATCAACCATATCAATCTTCATGCATACGCCTTCATCAAGAGGGTGGCGCATTGCATTGGACATCTTAAACTCTACTTTCTCCTCCCCTATTCGGAGGACCAATCTTCCTTCATGTACGTCCACCAAGGCACGTGCCGTGTTGAGAAATGGTCGGCCAAGAATTAATGGACAACTCTTGTCCTCTTCGAAATCCAACACCACAAAGTCCACGGGGAAGATAAACTTATCAATCTTCAACAAGACATCCTCCACAACCCCGAATGGCTTCTTTATGGTTTGGTCCGCCAATTGGAGACGCATAGAAGTGGGTTTCACCTCACACAAGCCAAGTCTCCTCAGAATAGACAAAGGCATCAAGTTAATGCTAGCGCCTAAATCACATAAGCACTTGGGAAACTCAACATCACCAACAAAACCAGGAATAGTAAAACTCCCTGGATCTTTTAACTTTGTCGGGAGATGTTTGGAGATGAGAGAGCTACACTTAGCCGTTAGAGCCACCGTCTTTCCATCCTCCCACTTCCTCTTTTTAGTGATGAGTTCCTTGGGAAACTTCGAGTATTGCGGCAATTGATCCAACATCTCAAGAAAAGAAACACTGATCTGGATGTTCTTCATCTTCTCCATAAAGCCAATGAACTTGTCATCCATCACATTCTTCTTCTTCACTCTTTGAGGGAATGGTAGTCGAGGAGCTTTAGGTGGTGGTGGCACGTAGACTTCTTCTTCAGCACTCTCAACCGGTAGACTTCTCTCTCTCTCTGCCTCTACTTCTTTCTCCTCCTCATTGGCTTCCATAGGATCGTCATTATTCTTCCGGGTTGCCTCTTGAGAAGCTATTTCCTTACCACTCCTCAAAGAAATTGCACACACATTCCCTCGAGGATTCACTTCCGTGGAGCTAGGAAGGGAATCGGACACTCTGTGGGCACTTGCATTTGCTATTTGCCAAAGTTGCCTCTCCATATTATGCATGGCGGTTGCTTGACCCTTGAGGATTTGTTCAAGGTTATCTTGCCTTGATCCTTGTTGTTGTATGGCGGCCAAAATTTGGCCTTGTTGGCTAACCACCCCTCCAACTTCTTGCATAAATTTTTCCATCTTTTCAAACCTCTCCTCAATAGCGCCCATTCTATCTGTCAAGAACGTACGTGGTTGGAAACCCGGAGGGGGCCCTTGAGGTTGATACCGAAGAGGAGGTCCTTTATCAGGGACCATCGCCATATTTTTGCCACTATTTCCTCCCTTCCAAGAGAAGTTTGGGTGATTTCTCCACCCCGGATTGTAGGTGGAGGAATAGGGGTTATTTCCCATCCTATTTGCCCCTTGATCTTGGCCTTGTCCTTGGCCACTAACAAAGTGTGCTTGCTCTACTTCCGTGTTCATCATAGCACATTCTTGCATCTCGTGGCCAACATTTCCACACGCTTCACAAGTCGTCCTTACGGCTGCCGCATTGGTTTTGTTCAAGCTAAGATCGTTCACTTTTCTTGCCAACAATGCCAATTGGGCTTGAATAGAGGAGACAACATCAACATCAATCACTCCCTTTTGCTGGCTAATAGGTTGTCTTCCTCTCTCATTTGCCATAAGGATATTTGTAGCTGCTAATTCTTCCACGATGTGGTAGGCATCATCCCTCTCTCTTCTCAAAAAGGATCCATTAGAGGCAGCATCAACCGTTTCCCTTGTAGAAGGTCCAAGACCAAAGTAAAAAGTTTGGAGTAAAGACTCCTCGGATATGTTGTGGTGTGGACAACTCCTTTGTAATCCCTTGAATCTCTCCCAAGCTTCACTCAACGACTCATTCTCGAATTGTTGGAAGTTGTTAATCTCCTTCACGAGTCTATTTGTCTTGGAGAAGGGAAAATACTTGTCAAGGAAGGCATTAGCTAGCTCTTCCCATGTCGTAATTGTTGTCCCAACCAGATCCTTATACCATATCTTTGCTTTGTCCTTCAAGGTAAATGGGAACAACCTCAGCTTCACAGCATCGTCAGTAGCTCCATTGTGCTTGAAGGTGTCGGCTATCTCCAGAAAATTAGCAATATGGTTGTTGGGATCTTCATTCGGTAATCCATAGAATTGGACCGAAGCTTGGAGCATGTGAATCACCGCTGGCTTGATCTCGAAAGTGTTAGCTTGAATAGCAGGCCTAGGAACTCCAGACATTGCCCCTCTCAAGGTGGGCCTAGCATAGTCCATCAGAGACCTTCGAGGAACTCCAACTCCTTGCGCATCGCCTTGCGGAGCCCCTTGTGGATGAGGTTGTTGATTCATCCTTGCTTGTGTCCTTCTCTCTTGTCGCAATACCCTTTCCAAGTATCCAATGTCAAGGTCTACTCCGATCGGAATGTTGTGCGTTGAGCGAGTTGAGCGCATGCGACAAATAAGTACCTTGTATGACAAACAACAAAGGTACTAAGTAACAGTAACCAAGTAAACAAAAAATAAATATCCCAATCCAAGTTCGTAAGCCAAATTAAGCGTCTAGTACTTAATCCCCGGCAACGGTGCCAATTGAAAGGAAGTATTTTCACCCCCCCTTTGCAATAAAGAGTAAGTAAGGGAATGTCGTCCCACAAGGACTAAGTACTAGGCCGCAAACTCGACTTCACCACTAGTCTAGGACTAAATGAGAAGGTTTTGTCAAGTCTAAACACACAAACTATTAGTAGAAATAACACTACTACTAAATAAGATGATTTTACAAATAAAATAAGAGTGAGCAAGGTACCAATGACAAACTAAATAACCAAATGGCTTATGGGGTTTATTAAGTTCATGACATGGTCCGGATGTTTCGAAGGCAACTAATCAACGCACTCGCGACAAAATAGTCTAAATCGATTCTTAACTAGACTTAGATAAACTAACCACGCTCTCGCGACAAATTAGCCATCTAATCTAACTAAACACCAACTATAATCACCATCCTTTGGACAACTAGTCACCTAAGGTGATCTCTCATCAATAGGTGTCTACTCAACTAGTTAAATGGTCCGTTAATCCTAACCCCTCTCGGCGATTAACATTAACCATGTTCATAATCAAGGTGATCAATCAAGAATAAGCATTAAACTCATTAACTAGTTCACAAACCTTAGCATTTTAACCCCACAAAACCATTGGCTAAATAGATGCCATCAAGGCACCAAACCCACTAAACAACTACTCACACATATCAACTACACAACTAAACACATCCATTAAATGAAGCAAGTAAAGCATAAACATAAAAGAGAGGGTTAGAGAAAGCTCAAGATGATCTTCAAGCTTCCAAAAGTTCTCCTTCAAGTTCTCTACAAACTCCAACAATGGTGAGCCAAGTTCTCTTCCAAAACTAAGAGTTAGTGGAGAGTTGTTACCAAAAATATCTAATAATTCTTCTAAAATATCTCATGTCTAATAATATCTAAGCAAAGGCTTATATACAAGATTTATCCCCCCAAAATGCCTCAGCCACGAAATTAGAATTAAAGCCCAAAATGGGCCCAAAACAAGTCTTCAAATTCGGCCCACTTGTGATAAAATCTTGACAGAATTGGACTACGATATTGAATCTAGCGTTCTCCCCTCTTAGACTCCGAATTTGAAGAAGACCATTAGAGACAAAGTTGTAGCCCCGGATGTCTTCTTTCCAGAGCCATCTTACTCGTCTCCATCGAACTTCGGATGAGAAAATTATCAGCATTGGAGTCGCAAGAGGTCTACCTCGCCCACGTCTTCGAGGTCTCGATTAAGCGTCCTTCCTCCCGGCAAATCAAATCGCATACGATGACCCAAGGTGACTTCACTTCCTCCACTTCACCTCACAAATCTCCTAGCATGAAGAAAACACAACAAAAACATAAGACTACACTAAAAACAAACAATGCACGATAAATGACATTACGACAACGAAGAACAAACAAAAGCAATAGAAACAACGGTAAATCTACTCTAAAATAAACACAAAAGATGAGTGTTTCCACACTCATCAAGACTCCGGAGGATTCTTCCCTTTGCAAGAGGCCAAATGATTATTGAGGGGAGCCGTCCCATTTTGAGGGTTGGCACACAACTCTCTCTTGCAATGGAGACACCGAGCCATTACGTCAGTCCCTTTATTAAATTTCTCAAAGCTCTTCCAATACTCTAACCTAGACGCCATTTATCTTCTTCTCTTAGAAGCATCGTTGGTGATGGTATTGGTGTCCTCTTCCACAACATCAATATGTTCATCCTACAAAATAATGCAAAAAATACATATAAATTAAGCAAGTCCATTTCAACTTAGTAAGTACCAACTTTAGGGCAAACTGACCTAATATTTTTTTTTGGAAAGGTATACTTCATTCCATTGTAAAACACCAAGAGCTAGTAGTTACATAGAAGGCAACCACAACAGCAATCCCACACCAAATATCCGAGAGAGGAGAACAAGAAGTTTGAGTTTAATTTTTCTAGGTTTGCTCATGTTTCATATGCAACTTGGGCTTAATTTTTTATGGGCTCAAGAGAATTAATATAGTTTGAATTTTAATACTTTTAAATCGGATATTTCAGATATCCGAAATATCAATTTATTATTTGTATTTGTATCCAAAACTGAGATATTTATTTCGGATAATCCAAATCTGAGTCCGAATTTAAAATTATCCGAGTCCAAATCCAAAAAAATTTTAGATATCGGATACGGATATCAGATTTTTTGCTCACTTCTATCTATGGCAATGGCAGGATCCGGGTAGGATCCATATGACCTACATCTTCATATTCTTTTTGAAGGGTCAGAGCCTTGTCCTTATTCTCTTTAAAAATAAAGATTCGGACATGATCCGGGTCCTAAAATACCGGGCAGGATTAGAGCGACCCACGGGTCTATGTTATTTAAAAATTATTTTAAAAAAATTAACTATCATTTGATTTGTTCTCAAACAAGAAAGGACATTAAAAAATATGAATGTAATTGAGTCGTTCATTAAAATAACTTAATATAAATAAACCAAACAAACAAATTTAAAAAAATGTCGTCGAGTAGGTTGAAATTAAAATTTTGGTATTATATTTAGTAATTAACATACATATATATTATTTTAGTATTATTTTAAAAAATTTGGGTAGGATCAAGGCAGAATCTTTTACATCCATATCTATGCCCTTATTCTTTTAAAATATAAGGATTCAGGCAGAATTCGAGTTTAGACCCGGTCAAAGTCAACGAGTCTTAAATCCTTTGGATCTCAATCATAATAGACCGTCAGGATAAGTGTCTAATTGCCATTCATGCTGTTGTGTAACGCCCCGTGATTTGACCGACTGGCTCCACAAACCAACACAAGTCTTTTCTAGCGTGCTTTGTCCTCACTCGCACACATCCAGAAAACTTTCCAGGAGGTCACCCATCCTGATCCTACTCTCAGCCAAACGCGTTTAACCTTGGAGTTCTCTCAGGATGTGTGCCAAGAAAGAAGGTACACCTCCTAATCCTACTCCCGGCCAAACGCGTTTAACCTTGGAGTTCTCTCAAGATGTGTGTCAGAAAAGAAAGTGTACCTTGTTGGTATGGATAGTACCAATCAAATCACTTAAGGCTTTCAGACATAACATATCATTTTTGGGGTATCACAGTTCATCAGTTGATATAAACACTTGTTGGTTTAAAAATCACTAAATTAACATTCAATAATTTAATAATCTCTCAAACTTTTTTTGCGATTTTCATTAGGGCTAGTTGAAAAATAGTAATTGATATAAATAAATAAGATAAAGTTTTTACAACGAACCTTAATTTACAGTCTCATCAATTTATAAATTAATAAATATTTGATATGACAAACATAGATAGGACGATTAAAGAAAAATAAGAATATAATATTATTTATTTGTTCTTAAAATTTAAATATAGTTATATTTCACTTTTTAATTGTTCTCACTGCTTTACTGTACACATAAAATAACATGGAAGGCAAGCTTTTGAACTGTTGCAAGTGGAAATATTTGTACATAGAAAATTGATGGGTCATATCCTAATTTATTCTTATAATTGATTATTTTTAATTACTAATGTCATAACATAAAGTAACTTATAACTTACAAGCTCAATAAAGTTGACTTTCGTGTAAATCAGCCGCTTCAAATGGTGTTGTGGCGCAGCATATTTGTCCCGCAAAAGAGAAGCACATTTTATAATCAGATGAATTAATGGCGCTTCAGTGTTTAGTTACAATAATTGGGCTGTTTAGCAACAATTTAGACTTAACAACTTTTTTTTTCTGCACCTCCTAAAAAGCGTTTAGTTTTTTAAAATCATATTTCCATCGTAACGATTGGCTACTGATATACTTTCTCGCCGAAAAAATGTCCAACCGTAATGTGCAGAGGACGAGAGTTTTGAGAGTTGTTATAGTTTAGTTAAGAATTTTTTTGAACCAATAAATAATTAAATTAATTGGTGAGGACGTTGTTTTAACTTAACTAAGAATTTTATAATCAATAAGTACTTAGATTAACTGGTGAGGACGTTATTCTATCTTTACCAGGTCTCGAGTTCGAGTCATTGGGAATGTAACAGTGTTAAATACTTGTTGGGAGAGTTTTGCCACTTTTTAAAGGTCCCACCGGCTCAAATCTAGTTGACCCGGTGGGTTCGTATACCACATGGTTTAAAAAAATAGGGATAAGTTGACTTTAGTACCCTGTAGTTTCACACTTTTCGTGCGGAGTACCATGTGGTTTAAATTTGGTATTTTAGTACCCTGGGTTTGACATCAATTTTTCAGGCAGGTCCAGGGCAGCTGTCCATCCAAACCTGCCCGAAACGACATCGTTTTTAAGACGACGTGGAAGACACGTGGCATCATGGTGGCTTAAGTTAAAGCCGATGTGTACTATGATAAATTACCTAATTAGTCCCCAAATTTTTTCTAAAATGATGCTTTGCAACTTAAAGCAATCCCAACACTTAACACCCAAAGCGTTGTCGTCTCGAAAAGGGATTTGATCTTCACCTTTGATTAGAACTTCGTCTTCAACCTCTTGAATATGAACATCACCAAGCAGCTAAAATTCCCTTGTCCGAACCTCAAACACAAAACAAAAATGTCCAACCATATATCCTTCGACCTCTACGACTACTACCAGATCACTTGGATCCGGACGAAACCCTCACTCGTAACCCAGATAAGTACACGACGACCCGCCCAGTTCTGACCCGGCCGACCTAGACCTGGTCCTATCCAAGGACATCATCATCAACCCGACCACCGATAAGTGGGCCCGAGTCTACCTCCCCAAATGACCCAATGACACGATGGCAGGTTCTTCTTACTGAGCGCAGACTCGCCCGAATCCACGCCTTTTGCTCTGCCCTTGCCGTCAAGCTCCCCGCCGCCGCCATCTCTGTCAACCACCGACTTGCCTTATTTCTCTCTCTCTTACTTCTCTCTCCTCTTGAACTCTATTAAAGAATCCATTCAGCTGGGGGTTCCGGCCTGCTCCCCCACCACCATGGCGCCTCTGTCACCGCCCTCGCCTTCTTCATCCAGTTTACGCCTGATGGTGCGCAGTTCTTCCTGGTCAGCGAGGAGGTTGTTGGCTTCCATGATGCTGAGGATGCCCAGCTGCTGAACCAGATCTAGTACCCCAAACATGTTTTAGCTGCCATTCTTGGACAAGTTTGGGTTTTTTGTTAAATTGAATTAGTGGTTTATTTAATTGGCGGTTGAAAGAGCGTTTTAGTCTGTTATGCATGAGATTGATTATTGCCTTAAACATGTTCTTGCTACCTCCCCAAAGAGGTTTGCCTTTTGGTGAAATGTGCTGGTGAATCCCGCTTGTGTTTGTGGTTTCTTATGGCTGTAGTGGGTGTTTCTGATGGCTGAAGTGTGTGTGTTTCCGAGGGTATATTGGATCGGCATAGATCCAGTGGGTATGAGGTGGTGTATTTTACCATAATCCACGTCAACTTCAACTTAAGAAAGTCTTTTGCCATGTGTCTTCCACGTCGTCTCAAAACGAAGTCATTTCGGGCGTGTTTGAACGGGCAGTTGCCGTGGACCTACCCGAAAAATTGGTGGTCAACCACAGGGGACTAAAATACCAATTTGAAGCCACATGGTACTCCGGGCAAAACGGGTGAAACTACATGGTACTAAAATGAACTTATCCCAAAAAAAATAATATTTGACTCAAACTTGAATTACCTTTCAAAATTTTATTATAATTTTGTTAATGGTTAATGGTTAATAGTTTTTGGGCTGAGTTAGAAATGGGTTTTTCTCTGGAAGGTTAAAGTTTGTCTTTTTTATTGTTCTAGTGTATTGTGAGGAGGATCTACGAAATGAGAGGATTGTGGATTCAGGTGTTGATGAGCTTTAAGCTTTAAGGCTTGACAGGGAATAAGAAGAAGAATAGGAAGTTGATTTGCAGGAGGACGAAGAAGATGATCTTTGACTTTTTTTTGAAAGATGTACTTTTTGTTCAATAAAATTATCGAGATGATGTCACATTCTACGAGGTAAAAGAAGAGATGATGTCATCATTTTTAAATTTTTTGTTATAATGGTATTTTCATTATTTTAATGATAAAAAAACTTATAAAGAAACCAAAAGTATAATAAAATCAAACAAGAGGGATAACGAGATCTTTTTCCCTTCTCTCTTTTTCGAAACCTAACACTGTTCATCTTCTCCCTTTTAAATTTCAATTCCAAATCAAGCAACCTCCATCGCAATCTAGCTGGCCCTCTCCTAAGAGCTCCGGTCTCACCATCGCTCCCTTCTACCTTCCACCGACGAGAAGGTTGGGGGGCGGTGGTGGTATTTGCGCTTCGTCATGGTGCCCACTTGATCAATTTTTGTCGATAATCTTTTGCCTCGGTGGTCCTTTGGCAATCTGCGTAAGTTTTTTGAATCTCATTGTCAGGTGGTTGATTCCTATGTGGTTATCAAGAGGTCCAAGCAGAACTCAAAGTTCGGGTTTGTCAGAATCCCCATCCTTGAAGACGCCGACGCATTAATCCTTAAGACTAACAACTCTAGGGTGGAAAACAAACAGTGTTCGTGTCTTTGGCAAAGTTTGCTAGGGGGAGAACAAGGGCCCAATCCTTCCTCGGACGTCCCTCCCCAAGGCCCCTTCTGGTGTTCAGCGTGTGTGCAATGGCAGGTCTTTTTCTGCAGCTCTTGGTCTGCCTGCTTAGGTGTCTGCTGGTGGCTTGTGCTAGGCGACTGAGGTTCGTGAGTATCTTCCGCCGGACGAGGTTCTGGATGATTGGCTTGGGCATAGTTTGGTAGCCACTTTGATTGACGCTGGTCAATTCAGGTCTATCACCCTCAATCTTGCTAACTACGGTGTTCAGGGTTTCCATGTTCGGGCTCTTGGTGGTGACGTTGTTCTTATCACCTTCGATTCTGCTGAGAACTCATTATTTTGAAGTGTTAAGCTACATCCATATTTCATCTCTATTGTGCCCTGGTCTTTGAGTTTTCGTGCAAAAACTCGAAGTTTCTGGTTGAAAATTGGTGGCGTCCCACTTCAAGTTTGGTCGTTTTCTTTCCTCGGGTGGCTGGTCGCTCTGTTGAGGGATGTCAAGGCCATACATAATCTCTCCTCTTGCCGGGTGCAGTTAGACACGGCCTTTGTACTCATTTCCTCTTCTTTGAATGACCAGGTATGCCGCTCTTTATCTCTCACAGTAGGCCAGGATCTGTATGTGATCAGCTTGGATGATTTAGCTTCGTTTGAAGTTGATGTCTTGTCGGATTTTGGCTGGTCGAGTGGTGGTGTGGTTGGTTCTCCCCTTTTGGAGAATTTTGGTGGGGATGCTCCTTTTGAGGACGATGTGAGCTTTCCTAATTTAGTGCAGGGTTCTGGGGCCATTGTGGATTCAGTTCCTGTTTCTCCTCCTTGTGTTGTTGCTTTCGGTGTTGTTTCTCCACCTATTGTTTTGCAGCATCTTGCTGCCCTGGCTCCTTATTTAGTGCAGGGTTCCGAGGCTGTGGTGGATTTCAGTGTTGCTTCTTCACCCGTTGCTTCACAGTTTCCTAATTTTGGTGGGGTGGGCGATAGTGCGGTGGTGGTGGAGGCAGTTTGGGGCCCTTTGGATGTTGGTGCAAGGGTCAAGCTTTGTACATGGCTTGAAGTCGAGTTGGACGTCCCTTCTGCTGCTGCACTTTGTGAGAATGGGCAGGGATCCTCTCCGGTTGTGGTTGATGTGCCTGGAGTTGCTGCATTAGTCCCTGCTGCTCGACCAGTTGATTTGCTGTTCTTGGTTGATATTAGGGTGATTAATTGGTTGTCCTTCGTGCCAACCTTGGAGGCTTGCCTTTCTCCTCCCGTAGTACAGACTTCCATTGTTATCAAGAAGCCTAACAAGGGGAAGTCTCTTATGTTGACTTCGATTCGTTCTAGCTGTCGGGTCAGGAAATCGACGGCAAAGGCGGCGACCCTCAAGTAGCAGTCGAAGAAGGATGCTGGTTTGCCCTCTTCGTCACGTTCTATTGCGGAGTTACCCCTTAGCTCGCTCCTTGCTTCCATGGAGGTGTATGACGATGTTCTCGGAGAGGAACTCACGTCGGAGGTATGGCGATTGGCTATTCTTATGGGTATTTCTTGGGAGGAAAATACCTTTGCGATCCTCCATGCGCTCAAGGCCGCTGCTAAGGCCGCTGCACAGTTTACTTATATAAAAAGGATTATTTTTCAAACACGATAAACTTTTGAGTATATTTAAGCAAACACATGAGACTTGAGAATAATTTCTCTAAAATTTAATTCTACTGTATTCTTAAATATTCAAAATCCAAACATTGATTAAATTTCAAAAAAATACACTCGCCAGTATATGTTATAAAAACTGAATAGGGCCGGGAAAATAGCCCAATCCGGAGAGAAGGCCCAGACCCACTAAAGCAAGTAATCTATTCTAGGAGTCCCTCCCAGCTTGGGTGAAGGTAGCCGTCTCCCAATGGAGGAGGAGGAGGAGGAGGACGAGGAGGCAATCCTGGCACAAGTATTCGGGGAGTCATCCGACAGCGAAGAAGAAGAAGAAGGGGACAAATGCATCAACGTGGCGGACCAAAACGGCCCCTCCACGGACGATTCCAGCCCAAAGTGGGAGCCGATCGAGGAGGTCAACGGGCTATGGCTGTGCAGGGACTTCCTCTCCCCTCCCCGCCAATCTATCCTCCTCTCCGCTATCCTAAACGGTACCGTCTCCTTCCCCCTCACCCCCCACCAATCTTCTGTTTCGTGTTTATGTCGGTGGTCAAAGTCAACTGTTCTTAACTCTCTTTTTGGCTGAGCAGAGGGATGGTTCGTTGAAGCCTCTAACAACCAGGTAATCGAAATTTGGTTCTCGATAATTTATTTAGTCTTCATTTGTTTCTCTTGGTTCAAATGTTGGAAAAAAATATCATGCTTGTGGAAAAATAAATAAAATTCAGCGAATTAAGTTGTTCAATTCTTTTCTGCAGGCAATGAGGTTCGGGGATCTTCCGTCGTGGGCTATCCAACTCGCTGATTCGATCCACGAGGTTGCGGCTTTTGGCGGATGTGTTCATGAAGATGTGGCAAGTAAAGATGCCTGTTTGCCTATGCCAGCTGAAATCATATGGAGAGAGCCTCTGTTTGATCAACTTATTGTGAATGTATACCAACCAGGTGAGGTGCGATATGCCAGTTCTTGCTTCTTGGATCCATCGAAGATTGGTCCGTTAAAAAGTTGTTGCGTTCGTTGTTGAAATGCTCATCTATCCGTCTTTTAGATTGCCAGAACTTTAACTGTGTGATTGACTGGCTAATTGGTGTCTCCAGTTCATGGCTATCTCATGCATGGTGTTTAATGGGATCTAACCTGGACCATGAAACAATAACAGAATTCGCCAGGATTTCGCTGTTCAGCTTACTGAAGGCTGGCGCCGAATTTGATCTTTTGTACGAGTACCCGATGTCTAGTTTAAGTTGATAAATCTGGTGTATAGTGTCTCTTTGAAGTACATCTGTTGTGTTACTGATCATAGTGGTTCATAACTTGCTAGTCTCAGGCCACAGTATATGCTCGTGGCATAAGTAAGCATCTCATCGTTTTTAAAACATGAATAATCCCTCAAGTTCCTGAAAAATGTCATCTTTCTACATTCCCGAGACCCGAGCCCGGATTTTTAACTTTGACTAATGCTGGATGTAATTATGAAATATAATGAGTAACATTTTCGGATTGAGATCATGTCGTACAGTTATGGTGCCATTTTGTGTTGGTTATCTGTCACAAGTTGATTCTTACATCTTGTCAAGTTTGGTTGAAACCAATCACCTCTCTGGTCTTTTCATCTGCAGGGGATTTGTGCTCATGTTGACCTCATGCGTTTCGAGGACGGCATAGCCATCGTCTCTCTGGAATCAACCTGCGTGATGGATTTCTCACAGGTCGGCGATGATGGAGAGGAGCAAGCAAGCAACACCATGGCTAGAGTTCCTGTTCTTCTAACTCCAGGATCACTAATTCTCATGTCAGGAGAGGCCCGGTACTTGTGGAAGCACGAGATCAACCGCAAACCAGGGTTTCAAGTGTGGGATGGTCAGGAGCTGAAGCAGGAAAGGAGAATCTCCATAACCATGCGAAAACTCTCGGCCTGACTAGCAGCGATTCTAGAACACCATGGTTGGGAGTTTAAATGAGTGCACTGACCTGAGCTATCCATTCCAGGCAGTCTCTTCGGGGAAAAAAGAGCTATCCAGGCACAGAAGCAGCTAGTGAACTTGCTAGTAGTGCATTGGACCAAGACACTGTTCGCTAATTTTACCTAACCATGGTTGACCGGAAGGGAGAAAATTCTAGGTATAGAGTCGAGCCGAGTCAAACACGTGCCTTATTTTATGGGCGACTCTGAATAACTTTTTTATAGGTAAAAATGTTTGAAACAAAAATTATTAAATTAGTGAATACTTGAAATTTAGGTAGTTTGAATGAGATGTTTTCACAACCTAGTTCCGTAATAAATTGAGCCGACAAGCTACAACCCAGCTGGTTACCAGTTGGCTGTCCATTTGCCGGCGATAATATTTTGCAACTACCAGTATTTTCCAGTGTCTACCATCGTGTTTAAAGTGTTCTGTTGGCAAAGATCATGCTTAAAATATTCAACCACTCAAAGTTCAGAATTCAATTTCAACAAGGTTAGCTTTATTGGCAACTAAATTGTTACTCGTAAGTCGTAAATTTTTTTTGAAGGCCAGTGATGCTTCCTCCATATCAGAAGTTGAATAATTTTTTTTGAAAGATAAACTGGAACAATTCTCAATCAGTGCTACGTAGTGGGATGTCTTATCATGTTTTTAATCCAGTTGTCAGAAACTCATTGTTTGGAAATGCAGGTTTTAAGATCCATAACTTAAGCAGCAGATTCCTGATCTTGAATCAATTAAATATCTATTGCAACTTGCAATTTGATATACAAATTACTGAATGTGTAGATGTGTATACGCAATGTCATTTTTCATAAACAAAAGATATAAAAGCTCTATTTCATAATTTTTTTAAAAACCAGAGTATATTAGGAAATGTAAACTATACATCTGGTAAATATTAATTTTATATTGATCATTATTCTACATAGCGGGTTTAATAGTACAACCATATGTACAAGTAAAAGAGCTTAATAGTAGTTAGTCAAGTCGGTGGATGCGCATGCTAGCAAAAATCTTTCCATCGGAAAAAAAAAGGGGAAGCAAAATCGAAACTAATCCAATTATTAATTATTATAAATAAACCGACCAAAAAAGACCGCCCCTCCTCCTCCTCCTCCTCCTCCCTTTGGCATCCGAGTGAGGAAACATCTCTCTCTTAATGCTTCCCCTCTAAAGCTCAAACAAAAAACCCACTCCCAAATTTCCTCCTCCTCGTGGCCCTAGAACCATCCGATGTTAGAGAGGTGCTTGGGGCCCCACAGGAGCCGGCGGCTCCAGCGGGCCCTCCGACACGGCAAGGTCACCCTCCTCTGCCTCGTCATGACCGTCGTCGTCCTCCGCGGCACCATCGGCGCCGGCAAGTTCGGGACCCCCGAGCAGGACTTCGTCGAGATCCGCGACCACTTCTACCACCACCGCAAGCGCGTGGAGCCCCACCGCGTCCTCGAGGAGGTCTCCACCCAAACGACGACGACCGAGTCTAACCCCAACAGCTACGAGGCCTTCGACATCGGCAAGATCCTCGTGGACGAAGGGGAGGACGACAAGCCCGATCCCTCCAAGCCCTACTCCCTCGGCCCCGCCATCTCCGATTGGGACCACCAGCGGGCCCGCTGGCTCCGGGAGAAGCCTAATTTCCCCAATTTCATCGGCCCTAACAAGCCTAGGGTTTTGCTTGTCACCGGATCCTCCCCCAAGCCTTGCGAGAATCCCGTCGGGGACCACTACCTCCTCAAGTCCATCAAGAACAAGATCGATTACTGTCGCCTCCACGGGATCGAGATCTTCTACAACATGGCCCTCCTCGACGCCGAGATGGCCGGTTTCTGGGCCAAGCTTCCCCTCATCCGCAAGCTCCTCCTCTCCCACCCGGAGGTGGAGTTCCTCTGGTGGATGGACAGCGACGCCATGTTTACTGATATGGCTTTCGAGGTGCCCTGGGATCGGTACAAGGACTCGAACTTGGTGATGCACGGGTGGAACGAGATGGTGTATGACGAGAAGAACTGGATTGGGTTGAACACCGGGAGTTTCCTGCTTAGGAACTGCCAGTGGGCGTTGGACATTCTCGATGCGTGGGCGCCGATGGGACCCAAGGGCAAGATCAGGGACGAGGCCGGGAAGGTGCTCACCAGGGAGCTCAAGAATAGGCCCGTGTTCGAGGCTGATGATCAGTCTGCTATGGTGTATTTGCTTGCTACTCAAAGGGACAAGTGGGGCGAGAAGGTGTACTTGGAGAATGCCTACTACCTGCACGGTTACTGGGGGATTTTGGTTGATAAGTACGAGGAGATGATCGAGAATTACCACCCCGGGTTGGGCGATCATAGGTGGCCGTTGGTGACCCACTTTGTGGGTTGCAAGCCTTGTGGCAAGTTCGGGGATTACTCTGTCGAGCGGTGCTTGAAGCAGATGGACAGGGCGTTCAATTTCGGGGATAATCAGATACTTCAGATCTATGGCTTCACTCACAAGTCTCTGGCTAGTAGGAGAGTGAAGAGGGTTCGGAATGAGACAAGCAATCCGCTCGAAGTTAAGGACGAGCTTGGCTTGCTTCATCCGGCGTTTAAAGCTGTCAAGGTACCGTCTTCCTAGTAGATTTTGGCTTCCGATGTACCCGGTGATTAATTAATACCAGTGTAAGATGTGATGTGCTGACGTCCATATGTATCATGTGTTAGATCTTGAGATATTATTCTTTCGTTACTTCCCCGTGTTTATCTTGTAACGCGCAGTAATGCTTTTTATAATGAAAACAAATCCCATTTTTTTGGTTGCAGTTGGTTTGTTTATGAAAAGTTTTTGGCAGATTGAATTGTTATGTGCCATAGCTTGAGGGTGCTGTAGATTCTTTTTTTTTGGCTAATGGGACTTGTTCTATCATGCCTCTCACGAACTGCGTTGAATTTAGAATGCGCCGGCATTAGATGTCTCTGTTTATCTGGAATATGATGCGAGCATTTGTTTTCTTTAGTGGCCGTGGTTTTGGAGTATGCTTTAGGAAAGTAGGTTTCTTGGCACCCAGAACAGGGCAAGGTATTGCTGTTTGTATTCTGGAAAAATCACTAGAAGCTTGGTAGTCAGGTTACACATCTTATTTTCTGATGATAGGCTTATGTATACTGGGATGCTTCTTTTTTACCGCCCAGCTTTTTGGGTGTTGATTTAACTAAACTGGGTTCACATAGAACACTATATTTGACGTTAGCTCAGAAGATATTCTTATTAACTGCCCGTGCCCCTTTCTAGTTCCATTTGAGTGCTTGCTGGATTTTGCTAATTTCCGTCATTTGAAGCATGATCCTTAATATATGAGAATGGCAGACTCCTCTGAAACAACGGAGTTGTTGTAGGGAAGTTCACTTTTGTGCAGATTCTTCCCGAGCCTGTCTGGTCTGAAGGCTAATTGGGTGATCAGATTATCCCTTCATGTTGTAGTAGAACACTAGATATAAATCCTTTTTCATTCTCCTGACTGATAACAATAATAAAACAACATCCTCGTCGAACAGCTTCAGGGCTCTGATCGGGACAAGCTCCGGGATGTCTAGGTATCTATTGCAACCTCAATCTCCCATTTTCCCGTCTGCACTTCTATCACGAGTTGTAGTCATTACAATCTTCCCGAGGCGCACGTTTCCTTGTTATGTTCTGTTTTGTTCACCCTGTTATTCTAGTTAATTGTCCTGTTGTTGTGTAGGAACCCACCTGCACGATAAAATTAGGTGATCGAGCCAAATTTGTATTAGCTAGTAGGCTCATGTCTCGAAAGCATATTCGTTCCTCTCCGTCCAGTGATGTGAACTTCGACCATTTTTTGTGCATCGCCTGTGGAGTGTAGTCCATGGTACATTTTCTCCTGAAAATTGAGAATCCTACTTCATAAAATATTTATTGGTAAAATGTTATTTCCCATCAAAGAATACACGAAATTTGCACGAATTGCACTATACCTGTAGTATTCTTAGGTACTACAATTCTCCTAAAATGGCAAAATATATGCAACTATCTAGATAACTTACACAACTAGATAGGTAATATATTTTGCACTAATCACCTAAGCCGACATTACACTTTTTCAATTACCTTACGCTAATCAATTTTTAGGATATCCGAAGCTTCCCCATCTCAAAATAAGAATAATTTTTCCATTATAATTCTAGTCATCCTATGGGAGAGACCAATTTTTTGGGCTCATCTTGTTTCTCCTTGTGTCCAAATGTCAGGCTTCTCGCCACGTGCCACATGTCTTCCGGAGTCCGACTAAGTCCATCTTTAATCTTGAATCTTTGTATTTTGGGCCTGGTATTTTTCCTTTGGGTCTTAGTACCAAGTCCACTATCTGTTTCCTTCTGCATCGGCCCAGTTTCTGATTTTTTTTCGGGCCTGATTGCTGTCTCTTCCACCTAGGCCCATGTGAAATACCGATTACATTCTTTTCGTGTTCAGTCTCGGGCCATTGACGTGCATATCTATCACGATTTTGGCATAAATCTAGAATCCTATCCCTTAAAAAAAAAAAATCTAGATTCCTATGGTATTAAGGATGATAGATTTCACCCATACCTGTGGGTCAGATCTTACCCTTACCCTACAGGTTTAGGGTATGTTGACTTTGACTGGGTCTAGAATAGGGTATGAGTATGGATCCATGTTTAGAAGTAGAGTCTAGGGTAGGGTATGAATCCATAGTTAGACCATGTGGGTCGGACCATACCTTTACTTTTTTACCATACTTTAGACTATACACTCTATTGATAATATATGTAATATACTTTATGGTTAACTTTAACATATTTATTATGTTATTAGACAACTAGCTTAGAAGATCTCGTGAATGATGGATCACTAGAAACTGACATTCTATATATATATTTTTTGTTGAATTATTTATGTACTTCAAACTCGAAAGAAAAAATCTTGTACTATTGAAATTAAATTATAAAATTTGATATTTCATTAATTTTCTATTGAATGTTGATGTGTAACGTAGTAGATGTCTTGAATTTATTTAAATTTTATATAAAAATTAATTTTTGATTAAAAATTATTTAAAAATAAAACGTTAAAGGGTCGGACCCTGCAGATTTTGGATCTCCAGGAGAATTGGGTATGAATCTAATAATAAAAAAATTGTAGGGTCTGAGGGTAGGGTATGGATCCAACTCAAAAAATTAGGGTATAGGTAAGGTCCAACCAATACCCTACCCAACCGTACCCATTGCCATCCCTATATGGTATTCATTGCCATGTACATGCATCGACTAAATCTAGATTCCAGCCTGGTCGGGTATAAAAAGTTGGGAAAAGTCTTATTTAGTATTCTGTGATTTCACGTTTTCAGAATTTAGGCCATGTGATTTCAAATTGGGAATTCAGTCCCTTGTTTACACTTTTTTTTTCCGGGCAGTTCCAGGGTAGCTGCCTGGACAAACGAGCTTCAAATGACGTCATTTTATACATGATGTGGCGACCTATTGGATTTGATTAATGCTTACGTGTAATATGGTAAGTAACCAAAATAATTCATTATTTTTAATATTTTTTTCAAAAATATCCTCCTTTAAATATTACTTAATTACACTTCTCCCCTCCTCCTCTCTCTCTCTTCCATCCTCGTCTCCTCCTCCTCTCTCTCTCTCTCTCCCCCCCTCCCTCCCTCCCTCCCTCCCTCCTCCTTCTCCTCCTTCCCTTGCTCAAATCGTCCATATTTTTTTAGGAAAGCCATGTTAACGAAAATGACTTCCCCTTTAGCCCTGAGACCGGCCTAACAGAGACGCCCTGAACCTCCTGATGCTCTCAATGCTCTTCAACAAGTTTAACATGTCACTATTATCGTATAGCTTGGCGTCATGCCTTGGAGGCCAATCCTGACGTTCATGTCTTGGAGGAGCGGGGAGGCCACGGGCATTCTGGTGCCATCATGTCCCCCAATCACCTCATCGAAGGGCCTCAAGGTACTACAGGCCAGCGCACTTCATGTCTTGGGAGCCGCGGGCGAAATTCATTAATTATAGGAGAGGGATTGTAGGGACGGGGAAGTGATTTATATTTGTGTTTTGGTTTTTAATGGGTTCGCATGAGTGAAATTCATTAATTAAGAAAATAGGATAATATACTGCGTCAATTTATCCCATGACTTGTGCTATTAGATAAAATATTTTTCGGACTTTGATTGATGGATCTTATATGCCATGATTTCATATCCAGATATACTAGCATCGGAGTTGAGCGGGATTTTTTAAAGGTAAAAGCTCTTTTAACAAATTTATAAGACTCATTTTCAATAAAATTATTCAATTATTGAGATGTAAATTAGAAAAAATCTGTCACTTATATAAATATTTAGAAATCACAAGTTGCGTACAAATTCACCCAAATCATATACACTATAAACTTTATAAAATGATATCTTTTAAAGTGATAACCCTTCTAAACTAATAAAAAATCTCGGTCCTGTGTCGGGACCAGTGTTAAAATTTAATAACCTCTCTATCGTAATAATTAATACTTTTTAAGATAATTTTAGTGTGAAATCTCGGTCTCAATTTTTGCATAAAGTGATATTTTTGAATAAATACACATATTTTTACATATTTTAGGAATTCTAACAATATTGTAAGACATTAGCGTGTGCTAAATTTACTTATTTGATATATTTTACATCATCATTCATCTTCTCAGTCGTCTTCGAATAGTCGTGATCGTTGTCTCGTTGTAAGAAAATATCTTAACCGAATATATCATTTGAATAATGCTATAGGTCAAAATTTTAGGTAATTTGTATATAAAAAAGTAATCTTTTGGTATTTACGTATTTATTGTTCAAAAACTAAATTTTAACATTTTTGGAGGAAAAAAAATCAACCTATTTTATTTAATAACCTCTCTAAAGTGATATTTTTCTCCGGTCCTAGCAATATCACTTTAAAGAAATATTACTATCATACTAAAATAACTTTTAGCAATTGATTTTTGTTTTTTTTGTGCTAGGAGACAGAATATGTGAGAAGATTTGATGTTTATTGTTTAACAGATTTAATCGAAAAGAAATTCAATGAAGAAGAGAGGAAGCTGGAGGTTGAAGATGGAAGGAATAATCCTCTTCCACACTCTTGTATTTACAATTACCAACGAATGGATATATACAGGTGTTAGTTATTTACAAAATAAATGGAAAAGCATTAAAGGAAAAGGAACGGACACACTAATGAGGTTAGGTTGAATATCAACGATAGATAAATTAATTATTTATTCTGTAATTTGGCTGTTAGGTCGTGAGACAAATGATCTAAACACGTGATAGCAAGTGGGTATGCCAGCTGCTCGCGTGCTTCCTTGCTTCTTTTGTCCGTGTCCAGGTCGGCAGTATCAAATGACATCAGCTGTGTAGTGGGCTTTTCGTCGTTGGGCTTGGACTGCTTGGATTGATCAAATAATACTCTCTTCAATATGTAAATAGAAATTATAAATAAACCACGACGAAAATTATTTCTCGTCACTTATTTTTCCTCCATCCAAATACAGATCACACTGCGCCAATTATTCAAGACAAAACAAGACTTTTAACTGGTAGAAATTGACAAGAAGCAAAAGACACTCGGTACGTACTTGGTGTAGAACAATAACATGTAAAGAAACAAACAATTTATTTCAACCCGACAATTTCCAACTTGTCCTCCATGATCTTGTCCAGACGAGCTCCCATTTCCTCGGTCAAACAATTCCGCCAGTCTCCGATCTCTCCTTTCCTGAAGTAAAAGCTATTGTCGATCGTATATATGTCACCTAAGTGATGTTTCCCAGCCTCGTTAACCCCCAACCCACGCATATTCTCCAGGCTACAGAAGCTTGCCATCTTCTCCACCACCCCATCTCTTACTTCCTCGTGCGTGAAAGGGTAGCCAATAAAATCAGCCAATTCTTTGACATGCCTGACACGAGTAATTTTACGGTGATCACCATATAAAATAATGATAATTATTATAAGAGTGATAAATTAATATAGATATGATTCCGCCATCGTTGTTGTTGCTCATACCCCTTATAAATTTCGGTAACACTGGAATTTTCTTTACCTGACCGTGTCCGTCCTTACATCCTCGTACTTCAACACCAAAATCCTGTCGGGTTTCTCCAAGCTCGCCTTCCGGTACCCAGCAACGTGGTTCCAATAGGGCCCGAAGCCGACAAGCCCCTGGCAATACAGCTCAAACGCCTCGGCCATGGGAGGCGGCTTCCGACCTCTAGACACCATTATCTTGGAAAGGAAATGCCACAAGGAAACAAACGAATCCTTCGGGTCCCTCCATATATAGACCAGCTTGCACCCAGGCGTATCCATCACGGAGCCCGGCAAGGACGTGAAGGGCACGTGCGTGGCTACAAACGGCAAGGCCATGTCGCGGGAGAACTCGGAGACATCTGCAAGATCAACCTCAAAGAAGGGGATACAATCGTGGGGGAGCCTGGAGAGCAGCGGGCTGGTCGAGTCGTCGAACCGAGCTCGGGTTACGATGGCGATGGAAAGGGCCTTAAGCCAGGTGGTGCCTGTCTTGGGGAAGCTAGCCAGGACGATGTCGGCGGGCCGAGCCTGGAAGTTGGCCTGAGCCGAGATTATCCCTCTGAGGAACTTCTCAATGTGCCAGAAGCCCTGGAATTGGTAGAGTGGTCCTAGGCTGCTGAATCCATCCTTTTTGGGTAAGTTGGCGATTACAGTGTTTTCGGGTTTCTCGTCGAGGAGATGGGATTTTGGTGAAGGTTGAGAGGCTTCCATTGAAATGAACAAGTTGAGTGGTCACATAAGTGCGAGGTGTGCTTGGACTGGTCGAATATATATGGATAATAAATCAAATTTCATATGGACAAGTAATCGTATATTTGATATAAGGTTATATATCTCTTGATATTTTAGAAAATTGATTAACATGATAGTCTAGTATTTCTTTTAGTCTTTAATATTTTTCAAATAAAATTTTTAGTACTTGAACCCAAATTTCAACTTATGCTAAAAAACACTAAAAGTACTAGAATATCCCTAAATAAAAAATAACTAAGTTGCCACTCATCCTAACTTCTACTATAATGATATTACAAGTTTTTACGACACGAACTATTTCACGTTGTTTTTACTATAATGCTAGATCCCAACAATATTGAATCCGAACCCTGAAAAAGGAAAATATAGATATGAATTTTCACATGAACCCCAATCAAAAACCAAAGTCTAGGTTTTTTTTTCGGTCGAGAACCTAAGTCTAGGTTTGTACAATCCATCTTCTGAAAAAAAGGGTTTGTACAATCCGCACACGTACCGTCTGATCCACCATAAAAGCAAAATGTGGTGTCTCCATCTATAAAAAAAACAATAATGTTCGTACGATCCATGACAAAAATAATAATACATGTACGCGTGATCCATGCCAAAAATAATAATGCATGTACACGTGATCCATGACAAAAATAATAATCATGTACACGTCATACCTCAAAACTGTGATTTTAGACGCAAAAGCTTTCAAACGCGTTTTATTTTTCTGTTTGTTATTTGTTTTAGACCACCTAATGTATGAATACACCAACTAATCAAAATTTGAATCAGATAAAAATTTTAAAATATAATAAAAAAATTTCAACATTGTTATATTTTTAAAAACTTAAACTAATGTTGATCCAGTTATACTTGCTAAACTACGTCATTTAAGTGCCTTGTGCCTATCCATGTGGGTTGGTTCTAGGTGGGCTGGTCCTATGTGCATGCTTGGTTGAGCCTAGGTGTGGGCTGAGCTAAGCCGCAGGGTCTGGTAAGGCTGAGCTGGTCCTAGGTGTGGGCTGGATTGATTTTTTTTTCTTTTCAAAATAGGTAAAAAATTTAGATATATTTTCTAAATAGACAAAAATTTAATATATTTTCAAAATAGGAAAAAATTTAATTAAAAAATAAAAAAAGAGACGACCCAACTAGGGGTCGACACATCAATTTAATAAAAATATATAATAATGGAGACAACTGAACAGTAGGTCGCCTCCCTGACATTATACTATTATATTAATAGAATATAAGAAACGACCTAATACTAGGTCAATTCTTGTCTAATTTAATTTTTTTGAATTACTTGTCTAATTTAATTTTAGTCAGTCTACCCGAACACTGTAATGTCTATACATACTTTAATACATGTAGTGTCTAGTGAACTTTAAAATGCAGAAGCTTTCATACATACAGTCAAAAAATAATTACCACCCACCCGCCGCTGCCCAACTTGACTTTTTTATATAAAAATAAATTGTTGTCAGTGAGTCGACCCCTAGTTGGGCCGCTTCTTTTATATTTTTCATAGACAAGATGGTGCAGAGCTGGAGTCGGCCTAAGGTTGGGTCGACTCCTTTATTTTTTTAAATTTTTTTTTGTATATTTTGAAAATATATTAAATTTTTGTCTATTTAGTAAATATATCTAAATTTTTTTTATCTATTTTGAAAAAAAAACCCGGCTGGGTTGGGCTAACTAGGCTGGACAGGAATTAAAAATTGGGAATGTTTTATGTCGGGGTTTTTGAATTAGTTTAAAAATTAACGGCTTTAAATTGGGTGTTACGAAAGAATAAGGTTGGTTAGTGCAACACAACACAAGGATCGCTAGGTGTGGAATTTAATTGATGAGTCAAAATGGGTGTTGCGAAAGAATCAAATGAGAGAATCACGATCACTTGAATCACGTCAAAACAAAATCACGTCCAACTATGTGTAAAAGACAGGAATATATATTAATTTTGCACAAATTTTATTCCATGGGCATTAATTTTTTCTCTCTCTTTATGAGTCACCTTTTAATAGTCCCTTTATGTAATTTTGAAATTGAAAATTTTAAAAATACGATGAATTTTTACTCATACCTTTATTTATCCATGCACATTAAACGCCTAGGAATGACAATGTTTATGGTAGGGTAGGGTAGGGTAGAGGTAAGACCTGACCCATACCCTAATTTTTTAAGTTGGACCTATAACTTACTCTCAACCTTATAAATTTTTTATTGATAGATCCATATCATAACCACCAAGAGACCTAGGGTCTGCAGAGTGTGACCCTTTAACGTTCTATGTTTTGATAATTTTTACACAAAATTATTTTCCATATAAAATTTTAATAAATTCAAGACATCTACTAAGTTATACATCAACCTTCAATAGAAAATTAAAGAAACACCAAAATTTTTAATTTAATTTAAATAGTAAAAAATTCTTCCTTTTAAATTTTAATTACATAAAAAATCTAAAAAAATAAAATAAAAATATGATTTATAATGATCCATCATTCAAGACATCTTTTAAGTTGGTTATGCAATAACATAATAAATATGTTAAATTTAACCATAAAATATATAGTATTTTTTAAATATAGTATATCTTATTTTGAGGATTAAAGTATATAGTGTATCAATTGTACAAGACAACTAGAAATTTGTACAGACTGCATAAAAATCTGCATTTGTTCGTGTTTGCAGTTTTCTAATGTCTAGTTCTAGCCAGTAGAATTATTATTATACGAGCTACTAACTATTTTCGTGGATCTACGATCTTTTCTCTAGTCAGTAGATTTATAATGATCCATCATTCAAGACATCTTTTAAGTTGGTTATGCAATAACATAATAAATATGTTAAATTTAACCATAAAATATATAGTATTTTTTAAATGTAGTATATCTTATTTTGAGGATTAAAGTATATAGTGTATCAATTGTACAAGACAACTAGAAATTTGTACAGACTGCATAAAAATCTGCATTTGTTCGTGTTTGCAATTTTCTAATGTCTAGTTCTAGCCAGTAGAATTATTATTATACGAGCTACTAACTATTTTCGTAGATCTACGATCTTTTCTCTAGTCAGTGTTTGGTTAGGGAGGACTCTTGCTGAGATTTTAAGCTAATTATATCCGTTTTCATAATAATTATGATATATAAAAATAAATAGTACATTAATAAAAAAAGTTAGAATTATATATTACTCAAGTTTTAGTGTCAATATTATCAATAATTAAAGCATATTCCATGAAGTTTGAGAACTCTGTTACAATTAAAAAAATTAATATTAATAACACTTACTTAAAATTAAATATAACAAGATATATATTTTTAATAGGGTCTAATTATGGTCTAACTAGGTAGGGTATGAATTTTATGAATTCATACCGTACTCTAGACCTTACTTCTAAATATAGACCCATACCAATACCTTACCCTAGACTCATTAAAAGTCTACAAACCCTCAACCCATAAGATAGAGAAATTTTATGGTGGTCCATACATACCAAATCATTTAGTGACTTGCTATGTCCCTACCAATCCCTAAATTACAAGTGGAAAAAATGAGATCTTTTATTAGTCCACATGTATATGATCTACTTATGGACGTAATCTATAATTAATGGAAACATATCCCAAAAAAAGTTTTTATTAAAACATCAGCCATGATTCTCTCCAATTCTGTATTTAGAAAAGAAAATTCAGCTTGTTAAACCAAATAATAATTTAATTATTCCTTTTTTCTTTTGGCATGAAGAAAAGACTTATTAAAAAAAATCTCCGGATCATGTACATATGTATATTTATATTTATTTTATTTTATGTTGCATGAATAAATTCAACATTTTTGTGAGCTTTACTTAAACATCAAAGCATTTATTAATTTTTTGGTTAGAGTCCAATCAATACTAATATAAATCTTTTGAACCCATATAACTCCAAAAATGGTTGAAGTGAATAAATACCAAAAATTAAGAGATTTCGAGGGAAAAAATGATCATACTATTTAGTTTTCTCATGAGTAACATCTCCTCAAACATTATTCTGGAATTTTCATGTTGCTCATACGCAACGATTAATGAATTACATGACACAATATTTCTTTAGATCATTTAATAAAAAGAGAGAATTTTTTTTGCATGTCTCGACTTTGAAAAACATGTTATTCAATATATTTGACACAAATCTAATCCATGTTTTTGGCATACAAATGAATCAAGGTCCCTAATAGTACATCATCTAATTTTATCAAGAGGACAATCTTTTTAAAATAAAAATCCATTAGAGGAGAACATTCTTTTAGAAAAAAATGGTTAGTTCTTCTTGAAAATTTTAATGAATATCTTTACTAGGAATTCATAAAAACCTAGCAAAATATTATTATTTGTACAAGAATAATGGTTAATAAAGAATTCTTTTGGGGAGCTATTTTAATTTTTTTGGTAAGTCATTAATTACATATACATTCCATAAGTAGACCATATACACATGGACTAATGAAAGATCCTACACTTCCACTTGTAATTATGGGATTGGTAGGGACATACCAAATCATGAAATGACTTGCTAATGTAAAAATCACCATAAAATTTTTCCGTAAGATAAGGATAGGATCCGATCAACAGGGTATGTATATTTATGTCATCCCTAAAAACAGCATTGAGTAGCAAACTAGCCGTTCAATTCAAAGATAAAAGCAACAAAAAGTTTGCGCCTACGCAATTTTTGAAATTTGAAAGCTTGAAAGGCGGTTTATTAAAACTCGTAGCTCTGAGAAAGGAAAATAAGGACCAACTTCAACGGACAAGACGCCAAAGGCACGTTTGTATAATCGAACAAAAATGGTGAGCGATCTTCTTCTGTTCCATTGTTATTAGGGTTTTCTAACAAGTATTTGAGAGAGACAGTTTTTGATTTCCTAGGAGGGACACGATTCCAAGAAGACTGCCGCTGATATGTCCGATTTTGTGAGTTTCCCCCCTGTTTATTCAGATCGGATCCACCTCTGTCTTGTTTCTGGATTCGAGTCTTAGATCGTCGAACCCCTTGATTTCATAGAACTGATTCGTTCCGTTTTGTTCTTGTACAGGTGCAGAATCTTCTTCAGAAAATGGTTTGTTGTTGTTGCTGCTGTTCTTCTTCTTCTTCTTCTTCTTCTTCTTGTTCTAATTAACTTGGAATTATCACGTGCAGCAATCCAGGTTTCAGACAATGTCCGAGGGTATTGTTTCAAAGAATATCCTTTCAAAGAATTGGTTTTTTATATGTGCGTTTTCGGATTTATATTTGCCCTGCTGTTTGTTTCTCTGGTACTGTCCAAGTCTCGAAACTCTTATGTTCTTCTTGACCTAAATTAAATCCACTCGACGAGATGGGGATCCACATCGATGATTTGGAGCAGAGCGTCGATAAGCTAAGAGTAGAAATAGGAGTGGAGGGCTCTCCCTCTCCCTCTCATCCTTTATCCGAATCCAAGCAAATGTCAGATCAGCAAGAAGAATAAATAGTTCAGCTTAATAGACTGACTATTATCCCACGTTATTGTTTTGAAGTAGGCCCTAATTTCATTACATTTGTATGAGATTAATTTCTAAGAAACCCTTCTGATTGTTGTGTGGCGCTTGTGTCGTGTGTATTTTCCAATAGCGAAGTTTTGTCACTAATATTTCGTCGGGCCAATTTTAGGCGGAGACTCTCCCATTGGTATTTTCGTGAGATTAATCCAATTCAAGTACACCAATTAATCATTAGTTTTTAGTTACTGATCTTTATCATTTTATTATGTTTTTGTATATATATATTTGCACAAGTTGGAGCATACATGGAATCTAATAATTTTGCCATTGCTTGCCTAATTCCAAACATGCATGACAATATTTAATTAAACTTTATTTACTGGCCCAAAATTGGAACGCCAGTCGGATGAATACAATTCGAGTATTCTCGTCTACTGCCAAGCAACTAGAATCAGAGAGACCTTGAAAGTGGCTACATTTGTGACCCATCAACATCCTACGTGGCGAGGCAAAAGTTTGTCCAAGAACCAACATTCTGCTACATCTCTCTTAAGACACTATTTCCAAGATCCCCAAATGTACAGTTTTGTGAAAGATATGACCAAGCAAAGACAACTCGGACCAAGATAACATACGCAGGGACATCTATCTTTCTAGTTTACTGAGCAGCGCGTCCATTGGCGGCAGCTCATTCACAATTTGCGACCAGTCGGGCATGCCCTGCAAAGACAAGCGAGTTACTCGGTGTCGTAATGCGAGGAACTTTCAGATGATGAACTGCATAAGAGTACATAACCAAGGCAACAGGTAACTACTGCACCGATCTGAAAGCCATATTGACCATTCACATGCGGCAAATCGGTTTGATGTTGGGACTTACTTTACCGGATCTGCGAACACGACCATCCAGGCGCAGTATTACGTAGACATCCTCTCCTGGAGTTACCCCTTCCGACTTCTGCTGATCTCTTATCCACCTAAATTAGTTGAGCAAATAAGTTTGCCTCCACGTCGTGTCTCGAGAAGAAATCGAGGAGAAAAGCAGGAAGCATTTTTAGTACAGGAAAACATAACATTTAACAGTTGATCTACTCGGTAGAGTAGCAGTAGTGAGCACAGAAGATCTCCTCTCCAAGTTTTTTTCAGAGTAGCACTCCATGGCAAGTGCAGAAAAGAAAGGTGGTTGTTGTATTGAATTCTTCGGCAACAGAAAAAAAAATGCAATCAGACTGGAGCAGCAGCTGACCTTTCCCATTCTGCAGGGGATACAACGTCTGCCTTAAATCTAATTTCAGCTTTCAACTTCGATTGCGCAACAATTGACTGAGCTCGTTTCTCGAAATCCTCCTGAAATGTTTTGAAACGAATCATATGAAGCCACAAAATTTTGACCAAGCATGGTTCAAAAGTAAACAGGCCAGCTCTACACGGGAAGCTATTAGAACTTCCACATCGGATTAAAAACCTTAAATTGAACTATGTGATTTATGTATAAATAGGGCTGAATACATTCCAACATGTTCGAATGACAATGGCGTGCCATCAATGAGCCACAAATAAATACCACTGACTTCTATTCCCAACTAAATTAAAAGTCTATGATTTATAAATAGGTCTCAATACACACCCAATTTGCAATGAGGAATTTAACACACAAAATTTAACTTGCCTTCCTTTCAAATAAACAAAGGTTGGCTGAAAACACCAAATCAGTAACATAGAACATACTACCATTGTACCATAGGGTCATAAATTTGCAGGGGAGAATTACACATTGAAAATATCAATTCTTACCCCAATCGATGGGAGCGCAGTTGTGACTTTCGATGATTGGCCAAAGCCTTTTTTCTTCTTGTCCACTACTCTGCTTTCACCCCAGATAACAGGAACTAAAAGGACACCTCTTTTGAGAAGTTCAGTTCGAAATTTCTCTGCCGTCTGCATGGCCGAGGAGACAGACTGTTTGTTTCCCGCTAAAATAACCTAAAACGGAGGAGAGTTAGATCATCAGAATCATTATTTTGCTCTAACAAAGTCCAATAATAGCATCCAAGGACACTTTTAAGAAATTTATTGATAATCAATAGAGTGCCGAAAAAAGCAGAGAAAGAAATGACACATGAATACGAGGATTGTAGGGTATTGTTACTAACAGGTCTAACAGTGTCTCGGAGTTGGACAAGCTCAACTACTCGATTAGTTGAAAGGCGCAATGGCAACCTTGAAAGAGTCTCATCTCTTGTGATCTGTGCAATTTGTTCTTCTTCTTTCTTATTGTCCCAAAGAAATAACGCCACAAGGACAACGATGCCTGTAAGTCACTGATAGAAAACCTTGAATCATTTCAGAAGCAAGCTAGAAGTTTCTGATTAATCAAAATCTCGCACTACCTGTTCACCTATGCCAGTCAGGAACATACTTCATCTCACAAAGAAAAATACAACAATGTCTACCTCCAATATTGATTGCTACATTGCCAGCAGTTCCCAAGAGATCAGGAGCATCATCGCCACCTTGGATTGCACGAAGCAATCTTGGAATGGTGAAGAAAGTTGAAATTCCAGCAGCTGCAGAAAATGCAACATAAAAGAATCTCCTAACCCCACGGAATGGTGCTTGGACTTCACTAATAAGTTTGAGATCTCTACGAAAACTGTATCCTATATCCTCTCCACCCAACCGAGCCTGTAACACAACAGATTTTCTGGTGAGGAACAAATAGTTTCTTTGCATGGAGATAATGGGACTGAAGAAAAGAAGAAAGGTTAACTTCGAGGTGAAGGCTTTTATCATCTGCTCATATATATTTGGCAACAGATTCCAATAAAGAGAGATTTTTTTTTCTATTAGGAACTAGATGTTTTTATCCGACGAATCTATTTGGGGTATATTCTGTATTAGAGAGTATTTGGTTGTTAAATGGAAGCCATCTTAGAGAGAAACTTGAGTTTTAACTAAGAAAAAAAACCCAAAAAATGAAACCATGAAGAAAGCCAGAAAAGAGGGAAAAACCTCTTCTTGGAGTTCCTTAAATTCAGGCGTAGCTCGGAATGAAGCTAAGTCAGGATCGTTCAGGATGGTACCAAACTTAAGGTTATATTCCCTCAAAGCAGAGCGCAAGCAATCAGCGGCTTTTTTCCCTTCACCTCTTTCCAACAAATAAAGGAACAGACAAGCTCATTCAGCGAAATTAAGCCAATACTTCTGCATAAGTTTGAACGTAACAAATGCTGATTCAAACAAAATGCAAGACCAGCTTCATCAAAATCCACAAGAGCAAGTTAACCAGCGGTAACCGTTTAGACACAAAACCAATCATAAAGTACTTTGAAACAACATTCTTGCTTAGAGTATCAACTACCACCCACATGGGAAAACATGAAGAATCATAATATCAACACGAACAAACCAAACATGTCCATTGACACTAGAAGGAAACTGACGATCTTCACAAGGATACAACAACAACAGAAGAAAGAGTACTTTCTATATAGGATACAGAAGCAATAGTACATCAACAACAACAACATAACATTAGTTGATCATACGAGCTCGGCTATCTGAAAATCCTATTGCGCCACTCTGCTCTACGAGGGACAACGAATTCCCTCATTTTCCGACGTTTGTTCGAACCAGGAAAGGATAACCCGGGAAATCAAAATCACCCAACATACCGGTAAGCATGGCAACACGCTTTGTTATAGAGCGCAGCCTGAGCCTCCATTGGATTAGGATCCAAGCTCATAGCCGTCTCGAACCGGACCAAAGCATCGTTCACCTGCCATATCCACTCAGCCAATAAAGCAAACACCTTTAATCCCTTCTTCTACAACCCAAAACCCACTAAAGACACAAACTTTGGAGGCAACTTACCCGTCCTTTGGAGAAAAGGGCGAGCCCAGTATTCACACAGGTCTCCGCCGTCTTCGTGTCGGCTTCGGGCGTCTGCGAAGTAGAAGACGAGGAGGTTGTGATTAGGAGGAGGCGTCCGTACCCTTTTCTCTTCGAGAAGGTCCCGTCTCGGGGAATCCTCGAAGTGGGTTTTCTTGGGGTTGACTTGGGGAACCAAAGTAGGTTCTGGTTCAGTGTAATGGAGGCCATAGCCATGGAAGCTTCAAGCTCAAGGTGGTTTTAGATAAAGCGTTGTGTTCTGGTCCTGTCCCTTTGCAAAAAGGATATCAGCCTCTCGTTTCCGCGCGCGCTCTGAACGGTGTCGCCGCGATGTCGTTTTCTCAAAAAGAGGTTTTTTTTTAAAATTATTTTCCAATTGAGAATCCAACAATCCCTTTAATAGGAGCTATACAATAACCATAACAATGTTGGTCCATCTAAGAATTTATTTTCATAATTTTATATAAATGACTCAGAACCTAGAAAACTATAAAAGGAGGGGTTGAGGTTAAAGGAGGGGTTTTTTAAAAATTATAAAAAAATACGTGATTAAAATGGATATTTTATTTTTTGCCAATTCAGCATACTAACTGGGCAAAATTTTTCGACGTGGTAACTCAGCCTAGAAACGACGCAGTTTTTAGGTTCGGAGTCATTTTCAGTTCGGGACCCACAAGTATCAAAAATGTTGTTTCTAGACCTCAAGGATCACATCGCAAAATTCGTAAAATCACAGGTACTAAAAATGAAATTTTATATTTTATATTTATTCATATCTTATCACGACAATAAATGGAGAGTCCGTTTATTTCTAAACTCACGACCTTCTAACAACTTGAAAAATTTTATGGAGACTAAATACATTTACTAAATAGACAATAAAACTACACATTAAAGAAAAGAAAGTGTGTGCCGCACACGTCAAAAATGAAAGGTGGTTTATTTTAAGTGGGTGGCGCTTTGTTTTTTCTTGGTGAAAGTGTGGGTGACACAGCAGTGTGGCTTCTTGACTTGGGGAACAAAAAGGGATTAGAAGAACGATGGCTTCTTCTTACGTTGAACAAAAATAAAACAAGTCTCTCGAAGATCGATCCTGTAAATATATAATCTACAACAAGTATTTTATGTTAAATGCAATTTTGGTTTTTGGTTCTTATTAATTATGAATATGTTCTCAATTACATGGAACATTCAGATACAATTTGTATTGTAATCCGCTAATGTGATGGAATTGCACTGCGAGATGATAAATTTGGTTATTTTAGTCGTCATAGTTAACAAAGACCCGATTGGATAACTATTGACCAAAACATCAACTACTAAGCATAGAGTTATTTACAATATTGTGATATCCCGTAAATAATATGTTATGGTTGAAAGAATTTAAGTAATTTGATTGGTACTATTATACCAATAAGGTATATATTCTTTTCTGGCATACATCTTGAGAGAATTTTAAGATTAAATGTGCTTGACCAAAAGTCCTCTTAAGATAGATAATCTCTTGGAAAGTTTCCAAAATGCATACGAGTGAAGACAAAGTACACTAAAAAAGATCTGTATTGATCTGTGAAAAGAGCCGATCAAATTACAAATATACAACATAATTTCCGACCCCTTAAATTCGTTCTCCACTAGAAACTTACAGGATAGCAAGCCTTCAAATCATGAGTTCCTGGTCGACAAGGATGTCTCTAGGTAGACCACTTCAGATTGCATGATATGGATTGCACAAGATAAATGTTGGGTCCATCAACCCAGCCCATCACAGCCATCCCAAAATTCCTCTCACCCCCTAAAAAGTTGACGTCAAAGCCTCAGAGGACGAGAAGAGGTCAACTAATTTGAAAATTCAGACAAAAATCCACGACATAAATTTTAGAATATTTCTGTGTATCTTCGAATCTTGAAACCATAAAATTGTTTTAGCTAAAAACTCCGGATGCGTTTTAAGATCGTTCCGATGCTCTCACGATTTTTTTCCAGCAAAAATAACAAATTTTTATTATGTTATTGGACTTAACGATGATAAAGATTTAAGATAATATTTTGAATATTTGAAACCATGACATTATAAACATTGCTTTTAGAAAAAGGAACTCTAAGTAATTTTTTTAAATCATAACCGCATTTCCAGTACTCTTATAAGCAACTTCTCCTATAATAGAAAGTGTACATAAATAAAGACATAAACGAGCAGATAAAGCAAAATGGACAACGAAACGCACGTTACCAACCACCATGATGCCTAGCGTACTCACTCTCATCCAGAATTTTTCCTGGGAGGGAATTGTGGAGGGCCACCACCAATTAGAAATCTTGTTCATGGCTAAATCATGCATAGTTGCCGGTAGTAGTTGTAGTAATGTAGGTGGTACAAGTCATCACCCCCACCCCACACAGCAATCAGTTTTTTTAGTTTAATGAAGTCTTGAGTTAGAGTTTTTGAAAATACAGCAGTGTTAAATACTTGGTGGAAAAATTTTATCCCTTTTAAAAGTTTCACCCGGGTCAAATCTAGATTAGTCGATTAAATTAGTCTGAATATCAGATAGTTTAAAGCAAAAAAATCTACTTTTTGAGCGAAAAGGGGTAGAATTCTACATCTAATATTTCGTCCCACCACCGATCTGTATAATGGTAGTAAGGATGACTTATTTGTACTTTTTTATTATCACCTGAAAAATCAAACTGTCTTATATAAAGTTGCTAGAGTACAATTAACTTCTGAATATGATTATGGTATTCCCAATAATTTACTAAAACATTTTGTAGTTTTAGTCGGGGGAGGGTTAATGATTTATCTGGTGTGAGATATTATATTGTTAGAGGACACTTAGACTACCCACATCAGCAACCCATTCAATCCAGGTCACAGAATAAATTATTAATTTCTCTCTCTTCCATACCCAATTCCTACCCAATCCAATCCACTTACATATTTTCTACCCACATCAGCAACCCAGTTTACAGAATAAATTATTAATTTCTCTCTCATCCACATATTATCTACTCTGATTTATTTAGATTAAAATTATATATTATGAAAATAATTATATTTTCAATAACATGATTAAATATTGTGATTAAGTCATAAAATTACAAAAGCAAAAATTGAAATACTAAATTAGATAAAAATAATTTAAGGTACAAATGATAAATTACGAATATGAAATTTTCATATTACAAATACAGGAATTTCAAATTACATAATTAATTATCGTTTCCAAACTTTTGCCAAATATGCTCAATTATATCACTTTTCAAAGCGTTATGAGCTTCTCTATTGCGAAGTTATTCTCTAGCAGTCATGTAGGTGGATAGATTTCCGATGCGTTCAGTAGAGAACTGAAAAGTTTCTTCATTGTCATCTTCATTACAGAATTCAGCCGGATCATGATAACAGAGATATGTGTCTCGTTCATCCTCTACTATCATATTGTACAATATGATGCAAGCCTTCATAATTCTTCCCATTAACTCCTTGTCCCAAAGAAGGCATGGACGTCGAATGAATACAAAATGAGCTTGTAGAACTCCAAATGCGCGTTCCACATCCTTTCTAGCAGCCTCTTGATGTTCAGCAAATAACTTATGCTTTAAGGTTGAAGGAGATGTAATGGACTTGACAAAAGCAGCCCATGTGGGATATATCCCATCAGTGAGATAATATGCCATATCATATTGTCGATTGTTGACGACATAACTCACTTTTGGTGCTCTACCTTCCAAGACATCACTGAAAACATGAGATCGTTCTAGTACATTAATATCATTGAGAGTACCTGGTGTTCCAAAGAAAGCATGCCATATCCATAATTCATATGATGCAACTGCTTCCAGAATTATTGTAGCCTTTCCACTTCGTCCTGCATATTGCCCAGCCCATGCATTGGGACAATTTTTCCATTCCCAGTGCATACAATCAATACTACCTATCATACCTGAGAATCCACGTTGTTCCCCAACGTAGAGTAGTCTTGCCAAATCTTGTGCGTTGGGCCTTCTCAGGTACTCATTTCCAAAGCAGGAAATTACACCATCTACGAACTTAATGAGGGCTTGCCGTGTTGTAGATGCACCCATTCTCAGGTATTCATCAACGACATCAGTTGATGTTCCATAAGCTAACACTCTTATGGCTTCGGTACATTTCTGCATGCCTGTCAGACCAAGGGTACCTGCAGCATTTGTACGTTGTTGAAAATATACGTCATTGGCACTAACTGCCTCCACAATGCGAAGGAATAACGATCTTTGCATCTGAAACCTTCTCCGGAAGACCTTAGCTGAATACGTTGGCTCGTCACCAAAATAGTCATTCATCAAACGCTCCTCGCCAACTCTTCGTTCTCTATTGACATATCGCCTTCGCCTTGCCGGCGGTGGATCTCCAAGGATCAGACTAGGATGGACTACGAACGCATCCTCAAGTAAGTGATCAATTCGTCAATTCTGTTCTCTTCTTCGTACTTTCTATTCATCAACAACTCCAGTGAATGCATCACTATCAGTTGAATCTGAATCTGATATATTTTCACTGTGAGACATTTATGAAGAGAATTATGGGTATGGGTTGGATTTAAGTTTATGATGGTCACCAATATATATAGAATAGATACGAGATAAATTATCATAATTGTGGGTGTGGGTGTGGGTGGATGACAAAGGTGAAGTGACAACACAATAGGTACGAGATAAATTACATTAATTATGGGTGTGGGTGTGGGTGGATGACAAAGGTGAAGTGACAACACAATAGGTACGAGACAAATTACATTAATCGTGGGTGTGGGTGTGGGTGGATGACAAAGGTGAAGTGACAACACAATAGGTACGAGACAAATTACATTAATTGTGAGTGTGGGTGTGGGTGGATGACAAAGGTGAAGTGACAACACAATAGGTACGAGACAAATTACATTAATTGTGGGTGTGGGTGGATGACAAAGGTGAAGTGACAACACAATAGGTACGAGACAAATTACATTAATTGTGGGTGTGGGTGTGGGTGGATGACAAAGGTGAAGTGACAACACAATAGGTACGAGACAAATTACATTAAATAAAGAACACATTACAAGAAATGAAGAATAAATTACAATAATTGAAGAACAAATTACAAGAAATGAAGAACAGATTACAACTAATCAGTTTCTAAACAATCTAGCTATTAGAAAACTCTTTAACTCTTCATCTTTTGGGGATAAATGCTGTTTTGAAATCAAAGCAGTCAACATGATTTTATCCAACTCCTTATTCTTCCTGGCCTCCCTTTTTTCCTCCAGTTGTTGTTGCATCTCTAATGTCTTCATCAAAATTTTATTTTCATTATCTCTGGTTATTCTCATCTCACGAAGTTCTGCTGCAACATCATTAGATGCTTTACCTTTTCTTTTCCTTTTTTTGGCAGCATCTCTGCCCATAGGGCGGGAAAGTGTTGCAGACCTGGTGATTGGATCTTCTGAGTTAGATGTGATTGAATAATCCTTTTCTTCGGTATTCTTTGACCTCTTCGAGCTCCCAGCACTTTCTATTTCCTCCTCCTCGTTCTACGGAGGAAAATTTGTTGCAGCGTGATCTCCTTCTTCAATTTGCCATTTAGGAGATTTACACATAACTTCATTAAAAACAACAAGGTCAGTAAAATTTTTTCCACCTTTTTTTTCATAAAGTGCTTCAGCTTCGGCCTCAACATCTGCCTCGCTCATGCCGCTCCGTTTCCTTTTCAGTGCTTCTCGGTAGACACCGACCCACCTTGCTGCATTTTCATTAAGTCGTTTATAACGACCTTTTATTGCTGGCACATTTCTTGCATAGATCTCTTCCGGTTTTTCTGCTTGAGCTTCATGGTACAAATCACTCACTCGGGACCATAGCGAGGCACTCTTCTGATTTTTTCCAATAACACTATCTTCGCTACAGAAGATATAAGCTGACATTAGGGCAATGTCTTCTTTGACACCCCAATTAATTAGTGCAGGCTTTTTAGTTTTAACCTGGCTAGCTCCATCGAAGGATAAGTGTTGTAGAATATTTTTTTTGGGGGGGGGGGGGTGTTAGAACAATGACATTTGGGAAAGATTTGGCAAAAATTGAGAGGTATAAAATGGTAGAGAGTTCGAATACTCTCCAGAATTTAGATAAGATGAAGGATTATAAGATCCGAATGAGTGATAATTTGAAAAATTAGGATCATTTGGATCCATAATAGAAATAATATAATAGAGATAATTTATAAGAAGAGATTATGTAGTAAAAGAAGAGAGAATTTTAGATGGTATATAAAAATATGTTAACATTGGACTCTATTTATAGAGATACAAAATTTAATAATTTTTAAATTTATTACTAAAGATAAGCTAACCACAAAAATCTTATCCGAATAAATCTATTTTTACGAATAATATTATGCCAAGTGGAAATAACTAGATAGTTAGATTATTGAAAAAAAAGGCCAACCAATCCGCTCGGCCGAGCGGGATTGGCTTCTAATCAAAAATTTTTTTTAAATAGTAAAATAATAGCCGAGAGCTCGGCGATCGGCATTGCTGTACATGGTCTTAGATGATGTCAGATTGTAAAAAATGCAGTGTCAAAAAGCCAAAATAAACAATTATTTTAGCTCTTGGAAAAGAGAAAGGGGTTCTGAAAAGACTCGCTACGTCGAGGTGCTTCATATAAACCAATAAAGAGTTTGTTAGATTAACGATGTTGAATTCAAATACTAAAAATATTACTGTGTGAAAAATTGGTACGAAATTTTTTATTATTGGGTCTTGTTTGAATCCGAACTAGTGAAAATGAATAGAAAATCGAATTTGCCACGTGTCTTTTTTACATATCTCCGCATCACACTGCTCAAAAGGATGCCTCCATTCAAAGTCTGCATGATAATCCTTTTTGTCGTATCATTGTCTAAAGAGTAAAGTCATTCAACGGATGGGAGCAATTATGTATCATTGTCTGCATATGAATAGGCAGATCTCACTGCTTTATCTCATGACGTGCGATCCACTATTATTTGTATCTGATTTATTTTTTAAGTTATAATTCATGCAATACCAAGAGAAGTCGGAGAAAGTGGTAAACTAGTAGGCTTAAGTTATTTAAAGCAATTTCTCACTAATGAAAAATCGTCTTCTCTTCTAAGTGATTTGTTACACACTCTTTAGTAGATTTTGACTTTCATGACTACCGCAATTTTGTTTAATCAACCAAAATTATTTTCTAGAGATTTTTTTGGTGAGATTTAAATTATTTTCACAATTTCAGATCTTAGACGGTTATGGAATTCAATCCTCCCACGGACTGACACCGTATTCATCAGAGCATACATGAGTTAGTTTTTCTAGGGATTTAGGAGAGAGTGCATTAACTATTTCAAATTTTACGAACAAAAAATACTTCAGAACCATACTAAATATGTGTTTTATAAAATTATATTTTTACATAATTATTATATCCGCTAAGTATTGAACCCTCAACCTTTGTTTATTCGTCTAATGCATGTGTAATAAGGCTAAATATCTTTTACGAAAGGAATGGCGGAGTTAGGATTTGAACAAAAACTATGACACTAACATTTTAATCAATTAGACTAAATGAATTTACTAAATTAGACACCTTTCGATAGTGCTGAATTCTGAATGTTAAACATATGCCAAGTTTCCAAAAGATATAGATATGCATGATGCATGATGCTTGCGGCACCTAAAAGCTTCGCATACTGGTCGTCCCAGAACCAGAAGGTGCTTAATTTATCTCTCCTCCGACCTGAATGACCTTTCTCAGGGGAGAATATTGTTTCAGGTGGTCGGCCGGAGAGGAAATAAAGACGACGCATCGCCATCATCAAGTGGGTGAACAAAAGTAAGTTCTCGAGGGAGAGGAAAAAAAAACAAAAGGTGGCGAACAAATACGTTGCAGTACGGATAATGGAGGACAGAATGATTCGAGGGTGGCACGCGAAATGCTCATCCGTCTCGTCAATGGAAAAAGATAAAGCCCTAGCCCTAGCTAGTGTATAGTTAGTTCACTTTATCCTGCATGATAGTGAAGTTTTACTGGGAATGGGAAGACATTTCTTTCTGCACTTGTGTCCCTGCCTTTCTAAATTAGTCCTGTGGTGGAGAACAACCACCCCAAGTGGCGATGGATCCAGCATCTTGTCGTGCGGATTAAGTACGTGCTTTAAAGATGTCGAATGTGACGTTACATTGCAGAAACTCGGTCTGGATAACGATGTTTTCGGGCCCTTTTTCGTCACGAAAAGGAGGCTTCCTCCAATCCATATTTGTTAATGTGGAGCTTCGGAATAAACTTTAGGGCTAATGCGGGTTAGTGAGTGCACTTCAGATGCCTGCAACTTGTGTGTGTTCAAAGGCATAAATCTTTCGACACTGAAGTTACGCGGCGATGTATATTCCCATTTGTGATCTTTCGAGGTCTCTCAAGAATGATTTGATTAGCCAAGAATTTCGTCTTGCTTTAATTGGGAGGTGGATAACTAACGAACCACACATTCTTCTTTGTGGATGGCAGAGGATTTAGAACCGGTCAAAAGTAAGTAATGCGTGATCCGACTTTAAAACGAAACTAGTTACTCGTTGTCTTAAAATATCGGGTTCTGATGATATAGCACTAAACAAGGGACATATGTCGAAAGGGGGAGGCACATGTAACTACTATATCCATTATCCCACTGTGACAGATTCACCATAACAGTGCAGTATGACGTGATTAAACTTTTCTCTGTCTTTACGAATCGAACGCGGGGCCAGTCCGCGCGAGGTATCTGCAAATTCTGCTTTTCCGAGTCAGCTGACGTTGATGTTCGAAAAAGAGGAAAGAAATGGAAGAAAAAGTGAACTACACACCACCTTGTTGTGTATATATAGGCCCTTTAGGTAGGCTGAGCATGTTTCAGGTATAGGCAAGCATTTGAACCAGTTGCAATATGGATGGGAAGAAGTTGGAGTACAAAGGTGAGAATGCATTGGTGGAGATCGATAAGCTGACGGAGAAGGCGGATGAGATCCAGGAACGTTTATTGAAGGAGATCATTTGGCGAAACGGGGATACCGACTACTTGAACAAGTATCTTAAGGGCTCCAGAGCTTTAGCAGACTACAAGTGCAATGTCCCTGTAATTACTTACAAGGACATATATCCTTACATCCAAAGAATTGCCAATGGAGAGGATTCTTCTCTTATATCTGGTGATCCTATTACAGAAATGTTATGCAGGTTAGTGTGTGCGCGCGCGCGAATGTTTCATCCTTTCGGTTCTTATCCTACTGTCTGCGAGCTTTCTAACCCGACTAACTTTATGCATTTTGCAGCTCGGGGACGTCTGCAGGAGAGCCTAAATTGATGCCATCAATAGCCGAAGATTTGGACCGTCGAACCTTCATATATAACCTGATCATGCCTGTAGTCAACCAGTAAGTTACATCTCTTCTGTTGGTAGTTGATAGTTAGGATCATGAAATTTGGAACATTTCCTCTGTTGTAGTTAACAGGATTGCCTTATGCTTCCTTCACTTGGTTTCTCCATTAAAGGGCCACCAAATTATTCTATGACATGCAAGAAAAGACCAGTAGAGTAGCTAGCCTTGGCCATTAGAGGCAGTGTTTCCCTTAAAAGGTCTCTTTTCTTACTATAGCATGCTATAGATGGAACTTGGGAGTTATCCGACCGAAAGTGTCGATCCGATTAGCTTGAATCTCTGTTCGCGAGCTTGAATCTGTTATGTTTTTCCAGGTATGTTTCTGGACTTGATAAGGGCAAGGCTATGTACCTATATTTCGTGAAGGCCGAAATGTCGACTAATTGCGGTATACCAGCTCGAACTGTGTTAACCAGTTACTACAAGAGCAAGCACTTCAAGGGCCGCACGCGTGATTCATTCAACGACTACACCAGCCCGGACCAGGCAATCTTGTGCAAGGACAGCAACCAGAGCATGTACTGTCAGTTGCTGTCGGGCCTAATTCACCGGCATCATGTTCTAAGGCTAGGAGCTGTGTTTGCATCAGCTCTCCTCCGAACCATTTCGTTCCTTGAACGAAATTGGCAGAAACTCTGCAATGACATACGCAATGGTGAACTCAATACCACCATCACCGACCCCGAATGTCGTTCATCCATGCTGGCGATTATGTCATCGCCAAATCCGATCCTTGCGGATGAGATTGGGGAGATCTGTAGCCATCGGTCATGGAAAGGGATCATATGCCAGCTTTGGCCTAATGCAAAATATATTGAGGCAGTTGTGACCGGGTCTATGGCACAGTACATTCCGGCCCTCGAGTTCTATAGCGGAGGGAAGCTGCCTCTGGTATGTACAATGTACGCCTCCTCTGAGAGCTACTTCGGCGTCAACTTGAAACCGTTTTGCAGTCCTGCAGATGTTTCGTTTACCCTGATGCCTAACATGTGCTTCTATGAGTTCATACCTCTCGGGGACAGCGGGAATTGGATGATGAGCGCGGGCGAGGAAGAAGAGGTGCCCAGCGACAAGCTTGTTGATCTGGTCCACGTAAAGCTCGGCTCCTACTACGAGTTGGTGGTGACTACCTTTGCAGGTAAGGCCATTGGTAACTTCCATAATTTCAGATTCTCCTTGTTCTCCATAAATTGTTCAAAACATTAATTCTCTATACTGATCTTTCCGAATTAAATCATTCCTAAAAGGTCTCACAGCCTGCATATTTCCGAATGTAAATGTAGCACTCATATGGTCGTATCTTCTTATCCTGTCGATTGCTAGAATACATGAAATCTTTATAAATGGAAATGAACCGAGCAGGTTTGTACCGGTATCGTATTGGCGACGTACTGCAAGTCACCGGATTTTACAACCGAGCCCCGCAGTTCCGCTTCATCTGCCGTCGAAATGTCCTTCTCAGCATCGACAACGACAAAACCAACGAGGAAGATCTCCACAAGAGCATCACAGTGGCAAAGAAGCTATTAGAACCATACAATTGTATACTGGTGGAGTACTCCAGCTTTGCAGACACTCTGTCCGTGCCAGGCCACTACGTACTCTACTGGGAAATCATGGACCAGTCATCAGTTTCAGACAGCTCTCTGGCCTCCCTTGACAACGAGGTGCTCCAAGAATGCTGCATTGTGGTAGAAGAACAACTCGACTATGTGTACAGGCGGTGCCGTGCCTACGACAACTCCATAGGACCACTCGAGATACGCGTGGTGGAGACAGGCACATTCGAGTTACTGATGGATTTTTTCATCAGCCAAGGAGGCTCGATAAACCAGTACAAAACACCGCGGTGCATTCAGTCTGATGGTGCTCTGAAGCTGCTCAATTCTCATGTCAAGGCATCCTTCTTTAGTCCCAGAGACCCTGGTTGGATCCCTTGAACTAATGAAGCTATGAAAGAGATATGGAACTGCAGCTTCCGCCTAATTTACCCAACTTTTCCTAGTTTTGATAGACATCCTACATCAAGTGGCTTAGCCACAAGTTAGTCGCCTCTTCTGTAATTTGCTTCGTCTCTTTTCCCGGTGGAGGCTGATGACTTCTATTCGTCTTCTTTCATGAACTGACTGTGTAAAAAAGCTGCAATGAAATGACACCTATAAACGGTATGCGTCGCATCCACTCGCGGATCAAACTGCATTTCCATATGCGACCCAAAACCTTAGTCAATATAATAAACGAAGTCTAATTCGTTATATACAAGACTCGTGTGGTCCGTAAACAATGTGAAATTCATACTCCAACGTCGTCGGACGAGTCCAATCAAAAATATGGCTGGCTATGTTGACCAGATTTCCACTTCCCTCTGGCTTTTAGAGCAAAAGTAGAATCGATATTCTACAGCATCCTGAACCTAGTGATGGATAAGCTAAATGGATGGCCTAACATCTGCTTGTTTGGCATCTTACTCGTCGTGGAAAACGTGCGAGGTATATAACACGAATGGTCTACGTTAAACATGATCAGAATAGTTTATTAACCACAGTAGATGAAAGTACAAAGTTTCCTTTCACAAACACATCGTGGGGTATTATAGAGCATGTGTCCTAATAATTTGCAAAAGATTTCTAAATTGTGATGCTATCTCGTCATAAGAGGTTTCTCCTTAGAGGTACAACCTAGTGGAATCCAACTTGCGGCTACCAATCCATATTCTATTCTATCCATCCCAGTAACACTCGCTTCACGATTAATTCATATTTGAGCTAAACCCGGACTACAAAGGATAACAAAAATTCTTTCTACTAATTTTTTCGCGCTGAGCAGGATCGGCGTTTAATATGATTCTTCTTTATTCTCCTGGAACGTGTACTGGACCTTTCCGGTGCTTAAGCAATTCACACATGGAGATTCTAAAACCAGAAAGAATTCATAGATCGAAAAATACCAAATGCGATAGCAACCGCTTAACTGCTCTGAATGAGATGTACAACATCATCAATGGTGTTTGTTCACTCCAGTTAATAACATGAATCGAAACGGAGTAGTAACTGAACTTGGTTATCTGAGTTGCTGTGACCTACCTTAGACTAATTTCCGCAGATCTAATTCCTAACATTAATTCAGAATCCACAGAAAGTGGTATCAGAACTGTTGGAAGATCGTCTTAAGAACTTACAAGTATGCATATCCTTTTTTAAGCCCCTGCGACCCGACTCAAGTGGCAGGGCGAGAATAGGACCAGAGTTCAAACATTGGAAAAAAAATATCTTCATTCTGAAATCTGATTTGCCACATTCCAATTCACAACAAAATGTATATCAGGGAGTGTCTTATTGTGTATTGGTGATTCTTCCTGGTGGTTTTACCTATTATTTTGTGCAGTGGTTCCTCTAAGCCCACACTTAGTGTAAATTTGCAAGGGTGCAATATATATAAATATACATATATCCACTTTAAACAAGAAATAATATCTCGACATCTCAAGATGTCGAAAACACTTTCCATTATTCGCGGTAGAAACTATAATTGACAGCTCCCGGAACATCAAAAAGGGATATCCAGGAAAACATGTCTGGAGTGCCGTTCATGGTCCTCGATTCTACATGGTAGGTAGAGAGTAGACTCGGTACATGGGAGAATTCTTTTGCATTGTACATCATATGTTGAACAAGAATTGAAACGGATGGCATAGCAATTTCTATCTTTTTGAGGAAACAATGTCATCAAAATCACGAAAAAATTAACCCTTTTGCTAATGGGATCCTCCCAATTCATCCTTTGCCCCTCTCTTTTGATAAACAACCAAGTATCAGTTTTATCACAAGAATTACATCGATAAGCTATGATTTAGGCTGCTTGCCTCATCAACATCTATCTCATTGTGGGAAATGCAGTGAAGATGTAAGCTGCGCCTCACCAGGAAATGCAAACAATACAAGTAAAGATGGAAACTTACTGCCCAATAACTCTCTTCGCACCGTCCAAGGTGTTCTTGAGTAACATTGCGACGGTCATTGGACCTACCCCACCTGGAACAGGGGTGATACAACCAGCTACTTTAGATGCTTCCTCATAATCGACGTCTCCTACTAGCCTATAACCTGCTTTCTTGCTTGGGTCATCAACAGCATTTGTCCCAACATCAATAACAGCAGCACCAGGTTTTATCCAGCTGCCCTTTATCTGGAAATTGCAAAGATTGAACAAACCATGCATTCAAATTCAACAAACCAATACCAGGACAAGAATAACCAGCAACTTGAGTGCAAACATCGGAAAGAACTGAATAAAATGAGAAACAGGCAACTAGGAATAATGTTGAAGATTCATTTGGAGAGAGAGGCCTCTTCAGAAATATATTACAAGTCAAATTACACCATTCAAACAAAGGCAAATTGGAAGTGCCATTGAGGAGAAGCGAATGTGAAAAGGTACTATCTCGCATTACCATCTTTGCCTGCCCTGCTGCGGCAATAATAATATCAGCTTCTCGGATCAAGTTCACAGGGTCATGGGTATGAGAGTGGACTATGGTAACTGTGGCATCAGCTTTAAGAAGCAATAAGGAAACTGGTAATCCAACAATATTACTGCGACCCACAACAACCGCCTTTTTCCCCTTCACACTAATACCACTTCGAGCCAGAAGTTCGAGGCAACCCTGCACGGAGAAAGATCATATTATTAGCCAAGCAAACCTCCTCCAAGTAAGAGAAGAGTAACATAATTTGACGAGCATTGCCTTGGGGGTGCAGGGAACAAATAGCGGATCCCTGCCTTTCATTGCCAGCTTGCCGATATTCAAAGGATGGAAGCCATCTACATCCTTGTCGATGCTAATTTCGGTCAAAACGTTCTCTTCGTTTATATGCTTTGGCAATGGGAGCTGGACCAGTATCCCTGTCAAGTGTGAACGAAACCAGTGAGCAGTACAGATCCAATCCAAGGAAAAACCTTAGCGTCCACCAAAAACGCATCAAGACGAACCATGAACATCGGGATTGGCATTCAACTCGTGCACCTTCGCGATGAGATCGGATTGTGATACTTCCTCGGGTAGGTTAACATCAAAGGACCTAATCCCGACCTCGGCACACGCCTTCCTCTTCATGCTCACGTAGCTCTGCGAGTCCTTCCTGCACCCGACAATCACCACGGCCAGCCCCGGAACCTGCGCAGTGAATTAAGTCGGAGTCAACTACAGAACGGTCGGGTCATACAATCAAACAGGTGGTGGGAGGCGTTATTGTGAGAAGATAAATTCGAAACAAAGACCTTGCCGTAGGTCTGAGAGAGATGGCGGACTTGTTCGGCGATTTCCGATCTGATGGTCTGGGCGATCGCTTTTCCGTCGATAACGGCAGCCTTGTGATCCGACGCTGACGCCATTTTCTTTATTATTTTCTTTTTCGTGCAAGGCAGAAGGGTCGGAGAGTGGCGACGTTGAGCTCTGTGGAGTCTGGTATTCGTTCGGTCGTCGCCGCCAACTGGGAATTGCGGATGACGGACGACCGACACGTGGGTGGAGATCGTGATCCCCGGCCTCTAGATATGAATCAGGTCCTTCTCAAAAAAAGATAGGAATTAAGATTAACCATCCACCAAGAGAGAGAAAAGATATAAAAAGAGCTAGAAAAATAACTCCTCCTCATCCCTTCATAAATCTCCAAGATTTTAAAAAACGACACAATCCGGAATTTCTCCCGATTTTTGGGTTTACCAGCCTGACCAGATTGAATCTTTATTTTTAATATTTTACTATTTTAAAATAATATATAAACTAAATAGTCTAAATATAGGTTTCAAAATCTATATTTTGACCAAATTATTTCATATTCAGTCCTATTTTCTTTTGTTGATTTGGTTTTATTTTGAGTGATTTGGGAAAATCGAGTTTACAATACAAATTTTTAAATTTTTAGTATTAATTTCTAACAAAATCTGGTCTGGCTACATAGGTCGAGTAAAAAAAAATTGGGGCGATTCACAAGATGGACATGTCAATCGTCAAATCCAGTATGCCCAAATGATCTATTCACATTCTACCGTTTTGACTGCAGGTTGGCAAGGTGGTAGTATATAAGGGATAGTTTTCCTAAAGGGGGTTTATTTCTCGGACAATTTCCTGAATGGGGTTCTCGGAGAATATTTTTCCTGTCTGGGGTTGAGCACAAAAACGCTCTACCCGTAGCGTTTTAGTTTGCAAGAAAACGCTCCTCCGATAGCTTTTTCTATTCAAAACGCTCCAAAGTCAAAATTCGAATCTACGAGTTGGCTCGGCTCAGCTGTGGAGGGCAATTTTTGCCTAAAAACACTGTGGCTTGAGCGTTTTGTGAATCGAACCTAAGACCTCCCTCAGCTTCTTAGATGAGCGCTCTAAACCCCAGACATGAAAAATATTCTCCGAGAACTCCATTCAAAGAATTGTCGAAGAAATAAACCATTTTAAAAAAATTATCCGTATAGAAGGGAAGTGTTCAAGGTGATTACTTCATCACAGCTACAACTCAATGAAAAAGCAGTTCCAATCTTCTTAACAAACAACTCTTTAGAGAACCAAACAATTTTTCACCTAGGAGTTGGTCCCACTATGAAGAAGTTGAAAAAAAAATACTATTAAAAAAATTGCTCAATTTTTTTTTTCATTTTCAAACATAAAAGAGTTTCCTTATTTGAGATCACATCGAACATTCCACTCCAGATTTATCATAATTTACATTGAGATTAACCTTTTGGCTAATACAAAAGCACTAATCTTTTCAGATTCAACACCAAATATACATCTCTCTGCACCACACACCAAGTCATTTCTGGACCCAGTTCTTCCAAACTATCACAACTTCCAATTTCTACCAACTCAAGGAAAGCTAGCTCATTCAAGTAAGGTTCCAAGACCCCAAGAAGATGATGGTTCTAATAGGGTCCTCTCTACGAAAATTCCAATTTCGTGTTTCGATCTCTCTGGAAACCGAAAGACTACTGCTGTTTCCTTCTTCCCTAACCCACCAACTCTTCTTGGCCGTCACGTATGCCAGCTTCAACTTCTCCCCGACGGTCCTCTTCGGCTCGTCGGCGAGAGGAATTTCGCCAGAGAGGTGGTTGCTATGAGGCTTCATCTTTGAAATATAAGCTAAAAGGTGTTGTGAACTTGCAATTATGATCGGGGAGAGAGAGAGAGAGAGAGCGAGAGAGAGAGAGAGGTATTAGAACTTGTGAGGCAGCTTGTTTGCGTATAAATAGAGGATAACGTGCAAGAAATGAATGGTCTCTACTCGTGTCTTTTTCTAATACATTTGATAATTTGAGTCGCTGTAAGATTTTGAAATACGTTAAAATATTTTCAACAAATATTAATATTGGTATATTTTTAAGTTCAAAATTTGATTAAACTAAATTAATTTTAGACGATGTTTCCTCGTTTCTTAATTTCTTTTAGATGTTTCCTCGTGTCTTAATCAAATTGACACGATTCCGTGTGGTAGTGGGTTACAGATAAGCTTTGATAATTGAGACAGTAGTTGACAAAGTTGGATGTATACTGACCCAACTAGTGGAGATAAATATATTAAGAAAAAGTCTATTTTAATATATCGCAAAAAATTATTTTAATATTTTGTGATAAAAAAATTATTAATCGAATCAAATTTCAGTCAATTAATATTACTTAGGTCCACGGACAGCTCCCTGAAATCTTTCCGTCTTGCTCGGATCTTGCCCGACCATCTTGACCAGACGCATCAGCATTTACCGATGATGTGATGTGATCCTTTCTCTCTCTTCCCCTTCCCATCTCTCTCCTCCTTCCCCTCTTTCTTCTTCTTCTTCTTCTTCTTCTTCTTCACAAAACCCATCCAACTTCTTCTTCCTCTCCAAAATTTCCCAATTATTTTCACTACCCGAAAAATAGGGGAAAATAACTGCAAGCTCAAGAACCAAGTTCCCAATCTCAAGCATAGCCAAACAATCACCAACCAAGAACTAACCACAAAATAACATAACTTAATAACAAAACGAAAAAAAACACAGAATTGGTCCTTGAAGCAAAGAGAAGGGGTTCCAAAGAAAATAACTGAAGTATGCCAATTGCAATTGAATTATAAAGAACGCATAAAACCCAGTAGAGATATAGAGGAGGGGAGAGGGAAAGTGGGGGTTACCTAGAACTAGGGTTCGAAGAAGGGGAGTGGGACTGGAACTGGGTAACATGACTTTTTTTGCTTTATAAGAGACGTGGTGAGGGGTGGTATAATTATAAAAGAGAGCAATTTTTATACGGGGTCACGATCGTATAAACAGTACACAGAGAGCAACTTTTATACGGGGTCACGATCGATTTAAGTTTTTATTGAAGAAACGGGGAACTTTTTTATAAAAGTAAAAAGGGAAAAGTCCACTTAAGTACTCTGTGGTATCACGAAAAATTAAGTTAGTATCCTGTGGTTTAAAACGTATCAATTGAGTCAAACTTATTCCAATTAAAATCAATTAGAGGCCCGGACAGTTGCCCAAACCCTGCCCGTCTTGCTCGGACTCTGCCCGGCCACGTGGACTAGCCACATCAGATTTCTCTGATGATGTGGTCGTCTCTCCTTCCTCATTTTCTCCTCTTCTTCTTCTTCTTCTTCTTTTTGTTCTTCTTTCAACAGGACAAATTTCTTTGAACCCAAAATTCCAATAATTATACTGACGCTAGAAATAGCAAGTAGAAGCTCAGATCTAAACCAACAAAGCCAACGAAAGTGAAGAGAGTGGCTCCTCTGGTAGAGGCGGGGCCGTTCGGGGGAGTGGAGGCCGCACTGCCTGCCGGAGATGGCAGGGAGCTGATCGAAGCCGAGGAGGGACGACCGAGGCGGGAGCGAAAGTTGGAGCTTTGGAGGGAGACACGGAGGGAGAGGCAATTTTGGGGGAGGGGGCGAATGTTGGGGACCTGGTCGGCGAGGCTCCCGAAGAGGCCGCTGCCTCTCTCTCCCACTCCGGCGATCAGGACCTCAACGACGCCAAATCCACGCCCTCGTGTCCTCGCCCAGGACGAGTCTGTCTCTTCCCCCAATGTGGGCCCCACTGGCTGCCCACTCTTCTCCCCTGCTTCTTCCATTTTTTGCCTTACCGAAGTCGACTCCTGCTCCTACGAAGGGGAGTTTCGGTCTGGCCGGATGGAAGGTTTCGGGACCTTCATCTGTACCAACGAAGATACCTAACGGGGATCCTGGCTTGCCAATCAGAAGCACGAGTTCGGCTAGAAGAGGTACGCCAACGGCGACCTCTACGAGGGCGGGTGGAAGAAGAACCTCCAGGAGGGGAAGGGGTGGTACGTGTGGAGGAACGGGAACGAGTACGACGGGGAGAGGCATGGCGGGGTCATCTTTGAAAAGGGGGCATTGTTGTGGGCCAATACGAACTGGTACGAAGGGTGTTGGGAGAACGGGGTCTCCAAGAGGATGGGTGTTTCCCTGGCGGGATGGTAGCGCCAATGCCGGAAGCTGAGGGGACAGCCCAGGGAGTTTCTTCCCGCTGGTGAGGATGCAGAGAGAGAGGACGAAGGAAGAAGAGAAGAGGGAGAAGAGGAGAGAGATTGGGTATACACATGGCGCCAAGTCATCAGAAAAATCTGATGTGGCTGGTTCACATGGCCGGTCAAGATTCGGGTAAGATGGGCAGGGTTCGGACAGCTGCCCGGGCCTCTTATTGATTTTAATTAAAATAAATTTGACTCAATTGATACGTTTTAAACCACAGAGTACTAACTTAATTTTTCGTGATACTATAGGGTACTTAAGTGGACTTTTCCCAAGTAAAAAAGAAAGAAAAAAGAAACACGATTGGGCATCTTAAAGGTGGGCACTTGTTTTGGTTAGTTGGTTCAGAGAGGGCATATGATATGATGGAGGTTAAGACTTCACTTTGTTACTGGGACGGAAACTGGGGGAGGAGCTGTGTTCATGTTGTAATGTTTACGAAGCACCCACACTCCCAAGTAAAGCAACAACTATATATGAATGGGATAAGTTTATTGTAGTATCCTGTATTTTCTTGCTTTTTAATTAAGTATCATGTAGTTTAGCTTTTTCTTTGGGAATCTCGGGATTGGAGAGGAAGTTGGATGATGTTGGATGGGTTTTGTGAAGAAGAAGAGAGAGAGGGGAAGGAGGAGGGAGAGAGAGAAGAGAGATGGGAAGGGGGAGAGAGAGAAAAGGATGCCATGTGGCGCTACATCATCAGCAAATGCTGATGTGGGCCGATACACCAACTGTAAATGATCACACGACTGCTCCAGCCATTTCAGAAAGCCCGGGCCGAGCTCGAAGGTTGCCTTCCACGGAAGATAAGGGTTTAACCAACGACAATAGGTCTTATTAAAGAAACGCTTTAATTTTTTCGTTGGAAATTTAGAGCATTCTTTGATCTCGCTTTTGATTGAGTTGTCGTTCAGACGAGGCCATACCTTGATATCGCCGTGTCGCGTAAATATTACTCTGGCTGGCTGGTCCAGATGGCCGAGTAAGGTCCGGGCAGGATGAGAAGGATTCGGGCAGCTGTCCATGGACCTAAGTGATGTTAATTGGCTGAGGTTTGACTCGATTGATGAGTTTTTTATCATAGGGTACTAAAATAATTTTTTGCAATACCACGAGGTACTAAAATAAACTTTTTTCTATATATTATACAAAATATATCCTGAACTCGAATAGTTTAGATTTTAATTCAATATAATTTTAAATTTTAAAAAGTTTTTATTGTCGAGTTTTAATATTGTAGTATTATTTTAGCTTCTATAATTTAAGTCTGAAATCTCTAATTAAAACTAGTACAAGTTTTACAGGATAATACAGCTTTTATAGATAAATTTTACACCAAATAATTATACATTGTGAGGATTTAAATTTTTGTCAAATCATTATACGCCTTATATCACTAAGTCAAATACCATTTGATCGATAATACAGATATTGAACCAAATGATAATGACCTTGGATTTTTTCAAAGAGATTTTGAATTAAAGTTTTAAGAAGGGCTGAATATAATAGCTTCACAGAAAAAATTATAATTTTCTTCATTGCTACTAATCAATTAGTATTTAATTGTTATATTTTAATATGATCATGTCTGAGTTACACAAACAAAATTGTATTGAAATTTAATTAAGGACATATTTCTTTCATTTTATAACTCAATCGTACAAATCTTAATTCTATCTATTAAATGTGTGGATAACAATTAGTTTTGGAAAAAAGAAATTTATTCTCAGTCTTAATTCTATCTATTAAATGTGTTGTTTCAACACGTAGGATCGGCAAATTGTCCAAAGCTAATTTTAATTGAAAAATATTTAATTTATTTGATATGTTTTAAATAAATTGATATCGCATCGTAGTAAAGTGTTATTCCTTGTCCATGTGGTTCGAATTTTCTATTCCGATGCCTTTTCACATGTATTTTTTTTGTTGGTAGAAGATGCCTTTTGGCATGTCGAATCAGAATTTGTTACTTACAGGCTCAGATTGCAAGTTCTAACAACAGTGGGTAGGAATATTTGGTTAAGTGGATACCTGGCATGACATACATGTGACTTTACATATCCAAATAAATAAATTAAAAAAGATATATTTTGCATTTCATACCTCTTAAGTTGGGTATTCAAATTTTTGTATATGTACAATATTGTAATACATTTTGAAAAAACTGGATAAAATTAGGACAAAATTTGAATCTCGATTCGCCGAATATGGATCGTGGTTTATTTCAGGATCTCGATTCAACTGCCCTTGCTATCAAAGTGAATTAAATTTAAAAGGGATAATTATTCTCGAGCTGTTGCCTATTTTTACGTGTTAGCCTCTTACTCCCTTATCTTTTGACAATCGATTAAAATTTTTTTAAAATTTAGTCTCCATTTTATTATACTCTTAGACCTCCTCGTTGATGTTAGCAAATATTTTTGTATTTTTTTTCATGAAAATTACAAAAATACTCTTCTGAAAAAATTGAGGGTCGTCTTCTTCTTATTTCACCATCAATCCGAAGCATCAACTTCAATTAAAATTATCCAAAGCTTGAGGACCAGCTTGGTCCAGTGACCGGTCACCTTCAACGCAAGTCGTTTAGCGGTGGGTCGATGGTGTCGTGTTCGATTTGTCCGGGTGGGATTTTGGCTGACCTTTCCTTCTTCTTCCCCACTCTTACTCTTCGAATTTCTCCAACCCCGACGGCGACAATCAAATGTCGAGGCCACACAACGCTATTGCATTGGTACCCCGAGGACCCCATTGGTACTGAAAGGCGGCGCGCGAGACGGGGCGGGTTGGATTGGTACCCCGAGGACCCGATTCAGGTCTCTTCTCCTCTTCTCTCCTCACAGCGGCGAAGATGGTGGTACCAGCGGGACGGCGCGGCAACGCAGTGGTGTCTAATAGGCGGGTTCCCTCTTTCTTCGAGTTTGGACTGTGTTCTGTCTCTTTGGAACAGCGCGGGCTGGGCTAGAGGAGGCCGGAGGCGGCTCTTAATATCTGCAGAACAGAGGCGATGCATTTCGACGGCGACCCGGGAGTAGAACCGGCGGACGACTCAGCTGGCTGATGCGGTGCCCCAGGCCATGGATCTGTTGCGAGGGACGACTACCTACCTATAAGCCCACTGAGAAGGAGATTTCTGGGTTGATTTTTCATTGATTTGGGTGATTTTTTTTTTGATTTCGTTCTTGGCGTTGACAGTGAGATCCCGAGGTCGAAGAACATTGATTTTTTATTTTATTTTCTTGAAGGGTATTTTTGTAATTTCTATGATAAAAAATGAAAAAATATCTGTTAATCTCAGCGAGAAAGCTGAGAATATAATAAAATTAAATATCGGAGAATTTTTAATCAATTTTTGAAAAATAGGAGGGTGAGAAATGAATATTTCAAATATAAGCAGTCTGATAATAACTATCCCAATTTAAAACCATAACTTCGATCAACCGAAGCAAAAATAAACCTGCAGCAGAAGTAATGACTTTACTAATAGGATTTACTTCCAAATAAAATCTTTAGGAAGCAAAATTAATAAACTAGTAAAATTTGCCGCAAAATCCCTAAAAAAAATTAAATGATAAATTTACAAAAAAATCCACAATCAACCAAACAAGACTAGTCGGGACTTGAAAATGAATCCCATGTTTTCCTATTCAACCAAAGATGAAAGTAAAAATTTAGAAATGAATTCATTTGTAACAAAATAATTCAATCTCTGATCAAACCAAATCTTAATGGAATCGACGATGTGTAGTAAAGTTTTGGCTGAGTTGCCCATAAAAGTTTATAATTTAGTTTTACAAAGCATCGAACAGGCGAAACAGCCCATAAATTGTTCAGCATCTACCAGTAGACGAAATGAGCTCACCCAAGCGAATTTCTCGCTTTCGGGGAATTGTATGTTATAAATGGGGGGAGGCTTTCCATTATTAAAACCCATCAACTACTCTTCCAGCTAATGTGATACATTTCAACCTACCCGCCTGCTGTGAAGCCTCCAAGAATTTGTCTAACAAAATTTGCAGCGCAAGTATCGTTATTTGCTCAAAGTGAACTTTACCATTAAGCGAAAATTCGACGCTGTAGCTACCTGTGTCCTCGGGATTCGACGTCTTCTCGTCAATCTGTAGGGCCAATCATTTTCTCAGGCACCACAAGGGTATCAAATTCTTCACTTGTTAGCACTCCAAGTTTTAGAGCAGCTTCCTGAAAGGTAAGGTCTGTTAGTTAAAATTTGCTTCAGCTGTCGACCATGTTCATTTAAAAGCAGAACAAAATGTTTGAATTGCACATTCAATAGTGGAAGTAATGCAAACTCGATGTACAAGTTGCCCTTCCTATATATGATATCACACAAGAAAAGAAATGAATGCATCCATCGATTGCATACTCCTCCATAAGAACAAGACAGGTTGCTATCTCCACACAATGGATAACTTGAACTATATAGTATCTCACTTTACGAAACATGGCACGGAAGTCTAAAGATGTGAAAGAACCAGGTACCTTCAATGTTGACCCCTCTTTGTGGGCTAGTTTGGCAACTGCTGCAGCATTGTCATAACCAATTTTCTGGCAGAAAATGAGGCACTTGTTATTATACATAAAATGTGGAGAATCAGAGCAAAGAACCAAACATAGGAGTGGTTAAGGAACTCACGGGATTCAACGATGTGACGAGCATAAGTGACTGCAATGCCATACGAAATGGTACAATGTGAGAGCATGGTGAGTTTGCTTTTTAAGCTGAGAAAACACTAAGAGGCAACGAAGATGGGAAAATCTAGAACTTACTTCATGGAGTAGTTTGGAAATTCTTTCCCTATTAGCCTGGATGCCCTTCACACAGTTCTTCTCGAATGATGCAGATGAATCCCCGAGCAGCCTGACTGACTGTAGTGCAACAGTTAGAAAACGGCGTATGTCAAAAAAGGCCAGCTTTCATTCAAAACAACTAAAGAAGAGGATAAGCAAAGAAGCACACATGATCATTATTTCGCATGGAGGAAGGGTCAAGTGAAAAAGAACTACAGCTAGATCATAGAATAAACATATGTGCAGCAAAGAAGTGCAATGTTCCATGGCATCAATCACTTTAAAAAATGAAAGCATCTCATTGGACTATTTTGTGTCCATATGTTACCATACACTAAAATTTCATACTGATTATAACATCCTTTTTATTTCCAAACTAGAAACTAACATCCAATTAAGTAAAAATGTGGTAAGAGAACTTGAGCAGCTAACACACATGTAAGAGATTGCTGGCAATCATTGGCTTGAACACATTGAGTTCGAAGTGACCATTTGATCCACCAACAGTGATTGCTACGTGATTACCCATAACCTGCACGATGACAATCCTTGGAGTTAATAGCTTTCTAAACAGAATAGATAGCAACAAGAGGAATACAAAAACTTCACGACGAAAAATACATGATAAAACAGAATTTCAAGTCAACTATTGATCAAAATGTACCTGGGCGCAAACCATTGTCAGAGCCTCACATTGGGTAGGATTGACCTTTCCCTGATACAGCAATCTGAGTCAGGCAAGTAGTACACCCTATAATGCATTATCAACAGGAGGTGCATGAGCAGCTTCATTTAGTGACAACTAAGGGTTAGAATATTTACAGGCATGATACTGCTGCCTGGCTCATTTTCTGGAAGAATAAGTTCACCGAGCCCACATCTCGGACCACTGCATGACAAACATGATTAAGGTCAATTACAAGGTGGAAAAGCAGATATTATTTTATTTCTCAAGAGTGAATGAGGTCAGACCTTCCTAGTAGCCTTATGTCATTGGCAATCTTCATCAAAGAAACAGCAACTGTGTTGAGAGCTCCACTAGTCTCAACAAATGCATCATGTGCAGCCTTTGACAAAAGAAAAAATTGACAAATCATACACTTTGTCCAGCCCAGTGTAAAGAATAATATGCATCCATAATTGGCAAATTTCTCAATAGGATTAAAAAAGGAGTCGAAAGGTCAGACAACAAGCACAATAGTCAAGCTATTAGAAACAAACCAGAGCTTCAAATTTGTTTTCTGCAGTGACAAAAGGAAGACCTGTCTCCTCAGCAACAGCGGCTGCTATCTTAACATCAAACCTAGATGGTAAATAATCAGTTGCTGGTTGCAGATATAGATATCAAGTATATGAGTTACAGGAAGGTAATCTACAACTTCAGAGAAAGCACGTACGTGAGTGCAAAAATATATACATAAACAAATAAACTCAATTCGGTTGGATAATTGTCCATTCAGTATAGTCTTCCACCCAAAGATTGACTGTTTGAGTAAATGCAACGAATTGCGGCTTCCATAAGTACAAAGGTCAAATACAAAGCTGGTTCAAAGCATGATACAGGACTTACCCTTTCCTTGTATTTAGTCCTGTTCCAACAGCAGTTCCACCTTGTGCAAGCTGCCAAAGATAATGAACAAATATCAGTCCTATACGTGTCTGGGAGTGAGAAAGCCCATAACCAGAAGAAAATAAAAGTTTTCATTATTTGTTGACAGGACTAGACATGGCTAAGCTTCCACGGTTGCACCCTCAGTGCTTCAATTATAGAATCCTTCATTATCGACTCAAGGCAACATGAAAAGAAAAGGCTGTCACAGATTATCTGATAAGTACCTGATACATATGAGGTAGAGTACAGATGACTCTATTAATCCCATATTTCACCTGCATCCAATATATGGTCAATCAAGAGAAAGAAACAAAAAAAAAACAAGACAGCCTGTAGTAAAACGTGAGAGAATCAACAGCTCACTTGCGTTGAATAGCCACTGAACTCTTGCCCAAGTGTTAGAGGTGTAGCATCCTGAGTGTGCGTACGGCCAATTTTGACAATATCTTTGAATTCAACCGACTGGTTCACAAAACTAAACAGAGATCAGGGTAGATCTACTGGTACATAGGCATAGAAAATATCCTTAAATTCTACTGGCTAGCAAGAGGATTAAATAAGAAATTTTGGCCAGATGACGATGACAGTAGAAAGAGTTTTGAACTAGACATCTTAACATGGAAACACACATGAGAATATAATGACTGTTTAAAAAAGTAGTGAAATGGTGCAAAGACAAACGTATGACAATTACAAAGAGGAAAGATTCCATTATAGGTGGGGCGAACTAAATTGTTTTTCCAGCATACAGGCATTAGGAATTCAGATACAGTTGCTAGAAACATCAATGAAGACCGAGAATTGCTCAAATCCCTACTTCTTAAACTATCTAAATTCTTGGGATCAGTGCAAAACTAATGCAAGTTACAGCAGAAAAAATTGCACAATAATCGAATTGCAGAACATAACCATTGAAATGTTAATAGGGATATTTTGAGGCCTGAAAATCCTGAAGGTTAAATAAAATTAAAACAAAAAATCTCCCAAGATTCCAAGCTCAAGAGGTTATCCTTTTAAACTGGGCTCAAGAGATTATGATAACTCATGTGTGCAGTTGTGTTCCCACTACATCCAACCTTTGCTTCAAGGCAGATACAGAAATCACAAGGATGGACCAAAACCATCTAAAAACAAAACATCCACCAGTATCTGACTTCTGTACATCATAGTTCTCTCATTCCTAATTAAAAAAAGGAGTGCAGAAAGCACCAGACCTTTGAATGTAGCGTGCCGTGCAGAGTTTTCAAGCTCGGTACTAATCTCGAGTTCATTTCCATGGCAGCAGCTATGTGCATTACCTGGAACAGAAAAATGGAGTAAATGTAAGATTTCAAAGAACTACTTTGACAAAGTGAAATACAGTATCATCATACTCGTGCTAAGATGTCAAACAGGCTTACCGTAGGAAACGTATCATTCGAGGACTGTGCTCTATTCACATGATCATTAGGGTGCACAAACTTCTCGCCACGCTTGTGACCAAGAATCTCGGAAGCTCTATTGGCAATAACCTGGCGCAACCAAACATCCAACAGCATGAAATCCAAAGGCAGAACTGAACAAGCAATTAAATCTACCCAGGAAGAAAGGCGGACCTCGTTTGCGTTCATGTTGCTCTGAGTTCCGCTGCCGGTCTGCCACACGACAAGCGGGAAATGGTCGTTCAACTTCCCCTCGGCCACTTCCTCCGCAGCCTGCATGATAGCCTTCCCGACAGACGGATCGAGGCCGTACTCCATGTTAACCTGCAACAGACTCCCAAACTCAAAACGCCGCCGTCCCGAATCCACAATTCTCCGCCATCCCTAATAAATTATATCGAGAGAGAGAGAGAGAACCTTGGCGGCGCACTTCTTGAGGATTCCAAAGGCACGGATGATAGGTTCGGGCATCTTCTCGCGATCTCCTCCTATCTCAAAATTCTGGAGCGATCTCTGCGTCTGCGCTCCCCACAACCTGAAGTTTCCCCCGATTTTTCCACCAACCGATAGAACTGACAAATCAGTTAGAGAAAGGAGATAGAGCGGAAAATAAGAGCCGAAGGGGAGAGCAGACCTGTCGGAGGGGACAAGGATGGGGCCGAATGTGTCCCGTTCCTCCCGGAAAGCGGTGGAGATGGATCTCGCGCGGTGGAGAGAAGTTAGCAGTTGCGCCGTCGTACATGCGGATCCTCCGCCGCCGGAGAGGCGGCGCGCCAACACGTACATGGCCATGGGACGAGTAGAGCGGAACGGGGAAAGTCTTGGATGTTGAAATTTCTCGATGCGAGGGGGAGGGGGAGGGGGAGGGAGTTGAGCGGAGGGTAAAAACTAAAAACTAAAAAATATGATTTGGAGAAAGAGAGAGAGAGGCATGGGCTTTTTAGGTAATTGACACCCCGCACTGCGGACGGGTATGGGTGCGGGAATGGTCCAATTTGAAGATATTAGCTATTCTATTTTGTTTATTAAAAAAAATGATTTGATGTTCAAACTTTTTATTTAGTTAGATTAATATAAATTTGTGATGAATAATTTTTAAATGACCACTAGGGAGAGATGTGAGCGATTTCTTTCCCAAAATCAGTTACAATATTGAATCAATCGGTTCAATAAAAGTCCTAGGGCCCTTCCCCCCTCTCCTTCCCGACAAAAAAAAAAGTGGATCCCTTACTTAATTTAACTAGTCTAGACCAACAAGGAGCGAAGCGTCAACATTAGTTCGCAGATCGCGGATAAAGCTGAACCCAAGCAAATTCTTCCGCATATGCACCACCAGCATCACATGAAGCTTCGCAGGTATACACCGCAATCGTGGCCCAATCGAGAGAATCTACGTCAGCCTTTACGCGGAAGTAGTAAAGCAACTGAGGCATTATCTGTCAGCAGAATATATATATATAAGACTTGCAGATTAGTGTGACAATATGGGAGTGAGCAAATAAGTGGCTACAACTCAAAAATCTTAGAATAATGTTTCGCATATGTACCTGACATTCGAATTTTAACAAGCCACCACAGTAATTGCAGTTGGGAATATCGGCTTTTGATGGCCGGCCACTTAGTATGGGCCAAAGAGGCTTTGCACCATCAGTTCTGCAATATCTATCGAAGTGGAAAAATGGATCTGGTCAGACATCAAAGTCGGCAAGGCAGCGAGGATGTCAAAAGCATAATCAGAAGAGAATCGAAAGGACAATATGCCACCAGTCTTGTTTATAAAGGCAACGAGGAATCTCGACAATCATTAACTATCGGCAAGTCACAAATACAGACACTGCTCAACTTATTACTTCAAACCAAATGATCATTGTTAATAAGGACTACAGAATCTGGAGAGCAATCAGGTTATATAGGTACCAAGATACTACAGCATCCATTACGTAAAAGATGATGGCGATAGTGGTAATTAAAAATGAAAAAAGAGGGGAAAAAATAATCCAGCAAATCAAATACTACCTTAAAACTTGTTCAGGGGCTCTTGCCATGCGTTCTTGGAAAGAAGCCCAACATTTTTTTTCATCATCTGCCTGTTCACCAACAGAAAGATGAGGACATTGAAACCAGAATGAAAAATTTAAGGAAAACCACAAACCATACCTGAAAGCTATCAAGTAAAGATGACATTGATTCATCAACTCTAGTGTTTGTCAGCACCAATGAGTTCGCATGACTTCCATCATCAGACATTTTCTCGAATTCACTCTCAGCAGCTTGTTCCAACTCGAACTCTGGCCAGAGTGTGTTGGAAGCAGCTGCTAGGAAGTATAAAGATTTCATAAACGGAAATCATCATGTTTGAAATGCTTCAGGATCTCCCAATGCTGAGTCACGTGAATCAATTATGTATGTCCATAATTTTTACAGACAGAATTTCACGTACCTTTACCTCTTTCAACAGAAGTGGTGTTATGCTTCGTGAGGCTAGAGTCTGGTGGTAATAGACTTGGCACGGTACAATTAACCTTATGGCTTGATCGCCAATGCATCCTCTGGAAAGAATGAAAATTGTTCCATAAGTTTGTACCGCCAAATTCCAAGCCAAAAAAATAAAAAAGAGATGTACACGAAGCATTCATTTTCCCTCATTCACCTGGTGCTTTTGACAACAGTAGCGTGCATTTTTACAACCACTGCATACTTTATCTCCTGTCCAAGTGCCACACCAACTACAAAGTGGCACTACAACAAGAAAAGACAACAGAAATTAAGCACAGTTCCGCGGCGCAAACCGAAGTAAACAACAAAAAGCAGCAGCCAAAGAAGCAACCTCCAGAACCCGAGGCTGTGGTGGTTCCGTCTTCCTTGGGGGGTTCACTCGAGTAAAAAGGATTAATACGAGGCAACTGGGAACGGAAGACCTTCACGCTATGCAAGTAAAAGCATCATCAGAAAACACGCAACAACAACAAGCGATGTACCAATGCACCATTACAAAGAGAGTAAAAGTTACCCCCGAGATGGCCTCTCAGGCTTGCGCTTCCATTGCTCGTGCTGATCACGCAAAAGGCAAGTCATCGAAACGCAAACAAACACAAACAACGTCCGATGGAACGTGGACTCCGACCCGCCCTCCGCGATCGGGGCATATACCTAAACAAAAAGCTCAGATCACCAACCCGTCCACCCGACTTTACCACAGCGAAAGAACCAAAAGAAAAGAAGTTACCTGGAGCAAGAACTGGAGTGGCTCTTCACACAAATCGCAAAGCAGGGACTTCCCGGACGGTAACTCAACAGGGTTCAGCCACGCCTTTTGATTGATAAAAAAAAGATAAATAAGAAAACAATTGAAAGTCTAAAGATGAAACACATAGTAAGGAAAGGGGGCGGGAAAATTACGGGAGTGCCCCCAGCTTTGCTGGGAAAGTATTGGGGGAAAAGGGACCAAGGCTTCTCCGGCTTCTCCGCGAAACCGAGTACCACCTCTCCCACTTCTTCTTCTTCGTCGTCTTCTTCTTCTTCTTCTTCTTCTTCGTCTTCTTCTTCTTCTTCTTCTTCTTCTTCTACGGCGTCGTGGCGGCCGTTTTCGCGAGGGGACTTTCTATGCCCCTCGAGCTTTTCTTCGTCGCCCGAAGTTGTTGCAATAATTACCATTCTGCCCTTGGTGGAAAAAACCGAGAGGGAGAGAGGCAACCGCGGAGAAGGAAGCGGTTAACGGGGGCGGGTTTACGAATTCTCGAGATGGTGGGGTTTTAGAGATGTTAGCCCATTTTAATTAGGTGAACCTACTGAGGGTAAGCTATGGATTTTTTGTGTTAGATTTTATTGTACTTTTGAATCTTTAAATAAATTTTTTTTATCATTGAAATAAAAAAAATTGTTGATACCATCTCTTCTTTCCCCCTTTCTTCTCCTCTTGATTAAGGGTTTTTAGGTAAATTCAGGAACCTCCGCTCCAACTTACTAAAATTCCTTACCACCTCTATTTTATGAAATGGGTTCCCTTTGGAGTTGGGTTTACTTTACTAATCCTAAAAGTTCTCTGTTTTACCCTAATTGCTTGATGATGGGTTATTTTGGGTATTTTTAATGTTGCTTATTAGTTCTGGAAGCAATTGACTTACTGGGAGTGGGTCATTTATTTAAGGGTAAATTATGCTTAGCCCCTGGTATTTGGTATATTTCACACTCGCCCCCTTGTATTTCAGTAATCGATTAAAAATTTTCCGAGGTTTGATTTTATTATACTCTCAAGCCCCTCGCTAACGTCAGCAATCAATATATTATTATTTTATTACTAAAATGACCATTATACCCTTAGTCCGGTCAACTCCGGTGACCAAAAATCAAAATACAAAATTCAGAAAAATCTTCGAACACCATCTCCAGGACAAATCAAAATCAGATCGGAAAAACTCGTCTTCGAACACCATCTCTGGGACAAATCTTCGATTTCAAAGTCAAGAACTCGCCTTCGATTTTGAACACGCCTTAAACACCATCTTTACGGCGAGCTCCTGGCGTCCAGGGGCCATGATTGAAGGGCGGCGACGACAGGTTCGCAGCGTAGACCGTTCCCGAGCGTAGACAGAAAGGGAATCGGCCCCGGCAATAGAATCGGCCCTGAGGTAGTCATCGGTCCCGGCGACGGAATCGGCCTCGAGGTCGTTTCCCCTCATGCTACTCCATCAATCTCCTCCCCGGTGACGGAATCAGCCCCGAGGTCGTCATCGTCGCCAAGAATGTCCTGAACCCTAACCGCCATCTCCGTCGACAACTCTGTCTCTAAAAAGCCACCTTCGTCACTGCAATTAAAGCCATCTCCATCTCCAAGGAGCTCCAAGAATCCGTCGTCTTCAAGCAATTTTCGTGGGGGTTAAACACAAGAACATGAACCCGTCGTCTTCAACCATTCCATTACTGCTTGGGTCCCTGGGAATTTGAAATTGAGCTTATAATCTTGTAATTAGGTGAATGAGGGTGACGATAGTAATTTAAATGGTGAGTATTTGGACTTGTCGTACCATTTTGAATGATAGAGGAGGCGGAGGGAGGAGGTTGTGTTCGCCGGAGGTGAAAAAGGAGGAGGGAGTTTTTTTTTAAATTTTTTATTAAAGGTATAAAAGTTATTTCATAGAGAAAATTGATCGCTGACATCAGCGATCGGCCTGAGAATATAATAAAACTAAATTTTTGGGAGTTTTTAATCGATTATCGGAATACAGGGGGGCGAGTGTGAAATATACCAAACACCAGATCCGAACTCAATTTTCCGAAATCAATACAAAATAAACTAAATCAACATAGAAAATAATGCTAGAGATGAAATAAATTGACCAATATATGGAGAATATATATTTTTAAATATATAATTTAGTCTATATATTATTTTAAAATAGAAAAAATATATATATATATATAATAATAGGTCTGACTGATAATCCGATTGGTTGACTCAGAGGTCGGACCAAAATTTGGGTTCACCTCCGAGTCATTTTTGAAATCTATGATTCTCCCTAGTGACTAATTGTCGTGACCTATTGCTATTCATGGCATATCAAAGTTAATTATTGTGTACGATAGTATAACAAGGTGACAAATTTGCAAAACCGGCCCACGAAACCATCACTAAAGGCCAGAGAGGGTTCATTCGGACCCCAAATGAAATTGGCAAGAGAGGTCTGACATTCGGGTGATATTCCCATACCGAGGCCAAGATTATACTGAAAAAATTATTTTTACAATGGTATGGGGACACCTCAAGATAATTAAAATTGATTGGCAAAAAATAATAGAAGAAAGTAAACCCGATGCTAAGAAATGTGTGTCAAAAATTATACCTATCTAATAGTATCTGTTATTTAGATAGTCAAATATCTTTAGTCATTTTTAAATGAATTGTAATATTTAATAGTACCAGAAGTGTAAGTGCACAATTAACATAAGTTGTCAACAATTAGCATAACTTGCCAACTTTTCATCGGTAATAATATAAAAAAATAGATTTGCGTCGAACTTCGCCTTCGTATCCCCCAATGGACTCCATGTATTCGAAGAACCCCAGGCGATTGTATTCCAATAATCCGGGAGGAGTCCACCATCTCTCTCTTTATGTAATTCAGTTTATTCAATAAGAAGGGTGCTTGAGAGACACCAATTTGACAAAAAAATAGAAGTTAGATGGTCTTTTCTCCCTAGTTTTATAGCAAAAAATAATATATAAATTTAACCAAAAAATTATTATATTAATCTCTTCCAAATCAATTTCAAATCCTACAATTCAATTCTTCTCAAAATCTCCACCGGGACAAAGTTAGAATATCTTCCATATAAAGTTTTCAATTTCGAATTCAACTCCCACCAAAAGAAATTCTAAAATTGAACATTGTTGGCTAAACCAATTGCAAGTCGACTACGGGTGAGATTTATTCTTAAGAGATCTCGAATTCGAGTAATTGAGAGAGAGCACAATATTGTTAAATATTTGTTGGAAGAATTTTGATAATTTTTAAAATTTTTGTCCGGTTCGAAAATGGATTAATCGGCACAATAATGTCCAGATACCATGTGATCTATAAAAATTGATAAAATTTATTATTTTAATTAGAGATTTCGAATTCAAACCATTAAAAAATTAATAGTCTTATTGGCATAACTAGATATCCTTGATTCAGAGAGTGTTCACCAATCGACGGGCATATCGCTTTAGGGATTAAAGTTCAACACCAAATTAGAAGGCAAAAGGCAACCTCATAGATTAAGCACGATCAATACCAATTATTACAACCAGCCCGTGTGTTATTATCAAGGGAAACGGTAGAACTCGAACTCAACAACCTTCCACTTCCGACACGGATTAAGCAAAAACATCTGGGTTGGACAACAGGTACTCCTCCACAGCCTTGACGAGCCCATATGCCTTCTGCTTCACAACCTTCACTTCCTCTTCATTAATGGTGGCTCCAGGTTTCGTCACATAGTGGCTAGACATCTTGCCTTTGCACCCGTCCCCTAATGGGTCAAGTTTAAGCTCATGGACGATAGACTCCAACGTGTCACCGAGCATGCCACCTTCGAACAAGGTGAATTTGCAGTAGCAGTTCTTCGTGTCAAGAACATCAATCCTCTGGGACATGTTATTAATTTCGGATATCAGATAATTAAAATAACGGTTATTAATTTCATTATACCTTCAGCGAATGTGGCTTTCCTGATGGTACCAGCTCCTCCGTCACCTTCCACAATCTCCATGCTCTTAAAGACGTTAGGCATAAGCTTTGGGACAATTACGTGCCACTCGGTGACTAATGCCTTGAAGAGTCTTTCCGGTGGGATTGGAGATGTGATATCCTGAGAAAGGGAAAAACCCATTGTGACTTTCTTAATCCCGACTGGTTATTTCAGGTTCGAGCCAAGAACAAACATATATAATGTGCTCCGAGTTTGCGGTGAGATGTAATTGGGTTATATATTGCTCACTGTCGTCCGTTATCCTAAATGCAATTCTCTCATAATTTCTAATAAGATATACTAGTAGTTCCAATCGGTTAGTACATTTGAGCCCAAGTCAATTAGGAACGGCCATTTAATTGGTAGATGGCTCATCCTTGCATCTACCTCATCGGCACGCTAACTTGGCTTCGTACACATACGAGCAAGTGCAACTTCGTACACCACCTTTTCAGAAATGATGGTATGGTCCAAATGAATTTTTATACATGCTATATGTAATTAATATTTTTTTCACTATTTACTAAGCTTACGGAGTGTCGTTCAATCTCACATTATATTTTCTAAGTTTTATTAAATTTTAACCATTGAAAAAAATATATCCGTGTGTTACACGTCAGGTAGATTTATTTCTTGGGAAAAGTTCACTTTAGTACTCTGTAGTATCGCCCAAAATCACTTTAGTACCTTGTGGCAAAAAACCGATCAATCGAGTCATACTTATTCTAATTAACATCAAAAAGGTCCTCGGGCAGCTGCCCAGACCTGCCCGAACCTACCCGAACCCTGCCCGAACTACGTGGCTAGCCACGTCACCAAATTTTGATGACGTGGTGCCACGTGGACATCCATCTCCTTCCCTCCGCCTCCTCCTCCCCTCCGCGTCCTCCTCCTCCTCCTCCTCGTCCTCCTCCTCCGCGTCCTCCTCCTCCTCCTCCGCGTCCTCCTCCTCCTTCTCCTCCTCCGCGTCCTCCTCCTCCTCCGCGTCCTCCTCCTCCTCCTCCTCCTCCACCTCTCCGCGTCCTCCTCCTCCTCCTCCTCCGCGTCCTCCTCCGTGTCCTCCTCCTCCTCCTCCTCCTCTCCGCGTCCTCCTCCTCCTCCTCCCCCTCCTCCCAGTGTCCTCCTCCTCCTCCTCTCCAAGTGGCGCCATGTCATCAAAATTTGGTGCGCCACGTCATCAAAATTTGGTGACGTGGCTGGCCACGTAGCAGAGTTCGGGCAGGTCCGGGCAGGTCCGGGCAGCTGCCCGAGGACCTTTTTGATATTAATTAGAATAAGTATGACTCGATTGATCGGTTTTTTACCACAGAGTACTAAAATAATTTTGGACGATACTACATGGTACTAAAGTAGACTTTTCCCTTATTTCTTTGCACTTCGATGAGGTGATGGCACCGCACCGCCCAATCCATATTTATTTGACGACTAAAAATCTACACGAGTACGACGGCGCATCAATACACCAACTCTTTGTGTTGGGGAGAATTAAAATTGATTGGTCTAACTAGTACCAACCGTATGGTATTAACAGGCGCTGGAAGTAAATTACGCATTAATTAAATGGAATGAAGTAAGAGATTGATATTTAATAGGAGTGCTGTTCAAACCAAATTCAAGTACATCATTTCAAGATGATGCGGTACTTTGGGGCTATTGATATGGGATTTTTTTTTAGAAACTAGTAATTTTTGTTTAAGGACAATTTTTGAGTGCAAGCTCTGAAACATAACTGTATTAAAATTTAGCAATCAGAATTTTGTCATAGAATTATTTAAAATTGAATTAGTCTGGTCCATAAATGCTCATATATCATGTAATTTCAAACAAAAAATAGACCTCAAGCCTTCCTTTAATGCTCGTTCTGCTAGCTTGAATTGTTAAAATCTAGAATAAATTATCCTCAGGTCTCTAGTATTTGTTTAAATCACTATTTTTGTCCTTGCTATTTCAAAATTAAAACTTTAGTCCCCTAGTTTACTTTTATTATACTTTAATGTTCCTAAGAGTCAACCGCTGATGTCACTGGTCAAAAAAAAATTCAAAATGAAAGTTTTACCCTTATAATAAAAAAAATTCCGGTCATCCTTTCCGGCCACAATGTGGTGCCTCTAAACCCTAGCTCGCCGAGCCATCCCTCTCCTCTCCTCGCCCCTTCCTCCTCCTTTTCCCTTTAACCCCATCCCTCTGGACCCCACCTTCTCTCGCCTCACTCCCAACCACAATCCTGTCGTCTTCTCCCCCAGGTCCTTCCGCGGCCCTCATTTCTCCCGCCGCCATTTCTCCTCCGCTCCTCCTCGGGGCGGGGACAGTGATGACGAGGAAGAAGAGGGCACCGAAGGGGAGGATGGCGAGTGCGAGTACGAGGAGAGAGTCGCGGTGGCGTCCGGTCCAGTGAAGGAGTACACGGCGGAGGAGAAGGAGGCGGAGGTCACCTCTATCGGGTACAGAGTGGTTGGGCTCCTCCAGCTAGGGTTTGGAGGCATCAGATTGTGGCCGGAAAAGATGACCAAAGCACCGGAGAAGATGACCAGAACTTTTTATTTTTTATTATAAGGGTAAAACTATCATTTTAAAATTTTTTTGACCGAAGACATCAGCGGGTGATTCTTAGGGACCTTAGAGTATAATAAAAGCAAATTAGGGAGACTAAAGTTTCGATTTTGAAATAGCAGAGAAAAAAATAGTAATTTAAACAAACACCAAGAACCTGAGGACAATTTACTCTAAAATCTATCATTGTACTGTATACAAATGCAAGTACGCATCAGCGATAACCATCTATACTTTCGAGAAGAAAGCGACAGGAAAGGTGATAGGTGATCTCCTCCTTTAGCCGTAAGAATTGATGCAAGTGATAAGAGACTTAGACTTATTTTTAAGTTTTATGAATGTAAAAAATTTTTTAAAAAAATTAATCTATAAAATACTCGACAGTACTCAATTCTTAATAAAGATAATCTCCTCATCTTCTTTCTTTCTTTCTCCTTTCTCCTTTCTCATGGGAAGGGGGGGAGGTCTTCCACCTTATATATAAATACCAACACCATTGTCCCATTGTACGCACAAATTAACTCAAAGCAAATTGTATTGTATCATCTACTTACCTTGCCAATATGGTTTATTCGGTCTACCAGGACATCACATCCCAAATCCCACCCCAAAGGCTGATGAAGGCTTTAGTTAGTGAACGGCACAAGGTCGTCCCCAAGCTCAGGCCCAGCATCTTCAAGAGCATGGAGCTTCTTCATGGCGATGGAGGAACTGGAAGCATCAGGAAGGCCGAATTCGTCGACGGTAATTAGTTTAATTACATAAAAAAGAAAATGAAAGTTGCTCACACTACTAATGAATCTTTTCTTTTGTAAGTAAATAATTGTATTGACACCAAAGTAATTACATTTTATAATATTTTACATGGCTAGAAACATCGCAGAGAGGGGGACACTAACCTTGATCACCAAACGAATCTAGATATAATAGCAAGTTTTGACCATATAATTCTGATACCGAATTATACTGTTGTAACAATTTGTAAGAATTGATGAATTTTTTATAGCTATAATTTTAATACTCCAATCAATTTTTTTGAAAAGTAACTCTTTATACATATCACCATAATTGATACATAGATTTACAAGTATTTTTTCCTTAAAGTACAAAAAGTACTAAATGGTATGTTTACGAGCACTAAATAATGTAATAAATTGTGGGTTTAATTACCCATTATTTTGGGTATTATTTTTTTAGTAAATAAAATTTAACTTGTTAAAAAAAATGCAAAAACACTCGTGACCACTATTACTCCAATCAAATAGTTACGCTATACGTACCGAATTGGCATAATTCCACTTACAATGGATATAAATAACTACGAGGACTATATTATATCAGATACGTCCAAATCATACCCTCCTATTACGCAAAGATACAAATTACTTCCACCCTGTAGCAAACTACTTTAGGACCCTACGGCGATCGCAACCTACTTGATAGATTCGAGAAAATCTTAACGCAGGGTTTCCCATGAATCGACGTCCTCGACACCAAGAACCTCTACTGCAAGTTCACCTTGTACGAAGGGTGTGTGCTGGGCGACAAGTACGAGGAAATCGTGCAAGAGATTCAGCTGGAGCCATTAGGCGACGGGTGCAAGGGCAAGATCTCCACACACTACCATCCCAAGCCTGGGGTCGTGGTCAACGAAGAGGAGATCGATGTTATTAAAGGGAAAGCCCACACCGTCATCCAAGACGTCGAGAAATACCTCTTGGCCCACCCCGACGTTTGTGCCGACTGAGGCCTTTTGGGACACTTGAGGGCTGTATTGTGTAATAACATGTGATCTTAATTGCACGGCTTCTAATGTTTGTTCACGTAATAAACACAGCCCCTTTTGTAATAATTAACTAGTGTGGCCAAAATAATGATAGGAACTCCGACAGTTTCTTTCCAAGCATGTTATTTCGCTCTCTTTGATATTATAATTTCAGATACTTCAATATATATTTGGTTGATTTAAATGGAGTTAATCGATCACGTTGTACGCGCTTTGCATTGGCTATTTCTAGATGAATAAAGATACAATTAATGCAATTTATTTTCTCTCTCGGAAAGGTTACATCACAAGCCTAATACTTGTGCGTAATTATCGGACACACATTCTTTCAACAAAAACCAATTCAAAACACCCAAAAACAAACACACAGAATCAACTTCTTAGTAGTTCCAAGCATAATTAAACATCGGGATTTGCGATAAGGTACTCCTCCACTTGCTTGTAGAAAACATGAGCCTTCTCTTTCCCACCCTGAATTTTTCCTTCATTTACGGTGCAACCGGGCTTGGGGTGATAATGAGTGGTTATCTTTCCCTTACATCCTTCACCTGCAGGTTCCATCTTTACCTCGTACACGATACATTCGAGATTGTCACGCAATACATCGCCTTCAAATAAGGTGTACTTGCAATAGTAATTCGCGGTGTCGAGCTCGTCAATCCTCTGCAACATGTACTTCATGGGAAGTCCTGCAGCGACAGTTACATCACATAAGATGTCACACTTTGTTCACTATACTGTCTATTACCAATCAATTAAAGCAAACCAAACCAATACCTTCAGCGAAAGTGGTCTTCGTAACAGAGCCAACGCCCCCATCGCCTTGGATGATTTCGATGCTCTTGAAGACACGAGGCTGCGCCTTCGGCTGCACGAGGTGTCGTTCGAGGACCAACGCCTTGAACAGCCTGTGGGCCGCCACCGGAGATGCGGATTCTTGGCTAACAGTGTACACCGCCATGGTTGTGTAGTGATGAAATAGGCTTAGAAGGTTAGTATTTATATATATTTTGTGTCTATTTTTTGCAATGATGAAATGAGTTTAGAAGTTTGGTATTTATAAGGCATTTGAGATTGAAGTTTCTGCTCCCAGCACTCCAATGTAGAATAGCCGACCCAAGGCTTTCCTTCTCGAAGTGAACTATTGTCTCCATCTGAAATAAATATGAAAGCCGCCCATCTACTTTGATTCAAGTAATACTAATATTTCCTTAAAAAAAGTAAGACTAATATGAAAATTCTCAAAAAAATTATATTAATGTATGCGTCGCGGATTTAATCCGTCAGCCACTTGTTTCGTTGATTGGAGTATGGGCTAGTTGCTGTAATAAAAAAACAATTTTTGTTGAATAATTTAGTATTCTCTGTTCAAGAAAATACTGTAATATGCTGTTAGATGACGTGAATAGAAAATGTTGTAGGAAAAGTCACCTTCGAAATAACAATATTCAATATCAAAAGTTGCTCGTTTACATTGAGGCATTAATCACATTGTCCGTTTCTGTTTGTTGGTCAATTGTTTCACCTCTGTCGGTCATCTAAAACGTCTAATTTTTGTTGACCGATAACAATATTTTTAAGTAAGAAAATTTGATTCATTTTAAAAAAATTGAGATAAGTTTTACAAATATAAAAAATATTATTAAGAGAGCCATCCTATAAATGTTCTACTATTAACTGATTCTTAATATTAGAGGTTCACCAAAAAATTGTGTTTTGTTGGAAACTTTTAGGAAAAAGTTTACTTTAGTACACTTTTGTTTGATCTTTTGACTTCTATATCATGTGGTTTAAATATACCAAACAAGTGATCGATGTTTGACATTTTGACACTTTAATAACACGGGCATCCTCACCCTTGTTGCCCGGCCACCTAATGTACCACGTCACCCCGTATCGCATTGCAGACTGACACATGATAGATGACATGGCACATCAAAACCCCATCAAATTTTATAAAAATTACTTTATTAGCCTGTGGTTTGAGTTTTTTACTTTGATTTTATGTGGTTTAAAATGTATCAAAATTTTAGTTTTGACACTTTAGTGATACGACAAAACTTTCTCATATAGTCTGGTCAGTTAGTGTGTCACGTCAACCTAGATCGATCGCATCTTCGGCGTCTTCATTGAAGTCTCCATTACCCGCATCTTCTGGGTCTCCCCCAAGTAGCCCATGTCCCAGCCGCATGTCTTCATTGATGACTGCTACGTGGGCGAAGTCGATTAGATCTGGCTTATGCACGAGCTCAATGAGCTCAAGCGCCACATCAAAGACTTGTTAATTAGGGATGAGGTCTCGTTGTAGTTTTACACTGAGATTCGGTTGACGTGTCTCACTAGGTGGCTGGACAACATGAGAGAGTTTGCTTGTGTCACTAAAGTGTCAAAACTACAAATATCAGTCGCTGGTTTGATGCATTTAAACCACATAGTATGAAACTAAAAAAAGACTCAAACCGTAGGGTGCAATAGCGAACTTTTTTCAAAATTTGATGAGGTTTTGACGTTCCACATCATCAATCATGTGTCAATTCACATGGTGATCTAGGTTGATGTAATACATTATGTGACCGGGAAGCAGGGGTGAGGCTCCTCATATCAATAAAGTGTCAAAATTGTCCAACCTCAGTCGTTAATTTTGATTTATTTTAAACCACAAGGTATCAAATTCAAAAAGACCTAAATCACATGGTATTAAAGTAAACTTTCCTAAAAATCTACAACGGTCTTTCACAAATACAATTTTATGATAGTTCTTACATGATTATTTTCTCTATCATATTTTTATCAATCGTATATTTTATTTTTTTTCGAAAGGTAAATTTTTACACCTTGACATTGCGAGGGATTGAACCCTGGACCTCCTAGTTATTTACAACGCCTTGTGCCGTTGGGTTACAAGCTTTTTGGCAATCGTATATTTTATTAAAAGATAAATAGTTTATTAGTGTAGAAGAACCGCCATAAATTTACTAATGTTTTGTTCCTACTTGATCCACAACGTTCGTATTTCAAGAGGATGTATGGAATTTTTTACAGTAGTTCATTCCTTTTCTAAGTGCTAAAAAATCTTTTATTTTATTTTTTTGACTTCATATTTAGACCACCTTACTTCATATATTCAATGACTATAATTTTATCAAATGTTTATTTTTTATGCTTTATTGTTTTTCAAATTTTATTAAAAAGTAAATAATTTAAATATTGTCACTTATTAAGAAAGATGTGAATTGAATTAGTAACATTATGCATCACTTTACTTCAACTCTAAAAAAATTAGTAGATTGTTTAAAATCATAGAACAAACTAGATATCCAGGAGGGACACCAAAATACTTGGGTTTAAAGGAAGTGTGGGGCGGAAAATAACCGTGGTTCGAATCATCATCACAAAAAAATCCACCGGGAACAGGCTAATTAGGAGAGGAGACTTGACGAGTAGGATTTTTTGTGCCCCTTGTCTGGAAATGCATATAAAACTCGAAACCACTTGCTTCTTCACGGTGCTTTTTCATGGAAGATCTGGCCTAATTTTTGTTATTGATAAGTATCAATATATTATTTTGCCCACAAATCAGATTTATATTCCACATAACGCGAATTAATTTAACAAGAACAACATGCATGTATTACATAGTAACTCAGGATATTTCTGAACTCCACTCGAACTTTATTTCACTTGCAAACACGTACAAGACCTTATTATGCTTTCTTCAAGCAATTACACAAGCAACAAATTGCGTGTTGATGATTATTGCACATCAAGCACCGCAATCTACAAAATGAAAATAAAACAGGGAAACGGATACACGGAATGCAATATGATTGACAAAGAAACGAGACCAAAGAAGTTCCCTAAGCGAAAACATCGGGGTTTGCAATTAGGTACTCCTCCACTTGCTTGTAAAGAGCGTGAGCCTTCTCTTGCCCAAGCTTGATTTCCTCTTCATTAACGCTGCAACCAGGCTTGGGGTGGTAGTGGACGGTCACCTTGCCCTTGCTTCCTGCGCCTACGGAATCCACCTTGACCTCGTACACGACCTTTTCAATATTGTCGCGCAACACATCACCTTCGAATAAGGTGTACTTGCAATAGCAACTTGCGACGTCCAATTCATCAAACCGGTGCAGCATGTACTTGAATGGATGTCCTGTAAAGACAATAATATTGATCGTCAAGAACCAAAAGCCGAAAGATTGAGAAAATGGTTTCCAGACAAATTGTCATTCATTATATGATTAACGTAAATGTCAACTATATTATCTGTTGTTTGGGTCAAGAACAAAACCAATGAGTTACCTGCAGCGAAAGTGATCTTGGTGACGGTGCCAACGCCTCCATCGCCTTGGATGATCTCGCCGGTGTTGAAGACATGAGGTTGGGCCTTAACCAGGACGTAATGTCGTTCGAGGACCAATGCCTTGAACAACCTGTTGGCTGCCACTGGGGATTCGTCTTCCTTGCTAACCGTATACACTGCCATGTTCTTAAATGTTAGAAAAGCTAGAGATGGAAGTATACGACTGAAATATATGTGTTTCTATCTTGTGTGGTGATGAAACGGGATTAGAAGGTTGCTATTTGTAAGGAATTTTGCCTTTGAGAGAATTTCGATTTTTCCCCAGCCCTCCATGCTTGACTAATCGACCCAACTCATGGCTCCTATTTTGTTTTAGAAAAAAAATAATGTCCGGCTTCTAGATGTCGAATTAAATATAAGTAGGCACATCTACTTTGACGTAACATTTACCATAAAACTACATGTCGCTGTCAGTATGTGAAAAAGTAGTTCCATTGGTGCTTAATGGGAAACTACTGAGAATTTTGGAAGACATTTCTTACTTTTCTGACAAGTTCATTAGCCTATTGCTTTTATTATGTATGCTTCATATTAAACGATTAAAATATTGTTCGTTGGCCCAGAAATAGTTTGGAGGTATTTTTTTTATCTTCAGAAAATTTATACAGCCTCCCCTTTGATAAAAAAAGAAAATTCACACAAGCCGCCTTGCTTGGTATTGTCTGAAATTTCAATTTTGCTATAAAATTCTGTAACCCGTAATGCGTTTAAAACAACCATAAATTCAGGGTTCATACGATATGGTCAATTAGAGAAAGACCATGAATTGCGCCCATCGAAGGAGAATGGGCTGCTAGAAATGGAAGATGGACCTGCGCAAGATGGCTCGTTTTTCTTATAAAAAAATACAGCCCAGATAGAAGATTCAGGCAGGAATTTAATGAGGAGAACAGTTTTAGGAGGAAGAAACTTTGGATTTTGTCGAAGTTATCAACGACACCGAAATAAAATTCGGTTCATTTAGGCTCTGATTACGATTTTGCAAAGTCTGACGTCAATGTGATGGGGTAGTTGATTAGGAGAATACTTGGGCGATAATGATATATATTTTACCTAACTTAGTACATTTATTACTTTAGTAATATATTTACATAGATCACTGGTGTAGTGCAATTGTGCACGATATTTTTGATGGGTAATAAAATTTTACTTATAAAAAAATAATATGATCTAAAAAAATTACATTTTAAAAAAGAAAGTTGGGCCCTTCAAGTAGTAATCTTTCTAGGGGCGGCAGACGATCCAATGGCTGCACAAATCGAAAGTCTTGAATTTGATCTTCCGATACTGAGCTCCTTCAATGACGGGTGATGTGTGGGTTAGTGCTGCAGTAGCATCTGATCCACGGGGAAAACCAAACACACACATATTTCATTTATTATTGTATGTCCTATTTTAAGAACCAAATAATATTTTTTTACGTTGATGAGGCTGGCCGCCTGGTAGTGGAGGATGATGCCCTCGTGAATTTGGATTGGGAGGACGGTGGTGACGTGTGTGGTTTGGAGGTGTTCAGCTCCGAGGTGGACATTTTGGTTGCTGATGCAGATGTCGCAGTTGGTGATGCTCCTGATCACGGGCTGCCTTCCTCGCACATACAGGAGGCCCTGGCTACCGTCGGGATCGATGGTGATTAGTTGGAGTCATTGATTGTGCCTCCTGTCAGTGCGACTGCTGATTGGATAGAGAAGTTCATCTCATCTGTGGATGCTTCGGCCTCTGCCAAGGTGCATCACCCCGCTTCTACATCGCTGGAGTCCACCGCTCCTGTTCGGGTGGGCAAGAAGGTTAAAGTGAGTCATTTTACAAAGATGACTCCGATCCGTTCTAGCACCCGGGTTTGGAAGCTGACCAGTTTTAGGCAAGACTCTTGAAATATAAGTTGGAAATATACTTCTTGGCTTTTCATGGCAATAAGAATCACTCCATTCCAAGGTTTGGGTAGAGTGTTACAGCCAATTTTTCGAGGATGGACGTGGCTGCCTTAGTACCCACCATGTGCTTGTAGAAATGCCAAGGTTCTCTTCCCTGACTTCGTGCTAGACACCGAATTTGTGACATAGACCTCAAGCCAAAGCTCGTCTCCAAAGATGTAGACCTTGTATCAAACCTAGCTTCCATGAACGCAAAATATTTGACCTCCAATAGGTTTCATCCGTATTCCAGAAAGTGCTGACTAGGAAGGTTTGATCGGGAAGTTGCATGGGCACCAAAGTGGTAAAAGAAGAGTGGTTGTTGCGAAGGCGAAGTTTGAAAGGACTGCTAAGGAAAGTCTTGGTAGTGGTAAGGGGAAGGAGCTAGTCTCTAAACTTGGTCCTGCTCGTGTTTCCAGGGTTGTTCCCGATGAGCTCAGGCGCCACATCAAAGACTTGTTAATTACGGATGAGGTCTCATTATAGTTTTACATGGAGATCTGGTTGACGTGACATAATAGGTGGCTGAACAAGATGAGAGAGTTTGTTCGTGTCACTAAAGTGTCAAAACTTCAAACTTCGATCGATGATTTTAGGGGTGAGTTCGGTGCAGTTTTTCGGTGTTGGGGTAAAAATTCACACCGCACCGCAATTTTGGTTTGGTGAAAATCCACACCGTCGGTGGCAGTGTCTAAGAAAATTACGGTGTGATAGTTTTGCAGTTTCATGGTGCGGTGTTACAGTTTACACCACAAATTGAGCCCATTTTGTTAAGCCCATTTAGTGGGCCCAAATTTGAAAAGAAGCCTTTTTCACACAATCTAATACTCGCCAATTTGAAAAAAGCCCAATTTTTTTTATAACAAAATTGCAGCAGCCTAATTTCACAAAAGCAACAGCCAACATGGCAACATCTGATAATTTCAGCATGCTAGTTCATCCAAATATATTCTTACAATAGCATCAACCATTAGCAGCAAACGATACCACTCTATCAAGTTTAACAAGCTCCTGAAAGCAACAACCAACAAGTACAACACAGCAAAAAAAAAGAGAACAATACGACAAGTTCAATAATTCACCAACAATTCAAAAATTCAGCAGCTTCGAAACCCATTTTGGATTAGCCTTTAATACCTTAAACTATTCGACTATTTTGGCCTCCTAGTCGTCATCTTCGCGTTCAAATTTCTCTTCGAGTTATGCATATTACAAGAAATTAAATTAGAACTTAAATATATCATGGTAAAGAAAACTATTTGGTTTTAAATAATAACAAACCTTCAATTATTTTATTCTTATGCAATGGTTCTTCATCGTCATCATTTGTGTGTTGCTTGATCCACAACCAATTTTGAGCACACACCAAAGCTTGCACTGTTTTAGGCTTCAACGAACTTTAGTGAGGGTCCAGCATGCATCCACCCGTGCAAAAAGAAGATTCCGAGGCAACACTTGATACTAAAATTGCTAGCACGTCTCGTGCAATATCAGCCATGATCGGGTACTTGATGGTGTTAACCTTCTACCAACTTAAGATGTCAAAGGTATTGAAAGTTGTCTCCAATAGATCTTGCAAGTATTTGGCTATATCCGATACTGTGTCACTTGATTTATCTGCCAAAATTTGCTTATCCCATTCATCCCGGAATTTCAAATCTTACATAACGTCATCCTCATTGACATCTTCATCATCTTGATCCATTACCACGCCAACTTGTTGTGAGCTAGTGTAAAGTGCTCCCAAACTTTACTCATTTTTTTCTACTCTTGTTACTCTTTGTATTCATGCCATCAGAATTCTTTCTTTTTGATTATAACAGAGATTTGTGATGTGTGTCTAAAATACGCATTAAACGCATAGAATTTCAAGTTATTATTGCATGTTTATCTTTAGTTTAGTATCGTTTTAGTAAACATTTGAGTTTTGGGTGACTAATAAGTTCTTTGTGCTAAATTGTAGGAAAAGGAGGTAAATTTGGAAAGAATTATACTTGGAAAAGAAGACTGGCAGGGACAGCTGACTTGGAAGGGTATTTTGGTTAACTTTGGAGCCGAATCAGAGGATGTGTATTTGACAGACAATTGAAGATATTTCTTTCCTCTTTCCGTTCATATAAAGAACGCCTAAATCGGATATCGGAAGAGGAAGTTATGACCAAAATACTGAAGGCTGGTCTGACAGAATATTATCAGCGAATATTCGGGACAATATTAGAAATTCGGTTTCTGCATCGCGGAAGACTCTCGAAACGGCTTCTCTAGATTTTTACACTTAGGAGGGCTTATATATAACCCTCTAGACTTATTTTAGACGAAAATTATTGATTCCAGAGAACAAACCCTATTTTTATTTTGTCTTTGCCAAGACCATGAGGAACTAAACCTCTAGGTTGATTCGAGGGAGGAGACCCAGGTTTTGGTTGTGAGGATCTTGGTTATTCAATTTAATTCAGTAGCATTTACTTATTCCTTGTGCTTATTATTGTTCTTGAATAGTTTTGCGGTTGTGAATTTATTCTAGAACTGATTTGGCATTGATTCTTGATTAGCGATTGCAGTTAGGAATTGAACTAGGAGCAAGGTTAATTCAGCGAGGAACGGTCGTTACCAAACTAATTAACTAGGAATAAGTAAGGCTAGTTCGTACATATCAAGGTTTTGAGTATAATCGCTAGGAGTAGGAACATCTATTCTTAATGCTATTATCTTATAGAATAGTAATCGGTCGATATTCTGTCTATTAGGTGATAAACAACTAGTTAGGTGGTCGTTTGGCTAGTTGATTGTTGGATGTTTGTGGTCTCTTTGCGGTTGCGGGAGATTTACACCTACTTGCTACATGTATTAGATTATCTTTTGTGATCCAGTGATCAACCAACCTGTCGTGGTACTCCGATCTCGAATCTGCCACTTTTCTCTTATTGATTTCACTACTTCTACTTTCTTTTGTGTTCGTTGATTTCGTACTACTTTGAATCCCACAAAATTCCTTTTTTTACTTTTGTGTTATTAGTTAGATTAATTGAGTATTCGACCCTTCTTGGATCCGACTCGGTATTTTCACTTTCTTGCTACTAATTAGTGAGCCGTGAATATCGGTTTATTTTGAGGGGCCTCGACATGCTCGTCAAATTTGGCGCCGTTGCCGGAGAGGTTTCGATTTATTTGATTGATCTAACTTATGTTCAATAGAGCTTCATATGAAGGTCCACCAACCTCTACGATTGAACCAAATTGTGATGAATGGATAGAGTATCCTGTGGAGTACTATGGAGATCGATTTCAATGGAATCATTTCCCTATGCTATTACTTATCAACCTTGTCCACAACAAGCATCTAACTCCTCCTTGGAAGATCTTATTAGGACCTTGGCCATCACCACAAATCAAAGCATTCAAAATCTCGCCAACCAAACTCAGGCAAGCATCAAGAATATTGAAGAGCACATATCTCAACTTGCAGCTGATATAAGAGAGATTAAAGAAAGCCGTCAGAACGTGGAGTGCCAAGAGCTTCAGATGGAAGAAGTAGAGGTTGAGATTCAACACGAAGAGGAAGTGGTGGACCTTGAAGAAGAGGAACAAGAGGAATGTGAAGTGATGATCAGGTCGCCGCTCATTGAAGAACCACTACAAATCATGCTACCTATGTTGACACCAATAAAATTACAACAATTGGAGTTCGAAGTTAAAGTTGGTGGGCCCTATATAGATAGCATGTTTCCGTACCGATTTGAGTACGCGTACGTACTAGATATAGTTGAAGAAGATGAGAAGGCACGAAGAGTGAAAATAAAGAGGACGATTGCACAACCTTCCCGAGTTAAGATGAAGATTCGGGACCAAAATCACATGTTTAATCCCGGTTGAAAGAACAAAAAGGCGTCTAGCTAATGACGTTAAATTAGCGCTTATTGGGAGGCAACCCAATATAATTTTTCCATTCTTAGTTTTTTTTTCATTCATTAGTTTATTAGCATTTTATTTTTTTTAAATTTTAGGATGATGCAGATGATTGGATTTAATTTCCCTACTGATTTTGCAGGAAAAGAACCTCACGGAGCTGTCGATTAACAATGAAAGTGGAATGAAAAGAGAGAAAAAAAAAGTTCGTAGCGAGAAATAAATTCACGGGACGAAGTGGACAGCGAATTCGGTCACTCCTCGCAGCGATAAATCCAGCTCGTGACGAAGTACACAGAGAATTTCCAACGGATGACAACGCGGCAACAATTGTTCCATATATTCCTAATTGGACTCCACGAGATTAAATCAAATTTGGATTCTTATTTCCAATTTGACTTTTCTGGGACAATTTTTTTTTCCGCAGACACTTTTATTCCTAGTGTGACTCCTTTTTTGGATTTTGATTGGGATTTGGACTCTTTGGCAACCTTATTTTATTTATTTATTAACACAAGGAGCCTAATTTGTCTGCTTTCTTTTCTTTTACAGGAACAATTGGGCATTCGAGGATTCAGATTTTCATCATGCCTCTAATTCAGATTTTCGTCGTGGAGACATCCAGCACCAACAATCGACCTTCGCAAAACCCGAGGCACTTTGACCCTTCTCTCCCCGACAATCACTTGACCTCCACGACGTGAACAGAATATTTAAAGCTCAAGCCCTTCTCGCGCCGACCAAGCCCTTCTCGCGACGACCCAGCCGCTGATTAAAAGTCCAAACCGATAATTTTCATCCCAACAATTTATCTCTCCGATTTCTGCGCCCATGAAATTTAGTCCTAATTGGACTCCTACAGATTGGAAATCGAATTTGAACTCTCATTCTCTCCAATATTCTCTTCGTCCATTATATATATTTCATATCCTGTTAAGCTTAATTTTAACTCATCAATTTTTTTTAAAACACAGGAACAACAATATTTTCTCGTCATTCAAGCTTCATTGTTATTAATTATTTATTTTTGGACAGAGATTTTTACCATGTCTCCAAAGAAGATCAAAGTCGCACCCACAAATCAAGCTGACCTTCGCGACACATAAAAGGCTTCCTTCCTTATCCGAGATGACAACGAATTCTGGATGCGAGCTGCCACCTCTTCCAGCAAGAGATACACCACATGAGAGAGCCCTTGAACCCTAAACTAATTTATTTTGTTTAACTTTATTTATTGTATTTTATTTTCAAGTACTTGTTATGTCTTGTGTGTTTTATTCTATTTGTTATATTTAGAGTCAACCTATATACCATGAGGACATGTTATTTTCTAAGTGTGGGTATGTCGGGCGTCACTAGTATGTTTGTTTTTGTTCATGAGGACATGTTGTTCTCTAAGTGTGGGGATGTTTAGTTGAAATATTTAGTATGGTTTGCGTGTCGAGTCAACCATCTGCTTGAACTTGCAACCTTGAATTTTTGACCCCTTAGCAACTTAAAATCCTTAGGAAAGCTCATGCCAAGATGACATTAGCAAGGATAGGAATAAGCCCATATTGAGAAGTAGTTTTTGCTTTTCGAAAAAATCTCATAATTGGATTAAGCGACCACTAGTGTACAAGACTGATATAACACTTGAGAGAATTCGGGTGGTACGGCTGTAGTAACCAACTCCCGCCTGTATCATATAAATATTTTTGCTGACTTGCGTGAGGATTAACCGAGTGGCGTATAAGAAAACTTGATGCCCTTCTAAGTTGTGAAAAGAAAAAAAATGTTTGAAAGGAATGGGAAAGGAAGGAAGGAAAATTGAAATGCGGAATGTGGAATGTAGAGGTGGAATGTGAATGAATGCTGGCGGAAGGGCAGTAGTCAGGTAAACAATTGGAGTTGATGTTGCCTCCGGCCTGACTAGGATGGAGCTTGAAGATCGTTATAGGTGTACAATCGGAGCAATAAAAAGTTGTAACCCGACCTATTGACATCTAAGAGTGAAGTCTCAAGTGCCATGCAAGTTGAGTGCTAACCATGCTAACCTAAAATATTTGGGGATGAGGCCAAGCTAAACAGCACTATAAGTGCCTTAATATCCAGTCATGCCTGGTGCTTATTGATGTTGAGTCTCTAGTGGTCTTCACCGCTTTCTGAATGATTAAAATTATGGAGAACTACTTTAATTTGTGGGCTAGACTTGAATTGTGAAATTGACTTGGCATGCGGATTCCTAGGGATAGTTTGTTGTTGATGGTTCATAAGTTCAGTGTGGTTAAAATGCTAGTGCTCATGTTGACAATATCTATTTGTGTGTTCTATATGAGTCTTTTGAGTCTGTCTTAGTTTAGAGTCTTGCTTGGGGACAAGCAAAGTTTAAGTGTGGGGATGTTTGATGTGTGTCTAAAACACGCATTAAATGCATAGGATTTTGAGTCATTATTGCATGTTTATCTTTAGTTTAGTATCGTTTTAGTAAACATTTGAGTTTTGGGTGACTAATAAGTTCTTTGTGCTAAATTGTAGGAAAAGGAGGCAAATTTGGAAAGAATTATACTTGGAGAAGAAGTCTGGCAGGGACAGCTGACTTGGAAGGGTATTTCGGTCAACTTTGGAGCCGAATCAGAGGATGTGTATTTGACAGACAATTGAAGATATTTCTTTCCTCTTTTCGTGCATATAAAGAACGCCTAAATCAGATATCGGAAGAGGAAGTTATGACCAAAATACTGAAGGCTGGTCTGACAGAATATTATCAGCGAATATTCGGGACAATATTAGAAATTCGGTTTCTGCATCGCGGAAGACTCTCGAAACGGCTTCTCTAGATTTTTACCCTTAGGAGGGCTTATATATAACCCTCTAGACTTATTTTAGACGAAAATTATTGATTCCAGAGAACAAACCCTATTTTTATTTTGTCTTTGCCAAGACCATGAGGAACTAAACCTCTAGGTTGATTCGAGGGAGGAGACCCAGGTTTTGGTTGTGAGGATCTTGGTTATTCAATTTAATTCAGTAGTATTTACTTATTCCTTGTGCTTATTATTGTTCTTGAATAGTTTTGCGGTTGTGAATTTATTCTAGAACTGATTTGGCATTGATTCTTGATTAGCGATTGCAGTTAGGAATTGAACTAGGAGCAAGGTTAATTCAGCGAGGAACGGTCGTTACCAAACTAATTAACTAGGAATAAGTAAGGCTAGTTCGTACATACCAAGGTTTTGAGTATAATCGCTAGGAGTAGGAACATCTATTCTTAATGCTATTATCTTATAGAATAGTAATCGGTCGATATTCTGTCTATTAGGTGACAAACAACTAGTTAGGCGGTCGTTTGGCTAGTTGATTGTTGGATGTTTGTGGTCTCTTTGCGGTTGCGGGAAATTTACACCTACTTGCTACATGTGTTAGATTATCTTGTGTGATCCAGTGATCAACCAACCTGTCGTGGTACTCCGATCTGGAATCTGCCACTTTTCTCTTATTGATTTCACTACTTCTACTTTCTTTTGTGTTCGTTGATTTCGTACTACTTTGAATCCCACAAAACTCCTTTTTTCACTTTTGTGTTGTTAGTTAGATTAATTGAGTATTCGACCCTCCTTGGATCCGACTCGGTATTTCCACTTTCTTGCTACTAATTAGTGAGCCGTGAATATCGGTTTATTTTGAGGGGCCTCGACACGCTCGTCAATTTGCTAGGAATCTTACCAGTTTATTTTTGCTGGCCAAAAGATCCATAATCACTCGATGGCCCAACAACCTCCTTTTGCACACCATCAATATCGGCATCACTTGCCTACATAATAACAAACCGAATGTATTCTTGTACATTAAATTTTTTTTGAAAAGTATAATATTATTCCAAATAAACACCGAGCAGTACAATGTTGCTGCACAGGAAGCAACAACACAGAGAACCCAGCGTACAACCCACATGCCACATGAACACACCAAAAAAAAATATTCTGCAAGAATATATTCTGTGAAGTAGGAATGGTCAAATAGAGAGTCAAAATCGTAATATGTGAAAGCTTGCCCAATTGAATACAAAGTTTAACATCCTAGGTCGAGTTTAGGGTTTTACCATAATGGGTCGAGTTTCACTATGAAGGCGGAGGTGGAGAGCGGTGGACGCCGGCCTCAAAACTGAACAAATGCACAACTAATTAGAAATCAAAACTCAATATCCTCAGATTGGACAAAATTTAAACAAAATTAGGGTTTTTACATTAGAGTTTCTGAGGCGATGGAGGATGACGGAGAGAGAGGGAGGAGTGCGGTAGAGGCCGGCCGGAGGTCGGAGAGGCCGTGATGTTGGCCGGAGGTCGGAGAGGCCATAATGTTGGAGGAAGTTTCTGGGAAGGGGGGAGTCGATGTGTTAATCAGGAGGTTTGGTTGGAATGGAGTAGGAGAGTTGTGGAGAGGAAGTTTCTGGGATAAAAAAAAGCTTATATACTAAAATGACGTCATTTTAAGTGCAATTTTGCGGTCGGTGGGTGTGGTTTTAAACTAATACCGAAACCAAACTGCACCAATTCAGTGTCAGTTTGAAACCACACTACGACACTATTTTATTATGCGATTTAGATTTTATCGATCGGTTGGTTTGGCGGTCGATTGGTTTGGTGATTTTGCGAGTTTCAGGCTCACCCCTAGCTGATTTGATGCATTTTAAATATCATAGTATGAAAGTGAAAAGGCTCAAACTATAGGGTGCTATAATGAACTTTGTTCAAAATTTGATGATATTTTGCCGTTCCACATCATCAATCACATGTCAATCCATATGATGATATATGTGTGTTTCTCATGGTTAAAAAATTATTTATTTTGACTTTTTGACTTCATATTTAGACCACATTTCTTCGTACATCCAATGACTATGATTTTATCCAATGTCAATTTTTTATGCTTTAGTTTTTTTTGAAATTTTCTAAAAAATAAATAATCTTAATATTATCACTTATTAAAAAAACATGTGAATTAAATTAGTAACATTATGCATCACTTTACTTCTACTCTAAAAAAATTAGTAGATTGCTTAAAATCATACAACAAACTAGATATCAACGAAGGACACCAAAACTCTTGGGTCAAAAAGAAAGTTGGGCGGAGAATAACTATGGTTCAAATTATCGTCAAAAAAAAATATCGACCATGGATATGCTGATTAGGATGAGGAGACTTGGTGAGTAGGATTTTTTGTGCCTCTTGTGTGGAAATGCGTATAAAACTCGAAACCACTTTCTGCTTCACTGTGCTTTTTCATGGAAGATCAGGCCAATTTTTTTGTTATTGATAAGTATCAATATATTATTTTGCCCACAAATCAGATTTATATTCCACATAACGCGAATTAATTTAACAAGAACAACATGCATGTATTACATAGTAACTCAGGATATTTCTGAACTCCACTCGAACTTTATTTCACTTGCAAACACGTACAAGACCTTATTATGCTTTCTTCAAGCAATTACACAAGCAACAAATTGCGTGTTGATGATTATTGCACATCAAGCACCGCAATCTACAAAATGAAAATAAAACAGGGAAACGGATACACGGAATGCAATATGATTGACAAAGAAACGAGACCAAAGAAGTTCCCTAAGCGAAAACATCGGGGTTTGCAATTAGGTACTCCTCCACTTGCTTGTAAAGAGCGTGAGCCTTCTCTTGCCCAAGCTTGATTTCCTCTTCATTAACGCTGCAACCAGGCTTGGGGTGGTAGTGGACGGTCACCTTGCCCTTGCTTCCTGCGCCTACGGAATCCACCTTGACCTCGTACACGACCTTTTCAATATTGTCGCGCAACACATCACCTTCGAATAAGGTGTACTTGCAATAGCAACTTGCGACGTCCAATTCATCAAACCGGTGCAGCATGTACTTGAATGGATGTCCTGTAAAGACAATAATATTGATCGTCAAGAACCAAAAGCCGAAAGATTGAGAAAATGGTTTCCAGACAAATTGTCATTCATTATATGATTAACGTAAATGTCAACTATATTATCTGTTGTTTGGGTCAAGAACAAAACCAATGAGTTACCTGCAGCGAAAGTGATCTTGGTGACGGTGCCAACGCCTCCATCGCCTTGGATGATCTCGCCGGTGTTGAAGACATGAGGTTGGGCCTTAACCAGGACGTAATGTCGTTCGAGGACCAATGCCTTGAACAACCTGTTGGCTGCCACTGGGGATTCGTCTTCCTTGCTAACCGTATACACTGCCATGTTCTTAAATGTTAGAAAAGCTAGAGATGGAAGTATACGACTGAAATATATGTGTTTCTATCTTGTGTGGTGATGAAACGGGATTAGAAGGTTGCTATTTGTAAGGAATTTTGCCTTTGAGAGAATTTCGATTTTTCCCCAGCCCTCCATGCTTGACTAATCGACCCAACTCATGGCTCCTATTTTGTTTTAGAAAAAAAATAATGTCCGGCTTCTAGATGTCGAATTAAATATAAGTAGGCACATCTACTTTGACGTAACATTTACCATAAAACTACATGTCGCTGTCAGTATGTGAAAAAGTAGTTCCATTGGTGCTTAATGGGAAACTACTGAGAATTTTGGAAGACATTTCTTTACTTTGCTGACAAGCTCATTAGCCTATTGCTTTTATTATGTATGCTTCATATTAAACGATTAAAATATTGTTCGTTGGCCCAGAAATAGTTTGGAGGTATTTTTTTTGTCTTCGGAAAATTTATACAGCCTTCCCTTTGATAAAAAAAGAAAATTCACACAAGCCGCCTTGCTTGGTATTGTCTGAAATTACAATTTTGCTATAAAATTCTGTAACCCGTAATGCGTTTAAAACAACCATAAATTCAGGGTTCATACGATATGGTCAATTAGAGAAAGACCATGAATTGCGCCCATCGAAGGAGAATGGGCTGCTAGAAATGAAGATGGACCTGCGCAAGATGGCTCGTTTTTCTTATAAAAAAATACAGCCCAGATAGAAGATTCAGGCAGGAATTTAATGAGAAGAACAGTTTTAGGAGGAAGAAACTTTGGATTTTGTCGAAGTTATCAACGACACCGAAATAAAATTCGGTTCATTCAGGCTTTGATTACGATTTTGCAAAGTCTGACGTCAATGTGATGGGGTGGTTGATTAGGAAAATACTGGGGTGACAATGATCTATATTTTACCTAACTTAGTATATGTAGTGCCTTAGTAATGTATTTACATAGATCACTGGTGTCGTGCAATTGTGCACATTAAACAATATTTTTGATGGGTAATAAAATTTTACTTATAAAAAAAATAATATGGTCTAAAAAAATACATTTTAAAAAAGAAAGGTTAGTTTAAGTCTAGATAAGTTGGGCCCTTCGAGTAGTAATCTTTCTAGGGGCGGCAGACGATCCAATGGCTGCACAAATCGAAAGTCTTGAATTTGATCTTCCGATACTGAGCTCCTTCAATGACGGGTGCTGTGTGGGTTAGTGCTGCAGTAGCATCTGATCCACGGGGAAAACCAAACACACACATATCACATTTATTATTGTATGTCCTATTTTAAGAACCAAATACTATTTTTTGACGTTGATGAGGCTGGCCGCCAGGTAGTGGAGGATGATGTCCTCGTGGATTTGGATTGGGAGGACGGCGGTGACGTGTGTGGTTTGGAGGTGTTCGGCTCCGAGGTGGACTTTTTGGTTGCTGATGCAGGTGTCGCGGTTGGTGATGCTCCTGATCACGGGCTGCCTTCCTCGCACATACAGGATCCCCTGGCTGCCGTCGGAACCGATGGTGATTGGTTGGAGTCATTGAGTGTGCCCCCTATCAGTGCGGCTGCTGATTGGATGGAGAAGTTCATCTCATCTGTGGATGCTCCGGCCTCTTCCAAGGTGCATCACCCCGCTTCTACATCGTCGGAGTCCACCGCTCCTGTTCGGGTGGGCAAGAAGGTTAAAGTGAGTCATTTTACACAGATGACTCCGATCCGTTCTAGCACCCGGGTTCGAAAGCTGACCAGTAAAGCCGCCGCACTTTTGCAATCTTCTATTCCAAAAGTGAAGGTAAAACAAGCTTCGAAGCCGGAGTTAGAGCTTTGCCTCCCATCCATTTTGGCGAGTTCGGATTCGAATGAGGATGCTCTTCGCGGAGTGCTTTCGGCAGAGACGTGGCGTCTTGCTATCATTGCGGGATTTTCTTGGGAGGAGGACGCTTCTTTTATCCTCCGCACGATTAAGGCGGCGGCCTTTAGGCTCTCTCATTTTTGGCTTTTTGATCCCCTTAACTTTTTGATAGGTTTTGGTTGTTTCGATGCTATTGTGAGGCAACTCGAATTAGATAGAATTTATCTTGTAGATTTTCTACTTTGATAGATTCTATCTGATTCCATGAGGATTGTATCTCTTGGTTGTAAACTTCTTTGGGATTTTTTGAGGAGTAATATACATTTATCTTTCAAAAAAAAATTCAAATTTTTTATCACTTTAAAATATCTTTATAAATAGGAGAAAGAACACTGAAAAAAATTAAAATTTTTTTATAAGTACGATTATGTGATAATTAGAATTTGAATTTTGGTCACCCAAGCCAAATTTCCTACCCATCTCTTATATTGTTTGTGTAAAAAACGTTAAATACTTCATCTTTCAACATGTGGAGGAGGGTTGTATTCCAGCGTTGTCGAGGCCTAAAAACAGGATGTCAGTCTTTTGAAAAAAATACACTTTAGTACACTGTAGTTTCACAATTTTTGCATTTAGAATATGTGGTCTAAACTTTCAGATTTGGTCCATGTAGTTGTTTTTGTTCGGACAACGCTTAGTCTCGGACAGCTGCCCTACCATTTGGACATCTATGCGGGCTCCACTCCCCAAAACGACATTGCTTGGTGTCCTACGTAGATAATTTGCTATTTAAGTCGTCGCTGACGTAGTGTGTGAAAAATTAACAAATTAGTCCTGAAACTTGAAATATATTTTAAAAAATACCATCTTCTTTCCGCCTTCACCATCTTCAACCTTTAGCATCGATCCATCCAATATCCAAACCCAATTTTTTTTTAAATCTTCGTTCATCTCCTCCCATTCTCATCAATCCGCCCTTCCTGCAACACGAAAGAAAATCCATCAAATTCCACAAACCACAAGCCTTAAATTCCCCTGCATAGTGTCCAAGATTACAATTGGAGATAAGCAAGGAACTTCTTCCATTTAAAACCTAGTCCACCAGAAGGGTATGTGAAATCTAAGCCAACCATCTCACCCACTAATTATCAACAGCACTAAACAATGCCGAATCAAGCTGGAAATTTGGGGCACAGTTAGAAGGGAACAAGGTTATCTCAGAGGTTTAAACATTGTAAACAGGGATGGAAGTCGATAGGTTGTAATTATTATTTTGTTTTTAATAAAATATACTTATCAAACCTGGAAATCAGTAGTAAAGGCATCGATTTCGAAAACTTACAGGCAAGGGAGCTCCCGGGAGGTAGTACTCCCCGGGCAACACGCAAAGGACCAATCTTCGCCCACCCCGACGTTTGTGCCGTCTAAGGCCTTTTGGGAAACTTGAGGGCTGTATTGTGTGCATGTGATCTTAATTGCATGGCTTCTAATGTTTGTTCATGTAATAAAGACAGCCCCTTTTGTAATAATTAATTAGTGCGGTCAAGATAATGTTACAAACTCCGATGGTTTCTTTCCAAGCATGCTCTTTTTGATGTTGTAAAGTCAGATACTTCAGTATTGTCCTATAAATATATATGTGGATGATTTAAATAGAGTTGGTCTGTCACGTTGTATACGTTTTGCATGAGCTGTTTTCGGATGAATAAAGATTAGATGATGTTATGACATAAAAGATTAGTGGACATTAATTAAGGAAACGAACTTCACCAAAAAAATTCCGGAGTTAAGTACAACTTGCCCTGATTATATTAAGCTTCTAAAGCAAAGACGAGCATTTCCAGAAAGTACAATTGATGCAATTTATTTTTTTCTCGGAAAGGTTACATCACAGGATACATGAAGCCTCATACTTGTGCGTAATTGTCGGTCACCCATTCTTTCAACAAAACCCAATTCAAAGCACCCAAAAACAAACTCAAAAGATAACAAAAAAAGAGCAACACAAATTCAATTCTAAGAACAGAATCAAGTTCTTAGTAGTTCTAAGCATAATTAAACATCGGGATTCGCGATAAGGTACTCCTCCACTTGCTTGTAGAAAGCATGAGCTTTCTCTTTCCCACCCTGAATTTTTCCTTCATTTACGGTGCAACCAGGCTTGGGGTGATAATGAGTGGTTATCTTTCCGTTGCATCCTTCGCCTGTCGGCTCCATCTTTACCTCGTTCACGATACATTCAAGATTGTCACGTAATATATCACCTTCGAATAAAGTGTACTTGCAATAGTAATTCGCGGTGTCGAGCTCGTCAATCCTCTGCAACATGTACTTCATGGGAAGTCCTGCAGCGACAGTTACATCAAATAAGATGTCACACTTTGTTCACTATACTGTCTATTACCAATCAATTAAAGAAAACCAACCAATACCTTGAGCCTTGGATGATTTCGATGCTCTTGAAGACATGAGGCTGCGCCTTCGGCTGCACGAGGTGTCGTTCGAGGACCAACGCCTTGAACAGCCTGCGGGCTGCCACCGGAGATGCGGATTCTTGGCTAACAGTGTACACCGCCATCATTGGGAAGTGATGAAATGGGCTTAAAAGGTTGGTATATAGAATAGTTATATCTATATTGTGTCTATTTTTTCAGTGATGAAATGAATTTGGAAGGTTGGTGTTTAATTGTTCATAAGGCATTTGAGATTTGATGTTTCTGCTCTCAGCACTCTGATGTAGAATAGCCGACCCAAGGCTTTCCTTCTGGAAGTGAACTATTGTCTCCATCTGAAATAAATGTGAAAGCCGCCCATCTACTTTGATTCAAGTAATATTAATGCGAATTCTCAAAAAAAATATTAATATATGCGTCGGGGTATATGTCAGCGACTTGTTTCGTTGATTGGAATATAGGTTAGTTGCTGTAATAAAAAAAATTCGATTTTTAGGGAATAATTTAGTATTCCCCATTCAAAAAAATACGGTACTGTTAGATGATGTGAAGAGAAAATATTGTAGGAAAAGTCACATTCGGAATAATAATATTCAATATCAAAAATTGCTCGTTTATATTGCGGGCGTTATCACATTGTCCGTTTCTGTTTGTTGGTCAGTTGTTCCACCTCTGTCGGCCATCAGAACCGTATGCTAATTTTGTTGACTGATAACAATATTTTCTATAAGAATTAGATTTATTTACACAATTATAAGATAAGTATTAGAATATAAAAAATATTATTAATAGAGTATCCTAAAAATGCACTAATATTAGTTCACTTAAGATTCAAAAAAAATCGTGTTTTGTTGGAAATTTTAGGGAAAGTTCATTTTAGAATAATGTGGTTTGATTTTTTTGTTTTTGATAACCCTGTATTTAAAATAAATCAAGTATAATTGATTAGAGTATAATGACACTTTTTCAATATAAAGATGTCCTTAAAGATGTCTGTAATGTTCGTGATCTAACCGACTGTCTCTACAGACCAACACGGGTCTTTTTTAGTGTATTTTGTCCTCACTCACACGCATCTTGGAAACTTCCCAAGAGATCACCCATCCTGATCCTACTCACGGCCAAACGCGTTAAACCTTGGAGTTCTCTCAAGATGTGTACCGAAAAAGAAGGTGCATCTTGTTGGCATAGTACCAATCAAATCACTTAAGGCATTTCAGACAGTACAGATCATTAACGGGGTATCACATACACCCCTCCTTAAATACGCGACGTCCTCGTCGCGCCAGACAGTGTACATAACAGTCCTATAACCATTTTTGCTCTGATACCAAATGTAACGTCCCGTGATCTGACCAACTGTCTCTACAGACCAACACGGGTCTTTTCTAGCGTGTTTTGTCCTCGCTCACACGCATCCCAAAAACTTCATAGGAGTTCACCCATCCTGATCATACTCCCAGCCAAACACGTTTAACCTTGTAGTTCTCTCAGGATGTGTATCGGAAAAAAAGGTGCACCTTGTTGGTATGGATAATACCAATCAAATCACTTAAGGTATTTCAGACAGTACCGATCATTAACGGGGTATCACAATGTCTTTGACTTTGAATATATCAGTAACAGAGAGGCAGAGTTAGAGGACCCTGAAGAATTCAGGGATGTCCTTAAAGATACTGTTAAAGCTATCATTGAAGATCTCGGTTGGCGCATGCGTAAATGTGCTTTACTTAACAGAGGTTTAACACTTTGTGTTTATCAAGTGATCAATGTTTGGCAATTTGTTACTTTAGTGACACATGCAACCTCACCCATGTTGCTCGGTCATCTAACGTGCCACGTCGACCTAGATCGCCATGTGGACTAACACATTGTGGATGACATGGCACGTCAAAGCCGCATCAAATTTTATAAAAAATTACTTTATTACTGTGTTTTGGGACTTTTTTACTTTGATGTTGTATGGTTTAAAATGTATCAAACTAGCAAATGAGTTTTGAAGTTTTGATACTTTAGTGACACAAGAAAACTTTCTTATGTTGTTTGATTAGCTAGTGTGTCACATCAACCTAGATTGATCACTCGCATCTTCTGCGTCTCCGCCAAGCAGTCCATGTCCCAACTGCGTGTCTTTATTGATGACCGCTACGTGGGCAAAGCCGATGAGATCTATGAGCTCAAGCGCCACATCAAAGACTTGTTAATTAAGGATAAGGTCTCATTATAGTTTTACATGAAGATCTGGTTTGATGCATTTTAAATCACATAGTATGAAAGTAAAAAGGCTGAACTGTAGGGTGCTATAGTGAACTTTGTTCAAAATTTGATGAGGTTTTGACGTTCCACATCATCAATCACATGTCAATCCACATGGTGATCCGGGTTGACATAGCACGCTATGTGGCTGAGCAACAGGTGTGGGCTGTCCGTATCACTAAAGTGTAAAAAGTCCAACCTCGGTCGTTGATTTTGATGTGTTTTAAATCACAAGGTATCAAAGTCAAAAAGACCTAACTCACATGATATTAAAGTGAACTTTTTCCAAAAATTTTACAACAATCTCTCACGAATATGACTTGCCATATTCAATATGTTATTTTATGAAGTAGCAATTTTATGGTAGTCTTTATATGATTATTTTCTCCATCACATTTTTATAAATAAAATATTAATAGTTTATTATCATTTAGTATAAAAAAACTGTGATAAACTTACTCATATTTTGTTCCAACGTGATCCACAACATTCGTATTCCAAGAGGATGCATGGAATTTTTACAATAGTTCATTCTTTTTCTAAAGGCTAAAAAAAATCATTTATTTTGATTTTTTGAATACATATTTAGACCACCTTACTTCGTACATTCAATGACTTAGATTTTATCCAATGTCAATTTTTTATGCTTTATTTTTTTCTCAAAATTTATAAAAAAATAAATAATCCAAATATTATCACTTATTAAGGAAAGATGTGAATTAAATTAGTAACATTATGCATCACTTTACTTCTACGCTAAAAAAAAATTAGTAGATTGCTTAAAATTATAGAACAAACTAGATATCCACGAGAGACACCAAAACACTTGGGTTAAAAGGAAATTTGGGCGGAGAATAACCATGGTTCAAATCATCGTCAAAAAAAATATCGACCAGGGATAGGCTGATTAGGATGGGAGACTTGACGAGTAGGATTCTTTGTGCCCCTTGTATGGAAATGTGTATAAAACTCGAAACCACTTGCTTCTCCAATGTGCTTTTTCATGGAAGATCTGGCCATATTTTTTTTATAAGTATCAATATATTATTTTACCAACAAATCACATTTATATCCCACATAACGCAAATCAATTTAACAAGAACAACATGTATGTATTACCTAGTAAGTCAGATAGTTCTAACTCCACTCGAACTTTATTTCACTTGCAAACAAGTACAAGACCTTATTATGCTTTCTTCAAGCAATTACACTAGCAACAAATTGCATGTTGATGATTATTGCACATCAAGCACCGCAATCTACAAAATGAAAATAAAACAGGGAAACGGATACACGGAATGCAATATGATTGACAAGGAAACGAGACCAAAGAAGTTCCCTAAGCGAAAACATCGGGGCTTGCAATTAGGTACTCCTCCACTTGCTTGTAAAGAGCGTGAGCCTTCTCTTGCCCAAGCTTGATTTCTTCTTCATTAACGCTGCAACCAGGCTTGGGGTGATAGTGGACGGTCACCTTGCCCTTGCTTCCTGCGCCTACGGATTCCACCTTGACCTCGTACACGACCTTTTCAAGATTGTCGCGCAACACATCACCTTCGAATAAGGTGTACTTGCAATAGCAACTTGCGGTGTCCAATTCATCAAACCTGTGTAGCATGTACTTGAAGGGATGTCCTGCAATGACAATACTATTGAGAAAATGGTTTCCAGACAAATTGTCATTCATTATATGATTAACGTAAATGTCAACTATATTATCTGTTGTTTGGGTCAAGAACAAAACCAATGAGTTACCTGCAGCGAAAGTGATCTTGGTGACGGTGCCAACGCCTCCATCGCCTTCGATGATCTCGCCGGTGTTGAAGACATGAGGTTGGGCCTTAACCAGGACGTAATGTCGTTCGAGGACCAATGCCTTGAACAACCTGTTGGCTGCCACTGGGGATTCGTCTTCCTTGCTAACCGTATACACTGCCATGTTCTTAAATGTTAGAAAAGCTAGAGATGGAAGTATACGACTGAAATATATGTGTTTCTATCTTGTGTGGTGATGAAACGGGATTAGAAGGTTGCTATTTATAAGGAATTTTGCCTTTGAGAGAATTTCGATTTTTCCCCAGCCCTCCATGCTTGACTAATCGACCCAACTCATGGCTTCTATTTTGTTTTAGAAAAAAAATAATGTCTCGGCTTCTAGATGTCGAACTAATTTTAAGTAGGCACATCTATTTTAAATAAGCGTTATCTAGTATCTAAGAAGCCCATTTATTTAAATATAGGCAGGCCCATCTACTTTGACATAACGTTTACTATAAAACTTATATGTCACTATCAGTGTGTGAAAGAGTAGTTCCATTGGTGCTTAATGGGTAACGGGGATTTTTCCAAAATAGGTTATTTCCTAAATAGAAAAATACTTAATATATTCTCAAAATAGATTAAAATTTAATAAAAATTGAAAAAATAGTGGAGTCAACCAATGGTTGGATCGACTCTGCCGCTTCTTCTACCACTTGTATGTCAATGGCAGGGTACTTTAAAAAAAATGTAATAAAAAAGGAGGCGAATGAATTATTTTTTTAAAAAAATTTATAAGTGGTATAAGTTAGTGTTAAATTTCTGGTACTTTAAATGCTACCAATTGCTTTTATTATGTATGCTTCCGATTAAACGATTAAAATATTGTTCCTTGGCCCATAAACAGTTTGGTAGTATTTTTTGTCTTCGGAAAATTTATAGTCTTCCCTTTGAAAAGAAGAAGAAAATGCTGATGCAGGACTCTCAGGGGACGACAAAGGAATAGACGAGAATGGGGAGTTCATGGCAGGCTCAGGCAGTCACTTCAACAACATCACTCATCCGACCCTTCTTGAAGCCTTGGCATTTAAACATGGTATAGAATTGGTTCGACAGTTGGGCGCTACAAAAGTTATCCTGAAATCGGACTGCAAACCTATTATATTGGCTCTCAGTCGACTCTATTTTGACCGGAGTGATCTGTCCAGACAGGTTGCCCACATGTTTACCAATTTTTGTGTCTCTGTTAATCCTGATGTAACCTTTATTAGCTCCCCTCCGGCTGTTGTTTCTCATTATCTGGAGCTTGACTTGATGTAACCTTTGATCATCTTTCAATGAAGTCGCCCTTTTATCTCAAAAAAAGAAGAAGAAGAAAATTCATACAAGCCGCCTTGCTTGGTATGGTCCGAAATTTCAAATTTCTGACAGGATCATTTCACAGCAAATGGGTCACCATTACTTGTCGTTTTGCTATAAAATGTTATAACCCGTTATGCTTTACTAAAAAGAAGAAATGTTAGTGCCAAAAGGCAGGCGTTTACGAACTGCCAAAAATTTAAAGTAGTGCAATATGATATAAAAAATTACCTTTGCCAAAAGAAAGTTAAAGTCGTAGATAAGTTGGGCCCTTCGTGTATTAATATTTCCAGAGGCGGGGCCCCGGGGGGCGATCCGATGGCCGCCCAAATCGAAAGCCTTCAATTTGATCTTTTGATACTGAGCTCCTCCAATTCCGGGTGTTGTTTGTTGTATATATTTACATTATTATATTATTACATTTTATTATCTAGTCTATTCTCTCAGTTAGTCATTTAGTTTGATATCACATTATAAAGAATAAATTTAGAACTTAACTACATTGAAAAGTGTAAGTCTTGGAGCTTTCTTAAAATACTATAAATATGTAAATAAGTTTGGCATGTAGGTCAAACTCAATTAGACTCCTATCCATTATGAAAGGGAACCTATAGGAGTTTCAAGTTCAAGTCTCTCTTTTATATATATATATATATATATATATATATATATATATGAAAGAAATTCAAGTTTGTCAACTAGTGAGTTTTTGCTTCAAGAAATTCGTAAAAGTGTAAATCTAAATTTTTGAGACACATAGACTTTATATCCTCGAAAATTAATTCATTGAGAATCATTTACAACATAATGTGAGGAATTAATACCTTTAAAAAAATATCGATTTTTTGTGTGTCTAACCTATACTTTCTTTACTCCATTACCCACGTATATACAATATTGTGTCGGCTGTTACTGCAGTAGCATCTGACCCACGGGAAAACCAAACACACCCGGATGACATTTAATATTGTAGGTCCTATTTTAAGAACCAAATAATATTTTTAAAATATTAATAGAATTCAAATTTATTTATCATTTTGTAATATTCTTATGAGTATGAAAAAGAACAGAGAAAAACGTTAAAAATATTTTTTTATAAGTACAATCTTGTTGAACTCTGGCCACCCAATTTTCCTACCCATTTCTTATAATGTTAGAGTAAAAAACGTTAAAGACTTTATTTTTTATATAAGTAAAATATCAGTCACCTTAAACGAACCCACAGAGGGTGGTTACACCATTGTGACCACGCCAAAGGTACCAGATAATATATATTAAATGTAAAATACTGATATGTAATTTTTTAGTACATAATCTAAGGTGTCACCAAAAGAATATCAAAATTGCAAGGACGACACAAACCCATACCTGAATAAACACCTTTACAAATTAACAACCCTATTGCCAAGGTCATAGAGGGTCGAAGGACCAGAAATAGTCTTGACCACAAGCTACCTCCTTAATTACGCAGAAGATTTTAGAGACGTTAACCTCCCAAGAGATACCTGCAGCAACTGTGAGACCCACGCCTCAACCGAAAGCTCTTCACGAAGGGAATAGTCTTGTGACTCCATACCTGCCATAATCGAGGTGAGGCCAAGCTCTAACATTGGCCATTTCAAAGACATTACCTTCAAGTTCTTTTTTTAAAGTTAGATTTTATACCATGACAATGCCAGGGTTTGAAACCTGGACCTCATAAATATTTATAACGCTTTGTGCCGTTGGACTACAAAACTTTTGACACCTTTAAGTTCTGTTTCGGAAGTTGCAAGAGAGCAGCGGTTGTCCATGCCTAAAAATAGGATGTTATTGTCTTTTTGCTACATGCAGGTACATTATAGAACTGTTGCAGAAAAAAGGGGTACAAGAATGTCAAGTAAACCCGAGACGGATCTGGAGTGGTCATCCCAAGGTCGGCCTAACGGAGGACAAAAAGATCTACGGACTATGCTAAACTAAGAGAAAGATAGGGAGGAAGATAGTTGCTGTGTGTAGTTGTGTTGGTGATGATCTCCTCTCCATCGCCCGAGCCCTCCTTATATAGCACGTCTTGACCTAGCTCCGTTCTTCAAAATAGAAAAATCTCCATTAAGCCATTTCCTGATTCACCCAGCTTAGAATAGGAAAACCTAAACCGTCCTCAAGACCTCCGACTCCAAGTCTCAACCCCGAGAGATCCGCTTCAAGTTATTTGCTCCTAATGTGAAAGATCCTCCCGGCTTAGTATAGAAAAATATAATCCGTCTTCCTTAAACGAACAGATCCCATCTCAAAATAAGAATATTTTTGTCGTGACGCCCAAGCAACCGCGATTCGACTAAGAACATACCAAATCTTGCCCATATCTCGGAGATCCCGGCTCAACTTAGAAAAATATAAGTTGACCCGATCCTCTCGAACCTTCTATGCAAAAAATCATCCTGAGCCCGTCATCACCCAAATTAACTTCAAAGCATTCACCCAAGCCACCCCTCCGAAGGCCTAAAATATCTTATCGAGCTCCCGCCTTATGGGCCGAAGTGCCCTAATCGGACTTCAAAAGAAAGGCACCTACCCGGACACCCGGTCATTCCGTTCCAAGAAAAAGGCGCCCACTCTGTCAACACTTCATACCCAAGCACGAGTTGCTCCGCATGAACTCAAAAAATCTGAAGTGACATTTTACACCTCAACAAGAACCAATCCATTAGAAACATCCTTGCATCTTTTGACCCTTCGGTTTTCCTTCTCGCGTGTCGAGAATCCGCCGCGGTAGACCACGCCATCAAGATGTCGTCATCGTCACAAGGCCATGGCCAAAAGCTGTCTTTGCAATGTTCGTCGTCTCCTGGTGGGTCAGAATACCAAATAATATAAATAAAATAAAACTTAATGTATATTAATTTTAATCGGAACGACTTGTTTGAGTCACCGAGTAATTAAGGATAATTTTAAAAACCACCCGCTGATTTATTTCCATCGAAAATGTTCAAAATTGAATTTTGGATGAGACAAAGTCAACGCGTTTTGGTGACATTTTACGATGTGAAAGCTTACCGAACTTTAGCTTCGTTAATCTAAATGTGAAATTGATCATAGGTATTGCGACGATCCCGTCGTCGTCCGAAAACTTTCGGTTTTTTATTTATGTTTTACTCATAGTAGTCCTACTTCTAACTATTCCCTTTGAACGACACCTTTTTTAAAGTAAATTGTATTAATGAAAATATCTAATCCTAAACAGTGTTGAACTTCTTTTACGAGATTGTGACTATCAGAATCAATAAAACCTTATTGCCGTAAAATTTGGTAGAAAAAAACTGCCACAGAAAAAAACACCTCTGAAAAGAGAACCCTAAATTCACGTTGAAATTCTTCCGTGGTCAGAAATGTTGGTCGGGGAAGAGGAAGATTAATTATTTTGATGGCGTTCTATGATAGGGGTATCTTGAACTCCACTCGCACTTTATTTTACTTGCAAACGAGTACAAGACTTCATTTTAATATATTATTTTGCCAGTCCATTGCCCAAAAAACACATTTATATTCCACATAACGTATTTGGTCTAACAAGAGCAACATGTATGTTTTACAAGATAATTCAGAACGTCTCGTAGTAGATAATGGAGATATTTAGTTAGATCCATATATATTCTACATTTATATTGTCAACTGATGCTATTCTTTATCGAGCACATGAATACTTTAATGATCAAACTCGATTTTGGATTTGGGACAACAATACTTAATTTTGTATTTAAAATCTTTGAGATGAGTTTCATGATGTATGTAATTTTGTAACCTGCTTTCCTAGCTAGCTCCTGGGGCACTGTTGTAATTTTGAAATATATATAAAATCAATCAACTTACCAAAAAATATTGAGTTATATCCACATAGGAAAGGTTAAAAAACCAATCAAACACTCGGAAACACATGTGGTGTTTGTTAAAATTTGAAATATAGACATGAACAACGAAAGTATACATCTCAGAATAATTCCGCATAATTTTGAACTCCACTCACACTTTATTTCACTTGCAAAGGAGTACAAGACCAGATTTCGCTTTCTCAAAGCAAAATACAAAAGGATCAAGTTACATGTTGACGATTATTGCACACCAAACACCGCAAAATACTGACTGAAAATAGAATAGGATCGAAATAAGCAAACATAAAAATGCAACATGGTTACGGAGGAAACAAGACCAAAGCATTTTCCTAAGCGAAAGTTTCGGGGTTTGCAATTAGGTACTCCTCCACTTGCTTGTAAAGAGCATGGGCTTTCTCTTGCCCAAGCTTGATTTCCTCTTCATTAACGCTGCAGCCAGGCTTGGGGTGATAGTGGACGGTAATCTTGCCCTTGCTTCCTGTGCCTACGGATTCCACCTTGACTTCGTACACGACCTTTTCAAGATTGTCGCGCAACACATCACCCTCGAATAAGGTGTACTTGCAATAGCAACTTGCGACGTCCAATTCGTCGAACCTGTGTAGCATGTACTTGAAAGGATGGCCTGTAAAGATAATAATATTGATTATCAAGAAGGAAATCGAATTAATAAAAAAAAAGAATTCTCCAACAACTTGACCAATTGTTTGTTGTTTGGATCAGGAACATGATCAATGAATTACCTGCCGCGAAAGTGATCTTAGTGACGGTGCCAACTCCTCCATCACCTTCGATGATCTCGCCGGTGTTGAAGACATGAGGCTGAGCCTTAACCAGGACGTTGTGTCGTTCGAGGACCAATGCCTTGAACAACCTGTGGGCTGCCACCGGGGATTCGTCTTCCTTGCTAACTGTGTACACTGCCATGTTCTTAAATGTCAGAAAAGCTAGAGATGAAAGTATACAATAAGTGATGTGTATATTTTGTAGTGATGAATGGGGCTTAGAAGGTTGTTATTTATAAGGAATTTGGCTTTGAGAATTTCAATTTTGCCCCAGCACTCCATTCTTGACTAATCTACCCAACTCATGGCTTCTATTTAAGTTATTAAAAAAAAGTCTTGGGTTCCAGATGTTGAATGGAATATAAGCAGGCCAATCTACTTTGACGTACAGTGTGTGAAATAGTAGTTCTATTTGGTGCTTGGCGAGTAACTACTGAGAATTTTGGAAGACATTTTTTGACTTGTCTACAAGTTCACCAACCTATCTCTTTAATTATGCATGCTTCCGACAAAACAATTAAAATATTGTTCCTTTGCCAATAATATTTTTCGGAAAATGATTCTATTTTACGGGTTTCAAAAAATATCAGACGATCCTGAAGTTGCACTAATGTGTAACAAATCTCAATTCTATGTAGCTTGTTTAGTGTTCAAATTGTACCTATTGAAGTTTAATTGCTCCAAGGCACACGACGTAAAAATTAATTGATGAACATTCAGTGTTCAACTCTTGGTAAATATAATATTGGTGTAAAAAAAAAGATAACTAGTACTATTTTTGTAAATGACAGTAGTGTGTTTTTCTCTTTATAAAATGGGATAAAGACACTTTAGTACCCCGTGTTATAGGATATAGACACTTTGCACCCCGTGTTTTGAAAATACTCACAAAACTACCCCGTGTTTTAGAAAATCTAATTTTTTAATAAGCAGAGTTGACATGGCAATAATTTGATGACGTAGATAATTATTTAATAAAAAAATTTAAAAATCATGTAATTTTTTTCCTTTCCCGAAACAAACGTTTGATATTTTTTATTATTTTACTATTTTTTTCTTCCTTCCTCGTTCCCCCTTTCCATTTCCATTTATGTTTAAGCTGTTATGGAAATCATTCATTCTGTATCGTTATAATCTTAACATCTCAACATTTTCATTTAAGATGCCATGGAAAGTTCTTGAAATAACACCAAATGCACAACCGATTTCCAATTAAATCTGGGTTGTCGTCCTCATCTCAGGATGCCCTCGCATGGATCATCTATTTAGGATTTCACGCAATTGGGACAGGACATGTTCTGAGTTTAAGGAGGTAGAGAGTGGATATGAATTCGATCGTATACACAAATTAAAAATAAAGGAGTAGGTAAACTCCCATTAAATTCGGATGCTCAATTTGGGAACTAGGGCTCCTTTGGGTCCTTCGATTTGAAGATCTTTTAAGTCGTAATTCTTGTTGTAGGCTTCATCTTGTATGGGTTTTGGGATTCTGGTTCAAGAGGTGGTGATGGCTATTAACGACAGGGGGAAGGAAGATTGAAGACGTGGTGATGGCTTTGGAGAAGATAGAAAGGAATGGGGAATACAAAGAGTTTTTTTGGAAAGGAGCAAAAAGTAGCGTGATTTTTTTACTAAATAATTATCCACACCATCAAGTAATTGCCATGCGAACGTGCCATGTCAGCTCTGATTATTAGAAAGTTAAATTTACTAAAAATACAGGATAATTTGTTGGGTATTTTCAAAATACGGGATACAAACGGTCTATATTCTATAACACAGGGTACTAAAGTGTCTTTATCCCTTATAAAATTCATACAGCCGCCCTACTTGGTATGAAGATATGTTTGATAAACTGGCCACTTGGATGACTTATTGGCAGCAAAAGTTAAAGATGCGGATCTGGGAGAGGATAATGATGGACTTTTTTAAGGCCATTGTCTGGTATTAGACAATTCATTTAATGTTTAACAAATCAGGTTAACCCCTAAGACTAGCTTTATTGGTGATCTCGTCCGAGAGATCACCGCTACACGCCAAGGAACAAATTAAAAAAAAAAGAAAAAGAAGAGATTTTGGCCGATCCGCTAGGCTGACCCAACGAGTCTTAGATTATAGATTATAGCGGATATTATTTGTTTGGTTATCATAATTAATATTATTTTTTGATATAAATTAAAATTAAAAATATGAAAATTATTATTTTTTTAATTCTCTATAAATAATTTTTTACTTGTTATAATTATGGACGCATAATTTTATATATTTATTATAATTTATATATAAACATAAATTAAATTATAGATAATGTGTGAATGAGAGAGAAATTAATTATTTATTTGATGAGCGGACTGGATGAGATCACCAATAAAGATGGCAAAAGATTGGGTTGGATTGGATAGTAATTTGATGAGAGAAAAATTAATTATTTATTGGGTGATCCACTTACCAATAAACCTAGTCTAAGACTAGTTTTATCAATGACCAAGAAAGGTGGTCATTGAATAAGACAAAAGAGAAAAAATTTAAAAATGAAATGAAATGAGAAGGGGTTTCGGGTGGTGACCAGTGGTGGTCGATACTTCATAATGTGTAGATGAGAGATAAATTAATTATTTATTTAGTGAGCGGACTGGATGAAAGATCACCAATAAATATGGTTAAAGATTTGGTTGAGTTGAATAGTAGTTTGATGAGAAAAAATTAATTATTTATTGGGTGATTCGCTAACCAATAAACCTAGTCTAAGACTAGTTTTATCAAGGTGGTCATTGAATAAGACAAAAGAGAAAAAAAAATGAAATGAAATGAAATGAAAAGGGGGTCCAGGTGGTGACCAGCGGTGGTCGATATTTCCTGACACCACCTGCGTGACCACCCACTAATCTCTTTTTTTCTTTTTTTCTTTGTTTAATCTTATCGAGTGGTACACGATACAATGTTATTCGTCAAAATAGATATTTGTGTGGCTACAACAATTAAAGTTATTTTTAATACAATTAAAAGTAAAAAAAATATTCGTATTTTTCAATTCTCTATAAATAGCGTACAATATTAACATATTTTAATGCACAACCTAAAATACTCTTTTTTTTACTACGTAATCTCTTCATATTCATTAATTATTTCTATTATGGATCCGAATGATCCTAATTTTGAATAAAGATAGTAAAAGAAGATGTGGCTCTAATGTCATTTTTGTATATTTATTATAATTTATATGTTAAAAAATTAATTATAGATAATATGTGGATGAGAGAGAAAGTAATTATTTATTAGGAAAATTATGCTCAGGTCCCTGTAATTTGGCGTTCCTCCCTCTCGGATCCCTGCATTTCTGAAATCCTTCATGACATCCCCAAAGTTTGGTTTTAGATACTCTCGGGTCCCTGACGGCTTTTTTTCATTTTTGGTCATAGAAATGACCAAAATACCCTTAAACAAAAAATAAAAAAAATTCACCTTCTCTAACCTTTGAACAAAAATACCAACTACCAAAAATCAACCCAAAAATAAGATCAAACTAACCAAAATCAAGAACACAACCAAGAACATTAAGAAAAAAAAACTCAGATCAAAAAACTCAAAGGTTGGAATCTCACAAACCTAAAAATCTTGACAAAAGGGGATCCGGAGAAAGCCAACCAATCGTATCGAAGGAGAACAGCAATGGACCCGCGGGCGATGGCAGCGTTGGAGAGGCGCTGGTAAGGAATGTGGCAAGCTCGCTGACGATGGTAGCTGAAGGCGCAGCTGGCAAGAAACTCGGCGACGACGGCGAACTTGGTGTTACAGAACCTCCAGAGCCGTTTCTCCTGTACCGCGCTCTCCCAAGGCTCGGCGCCCGCCGTATCTAGGCTCGCCTTTACCCTCCTTCGCCGTCTCCCTCACCTTCGCCGATTCCCCTTGAGTTTTAGGTGCCGCCATGGAGGGGAATTGGGTTTTGTGTTTCGATGAATTACTCTGTTGTTTGTTTTAATTGGATGTTGTTTGGTGTTAATTAAGATGAGTTGATTTTGAATCAACAGTAAAAAAACTCAGATCTGAGTTTTTTTTCTTAATGTTATTGGTTGTGTTCTTGATTTTGATTAGTTTGATCTTGTTTTTGGGTTAATTTTTGGTGGTTCGTATTTTTGTTCAAATGTTGGAGAAGGTGATTTTTTTATTTTTTGTTTAAGGGTATTTTGGTCATTCCTATGACCAAAAATTAAAAAAAGATTAATCAAGGACCCGAGAGTATCTAAAACCAAACTTCGGGAACGTCGTGAAAGATTTTAGAAATGCAGGGATCCGAGAGGGAGGGACGCCAAACTACAGAGACCTGAGCGTAATTTTCCCTTGTTTATTTGATGACCTGGTCATATTTCGTCATGAATAAAGATAGTAAAATGGTAGATTAGATTAGATTGTATCTGGATGAGAAATTAATTAATTAATTATTTGATGATATGGATGGTTGTTGAAAAAGATAGTATAAAGAAAAAACCCCTAAAAAACAAATCAGGTTCACGGGAACCCAAAAAAGGTGTAGGAATGGACTTATACGTTAAAAATAAGAAAAGATATGTGATACATCATCGGTGGCGAAAGTTTTAGATTATATATATTTAGGGGTGACAATACGATTCGGATTTTTAAATATTTTATTGGATTCGACTGTTTATACTAATTCAAATTCGTAATAAGATAAATCAAATACGAATTAAAGTTTTCATAATTAGAGTTCTATGAATTATAATTCGAATTAATCTGAATTCGAACTGTGGTCACCAAATCAAACCATATGTACCAATATATCTTACATAAAAATTGAAAAACTAGAGGATAACAAAATGAACTTAAATGACATATTTAAGGTATGAAAAATTAATGTGGAAATGACTTTTTGATGAAAACTCATAGATTTAAATAAAGGGGTGGCCATAAATTGCAATGATTTAAATTCGATTCGTGAAAAAATTGATTTAGATTCAAACTAGCTCAAATAGATCCGAATTTGTATTTTAATTTGTTTTTGACAAATCGAATATACCTTGTCAAAATTTAAACCATAGACCTCTCTCAAATCATATCACACCTTATTCTATTAGATTAAATACGTCTTGACTAGTTTTCGACGAATTATAATTAGTTTTCAACAAATTATAATTCGAATCGTGGCTCCTATGGAAGACCATCATTTTCAAGAAATGACTTATCCTCTTCCAAATCCCATGTTCTATTATTCCAGCCTCATGATGGGACGATTTACCAAACTTTCGAACCTTTTATCAATTTGTAATGGTCAATGCTGACCGGTCAGTACTATTCGATTGAAGTATTAAAACTGACGGTGATCCGAATTTGAGCCTTTATATGGAGATCAAATTTGGTACTAGAGTGACGTTTACGGTCCTGAAGAGCGAACGATTTTATTATAACTGAACGAATTATTTTATAATAATTGAACAAACTATTTTATCTAACCTCTTTTATCCGTGTAACTATACTATTATGACTGAGTGAACCATTCAATCAAACCCCTTTTATCTTGGTCGAGGTCCCGATTTTTTTGAGACGGTTCCGTGAAATTATTTTATCATAATTGAGCAAACCATTCCATCATAACTGGGCGAACCATTTTATCATGACATGGCGAACCATTTTATCTCCCAAAAAGGTCACCGAATGTTTTACACTTCACTCCCCTTTATATGACACTAACTAACGAAAGTACCACATCTTCTCCTAATTACTCTTTAGCATGTTTTTTATGCACTCAAATGTAGTTTAATTTTTTTTGAAATGCTACAAACTACTTTTCGAGCACTAAATTGGGGAACAAATTCCAAAACAGGCATCTAAATGTTACAAAAATTTGAATTAATTTTGCACAATACAAAATTCAACTTTTACTAACGGAATTTTATTTTACAAAATAATTCTCAACAGTTAAAAATTATTTATCCCCATAAACAACGTTTTATGACATGAATACTTCGGGCTTCTAGAAAAGGCATCCAATTAAGGCCCGGAACGGAAAATAGATCAATTTTTCTTCAAAATATTAAACCGAAAACAAATTGGTCAAGGTAGATTGGGAGACCACACATAATATTCAGAAAAAGACAATGTTAATCCCCGTTTCATACTGTCGGTGGAAAAAAAATTATTTATAATCTCCCTCGGAAAGAAGACTTAATTGTTCGACAAGGTTATACTTGGTTACACATTATTTAACTGTAAATTCTCTAACCAAGGACAAAAATGATACTTGATAACCAGATGACATCTGTTAACTCCAACTTTTTGAGCTAAATTTGTATTGTGTTATGTCATTAATTTTATCTATTAGCATAATAGATCATTAGTTAAATATACTTAGCCACCTTCAAAAGAAGACTTGGAATTGTCGACGATGTAGTGCTGAGACTAGGAATTAAAAATCCCCAAGGCCAAAGCTACCCATGGTAGTAGCAACTAGCCCTCGTGTGTATAAAAGGCGACGTCCTCTGCCTATTTCATCACAACGGAAATCAAATAAATAAAATACATCCAACTATTTTAGCAAAGAAGAGAAAAAAATGGCGGTGTACACAGTCAGCAAAGAAGACGAATCCCCGGTGGCAGCCAACAGGTTGTTCAAGGCGTTGGTCCTCGAACGACACAACGTCCTGGTTAAGGCTCAACCTCATGTCTTCAACACCGGCGAAATCGTCCAAGGTGACGGAGGAGTTGGCACCGTCACTAAGATCACTTTTGTTGCGGGTAATTTATTGGTTTATTTCCTAATTTTTTTGAAGTAAATTTTTACAACATATTCAAGGGTTTGAATCCTAGACTTCCTAATTATTTAAAACGTTTTGTGCCGTTGGACTCGCTTTTGTTCTTAATCCAAACAACACATAAAATAGTTGACATTTATATTAATAATGTAGCGACTTAAAATCGGTGAAGTTGTCGGAGCAGTCTTCTCTGATTAATCTCTTGCGTTCGTGACAATCAATAATATTAATATTGTTTTTGCAGGACATCCATTCAAGTATATGCTACACAGGTTTGATGAATTGGACACCGCAAGTTGCTATTGCAAGTACACCTTATTCGAAGGTGATGTGTTGCGCGACAATCTTGAAGAGGTCGTGTACGAGGTCAAGGTTGAATCCGTAGGCGCAGGAAGCAAGGGCAAGGTGACAGTGCACTATCACCCCAAGCCTGGTTGCACCGTTAATGAAGAGGAAATCAAGCTCGGGCAAGAGAAGGCTCATGCTCTTTACAAGCAAGTGGAAGAGTACCTAATCGCAAACCCCAATGTTTTCGCTTAGAGCACTCCTTTGGTCTTGTTTTCTAGTCAAACATATTGCATTTTGATGTGTGCGAACCACTTTTATTTTCAATTTGTATTTTGCTGTGTTTTGTGAAGAATAATACCGTGTAATTTTAACAACTACCCACGTGTGGGATAGTTAGGTAATTTTATATGGGTTGGGTTTTGATATAATTTTTCTTTCTTTTCTTATCTTTTGGTTTTAATAAAGCTGGATTTATTTTTAAAAAATAACGTTTAATTTGCTTCTTGTGTAGTTCTTGGTCGAAATCACAATAAGATCTTATACTCGTTCGTACAATATGTTTGCATTTTATTTGAAGCCATGGGGCGTTGTTCACAACTATGAAATTTTATGAAAACATAAAATAGATTACACCAATATATATAATTGTTTGAAAAGAGCAATATTTTATTTAAGAATACTCCAAATAAAAAAGTTATACCTATTTTTTTTGGTCGGTAAAATGCATATATATATATATATATATAAGGGTAATAATTACATCTCCAGACAACCAACCTGCACAGGAGCAAGAGAGGACGCCTAAGAGCCCCAAAGAGAAACCCCCAAGGCTGTACAACAGCAAAAACCAGCAGAAGACCAGCTCAAAGAAACAAACCCCCACGGCCCTCTACCTATTAGAAACAGATTCCAGAAAAAGGAAGAGATTTTGATAACCAATGTTCTGGTAGATTCTGACCACAGGATCCATTCATTGGCATGGAAAGAGATGGAATGCGTGATAAATTTCCTATTGTAATTTTCGTCGTCAAAAATAGCCCGGTTGTTGAGAAGCCAAATTTTTCACAGGATAGTACCAAAAAAAGTAAACCAAACCTTATCCAGCATACCATCATTTACCAACCTCATCCAAAGAGAGAGGGACGAACCCAAAGTGGGGCCAACACACCAGCTTATCCCGATCTTCTTAGCGAAAAAAGACCAGATTCTCCAAGAAATTGGACAATGCACCAAGAGGTGCTCAACTGACTCGTCATCAATTCCACAAAACGGATAAAGGCAATCCCAAACATCTAGCCTGTTAGAGCGGATCAGAATATCCCAAAGTTACACCTATACAAGTAGCTCCAAGAGCAATGCCTAAACTACATCCCTAAAAATCATGATGACAATCCACAGAAACCAGCTAATATCTCGAACCAATTACCACTTTCATAATAGCATTAAGAAATCGATGTTTTTATTTTCCACCAGATAAATAAATATGTAACTCTAGCTATAGTAACAAAAGTGCATTTGTGACCAAACAGATCAGGGACAAGGAAGTAAGAATCAGATGTACTCTTATCACCAATCATCCTTGTGCACTTTGGCCATTATTCCTCAAGGTTGGCTTTGTGCATGAAGGAGGGTAATAAAACTATACCTTTAGTATGATCTAGTGATCAATTTTTTATAAGTAAATTTTTATGTCAATAATTAATATTGTCAAAAATTAACCCTGAATTTCTGTCAATTTTTTAGAGATGCTGTCTTTGGCATGCATGTATCTACTTCAAAGAAAACTTGTCTAAAATTACCTATAAGAGAGTATTTTAAAGATTATTTTGAAGACGTTCAAGGCACGAGTCAATACTATGATAAAAAACTATAGTGTTCAAGATCTGACCGATTGTCTCTACAGATCAACACATGCCTTTTTCAGCATAATTTGTCCTCACTCACATGCACAGGAGGTCACAGGAGGTGCACGTTGTTGATAAAAATAGTCTGAATCAAATTAATTAAGTTTTCTTAACATATCTTAACAGAATATCACATTCACCCCTCACTAAATATGTTACGTCATCGTCGTGCTACACCAAACAATCCTAGAATCTTTTATTTTCGGGTGTAGAATTTGTTCATCCATGTCTCCCTTCACCTAGAATATTTGCCATGAGCCGCACATTGTCCGTGCACTCTCACTCCGACAATCACTCCCCTATAGACCCTAGACGTCACATGCCTACTAGCTTCAGCTTGGTTAGTCCCCAAACCACACCGTACTAGTAGAGGTCCTACTTTGATACTACTTGTAACACCTCGTGATCTGACCGACTGTCTCTATAGACTAACAGATGTATTTTTTAGCATGCTCTGTCCTCACTAACACGCACCCTAGGAGGTCATCAATCCTGAAATTATCCTAAGCCAAACACGTTTAAATATGGAGTTCTTTCAAGTTGTTTACCAGAAAAGGAAGTTCACCTGGTCAATATGGATAGTTCAAATTACTTAGTCTTTTTTAACATATCTTAAAGGGTATCACACCAACTCCTCTTTTAAGATTTTTTTTTCAAAAAAGAAGAGTCCACCATAACTTTCAAATTTCTCAAGGAGATCAATTCCACATAAAAGAAAAGAAATTTTCACTTTGATACTATGTACATCTCAGGGTCTCTAGATAAAGTTTCCTAAAAATGGATACCTCATTATTTTTCTTCGTTGGTACATCATTGAGAAAACTTATAATTTTACCAGGTAGTTATTTGTGGTGCAGACTTTTTGACATGTTTGTTAACAAATATCTTTTCAGTTAAAAAAATTAAACGAAAACTAATTAGAGAGATAAAAAAAGGTGAGCTATCTAAAAAATTAAAATAATGTTTGCTGACTTGTTTGTATAAACATTTCATAAATATATACTTGTGCCAGCTCATTGCACCCGAAACACATTTATGTTCCACATAACACACATTAATTTATCAAAACCAACATGAATGTTTCACGAACTAATTCAAGACAATTCAGATCTTCTTATGTTTTCCCCAAGCAACAACATAAGGACCAAATTACATGTTGATAATTATTACGCATTAAGCATTGCAAAATACAACCCGAAAATAAAAATCCGGTCAAAACAAACATATGCAATATGATTAATGAGGAAATAAGACCAAAGAAGTTTCCTAAGCGAAAATTGTAGGATGCGCAATGAGGTACTCCTCCACATGCTTGTATAGAATATGGGCCTGCTCTTGACCAATCTTGATTTCCTCTTCATTAAGGTTGCAACCAGGCTTCGGGTGATAGTGGATGGTCACCTTGCCCTTGCTTCCTTCACCTACGGATTCCACTTTGACTTCGTACTCGACCTTTTCAATATTGTCACGCAACACATCTCCTTCAAATAAGGTGTACTTGCAATAGTAATTTTCAATTTCCAATTCATCGAACCTATGAAGCATGTACTTATAGCGATGTGCTGCAAACACAATATTATTGATCGTCAGGGACAAAAACAAAATTAATCAGAAATAATTTCTCCAACCTGACCAATTAATTACCTTTTACGAAAGTTATCTTGGTGATGGTGCCAACTCCAGCGTCGCCTTGGATGATTTCGCCGGTGTTGAAGGTATGAGGCTGAGCCTTAACCAGGACGTAATGTCGTTCAAGGACCAATGCTTTGAACAGCCTGTGGGCCGCCACTGGAGATTCGTCTTCTTGGCTAACAGTGTACACTGCCATGTTCTAAATTTTATGTTAACTAAAACGAAATGTTGAAAAAGCTACTGATAGAAGTATATAAACACTCACTGAGATATGAATATGATGAAACGGGCTTCCAAGGTTGCTATTTATATGCATGAGAAAGTAGCAACTACATTGGCCTTTGAAATTTTCATTTCTGTTTCAGCCTTCCTTGTAGAATAATCGACCCATGACTCGGCTTCCAGAAGTAATGTGAAAGATAAAATTATCGATATCTCAATTAAATATAGCCACTTCCATTTGTTAATGAATTTCTAATATTGAGAGTCGAGTATTTTTTTTATCTTACTTTTTTGTATGTAAAATTTATTTATTAATATATATTAATATTTGCACGAGTTGTGATTCCCCTGCATGAGTGGTAACTCCCAGTATACATATTAAAGGGTAGCAGTCGAGTACCTTACTAATTTCCTATCGTTGCAAACCCATTGAAAAAAAAGAAGATAGGAAAAAGAGTTGTCTCGATAGCACCGCTTTACAATATCTACCGCTAAATCCCTACTTATAGCGAACAAGCTCATTATCGGCATCAGCCATTACAATGGTTCTCCCAAAATATTTTTTACATTTGCAAAATTTTAACCCAACATATTTTTTAAATAAGTAGAATCATGTTATAACCAGAATTTCAACTCGGATCACTCCAAATCAAATCTACATCCCTCCCTTATATATATCATTATAATCAGTGCTCATTGTTTCTAATCCAACATATTCTCAAGCAAGTGGAAAAAAATTTCACCAACTCACGGGTCTACTTTAACGTATTATAGGCACGCCCATCTACTTTGACGTTACATTATTTACTAAACTATGTGCCTCTTTCGTTGTTAATGTGTAAAGAATAGCCTTGTTGGTGCTTAATCGTTAACTACTGATCAGCCGCCGACCACTTGCTTGGTATGGTCCAAAACTTTATAAGGATTCTTCTTTAATCCACGAGATCTTGTTGAAATGTTTTGGACCTTACCAAGAAAGTGGTCGGCGGCTGATCAGTAGTTAACGATTAAGCACCAACGAGACTATTCTTCAAAACAATGAAAGCAGAAGAGGCACATATATAATTTAGTAAATAATGTTACGTCAAGGTAGATGGGCGTCCCATTATTTAATTCAGATCGTGATAATCTTATCTCACAAATTACTTCTGGAAGCCGAGACATGGGTGGATTATTCTACTAGGGAGGCTGGGACAGAATTGAAAATCTCATATGCCAATGTATATAAATAGCAACCTTGGAAGCCTGTTTCATAATATCCATATCTTAGCGAGTGTTATATACTTCTACCAGTAGATTTTCAACATCTCGTTTTAGTTAACAGAAAATTTAGAACATGGCAGTGTACACTGTTAGTCACGAAGACGAATCCCCGGTGGCAGCACAGAGGCTGTTCAAGGCATTGGTCGTTGAACGACATAACGTCGTGGTTAAGGCTCAGCCTCATGTCTTCAACAGCGGCGAAATCATCCAAGGCGATGGAGGAGTTGGCACCGTCACCAAGATCACTTTCGTCAAAGGTAATTAATTGGTCAGGTTGGGGGGAAACTCTTTTCTGATAAATTTTTTCGCTGTCCTGACGATCAATAATATTGTGTTTGCAGCACATCGCTACAAGTACATGCTTCATAGGTTTGATGAATTGGACACCGAAAATTACTATTGCAAGTATACCTTATTCGAAGGAGATGTGTTGCGTGACAACATTGAAAAGGTCGAATACGAGGTCAAGGTGGAATCTATAGGCGAAGGAAGCAAGGGCAAGGTGACCATCCACTATCACCCCAAGCCTGGTTGCGACGTTAATGAAGAGGAAATCAAGATTGGGCAAGAGCAAGCCCATATACTGTACAAGCAAGTGGAGGAGTACCTCATTAGGCATCCCACTATTTTCGCTTAGGAAACTTCGTTGGCCTTATTTCCTCATTAATAATACTGCATTTGGCGTGTTTCTGTTTTGATTGTATTCTATGTTCGGTTTGTATTTTGCAGTGCTTAAGGTGTAATAATTTCCAACATGTAGTTTGGTCCTTGTGCAGTTGCTTGGGACAAACATAAGAGGTCTGAATTTTCATGCACCAAGCCAACCTTACTTTCTTGTCCCTTATCTGTTTGGCCACAAGTGTATTTTTTTCTACTTACTATTTGGACACTCACTGATCCGATTAATCTAAATTCAAACCGACTGTATGTAAAAGAGGCCTTGTCATATACTGCCAATTTGAAACGCTCGCGCTCCAGCCATCGCTGTCCCTAGGTAGAACCCGAGCTTGGCCCGACGCCATCCAGCGTCGCGCCTCGTTTGCCCAAGCGCGAAACCCTAGATTTTTTAAAACCAATTTGGTTGAATTAGTTTTTTGTGTGGCAAATACAATAATTTTTTTGAAACAGATTTGGTGCTCGCATTACAAAGTGGGCAGCACCATCCTTCTTAGATCTGAATCGTTAATTTTTAAATCCAGACGATCGATATTACACGTGTGTATCCTCTTTATTAATTACGTTGTCTTCCAATTTTACTCTTCCTCTCTCTCCCTCCTCCTCCGTCTTTTGAATACGCTAAAACCCACTTTTTCTTCGAAGTCGCCATCATCAATATTCCTACGAGCTCGGCTCGGCTCTCCTCTCCCGCGATGATCGCTTATTCCCTTCCCTTTTTATTCTCTTTGATTTTAATTTTTAATCTTTTTGTGTTTGTGAATGGGTTTTTGGTGTACTAATGGATGGAGAGGAGAGAGAGATGGGTACAGTGTGCTTGGTTGCTTGGATTTTTTGTGTTTTTGTGATCAAAAGGGTTGATGTCGTTGTGTTCACACATTGATCAAAATATTTTGTCTTTAAAATTGAGTGGCCTTGTATTTTTTCATTTGAAATTAATGTTTTTTTTTTTGAAAATGATGTGTCTATACCTTTGAAACTGTTATGCCTTTACATTTTTTCCCCTTAGAAAATTGATGTGACATTGATCTTACCTGTGCTGTTAATCTTGTCTGATGTGTCGTTGCATTTTGTCTGATGTGCTCTTCAGATACAACGACAAATTAGCCAAGATTAACGATACTTCAGACAAGATCAACGACACATCAAATTTTTGTCTTTAGGATTGATGTCGTTACATTTTTGTATTTGAAACTTATGTGCCTTTTTATTATGCCATGATGCACATGTCTTTTAAGTAGTTTTGGAAGAATTGACCTTTTTATTTCTATATATTTTCTGATATTATAAGATTGTCATTTATATCTCCTTATCTTTTTGGTGTTGTCGGGCGCCCAGCGGCACCCAATCTATCCCCTAATATTCTAGTCAAACAGTCTCAAAAAATATATTTCGACGTTGTTTAACATCGCAAAAAGATATAATGATGTTTTTTTTAGGACGAGATATAATGATGTTGAGATCGACATAGTTTTCGACGTTAACAAATGTCAACAATAAACATGGAATTACGCTAGTCCAAGAGAAGTCAAACTTGACAATAAAATTTAAACCTAAATTTTTTTTTACTGTTGGTCGGAGATTCACATGTTCCTTAAATTTAAGGTTTAAATGTCAAATTGCTTTAGAATATTTGGCACTTAAGCATCAGAATTGCAACCTTTGTCAAAATTAAATATAATATTCTTGTTAAAATATATCTTTTTTGTATGAAACTTTAAAATTGATGTTTATAAGTAGAAAATGTAATAAAATTAATTAAAATTACAATTTAAAACTTATGTTTAAACACTGAATAGAAAGTTAATTTTGAGATTGAAAATCGATTTAAGGTTTAATTATTAAATTGCATAAAATATTATAGCATTTCTAATAGCAAAACACCTTAAGTATAGACATTTAAGATGACAACACCTCAAAAGTGTTCATATTGAATGATTCAAATGCAAAAGTTTTAAAGAAAATAAATTTAATATCATGTTGTCGATTGGATCAAACTTCTTTTCCATGGAAACATAAGCCCAGTGTGTTTAAAGGCTTTAAATTGTTGGAACAACCATCAATGAAGGATTAAATGTTCTAATCAAGAGGGCTCAAGAGTTAAACATGATTCAAGGTCTGAAGGTCCCGAGATTATGCAGTCGCTTAAATATGCTGCAATATGCAGATGATACACTTTTATTCTCTGAAAAATGTGTCGAGAAATCAAGAACCTTAATGACATTGTGCTTGTTTTTTGGGTCATCTCGAGTTTAAGGCTTAATTCAGCGAAGACATCAATGGTGGGAGTGAATATTCATGAGGATTGGTTATCTCTTGTTGCTTTTGATTGGGGATGTAAGCTGGAGAAACTCCCTTTGAAGTACTTGGGACTTCCCATTGGGTGTAGTATAAGGCGGGTGGAGAATTGGAGGCCCGTTCTTGATATTGTGGACAAGCGTGTCGCCAACTGGAAAGGTAGTCTTTTGTCACTGGGCGGAAGAGTGACTTTGGTTAAATCAGTGCACTCCTCCCTTCCGGTCTATTACCTGTCCATTTTCAAAATGCCTGCGAAAGTTGCCAATGATCTCAACAAACGTTTGTGTCACTTCCTTTGGTCAGGGAATTTGGACCTCAAAAAGTCAGCTCTGATAAGTTGGGATTCGGTTTGCCTCCCAAAGGTTTTCGGGGATTTGGGACTGGAAAATTTAGCTCTGAAGAACAATTCACCTTTGCTCAAGTGGATATGGAGATTTTTACAAAACTCGGATGCTTTGTGGGCCAATCTTGTGGCTGGCTTGTGTAATTTCTCCCCTTCCTCCTCAATCTCTTACCCATCTGCTTGTGGTAGTGTAATCTGGGCAGATATTTGTAAAATTCAGGCTGCCAATCCACGGCTTTATGGTGATTTCATGGCGGGACTTTAGCTGAAACTGGGAAGAGGTAATAAGGTCTACTTTTGGATAGATGTTTGGTTGCTGGATGGTACTCTTCGTGAAAAAATTTCGAGGCTATACTTGTTATCGAATCAGAAACTGTCAAGAATTGAAGAGTGTGGCTACTGGAATCAAACATGCTGGATTTGGTCTTTGAGGTGGCGTCGTTACCTCTTGGCTTGGGAGGAAAAACAGATTAATGAACTCCAACAGCAACTGACAAACATCTCTCCGCGCCCCTCCTCAATTGACGAATTGCAGTGGAATTTCCAAGGAGAGACCTCTTTCTCCATCTCCAATCTCAAAAGTAAGTTTCTCTCAGGAATACACAACAATCAAACTTGCTTAGTTTCCTCGCAAATCTGGATAGGAAAATGGCCTCATAAAATTGAATGTTTTGCCTGGATCACTTTGAAACGGAAGCTGCTGACAAGAGATGTTTTTATAAGGCGAAGAATGCTTGATCCATGGGATGCATTGTGCCCTATTTGTGGAGACGAGGATGAATGCACCAACCACTTGTTCTTGACTTGTAATTTTGCCAGAAGTGTTTGGTTCTACTTTGCAAGAAAATTTGGTATACAGTGGTGTAGTGGCTCTAGCATCTCGTCTTTCTTTGAGGAGTGGTGCGACTTGTTCATGGTGGTATGATTAACAAGGTATGGCATGCACTCTTTGGAGCCATACTTTGGGACATTTGGCTTACAAGGAATCGGACTATCTTTCAAGGAGAGAGGTGCAACCGGGAGCCTCTCATTCATACGATTACGTATAGGGTTCAAGAATGGCTAAGATGGATGCACTCAACCATGGATTTTGGACACCAAGACTTGATTTTGTACATGGACTCTCTTAGAGATCGAGGAGATTAACATGTAATTAACAAGTAATTTAGACTTGTTGTTTTTGAACTTGGTGTAAATTCTTCGGGTATATATATATATCTAATCCATTTACCAAAAAAAAATTAAGGTACATGATAAAAGACCGTGGGTATCCGTTGTAGTGGATCTTGACCCTTGTTGGCTTAACCTCATAGTGGACCAGGGCCGGTGGCTTCTTTTTCAGGTTAAGGATATATATTTTTTCTTGAGTCAATAGAATTGTCCTTTTATTCAATATTTTAAAAAGATGGACCGTGGATCCGGAGGTAATCCGGATTTTTGTTTCTTCATCTGATTGTTTGCGTTGATCAAAGTTTTTCAATAATTTTTTATTATATTAATTATATTTAGTATTAAAATATCAAATATTTTAAATATCTTCTAATTTTATTGCAAAGTTTATCATTTAAAATTATCAAAATCATAATTTATACACTTTAAATATAACAAAACTAAAAAATAGTTTTTTTCAAAAAAAAGGATGGTTTAGTCTTGACTAGTAGTCAGTCCAACGAAGTGAACCGCTAGTCGATGGTCAACAGAGTTAATTATCGATCTAACCGCTATCTAAATTATTGTAAAAAAATATATCGTTATTAATATTGGGTCGCGATCTCACCAGTCAAATCGTAATTTTTAAACCAATGCTTTTAGTCTCCAATTAATGAAAACTATCATAAGCGATCCCTAGTTATCCCTCGTTAGCCAAGTGAGTTTCTAGGTATTTATTGTTGTTAACTTTTGCTAATACGACATGAGCATTTGAATTGCTTCCAAAAATCTCTATACAAATGAAAAGCTTGCATTTAAGCATTTCATCTTTCAATGTGCATAAGACAGTTATATTATACATAATGCTTGTTAATTTAACAAGAACAACCTGCATGTATCACAGATAATTCAGAACTTCAATTGCGTTATATTCCACTTGTGAACGAGTACAAAATGATATCCATTGAAACTACAGAAGAACCAAATCACATTTGACAATTATTCCGCACAAAGCATAACAAAATAGATAATGAAAATAGAATAGCGTCCAAATACGCACACGCTAAATTGCAATATGTTTAAACAGGAAACAAGAACAAAAAAGTTTTCTAAGCGAAAACATCAGGGTTTGCAATTAGGTACTCCTCAACTTGCTTGTAAAGAGCGTGGGCCTTCTCTTGCCCGAGCTTGATTTCCTCTTCATTAACGCTGCAACCAGGCTTGGGGTGATAGTGGACGGTCACCTTGCCCTTGCTTCCTGCGCCTACGGATTCAACATTAACCTCGTACACGACCTTTTCAAGATTGTCGCGCAACACATCACCTTCGAATAAGGTGTATTTGCAATAGCAACTTGCGACGTCCAATTCATCAAACCTGTGCAACATGTACTTGAAGGGATGTCCTGCAGACAACCAAAATGAAGTAAGGTAAAAGTTTACTTTAATGCCTCGTAGTTTGACCGACTTGCTAACTGTTTAAGGTAAACACCAATGAATTACCTGGAGCGAAAGTGATCTTGGTGACGGTGCCAACTCCTCCGTCGCCTTGGATGATTTCGCCGGAGTTGAAGACATGAGGCTGAGCCTTAACCAATACGTTGTGTCGTTCAAGGACCAATGCCTTGAATAGCCTGTGGGCTGCCACCGTGGATTCGTCTTCCTTAGTAAATGTATACACGGCCATGCTTTTCTCTTCTTTGCTAAAAGAAATAAAAATACTGAGATGCGTTTTATATTATATGCTTTTAATTTGCGTTGTGATGAAATGGGAGGAGGTCGCCTTTTTATACAGGTGGGATATTAGCTACTAGCTAAGCTGCTAAGGGTTGATATGTTCTTGGACTCAGGCTCAGCACTACATCGTAGAACAATTCTATTTCAAATTCAAAGTCTTATGTTAGAGAGATTTGTTCTTTTGTCGGAGATGTTTTAGATTATGCTAGATAGCTTCTTATTTATCTATCTAGTACTTTGGTGTACGGGAGTTGTACGCGTAGTACATTTCGATGTAATTACATTTATAATTACCTTTTGGTGGATTCAATATAATTTACTTTTCAAAAAAAAAATCTATTTCAAATTCAAAGTCTTATTTTTTAGGGAGACTAAGCCTATATTTATTTTTTGTTTCAACCGAAAGTATGAACAGGGATTAACATTGTCGTTTCCTGAATATTATACGTAGCTGGCCATTAAAACTCTATTGGAAAGATTATGACTCCTTTGTTGTTGGTTTCAAATTTGAAATAATATGTGTATATGTGGTACTTGCACATCTATTAAATCTAAATTCCAGGTGAGTTAAAATACTTCAAATTGAGTTGTCATTGACCCATCAGCATTGACTAGTTAGTATAAAGCGATATCAAAGGCATATAATTTGGTAAAATGTCCCATCACGAGGCTGGAATAATTGAACATGGGATTTGGAAGAGGATAAGTCATATACGTGGGAATAAAGTTATTTATAAAAATATAAAAAAGAGGATAAGTCATTTCTTCTCTTGATAATGATGGTCTTCCTTGTAAATAATCGGAAACGTACGCCACCGATATTTGACATATCGTTTCTTTATTTTAACATATAAGTTCTTCCCTACACGGTTTGATGAGATGGAATTGTGTCGGCATCGTGTTTTTAATATACCTGCTGTACGACGTAAAGACATCTTTGACAATATATTATTTTTTATTCGAATCGGAAAACTAACCTTAATCTTTGTTACCGGCGAAACTTTTTTTCAACATTAGAAAATTTGTCTAATACCAGACAATGGCCTATTGTATTCATGAGAAAGCCCATCATTATCAGCAAAAGCAAGGGTTTATCCTCTCTCATATCCGCATCTTTAACTTTTGCTGCCAGTTAGTCAACCAAGTGCCTTATTTCTCAAGGATTTAACTTACATTAATTGTAATTAAAGTTGTCATGATACATAAGTTAGTTCTTTAGTTAAGTTTATTATTTTGATAAGTAGACCATACTGGTAAAATATTTATGATATATATCGTGTAGAATCTCCTTGTACAAGTATAAGGTTGCAGTCGCATTCACAACTTCAGTAAAACCTGCAAGTGTAAAATTTTGTGAAAAAAAATCGCTATAAAAAAAGAGCGCGGAACATTGATGCTGCTAAAACGTGGTTCTACACCCCGCTACTTGTAGTACACATAGGCCCCATAAAAAATGGTAGTCGAGTAATTTTTGTACTAGAGAAACTATTTCCACATTTTCTGATGTTTTTCGAAACCCATAAAAATATAATCATTTTCCGAAATATATTTCTCTACCAAAGAAAGATATTTTAATTGTTTAGTCGGAAGCATACATAATAAAAGCGATGGGCTGGTGAACTTGTGACAAGTCAAGACATGTCCTCCCAAAATTCCCAGTAGTTACCCATTAAGCACCAATGGAAAGGGAAAACTCTTTCACACATTGACACCGAAGGAGGCATATAGTTTAGTATTTAATGTTACGTCAAAGTAGATGGCGTTGCCTATATTCAATTCAACATCTAGAAGCCGAGATATTTTTTTTTTCTAAAACTAAATGAAAGCCATGAGTTGGGTAGATTAGTCAAGAATGGAGTTCCGGGGCAAAATTGAAATTCTCAAAGGTAAATTCCTTATAAATTGCAACCTTCTAATCCCATTTCATCACCACAAAAATTAGAAACACACATATATCAGTCATTGTATCGTCTCTAGCTTTTCTAACACTTAAGAACATGGCGGTGTACACAGTCAGCAAGGAAGACGAATCCCCGGTGGCAGCCCATAGGCTGTTCAAGGCATTGGTCCTCGAACGACACAACGTCGTGGTTAAGGCTGAGCCCCATGTCTTCAGCACCGGCGAGATCATCCAAGGCGACGGAGGAGTTGGCACCGTTACCAAGATCACTTTCGCTCCAGGTACTTCATTGATTTTGTTCCTAACGCAAACAACACATAATCTAGTTTACATTAAATTAATATTACTGTGAATGATAATTGGTCAATCTGTCTAGAAATTATTTTTTAATTGATTGATTGTGGTTAATGACGATGAATAAAATTATATCTTTGCAGGACATCCTTTCAAGTACATGCTACACAGGTTTGATGAATTGGACACCGCAAATTGCTATTGCAAGTACACCTTATTCGAAGGTGATGTGTTGAAAGACAATATTGAAAAGGTCGTGTACGAGGTCAAGGTGGATTCCGTAGGCGCAGGAAGCAAGGGCAAGGTGACCGTCCACTATCACCCCAAGCCTGGTTGCAGCGTTAATGAAGAAGAAGTCAAGCTCGGGCAAGAGAAAGCACATGCTTTTTACAAGAAAGTGGAGGAGTACCTAGTTGCACACCCCGAAGCTTTCGCTTAGAAAACTTCTATGGTCTTGTTTTCTAGTCAAACATGTTGCATTTTGAAGTGTGCCTATTTGATATTTCGATTATATTCTATTTTCATTTTGCATTTTGCTGTGCTTGGTGTGCCAATAATCATCAACAAGTAACTTGGTCCTTTTGTGTTTGCTTGGAGAAAGCATAATATGGTCTTGTACTCGTTTGCAAGTTAAATAAAGAGAGTGGAATTCAAAATTATCCTAAATTACTCTGAGATGTATACTTGGGTTGATCTTGTCTTTATTCCAATTCTAACAAACTCCACATATGCTCATTAGTTTTAGAAAGCTTGATTGGTTATTTATCTGTGTGTGTGTGTGTGAGTGAGAGAGAGAAAAGTACAGTCATCGTGATGTGGTCATTATAAAAAGGATCGAACGGTTTTGCAACGTTGATAAACAGGACCGTCGCAATACCTATGAGCAATTACCACATTTAAAGTAACAACGCTAAGAGTTACCAGTTTTCGACGTTAAGCTTTCACATCGCAAATGTCACCAAAAACGCGTTGACTTTGTCTCAACGGCAACTGAATTTATAACATTTTCGACGGAAAGAAATTAGCGGGGGTGCTTAGAATTATCCTTAATTACTTCGTGACTCGTGCATGTTGTTCGTGCCGGAGAAAGTACCCACTTTCTGTGGACCCAAGCAACGCAACAGAAAAATACATATGAGCAAACCACAATAATCACGAGAAGCACAACGCACAAAGCACAAAGAAAGTACAAGGAGGAACACAAAAATTCGGTTACCCGGTTCGATCCACAACGATCTACATCCAGGGGCGTCCAAGCCAGGAAAGATTCCACTATATCACGTTCGAGCTTCACTCGTTCTCACAACAATAGATGCCTACGCTGGGCTCACTCTCCTCCTCTTCTCGTCGTGGCTACCCACATTCTTGGGAGCTCACTCTCTTAGTAAAGCCCTTGGACTTAGGCTCTACCCACTCTTCGGGCCAACTATCCTTCACTCGGAGAGCACCACCTCTTTCACTCTGATGGCACCACCTCGTTTACTCGGATGGCTAACCCTTCTCTTAGGAAGGCCCTTGGACTTGGGCTCTACCAACACTTTGGACAACTCTCCTTCATTCGGAGAGCAACACCTCCTTCACTCGGAGTGCCTAACCCTTCTTCTTGGATTTGTCCTTCACATGGAGACAACCCATCTTCTTGAGTCTTCTTCTCCTCCTCCTCCTCCTCCACTTGAAGGTAACCCATCACTTGGGTTGAGCAACTTGGGGGCACATGGCCACTCTCCTCCTCTTAGAGGGCACCTCCTCTCTCTTTGCTCTTTGGAGAAGTCGGCAACATTTTTGCCATGGACAACCCTCCTCTCCTTGGAGGGTTGGGCAACCCTTTCTTTTGGAGTTGACACATGAAATGGGATGCCAACAAGGGTATTTATAGTCCCACAAAACTTAGGGAACTATTTAGAGTCGGGAGAAGTATTTTTGTCCCAAAAATGCCCAGACTGCGGGGTCCTGGAGGCCGCTAGGGAAACCTAGCGTCCGCCGGGAGCGAGAGCACTTCCAGGAGGGGGGGGGGTGGCAGCCGCCACCCTGCCGGGTTGGCAGCCCAACTTTTTCGCTTCTTCGTTTCGTCGCCATTTTTACGTCCGGACTCTGTTTTTCGATCCGTTTGATTCCCCTCGATCATCTTCAAGTACCGAATCACATCGATCAACTCCCGAGGCTCTTCACTTGAGCCACTCGACTCCTTGTGCTCTTCACTTGAGCCATACGACTCTCAGATTTCCTCAACATTTTACTCGACTCTTGACTCGATTGATTCTTCGAGCATCCCCAGACTCTGAACCCAATCGATCAACTCTCGGACCATCCTCACGGCTCTTCACTCGAGCCACTCGAGTATTTCACTCGTACTCAGGCTCCATACCCAATAATCTCCCACCTGGAGACTGAGCTCCACACGATCCACCAGTCACTATGCGACCGTCTTCTTCACTTGGCAATCTCCCACCCGGAGACTAACCACATCACGAACCACCCGTCACTAGGCGATCATCACTTGTCAATCTTCCACCCGGAGATTAACCACATCATCAATCACCCGTCACTAGGTGATCTTCATCCCAATCGATGCTTCGGCCTTCCTCTACAAAGCTTGTCAAGTAGACGGGCACCCACTTCTTTGTCTTCTCACGTTGCTTTCCAGGATTTCTCATAAGCCTTCTCACAACTCCCACCGAATCTGCTATCACTGGTCTTGTACGCCACTTTACATACCTCACACGACCACCCATGAAAGCACCTGGAGTCTTTCGCTTCTGAGCTCTCTCCTTGCAACACTTATTCTCTTTTGCCATACCAACTCTTCTACCCTCCTGATTATGCCATGCCTTGCCACTATAGAGTTTGACTAGTTTCCAAGTCTCGTTGGTACTCAACGACTCCATCTTCTCACTCTTTGCAAGCATCTTCTCTGCCACAAGCTCACTCCGCTGCGCCTCTGCATAATCTCCTGGCTCACCACATATTGACAAGAGATAGTAGTTGACTGGCAAGAACCACTGCGATGAACCACCTTCACTCGTGGAACTCCGCTGTGAAATCACTAGCGGTGGGGAGGTTGGTTTCACCTTCTCCTCACTGACCTCCTGGCAAGTACATTCTTGCTCCCACCCAAGTTTGGAGATGTCTCGCTCGACCATCTCACTGCTAGAACCCCCAACATTAGCAAAGCTCCCTCATCCTTTACTTGGACTCGGCATCTAGCTTGCTCTTCTCATCTGCATCAACATGAACAAACGACAAACAACCAATCACACGAAGATGAGTTAGATCAATCGTCTTCCCACTCCAAGCCACCTCCGGTATCACCTCCAAAGGGCTTGATGGTACTCCATTGATCAAGTAAGCGGCGGTGTTTGCTGCATCCACCCTCAACATCTTCGATAGCCCACGCTTCACTCACATGGCTCTGGCTTTTCATTGGTCATCTTATTCATCTTCTCCACGATGCCATCTTCTTTGGGGTTTCCAGCTACTGTCTTCACTTCAAAGTACTTGAACTCTTAGAGCTTGTACTCTTCGTCAATTTTCGATCTCAAGCACACCTCAAGATCCTTCTTACCAACGGAGGTCTTATAACACGAACCACCCAAGGATTTCACTGGTGCCGGTCCCTTCACTTGGACCAATTCAAGCTTCTCAACTTTTCAGAAACTGCTTCCTCTTGAAACTCAAGATCACAAGGCTCACGAAGACCCATCTCTACGATCTTAAATCTTGGCAGCTTCCCTCATGAATACAGTACCCTCATCCTCTTCTCACACACATGGCCAAGTCGACAATGCTACTCTGCATCTTCCGTCGCACTCACAAGGCCAATGCTCTCATGGGCGTTCCTCATTGCATAAAAAGCACCATCCTTGGTCATCACACTCCTAGACAAGAACAAGCATACCACACTCATCACTTTTCGGTCTAGGAGCTTCCACTCCTCTTTTTTCATATCATCGAAACTTCTCCACGGGCGACTCCACTTCACCCATCATGGTTGCTCTCACTATGCCCTAGCCCGGGCTCTAATACCAGTTGTTGGAGAAATTACCCACTTTCCATGGACCCAAGCAACGCAACAGAAAAATACATACGAGCAAACCACGATAACCACGAAAAGCACAACGCACAAAACACAAAAAAAGCACGAGGAGGGACACAAAAATTTGGTTACCCAGTTCGATCCACAACGATCTACATCCAGGGGCGTCCAAGCCAGGAGATATTCTACTATATCACGTTCCAGCTTCACTCGCTCTCACAATAATGGATGCCTACGCTGGGCTCACTCTCTTCCTCTTCTCGCCATGGCTACCCACATTCTTGGGAGCTCACTCTCTTGGTAAAGCCCTTGGACTTGGGCTCTACCCATTCTTTGGGCCAACTCTCCTTCACTCGGATGGCTAACCCTTCTCTTGGCAAGGCCCTTAGACTTGGGCTCTACCAACACTTCGGACAACTCTCCTTCACTCAGAGAGCACCACCTTCTTCACTCGGAGTGGCTAATCCTTCTTCTTAGGTTTGCCCTTCACATGGAGACAACCTTTTTTCTTGGGTCTTCTTCTCCTCCACCTCCACTTGGAGGTAACCCATCTTCTTGGGTCTTCTTCTTCTTCTACTCCTCCTTCACTTGGAGGGCAACCCATCATTTGGGTCTTCTTCTTCTCCTCCTCCTCCTTCATTTGAAGGCAACCCATGGCCACTCTCCTCCTCCTGGAGAGCACCTCCTCTTTGCCTCCTCTCTCTTTGCTCTTTGGAGAAATGGGTAACACTTTTGCCATGGATAACCCTCCTCTCCTTGGAGGGTTGGGCAACTCTTTCTTTTGGGGTTCACACATGAAATGGGAGGCCAACAAGGGTATTTATAGTCCCACAAAACCTAGGGAACTATTTGGAGTCGGGAAAAATGCCCAGACTGCTAGAGAAACCTGGCATCCGCCGAGAGCGAGAGCACTTCCAGGGGGGCCGGTGGCCGCCACCCTACCCGGCGGCCTCCGGGTTGGCAGCCCAACTTCTTCGTTTCTTTGTTTCGTAGCCGTTTTCGCATCTGGACTCCATTTTTTGATCTGTTTGATTCCCCTCTATCGTCTTCGAGTACCATATCACATCGATCAACTCCCGAGGCTCTTCACTTGAGCCACTCAACTCCTCGTACTCTTCACTTGAGCCACACGACTCTCGGATGTCCTCAACGTCTTCACTCAACTCTTGACTCGATTGATTCTCCGAGCTACCCCAGACTCTGAACCTAATCGATCAACTCTTGGACCATCCTCACGGCTCTTCACTCGAGCCACCCGAGCACTTCACTCGTACTCAGACTCCATACCCAATAGTTCGTGGGTAATGGGCTGGCAAATAATATAGGTTAAAATCTATTTTACTATCTCGTGGTTTTGACGTTTTAATACGTCACTAATTTTTATTCTAGATTCTGTTGTTAAGTGACATAAACTTTATATGAGTAACATTAGATTCGTGTACCATGTACTCGAAAGCATGGAGACATGACAGAGTAGGTGGTTTGTGATTTATTGTACGATATGGAGAAGGTGTAGTTTGCAATTTAAGGTGCGATTTTATGGAGTACATGGAATACGAGAAATCGTGTAATCTTTGAAGAGTCGGCTTAAAAAAGTGAGTTTCTTCATCATATCGTTGTTTTTCGGATCGAAGTTGGCTACTAAGGTCAAATTCCATCAAAAATTTGGCGAGACAAGATGTTTTCCTCTATTTGGATTCTTTGGGTTTGGACTAGGGTGGGGAAACTTGTTTCTGTAATTGTGGGAGCTTCTTTGGGTATTTTGATCTGTAAATAGCTACGATTTATGGGGTTTTGAGTATCCATTTTTTATTAAATATCACTTATAAAAAAAATAACGAAGTAACATTCATCTTAATTTTTGGTCAGGTTAGTACTTCGATATCCACTAACCACCATTCTTTTTTGACCTCCACCTTCTATCCACACGTCTTCTCTTGGCCATGGCCTTGTGACCATGACGACATCTCAAAGGCGCGGTCTGCCGTGGTGGTTTGTCGACGCGAGAGAGAGAAACCCAAAGGGACAAAAGAGGGTAGACAACTCTCCTCCATATGTTGGAAGATGATGTCTTTTACCTTTCACTGGCGGAGTTTTTTTTTTGACAACCAACGAACCAAATGTATATAAATCAGTCAAGTGAGAAAGTCTGCAAATAAAAGGACATCTAGCTCTAGTGGATGGATAGTACGCCAATTACAAGGTAGAAGGCACAACCTCGTCTGTTTACATAACCAATCTGCAGGTTGATTTTGTACCCTAGAGACAAGATGAAGCCGACAACCAGGTAGGAGTTGAACACGACGGCGAATTTGAGAGACCAAAGACTCCACCTTGCAAAACACTTGTGCATTTGGGTCGTTAATGAAAGAGACCGCAAGGCAACAATCTGACTCTACAAGCGTGTCACATGAAGAGTAGTCCTTCTGGATCAGTGGTAAGGCTAAGTCAATGGCTTGGAGTTCTGTTTCCAAGGAGGAGTCAGCAAGAACAAGTTGATGCTGGCCTGCAACATCAAGGCCATGATGATTCCGGGCAATTGTAGCAATCCCAGACAAGGAGGAGCTCCCAATCCATGACGCATCACAATTGAATTTTAGGATCCCCCACGAAGGCGCCATCCATGAAATTTGTACAGTTCCAGCAGCACGCTGGACCCTCTAGCTTGAACCTGATATCTGCAAAAATTTATTGCAGAAATGAGAGGCTTGAGCAGCTGTAAGAACATGGTCAATACAAGTACCCTAAAAAATAAACTTATTTCTGGACAGCCAGATGCTCCAGCAAAGTTGAACAGCATAAGAAATATAGAAGTCATCCTCAGACGAAGAAAAAGAGGTAAAGATATAAGAAAGCGAATCAACAAAGGTAATATGAACAGAAGGATCAAAAATATGGCCAAGAGGGCTATAATGCCAAGTAGCCCTAGCATGAGAACAACCAAAAAATAAATGCTTAGTCATCTCCAAATCCAAAAAACAAACTTGGCATAAGGAAGATTGAGCAAGATTCCTATGATGCAAGTTCGCAGTAGAAGCAAACTCATTCCTAGCCAATCTCCAAGTGAAGCTCTGGATCTTAGGAGGGACTTTTAAACTCCAAATTCTTTTCCAAAAGGCAGGATCAGTAGGGCTAGAAGAAGAATAGGCTTGTCTTACCAGAATTTGTTGCTTCTTCATCAAGTGGTAGCCTCGTTTAACAGTATACATACCTGTATCATGGTGTTTCCAAATTAGTTTGTCCTATAAGCTAGTCCTGTAAAGTTTAATATCAGTGATAGCCTTCTGTTCAATAGGGGTAAAGAAATTCTGAACTAAATCCATTCTCCAGCTCATAGTAGAGTGACAGATCAAGTCCGAAACTGAGTTTAGAAAGGAAGGGGGTGCGGTCTGTGTTCCAATCTGAAATTTGGAAGCGAAGGTAGTCAGGGATCAAGCCAGATCCTAGTCGAAGTGCCATCACCAATCCTGTAAAAGATACCATCCAATAAAGCCTCCTTATCTTTGCCTAAACTGTGTCAAACCCAAGAGGGTCTATAACCTGCAGAGGAAGATAAAATATCAGATTCATGAAAGTAATAATCCTTAAGAATCTTATAACATAAGGAGTTACGATTAGATAACAAATTCCAAACTTGTTTGGCAAGTAAAAAAATGTTAAACAAGCACAAATCTTTGAACCCTAACCTGCCATCAGCTTTATCACAGGTAAGCTTCTCCCAACTTAAACAATAAATTTTTCTCTTGTCCCCCTCCCCCGACCATCAAAACTTAGCCATAAGGCTATTGAGTTTCGAGCAGAAGGTAGAGGGGAGAAGAAAGCAATGCATAGTATAGCTGCAATGATAGATTTCACAAGCACCTCCCTACCAGACATAGATAGGAGCTTCTGTCTCCAGCTTAGCAACTTTTTCCACATCTTGTCATAGAGAAAATTTAGTGCCTCCACTTTTGATCTTCCCCAAAAAGAAGGGAGGCCTAAATACTTGTCATCAATTTGCATTTGGTTCATGCCAAGGATATCCATAATGTAAGTCATATTCGCATGACACTCCCACCTAGAGAAACAGATGATTGACTTTTGAAAATTAATTTGTTGTCCAGAAACTTCAGAAAACTGAACAAGCAATCTTTTAAGTTTTCGCGCCTCCAACATGGTTGTCTTCCCAAAAAGGAGGGTGTCATATGCAAATAAGATGTGAGTAAGGGAAGGGCAATGCATGTTAAAAGCAAAGCCCTTAATTTCCCCAAATAATTTAGCACGATCAACAAAATGAGAAAATGTATCAGTAATGAATTTAAAGAGGAAAGGAGACAAAGGATCACCTTGTATGATTCCTCTGCCAGCTTTAAACCAGTGGAGAGGCCGACCTTAAAAGAATACTAAAAGAAGTCGACCTAACGCAACTTATAACACAGTCCAACCACTTCCTAGGAAAACCCAATTTAATAACACCTTCAAGAAAGTTCCAGTCAACCGAGTCATAAGCTTTTTTCAAATCTAATCTAATTTAATGCCTCGTGGGCAATAATAATATTATCATGAATGCTCATACCTTTCATGAAAGCTCCTTGACAAGAAGAAATCAAGTTACCCATCCACGGGCTCAACCTGTTTGCAAGAACCTTGGAATAAACTTTGTAAGCGAAATTGTAAATACCAATAAGCTTATAACCATGTATATCTACAGGATTAGGAAATTTAGGGATCAAACAGATAAACGTCCTATTAAGGTCAGGAGGGACCATAGATGATTCAAATAAGCACGTAACCAAAGCAATCAAATCATCTGAGACCACCAATCAGAATTTGTGGTAAAAGATTCTCGAAAAACCATCAGGACCCGGGGACTTAGTACCCCCTTTCAAAAGCAGCCTTCTTAATCTCATCCACAGATATGGGCTTAGAAAGCTCAGAAGCCATTAAAGGCGTAACAAGCTTAGGAATACATTGAAGCACACAAGCAGGATCAGAAAAAGCAAACTCAGTGTACAGAACTTGGAAATAATTATGAATAAGAGATCCAATTTGAGCCGCATCATCAATCCAAGTACCACAAGAATCTTTCAGTTTAACAATTTGATTTACCTGCCTTCTTTGAGTTGGAGGAAGAATGGAAAAACTTCGTGTTTTTATCGCCCCACTTGAGCCATTGAATACGGGATCTCTGGTGCCAAAAAATCTCCACAGATTTCAGGAGACTAGCCAATTCCTTTTTGATCACCACTTCCTGGTTTTTGCATTGGAGGGCATGGTCAGAATGTTGCATCACTTTCAGTTGCTCCGTAAGAAGCTGAATTCTGCATTTCCTCCTGTTCAAGAGGAACCAGCGGAGTTGGTGAGTGGTAAAAAAATAAGATTCGTTTAATGAAATTTTGGTTTAAGTTCTCACAAATGTAAAAATATTATTAAAAGAGTTATCCTGAAAAAGAAATCCGACGTAACACTACAAATATCATATTTTTCACCGTTATCATCCTTGTCGGTGATACGTCCTAGTTAGCATTAATTGGATTCTCTCTCATCTAGGTAGCCTGGTTAAGGGGAGATATCTGAGAAAATTGTTAAATAACCAATTAAACTTCAAAACAAGAGAACACATGCGGGTTTATTATATTTGGAATAGAGTCAAGATCAACAAAAGTATATATCTCGCGGTAAGTAAAGATAATTCTGAACTCCACTTACATTATATTTTAGTTGTAAATGAGTACAAGACCTTATTATGTTTTCACCAATCAACTACCCGTGGATTAAATCACATGTTGACAATTATTGCACACCAACCAGCGCAAACTACAAGCTGGAGATAGATAGGGAAAGAGACACACGAAATACGACATGTTTACTAAGGAAACAAAACCCTAGAAATTTTCTAAGCGAAAACATCAGGGTGGGTCGTAAGATATTCCTCAACTTGCTTGAAAAGAGCATGGGAAGTCTTGGCCAACGTTAATTTCCTCTTCTTTGACACTGGGAACGTCTCAACTTCCTATTTAGTTATTGCTTATTGTAATAGGATTCTAATTAGGAAGGAACTTGAGGGTTAGTCTCCTATAAATAGGAGGGCAGTGTTAAGGAGTTCTTTGGGCTAAACACAATGGGCACGGTAGTGTAGGCAGGGAGAAGGGCTTGAGGTGGGTAGCCTCGCCATAACCTATATATCTGTTGTACTCCATATCAGTGAAGATCGTCTATACTCCCGTAGAGTAGGTCAGTTGACTGAACCACGTATATCGCGTGTCCTCAGTATTCCAATATTCTCCTATCTCTCTGTTGTTGTATATGGGCCTATCGAAATCGCTTATGTTGCCCTAACAACTGATATCAGAGCTTGGTTTGTATCTGGGTGAAAGCTGGTGTGGAGTCTCTTTTCAGTGAAAAATTCAAAATTGAGACAGAGGGCTGATTAGTTATTTTAGAAGAAGAGCTGGGGTAATTTGGTAATTCTGCCAAAATTGGGGGAAATTGGAATTAGGGTTTGGAGGTTTGGCAGCCGCCCAAAGAGGAGGAGCTCCCCCCCCCCCTCTCAGCCGTCCAATTCCACGCCCGTCGCGGCCCCTCGCCGGTCCGTAGCGGCCGGCTGTAGCTTCACGCTGTCGAGCCTCGAGGAGAGAGGCTTAAAAACCCAAGGAGAGAGAGAGAGAGAGAGTCATAGAGAGAGAAAAGAAGAGGAGAAGAATCAGGGAGAAAGAAACCCCAGTGACGGGGAGAGAGAAAGTTGGGTAGAGAGAGGGTCTCTCCGCATCGCCACCGCACCAAGGAGGATGACCGAGGCCGAGCCACCGTCGCCATGCCACCGCCAGAAGGAGAGTTCCGGCCGTCCCCTTGCTTCTTTGGTGTTTGGAGTTGTTAAAGATAAAAAAACCCTTGATTTTTGTTGACCAAAAGTCAATAGTTTGACTGGTTGATCAAAAGTCAACAGTGTGATTAAAAGTCAATGGATTGGCTGATTTATGGTATTTTTCAACAGCTTTGGAGTATGCAGGTATGTAAATTGGGCAGATGATGGGCATGGCCGAGTTGAGAAGAATTTGGCCGAGTAAAGGTCATATTGAGGTCTTGTTGAAGCAGATGGGTTCAAGTCAGGTAGATTCACAAAAGATTGGTCATGAGGTTTGGTTCAAGGTAGAGGAGTGATACTCCCTTGTTCTGTGGTATTTGATCAGATCGTGGGTTCATAGTGTTGGACCGGAAGGTGGATCGAGTGAAGACCTTGAACAGAACTTGGGCCTAGTACTCGTTGACAAGGTGCAGATGTAGTGCAGGGGTGGCGAAGTGTCGTTTAGCACTAGTGTTGCAAGTGTCAGTTTACTCACGTGTTCTGCAGGTTACCACCAGGTTGTCCACGAGGATGAAGGAGTGAGGTGCAATAATTACAAGTGAAGGTGTCCAACAAGGTGTTCATGAGAAGGTGATGTAAGGCCGGAGTGAGGCAGTCACGAGAAGGTGATGTAAAGTCTAGTAGTTGGTGCCCTCTTCTCCTATGTGATCGGAGATCGGTTGAGAAAGTATGGCGTCGAAGAGCAGGGTGCAGCTTGCATGCATACTCTGTTATCCTGATAGATCAGTGATGTCATAACGGTTCTCGTGGAGGTAGAGTAGCGAAGATTGGTTGAGAAAGTACGGCACCGAAAAGCAGGGTGAAGCTTGCGCGCATATGATTTTTACATGATGTGTTGAATGATCGAGTGAAGATCATGGTGAGTAGATTATGGAGTCTGATAGGTGCTCGGAGAAGGCGTTGGATGATCGAGTGAAGACCACGCAAGAGTACCCTTCAGACTGAGATGGACGATGAAGTCGTGTTCGAGGTGCAGCATGAAGCTTAATGGAAAAGGTATGCAGTGAAGATGATGATCGGATGTGGAAGAGCAAGTGAAACTCGAGATGACAATTGGTCTTGGAATTTGAGGCAAGGTGGAGATTGTTGGGATGTCTCAACTTCCTATTTAGTTATTGTCTATTGTAATATGATTCTAATTAGGAAGGAACTCTAGCATTAGTCTCCTATAAATAGGAGGGTAGTGTTAAGGAGTTCCTTGGGCTAAACACAATGGGTACGGTAGTGTAGGCAGGGAGAAGGGCTTGAGGCGGGTAGCCTCGCCATAGCCTATGTATCTGTTGTACTCCATATCAGTGAAGATCGTCTATACCTCCGTGAAGTAGGTCAGTTGATCGAACCACGTATATCGCGTGTTCTTAGTGTTCCAATATTCTCCTATCTCTCTGTTGTTGTATATAGGCCTATCGAAATAGCTTATGTTGCCCTAACGGTTGCGGTGGAAGTGGGTGATCACCTTGCCCTTGCATCCTGTGCCTTCGGGTTCCAACTTGGCCTCGCACACGACCTTTTCAATGTTGTCACGCAATACATCACCTTCGAACAAGGTGTACTTGCAAAAATAGTTTTCGGTGTCCAGTTCATCAAACCTGTGAAGCATGTACTTGAAGGGATGTCCTGCAAAGATAATTTAACGCATCGTAAAGAACCGAGGCAAGTTAATCAAGAAAGGATTCCCCCACAACATGACCAATGAATTACCTTCAACGAAAGTAGTTTTGGTGACAGTGCCAACTCCTCCGTCGCCTTGGATAATCTCGCCGCTCTTGAAGACATGAGGCTGGGCCTTAACCAGGACGCGATGTCGTTCGAGGACCATTGCCTTGAAAAGCCTGTGGGGTGCCACTGGGGATGCGTCTTCTTTGATAACAGTGTACACCGCCATGATTTTCTCTTCTTAACTCACTTTGCTACAACTTGAGATAAGTGTATTGCGTGGTATGCGTCTTTAACTAATTTGCACTGTGGAATCAAAAGTGGAATGCTTTCTTTGGTTAGCTCTCAAAATAAGCTCCCGACCAAAGACAACTTGATCAGAATGCATAGACTGGAGGCGTGAGATTCTCTCTACCCTTTGGGCTGGGACGCTGATGAATCGGTCTGTCACCTCTTGTTCCATTGTAAGGTCTCTTGGCCTCTTTGGAATGACTTCACCAAGAAACTGGGAATCTCTTGGTGTGCAGGCGACAACATGCTGCACTCTTTGGCTGATTGGATGAATCTATCAAGTGGAGGTAAGGGTTGGTTCATGATCTTTGGAGCGATAACATGGTTTGTTTAGAACACCCGTAACAAGGTTATTTTTGAAAGTGCGAAGGCAGACTACAAGCTTCTTCTACATATCTCTATCTTTCGGATTCGGGATTGGCTTATCTGGTCTGAATCCTCATCCTTGCTAGCCGGCCAAGACATTTTGCTTTACTTAGACTCTTTTTTTAGGCGTTTGGAACTTTTGGTGTAATTCTTGGGAGCTTTTGCTCACCTACAACCATGTTTAGGCTTGCTTTATACAGTTACATGTTTATAATACAAATTACTTATTAAAAAAAAATTTCGCTGTGATGAAATGGGTAGAGGAAGTCACATTTTATACACATTAGCTAATAGTTAAGTTACGTTTTTTTTTGTTGCAAACTAGTTAAGTTACGTATACACGCAAGGCTAGCTTTGAACCTTGGATTTTTAATTGTAATTCTCAGCTGGACATCGTAGAACAGTCCCAAGTCTTCTTTTCGAGGGAGACTTCAAAAATATTTGGTAAAAATATGTTCTAGTATTATGTGGTTTGATCGACTAATACACAAATACTACAGTAAAATATTAATTTAGAGAGTTTATTATTTAGCTTTTAAATGAATAAAAATATTTGTTAGCCACTAAATACATATAAACAAAAAAATTAGTTTATATTCAAATCAATAAAAAAATATCAATAAATTTTAGTCATTTCTTTGTCGATATTCAAATCATCCAAATTTATGGTATTTAGTATTATTTAAATGTTACACTTAATTAATATATTTTTGTTGCAACAACGTAACAATTACAATGGTCATTTGACGAACAATTCAGAAGATGAAAAATGATGTTAAAATTATCAAACAAACAAGTCTAAAATATACTATATTTTAAAATATTTTTTAAATACGTAAAATATATGTATTTATTAGAAAATATCATTTTATGCGAAAGTTGGGACCAAGATTTAACACTAGGATTTACTAAAAAAATATTAGTTATTATGATAGGGGTTAGTACAATAGAGGAGCTTGACCACGTGTAATTTCATAATGGGTGACTTCCTGGAAACAATTTTGGGATACGTGTGTGTGAGGACAAAACACACCAGAAAATACTAGTGTTGGTCAGTGAAGGTAGTTAGACAAATCACAGAGTGCTACATATGGAGAATAGGACATCTACTAGTACGGCGTGGTTTGGGGACGAACCAAGCGGAAGCTGGTGGGCATGTGAAGCACGTGGGCTTGAACCGATCCCACACTTAAAAAGGAGGGATCATGTGATTGTACGAATAAGGTGCAACGAGGAAGTCACGTATTTAAGGAGGGAGGTGAATGCAATACCACGTTTAAGATATGTTAAGAGAAGCTTTAGTGATTTGAGTATAATATTCATATAAACAAGGTGTACCTTCGTTTCTAGCAAATATCATGAGAGAACTCCAAGGTTAAGCGATCTTGGTCTTGAGTAATTTCACGATGGGTGACCTCCTTGAAAGTTTTTCGAAATTCGTATGAGTTAGGATAAAACACGTTAAGAAAACTCGTGTTGATGTATGAAGACAATCGGTCTATGGTGTTACAGTCATTTTCTCTATAACTTATTTATGAGGTCAAATAGTTATTGGCTTAGCTCCATTCTCATATAACTTTCTTAAACTTTAGGCTCTAAACAAGCTACATAAAACTATTTTGGAGTATTTTAGGATATGACGGAATTGGCTTGTTATACATTTTATCGCTACTCGTGCCTCAGAATGGATTTAGTGGGACGACTCCGGAAATCATCTGGCGAGTCAGGAGTTACTGATCTACCTTGATTCATTGGGACCTGGCTAGAACTATTTTGGAGGAAATTGTAATAGAATTGGAGTTTGTGGTGTGAAATTGCATTTAGCGATTTAAATGTGAAGATAGGGTTTTCCCTATCAGAGTACTCTTTTTCCACTGCGATTTTTCCCAATGAATTTTACTGTTGTGCAGTTTTGACAAAAATATCGGTCACAATTTTGAAATGGAGAATTTCGCATCAAGTAGACTGTAAATAATTATTGTACTATTAATAAAATCTTCACTTATAAAAAAAAGCTACATAGAATTGACAGTGGTTGCACATTAGTGCAACTTCATGGACGACTGATATTTTTTTAACCCATAAAAAATATAACCATTTTCCGACAAATTATTTATCTGCCAACGAATAATGTTTTAATCGTTTAGTCGGAAGCATACATAATAAAAGCGAAAGGCCGATGAACTTGTTAGAAAAGTCAAGAAATATCATCCAAAATGGAAAAACTCTCGCACATTGACAGCGAAGGAGGCATATAGTTAGCAAATAACAATACGTCAAAGTATGCGCTTGCCTATATTCAATTCAACATCTAGAAGCCGAGACATTATTTCTTTCTAAAACTAAATAAAAGCCATGATTTGGGTCGATTAGTCAAGAATGGAGTGCTGAGGCGAAATTGAAAAATCAAAGGCAAATTAGTTATAAATAGCAACCTTCTAATCCCCTTTCATCACAACAAAATAGAAACACACAAATATCAGTTATTATATATTATCGTCTCTAGCTTTTCTAACACTTAAGAACATGGCGGTGTACACAGTCAGCAAGGAAGACGAATCCCCGGTGGCAGCCCACAGGTTGTTCAAGGCATTGGTCCTCGAACGACACAACGTCGTGGTTAAGGCTCAGCCACATGTCTTCAGCAGCGGCGAGATCATCCAAGGCGACGGAGGAGTTGGCACCGTTACCAAGATCACTTTCGCTCCAGGTAATTCATCGTTTTTGTTCCTAACGCAAACAACACAAAAAGTACATAAGACAATGAATGGCAATTGGTCAAGGTGTAAGGGAATTACTTTCTAATTAATCACTTTGCCTTTTTCAGGACTTCCCTTCAAGTACATGTTGCACAGGTTTGATGAATTGGACGTCGCAAGTTGCTATTGCAAGTACACCTTATTCGAAGGTGATGTGTTGAAAGACAACATTGAAAAGGTCGTGTACGAGGTCAAGGTGGATTCCGTAGGCTCAGGAAGCAAGGGCAAGGTGACCGTCCACCATCACCCGAAGCCTGGTTGCAGCGTTAATGAAGAAGAAGTCAAGCTCGGGCAAGAGAAGGCCCATGCTTTTTACAAGCAAGTGGAGGAGTACCTAGTTGCACACCCCGAAGCTTTCGCTTAGAAAACTTCTATGGTCTTGTTTTCTAGTCAAACATATTGCATTTTGAAGTGTGCCTATTTGATATTTCGATCATATTCTATTTTCATTTTGTATTTTGCTGTGCTTGGTGTGCCAATAATAGTCAACACGTAGTTTGGTCCTTTTGTATTTTGCTTGGAGAAAGCGTACTACGGTATTGTACTAGTTTGGAATTGAAATAAAATGTGGGTGGAGATCCGAACTACCCTGAATTACTCTAAAATGTACTCTCTTTGATTTTGTCTCTATTGGAAATCTAACAAACTCGCCAAGTGTTCATGAATCATGTGGACTTAATTTTTTTATTGTCTTGAATATATGTAAAATAATTTTTTTATCCATATATTTTGTGTCCAAAAATTCAATTTAAGTCACTCCTATAAACTCTTCTTATATTATAATCTCTTTAAAATGATTTTTTTTTTCAAATGTCAATGATATAATTTTAATATTTAGAGAGCTTAACTGTAAAAATTGTTCAGATTATCTTGAGATACATGTTATTGTTTGTTTAATCAATATATGTTATGTGGAATTATCGTGATCTGGTCATTAGAAAAAGGAAATCACCAAAAAAATCATAACATCATTGTTAGTAAAGGCACCAAATAAAATTAGAGTTTTTTAGTAGACTTTGATCTGCGCAAAACATTTGACAATTCAAAGGGAATGATTAGAAGAATCGAACGTTTTCGCGACGTTGATAATATTAAGGGTAAATTACCCCTAGTCCTTAATGTTTGGTCATCCTCTCTCTCGGGTCCCTGCATTTTTTTAAATGAGTTTACCGTCCCTTGACTTTGGTTTTAGAAACTCTCGGGTTCCTGCCTGACATCAACACCCATTTTTTTATTTTTTGTCAACAAAAATGACCAAAATACTCTTGAAGATGATAAGTTTTTTTCTTTTTTTGAGGGTATTTTGGTAATTTCTATGAAAAAAATGGGTGCTAACGTCAGCCAGGGACCTGAGAGTTTCTAAAACCAAAGTCGGGGGACGGTAAAATCATTTTTAAAAATGCAGGGACCCGAGGGAAAGAATGACTAAATACCAGGGACTAGAAGGTAATTTACCCTAATATTAATTGCTATACCGATGACCAATTCCCGTATTTAAATTAACAACATAAAAGCTACTAGTCTTCGAAGGTAAGCTTTCACATCGCAAAATGTCACCAAAACGCGGTTGACTTTCTCTCAACCGCAATTGAATTTTAAACGACGGCAAGAAATCAGCGGATAATTATTATTTGTAAAGGTAAACTTTTTGACCAAGAATTATACATTGTTATGATTTGAATTCTGAATTTCCGTCAAATCGTCTTACACCTCATACCGGAAGCGAATTTGGTGCTGGCAACGTAAGTTTACCAGGACTATCCTGCTCAAATCTGGACCGTTGATTTAAAATCTTGAATTGTCCTGATTTCACACGTGTATCCCCTTCTTATTCATGAGATATTACAATTTTGCCCCTAATCCAATATCTCTCTCCTTACCATGATTAAAATTCATTTTACTACCATGATTTCGAGATTTTATACGTCATTACTTTACCGTTCTAAATTTTTTAACGAGACAACACTCACCTCCAACTACCCAGATGTCTTTGTCAATCGAATATATATGGATAAACTCTAGTAAGCACCGCCAAACACTGGAGGAGCAGTATTGGAAAGACCAAATTCAATTGCTTTCGATTTGGGAGGCCACCGGATCAACCGCCGCGTTTGGAAAAATTAATACGCCAAGGTGGGACCCATCCTCCCACTTAAGCTTTTCATCCCGCGTTTGGACAAACTCTCATTGCTGTTGGTGTTGTCTTTGCATTAAATGGTGCTTTGCTTTGCTCTCGTATAGTGTATATCTTCTTTCTTGATAAGTAAACTTTTTTGTATATATCCAACGTAATTACATATGAAATTACATTGAATATATAAAAATAATAATACATCTCCACCCAAAAAAAATGCAATTACATATGTATCTTATGCTAGTTCGAGGACGAGTCTTCGCCTAATACATCTCTTTGGACTAATCTTTGAATTAATCTCAACAACCTAGTTCTCGCCCTAAAAACTTATTAAAAAAAAGTTCTCGCCCTAAAACAGTGTAACCAGAGTCATTTAGATGAGAAGGCTCCATCTTATAATTAGCTGGTTGCTATTTGTGTTGACGCTCTAGATAGAGGCTGCCAATGGTTGTAACTGGTGTAGTTATGGAGTTAATATATACCAATCTTTTTACCCAAAAAACATTCATTTTATCGGCCATCTCCTAGATTTATCCTCCTCGTACATATATTATAACCATGGTTAAACCACAGCACAGTTATTAGTGTAGTGAATAAGAGATCCTCGGAAAAAATAATTAAATAACCAATTAAACTTCAAAACAAATGTACACATTGAGGTTTGTTAGATTTGGAATCGAGACAAGATAATTCAAGATATATATATATATATATATATATATATATCGGAGTAATTCAAGATAATTCTGAACTCCACTTGCATTATATTTTAGTTGCAAATGAGTACAAGACTTTATTATGTGCTTTCTCCAAGCAATCTACACATGGACTAAGTCACATGTTGACATTTATTGCACACCAAACAGCACAAAATACAAACTGAAAAATAAAACATGGAAAGAGACACACCAAATACAACATGTTTAGTGAGGAAACAAGACCACCAAAGTTTTTCTAAGCCAAAACATCAGGATGAGTCCTAAGATACTCCTCCACTTGCTGAAAAATAGCATGGGCCTGCTCCTCCCGAGCATTGATTTCCTCTTCATTGACACTGCAACCAGGCTTGGGGTGAAAGTGGATGATCCGCTTGCCCTTGCATCCCGTGCCTTCGGGTTCCATCTTGGTCTCGTACACGACTTTCTCGAGGTTGTCACCTAACGCATCACCTTCGAATAAAGTGTACTTGCAAAAATAATTTGCGGCGTCCAGTTCATCTATCCTGACGAGCATATACTTGAACGGTTGTCCTGCAAAGACAATTAATTTAATCCATCGTCAGGAACCGAAGCAAAATAATCAGGAGATAATTTTCGGACAACATATACCAAATAATTACCTTCAACGAAAGTAGTTTTGGTGACAGTGCCAACTCCTCCGTCACCTTGGATGATCTCGCTGCTCTTGAAGACATGAGGCTGTGCTTTAACCAGGACACGATGTGGTTCGAGGACCATAGCCTTGAAAAGCTTGTCGGGTGCTACCGACGATACGTCTTCTTTGACAATAGTATACACTGCCATGTTTTTTTTTCTTCTTTGCTCGATTTAATTTTATGCGTCTTTAATTAGTTTTCGCAGTGATGAAATGAGAAGAGGAGGTCGTCTTTTATATGCAAGGGCGACGAGTCAAGTTGCGTACACTCAGCAAGGCTAGCTTTGAACTTGGGGTTTCTAATTCCAGGTCTTCTTCTCGAGGGCGACTTCAAAAATGTCTTTTCATGTCCTCCTTAATGGGGTCCGCCCATCTGCTTTGACGAATTGTTTTTCCAATGGATGATGTTGACGTAATATTTTTACCCGATATCAAATTTTTATTATTTAGTCTAATAGTTATCCGAATACTCGAAAAAATTTTATAAAAAAATAGAAGTTATGAGAGTTAGTAAACTTTTGTGGAACTTGTGATAAAGCTAAAAACAATTAAATTCTGCGGGGACATATATCAAATTTTTATTGTTAAAATATTTCAATTTATCGAAAGACCTACGGTTGAACTTTAAAAAACTATCTTTAATTAGTTTCTCATAAATATTTTAAAGAGAAGTGAGGCAACTAGTTAAAAGAGAGACAAATACATTTGGCCAAGTAAAGGAGATCGTCCGATGTTTATTTTAAAATTGTGTTGCAAAATAATTGTTGATCATTAAACTTTACATTTTATCTTAGAATACGACATTATGTTGACATGCCTCCGCTTCTAGAAGTATACCTCACTTGTTGACATAATTGTCGAGCGGATAAGTTTTGAACGAAGAAGTGATCCGAATACCATGCCTCCGCTTCTAGAAATATACCTCACTCGAAAAAAATAGAAGTGGTGGAACACAATTGGATTAAATATTCTATCAGATTCGGATCAAGATCGTGCGAAACATTGATAAACTTAAAGAAAAATGTGAATTAAATATGGACTCGTCTATTTTTCTTATAAGTGGATTTTTTGTTGTGATCGATATTTGAGCTCTAGTAACTTCTCACCCTTCTCTTGTACCCTTTCTACCTGCACAAAATTGGAAGTCGTGTTGTATAGTTTCCACTTTTAATATAGCAAATCACGTATCTATGCTCTGTCTTTAAGGAAAACGATGGGTAGTTTCTGACGTTGGAATTTATGTTTACATACAAATCAGCCTAGAATAAGTTTCACATCCAAATAAATTCATAGATTTTCCTTTTTTAAGAATTGTTATGAATAAAAGTATATTTTGAACAGACCAATACATTTGCTGAACATTAAACTAGGTGTTCATAGATCAGATGACGATTGTGATATAAATTGTAATTTTAAATATTTCAGCAATATATAAACTCAAAGAAAAGCCTACAAAGTGTTAATCAAATTAAAAATATTAAAATAGCCATTTTTACCAACAGAGTTAGTTTAACTAGTAATCATCTTAAATATGGTCCAACAATATTCGACTTTAATACATAATTTCACGAAAAGAAACCTTGTGTTGGATTGGTTCTACAAAAGTAGTGAAAATTAGACCTAAATTTTATGTTATTTAACTCATTGGATCTAATGTTGTGATATGATATCGGAGCAAGTTAATCTATCAAATAAAAATTTACACTACCGATCAGCAATTGATGTCAACACTAACAATATCGAAACAGTAATCGAGCTATTGGAAATCTCTAGTATTCTTACAAAACGCCTTGATGAAAAAGGAAAGGACAAGAACACAGCTAACACAACCACAAGCAACTGGAATTATTGCCTCGTGTCACTATATTATGAACAATACAGAGGGAAAATTAACGTAAAGAATGAAAATTAATATATTTTTTCTCACGTAAGCAGGCCAAAGAACACAAACAATCCAAAAAAAAGTACACTTTTGAGAAGGCTTCAGAACTCTGCGAGGCTATCAACAAGTGCTACCTTTTATTACCGGTCTTTCGCTTCCCATCCGCTGGTACTGGCTGCCTTCCAGTCCTATGAAGAGGATTGCCAGCTCCATTCACCACTTTCCTTGGCTGGGAAGGCCCTTGCATTGGACTTAAGTTTCTGCTGCACGAATTCAGCAATGCAATCAGCTCATCCCGGCCCCTACACGAAGAGAGATCATAAGCAGATGTGAAACTGAAGTATGTTGGCACTAATTACCTTAAGTGTGAACTCCTTGCAACTTTGGATTTCGGTTTTTTAGTTTGAGAATCAATCCCGTTAGCGAGGCTGCTAAATTTTGACTGGTTGAATTGCCAAAGCAGATCAGCTTCCGAGGAATCGCTCGTACCAGCATCATCCATATCATCGGTACCAGAGAGGTTGAACCGGTTTGCACCCGTGAGCATCCCCACATATGATTGATCGGGGCATACGTTGGAGGAGTCTGAGAGATATTTCTGGAGAATGGCATCGGGTAGGATTCGGCTCTCTGGCTCCCAACAAGCTGGAGAGTTTTCGGCTCTCTTCATTCCATCCTGTTTGTTCACCATGACCTTATCTACCCATTCAGCTGAGCCCATCTCCTTCTCATCATCCCTGCTACTTTTACTAGGAGTGACAACTGGAGGCCATGGGGGTGAGGAGTTTGCCAGTAGCTCATCAAGATCAAAACTCTCTCTTTTCTTCCTTAAAGCAGGGGTTGTCTGAACCTGTAGAACCAGCAACTCATGAAAATTTGAACTTAAAGACTGACTTCAATTTACGGACTATACTAATGTGCAAGTAGCCGTAGAATCTCAGTGCAGAGGCAGTTAGAATGATAAAGATACCACTTTGTACTGCATTTCAACTTTCACGGCGAAGAACCAACAGGAACGTAAAATATCAAGATCCAGTCCCGGTCAGATTGTCCAAACTGTATATGCTAATGCAGAACCGGACTCTTTTCCGATGTCCACAAGTCAAAACTTTTTGAATCATGTGAACAAATCATTCAAAACTAGTGTTCTCCTTATCATCTTACTGAAACTTTACACCTGAACCGTTACACGTAAATGCAAATAACAAAAAATTTGGAATCCCGAGATTAGCAACATCGATCGGGATATGAGATTACCTCTGTGCTGCGGATGTCTTCCATTGGTTGTCTTATCTTGTTTCTATTGTCAGCAATCGGCTGTTTACAGTCAAATGGAGATAACTCGCCGTCTTTTCCCCTGTAGTTATCACAGACAGAAAATTGCAAGCATTCTGCATCTCCTCCCTTTCTTGCTAAAGCTGACTTCAGGCTGGCTATCTGGAATAGATGTCAACGGTTAGAAATTTAGCATCTTCCGAGAAAAATAAAGAATTAAAATGCTAGGACAGAGAAAAAAAATTGCCTGTTCCTTTAGCTCTTTTACATCAGCACTGTCCTTGTTGACTTTAGCTGCTCCAAGTTCGACTGTCGCTACCCGCTCAGCAAATTTCAATGTACTAATTGTTTCACTAACAGCATCAGACTCCGGGCTGATGTGGACAAACATTAATGTTTTGGCTTGCCCTCCTGAAATTCATACGTATTTAAGTACCAATGTTCCATTGGCGCAAAAAAGTCCAATACCCGAAGAGTAATAGAAATTTGAAACTTGGAATTATTTCCTTTACCTAGTGAGTCCTGAAGCAATTGAGTGAGTTTGCTATTTCTATAAGGCACATGAGGATTCTTTTGAGCAAGTGAAGCAATCACGTCGCCCAGAGCGGAAAGAGATTTGTTTATGTGTTGTGCTTCTTTCAATCGATCTCCCGTCACCTCAGATTTATCAACTCTCTCACTTCCCGCCAAGTCAACTAGATGTAGGCAACCGCGAAGAACGGCACCAGATGTCAAATCTTTTCCTTGAACGTGAACTGTTAAACAACTACAAGTACAACAAAGACAACATTGCCATCACTCGAGAGCACAATCATGAAATCCTAGATAGAACTACAACAAAGAACATGTAACAACCTGTGAGAACGACTGCTTCTGTCATTCAAAGCTGTTGCTCCCACAGCACGGTTTCTTTGTCCAAGATTCATGAGATCAATAACATCACATGTTGAAGACACAATAACAAGGTTTGCGTCTGGTACGCTAAGACCAGTCTGAGAGCTGTTACGGATTTCTAATGTTTTCGTGTGTCAAGGAATTTGCTTGTGAAAATAGCATCGATATTAATCTTTGATTGTGAATTCAAATAGCTAGGATGAAAAGAAAATAGGCAAAAATAATTATTTAACCATTCTAGCCACTATAAAGGATATCTCTTGTTACTTCCATCCGTCACTAGGAGATCCCTGACTTGCTCATTGTAAATTTCAATCATTTGCACAGCAACATTGTATCGGAAAATGTCCTTCCGTTGTTCAGCTAGATGAAAAAGATCACCTAAAGCCCTGTAATTCACACCTTGGTTTTTCTCTGTCAAATCTTTCGGCCCTGACTGAAATAGTGGAAAGTAAAGTAAATAATCTTTACACAGGCCTTATATGTATCAGAACAATTAGTTTCAAACTAACTACTTACCATTGTATAAGTTTTTCCTGATCCAGTTTGGCCATATGCAAATATGCAAACATTATATCCATCTAGAACTGATCGAATAAGTGGTTGCATATCAGCAAATACCTCCGCTGCAGTTCAAGGAAACAAAGAATGAAGAACAAAGTAATTTGACACAGGAACCATATGAATGAATTTGGCAGGAAAAAAGACACTAATACATGAAAGCTTTCTCGGGTAGAACCAACCTACCTTGTGTAGCAGATGGTCCAAAGACTTTATTGAAGTTGAAAGACTTAAGTCCTGTCCCATGCCTTGATGGCGTGTTTATAGTTATAGCCCCATCTTCTATATGATCAACATTGCTCAAGTAGTTTGATTGTCCAGGCGAAAAGGGTCTCACTCGACAATAAACTCTAATGCTTCCTGGTTAAGATGTCTCGTGTCATCAAGACATTCTAGAACACAAATGAACTAGGTTGCTTGGCGAAGAATAATGTACATACCCTTCAGGTCTTGCACCAGATTGTACAGTTTGCGATTTTCCTCAAGGACCTTATGGTAACCAGAAGCAGCATGAGCTAGACCATGTATGTGCATCCCTGAGGAAACAACAACATCAACTCAAACCTCGAAACAGTCGATGTTGTTGATGAATGTGGTTATAAAATGATCTGTTTTTGTGCATACCAAGGTTGTTGAACTCCTCGTGAAACGTCATTTGCATGAATTGCATGCCAGCTTTGGTTGTATGCAGTGTACGCTTTAAATCCTGCAAGAAAACCGATTTAGTAAAGCATGCAATTGCAAAGACAAAGAAGAGGAAACAATGCAGAGTACTTCAGTCCCGGTTATACCTCAATATCCTTTTGCTGTTCATCAAATATCACTCTCTGTTTTATGATTTTGTTTCTGAATACCTCATCTGAAACATTCTTTTTGTGATGGATTTCCTCTTGGTTTATTACCTTGAAGCTCCTGTCCTCTGACTGTATGAGTAACAAGCAGAAGAAGGTCCAAAAGGTCAGTTACATCCGGTTATAGAGGCTTAAAGGAATAATCTTTGCTGAAGGTAGAGGTTTGGAAGTACCCTAATATCAACAGATTGAGATCTTGAGAAAAACTTGCTAGATTGGGAGACCCCCATGTCTTTAGAAGATGACTTTGCCTACAAATCATAAAACCATTTTGTGGCAGAACAAATATAAGATCATCTACATGTTTAAAAATATAAAATTGCTCACAGGTTGAAGACAACCCAATTTCCAAAATAATATATGGAGTCTTAAATTAATCACATACCATGTCACGTTGGTTCGAAATCCGATGTTCAAACTCCTCAGCAACCTTACTCAGCACGGATTCTACCAACTGCCATAGCAAGGACCAAAATTGGATAGGAAACGATCAAAATGAATGGAAGAAAGAAAAATTATGGTAATAAGGTAGTTCACGCTGGTAATTCTTGAATAACAATAGAATCACAGTCTGAAACAGAACACCATGTAAACTGCTGTTTGGTCGCTCAATGTTTGGATGCTACCTAGAATCTCCAAAATCAAAAAGACAATTGAAGATGCATAAACCAATCCTAGAAATCAAGTAAGCAGCATTAAATATGTAGTTCTTACTGTTGGAATTTCGTCTGGCTTCTTGTCTAACAACACGGCACGAACAAGCATTCCCAAGGAACCATTTGCCTGCACACATGAAAAAACAAGCATTAGACATTTCTGATGCCAATTAACCAAATGAAAATAGAATACAACAGGATAGCATACAGACCATTTTATTACATTCAACATCATTGGTGAACAATCTCTCGCTGTTCGACAAGGTTCTGGACAAAGAGTTGGTAAAGGGCTCAGAATTCTTCCTCACAAATGACTTCCCTGACACAACGGCTTTCACGTTGCCACCAAACTTCCAAATCCCATTCCCACCGGCCTGTTTCCACTCGCTGTAGGATTTGAGGGCAAGAACACAATTGACAACCCTGGCAGATTTCCCTCCCTGGAAGCAGAATTTACATTAATCCATCAACTAACAAACCATCAAAACAACAATGCGAAAAATCCGGAGAACATAATCGAAGACGACATACTTGCTCGAGATCAGAGGCCTCGAAAGATGGGAGACCCAACTCTTGCACAGCCACCAGGAAGTTCCTCACATTCTCGAAGTACTGAAACGCCGACAAGGCAGCCCCATCCGGGATCAGAGCAGCATCACAGGGGCTCTCAACCACCTAAACAGAAAAATTCACCGACCAAATGAATCATAACTAATTACAACCAAAATAGAAAAACAAAAGGATCGAAATAGCACCGAACCTTAGGAACAGCTCCTGGCTGAATCTTATTAATCGCATTGCAGAGAAGAATTCCACTCCTCAAGCCGAGCCGGAACTCCTCCTCGGAAGGCTCCGCAGGCAAGTCCTTTCCGGCCACCACTCCCACCGTCTTCCTGAGCCACCCGGCCGCCTCGTTCCTCCTCGCCCCTGCCCCATCCCAAACACAATGTCAACCGGCCTCCCATAACTCAATCATACATTTCGGCAAAAAAAAAATATTATAAGAATAAGAGAGAGGCTAACCAGCTTCCTCGGCTCTTCTAGAGTCGAGATCAAGATCCCTTGCCCTGGTCCCGTGCTGCTGCAACACGTCCTCGACGACCGACGCCGCCGAGAACGACAATGCAACTTCCCCTCCCATCCTTCTCCCAGAAAAAACGACCGGCCGACCACAACCGCCTCCTCCTTCCTCAGACTGCGATCGATCGACCGACCGAGCGAGTGAGTCTTTAAAGTTGTTGCGAGTTCGCTCTTGCTAATTAATATTGCAATTAAAAATAGAAATAAAAGTGAAAATATATCTTTAGTCTTTACAGCCTCGCTCACACTATCTCCTCCTCCCTCTTCATCATGAGCTTTTTCTCCCTTTTCCTCTCTCTCTCTCTCTCTCTCTCTCTCTCTCTCCCTACTTATTACTTGCAACTAAATACTCCCCTTTCTCTCTCTATCTCTCTTTGGCTTTCTTTCTCGTTTCATATGATTCTTCTTCTTCTTATTGATGGTGCGGTGCGTGTATCCGAACCTGGCTCCGAGCCTCGGGACTTCCACTTCACTCTATTTGCCCGTTTCCTATTTTGTTCGGTTTTTGGTTCTTTTCTTCCCCTTTTTTGATTTTTTTGAACGCGGAGGGTACAACGAACCCCAGGTGCTTTTTTCGCCGCGCGTGGAGGTGGAGAAGGGAGTGTTTTCCACGCGCTATTTTGTCGCTAGTGTTTGTTGGTTGGGTAGGTTTTTTTTTTTGGTGGCGGGTAATGGAGTATTGGAGGAAAGAGATTAGGAATGGTAATCATACTATGATGATTTCCATATTTTTGTTGTCCATATTAATTTTGGAGGTTTAGAAATAGAATTTTTGGATAAAAACTCTATATAGTCATTAAATTATTCGTGATTTTTACAATGGTCACTCAACTTTTTTCATGAAGGTAATTAAACTTTTATTTGAAATTTTTTTTCAAGACAAGTCTTTACTAACGGGTTAAGTTTTTTGTACAGTTGACATGTCACATCAGCACGAAAATGACATCGATTAGTCGAGCAAACTCGGGCAGTTGCGCGAGCTGTTACATGTCATACAACTGAAACTACGGATACTATTTTGATGAGTTGTAAATTTCAACACTAATGTGTCAAACCGTTATAGCGCAATATACTAAAGTGAAGTTTTCTAATTCTTCTTTTGCACTGTAACATGGGAAAAGAACTAAGAATGGGATCCACTTTTGTTGTTGTGTACTTGATTGATCCATTGAAGATGGGAATCTGGGTTAAGTTTTGAATGTATTCTTGGTGGGCAAGAAGTCAATAGTGGTAATTAATTTTGGTAGGGATATGTACAGTGTACTAGGTTGACTTTTAATTCTGCACTACATAGGGAGTAACAAGGTCAAAAGCAATATCGAAGGGTTGGCCAATAGAGATATTATATATTCCCGCGAAGGAAACTCGTTATGTAATTACCACTAATAAACATTTACGTTTCTTTAACCCAACTAATACATTTGAAATTTTTCACTATTGTACTTACATAAATATGATTTAGTACACTAATAGGTATCAAAATTCTAAGAAGTGATAATTCGGAGTTGATCTTACAAATTTTATTTCCTCTCACATAAATTTTATTAAAAGATAATTTAAATATCATCAATTAATATAAAAATATCATCATAAATTTACTCAATAAATTTTGACACAACGAGAGGGATTGGATTCGGTGATGCTTATCCCTTAGCAGCACCAATCGAATAATATGGAGGACTGGCAGCACATCACAACGGTATATCAGTTTTTCGGTGGCACATCACAACGGCATATCAGTTTTTCGGCGACACATCACAAAGTACAGTACATTGTTTGATGTGTCGTTATTCATGTATACCGCCGTATAATGTGTTGTCCGATTGGTACTACTAAATTTATGTTGTCTACACCCAATCTAATCCCAAGGAGAGAATACCACGGAGGCAAATACCTTTCCTGCATTGGATTCGAAAATAAATTCATGATGCACGTGTCAATTCTAGGATGAGTCGTTCTAACCCTATAAGAATTGGGCGTGCAACTCTTTTTTGATAGCCACATAATACACCTTTTTATTTTTGTAGTAAGATTTAGATTTGGGCTTCCAAAAAATATATGGAAATTCGAGTAGGGAAAAAACTCTTAACAAAAAAATGCGAAAAATGAACTAAAATATAAAAATTTTAAAAATTATCAGCAATCTTTTAAAAAGATTGTGCAACATACTAAAAAAATGTTTATCCCATAGTCTTGATTGCATTCCGAAATAGAGCCTTCTTAAGTCAGTGGATTCAAAATTAGCATCGGGCCAATGTCTTAAGTCTTATATAATATGCCGTCGTTTTTGACAAGGATGTCTCAGCGACAAGTTGATTTTCCCTCCATTGCTTTTCGAACGCATTGTTTTTTGGAAAAATTTTAAGTCATGTGATTTCAAATTGAAAATTCAGTTCTATGTTGTTTACACACTTTTTCTCAGGCAGATCTAGGGTAGCTGTCCGGCTAACTAGACTCAAAATGGTACCGTTCTTAAGTAGATGATGATATGTAATCCGATAAATTATCATAACAATCTATTTTTTTAATTTAAAAAAAAACCCAATTGCAACCAACTCTAGTTCGTCGACTTTAGGTAATTAACTGGATTACACGTCATCAACAACTTAGCCCACTCATTTGCCACATGTCCGTAGCGTAGGCTTAAGAACGGTACTGTTTCGAGTCTAGCTAGCCGGGCAGCTGCCCTAGATCTACCCGGAAAAAAGTGTGTAAACTACATGGGATTGATTTCCCAATTTGAAACTACATGACCTAAATTCTGAAAATGTGAAACCGCATGGTACTAAATGGGCATTTTTTTATTTTTTTAAGTCTCCTTTATCCAAAATCGAACATTATCAGATCCAATTATAAGAGACGAGTCTTTTAATATTATATTTTACATTAGTAATCTTAAACCAATATTTTTTTAAAATTAATCTAATTCATTTACCACCTTGTTATTTCTGAAGCATTTTACCTACAAGCAATACTAGTCAAATAATAACCGTGGGTTTGGTTGTGGTTGTTATTTTTCTAGAGGCTGTGCTTAGTGGCGGACCCAAAAAATTACATTTTTTGGATGAAATTTTGATATATTGTCATATTTTAAAATAGATATAATATTATAAATAAAGTTCAATTTTTTCAGAAAAATAAAGTTTTTATATTAATTATGGGAGCAAAAAATGAAATTTCAATGATATTAATGGGTACGTGGAAGGTTGTACCATGTTGACATGGGTCTATCACCGGGCCCCGACGGGTTACATGCTGCATTTTATCAGCGCAATTGGGTCATCGTCAAAGATAACATCTTTGACTTCATCCAGAAGATATTCCAAGGAGTTTGCTCACCCAAAGCTAGGGGTGAGGATAAACCCGACAAAAACCGCAAACCGGACAACCCGACCACACCGACACACTGCCAAAAGTCAACCTGACCGTAAAAATGGTGTCGTGGGTTGTAATCGTTGTTAAACTGACTTTTTCGGTGTCGTTTCGGTGTCGTTATTTCCTGAACCCGAAACACCGCTACACCGAGCAAAAATGACGTCGCTTTCGGAAAATATAAATACCTAGTATGTTACCTACTTCTTGACTCTGCTCAACACACAACCCTTCATCTCATTCTCTCTATTCTCAAAAAAATTGTGTTCTCCTTCTCTATTCTCCCTTCTCCATCTCCTTCTCCTTCTCCGTCTCTCGAAATCCGCAGCATCTCCTCCCTTTTACCGTCTCCGTTGTTAGCAGCTCCTCCTCTCACTCGTCAATCCACTATTTTCCCAAATTGATTAGAAACTAAAAAACCCAAATCGCCAGGAAACCCTAAAAACCCAAATCGTTCCTAGTTTACTTAATGCATATTGCATGAAAGAATTTTGGTAAAGAAAGAGGAAGATGAACGCATCAATCGAAGCTAAGAAAAGCGTTAATAGAGACGGTTATTTGAGAGCAGGAATCAAGATGAAGAGGGAGACGGTTGAGCTGGCCAATTTCTGTATATCAATGCAAGTGTTATGTGTTTATGTGTACACGTATACTAGTTAAGTAGCCTTATATATGGAAAGAACTCAAGTTACAGTTGGTTGGCCTAGATGGGGCCTAGAACCTTTCTTCTCTGTTTCTTTACCCAGGCTTGAACTCTCTGGACTTTGACTTCTTGGGCTTCAACAGCAGCTGGTGAATTGATCAGAGGAGGCAGTTTGTCCACACCGCCAGCCCGATCACAAATTGGTTTCACCGACGCACCGTGATGCCGTCGGTGTTGGGCAACACCGTGACGCCGTCGGTTGGGCTCGGAGAAAATTAGGGTGATCGGTGTCGGCTCCAAAAAGTGGACAAAAACCATGAGATCGACGTTTACTCACCCCTACCCAAAGCCATCAACGAGACCTCTTTGGTTCTCATTCCTAAGGTGGACCAGTCGCAGACCCATGCCCACTTTAGACCTATAAGCCTTTACAATGTGTCGCTTAAAACCATCACGAAGCTGCTGGCGGCGAGACTCCAAGAAATCATGCCTAAATGGGTTGGTCTGCTCCAAAACAGCTTCGTCCCGAGGCAAAAATTTCTGGAAACATAGTCATTTCCCAGGAAGTTATCCATACAATGAAGAACAGGCGCACGAACAAGAGACTTATGACTTTGAAAGTTGACTTGAAAAAGGCATATGATCGCATTCGATGGTCCTTTGTCAGGGAGACTCTCTCACTCCTTCTTATCCCCAACTGCATAATTGACCTAATTTTGGAATGTATCTCTACTTGTTCTATGTATGGGTTGTGGAATGGTGAGAAAACGACAGTGTTTAATCCCTCCCGTGGTATTCGTCAAGGAGATCCCCTGTCCCCGTATATTTTCGTCCTTTGTCTTGAGAGACTTAGCCACCTTATCCAAACTAGCATTGACCAAAAAGGGTGGAAGCAAATTAAGATCTCGCGGAATGGGGCTATGTTATCCCATCTTTTTTTCGCCGATGACTTTCTTTTGTTTGCTGAAGCTTCTCTTGATTAAGCAGTTATTATTAATGGAGTCATTAATCAATTTTGCTTGGTTTCAGGGCAAAAGAAGAACAAAGCAAAGACTAAGTTGTATGTGTCAAAAAATATTTCCCAGTCGCTTGCGAAGGAGCTGGAAAGATCACTCGGGGTCTCCCTCATCAACAATCTTGGACGCTATCTGGGGATGCCGGTGCTCCATGATCGTATCACCAAAAACACCTACGCTTACATAGTGGAGAAAATCTAATCTAGACTCCAAGACTGGTGTGTTGAGAAGCTCACCTTCGCGGAGAGAATGACCCTAAACCAGACTGTCCTCTCCGCTCTCCCCATATACGCTGCAATCTACAAAGATCCCTGCGGGTATTTGTGATGACATCGAGAAGATCCAAAAAGATTTTCTTTGGGGTCCTCAAATGATAAGAAAAAACCCCATCTTGTATCCTGGGAGACGGTATGTCAGCCTAAGAAGACTAGAGGTCTTGGGCTGAAAATTTTAAGGGATCATAACTTAGCCCTCCTCATGAAACTGGCATGGGGTATGCTCACCAAGAAATCAAATATGTGGGTTCAAGTGCTCATGGAAAAATACGTTAATGATAAGGGCCCGATCCCAGAGGTGACCTGTAAAGCTTCCCACTCGCCGCAATGGAAAACCCTAGTTTCTCTGTGGCCTGATATGCTGAATGGTGTGCTCTGGAATGTCTGAGATAGAGCCTCAGTTTCCCTATGGAAAGATATGTGGATCCCAAATGCAGGAAGCCTAGAGATGGAGGCTACATGTGCAATCCCCGATAAGATTTTGCCTATGAAAATCAGAGACGCTGTCACGAATGAAGGCGAATGGAACTGGGTGTTGCTTGGAAAATTCCTACATACTAAACACAATGAATCTGATTGCAGGTGTTCCCACCCCACCCCCCCCCCCCCCCCAACGAGCGGATAGAGGCCCCAACCTTATTTCTTAGAGATTTTCACATAACTGAGAGTTCAGTACTAAGTTGGCTTATGGTCTCATCTGCGAGGACCTGGACATTGAGGGCAGCCGTCTATGGCAACAAATCTGGAAGTGGCATGGTCCCCAACGTATGAAGAAGGTCTAATGGCTGGCAGGCCATAAAAAGCTTCTAACTAATGCTATTCGACGTAGAAGACATATGACAAGCGATGGCACCTGCCCCTGCTGCAAAACGCAGGATGAGACCTTCTTGTATGCCCTAAGAGACTGCAATATCCTTCAGAGAACTTGGTCACCACTTCTTACAAAGTTTAACTAGAATGCCTCAAACTTCTTCTCTAACGACCTACACTCGTGGCTCGAAAAGAACATGATTGGATCTGAACAATGGACTATGATTTTTCTTGTTTCCTTACACCATATCTGGCTCTGGAGAAATGATACTATGTGGGGAGACAGTAAAGCCTGCCCATCTAATCAACTTGCTTTCATATGTAACAGGGCAGAAGAGATTCAAGTTGCTTGGGAGGCTGGTAAGACGATGCAATGCAAAACTAAGAAAAGGGAGAAGCTAATGGGCTGAGAAGCACCACCTCGGGGTTGGTGGAAGCTTAATATGGATGGCACGAAGCGCTCCTCCTTGAATATGACTACTGCAAGAGGGGTTATCCACGACCTGACAGGACAGTGGATTGCTGGTTTTGCGTCCAACTTAGGAAACTGTTCGAGCAACAATGCCGAAGCTTGGGCTGTCCTCAAGGGCATGGAGCTTGCTTGGAGTCTTGGTCGTAAAAAAGTCATGCTTGACTTGGACTCCCAGCTTGTTGCTAACCTCTTGACTGCTAGTAGGCCAACTCACCCGGCATGTTCCTCCATCATGATTGATATCCGGGAAGTTTTAAGTAGGGACTGTGAAGTTAGGATCAGCCATGTGTATAGGAAAGCCAACTCGTGTGCGGATTGGATGGCTAACCATGGATTTTGGCTTCCAATTGGAACGCACTTTATATGTAACCCCCCAGCGGGTGTAGGAGCGATTATATCGAGGGATATTAGCGATGTATCGCTGTCTAGAATGATTGTAACTCCTTTTCTTGATTAATATAATTCTGCAATGGAACAGTTTTTAGCCCCTCTTTCTCAACCAAAAAAAAATACTTCAAACATGTCATCAATTTTGTTCACAAACTCTATTAAAACTATTGTAACATCGATATAAAATAGTTATGTAATTGTATTCGATCTGTCATCAAATTCATTCACGTTGTTATTGAATCTTTGCTAATTTCTCACAAAAAAAATATTGACGACGATTTTTTTCCACATTGTTAGGTGCTTTTGAAAAAGGTGCCCCTTTGTTAGGTTGTGTGCATCTTTCCTACACCGGAAGTTTGTTCAAAAACGGTTATGAATACCCAATTTATCTAAATATCCATTGTGATTGTGATTACGGAAGCCGGCGAATTCTGTTGTATTTAAAGGACCTTCAGTCCTAAGCAAAACATTCAGTAGTCTAGTCTAAATTTCATTCTCCATCAATCTCAAATATTTATTTAGAGAGTTTGTGATCATTTAAAAATTATGTTTCATTCAAATTTGGATCACTCGGCACAATAGACGTTCAGATATAGTTTAAAAAAATAAGTGAACCACCTCCTTCCTTTCAAAGTTTTAAATAAATATAAAAAGGTTGGTCGTTTGTAATCTAATTTGGTAATTTTAACTTTGGAAAAAGTATAATTATAGTACCTGTGATTTCAAAATTTTTGTGCTATGATCCTCACTTCGTAAACGCAGTTTACGATCCTGTGGTTGACACTTTTTTTTTTGCGATAGAGGCTCGGGAAGAGTCGGGCTCAAATAGTGCTCCGAACCTAGAAATGGTGTCGATTCTAGGCTGATTTGGCACCCTACATCGGATAAATTTGCCCAGTTGGTAAGCTGATGTGGCTCAAAATAAAATATCAATTTCAATCACTTATTTTGGGTTATGATTTTTCAAAAACACCTCCTCCTCCATCATCTCCTAGTTGATTTGAAAATTTATTGTTCGATACTTTTTTAAATAGGTAATTTTATTATAATATTTATGGACTCACGCTCTAACAGTCATCAGCCTCTTTAAAATTATCACATGAAAAAACTCATTGAAAGAAACCACACTATCAAAAAATTACGTCGGTAACGCTACGAGAAAAAAATTCTTTTTCGCATGCACAATACAAATGGGCAGTGCTAGTCTCAAATTCCCCAAATAACAACACATGTGTATTCTTGCTCGATGCTTAATTGGCTTCAAAATTCACAATCTCATATAAGGTGGTTTAAAAATGTGGAACTCAATTTTTAATTCTACATTATTCGTAAACAAATGATTTTATCAGCAAATTCAAACTTTAGCTCAGCGGATATTTTATTATGGCTACAATTAGATCTTGTCGAAATACTTCCAATTCGATTTGAATCATATAGACTACCAAACAAAAATACTTCACGAAGTACTTGTTACAGATTTTATAATGTTTATTTGACAAATGAAATGATTCTACAAAATAGGGAGTCCATAATTTATATTATTTCTTTATAATTGTGCTAGTGGATGGAGCCCATAGATCTCTCGTATTTTTTGTTCCTAAATTATATATTATCTATTTCCCCAAAAAACTATGAATTTTATAAGCACATTTTGGTACATACAACTGCTATGTTCAAAAAATCGGATAATTCTTCGCGAGATAGGGATGCCCATGGGCCAACACAATAAAATTCTATTGAGTTATTTATTTTCTGATAAATATACATTTTTACACATTAATAATTTAAAATTTTGCCTTAGACTTGAAAATCTATTTCATTATGTGAATGAACTAATTGAGATGACCTAGTATAAGAGTTTGATTAATATCCAAGCACATAATGGAAAAAAAGCACATATGGTGAAGGAGGAGGCAGTATGGGTCCAACGTTCGAAAAATTCAAATATCTGGTTCGGTGCTAAAGCAACTAGGTTCGGATATCCAGTGAGGCCCACGTGGCGCGGGGCTTGGCGGGTCCCGCTTCACGGGAATTAGGCAGGCTTTGAATATATTTTTAACTTTTCTAAATCCGTGACGGTGCCAATCAGAAGTAGCCGATCGTAGAGTAAGCTTACAGTATCAGGCAAACGAAGCAGCCACGTGTTACTGGTAGTTGCGGTAGCAACGTCACCGCGTGAAGCAGTTTTATTGGCGATGAAAAGAATGGGAGAACCACTTCAAAAAACAAGGAAAAAGTACCATTTGAGTCCTGTGATTTACACCAATTTTGCGATATGATTCTGAGGTTTAGAAATGACTTTTTTGGTAGTTGTGGTTTCACCTTTTTTGCGACAAAGGCTCGGAAAGGCCCCAAACCTAATCCAACCCAACTCAACCTAACCTAACATAACCCATCTTCAACCCACAAACGAACCCAACCCATCTTCTTCAGCCTTCAAACCAATTAATAAAAAAATCTAACCCACCTCACCAACACCGACATCAACTACCCGTCCATGACGGTGGCCGGCCTGAGGGGGACAGAGACGATCAGGAGGACGGTTAGGGAGGTTGAGGGGAAGGGGATGTAGTATACTGGCTGAGCCATGTGGTGGAGCCCACGAGAGTGAAGGTGAGCGTGTGGCCCCGCCTGCTAGTGTTCACCCGGTTCAAGCCAGAGATGAGCTACTATATGATGCTGAGGACGCGCGGGGGAAAGAGGTTCATGTTTGGGGAGATCGTCTGGTCGGTTGGGACCCACTCAGTTCAGAGTTCACTTGTGGTCTCTGCCAATGCCTCCATATTTGCTGGAGGTTAGTCCTCTGCCGACAAGGTCGATCTGAATCTTGCCGTCCTCTGCGTCCTTCTCTCCGTCGGCCGCTCCTCGCTCAGATGGTCTCCGTCATCTTCAAACATGTCCAAGGAGATGTTGGGTTTCTTGATTGGAGGGATGAAGATTTTGGGTTTCTTGATTAAAATCTAACCCCCTCCTGATCGTCGTTATCCCCCTCAGGCCAGACACCGTCATGGACGGGTAGTTGATGTCGGTGTTGGTGAGGTGGGCGTAGGAGGAGCACGTGGTGGCGGCCTCCTAGAGGGGGTTAGATTTTTTTTATTAATTGGTTTGAAGGTTAAAGAACATGGGTTGGGTTGGTTTGTGGGTTGAAGATAGGTTAGGTTAGGTTAGGTTAACTTGGGTTGGATTAGGTTGAGTTTGGTTGGGGTTGAAGATGGATTTTTGAAAAAGATTAAAAAATTAGTGATTAAAATAGATATTTTATTTTGTATGACACGTCAGCATTTCAAGACAAAAAAAATCCAACGTGGCAGGCCACCTCATCGTCGGGCGACGTCGTTTCTAGGTCTGGAGTTATTTTTTGGCTCGGGGGCCTTTCCGAGCCTTTGTCGCAAAAAAGGCGAAACTACAACTATCAAAAAAATCATTTCTAAACCTCAGGATCATATCGCAAAATCGGTGTAAACTACAGGACTCAAATGGTACTTTTTTCAAAAAACAAAGAAGTTAAAGATCATTTTACTATCGGGTGATTAGTTTTAAATTAGGGTTAAAAACACCTTAGTATTATTTAGAATAAACACTTTGTACTTTGTAATATACAAACTCCCACGTAGCTAGCGGGGGAGGATTTGGGGGGGACAAGGATAGTCCCCAAATTTGGGGACTAAAGAAGATGGGGTGGCAGGCTAGATATTAGTAAGCTTTTTAAGGGTAATTTTGGAAAACTACTCTTCACCTAAAATTGAGGAAATAAAAAAATGAAAATTAAAAAAAGCAGAAATAACCACCACTAAACGTGGAAGACTTTTCAACTTCCTTTAAGGAAGGACTCTTTACCAATATCAAAAACCCTAGCAGATACTTTTTCTCTAACCCTACCAGCCACTTTATCAGTAAACTAAAATCCCTAAAACAAAGAATCTTTTGGAGCTCTTTGAAGGTTACGAAAAAAAAAGGTTGGCATATTATTTTAGTATTTTTGACATTCTATGTAAATTCAACTACACATACTTCTCCTCTGTTGAAGGTACGTATTTTTTTTCCTTTAAAACCAAACCTTCTTCGTCTTTGAAGGTACTGAAGGTACGTGTATATTTGGTTTTGACGTCTGAGTAATTTTAGATTTTCATATGCAGCGGCGAAAATGGAAGAAACCGATTCTGAAACATACATGATTGATATTCTTTTGGGTGAAAAATCATAGTGATGAGGAGGTCCCAGAAATTGGGTAGAGGATGGAATTAATTAATGGGTGACAACATTCTCACGTCTATGTCCTATGGATCTTTGGTGTTCTTGTCTAGAATTAATTAATTAATTAATTAATTAACTGGGTGTTCTTGGTTGAGGTTGTTGTTAGGAGACTTGAAGGAGAGGCCAAGATGTGGGTGACGATGGTTCATGGGTTACAGTTGGCTTTATTGTTATTGGTTTTCACTTATAGTGCTATTGGTTTACAGATTTATTGATACTGGTTTTGGACAGTAGTGCTATTGGTTTTGAGATATATTGATATTGTTAATTTAATGATATTGGTTTGTACCTTCAGTGATATTGGTTTCAGATTTTTTATTATCATGTAGGTTTGACTGTGTATCGATATTGGTTTGCGTCTGTGATGATGTTGGTTTGCGTATGTGTTTATATTGGTTTGACGCTGTGTACATATTGGTTTGCGTCTGTGATGATGTTGGTTTGCGTATGTGTTTATATTGGTTTGACGCTGTGTACATATTGGTTTTAGTCTGTTATCATATAGGTTTGCGTATGTATCGATATTGGTTTTTAGTATGTGATGATGTTGGTTTTTAGTATATTGGTTTGCGTATGTATCGATATTGGTTTTTAGCTTCAATTGCATGGTTTAAATACGCAGGGATATTGGTTTTAGCCTGTAGTGCTATTGGTTTTGCGATGTAGTGATATTGGTTTGACGTTGTATTGATATTGGTTTGACGATATAGTGATATTGGTTTACCGATGTAGTGGTATTGGTTTGACGCTGTAGTGATATTGGTTTCTGTTGTATTGATATTGGTTTCTATTGTATTGATATTGGTTTGACGATGTAGTGATATTGGTTTGACGCTGTAGTGATATTGGTTTCTGTTGTATTGATGTTGGTTTGACGATGTAGTGATATTGGTTTGACGATGTAGTGATAATGGTTTGACGATGTAGTGATATTGGTTTATGTTGTATTGATATTGGTTTGGCGTTGTATTGAAATTGGTTTGGCACTGTATTGATATTGGTTTGCCGTTGTATTGATATTGATTTGACGCTGTAGTGATATTGGTTTCTGTTGTAGTGATATTGGTTTCTATTGTATTGATATTGGTTTGGCGTTGTATTGATATTGGTTTGACGCTGTAGTGATATTGGTTTGACGATGTAGTGATAATGGTTTGACGATGTAGTGATATTGGTTTATGTTATATTGATATTGGTTTGGCGTTGTATTGAAATTGGTTTGGCGCTGTATTGATATTGGTTCGGCGTTGTATTGATATTGGTTTTGCGTTGTATTAAAATTGGTTTGGCGCTGTATTGATATTCTGACGAAGATGATTCGTTTATTTCAAAGAGAGGCAGAAGGGTATTTCAAAGATGATTATTTATCTCAAATGATTGAGAATATTCTTTGAATTTGGACACGGATCAGTTGAATCAACTTGTGACAGATCGTTCTAGTTTATTATGATGATCCGAGAGCATTAAAACTTGTAAGAATTTTGATTCATTTCGAATTTAAATTAGTCAATTTATAATATTTTTTCGGAGACCAAACAGAATTAGGCCACCAAGAAGGCAACCAATCGGGTGCAGAATTTAAATTCATTATAATAATATCTTGAGTTCAAATATAAAATTGCTAAGAAATTTAATCCACTATGAAATTGGTCGTATGACATATACCGAAAAGGCTCGATACACTTCCGAAATAGATGACGTCTACTTTTTTCCTGGCCAGGCTATTAAACATATTATTAGACGGCAAGACCAATATCTCCACAACCCAAAACTAATATCTACAAGATATAAATCCCATGGACATAGATTTAAATCGACCACTACACTATTTTTGAACTTGTAATATTTTAAAGAAATTAAGATTGTCCAATAGTTAACATCATGTTATTTATTAACCAATATCTCCAAAGTAAAATCTGTACAGAAAAACCAATATCTGGACATCGTAAAACCAATATCTCGATATTTCGAAACCAATATATGCACGTCGCAAAACCAATATCTGCACTTTACAAAACCACTGAGCGTACATCGCAAAACCAATATCTCTTTATCGTAAAACGAATATCTGTCGATCGCAAAATAAATATCTCCAAATCGCAAAACAAATATCTCCAAATCGCAAAACCAATATCTCCACAACCCAAAACCACTATCTCCAAATCGCAAAACCAATATCGCCACATCGGAAAACCAATAACTATACATCGCAAAATCAATATCTCTACATCGCATAAACAATATCAACACATCGCATAACCAATATCTCTAATCGTAAAACCAATATCTCCACAGCGCATAACCAATATCTGCACAACGCAAAACCAATATTTCTGCATCGCACAACCAATATATCCAATTCACAAAAACAATATCTCTACATCGCACAACCAATATGTCCAGATCGCTATCCTGGATCAATCTTTCAACACTTGCAGCCAAGTCAACAATACCATTCTCCTCCACCAAGGCCGTCGCCCCAGCCCCCGTGGAAGATTCCGCTGCCATAAGCGCGTTCATAAGATTGGACCGCATCAACCACCGCGGCTGTGGGGGCTCCGGGTCCACCGTTAAATGCTCTTCGAACAAGTACCCTGACAACACACAAACTCCTCCTAAATCATAAACCGGCCAACAAAAACTCAATTTCTCAAAAAAATAATAGAAAGATCAAAATTAAATTAACCTCTACTTGAAGAAGGCTGAGGTTGTACGGCGTCGATCTGCTCCAGCTGCTCCTTCGCCTGGGCGACGCACATCTTCAAATGTGCCTTCTCCGCTGCATCGGGGGTCAGAGCCTCGGCCAGCTTGAACAGCTCCAATCCGGCCAGCCAGAACCCCAGCGCAGTGTGCCTCGTCCTCAGAATCATCGCGGCTCGAAAAACCACCGTATAGAACTGCCAACAAACAGATCCAGTAACTACCAAACGGAAAAGAACCGCGCGCGCAGGGGGAGGCTAATCCAAACGGCGTCAACTTACGGATTTGCGAAGGGAGGGAGAAGCGGAGGGGTAACGGTCACGGAAGAGGGATGCGACGGATGCGACGGAAGCGACGGCGTCCTCAAACTTATCCTTCTTCTCCAGCTGTTTCTTCAATTCCTCCAGCTTCTTCCTCACCCCTTCCTCGGATTCCATAGCTTGGTAGCTCTTCTCTCCGATTCGTTTTTGTGTAATTTTGGAGAATTCTATGGGGAATTTTGACGGGTTTAGTTTTTGTTTCTTTGAGAAGTGGGGAAACGGTAGTTATTATTTATGGGTGACAGAATAAATATGGGTAGAAACCCTAGTTGGCACTTTTTGGGATTGAAAGTCAAAAATACCCCTGATAGGTTAATGACCATTAGATCTAAAAAATTTAACATCTCATCCAATCTGACGATCCATATTTTAGTCCCCACCTATGGACATAATTTCTTTAGTCCCCGCTCAATCCATTCTCGTAGCTAGTGCTTATCTCCGGCCACTGGGGTTAAAAATTATGGCAAACAAACATGTGTCAGGATGACCTGGGATTGATGTGGCATAATGTCCCTACAAGAATCTGACGTGGACAAAAACCTAAAAATTTGGGCAGAAAAACCAAATGGAAATGTCTGGCTCTTCTTCCACCCCGTCCAAGCAGCGGCCCAAACTATGGCGGCTGTGTATCTTCTTCCACCTCGTCCTGGCGACACCAAACTTGGAAGGTCTCGTCGTCTAAGCTGCCCTCGTCCTCGCTTTCGCCAAGAAAGTCGGATTTTGAATAATACAGAGTACTAAACTATCTTTAATTTTTAAAATTATTTCACAATATGAATGAGATTTTGTTTCACTGTTAATCAAGTTACATCTGCTAACACAAGTTATCTTGCATGCCATGTCACATTTTTACTTATATGTGTCAAACGTCACTAATTATATACACGCAATATAACTCTTCACTAATTTGAGAGAAAAATGAACAAATTCGATAACATTGAGATTCATATATGTGTCCAGAATGAGACCAATGCTATGCCACACATATAAAATTAGTGATGTAACATAATATATGGATAAAATTGATGATGTATTTATGTCACATGAGATAACTCAAGTAACTGAATTTATCTGGTGTTACTTGGTTGCCAGATAAACCCTTTATCACCTGGCGATAAAATTTAGAATGTAGTAGTGTGTCAAAATATAAATTCCGTGAATGTAAACAAACTTTAACTAAAAAATAATTGTCAAATACATTTCAAGTTTCGATAGACCCATTCTTCGTCCAAACACATTTAACTTCAAAATTCTAACTGAGTTTTCTCTTAGATTGGAAAGCAATGATCCAAAGGTCGATGTTGCATTCTGCACGTACATAATTAAAAAATTCTGCACTGAAATTAGTATTTACGGAGAGGTAACTTCATTGATCATGATAACTTAATTATGCCTCCAACCATAGTAGAAGAATAAATTGGGAAGGGCCAAGTTGTTAAAGCACTCAATAGCCATCATTGCGAATATTATGCCTTGGGCTGGCCAGAATGCACACAAAAGATACTTTCATTAAGTTCATGGAAGCACATTTCATATATCACAATTTAACCCACTTATATTTATATAGTGTAACGCTCTGTTTTTGTTTTTCATTTTTGTTTTACACCAATGGGTATCCGGTTCATCAGGCCGACTAATCCAAATTCAAGTTAAGTAGAACCTTCAAAAGGTGGCAAATCTCTCTCTCCACAAAAATTTAACATTGTTGTGTTTTCGAGAATTCGAACTCGAGACTTGATCAAATTAGAACAACTCTTTCACTAGTTGATCTAAGTGTTTATTGGTATTTTTTTATTTTGTTCGAAATGTCGAGAAAATATTTTGTTTGCTTCAAATTTGGGGGCAAAAAGCCAAGTAATACTCAACAACAAAGAGATGAACACTAGGTGAACTGTCAAGCAAAAATAACGATAAAAAGATCGAGTTAACGGAAGAGAAAAAGATAATTAGATATTTTTCAATTAGTTAATTAAAAGAAAAAAACAGTTGGGATAAGGTATAGAAAGAGAAGGAAAAAAAGAATATAAGATGTGAGCTAAAGAAAAAGCAGGTGGGGTAAACATAGCATTCCCAATAGATGATGAAGGGCATCCCACTCCTACATCTTTTGATGGCTCTATGCTTTTAAGCCGACCAACTATGATGACAAGTGAAAGGTCAATTTCCTTTTGCTTCTCAAATTCCTCTTTGCTCTCATATATCCTCTAGTACTAGGGTTTCAACATAAATATCACCGGGTTAATTTAATAGTTAAAATTTCATTCATTATAGATCTTGCACTGTTCATTTTTTTTCTTCATTTTTATGATTCTCTTTTAAATTTATTAAAAATTGATTAGTTTAATTTTATCACTTGAATGCTTGGTGTGTTTCAACCATCATAAAATTGTTCATTGTATCCGCTCGAAACATCATTTCTCATAATCTAGCATGATATGGCACTGCCAACCTCCAAGAAACATCACATGAAGTAATTATTTAACGATAAATGCTAACGTTAATATGTCAAATAAGAAACTACGTAATATACGTATTAAAAAAAGATAGTACATAGTACGTCCCGATCATTTGTTTGGTTGACAATAAAGATGGCCTATTAAGAAAGATTAGTCTCTACATTTTACAAAAATGATTTCCGTTTGTGCATTTTACAATCTATCGGTTTTTTTATCTTCTCCACATTTGTGAAAAGACAATCGTAAAATTTTCGGTGATTGAGGGGTATCCTTTACAACATTGCAAGATCAGGCTTTTATTGATTCGCAAAGTGGGCCGCTAAATTTGCCGAGGCTCTCAATATGTCTTTAGTGGAGCACATAGGATCCACATTTTCATGGAGGAGTTGCCAGTTGTTGGGGCCAACTTCTTTTATATGCGTACCTTAGAGCTTACGACACGAGTAAAAGGAAGGACACCTAAAGTTAAGGTTATCTGTGTCTAGTCCCATGTCCTTAAAGCATGGATTGCCCCATTCCCAGGGACAGACATTAGGGCCATCTCCTTGGATATTTCAATGGTCGACATTACCGCGGTCGAGGACGTTGACCTTGATTAAGTATAGGTGTGAATTTATTTTTCATAGAAAATAGAGACATTGATATGGATCTTAAAAAACATCCTCAATCGTACCCATTTTTTAAAATCATATCAAAACATTATTTATATATATATATATAAAGAAAATAAATAATTTACCAAAGTCATTGATAACCCTAAATCTAATCGCATTTGCCTCCCCCATCTCCTCCGGTGGACCATTACATTTTCCTAATTCCTATCACATTTCATCGATTTTTTTACATACTAGAATTTTTAGTTTGAATTTGGCAGATTTTCGTTCGAGTTTGAATAGAACTTGACTACAGGAAATAAAAATATGTAACTTCGAGTCAATAAATAAGTTTTCTCAAAAGATTATGAAAATTATAATTACTCTCTGCTATGTCACGTAAATGTAGAAAATATCGAAAAGTTAGGATATTTTGTTTTAGGGAAAAATAAAGCAACACATTAAAAATGAAGCAATGTTGGTTCCCTAGAGTCCAATCGAGGCGCCTTGGGAAACATTTTAATCGGCCCACTAATTTGGTTTAAGGCCCGGTGTCGGCTTAAACTTTTACTTGGATGCTGAGTGAATGACGAAATTCCTTATAAACATTCTTCTTCTTGATGATCTTTCGACCATTTCGTTTTCTCTATCGATTTGATTAGTGATCTAAACAAAATTTAATCACTTGCCACCTTTTAACAAAGAACACGATTACTCGACCAACAGGAAAACACAAAGAGCACCATTCAGTGCGTGGCTATGGCATAACATTATTTGATTCTATATCAATTCAGTGGCGGGTAAAATTCTTGGATTTATGAAAGACGAATAACTACGAAACAGTTTCACACGCCATGTTTGACACACTCATCGTTCCAAGTTAATGTGATAAAGAAACGACAGCCTTTTCGACATTCACTACCTAATCAATTTTATCGTCATCATCAGCCAATGTATAATCATGTTTTATGTCCCGGCTGCTACATTACAAAATCGTATAACAAATGAAGCTATGCTATAAAAGTACAACAATCTAAGGCTGGCCGCGCTGCATTTCTGTGTTGCAGCTGTCACTAAAGACGGCTTGATAAGCCTTAGAAGTACGAATCATGTGTGTATCTACGGTCACAATGTTTGATGGCGTGGATCCGGGGGGTACAGAGAAACCAGGAACCGATGAATCATTTCAAAGCTCGTGAACGTAATAACAGCAGCAGGAGTAGTCCTTACAAGGTTGGTAGCACAGCCGCGATAGAACCCAGGGAGACCATCCTGCTGAAATACTTTCTTTATGCAATCAACCACGCCAGCGTAACGCTTTTCTGAGTGGTGGCCTTGTTCTTGCAGCCTTGATCGTACCACCTGCCACATAAAGATGAAGACATCTTAGATCTTTTCAGTGAATGTAATTATAGAAAAAGAATCAATCCCTAGCCAAGAAAACTTAGGACTGCCCTACTGCCAGTATGAGTAGTCTTAACTTAAGCCTTGTATATCACACGCAGAAGCTGCACAACCACATTCAAGAGCACGCAAGAAAGCAACACATTTTAGGAAAATATAACTGGAACCTAGTCAATTGGCATTTACTGAAATCGTCTCAAGTAGGGGACTTCTTCAAAGGCCGTTAATTTTTAAAATGAAATGTTGTACTAATTGCAAAGGTTGTTCCTAAGCAAACTAAAGGCTGCAATTAAGGAAATCGAAGGGAACAAACAGTTGGGAATGTATGTCCTTTACTCTCCTTTCAACTTCAAAGATTCTATAACCACGGGGAAAGCCAGTCAAACATCCATTCCCCATCTCACACAAACAGAAAATAGCAGTACCTCGTGTGGATAAGTCAGTGTGGAAGCAAATATTTTGGAGACTGACGAGGCAACAGCAACATCAGTTGCGCCTAGTTTATCCATTGTAGTATTATCTGGATCAAGAATTACCAACTCAGAATCGAACTTGTCCATAGTTGAAAACAATAAACGAAGTCCACAAATTAATTACCTTTACTAGCCAAGTACATCTTAATTTTCTCGTATGCTGGAAACTGAATAGCAACATGGCTGATACCGGCCAATGCAGGCATGAGGCCACTGTTCATAAAAAGGAGTATGTACGTCATTCAGTCTTGCCCTTGGTACACAGATAAAAGGAATTAATGGAGTTTGGCAATACCTGTACAAACCACGTATGCCTTCCTCATGGGCTATCCTCCTCAATGCAGAAAGAGTATTTTTGTACGGAACTATACCTGTCCTCATCCCTTGAGTCTGTAGAGAAAAATGTAACATGCATTCTCTTAACTATCAAACCTTCAAAGACACATATTAGTTATCGCTGACAAGTACAAAAAGAAACAGTTTCTTGTTTCCAATGCAAGCAAGTTCCAACTATTCACTCTTAATTTTATTCAGAGAGAATGTTATTACAACAGCTTAGCAAAATCTTTATACAAGATGTTTTCAGAGGGACCAAGAAACCCCCCGCCCCCTAGCTGCATTTTTATAAGACTCAAAAGCGCAAGCCCAGGCTCGATTAACAAACCTGAAGTCTTGTCTTCACAACCCAAAGAGGATTGGTAAAAATTGTCGTGGCAGCCCCTGCACCGGAAGCAGCTATCATGTTCGCACCCACAGAAAGTTGACGGTCGTCTGCACAGTTTTAGACACATCAATACTGGGAAAGGTGCAAAAGGGTGGATGCCGGGTCACCAAATAACCTCAGATATTTGATCAAAAATCAAATTCCATTAACAAGAACAAGAGAAGTAGCTTCAAATACATACCATTGGAACACAGAACAGTTTTCAGTTGTTCATACATGGTGAAATAAACCTGCAAAACCACATTGTTAGGTTACAATGACAAAATTAAACAGCAGTGGAAGCTCTAGATTTAGGTTGTACAACAGAAGTTGAAGTGCTTGGTCCAAAATTTTAGGACAAGGTGATCAAATCATCACCCTTGTCGTCAAGATTTACATCTACTTTCTAACACCAGATCTACACCAATGAAAAAAAGAAGTGTAATCTATTTCCAAATGGACAAAAACATATAAACCTCACAGCTTTTCCTGTGACCCAAAGAGTAGGGACATTCCACTACGAGGCTCCGAATTCTATCACTAGACTAATCTCCTTCTTGAATGTGCTCAAAGCATCAGGATAGACCTGAACTTGATAAATTTCCCGTCCCATTCGTACAATTATAGGAAATGAAACAAGAACTCTTAACTAGAGTCTATAATCAAAAAGAAGAAGCAAACACTTGACAAATCAATCAGAATCCAGAAAAATCTACCTCGCAGAATAAAAAAAACAAGTCAAACGCACAAGACTTACAGCCCAATTCGGAAGCAACGCCAACACAGTAGGAGAGAGCCCCTTGTACATACCGCGTAGGCCCTCCTTCTTCACGATCTGCTCCAAACTAGCAACAATAAGGCTCCCTGTCCAAACAACATTCGACCGTTGTCAATCAGCAAACGCCGCAAGCAACAAGACAAGCCCGAATAAACATCTCACGGAATTCCCGAAAAGCGATTACTTTTAACACTTTGGTTAGGGAGCTGGGGCAGCCCGTGGACTTGAAACCTAGTCTTTATGACATCCAAAGGGCACACGAACGTCGCCGCGAGGACTCCTGCCACCACCACCACAAACCCAAATCACATATACATTACACCCGAGGAAATTAAGCAGAGGAAGAAAAAAAGGCGGACCAGCGGCGGCGCCGGCGCCGGCGTTGCAGAGGAGGCCCCGAGGATCAGGGCCATGGGAATCGGCGGTCATTGCTAGCAGCGGCGGGAAACCGGAGGCGGTTATGGGCGACGGCGACGGCGCGGGTCAACGCTAAGGAGTCCTCTCGAGAGAGGCAGGCTAAGGAGGGCAACAAGCGTCGCATGGCCAGAATGGATTTTTTCTGTTTTTTTTTCTCTTCTTTACTTTAGTCCTTTTCGATAATTGCGGGAACGGAAGTTAGGGTTTAGACGCGGGAGGATTCGATTGGATCGAGACGAGGAGGAAGAAGAAGCGCCGTAGCCATAGCCATAGCCATAGCCATAGCCATAGGAGAGGGATTAATAGATTATTATTGTTATTTGTTGGTTAAAATTATGGGTTTAGGATTGGTGGTTGTGTCATGTGTGGATGGGATATTCAAAGTGTCCACCGAAAATTAAATTCCTGACTCAGGGTTTTGTGACTTTTCTTTATATCTTTATATATCTATTTCGATTGCTTTTTTTTTATTCTTTTCTTTACGGGTTTTGACTTTTGCGTGTTCTCTCTTTTACGTTCGGCCGCTGCTCGCCAGGTGACTAGATGGCAATTTGGAGACCAGTGAGGATTAAAAAAAATTTATCCATAGATGAGAACTATATTTTGGGCCGTCAGATTTGATTATCTTTAAATCTGATGGTCAATAACCTATCAGGTGATATTGATTTGTATCTGAAGTGATATTTGTTTGCATGTAAAGTGATATTGGTTTGCAAGACGCTGGTTTACATATGAAGTGATATTGGTTTGCATGTAAAATGATATCGGTTTGCATGTGTAGTGATATTAGTTTGAGTTAGTCCCCACAAAATCTGCCCCCGGCAATTTGATACTAATTTGGTAAAAATTGTCTGGCATTCCTATCTAGAAGTTCGCATCTTGGACTGATTTGATGATATAATAATGGGCAAATTACCCTCTAGTTCCTGACCTATGGTCACTCTCCTCCTAGGGTCCCTGATATTTGGAAAATGATTGACCCGTCCCTAAGTTTTGATGATAATAAATTATCGGGTCTCTGGAGCCGAAATATTTTTTTTTTTCTCCGGCGAACCCCCACTTGAAAAGACTAAAATGCTCCCTCTTTGTTAAAAAATAAAAAAAAATTTCCCTTCTCTCTTCCATCTTCTACCTCCATCTTCTACCTCCATCTTCAATTAAAATTCATACCCAAATAAATCAAAACAAATAGATACTATAAAACTCAAATTCAAACCCATACATTCTTAATAAAAATCTAAACTAATTAAAAAACCAAAACTTGAAAACCCTAGCTAAACCATTCATCTCCCAGCCTAATAAATTAATAATGCCACTATAAAGTTCCAATCTTTATCTTCTTCCAACCAACCCAGTTGCAGCAAGCAAATGACAGAGAGAGAGACTGTTGAACCCGAGTAGAAGCCACCACCTCTTCACCCCCTCCTCTGACACCCCTAGCTCCTGGGACAGCATCAAATGCAACCCCAGATCCAACTGTGTCACCGACCTCTCCCTCGACAGCTTCTCCCTCTCTGGCCGCCTCGGCCGCGGCCTCCTCCACCTCCAGTTCCTCCGCATGCTCTCCCTCTCTGGGAACAACCTCACCGGTAACCTCCTCCCCAGACTCTCCACCCTCGAGAACCTTAGGGTAGTTGATCTTAGTGACAATAGCTTATCTGGGTCACTCCCGGGCGCTTAACGTTCTTCGTGCTATTGACTTCTCCAGCAACTTGTTAGATGGGGAGATCCCCAAGGGAATAGAGGTTCTTAACAATTTGAGGTCTATTGACTTGAGTGGGAACAAGTTCAGCGGGAATGTTCTGGATGGGGTTGGGAGCTGCAACATCGATTTTTATTAAGAATGTTTGGGAGTTTTAGTTTTAGATTATCTGTTTGTTTTGATTTATTTGGGTATGAGTTTTAATTGAAGATGGAGAAGATGAAGAGAGAAGGAAAAAAAATTCATTTTTTAACAAAAAAAGGGACATTTTAGTCTTTTCAAGTGGAGGTTAGCCAGAGAATATGGAATATTCCGGCTCCAGGGACCCGAGAATCTATTATCATCAAAACTTAGGGACGGGACAATCATTTTCCAAAAGTCAGGGACCCTAAGGAAAGGGTGACCATAGGTCAGGGACTTGAGAGTAATTTGTCCAATAATTGTTATAAAAAAAAGAGACGAGATAAGATTGTATTTGTAGTTTTTCTTCTATAAAACAACCAGATCTAATCGATTGAAATGTTTTCGTTTCTTATCTCCTAACTTTTTTTATTCCTTTATCATACCCACGTTCAAATAAGGTAATATGATTACCGAGTGATAACAATGATAATTAGTTAGTATTAACTATTTTCAAACAATCATATAACTTTTCAAAGGTCTAACCCGACCCTTACATGTATTAGTTGATCTAATACGTATTTGGATACCAAATTGTATTTAAAAATTTTATTTTCAAACCATCATACCAAAAAACTATTTTCAAACAATCCTACAATATGGTGTTTGGTATATTTAAGACTTGCCACCCTGTAGTTCGGTAATCGATTAAAAACTCCCCGAGGTTTGGTTTTATTATACTCTCAGGCCCCTCGCTGACGTCATCAATCAAAATATTATTATTTTATTAATGAAATGACCATTATACCCTTGTTCCGGTCACTAAAACCTCCGGTCATTTTTTCGGCGAACAAATTTTTTTCGGCGACCAGAAATCAAAATCAAAATAAAAAATTCAGACGGTCGTCTTCTTCCTCGAGGTCGCCGGAAGCCAGTTCATTTGATTCCAACAAATTTCACCATCCCTGACACTAATTTCCCCATTAAAAGAGCAAAAGGAAATAAAAAATCACTGTCGGGCAAAACGAAAGCACATTAAGAGGGAAGCTGAAATCCGAACTCAAGGCACTCGACACATCTGAGTTCCTGGCGAAATCGAGAGATGAAGGAGGACTTCAATTTCTGGGCAAAACTCAAGAAGCTCGCGGGAGTCTGTGTCCAGGCGAGGGCGGTCGATCTGAGCGACGCCTGCAACCGTCCCGGCGATGAATTGGCCAAAATTCTTGTTGCGGTGCCGAATCGAGAGATGGAGGAGGACTTCAATTTATGGGCAAAAAACCCTTATTGTGGATTTTGGCCGAGTCACCGACGAGGTCATGGTCAAAGACGACGACCTTATGAAGTCGCCGGAGGATGAACGCCGCCATCGCCGGAGGAGGACTTCAACCGAGGTTGTGTTGCATCTCCATGAGGAGAGAGAAGAGCTCCTCGGGGACGGGTAGGGTCTTTGACTGGAACTTAGCGTCGACGTTCCGACGAAGGAGAGGGGTAAATAATTTTTTATTAATTTACTGTAAGGGCATATAAGTCATTTTCATGAGAAAAATGATTGCTGACATCAGCGAGGGGCCTGAGAGTATAATAAAATCAAACTTCGGGGAGTTTTTAATCGATTACCAGAATACAAGGGGGCGAGCCTTAAATATACCAAACACCAGAAGCCTGAGAGTAATTTGCCCTAATAATTTTAGAATTCCTATCTAATTTTGACATCTGACCAAAAGACTACATACGTTTTTTTTGGAGTAAAAACAACATATATTACGTCGGAATAACCGAAATTTGGATTATAATAATGAAAGCAAATACAAGGATAATAAAACAAGACATAAGCAAAAAACAACAGAAGGGTGCATAGTGTAAAGGAACCGCAAAGACAACGTGGCAACAAGAACCGAAAGCATCTCCAAAGAAAATAACCAAACCAAACCAATACTGACCAAAGGGCAGCTGACAAAAGAGATACAACGATGCGCAAATGTCTTCGAAGAGACCTTCGTTATACTCCAGGCATATCCAAAGAGAGGTCGGACAAGTCTAACCAAGATCGAAATAGCCACGAGTCCATAATAGATAAAAACTAGCATCCGGATAAAACAATAAAGTTGAATAAGGAAAACTCCAAATGTTATGTTGGTAGCTTCTTTCTGTCCATCTCTCTTAAGGTGAATACTATAATTAAATTGCATAGACGTCTAACCACTCATAAATATACAGGAAGTCTTAACCACCTAGCTAAGAAATAGTCTAACAACTCCAAAATCAGCAGCAATTTGGAATGGCCAGCAAGATCTGGGCATTTACATCCCACTTTGCCGTCCAAAATATACGGTCATTTTTTAATACGTCCAAATTCCAAAATATACGGTCATTATGAGAGATAGGTCGGTACTCGGTACATTCATATTCGGATACCTGTAAATAAATAAATAAAATATTGAAAGACTAGTTTTATTTTCAATTGCAAATGTTTTTTAGCCGTCTCTCAAGTTAGACAATTTCTTTTTTCTTCCAGCAATTTTTAGATTGTCGGGAATTTTTCTGACGTGTGAACCGTACAAACTAATCTATATTTGAGTACGATAAGATTTTAAAAAGGTGACAAAATTAACTCAACAAACATTTAACACTACTACATTTTCAATAACTTGAAACCAAGACCTATTAATTAAGCTATAATAACATTTTCATCGGTTGATTTAAATGATAGCTGATAAACACAGATTAGGACACTGGAATGTGGTTTTTATAAGTTTTCCCTCCGGTGCAATCAACAGGTATCTTGATTCTGCAATAAGATTACTACATTATCCGGATTCGAGATCACTGCATTATCCATTAAATGGTTTCTCAATACATAGGAACATATGATTCAGCCCTGATGATCTGTTGGACGCCCCCAATAATCACTTGAGGACCTCCACCTCCTCTTAAAGCTACATCTAACCTAGCTTATTCACAGGCAATTGGTCATAAGAGGGCAGCAACTGAAACTCATAATTCAATGCAGCCCACTTCATTAGTTGTCCCTAAAGATGGTGGACAACACCAGTCCCTGTACAAACTTGCTTTTTTTCGACTTTTCCATGTGCTCTTCGTCAGTCAAAGCCGTCGACTGAGAATTTCTGCACAACAATGCCAGTGAAGTTAATACGAAGCGAGGAGCTGTGAGCGAATGAAAAAATGAAGTATGCTATGCATGAGCATTTGCTTCCTACCAATTACTTAAACCTTCCGTCGAATGAAGAAGTCTAGAGTAACTAATCAATAACATGCTTCTAATCATCGTTAGGGCATCCATGAGTTCATTGCATTACCTTAACTATAAAGAATACTTCAAAAAGATTAACTTCCATTGTCCAAGCAGGACAAAATAACTAACTTGTATGGTTGGAAACCTTTTTACGCAAGTTATCATCGACCTTAGTGCTGAAACGGGTTCTTAATACAGGAAAAAAGATACATCCACCAGTGCTAGCATAATGGCTAGCACCGGGACTTTTAGACTTCAGATGTCAGGTTCAACTATAGAGGAAATCACCTGGATACCAAATGATCAACACTCGTCATCCTTTAACAACTACCTATTCGGATAAATTCTCTCACATTCTTTTTTTTTCCCCTATGGGTGTTTAATAAACTTCAGCTTATTTTGTATAGGTAAGTGCATTCGATGAGCTCTGATTTCTTCCAACACTCAAGATTTGTGCAACAAAGAAGTCCACAAAACAATGTCATCTGAGCCAACTTATTAAGACTGCAGTGTGAGACCTGAGTTTCATTTCCCAGCTACTCCTTTAAATCGGAGTCAGATGCTTTTGGTATTCTATCAGAAGTAAATCAGAGTTACTATTAGGAAATGATACCAGAAAATAATTCCAACCTCTGTAATTTCTGGTTAGTAACTGAAGAAGAAAATTCAAAGAAGAAACTAGCTTCAACAAAATAATGGAATGATAAGGTTACAAACCTTTCAGAACTTTCATCTGAACTTTTCTCCTCCATGGTTCTGTCAGGGGAACTATCAGGCTGTACATTGTCAAAGTTATCAACAGATGATCCGTTGGAAAGAAAGGAGACCAATGGATCAGGTGCCATCTTGGAAGAGATCATGGAAAGTTTGCTAGCAAAGAGAGAGTGCAGAGACTCATCCCTTAACTCTTTCTTCAGAAAAGATAAGGTCGACTCAGAACCACCTTTCCGGTGTTTCAGTCTGTGCAAACTGTAACACCTAGTCAAGGAACTTGAACAAAAGCACAGTACAAGTCAACAAGCTCAAAGATGTGTACCATGGACGAGAATTAAAAAATAATTGAGAAACATCAACCCAAAGAAGGGAGCATAAGATTAGCTATAAATCTGATAGAAAAAGGATATCTTGACAATATTCCCATGCTGCGTTATAATGTGCCCAACCATATCACCTCCCCCCCTCCATACACAAACAGGACATACCTGTAAAGATAACACCATTACTTTAAGCAACTGGAATAATCAGCTAATTTGAGAAAAACTTCATGACAATGCCAATTAATCATGATTATAGGTATCTGGACTTCAAACATTCCATCGAGAAGTAAATCAATAACAGCCACTCGCTTTCTTCTTCTGAAACCAAGCATAGCAGCAGCTTCACTAGCAACAGCACAACTAGCCAACCATCTTATTCTGCACCTTATGCCATTTCTACGAATTGACCATGTATCTTGAATTTAACGGACACTATCTTCACCCCTAAGCTAACAGCTGCATATTTCTTGTGCATTTTAGTATAGCTATGACCATTGTATCGTTAAAAGAACTCCATTGAGCCTAGAGAATATCTAGGAACATGTAATGACAACCCGGGTTTTGACTATTAAGGACAAGCAATGAACAAGCGTAAAAAGGAGAAGTTCGATAACCATAAGAAAGAACATAAATCAATCAATCACTTGAAGAAAATACCCAAAGCTTAAATACACGGTCAGTCAGTCCACGATAGCTTAACACCACTAACCCTGAACATTCAACCAAGACTCTCTCTCTCTCTCTCTCTCTCTCTCTCCCCTTCACCTCAAAATATCAGATTATATCACAGATTGTAACCTAAAAAACTAATATCACGGATGACAAGCACTCAAACAGTCCACCCCAATCTACCAAATAAGCTCCAAAATCCCTTAAAACGCGTTCGAAACTCGTTACCACCAAATAACAACATAAATATGTGGCCCAAGAAGAGTACCCCGGGCTTGTTTTCATAAGGATGCTCGTCTTCAATATGGCAGCAGAGCTCAACTAAATCGAAATCCTCATCGCAGAAGGGGCACGGGTACTCCGCCCTCAAGTCATCGTCCTCCTCCACCTCCTCAAAATCTATACAAAGATCTGAACCGAACCACACCCGAAAATTCCAATCACACACCAAAACCCAACAATAAAAATCCAAACTTTACGCAAATTAACCCAACTGGGTCCCAGACAAAAATCGGGTCTTTCGAACTCACCGGAGAGAGACCTAAACGTCGACTTGTAGCTCCTGGAAGAAGAGGATGAAGAAAGCCCACCAAAACTCCACTTATCATCTTCCATAATCTCTCCAAGTCAAAGACCTAGACGTTGACCCAGCTACGCCAATGGAGAAAACAAGAAAGCCCCTTTTCTCTGCTTCTCTATTAACTAAACCTGGCCCTGGGGGTACAAGTACCAGGAGAGAGTCGGCCAAGGGGAAATGAAATGAGGGTATTTATTTATTTATTTATTTTCCTTTCCTTTTTTGGCTATTTTTTTTCCCTTATAATAAATAAGAGGAGATAAATTAATTTATGGTGGTCGGAGTGGGAAGGAGGGAAATCCCAACTTGGTCACATACTGACACGGATTCGGTCCCCATTTTTTCCGGGTGGGTCTGCCGTAGATGAAATTACCGCCTGATCCCTTCTTTTTTCTGCGAAATTACTATCCGGTCCCCACCTTGAGTTTGAAAGTTCCCAGTAACTACGGTTGAGCCCATGAGAGAATGTTAAAACCTAAAAGTCAATTAACATTATATACAATTATTGGACCAAATAAATACTATGTTTTACAAAAAAAAATTACAAGTAAAATGTTTATAGTGCTTCAAAAAACTCCAAAAGAATGATTACACCAATTGTACATGAAGTACAAATACCTAGGGCACTCAATAACACATATCAAATTAGTAAGGTATCAAGATAAATGATATCTAGTTCAATTATAAAAAAATACAACATCAAGAGGTCTTCCTGACCAAATCTGCTTGGTTTCAAAAACCAATATAGCAAGCAGTTTAAGGGAATACCTTAATACCCTATACAAACTATGTTTTACAAACTTTTCAAAAAAAAACTATGTTTTACAAAATGAAGGGGAATTGGTGAGTTAGATGGTTTGTTTAGCTAATGGCTGCTGCAAAAGGTTTTGTTATTTTCTTTTGTTTACAGTAGTTTAAAAATACGTGATTTTTAAATTAATTATGCCAATATTTGATAAAATGATATTGTATCACCGATTATCAGAAAATTTATCGTGAGATGCCAAAAATCCTGTCCTATAAAGTATATTGTACTATCTGAACTATTTTTTATTTACAAGAGGTTAATTAAAATTTTGGATATATATAAAGTGTCATTTGATATTTATTTGGGTTAAAAATATCCTAAATATTTCTGAATAAAATCTTAAATTCTAACTTTGTAAATACAATAGATACCGCTAAAAAAATTTAGCCGCAGAGTTGGTCGATACGAGGATGGATATCAGGACAAAGAGTATAGGCAACAGAAATGCGACCCCGCTTTGTTTACTGGCCCTATTTTGTTCTTTAAGCTCAAGGGGCAACGCAGGCGGAGATTTATAGTGGGCTGCAAAGGGTGGCAAAAATATCCATATCGCGTCAATCGGATCTTATTTTTATCAGATTGGTCTAGAATACGGGATTTGGATTCAGGAGGGACTACATAAAAATCATCCCCATTGTATGGACTAAATATGGGCCTTTAGATTTGATCAAATTCTTTTTTTACAGATCTGATGGTCAGAATCTGTTGAGGGTATTTTCGAGTTTTTATCCAAACATACTCATTAGGGTTCCACCATTTTCCTATATAATCCCACACAAAAAAATCATCCCCCCTCTGAAACTTTGTCACGACCCGCTCTGAGGTCGGTGACCGGCGCTAGATGGTACACAACCATCAACATGCAAAGATGGTACACAACCATCAACGAAAATCTGAACAATCCATCTCCAAATGACAAATCCAAAATCGGACATAAACCAGGATCTAACCACTACGGAGCATCTATACAGATGTACAAGGAAGCACAAGTCTGGAGACCTCAAAGTGTAGCCCTCGAACGAATAAGATGGGCTCGAAATACCGACTCCAGAATCAACGCTACTATGGCACCTCGGAACCTGAGATAGATTAGTAGTGGGGGTAAGTGTTTGGGAATACTTAGTAAGAAGATAGAACATAACATATTAGTTATGTCTGAGATATACGTGCCACAGAACTCAACCATGTTCGACGTAACTGAACTTGAAATGCATGATGACCATATGATGCACAAATTACCGAAAACATAAATATAAATACACAGACACATAGAGCCATGAACAGGTTTTGAAAAGCCCCTTCCTCTAACTGCCAAGGGATATCCAAATGGCCAAACAAATCTTCGTCCACACAAACACAAAGCTAGCTTACATACGTAAACTAGTGATATCCCCAAACTATGAGCTCATAGACTAACATCCCCGGTTAGTACGGGAAAGCCTGTTCATCTCTCTCACAAAACACATATCTTAACAAACATATGACCCAACGGTCCAGAATTATATCCCTCACACATATGCCAAATGTACCAAATCAGCCCGAGCTAGCAATCTAGCCGGCCATTCACAAATCTCACATTCATCACAAACCGATCACAATATACCAAACGTATCACATATGCACAATCTCATCTCATAACCAACAACATATGCATGAGACGCACATCAATCAAGATCTGAAACATGCATATAACAAACACAACCAACATATCATGGTCTATCCGCTTACACAATGAAGATCCACCGATCAGACTGATTTCTGAATCCAATGTCTTTCACTCAAAGCTTTCGAAATGATTCTCCTTCACCCCCACACCTTGTGGATGTTCTGTTCACAATCCCAAATCACAATAACGAGATTAACCTCTGAATTCCTAAACCAAATCGCTGCCAACGCTTTAGAACAACGGATAACGACATAATCACAACACATCATCTAAACAAGCATCAAATATGTCCAAATATCTCAATCTCTTTCAATCCTTACTTTCTTGACAAATATACCACACATGTATAATCTGTTTAGAGCCTACTCATGATCATAAATGTCATCCAATAATCTGTTTTGGCAATCATAACACAAACCAAACATAAGAGAAGCTCAACCACTTCATCTTCAACAATTACCACATATAACTCAATCTCAGATCATAACCACTTCAAATAACACTTTACATGACTTCCCCTGTATGTCCTTGATATCTCAGAATTCACATATTCACTAAAATTTCCAAACAAATCACTTACCAAGTCTCTATTCTTGACCCCCTTCAATCTGAACACAGCAGACAAGTCCAAACTTCAACTAAGTCTTGAACAAGATTTCTTCATCCAAACAAGGCATATAATATACGGTTAGAAAGCTTATAGAGTCCTGTGTAAGCTGTCAAAATTTTATGTCCCAATTCGAAGCCTAAGTATGCTTACCGATCACATTTTTCTCAATAACCTCAGCTGTGTATTTCTTCAACGATAGTCTGATTCAAAACGAATTTTCTGTCGATTCCCTAATCCAAATTCTACATATGATATACCAAAAGAAAGGTATTGAAGTCCTCTACAACTCTCTTCAAAGGTTCTTGAAGTCCTCTACAACTCTCTTCAAAGGTTCAAAGTCCGAATCTGAACGAAAGTAGGCTTACCGCTTGATTCTTTATTGAGCAGCTTATTTCTTCCTCTTTCAGCCTTCTCAACCTTCTCTCTTCTTTCTCTTAAATTTTCGTTTTATGACCAAGGAGATAAGTGTTCTGCCTCTTCAGAAAAGCCTCTGAGATATATGAAGAGGTGGGTGAGATCCAATAGCAATCAACTCACCTCTTCCTTTAATTCTAAGAAGCAAACAAAGAAACTAGGGTCCAATCAGATTCATTCACAAGCAAGCAGCTCAAGAATGGCGGTCTTTTTGTTCCTTAACATCTCTAGTTTCTGAATCAAGTGGAATCACACCATTTGAAGCCATATTGAAGAAGTTATATTTTTTTTTAACTAACCAAAGGTCTGTCTATCCGAATTCATCAAACAACTTCTCAAGCAAATATTTTCTCTAAGACTTGTAATGGTTGAAATGGAACTCTAATGACACCAGTTCACATCTTGAACACTTAAAATCACATATCTCATGTAACCATCTCGATGCGATGCATTCCGACCAACCATTTTTTCCGAATGTCACAATTCTCCCCCCTTATAAAAATTCGGTCCCCGAATTTACTTGTAACTAAGTTATCAAACGAAGAACTTACTTGGTTATTCAAACAGGTGCGGAAATCTTCCTCGTATATCATCCTCTAACTCCCATGTGGCTTTTGATAGAGATTAATTTTGCCACAATACTTTCACGAACGGTAACTCCTTAGTCCTTAGTTTTCTCACCTGCCTATCCATAATCTGTAGTGGCTGCTCATCGTAGGTGAGATCATCACGAAACTCCACATTTAGCTGATCTAATACATGTGAGGAGTCATGTAAATATCTCCTAAGCATGGAGACATGGAATACCGGATGTATATGTGAGAACGTAGGTGGTAATGCCAACCGATAAACCACTAGACCCACCCACATTCTCTGGTGTGCAAGATGATCCTCAGTTGTTCCTTGATGAGATTGAAAAGAGGTGGAAGATTCTGAATTGTGATAGTAAAAGAATGGCGGAACTAGCAGCATTTAAATTGATAGGTGAGGCGGGAGTATGGTTACAAACTATGGAATCAACTGGATGGACTTGGGATCAGTTTAGCAATTCACTGTTGGAATGCTTCCTGCCTGAAAGTCTAAGAGATGCTCGTGCGTTCGAGTTCAAAAGATTGTTGAAGACACCAGAGATGACGGTGACGGCGTATGAACAGAGGTTTGGTTATCTTTCTCGCTATGCAAAGCATCTGATTCCCACTGAGGAGAAGAAGGTGAAGAGATTTGTTCGAGGACTCGATGATGCGATGTTTAAAGTGATGTACCCACGTGGATTCCAATCTTATTCAGCGGCCGTGGATTGTGCGAGGACATTGGAGATGCGTGATAATGAGCGGCTTACAGCGCAGAAGCAAGCTAAGGTGCAGCAATTTGATAGGCCACTGCAGTATGGTTCAAACCAGAGTTTCGGACAATAGCAGCAAAGGCCAAACTTTCAACCTAATTTCTCGAAAGGTGGAGGAGCATTTGGAAGAATTGGTAGAGGATTTGGGAGAGGAAATGGCCCTCGCGGTCAAGCAGGAGGTCGAGGCCAATCCGGAGGCCCAGTGAATTGTTCTAGTTGCGGGAAGCAACATCCTGGAAGACCTTGCTACAGACAATCGGGAGCTTGTTTTGGATGCGGTAAGTTTGGACATCATCTTAAGGATTGTCGTGTGGCTAAGGCAAGAGAATATGCGCAGCTTACTAGCTTATCGGGATGACCTCAAGAACAATATAGGAGTCCAGTTAGTCAGAGCGATCAGGGAGAGACTTCGGTTCTTCGAGGAAAGGAGCCGATGGAGCAGAGTGAAGGTGGTCCTGCTCGTGTATATGCTCTCACCAGGAAAGATGCTACGGCGTCTAATAATGTGGTTTCAGGTATACTCTTAATGTAATACCCTAGTCTTTTAATCATATTTGTTTGACTTAAGTGAAGTATACTTAGTCGTAATGACAAATTGGATTCATATTTGAAGTGAGATTGCTATGTAAATAGAGTGCCAATGATAGTTGGAAGGAATGCATTTGATATCTCGGACTACCTCAGATATGCTATGATAAACTGAACATAACTTTTGTAATACCCGACTATGCTAAGTCATTCGGTAAAATAATGGCATATTTCTTTGAATATAGCAATGAAAATAAGTCATTGAGACATTCTAGGAATGTCGTTAGATATAATTTGGACCGAGTTAACTTCAAATAATATGACAGTTTCAAATGTATTAATATAAAATCTAATATGAATACAATAAGTTTTAAGGTTCCTAATAGATAAGAAGAACCAAATAAAATAGGATAAGTTTGAAAAGAAAAAAAGAGACGTGGCAACATACAAAGTCTCCACAAAGCACACTCTTCATTATTAAATTAAGGTGAAATTGATCCAATTTGGAAACAGATAAATATAGCAAGAGTTTAAAAAAAAGAAAGAAGAGAAGCGCATTAAAATGTGGCAGCTAATGGAATTGGCCACTAAAACATATATATCTCATTGTAAAATGAGATGCGTATCTGGCAAATTAAGAAGGATTCTAACAATTTCCACCGAACAATTAAAATAAAATGACTAGGAAAAGAAATAAAGGAAAACTAATATTGTGATAAAAGAAGAGATAAGTCTCAATTGGAGAACAAGAAAAAGAAAAGGAAACGTGGCAAGAAGGTAAAGAGTAGTGAAAACGTGGCAACTTAATATTCCTATTAGAAATCAATCTCAGTTATAAATTAAAGGAAGGTGGTAAAACTTTGTTGCATTTTTCACCGAAAGGAAAAATAATAACAGAGCCCACAAATACCAAAACAGTTAAACAAAAGTGAAAGAACGAGGCGACCAACGAAAAGAAGAGACGTATAAAATATAACTCAATCAGGTAAAGTTATTCCAATTATGTTCAATGTGATTGTTCTATTCTGGGTAACAAAAATTAAATGCGGGAGATGACTTTTGATTAGGACTTAAATTATTGAGTTAAATAGTAACCATTGATAATTTTAACCAGTTAAGAAAATAAGGAATATCGAGGGCTTTTTATCTGTGAACAAAAACTAACTAAACCTTGGTAAACTTATGTCAATTAATTGGAGCTTGAGTGAATAGTTTTGTATGGTACAAATGCATAGTTTTGCATGATTAGCTTTTATAGATCATGATTTGGTTATGTTAGATTAGTTACGGAAATTAAAGAAATTGAGGGCACCTCATCATTTGAAAGCAAGAAAATGTTAAAGAAAAGTAGAGAAAATATATATATAAGCTCCCAATGGACTAGGAGGCTTCGTTGAGTTTATAGGATAAAAATAAGGGAGTAATAGCTACGGTAAGTTTATCTTGATTGTTTTGAACTACCGTATGAATTTTAAGGTTATACAAATTCAAAGTGAATAAATTCAGTAGAATAAATTTTGAATTCAGATTGGATAAATTTATATTAAATGGTTAGGTTGGAAATTGAATACCTTGACAAAAATCGTGTCAATTATAACTATATTAAATTAGAAAATTGGATGTTGGTTGTAGCAGGTTTGAGATTAAACCACTTGTATCTTTGAGCAATTAGGCATCGATTGAGTAAAGGAGAAAGCGTTGTGTATTGGAGGTATTGGAGGAAAGAGATGCTCTAAATGGACGTTCGGTCGAATCGGTAAACAAATAATATGTGACTCGTGCTTTATTTAGCGCACTCTATTTATTTATTATGATTTGAATATGGTATTGTTAGTGCATATTGTGCATTTTTTTATATGAGCCTTATGATATGACATTATGATTTGTGAAAGTTTGTTTAATTTGGCCCAGAGGGGCACTGGATATGTTTGATATATTTTGGGAGCCTATGAATTTGTTATGATATGAAAGTCTGTTATATGGATGGCTCCGCTCTGTGATATGGACGTCTAGTAGGCAGAGGTCTACCCGTGACCAACCGGGGATGTTGGCATATGTGCACATATACTGAGGATACATTGGATTCTGATATGATCTGTTTGGCCGGCGGGGTTGGATTCTGATGGCGCCTTTGAGATATGGTATCCTCGTGTCGGAGTTGGAGTGACACTATCTAGAACTTGCCGAACATTCGTCCAGTTTTGTGATTTAATTTTGGAATTATGTGTTCATGTGTCAAATTGCGTGACGGAATGGGACGTTGCGTAGTTTGCTCATATTTTTGTGACTTTGTGATTATATGCTATATATGGTCATCTGGTAAGTATGATCTTTGAGTAATGTACATCTCCGCATAATTCATTTGTCATATTAGTTATATGCATGTTTTAGAAATGTTTGTGCATTGAGTAGCTAAATAAATTGCGTTGCATATCTTATTTGTTTACTGGGTGTTCCAAAACACTCATCCCCTCATCCACTAGTTTTGCAGGAACTCGTACACGAGTTGTGTTGGCTCAGAGATCTACTCTGATCGTACCAAGTCCGATTTGTTCTCCAAGACTTGCATCGAGGTCTCCAGTTTGTATTTTGCTCTTTCATCTAGAAGCTTCGTAGTCACAAGATTTGTTTTGATCTTGAGAATGTTTAATTATTAAGAGTATATTAATTTTGTTTAATCGAACAAAGCTTGACAATTCATTATAAAATTTTGGTATTTAAAATGCAAGATAATATAAGTTTTAGTTATAAGTTTAATGGTTTAAGATTTTTAAGAATTTGAATAAGTTTGAGGCTGGCTAGATCTTTGTGTATGATTTAAGTAGTCAAAGTCTAGCGCCGGTCACCGACCACCAATTCGGGTCGTGACAATTTTTTCATCCGGGATCTAAAAGAGATGATTCAAAATGGTATTTAAAGGTGAGATGTGGACCTATAAGCTTACGAAGACATGGACTTATTATGCTAGCAATTGGGATCAAGCCTAGCAAGTGGATAAACAACACATTATGTTGTCGGTTCTTGAAGTGCTTCGGTTGGACTTCTCGGTCTTTATTTTAACAAGAATTCGTGTTCCTACACCTTTGTGAAGTGTATATAGACATGAGTTAGTCTTCTAAAAATTTTAGATCAATCTCAACAAAGCCTATATAAATAATTCTCAAGTGTTATGAAGTTAGTTGGTCAAGTTTGGATAGCATTGACACATGTTCGGTAAATTGGACACATCTTCCTCAATTTTGCTCCAAATGCTACAAATAAATATGATCCTGAAACTAGACACATAGACCTACAATTGAGTAGAAAATAATTTTGGGAAACAAGAAACGGAAGTTGGCAAAAAAGGGGATTCAATTTGCTGCCTCCTGATTGGACCACATGGGAGGTAGAACCAATCATCTTTCACCACTTGGAAACTTGTTAGAATTAGTTGAGAACGTGAGTCATACTAGATGGTGACTCATTTACACTCTTTTAAGACTCAGAAAATTAAAGGAAGAGGCAAGAAACTCTGGAGATATGCCACAAAATGAAAGAGAAGAAAAAGAAGAGAGAGAGAGAGAGAAGAAAGAGAAAGAAGCAGGTCAACAAAGAATGATTCGGTAAGTGGGTTTTCGCTTCAATTTGGAATTTACAGTCTTCTCAAAGGTTGTAGAGGACTCAATGAGATTTCCAACCGTATATTATATGTCCTAATTGGATTAAGAAATCAACGGAAAATTAGTTTTGAACTACGAACAGATAATTGGAGTATACAAGTGAGCTAGTGGGAAAAGAAGTATTCGGTAAGTATCCTTTGGCTTAGAATTAGACTTCTATGTCTTCATGAAAGTTGTATAGGACTTCAAGAAATTTCTAACCATATATGATTGGCCATAATTTGATAAAGGAATCGACCTGAAATATATTTTGAACTACGGACTATTTGTTGGAGTATACAGTCTAGGTGGTGGACGAAGAAGTTCTTGGTAAGTATAATTGAGTTCCGAATTAGACTTTGGTGCCTTCATATAGTTTGTAGAGGACTTAAATACCTTTCTAATGGTATATCATATACTCTGTTTGGATCAAGGAATCATTATCAAACCTTAGTTGAGCTACGGACTGACTTTCAGGTTTCAGAATTGAGGTGGTTCAAGAGTAACAACTTGGTAAGTAATTTCTTTGGACTTCTAAGTTGATTTTTGGACTCGGTGTGATCCCCCCCCCCCCCCCCCCCCCCTCTTTTTTCTGGAAGCCAACTCATCCCTTGAATCGTTGATTATTTGGGTTTTTTCTTGAAGTCTCATTCCCTCTTTTATTTAGTCCTTTTTTTTGGGTTTTTTCACCAATTTTTTTGTTGATTATTTGGTCCGAAAGAAATGACCCATATGATGTTTCGACTTTAATTATTGCTGGATTGATCGATTTCATGTGGTTCTGATGATTTTGTATTTAAAGATTGGAACTTTATGTTGGTGTTTGGTTGTTGTTTGAACTTAGTGCTTAAAATTCTAGCAAAAATTCATAGATGAATGATACCAATATTAAAGTAGAATGATACCAATATCCTAAAATGATGATACCAATATTCGAGAAGAATGAAACCAATACATTCAAATGGTATACATTTTCACTTATAATGGGATACAAATATTGGAGAAAATGAAAACCAATATCACGGTGGAATGAAACCAATATCATAGTAGAATGAAACCAATGTCATAGTAGAATGAAACCAATAACATAGAAGATGGAAACCAATATCATAGTAGAATGAAACCAATATCATAGCAGAATGAAACCAATATCATAGAAGATGGAAACCAATATCCGAGAAAATGGAAACCAATATTCTCATACTCGTATTTCCATAAATTGTATTATTTTGCTGATATATTTTTTAATTATTTTAATTATTGTATTTCTAATATTATTCATATCCCTTTCAGTAAGGATTACCTATGTCCCCACTGAATTTGAACCCTAGAATACGTCAGTTTTGTTGGATTGGATTGCATAGAACAATTAGGCCTTATCTGTTTCATAGCTCCAACCATGGAGGTGCAACAAAATATATTTCTAAAAGATGAGGCCTTATCTGGTTCTTGTTGTTGGAGAAAATCTTGTATCAAAAGTTAGTATATCGTGTTAATTTATAAGTATGAAAAATTTACTTATTCATAAGATATTGTTCTATATTACCAATATCAGTTGTCTACCAAGATGAGAAAAGGTTTTAGAAATCGTATACCCATTAAGACCAAAAAAATTGGATCAACGAATTGTTACATACAACACTCAACATACCCAAGTTTCCTATTTGGCAATATAAAACAAATGAACGAGGAACCCAAAAGAAATAAACATATCTCTATGAAACTTCAAAAGAATATCACTCCATCTGATAGCTCGTGCAATGTATCAGTGCATCCATAAGAGAACTGCAGCTGTTAGAAGGCCAAAGATTGCAGTGGTCGCACTTGTCTTGTGGCCGCTACCTGGTCGGATATCAGGAAGAGCGCACTCCTCGCCATTGAAGAGGACCCTCGTAGGAAATCCATCCCCACCTGCAACATCTATACCAGGAGTCTTCTTCTTGGAGAATAAGATCACCGACTGTTGCGAGCCCGGTATCCGAGGATCATTCTTCGGATTCCGGCCATTCGTCTCTGCTAGAAGAAACCTCTTCTCCGGAAGACCTTGCATGAAGATGGTAGCGTTGGAATCCTGCAGGAGTCCCCCTTTGAAGGAGTACACCTCTTTGAAGCCAGGTCCTGCTTTGTCCAGTTCGACCGACGTAAACCAATCCGCGAAGTTGGTCTCGCCCCAGTTGAACACTGTGATTCTCGCTGTCCATTCGTCGTTGTGATCGGAGAGCAAATGCCAGTTTATGCTCACCCCGCAGTTGTCTCCGCAAGGGATCGGCTCCGGGAAGGGCCACTTTTTATGTTTAGCCCATTCGGAAGCCAGCTTTGTTCTGTTTTCGAAAGGAAGTAGAAGAGCTTCGGGTGGTAACAGAAGAGCTGGCTCGCTGGCACTGCATGTTTGCCTCGGGTTGTTATTGTCGTGGGAGCATCCACAAGCGCAAGTGCTGCACGGGACGACCGAATCGTTGTAGAAAGCGGAGAACGTTACGCAGCATTTCGGTTTCTCCTTCTGAACCTTTGTGATGTTGCAAACCACCTGCCAACTAGCGAGTGCGGTTCTGTTCACCAACCCGCTCGGATCAGGCAGTACACTAGGCCTAACTGGAAGAGGAGACCCGCATTGGTAATCCGAACTCATCGTGCCATTGATCCGCCAATCCATAGGCGGGTTCAGGTCAGTCCTGTTCAAATCTGGCGGCATCTTGTATACGCGCATCTGGAACGCCGAAACGGACTTCCTTTGGTCCATTGTTGGTGGTAGAATAGTTCCATTTCGGCAGCAAAACGGTACACTGCCAAGAACCGTATCATTCTGCAGTGTCGGAGGCAAGTCTATAACAGTTGGGTTCCTCTGGCAGTTCAATGCCAGGGAGAAATCCATTTCATCGTAGTGCTGACCCTGCGGACCGAAAACGCAGTCTGTAGTATCAACAACGGCAGGGTAAGCTCCTCTCATCGCGTAAATAAACTCGCCCTTCGTCCATTCCCAGCTCAACCTCCAGTTTTCGAGGCGGCCGAGCGGGTTGTGGTTGGAGATTGATACTTGCACCCAGTAGTCTGTGTCAAATGTGTTGAGCACATCATACATTATGGTAAGATCGCCCTTTTCCAAGGGCTCGAACTCGTAGTTATCTCTTTCTGTGATGTCCGAACCGGAATCCGAAATTTTGTTGCAGCAGACGTACATCCACGTTCCTGTTAACAACATCCAAGGCTCAGTGTCTGCAATCTCCTAATACAGTTCCGCAAATACAACTATGACCAACTAATTTAGATTCGAAGTTAATAGTATGAGATAATAGATGGGCTTAGCCGTTTCAATAGTATTTCAGGATCATAGTTCAAAGTTTTAAAATTTACGTACCGAAACAAAAATAAGCTAGCAACAAAAGTACTATTACAAAGGCATAGAAATTATATAGTTTGTTTACCGTTAAACGTGGAAGCCGGACAAGAGTAGTCATCCCCGACAAGGAACAGACTAGCCGGCAACGGAGGTACATCAGCCGAACCGCCTCTCAGGAACCGGGTCCCCACCAACTCGACCACGGTCTGCATCTGGCCCGTGTCGCCGGCGGTCTCGATGGCGGACTTGAGCCCGACCCCGACCAAGGACATACCGTTTCCGACAAAGGCAGGGAGGGAGGTCCCATCAGCGAGGGCAGCATTGGTGGATGACACCAATATCTCCCCGTTTCGGAACCCCACGTGGACCTTCCACGGCGGGAGGTCGGTGGGGCCGTTGTTGAGGACAGCGAGGGTGGCGGCGAACCGGTAGGGCTGGTTGGCCGGGTCGGTCGGCTTGATGGGGTAGCCGCCGGTGTAGTTGTAGGATACGAACACGGCGTTGCATGCGTCGGCCGGTGGTTGCTGGGTGTTAGAGAGGGAGAAGTGTAAAGCGACGGCGTACAGTACTAAGAGGGTGGAGTTTTTTCTGTTATTCCTGGTAAACATTTTTAGTGTTGCTTTAGTTTTCTTCTTTTTCGGGTTTCTAAGTAGACGAGGAGAGAAATATAGAGGTACCGTAGAGGACGAAGTGTGTTTTAATTAGTTATGGCCATAGGAGAAATTAAGTTAATTTAAGTTGTTTTTGTGTGGGAATGGTAATGTGTTGTGGGGTGCCGGCGATATTTAGTGCGGTTGACCATTTGATTTGGTATTTTTACATGTCATTATTTGGTAGTTTTAAATTTTGAATATGAAATATTTCCAATATCATTTGTTAAGAAAAAAAAAGGAAATATATGGGACCTGGTCATTTCTTTTTAAAGCATCTTCTCAAGTGTACTTGTTGTGCCCTGTATCGTTTTGCTTGTACTCGGTCCAGTTCTTAAACTACTGCCAATTTTTTGTACTCTCGACGGATGTCTAGCTATCATCCTCGGACATTACGTAGCATGGGCGTTTGCCGTTTGATGTTGAAATTTATCTTTGTCTTTAATGAGTTGAAAAGTTCAACGGTCGTATATCTTCTTTTTAAACAGAAATCTTGAACGTTTGAGAATTTTGGTATCAATAACTATTAGACAAGTAATTAACAGATAATGAAGCAAATCCATATGAATTGGGTCTTCGTCTCGTTTTAATTTTGGGTAACTTGGTGCTCTCTGCCGTCCGCAAATTGTTGTCTTACAAAATAGCAATTAGAAAATATAGAACCAAAAAGAAAAACGAGGGGTGGCAATGGGTGTGGTAATGTCCAATGGGGTAGATTGGGCCAGCAACACCAAGTGGACAAGTGAATATAAACGATAAATTTGTAATATCATATAAACATAAGGTTAATTTTGAAATTAAGTTTAAAAAAATGACACACGAACTCAAAAGTGTCAATCGCATGAGTACAAAAGTAAAAACACAAGAGCACATAAGTTTCAAAAATAAAAAATGCAACGGCAGGCAAAAATCTCATGTGCCATTGATCTTGGCTGATGTGTCATTGTACTTGAATGGCACATCAGGCAAGATCAACGACATGCCAATTTTTCAAATACAAAAATACAAAGGCACGTCAATTTTCAAAGAAAAAAATACAATGGCAAATAAGTTTCACATGAAAAACACAAGGCAACAACTCATCTCATCGTTAACTCTACTGTTACATATATAGATCATTTGCTTGATGTAGGTAGGCTGATGTTTGCTTGCAATTTGATGTTTCCATGAAATCTAATAGGATGCATTCTCAATTTTGATGAATCATGAAGTATTTTTTACCAGTCTTAACGCTTACGATTCTGACGCTAGCAAGACCCCTTTGATTTGGCTCGACGATCTCCAGTTGCAAGATATGGGAGCCAAGACTGTGTGCATTGGCCCTCGTGGTGACCCTTTCAAAGCCGAACACATTCTGCTTGGCCGCCCAATTTGGAGAGTGCTGCTAGCACCTAATAATTTGGATTCAATTTTTGGATATCTTTGAGACGAAACTGATATTTCAGGAATCTGATTTGATGGATGGGGAAAAAATGGAAGCAGGCGCCAAGCTTCATCACCGAGAAGGGCGCATCTGCATAGAGATAGGATGAGTCTGACCATGAATATTGTGGGTGAACGAAGAAGGGAGAAAGAAGGAGGAAGTGAAAATTTGGAATTTTGCGTGAATAAAAAAGGAGTTGTACATGTGAAATCAAGACAGTCCAAGATTTTAAATCAACGTCGAGATCTGAGCAGGATGATGCTGCCCACTCTATATTATCAGCACCAAATCTACTTCCCCAACAATCCTAATTCCGAACGCTCTCTCTAACTTTTAGAGAGAGGCTTTTCTCTCTACTTTTCGGAGTCAAAATACCCATTTAGGATTTTTCTTCTTTTCAAACCTTTTTATGCCACCTGTCTCTTCTCTTGCTTTCAACCCCATCTACCACCATCTACTACCCACTCTACCTCCCCCCACAACCTTCTCCTCTTAGCTCTCCTTTGATAGAGCTTTTTTTCAGTTGAAGTCGTTTCTTCCAGGAGACGCCGGAGTCAACTTCTTCTAGCTTAAGACCACCTTTTCTAGGAGACTACCTTCTCCTCCACCTAAGCCGCAGTCGTTGCAGCCTTTTCTTTCACCGGGAGCTGGACCTGGCGTTCACAGCTCTTCCAATGTCACTTTCTGACGCCTAGCATCAACTACTTCTCGGTCCCGACATCTTCAGTCACCCCTCTCCACCTTAGGATTAGGCCTCGTCTCCACTTCCGGGTCCTGGCCCAACTCTCTAGCCAGAGGCGCACTTAGTTTATTCTCTAGTTCTTTCTACTATTATATCGTCTATCACTTTTTTCATTTGCGTGGCTAAAGTTATCATGTATAATGCTAGAGAAGACGTAATCTAGATAGTCATTATAACTCTATGGAATGCCCATAACATACCAATTCTATTTCAAATTGAAATAGTAAAAAAAAAGTCTTTGCAGAACGATCAAAATAAAATTCTTACAGTTTTTTTATCAACTTAATTAATAAGTAGTATCTCTAGAGTCCACTTCTTCCCCATACTACGAGAAAAAGAGAAAATGTAAAGACTACCATTAAAGCAGCCCAAGCGAGACTTACTATATCCATGTAAATTATGTCCACTAATATTATAATAAAATATTAAAAAAAAATTCGGAGTCCAAAGAAAAAGGCGGGGTCTGTTCTTTCAATTTCATCTCTATCTAATTTAAATATCATAATAGTGAGTAGAGTCAGGATTCAATGGGTTAGGTCCACTTAAATTTTTTTGTCATTTTGAATCTCATTTGAGTTGATTGAAATAATGGCAAATAGTCAAATGGGATGAGTTATAGGCATTCTATAGAGTTATAATGACGATCTAGATTACATCTTCTCTAGCGTTATACAATATAACTTAGCCACGCAAATAAAAAAAGATAGACGATAGAATAGTAGAAAGAACTAGAATTCGAGTCCACTCATTTAATCTAAGCTGCGAAATTGGACTCCATTTACACCTTTTTTTTCAATCATTTCATTTCTGAAAACTAAGAAGTCCAATTTGATTCAAATTAATCACTTTGACTAACAGTTTTTTCACTAGGATTACTTTAACAGTTTTGTATAAATGTATCAGCAGGTTATTAAGTCTTTTGATTTCAGTTCTTTTCTTTCTTTCTAAGAGATAGAATACAATAGCCCCGGTACAATTTTTATTTGTAGTTAAAATTGTACTCACAATTTTATCAGATTTGCCCCTTCACTCATTTCACTCATTTTTTCTTGTCACTCATTTTTTCCTCCTTTAAGGTTTAACAATATATAAATTATTCCTGAAACTGGTTTAAAATCATATTCTCTGGTCGATTGTGTTATTTACTATTATTTTTCTATATCTATATCTATTTTATGTGGTATCTCCGTTTTCGCTTTATATTTCTTGTTATGTCTATGTTATTTCAATTCAGCTTTATGCTTTATCCATATAGTATTGTCTATATTTTCCAGACTCGTGGCTATTACTATATTGGTTGGATTTGTCCGGCCTTCTTTGGATACATCTAGAGTGTAACGAAGATCTCACTGCATTGTTGCATTTTTGGTATAGCATTGTGCATGTCAGCTGCCACTATTGTCAATATTGGTTTGATTTGGCTCTTCTCTTTGGAGAAGCTATCAGCCGTCGTTGGTGAGAACATAGCCATGGATTCTATCTCATCCACGAAGCCTATGAGGATCACTTACACTATGTCTACCCTTGTTGTTGTATGTTTATGTCTAGTGCATTTGTCTTTAACTTTATTGTCTCTATATTTACTTTCACCCAATGTAATGTGACTACTTAATTAATATATGGTTTCTAAGCCATTTTTCTAAATAGAAAATCCTATATTCGAAAATTTTCGTATAATAGCAATGTAGCTTTGCCTAAACTCGTACCATAGAGAAGTGGCCATAATTTTGAGAGTCAGGACCAATTTAAAAGATCTGTCAGTTTTTATTTTAAGTGTAGTTCTTCGATAGTAATTTTTTTTATATTGGTAAGATTTAAACTCAAAACCTTCTTAATTGAATCTAAATTTATATTATTATTTGACCTAAATTGTGTTATTAATATTTTTTAAAAGGTTTTATTATTACTTGATCTCCGCAAGAATTGTTCGGAGCAAATCCAATGCTATTGGATTACTACTTGCTACCATCATTTAAAAAGCTTAATATTATTATTTTGTGAGGATAGTACCATCATTTAGCGATGATAGTAACATCATTATATGAATGTTATACTATTAAAATTACTGGCACGCACATCACAATTGGTACCATCATTTTTAATACCACCGTTTTGCTTAACTGGTATGATTTTGCTCTTGTGGTGCAATCATTATATGAATGTGGTGCAACTATATGAATGTGTTACAATCATTTTCGGAAAAAAAACATTCTTTGTTGTATATGTTTTATGGAACTAGATTTAAGGTATAAAGTAGTCAGTACATAACTAATAAATAATCAAGTTGATAACATATTAAAATTCACTCATATGTAGCATTCTAATGATGATTTTTCTAAAATTCATAATGGAAAAATAATTTATTTTAACAAGTGACAGTGTATAGTTCTCAATTGATGACTTAAAAGCAACCTGAATGGTGTTTAATTGGAAACCACGGATTCTGAATGAGTAAACACGTCAGAGAACCATACGAGGAACATTTTTTTACGGGAAGAAGAAGAAGACTCAGCCAATCATGAGAGTATTGCTAGAATATGATAAGATTTTGGAACAACGAACCTTTTGGTGATAGCAAATCATTAGTAACATATTTCGATCGTTTTACATTCATTTTCTCGTGTAATATATGCCGGAGAGAGATGATATGTGTCTCCAATTCATGAAATAAACAATAGAAGCATACCTTTTTCTTGTTCATTTTTAGTTAACCATGGGGTTTTGGATTCAAGTTATCTGAAATCAATTATAAAAGTGTTAAATATTTGTTGAAAGAAATTTGTCATTATTCAAATATTTTATTTGACTCGAACTTAGATTAATAAACTCGAAAATAACTCAAAATTGGTGATGCTTTAAAAAATAATCCTGTTTTGCCCGGGGGAAAACTACGAAAGCTAGTGAAGGATTTGAGCCAGGCCTCTTAAAATTCAAACAAACCTGGACTGTCCCTGGCCGAAAAAAAAACCTGGACTATGGTGGCCCATGAGCTGCCAAAGTTCTCATAAATGACGTTTTTGAATCAGATGGATTATTATTTTTTAAATAGTCTATTCAGTATTTCGGAGCTTTGGATGAATATTTTATGACACAGATCTTTTAACAAAAATAGGCCAGGAATTTTTCAGATTTTAGACTATCCACTAGTGTAACTAGATTATCAAATAAATAATTAATTTTTCTATCATTCAATACAATTTAATCCAACCAAATATTTTCTTATCCATAGTGGTGACCTAATCAAACCAGTTACTAAATAAATAATTAATTTCTCTATTATCAACACATGTATTATTTCTATAAATTTTTATAGAGAATTAAAAAACTGGGCTCTATACGAGTTAAAAAATATTGGGCTAGATTTATAGAGAGTAAAAAATACGAATTTTTCATATTTTTATTGTCACTAAGATTAGATTAAAAAATAAATAATAAATAATTGGTAACCAGGAAGCGTGTCAGAGGCGGCCGACAGCTTCTACACACGCCTGGGCAAGGCTCACAATTTACTTTTAATTTTTTTTGCCTTTTAGTGTAATCAGGTTACACTTTGGCAACCATTCTAGCTAGTCTTAGAGCTAAACCTTTTTTTTAATATTGTGTCGGGGTCTTTTTATAGTCATTTTTCAAAAAAAGGCAAAGTTTTTTATAATTAAAATAAAATCTCCCTTCAAACCTACAAACCAAAGTTTCAAAAATTGCTCAATCAAATGATAATAAAATTGTTCTAGATTAATTAAGAAGTCTCAAATTCAAACTATTAAAAATATGACAATGTTAAGTAATTTTTAGAAAAATTTTACCACTATTCAAAAATTTTGTTCGACTAAAATATAAATTAGTCACGAAATACCACTATTCAAAAATTTTGTCAAACTCAAATCTAGATTACTCACACAAAATTAGATCAGAGAGAAAAAACTCACAAACGAAACACAATGGATTGGGATTGATAAATGCGCAAAGCACGAATTGAATTATGAATAGTAGATATTTAACAAAAAAAAATAATGAATAGTGGACGGCTGGCTTTGAAAGAAGAATAAATGACTTAACCTTTACGGGTCACTGTGCATATAGATTCTCAGTAATATTGTACCAAGATCCACATCTCCTTTTCAAATTTTAACCAAATCGTCACATGAAATGAAGGTCCAAATCCCAAAAATAAAAGATTAAATTCACACATTAAATGCTGGAAAGAGAAACAATTTAAACCAAATATAGTCAATCAAAACCTTACAATATTTGAAAATACATTAAATAATGGAACAAGGGACATTTTCCGAAACCCTCAACGGTATAATAAACCAATAAAGGCCGGGGACCAAAAAAGCTCACTTTGCCCTTTAGCTTTTTGACTTTTCCCAAAGCCAAATAGTTTCTGGGCCCCATCCAACTTCGACCGTTATTTTTCAATCTCACCCGTCAGATCCTTCCAGATCAACGGCGCACAGAGCTCGACCGTTCAAAATTTAAAATCTTGTCCCTCCAAAAGAAAGAGCCTCTTACACATATTCTTAAAAACCGGAGAGACTTCCTTCAACAAAAATCAAACACAAGAAAACGCTTCCCTTTCTTCTGCCACTCCAAATTCTTTCCATTAAGACTCCGATGGTGAAAACGGCAAGCTCGCCGTCTTCTTCTCCGGTGACCATAACGGTCTCGCCGGGCGGGAAGACGACCGGAAGGAGGAGGAGCATTGGGCTGACTAGCCCTGTTCCCAGGCCTTCCATTTCCAACAACAACCAACACTCTCCCATTAGTACAACCCGAAACCGCCTTTCGGGTGGCGGAGGAGGAGGAGGAAGGTACTCTGAGGAAGTCACGAACACTGAGTTTGTCAGCTATACTGTTCAAATCCCACCGACCCCAGATCACCAACCCTTGGTCGCCTCTTCGGTTACTTCCCAAACGAGCCTTAACCTTAACGAACAAGTAGCGAACAGCGCGGGGAGACCTGATCGGAGTTTCATCACCGGGACTGTCTTCACCGGTGGGTTCAATTCGTTGACCCGGGGGCACGTGATCAACTCCTCGTCGGAGGCAAGGGACTCTGTCAAGTACAGCGGTGTCTGTGGGATGAGAGGGTGCGATGACAAGGCGGTTAAGGGCGGGAAGTGCGAGTGTGGGTTCAGGATTTGTAGGGACTGTTACTTGGACCTTGTGGGGCCCAACGGAGGAGGACACTGCCCCGGGTGTAAGGAGCGTTATAAGGATGCGGACAACGATGAGGACTTCGAGGAGGAAGAGGATATCTGCGGGGAGGAGGACGAGGAATACGAGGAGGAGGAGGATAAGGCGAACCCCCTACCCAAGTTGGACAAGAGGCTTTCGCTTGTGAAGTCCACCAAGGCTTTCAATTACCCTCCAGCTGAGTTTGATCACACCAGGTGGCTGTTCGAGACGAAAGGGACTTACGGGTATGGGAATGCAGTTTGGCCTAAGGACGGGTATGGTGGGAGTGGCGGCGTTGGAGGAGGAAATGGGTTCGAGCAGCCTCCGAATTTTGGGGAGAGGTCTACGCGCCCTTTGACTCGGAAAGTTGGGGTTTCTGCTGCCATTCTCAGCCCCTACAGGTACTTGTTCAATTGTACATAATTGCAGAGCTTAGTTGCTTTTCTTTAACATATTTTTGATTGATTAATATTCTTGTCCGAATCAATTCGCGGGTCTGTGCTTGTTGTCGTCTTGTTGATCAATCCGCTTCTATATGACTTGGTGTAACCTTAAACATGTTGGGGGTAGAATTTGATGTATAAGAATTGTGTTTATTTCCCAAGAAAACAGTTAATTTGCGGCTTAAGATCGATTTTTTTAGATGGCAATGGGTAATAGTGGCATTAGCTACTGTAATCTCATGACTTGTTTGTTTGCCTATACTGAGTAGAATTAGCGTGTGCCTGATGTGTAAAATTTAATTTAACATTGTATTGTTATGAGATTAAACCTTAAATAAATAGTGTTAATGGTTTGTCTTCATTTGGTTATGATTAAGAGGCACCTGAACTTGTTGTGTTTGTACAATGCAGGCTGCTGATCATGTTCCGTCTCGCTGCCCTCGGTCTGTTTCTTACGTGGAGAATCCGACATCCGAACCACGATGCGAAGTGGCTATGGGGGATGTCTGTGACCTGTGAGATATGGTTTGCCGTCTCATGGATTCTGGATCAGCTCCCTAAGCTCTGTCCTGTGAACAGAGTCACTGACCTGGCTGTGCTGAAAGAGCGTTTCGAGTCTCCTAATCTTCGCAATCCCAAAGGAAGATCAGACCTTCCTGGGATCGATGTGTTTGTGTCAACCGCGGACCCCGAAAAGGAGCCTCCTCTTGTCACTGCAAATACAATACTCTCGATCCTTGCCGTTGACTATCCTGTCGAGAAGCTAGCTTGTTACTTGTCTGATGATGGTGGATCACTCCTGACATTCGAGGCTCTAGCCGAGACAGCGAGCTTTGCGCGTATCTGGGTTCCTTTCTGCAGGAAGCACAACATAGAACCGAGGAATCCTGAGGCTTATTTCGGGCAGAAGCGGGACTTCCTTAAGAACAAAGTGAGGCTTGACTTTGTGAGGGAGAGGAGGAAAGTCAAGAGGGAGTATGATGAGTTCAAGGTGAGGATCAATTCACTGCCAGAATCCATCAGGAGAAGGTCTGATGCTTATAATGCACATGATGAACTCCGAGCGAGGAAGAAGCATATGGAGATGGGAGGCAATCCATCCGAACAAATCAAACCACCGAAGGCTACATGGATGTCAGATGGTTCTCACTGGCCCGGGACTTGGGCTTCTGGAGAGTTAGATCACTCAAGAGGAGACCATGCTGGTGTAATTCAGGTAATTGTTGCTCTTACATGTGCTGTCTTTACTTGCCAAGTCTAAGCTCTAATGTTCTTCTCCTGCTTTATACTTGACAGGCAATGCTTGCTCCTCCCAATGCCGAACCCGTGTTTGGGGCAGAGGCGGACGGGGAGAACCTCATCGACACGACAGAGGTTGATATCAGGCTACCAATGCTTGTGTATGTCTCTCGTGAGAAAAGGCCAGGTTATGATCACAACAAAAAGGCTGGAGCTATGAATGCTTTGGTTCGAACCAGCGCGATCATGTCGAATGGTCCATTCATTCTGAATCTTGACTGTGATCATTACATTTATAACTCATTGGCATTGAGAGAAGGAATGTGCTTCATGCTCGATAGAGGCGGCGATAGGATCTGCTATGTCCAGTTCCCGCAGAGGTTCGAAGGGATCGATCCGAGTGATCGATATGCCAACCACAACACCGTCTTCTTTGATGTGAGTATGAGAGCTCTTGATGGACTGCAGGGGCCAATGTATGTAGGAACTGGCTGCATTTTCCGCAGAACCGCTCTCTATGGCTTTAGTCCTCCTAGAACCACAGAGCACCACGGATGGCTCGGCCGGCGCAAGATCAAGCTGTTTCTAAGGAAACCAAAGAAGAAGCATGAGGAAGAAATTGCATTGCCAATCGACGGGGATTTCGACTTCAATGATGATGATGCAGATATTGAGTCTTTGCTTCTGCCAAGAAGGTTTGGGAACTCTACTTCTCTGGCAGCATCTATCCCAGTTGCAGAGTACCAGGGTAGGCTGCTTCAGGACCTGCAAGGAAAGGGCAACAACGGAAGGCCAGCCGGGTCCCTCGCCGTGCCTCGGGAGCCTCTGGATGCTGCAACTGTTGCAGAGGCCATCAGTGTCATCTCGTGCTTCTACGAGGATAAGACCGAGTGGGGCAAGCGAGTGGGATGGATATACGGCTCTGTCACAGAAGATGTGGTGACTGGCTACCGTATGCACAATAGAGGATGGAGGTCCATCTATTGTGTCACCAAAAGAGATGCATTTCGCGGCACAGCTCCGATCAATCTTACTGACAGGCTTCACCAAGTCCTGAGATGGGCAACTGGCTCGGTTGAGATCTTTTTCTCGAGGAACAACGCGCTGTTCGCCACTCCTCGGATGAAGTTCTTGCAGAGGGTGGCATATTTCAATGCAGGAATCTATCCATTCACCTCAATGTTCCTCCTTGTTTACTGCATTCTCCCTGCAGTGTCTCTTTTCTCGGGACAGTTCATAGTCCAGTCCCTCAGCGCGACGTTCCTCGTGTTCTTGCTGGCGATCACCATCACATTATGCCTGCTGGCAATCCTGGAGATCAAGTGGTCCGGGATCACGCTCCAAGATTGGTGGAGGAACGAGCAGTTCTGGTTGATCGGCGGAACGAGTGCTCATCCTGCAGCAGTCCTGCAAGGGCTGCTCAAGGTCATTGCAGGTGTTGACATCTCATTCACTTTGACATCCAAAAGCGCCACGCCCGAAGACGGAGAGGACGAGTTCGCGGAGCTGTACGTAGTCAAGTGGAGCTTCCTGATGGTCCCTCCAATTACCATAATGATGCTGAACGGGATAGCGATCGCGGTAGGAGTTGCGCGGACTGTGTACAGCCCATTTCCGCAGTGGAGCAAGCTTGTTGGAGGGGTGTTCTTCAGCTTCTGGGTATTGTCCCATCTCTTCCCGTTCGCCAAAGGGTTGATGGGCAAGAGTCGAAAGGTTCCGACCATTGTTTACGTGTGGTCCGGCCTGCTGTCCATCATCGTCTCCTTGCTCTGGGTTTACATTAGTCCTCCTTCTGGCAGGCAAGATTATATGAGCTTTCAGTTCCCTTGATATAGCTAGCTAGCATATGTTGTCTACATTTGTATTGATTGATTGATTGTATCCAGCTAATGCGGACATGTAAAGAAGCTTCTCAGCTTCAGAATCTCTGTACTTCTTCAGTTGTTGTAGGAGAATATTATGTGCAAGTTGGTGCTTCCACATCAGGAAGCTGCTGAAGGTCATTAGTTTTTAGCAGAATTCCTTGTGTATTCAGGTTTGTCCTTGACGTTCCAGTATTTTTTCCAGTGCAGTTTTTTATGTTCCTGTTTCGTGAATCTGTTGTTAACTGGTCTTTCTATAAAATTCTCCAAGTTACAATTCTTTTATAATAACAATGTATTTGTTCTTATGGAGGAGATGGTGGTGGTTCTTTCATCTTCTTTCATGGGCAATGTTTGTTGCGAGATTTTGTTCCAATTTAACTAGAATTATTAAATTCAAATTTAGTGAATGCTATCATATTAAAATTTGATATTCTTTGTGGTCCGACCTGCTCAAACATGAATCAACCAATTAATTGTATTAACTCGTGACATCAAATATCATACATCTAACTTGGAGTCTTTCACAAGTGGTCCTAGGCCTAGCCTTGGAAATCAAATTAGAGGATTTTCACATTTGCTGTGATTGAACTAGCCTTGGAAATCAAATTAGAGGATTTTCACATTTGCTGTGATTGAACAGGAGTGCCAAAGACAAACTTGAAAGCTTGTGTTTCTCTGTCCCACTTGGGCCTACTTGTTGCTGTAGCGCACAATCTTGGAAGTTCCTCCACTCCATTTCTTTTCTTCCCCAGGCGATGTTGCTTTCCATTGCCTTGCCACATTTATTCCGTCCTGGCTTTTCGTCGAATTAAGCATGCCAAATTAATTGGACTCAGATCAAATTCGTGCGAGTATCGTGATCGTAAATAGACATAATTATAATAAAAAAATTTGATCGGCAACTATGATTGGAGGCAGCAAGTCACAACCATTAAGTGTCAAGTGATGCTTTTAATGCAAGGTTGTGTAGTACACATGTCATTATTCTGTTGAGCATCACAAATCGATTGTGGCATTTTGGTATTTGATACGTAAAGCATGTGGCTCGATAAGGTAATTTATGCAAAGTTTGAAGCCTGAAGAGTATGTTTGGTATTGAACCGGTCCAAACTAATCAAAGTGGACATTAGTTAATTTGCCATTGTCGACCAGGCCCACCAACCTTTCCTCTCTAGCCAACTTGTACTTCGAAGGAACACCAATGGAAGTGGACTTGGAGAGAAAGCAACTCTGTTTCAAAAAGGGTTTTCATCACATTACCCTGGAAGAGGGCATAAACATTAACCAGTCTTCTTCCAGGTTTAATTAAAATTGCTAACAGTAGAATCCCACAATGCTACCAATAATGCTCAATTTCTTTAGAAGGTTTCTTGTTTTTTCCTGGTAAGTAGATAAATTTAATGAATCGTGAGTAATTTTAGATGGTTTCCGACAAGTAACATATTTGTTTGAAGAAACTAATAGCATGTATCTGATAATTCATAATAGAACGAATGATACCGTACAAATTGCCCACATAGCATGTATTATCTCACCAGGTCCTCTGGTCGATAGCTTCACTTATTATTCCCTAAACTTATTTCACTCCAATGAAATTTTGGTGCTATACTAGGGGTGTCCCACTTTGAAAGGAGCATCAAATGTGAGAGTGGATTGGGTGTTGTTTTTTTTATTGGTAAATTTTTATACTTAGTTACATCTTGCCGGGCTTTTAACTTTGGACATCTGTCAAGTAATGCTACGTCTTGTGCCGTTAGGCTAAATACCCCTTAGTAAATTGGGTGTTATTTTTAATAGAATTGACAACACTATTCTTATAAAAAAAATATAATACCACTAAAATACTAAACGACCACTAAATGCTAAATGGTATTTCTAAATGCATCATGGTGTACTGCTATTCGCAACATAGTACCACAACGTATAATATTATTTCTCAAAGTGGTCTTGTGTCATCTCTGATAATTCAAGTTTGTCATTTACCATTTTGTGTTGTATGTTTGGTACAGGTCAATCATTTGTAAGCAACCAATACAAGTCCATCAACTTTAAACTCGAGATATCTAATTAAGTTGTAAAGATCCGTAAGGCATGAACTTCCCATTTAGTGTGGTCCTCCCTTTATAGGTACAAAAAGGCAATTGGCGTAATGGTGGTGAGGAGCGGACCATGAAAGGGAACGGGGTCGTTAGATGGTCCTTGCATTAACCGAATTAGGCTGTCTCTAAGCTGTAAAGGGACTCTAAGGTCTCTTTTTAAAAGGATTTCATGTGTTTGTGCCTTTTTTTGCTTCATTTGTTCCTTTCCCTTCACATGCCACAGTGATTTGGTCCTGACCCAAAACTAACACGACTCTTGGGGTATGGGAAACAGTAGAAAGGCCCCAAGTAGAGCCTCCGGTCCATTTTCTTATTTGGCTAAACATGGCATAGTGCTGGTACAAGTTACCAAGTGCCAGAATGTAAAGAATAGAAAGTCAATAAACATGGCTCGAGATTATAGTATATGTGGCAATCTACGGCTATCGAAGTTGGGTGTTGATGTTTACGCTATATCTTGTAACACAACCTGAATTAAGTGATCTTAGGTTCCCAGCACTAAGGTCTCGACAACGTAGACTGGTCCGCACGAACGATGACAAATTTATAATATCAAAATATTGCATAGGAGTAATCTTGGAATTAAAACTTGTACTATTATTAGTCGTGTGTTATACCAGTCTGACACCAAATACCAGTGTTGCGCTATTGTATAACACAAAAGTATCATTGTAGTTGCGTGTTTTATCATTGTTAGTCGCAGTTGTACTATTTTTAGTCATTTGTTGTACCATTATTAGTCAGGTGTCATGTAAAAAGTAAAAAATGCCCTTGCATCGGCCCTAGTGAATCCCAACTATCAGATCTGCCACACACGCGTCTCCTCTCCCATCCAACAGTCCACAATGCACCAAGGTGGGCAGCACCCAATCTAACTCCATTTAACCCGTCTTTGTAATCTTTGATTATAAAAAACATAAAAATATTCTTTTTAATGTGTTCAAATATTTAGAAATGACTAATCAACATTTGAGTCAGATTAGACCACAAAGAATGACAAAACTTTCTCATCAAATTTTAACACGACTTCATTCACGCGGTTTCAAGCCTAATACGATTCCAAGAGTCTGCCAAGCGAGCTCATCATGTTCTTCATCTTCAAACCCTTTTTTTTTTTTGAAGGTTAGCTTACAAGCATTAAAGGGTAATTTAGAACGCGAAACCACAACCACACCAGACTCGCTGCATTTTGCAATTTCATCCACATGAATGACCTAACTCCTCCCCATAAGAAAAGAGAAAATGACATGACAACGGATTTATCATCAACGTCCATAAATGATGAGCATCAACTGGATTTTGGCTGCATTTATTATTTGCAAGCTAATTTGCTTCTATCTGCAGCAAGCATTCCCTGTCAAAGACAAACCGGTATAGTTAAAGGAGAAGAAAAAAACCATGTCCTGCTCTGTTCTCCAACGATCAAACCACAGGGAAAGCCTGAATGCAATATTGAATCTTAAAGAGACCACCCCTCAAAAAAAAATTCTTAAAGAGGCTTATCATTGGGATAGCCACCACCCCAAAGATTGAGTGTAACGCCTCGTCATACCATTTGTAATATCTCAATATATGGTCGACTATTTCCATAGAATAATACAAGTATTCTTTTAGTGTATTTTGTTCTCATAATATATGATAGGAAAAAAATATATTTTAATGATATGAATAGTACAATCAAATCACTTAAATTTTTTTTACAAAATCCTGAATAGAATATGAAATAGGATTCGTGATGCTTGACTTCGAATAAACACTCGACATCACTCATCAATCGGGGGTTTAAAACTATTTGCATGACCAAAGCTGTCATCATCTAGGTATATTTCGCCGTCCTAATCAGCTTTCCCTTCAGTTGATATATTTTTTGGTGAATTCCCTTCAGTTTATATATCTAAACTAGTTTATCTTCCAAAGAAAACAAGCAAACAGCTAGCATTAGCAAGAAGAGAAGCCAACGATGTGCAACCAACAACACATTAGCTTGTTGGAATTAATAGGAATAAAATAGTTCCCCCTCTAGAGAGATCATCATAAACGTTGACCATAAAAACAATCAAAGTTCAATCATGGCGTAAGATTAACCACTTGTAACCATCTGATTCCGGGAGCGTAACCGGCCACCTGTAATGTCAGGACAAGAAGAACCGGTCCCATTCCATGTCTTGTCCCCTGTTTGGACGCTTTCCACGCAACAAAGACACCTGGGTCCTTTCATGGATGGCACAATTAATTCATATTTCCAATTACAAGAATGGTTCTTAGCTGTACAACGCACATATTTTTGTCAAGAGGAATCAACTCTAATGATCCCAAAACAAAACAACACAGGACTAATCCAATATGAGAGAGAAGGAATAACCGATGGTGCCACCAAAGTAAGCAAGAAGACAGAATAATAAGGTCCTTAAGGCTGTGCATTGTTCAGCCTTTTATATTGTTCAACTAAAATTTTGATTCGACCTTATGAAACAAGGCAAAGTTGGAATTTGGTAAAGAGATTTTAACACCGCTTGCAATTTTATCTCGCTCAAACCAACAAACCGGCTGATTTAGAGGTAATTTCTTCATAAGGTTCGCCGGTTTCCAAAAAAAAAACTCATAGCAAGTCTCGCACAGCTGCAACAAAAGAACAGAACATGTATCTATCTGTGTACAGCGAAGGAATAATTGATGTGCCACCAAAGTAAGCAAGACGACACAACAAGCAGGCCTTTGTGGTTGTGCATTGTTATAGGCTCAACTCATATCTTTGTGTACAACAATTGAACTTTGCAACTATCTATCCATCAGATAGGAAACCCATCACCTTAGATAGATACTGCCGACGCCAATTTAGTTCAGCCATCCCGCATCGTGGTGCGGCTCTCTCAATTGCGTATAATCCAATCTCTCTTTAATGGGAATCCAAATTTATCACTCCCTTAGTTTTGAAACAAGTCGCCACATTCAACAGGTGTATTTTAATCTTACTTTGCTTCGGCTACGTAACCCCTACATTAACAGGTAAGCCAAGCCAAAGCTAAGCCAAGCCAAAAAGTATAGGCAGCTTGCTTCCCGATGAGATCAAAAAGATCCCATCTATTCCTTTCCTACCCCATTTATGAAGTCGTCCCTGTCTAAGAAATCACTGTACCTCTCTTAATTACATGGCCTACTATAGAATATAAATATCTCTGCCTGGACCCACCAACATCCCTGTCAGCCAAGCAAAGGACGCTTAAGAGGGTAGCTCGCGTTGTATTCTTTTGGCTCAAATTTCACACAGGAAACTACCAAAACAATTCACCGACGCTACTACCCAAGAAGCTAAATGCAATTAAGAAGTAGGAAACTGACCTCTCTCTCCTCGCCGGGGGTTGCAAGGCAACTTGCAAGTCGGAGAGAGAATATGGTTCCAATTAGTTTCCAAGGGCTCGAACTCGAGTTAATCAAACACTATTAATTGAAATTTGCGGAGATTAAAAAGTGCAAGTTGGTTAATTTTGGACGCCCCCATGCCAGAATCCTGCACATGAAGTGTCCCTCCCTCTAATAAAAAGAATACCTTTCTGTACTACCCTTTTCCCCCAACTTGCAACACTATTCCTAAAAGAAAGAATCATCAATTGCTTTTTTTGAGACTCGAAACGAAACAATCATCAAATTACGAATGGGCATATGGACGACAACAAATTACAATAACAGTAGGACCAGAGAAACTAAACAAGTACGGAAGCAAAAACAAGGAATTAAAAATAAAGAAAGCAGCAAGAATACCCAGAGAAACTGTACAAAGAAGGAATCCAATGTCTACGGTAAAACCCTAGCCATCCTTGAAATATGGTCAGTGATCGATTAATCTAAATATTAGAAACATGTCTACCGCCTACCCCTTTGTTTTTTCGTTTTATTTCCAGGAAATGAAGAAAACAACAGAGCAGTAGCAGAAGGAAATTACAAGTCTCCTAACTACTTCGCCGTACCACTAACTACTTCATTAACAACCAAAGAGGAAAGAAGAAAGAAGAATTTGGGGGTAGTTTGCCCTATCATTTATACTAACCAAATAAGACCACGAAATAATCATAATAATGAAATGAAGGTAAAAAGAAAAACAAAGAGAAAAAGAATCCACAGGGAATCAAAGTGATCAAAATCAAGTAGAAGAACACAACAAATCCTCCATTTACCCGGCGCGACGCCATCAATGCGAGTTCCCGTAGAGGTCGTAGCGAGACCAATGCACGTCGAGGGGGCAGGACTTCCCGGCGTCGAGCCGGAGCCAAGGCTTCCCGCTGCCGGACCAATGCAGCAAGCTGACCGGCCCGGGGTGGAGCTCCCTGCAGCTCCCCCGCACGTTGTCCCCGCCTAGGCCGTGCTGGTTCCACCGATGCTCGATCGGGGCCACGTTCCCGGCGAACACCAGCAGGAACGGCGGCAGCGAGCCGAGCTCGTAGATCCGGTCGCTCTTCTGGATCTCCATCCACCTCTCGATCCGCTTGGTGTAACCTAACCGCCTCCATTTCACCAGATCCATGACCATCACCCCCGTGTTGAAGTAACAAGGGTTCCGCCCCCGGAACACGGCGGAGTAACCGCCGCCTTCCCTGCGTCCCCAGAACGACGCCGTGAAGTACTTGGTGAAGTTGGCGTGGCAGTACTCGGGGGCGCCGATGGTCCTGGGCCCGAGGTCGGTGGACCATAGCTTGGCGATGTCATCGATGACCACGAGGTCGGAGTCTAAGTAGATCACGCGCTTCACACACGGCTCGAGCAGGTGGGCCAGGTAGTTACGCGCGTAGTTGAGGGGCTGCTCCAGGGCCTGCCGGACGGAGGTCGAGATCAGCGGTCGGACCGTCTCCGGGTCGAATGGGTAGACCATGAACCGGAGCCCGGGGAAGGTGGACCGGACCAGTGGCTCCAGCCCGGTGTCAGCCTGCTCCACCAGGAAGTGGAAGAACACCGACTCCGGGCACCGCGCGTGGTGGAGGATGGAGTGAACCGCCGCGATGGACCCCCGAAGATACTCCGTGTCGAGCGTGATCGCCACGTGGACGAGTGACGGGTCGCAGACCGAGTCAGCGCCCCCGCAGTCGCCGGCATTGTGGAAGGACACGGATTTCCGGAACGAGAAGCGGTTGGCGTCGGCGGACGACCGGATGGCCTCGGCTGGGGGGAACGACTTGAGGGAAGGGGAGAGGATCACCATCAACATAAATATCGAGAAAACCCCGGAGAAGCGCTTTATCCACAGCATCTTCCCCTCCAATACGGCGCCGTACACCAGCCGCTTCCGCTTCCTCGATTTGAAATCGAACCGGTCCGCTGCCCAAACCGAGGAGACCGCCGATCTAAGAAATGAAGGCAATAGTGTGGTTCCCTTGATTAACTCCGCCAGGGCTGGAATCCGAATACGATTCAGAGGCGAATTTAATTCCTCATTTGGGTTCCGTGAGAGCCAAGCCACATTGAAACGCCGCCGCTTCAGTGTACTAGTTATAGCCAGAGGGGGAGCCGCCGCGCTCTCGGAATCAGGCGCCGCCCCTCCCGTCCCTTCCGGCGCTCTCTCTCTCTCTCTAACAATTAGGTTTCTCCTTTTCTTTTTTCTTTTTCGTGGGAAGTAATTGTTATGGGTGGTGGTGTGTGCTTCTGGAAGCGGGCGGAAGGAGAGAGAGATCAGGGGCGAAGCAAAAGTAGGAGAGAGAAATTGTTAGAGAGAGAGAGAGAGAGAGGCGAAGAGGTTTTAGGCATTTGGTCTATTTAGCCCCGCCTCCGGCTCTCTTGTATTTTCCGTTTTTTTAATTTTTTCCGCCTTGGCCAGTTGGCCTATCAGGTTTTCCTTTTTGCCACCGCGGAGATCTTCCAATTTTTTATATTTATTTACGCTGTTTCCATATACGCTCGTTTTGAACAGTTTTTGTCTCCCTGATTAATTTCTTGTGCATCAATCTCTTTTATCAATCGTTTCCAAATTAAAAAATATCTTTTATATGGAATGTAGAGATTTATTTTGTATACATTTTGTTTAAATTAATAAAATCCACCAACATTTCACTTGCACTGCAAATGCCTCAGTCAAATCTTTACGTTATCAATAGTTTGAACCGGAAATAAATTAATTTTTTATATTAATTTTTTTACTGATTCATCTAAGGGTATTTTAGTTTTAAAAATTAGGAGAAATTACTTTCAAGTCCCTCGAATTTGCTTAAATATACTCAAAAATTCCCCCTGTTTGCAAAATACACGGCGACGTCTCTCATTTTTTATTTTATTATACTTTCGAGTCTCTGGCACACGTTAACAGCTCTTTTTTTATTTTTGTCAATAAAATGATGAAAATACCCTTAGGACAAAAAATTCGATGATGTCATCTCTTCTTCTACCTCAAAACTCAGACCGAGACACCGAGTCGATGATACAATTACACAGAACAAGGATCAAAATCAGAATTCACATCGAATCAACCACAAAACTAGAATTTACATCGAATCAGCCAAACAGAAGAAAACCCACATCGAAATCGATCGAGGTATACTCTCTATCAACCATAAACCCAATCAATCAATTCCCACAGCTCACAAAAAACTCTACATAACCTACAAACTATATCAACTCAGGAAAATTATCGATCGATAGAATAAGGTAGAGAAAACAGGGAAAGGATCATATGGAACATACCTAGAGAGAGAGAGGAGGCTTATCTGGCTCCCGATCAGTCCCGTCAACCACCCTAGCTCGCTCGTTTCAGTCATCGTCGTCGAGGGACCAGCACCACCCGCAAGCGCAAGTGCCCCGGGGAGGACGTTACCATTTTGGAGGAGGTAGAGGAGGAGAATGGCGCCGATGCTGCTCCTCCCGCGAGCGAGGGCGTCGGGAAGGTGAAGGACGGCAGGGGAGGAGACGATGGAGACAATCACCGACGATGACTGCTTCGACGAGTTGCCGCTCCAATTGCCGCCACTGGTTCTGCGGTTGGTCTTTAATTTATCTTCGACTGTGTAATTATTGATTTTTAAATTTTTTGGGTTTGTTAGGGTTTTTGTGATTTTGGTTAGGGGTGTTTGATTAGGTTCGTCTCAGGCTTGCAAGTGTTCTGTTGTTTAATCAATTTACGTGGGTAGGAGTTAAAAGATGATGATGACGTCACTAGCAGGAAGTAGAAGAAGACATGATGTTAGCAATTTTTTTTGTTCAGGTGATATTTTTGTAATTTCAATAAAAAAAGGAAAAATTCATTGAGAGACCCCAAAGTATAATAAAAGCAAAGAAAAGAAATATCGGTGTGTATTTTACAAATAAGGAGACTTTTGAATATATTTAAACAAATCTAAAAATTTTGAGAATAATTTTTCAAAAAAATATGTTTGATTAATTGGAAGTGGATGTTGCTTTGATTATACAAGCAAAGGACCAGCTGTACCTCTTCACACAAAAAAGGACCAGCTGTACTGTGTACCCTAAATTTTATATACTTCCTTTATTTGATTTGATTGTTTAGCTTTCTATGTCAATTACGATTGTATCCCTAAAATTGCGCGTATTCTCTCTCCTCCTCTCCCCCTCAGAATTATTTTTGTATTTTAACTGATCGAATTCTTTGTTTGGTTCTACAGCGTGTTGCTCTCACTCGCCTCCAGTTCTTATTGTTTATGGATTAAAAAAGCAGAATGTAAAATTTTGGGCTCCTACTTGTTTCTCATTTTTAACCCATGGGATTTGAAGCCCTTGCCATTTATTATTCTAAATTTCAATTTTCCGACTAAAATTGGCGTATTATCTATTACCCTTTTTTTTGGTAAGTAAAATTTTTATTATAGAAGAAAAATATGTACAAGAAAGAACTTTGACATGACTAAAACAGTATAGAATTACAAGAAAAACTATACTAGTATAGAATTACAAGAAAAACTATACTAAATTAGTACTGCTCGATTCGATAAATATCAAAAGCTCCTTATTACAAATGCTTTTGGTCTCTCCGGACCAAAATAACCAGTCTCTTGTTTGGCGTAGGATGTTGTTAATGAAGAGATCAAAATTTGATCTTTTACCATGCATTCCTCATCATATCTCCACGTACCAAATCTATTGCCCTTTTTGCTCGCTATTTTTTTATATGTAAATTTTGTGGCTCCGTTAAAATAGTTCCACTTAGTATGCTTATTAATACTCATCGCGAGATATATAAAAATAAACATATATCATCGTCGCACAGCAGCATGATATGAAATATCTTTAAAAAATACACGTCACCTCCTAAACCTCCCAGAAGAGGGCAATAGGATGGATGATTTCTTGTCCACCGGAAAGTTATTTCGGAAATTTTATAATATTCTGAAATTTATAATATTCTTTTCAATTAGTATGATTCTACATAGTGAGTGGTATAATTTTTAAAATTTTATAATAGACCTTGTATGATCAATTTTTCTCTAACCTGAGTTTTATTGGGTGCATATCGTTATGATACTGTGGGTATTTCCTTCCCATGTCTTATTTTAGTTGATTCAATAAAATAGGTTTTTTTTTTAATAAAAATAAAAAGATTAATTATTCTCAAGTTCCTAGTATGCCTAAATCATGATTTAGTTCTTCGATTATCAAAATAGATGATATAGCCTCAGCATTTAATTTATTGAACTTTCGTATCCTTCGCTAACGTCATCAATTTTTTTTAATCCGAAAATAACTATTATACGCCTGCTGCAGCTTCTCCGGGGAATAACAACCCCGGACATTTTTTCAGGCGAATAACTCGGTCATCTTACCAGGCAAAAAAAACCCAAAAAATTCAACCAAAAAATGCACCACCGACACCAAACTCTTCCATAGCCTCGTCGTCACAGTGATCCGTAATTAGTAATAAAAAATTCAAGCCAACAATCAACCGCTTAACCCCTCCACCGACGAAGCGAAAAAACCATTCCCTCCACGTTGACGACGGCGAACAAGCCAACCACCAGCCGCCAAACCTCTCCACCGACGACGAACAAGCCAATCAATCAATTAGCAGAGTTCCACCGAAGCTTGTTGTTTTCCGGGCTGGTTAGGGCTGAATTTGAAAGTGACCAATCAATTAGATCTCTACAGAACCTGTACGACGCCGGCGGGGTAGACGAGGGGCTGGTCACTGGGGAATAGCCAGGGGATGATGAGGGTGACTCGAAGGGTGGCGTCGTCGTCCTTGGCCAGGTAAGCCACACGGAAGAGCGGTCGTCGCCGTGGGTACTCATAGTCCGATGCGTGAACGGTAGAGAGAGAGGGCAATCGTGTTCATAGCAATTTGCCCTAATTTAATTTATCTGCTTCTGCAATCGTCCACGGTAGAGAGAGGGCAATTTTACCTTATAAAAAATCAGAGAGGGAAGTTAAGTTGGGAAGAGGATTATTATTATTTTTTAATTGATATCAACAAGAATATAATAAATCTTCGCAAAAAAATAATAATATAATAAACAAAACACAGAAAATTGTATCATTTATTTTGATAATCGAAAGTTAAATCATAGATTTAATTATATTAAAAAAATTTGAGAATAATTTTTCCGAGTCCTCCTGGAATAATAATCACCATATTCGTTCTTTTTTTTGTGTGTGACGGGGAGCACTTGTCAACTTTTTTTTGTTGAGAATAGGAAATTATTGTTGGGGCGACAAAATGTCGAAATTGCGACCATCAGCATATAATATAATCCATCGCAAATACTTCCGAGACCATCCCAGTCTCGCGAGGCAAATGTTATTATGAGCAGTTAAATAGACATTGCAACCAATTTTTTATTTTAAAAAAATAATTTGAACAAACAAACTATTGAATCCAAGAACATTATCTGAACGGTGATGGTGATATTTAATAATCGGATTTATGCAAATTATTTAATCGCAAAAGAAATTCGCAAGAGCTCTTAAAAGTTAAACCCATGTGATTGTGGCAATTTCTTGCCGACTGGAACCGTGACCAAAATTATTGCCACGGCCACCTTCCGTTTGTTTTTTTCGTCGAGGTTAACCAATCTATTAAATTTTATTATCTTACGATGGTGTACAAAAACGAGTACAACAAATACACTGTCTAACGGAATAGAACTTAATTATAAGGAAACTCTCTTAAAAAAAACTGAACATCCTAACAGTTATTTTTCGAGAAACACAATCCTCGAAATTAATTAGTACTTTCAAAATGAAAATTAGATTAGTACTTAATTAACCGTGCCATGGATATCGGAATCCTTTTCTTTTGACAAAAATAAATGATTAAAGTTTATTTTACTATGATTTCACGACATACTAAATTGTGATTCTAAATTATTTGATTAGTTGATAAAATTTGTCACTCGGGTTATTTCGCGTGTTATGTCGCGTCATCATTTTTGATTGTGTGTCATGACACATCAATAATATAATCAGTGTGACACATCATTGACCCTTTCTCTGCACATGGCCCTGTTTGTCGAAATAGATTGAGAACAGATGGCAGATAGTAAATAGCATATTGAAAAATGTGTTTGGTAAAATCAACTAGCAGATAGCAGATTCAAATTAATAGATTATATATTTTGGTTAAATTTTATATTTAATTTTAAAAATAATAATCTAAGTTATTTACTTAAATTAAAATAGTAATAATTTAATATTAATTATTTTGGTTAAATTGACGTCTCAACGATTGAAAAACTTAGTTATTTACTATATTTATGAAAACAAATTAAAAGATATTAGTTTTGTAAATCTTTTGTTTGAAATATTTTCTTATATAATATAATTAACATACATTTTTTTGATCAAACATATAATATACAACTATCTAGTAAAGATTTATATTAATTAAAATTGGAATAAAAATAATAATATCATGCAATTTCATATATACTGATTTTTTTAATTTACGAACATACGCATACTTTAAAATATACTTTGGATGAGAAAAAACTATTTGTTAATTTTGTATTTATTCTTTTTGATATTTTTAAAATAATTATTACAATTTTTTTATTCAATATTACTATTGATAATTTTATTCTCCAAAAATATTTTATGTTCAGTTAAATAAATTTTGGAATAAAAAGATAGATATCATTAATTAGATGTATATTAGAAATAACATAATTCGAAATTATTATCTATAGAAAAAATAAATTTACTAAAAAAGACACCAAAATTATAAAGAAATAAAAAAAGAATAACTACCTTTTTTGTGGAAAAAAGAATAACTAACTTGAAATAACTACTCAATATTCTTTTTTGTAAAGGTAGTGACTACCCAATATACTATTTCACCAAATAGGTAGATTGTACTTTCTACAGTAAAACTTCTCTAAAGTGATATTGTTGGGACCAGAGAAAATTATCACTTTAGAGAGGTTATCTTATAAGAGGGATTTGTATTTTTTTACTACAAAAAAAGTATTGTGTAATTCTCACATGACCAAAACATCTATCATCTACACTCCGACCGAACAAGTTATTATTGATACAATTTTGAATCAATCAAATAAAAAGTGCAACTGAGGTGGATGATGATGATAGTCACGAGATACCTAAAATCTTGGCTTGTAGCGTTATTCAAATACTACACTCGATTGAAATATTTTTTACAACAAGACGGCGATCACAATGACCATTAGAAGACAATTCAAAAGATGAACGATGATGTAAAAGTCATCAAACAAGAAAATCTAGCACAGATTAACATCTTAAAATAATTTTCAAATTTGCAAAGTACGTAAAAATATATATATTTATTCAAAATATCACTTTATGCAAAAATTGGGACCGGAATTTTACACTAATATTTTCTAAAAAAGTAATAATTATTATGATAGAAGGGTTATTAAATTTTAACACTGGTCCCGACTCGGGACCAAAACTTTTTATAATTTTAGAGAGGTTATCACTTTAGAGGGGATCACTTTACAGAGGTTTTACTATACTCCTAATCTACTATCCACCCATGCAATCTATTTCAACAAACACACCCATTGTTGATCTCTTAGCTATCTAAATTTAAATCTAAATGTTACCGAGTTTTTTTATTTCACTATTTTTTCACTCAAATTACTAAATTGCCTAGTCCCAATTTCACAAAACCATAAAATTGCAAGGTGAATGTCAACCTAAATAAAAATGTTTCTACCTTAATAAAAATGCAATTGACAGTAGTATATGATTATATCATATACTTCACACTTTTATACGAGAGAATCGCGTGGTAGATTCTCTTTTTAAATATACTTTCACTATATAATATGATTATGTTATTTTAAATTTGTCTTTTGTTTACTGTATTAATATATATCTAAATGATATGAAGAGATTATCTAACTCAATGTACTTTTTTTTAGAATAGCTCTCAATGTACTCAGACTAATGTTTCGACACACGATTAATAGAGATTAATGATATCCCTTCCCTCTATTTCTACACCCCCAAAAAAATGCAATTATTTCTGTTGCGGGAAAAGAGAACTATTTGACCTCAAACAATTTCCCAGATGACAAGTTTGTAGAGACAGACGGGGGGACCCGCACAATCTATGGATCCCAATCTGACCGTCTTTTGTCGTGTAGTCCACATTTAACACGACACGAAAGCCCTATTTTTTAAAAACTTCCCTCGATGAAATTAAGCACACATGTAAATGAAAAGGCCAGAAATGATTTCCGCAAATACCGAGACCTGGTAAAAGTAGGAAAAAGCCTGTTTACGTATTCAGAACATCAGGAAAAAATAATTAAAATATATGAGAAGACAGCAGCAGGGTTTAGTGTTCACCAGCTGTACCGGTCAAAGCAGAATGATGCTAAACACGTCCGTCGATTTCCGAAACTTTTTTGTTGGGTGTTGTCAAATCTGTATTTAAAATGGGTGCTGCCTGGGTTGTGTGTACGGTGCTTGCTGCGAGCCACAGCTGGGTTTCAATTAATTTTGTTATGTATATCTGTTGCCTCTATCCCGGTGACCAAATTTTATCCGATTTTTGTAGTGTCGTGGTAGGTTTCATACTTGTCCGTACGCCCTAACTTCTCCCGTCGGTACTAACAAAATAAAAACTTCCAGGTTAGGGATCCAGCCTGGCCTACGCTAATTGGTGGAGGGTAGCCTGGTAGGGAACAATGGTTCTGTCCCTTCGGACATCTGAGCTATATATGAGTTGATAACAGGTTAGTTTAGTTTAATTAGATATTTTGAATGCATTTTTTTTAAAATTGTGATTGTAAAGTTTCGTTATGGTTATTTTATCTCAATTAATAAATCTAACAAATATTGGTCGAGGTCATTGTTCGTCTTGACTGATGCATTAGTTCATAAAACTGAATTAATTTCCGTGCAAAAGGAAGTGCCTACCGATGCAAACAACCAAGACATTATTAATCACAAATTCACAATGCCAGCAGACTAGGAGAGTATCACCACTAGACGATCCCCTAAAAAAAAAAAGACGATCCCGACCAAAGAAGACAATCTTTCTAGGACATATTCGTCAAAGGCATAATTAGTTGTCGGTAATGTTAATGAAGATGCTCCATTAAACGCAAAAAAAACTAACCAGTGGATCGAGCCAAGTCCGATCCAAACATAGTGAACGGACGTAATGCACACAACAAAGAAAGACAGTTGAAACCTCTTAATCATTTGAATCCCATCCTTCAATTTATGGGGTCAACTTCGAGAGAAATCAAGGAGTGTATTACAATTTTTGTGGATAATCTTCCGCTTGACTGGAAAGGAGATGACTTGAGACAACGCTTTGGAGAGTATGGCTTGGTCAAGGACAGCTTTCGTCCCCTCTAAATTGTCACGGATGCTATTATTTGCGATGGGATACAATTACACGGGTATTAGAACATCATAGGGATAATGATTGGTGTATAAAATTTAACTGGGTTCGCTTGTCTTAAGCGACCGTAGCATAGGTTGTACTTAACTTTGGAGTAATGAATTTATTCTACCTTAAAAAAAAGACAGTTGAATAAAACAGCCAAAGGACATGTAGCCTAACAGCAAAAGACGATATAAATTTCAAGGAAGTCCGGAATTCAAGCCACGATGAGGTGTCATTGTGTAAAATTTTGTCTTTTTAAATTTTTTTTGAATGAAACACAATATCTAAACAGAATAAACACAAATGTAACAAGAGATATTACGTACGGAAAAAAGGAGAAATGAAAAGAAGAAAAAATTTCACCAGACACATGAAAATAACCCGCCCTTGTATTATTTTAGACTATACCATTGTCACGTGAATATCTACAAAATTTGACAAATTCATATTTAAATATATCTCGTACTAGTTAATTTAAATACTCGTTGCTCGGCCCTAGTTTTGTTAGACTAGAGCTATCAGTGACCCGGTCCAACCCGGATCATAGAATAAATAATTAATTTATCTCTCATCCACATACAACCCTACCCAATTAAATATTTTCTTACTCTAGCAGTAACCTTGTCCAACCTAAGTCACAAAATAAACGATTAATTTCTCTTTCATCCACATATTATCTAATATCAATATTTATTTTTATATAAAAGTTACAATATAAAATTAGAAAAAAATAAATCAAGCTACAAATGGATGCGTTAAATGATAAATTACAAATACAAAAGATGTAAATTATAAATTTAATTACTCTCCGCCGAATTTTTACCAAATATGCTCAATCAAATTATTTTTAAGAGCATTATGAGTTTTCTATTGCGACGTTGTTCCCTATTAGTCAGATAAGTAAAAATATTTACAATGGGTTCAGTAGATGACTGAAAATGTTCTTCATTGTCCTCTTCTTATTCTTCATTTCTTTTTGTAGGTCTATCATTAACAAATTCTGTCAGATCATAATAGCTGAATTATTTGTCCCGTTCATCCAAGTAAAGAATAGATTATGTAGTGAAAGAAGAGATAATTGTAGCGAAAGAAGATATAATTTTAGATTTTGTATGAAAATTTGTCAATATTGGACTCTATTTATAGAGATTTGAAAAATATAAATTTTCATATTATTATTTTTAGTTTTGTTAAAAATTATTTCAATTTTTATAACCACACAAATAATATCTGTAAAAATTTATTTTAACGAATAACGTTGTGCCAATTGTCATTAGATTAGATTAGAAAAAAAAAATAATATAAAAAATGCTCGCCGGAGCGAATGTGCCGGGGGCTGTCCAACGCCCTCTCACACAACAAGGGCGAGCATCCCATTTTCTTTTCCCTTTATTTTTTTTCTTTTGCTTGTCTCATTCATGATTTTCACAAGAAAGTCACTGCATATATTTAGGAGATGTATTCTCAGGTGATGTATTCAACATTGGAGTACGCAGTAGAAGTCAGAGGGCGGAGGTTGGATCATACGTCGGTCAGCCCGAAAAATTGAATAAAAAACATTTCTTTTCATGGGAGTGGTGAGTTGGATAGAAACAGAAGCGTGTGTTTTCGTATATAGTGACGTATCACCAGTCGGGCCTAAGCATGTGGCGTCGGCTGGATAAACAAATACGTTAAGTTGGCTAGTAGCCGTTACCAATTGCCAGACCTTTCATACATTTATTTTTCTTAAAAAAAAATTCATAGATTTATTTTTGTGATACTATAGTCGGCTCTCTGTTAATTCCGATCCTATAATTTAGGTAATTTTTTAATTCGTAAAATTTAGTTTCAATTTTTTAAAAGTCTAATTCTAATTATTAAGACAAACTCAAATTAATAAAACTTCTAAAAGATTTACGTCCGAGCCCAAAAAGTCTCTCATTCCCGAGGCTTGACCTATTCAGCCGTGTTTTTTTGAGAAATATTCAGCCGTTGGAAGGTCACTGGGATATGCGTACGTATCCTTTATCCCGCAACTAGAACGGTCCACTCCCTGATTCAGAGCTAAGAGCCAATTTTTTAAAATAAAAATTGTCATAGTACAAAATTTACATTATTTTTTAGAGTTACTATCAATTATTCTTTTAGCATTTGTGTATTTCGATAATAGTTGGTTAAACGTCCATGTAAAAGGCTGGATTTTTTAAAATATATTTTACACATGTAGGAATTGAACTATAAGTTTCTGTGAATTCATGTTAGATCTTCTGCCAAATTGAATTTTTTTTTGTGGAATGCCAAATTGCATTTAGCGTATAAAAGACTAGATCTATTGTACTTTGGACATTTTCCAAACCACACTTGAATACAAATATCTTTTTCTGGCATTCGAAATTACTATCTCATCATACTTTTTTCTGTCCCCTCAATGTACTTTTACAAATAATGTAATCTATTTCTTCAGTTTTATCATTATTTATTTTTCTTCCCAATTACTCTTCGCGGTTGTTTTAGAGAAGAATACTCGAAACTCGTTAACATTTACGTTCACATTATTCTATTATAAGATTATTTTTATCTCGCATGCACAATTAAATCTTGATTTAAAAAAAAGATGTATCAAATCTTGATTATTGGACCGGCAATTTAACTCGTAAATTGTTATTCATACCCGCAAAGCGAGACACATTCATTTTCCGATACCCAATCATGTAATGTCTCAAGCTTCAACCAATCAGTACGTTTATTAATCGACGATGTATAAAATATTGAAATGGAGTGAAAACGGTTTGATCCAAGCAGGAAGGACGTTCCCTTATTTAAGGAGATCTTACATTTAAGTTTTTACGAATGTGAAAAATATTAATAAGATAATTATTCTTAAATAAGATACGATAATAATTTTGATACAGATATTAAAAAAGTGAAGTAAAAATTCATGACTTACCAATAAAGCTTTTTCCTCGCCACCTCCAAACAAAACCCATATAAATATCACAACCTTAAGATGAATCCCAAGCACTAAACCATATATCGGAGACCTGGGCCGTCGATTTCGGGCTGGAAGTGGCCGTCGGCTTGGAGTCCGTGGCCCAATGATCCGACGAAGGGGCCAGGCTGAAGCCCAGGAAGCGGAAGGTGGACTTCAGCGTGGACGATTCCCAGGGAGTTCAAACCATCTAACTCTAACTCGTTCTTTGGGTTGGGCCTTGTTTTTTGAAAGGTAAAATTTGAACTATATACTTCTTTAAATTTGAAATTTTTTTGTGTCCTAAGGTTACATGTCATTTGTCAAAAATTTGGACCTTTCTAGATTTGTCCATGTCATCCTTCCGCACGGTCTATACTAATTTTCTTTGTATCGTTCTGATTTTATCAGATATCCCCGAAGAGACGGGTTGGGCCCTTGTTAGAGCATGACATTTCCATATTTGGTCACTCGAGCACTTATTAACATTCAAACATTTTGAAAAATATTAAGTGGCATATGTTGAAGAAAGGGACGTTATATTTTTTTTTGAAGGATAAATTTTATGCCCATACCAGGATTTGAACCATAAACCTCATAGATATTTTATCGTTGAGTTAGGGTCGTAATGCACCAACATATTCCATTGGGTTGCTAAATGTCACGGCAATTGGCAATATCCACTCTCCCCAACATGCAAAATGCTCATCCAATGCGTTATTCTAATATGCTCTCTCCCACGAAGCAGAGCAACTCAAACAAAGTGCGGTCCAACTTCTTGAACACCCAAATGGCTAAGAAATTTCCTGAATTCTACTATATATGGTACGAATAGACGAAGATAGGCGAGCACGAGAAATGAGCATTCTACAATTTCTCCGGACTTCTCCAAATGCTAGGATGGCGTTCCGGGAGGTCTCAAATATCCAATTCTTTGACTGTGAGTGGTTTGTGACTATAAGCGTGATTAAATTAATGTTCATTTTTTTTGCACATGTATACAAAGTTTTTCCTTTGCTTTTTTCGAGTTTTGAACGAAATATTTTAACTTTTAATTGATATTTGTACGCTCAGAACTAATTGATTTAGATCCGATTGGATTAAACTGCAAAGTGCGAAAATTCGTCACACCAAAATTCAACACGACCACATTCTTATATATTTAACTCGAAATATTTCGCTTAAATTAAAAACAACTTGATCTAACGTTTTGAATGAAATATATGACACAAGGCTATACTCACTACTAGTCTATTACCAAACCATGAAAATATTTTTTTGTGGAATTTGTTTTGGTCGCTGAGACCCTTTGACCTTTTTTCCTACATTTGCTAGATTGTGGAACTTCAGGTACACATGGACTGCGAAGGATGCGAAAAAAGGATTAAAAGAGCAATCTCGAAACTAAGCGGCAAGATTTATACTTCTATTTTCGTTTTGCGCTTCTACTAATGAGTTATTAGATTAACTCAAATTTTAGTTGTGAGAACACAACCACGTTTAAACACATATTAGTCAGCTTGACGAATATTCGAAAGAATTACCGATTTTTCGATCCTTCTACAGGGGTTGATAGCTTGGAGATAGACATGGATAAGCAAAAGGTGACGGTAACAGGGTACGTGGATCAGAGGAAGGTCTTAAAGGTGGTGAGAAGAACAGGAAGGAAGGCGGAGTTCTGGCCGTTCCCTTACGACAGCGAATATTACCCATACGCGTCCCAATATTTGGACGAGACGACCTACACGTCTTCTTACAATTACTATAGACATGGGTTCAACGAGAGCGTCCATGGATACTTTCCCGACCAAGCCTACTCCACCGTCGACGACAACGTTGTTCATCTTTTCAGCGAAGATAACGTCCATGCCTATTGTGCTATCATGTGACTCAGATAGAAATCTCGACCGTGAAAGGGCATTTGACATGATGCATAAAAATGAATTAACAGATGTTTAGGTTCAATGTGGCACGTATAATTATGATATAAAAAATTGAATTTGAATGCTAAACTCACCTATGGGATAAAAAAAAGAGATACCGTCTCCTAGATTTTTCATAAGGTGATCACATAATAAGAAGATATATAGTGATTAATTAATTCGTGGTTAGTGTATCGACGAATCCAAATTCTCCTAGGTCAAGATAATTTTGAATGGTGAAAAAAAATCAACAAGTATTTTACACCGTTGTATTCCTAGAATTTGAGACTTTATGGTTTAGATAGAACAATTCTTTTGTGAAGTAAAGTACACCTGTTTTGGGTTTATGAAACACATGTTAAACAAAAATCAATTATATTGGAACTCAATCCTAGTAGAATTGGCAACACCATCGAGATAAAAAATATAACATGATTTTCCTTTCGATTTTGTACGAGAGCATTTAATTGGCAGTTCCAACCGAGGTACTCTTCACCAAATAACATAATCTTTCAGATTCCTGTTCTCTGGAATTCGAGCAAGAACCGTGGACAACCACTTGCCGCAGAAAGTAAGTAGTATGAGATGTGTTGTCACGTTATGAGAATCAGTTCCGGCACTAGATGCATTTGATTTGGTCTAGTGCACATCAATTCGTAACCATTAAAATCATACGGAAAAGGACATGATAAGTTATCGTTCAATGGATTTGTTGCTTTTGGTAATAGGCTTTTTTGAATTTGTTTTTTAATCATTCATTGGTTGTTAAGTTGATCGCTTTTTGCCCACGTCACATTTTCTGTTCTTTGTTTTGCTAAGTAAAGTTAATACATTCACCTCAGGAAAACCAAGGTGGCTTGCAACGGCAAGCATCCACTTCTATTTTTCTGAAGGAGACGTTTGAAGAAAAACGTTTCAAGATGAATTCTTTAAACATTTTCTTAAAGTCAGCACCATATAAAAGCCTTTTTACATATAACATGCAATTTGAAATTTATCTAATTTAATATTGTCATTTACGAGTTTGATTAACATTAACAAAACAAATTCAAGGCACAGACATCAAGTGAGTTTAATCGATTTTGTATTTGTTTGTTTTAGTGAATGAATCACTTACATTCGCATATTGAATTACTTGTATTCACATTTTAAGTTAAACAATATCTGAATGAGACGAACCCACGTGTCGAACCTGATCGTGACTGATATTTTAAGACACGGATCATGTTCGGTATTGTAAGACATAGATCATGTCATATCATTATTTTTAAGCATGGTAAAGATAATAATATGAATTCACCCTTAAAAAGAAGGTATTTAATACGTGGGTCGGATATTCACCATTATCATCCCTACCACAGATGTAGTGTGAAAATAATATTTTAAGCACCGAATACAAATAATTTCTTTTTTGGTGGAAGTGGAGGAGCAAATACTCTTAAATATATAAACAAAATGACCAATTATAACCTACTAAGTGCAAGACCTCCTCTGAGCTTCTTGTGAGGTTGCGACCACCGACCTCATCAAAATCTATCACGAGAAAACTCAGTAGGAAAAATTCGCAATAGGGAAGAGTAGCTCGGAAAGGAAATTCTCCCCTTGACGTTTGGTGTATCGCATAACCTGGCCTTGCACCGTCACGAGATAATACATCTCAGAAAAGAAAATTTCTATTGGCTCCGCGCCATCAACATCTCTAGACATACGAGTACATCGGGAGAGACTAACTCCCCACAAGTCGTCTAAGTACACATCAATACAAAAGTCTGAGGGGGCATAAAAAATAACATACTCAAAGGAAAACTCGAGAGTAAGCTTGGATAGTGCATCCGCCACCCGGTTACCCTTACGCCAGGTATGCATCGTTCGCCAATAGCTCCATCGCCCTTGATATGAGAGTAGCCAGGGGGTGGGCTCGATCAACAGGTCGTCCGACGTAGAGAATGGCCAGAGCCGGGTCCACTCCCGCCAGGACCCTACTGAACCCCCTCTCCCAAGCTAGGTCAAGCCCAAGGATCAAAGCCCATAGCTCCGCAGCCACGGAGGTGCAACTCCCAATGTCCTTAGCGATCCCGCATAACCAAATGCCACATGAGTCGCAGATGATACTATTAGCCCCAGGAGGACTTGGATTGGCCATCGAAGTTCCATCCGTATTGAGCTTGACAAAGTCATCCACAGGTCACTGCCAGAAAACTATGATAGAGTGGGTCGGTGGGGATCGAAGCCAGTACTCCTAGAGTCAGCGATGGCAAAAAATTATATCATTTTTTTAGGGCATAAAAAAAATTATATCATATTAGTCAGCCTTCAAAAACCAAGTTCAACCATCGAGATATGGACTTGCAGTACTCCTGTTGCCTACTCCTTGTCAGCGTGATTGTACTCTTCTTTCTTTTTAACAAACTAAATGACACCATGCTTCTGAATATAACGTGGTAGCTACTGTTTAACTTCACGTAAGACATGGATATTTACGTAATCTTCTAAAACTAGATTTGAGCCGGGTAATTCGAACACTACAGATCGACTAAATCAAGCTCGATTGATCAATGTAAAATTTTGATGTTGAAAAAGTTCTCCTAGTATGTTAAAAAAATTTGAATTGAATACATCTTGTTTAAACTAGAACAATGTTGATATACATTTTATGTTGGGTTTGAATGCATATTTAATGTATTTGGCCCAAGCTGAAAAACCCAAACTGGAAAGCCCAAGCTGAGGATGGGATTACCACATCGGAAATCGCAAGGAAATTTTTCCTGTTTATAAGGAGAAGCTCCAAGCTGGTGTAACATTAAATGTTCTACCTGAAGAGCTGACCGAGGCTGCCTGCGAGGATGGTGCTTCGCACCATCCGAGCACGAGCACGTGGCGCATTGGACGCAGGTCGCAATGGGCGCTTTGTGGCGTACTTGGTACTTCGTACGTGCGCATCGTCGCGAGGAGCTGGAGGAGCCTTAAGTATTTTGCCCGAGTCTGGAGAGCGAGGGGTTGCAAGCACCTTCTAGGATGGTCACCGAAGAGGTACGAAGGGCTGGAACATCCAGACGACCGAAGGGTTGCGAGATCTCTCGCGAAGGAGTGCGAGCGTTGGCCTGTCTACGAGGAGTGCCTGGAAGGCTTGTGGCTGTAGAGACACCAGCAGGCATCCAGGAGCCCTGAAGAGACACCTACGGATATCCAAAAAACTGGTGTCCGAAAGGGTGTCTCGGCTCCCAGAAATGTGAGAGCATGGTGCCCCCTCGGAAGTGCCTGGCAGCCATTCGGATTCCAGCCATCCTTGCCTATAAATAGGCCCTTCACATCATTTGCACTCACCCCACAACTCATTGCATAAGCATTCATTAGCAATAATTGTTCTTCTCTCCCTCTCTCAGAAAGTTTCGAATTTCCAAGGTTCGCCTGAAGCTTCGAGGGTCGTTGTGCTACGAACTCAGAAGCAGCCTAGTCGTTGTATCTTGGGGATGATTGCTGCAGCACGTAAGGACTGAATACGGGGCAATCTCATCTTACAGAGAAAGTGTCTAACTCTTGCCTCGACTATATAAGATCCTAATCAAGTACACCACCTCCGACAAATAATAATCGTAAGACGAGATCTGTGTACTTGAAGATGGCATCAACAAGCTCAGCACCAGTGCCAGCAGTCCCGAGAACTGTCCATACCGAAAGGCCGGCCAAGTTCAACGGTACCGAGTTTAAGAGATGGCAATAGAAGATGTTGTTCTACTTGACGACGCTCAACCTGGTCCGATTCTTGAAGGAAGAGGCTCCGAAGGTGGCAGAAAATGAGGCTGATCCACAGAAGATCAATGCCCTCAATGCATGGAGTCACAGCAACTTCCTATGTTGTAACTATGTCCTGAATGGCTTAGACGACGCTCTCTACAATGTCTATATAGGTACCAAGACTGCGAAAGAATTGTGGGACTCTCTGGAGAAGAAGTACAAAACGGAGGATGCCGGGATGAAGAAATTTACCGTTGGAAGGTTCCTCGACTTCCAGATGGTGGACTCCAAGAAGGTCATAGACCAAGTCCAAGAGTTGCAGCTGATTCTACATGAGATTCACGACGAAGGCATACAACTCAGCGAATCCTTCCAGGTGGCTGCTCTGATCGAGAAGCTACCCCCTCTGTGGAAGGACTTCAAGAACTACCTCAAGCATAAGAGGAAGGACATGGGACTGGAAGACCTGATCGTGAGACTAAGGATCGAAGAAGACAACCAAAAGTCTGAAGTCAAGACCGGCAGGACCAACTCTGAGGCTAAGGTACACCTCGCCGAAGGTGGTACTGGAAAGAAGAGGAAGAAGTCCGGGAATAAGTAGGAGAAGCAAGAGCCAAAGCAAAAGAAAGCTAAGAAGATCAAGGGCAATTGCTACAATTGTGACAAGCCCGGTCACATGGCAAAAGATTGTCGCCTGCCTAAGAGGGACGATCGTGAGAAGGCAAATCTGACCGAAGACCTGTCTGAGCAAGACCTATCTGCCGTGGTGTTTGAAGCTAATCTGGTGAATAACTCAAGAGAGTGGTACATAGACACAGGGGCAATCCGACACATCTGCTCAGACAAGAAGATATTCTCGACCTACACAGCCATCAACGGGCGGAAGTTATTCATGGGTAACTCTGTAACTTCTCCCGTAGTTAGACTAGGCCAGGTGGTGCTAAAGCTGATCTCCGAAAAAGAGCTGACCCTCAAGGATGTGCTGCATGTCCCAGATATTCGTAAAAATTTAGTATCCGGCTCACTGTTGAGCAAAGCTGGGATGAAACTAGTATTTGAGGCTGATAGGTTTGTTCTGACCAAGGCCGGTGCCTTTGTAGGAAAGGGTTACCTCAAGAGGGAGCTTTTAAAGATGAATTAATAACTGTCAAATGCGCATTTAATGACCCTAATAAAGTTGTTAATTCTTCTTATTTGGCTGAGTGTTCTAACTTATGGCATGATAGACTAGGACACGTAAATTTGAGCTCACTAAGAAAGTTAGTAAGTTTAAATTTATTGCCTAAAATAGAGTTTGACCCGAACAATAAATGTGAAGTATGTGTAGAGGCAAAAATGACCAAAGCACCTTTCCATTCAGTGGAAAGAAGTACTACACCTTTAGAGTTAATTCATACCGACATATGCAATATGAAATAAGTGCAAACTAGAGGTGAGAAAAAGTATTTCATCACATTTATTGACGATTGCACGAGGTACTGTTACGTACACCTCTTGAAAGGAAAAGACAAAGCTCTAGAAGCTTTCAAGAGTTATAAGAATGAGGTTGAAAATCAACTTAGCATTAAAATCAAAATGATTCGAAGTGATAGAGGAAGAGAATATGTAGCTCCGTTGGAGGAATGATGCCAACAACATGGCATTATTCATCAGACAACTGCTCCATACTCACCTCAATCAAATGGCGTAGCTGAACGCAAGAATCGAACTCTTAAGGAGATGATGAAAGCTATGTTGATTAGCTCGGGCTTACCACAGAACTTGTGGGGGGAAGCTGTACTATCAGCTAATCACATTCTAAATAAATTGCCGCACAAGAAAAGGGACAAAACCCCATATAAATTATAGAAAGGGAGAAAGACTTCCTACGGTTACCTTAAAGTGTGGGAGTGCCTAGCCAAGGTAGAAATACCTCTGCCTAAAAGGGTGAGAATAGGACCCAAGACCGTTGACTGCATCTTTATCAGATATGCCCACAATAGTAGCTCATACCGATTTCTAGTGCACAAGTCTGAAAACCCTGAAATTAATGAGAGAATATTCATGGAATCAAGGAATACAACATTCTTTGAGAATATCTTTCCTAAAAAGGAAACGAAAGAAGTAAGCTTAAACAAAAGAAGTTATGAAGCTACACAAGGCTCTGATCAAGGTGCTGAGGAACCTAGACGAAGTAAGAGGACCAAAGTAGCCAAGTCGTTTGGTCCAGACTTTCTAAACTACATGTTAGAAAATGAACAAGGGACAGTCCAAGAGGCATTATCTAGTCCGCATGCTCCTTTCTGGAAAGAAGCTATCAATAGTGAGATAGAATCTATCATGCAAAACTATACGTCAGAAATCGTGGATCGATAGAATCCATCATGCAAAACCATACGTGGAAAATCGTGGATCTTCCACCAGGTTGCAAACCTTTAGGTTGCAAGTAGATCTTTAAAAGAAAATACAAAGCTGATAGATCAATCGACAAGTACAAAGTTCGGTTGGTAGCTAAAGGGTTCAAACAGAAGGAAGGATATGATTTCTTTGACACATATTCGTCAGTCACAAGAATCACATCTATTAGAGTGATCATAGCTGTCGCAGCACTCAATAACTCGAGATACATCAGATGGATGTAAAAACAACTTTCCTAAATAGAGAACTGGAAGAGAAAATATATATAGAACAACCAGAAGAGTTTGTTGCCCCTGGACAAGAACATAAAGTGTGCAAGCTGGTCAAGTCACTGTACGGGCTGAAATAGGCGCCGAAATAATGGCATGAGAAATTTGACAAACAATGATGTCAAATGGCTTTAAGATCAATGAGTGTAATAAATGTGTATACATTAAAGACACACCTGATGCTTACGTAATTGTATGTCTGTATGTAGACGACATGCTAATCACAGGAAGTAGTAAAGATCTTATCGTAAAAACTAAGAACATGTTAAAGAATAACTTTGACATGAAAGATATGGATCTAGCTAACGTCATACTGGGGATTAAAATCTCTAGGACGACTGAAGGAATTGTCTTGTTACAATCTCACTACGTTGAGAATGTACTCAAAAAATTCGATATTTTTGACAAACCTCCAGCTAAGACTCTGGTAGCCCTGAGTCTACACTTGGCTAAGAACAGAGGTGACCCAGTATCTCAACTGAAATATGCAAAGATCATCGAGAGTCTAATGTACTTAACAAATTGTACACGCCCTGATATTGCATACTCAGTTAGCAAGCTTAGTAGATTTACGAGCAATCCAGGACCAGACTACTGGCTTGCTTTGGAAAAGGTTCTAAAGTATTTAAAATATACCATGAACCATGGCATACTTTATACTAGGTATACAGCTGTATTGGAAGAATACAGTGATGCGAATTAGATATCGGATACTAAAGACTCTAAATCTACTAGTGATTATGTGTTCACCATAGGTGTAGGAGCTGTGTCCTGGAAATCCTCTAAACAAATGTGCATAGCTCGATCCACCATGGAGTCGGAGTTTATAGCACTAGACAAAGCTGGGGAAGAACCTGAATGGCTCAAAAATTTTTTAGAGGATATTCCGTATTGGAACAAGTCTGTGCCCCCTGTATTGATACATTGTGATAGCATGTCTACAATCGGGAGAGCACAAAGTACTATGTACAACGGTAAGTCTCGACACATCCGTAGGAGACATAATACCGTTAGATAATTGATCTCAAGTAGAGTAATACTATTGATTATGTGAAGTTCAAGGACAACATAGCTGATCCTTTGACGAAAGAAATCAACAGAGATTAAATGTACAATGCAATCAGGGGAATGGGATTAAAAGCCACACATTAAAGAACGTTCATAGCGGTAACTCAACCATGATGAGTGAAGATCCCACAAACTTGGTTCAATGAGACAACTAAATTATGGATGGTTCAGATGAATACTTGGAATCCGTCCTATTCTCAATAGCTACCAAAGTACGAACCTACAGAGGTATGGTAAGGTTAAGCATCTACGCTTTTAATGATTCCTATACCAGGAAAAGGTGGAGTATGGCAGGATACTCTTGATGGGAGATCACCTATATAAGTGTGAAGTGAGGCCGCTTCAAAAGGAAAAAATACTTATGAATCCAAGATAAGGTCCATGGCCGAAACAGACACAACGTGAGAACCAAAGGATATTAAAAATATCATTGTGTAAATGTTATTGTCTTGGTTTACATAAAAAAGCTGACCAGTTCAAGACATCGCGTTCACTGAGCAGCAAGTAAATCTGATAATATTTTACTAGAGAAGGTTCAAAGCCATAAGCTACCTTTTTCGATACATTGATATTTCGTTGGAACTTTTCTTAAAAGTGTCACCATGTATTAATCATCATTCATGTGGGAGATTGTTGGGTTTGAATGCATATTTAATGCATTTGACCCAAGCTGAAAAGCCCAAGCTGGAAAGCCCAAGCTAAGGATGGGATTACCACATCGAAAATCGCAAGAGAATTTTCCCTGTTTATAAGGAGAAGCTCCAAGCTGGTGTAGCATTAAATGTTCTACCTGAAGAGCTGACCGAGGCTGCATGCGAGGATGGTGCGAAGCACCATCCGAGCACGAGCACGCGCACGTGCGTGTGCGCATGACGCATTAGACGCAGGTCGCAATGGGCGCTTTGTGGCGCACTTGGTACTTCGCACGTGTGCATCATCGCGAGGAGCTGGAGGAGCCTTAAGTATTTTACCCGAGTTCGGAGAGAGCTGGGAAGCTACGAGGGGTTGCGAGCGCCTTCCAGGATGGTCACCGAAGAGGCACGAAGGGCTGGAACATCTAGACGGCCGAAGGGTTGCGAGATCCCTCGCGAAGGAGTGCGAGCGTTTGTCTGTCCCTCCGAACGGTCATAACCCGATCTGGGCGCACCTGGAAGCTTCCAGATTGCCACCGAAGAGGCACGAGGAGTGCCTGGAAGGCTTGTGGCCGTAGAGACACCAGCAGGCATCCAGGAGCCCTGAAGAGATACCTACGTGCATCCAGAAAATTGGTATCTGAAAGGGTGTCTCGGCTTCCAGAAATGTGAGAGCATGGTGCCCCCTTGGAAGTGCCTGGCAGCCATTCGGATTCCAGCCATCCTTGCCTATAAATAGGCCCTTCCCCCATCATTTGCACTCACCCCACAACTCATTGCATAAGCATTCATTAGCAATAGTTGTTCTTCTCTCCCTCTCTCAGAAAGTTCCGAATTTCCAAGATTCGCCTGAAGCTTCGAGGGTCGTTGTGCTACGAACTCGGAAGCAGCCTAGTCGTTGTATCTTGGGGACGATTGCCGCAGCCCGTAAGCACTGAATACGGGGCAATCTCGTCTTACAGAGAAAGAGTCTAACTCTTGCCTCGACTATACAAGATCCTAATCAAGTATACCACCTCCGACAAACAACATTTTAGATGCGGTTTATACTATGTTATATAAAACAGACAAGATGGCGCGGCCTATAATTTAGCATCTACCAACTCGACCTAATAATTTATTCTTCGTCAAATGTTGACCGTTTTGGCTCTAGTCGAACTTCTTTTAAAAAATAATTCAATGCTGTTTCACCGGAAAATGATTCCACTTTCATATGCTTTAGCATAAATTATAGTAAACTACACTGGCTAAACTGTATCTACTCGAGATTTTATAAATCGAAGCTTCATCCATTCAAGATAGTAAAAGCCAATAAGCTTACTCGGTTTTTTTGGGTAAGTTAAGCTTACTCGGTTTGACCTCCCCGTTCCCCAGGCTGGGGCTAAAGGATTCCTTATTTTGCTTGCCCACCTTTTCCCGGAGAGGCGTAATTTTCACCACATGGCCTAGCTAGCCGCCCCCGCTCGAGGATTGACTTTTAATTACCCATGAAAAACGTAACAGTCTCTTAAAAATATTAAGAGAAGAGTTTTGTTGTTTGAAATCATACCTCGTTCAAGCTCGATTAATCGATCAAAGAGATATCACCCGACAATATCGACCAAAATATAGAGGATAACAACGACATGGCAGCAATTAATTAACTTCAAACTAATTAATCAGGGAAATAAATAAACCCAGTATACAGAACAGTTCCCGATCGATCTTATTTTATATTCGCAGTACAAGATTGAAAAAAAAAGAAATAGGAAAAAGAGAAACCCGATCCCCACCGATCATTCCGAAATAGCCGCAAGCTTATTAGCGACGTTGGTGGTCGTACAAGCGAGGGGCCCGATCCCGTCGGCGGCGAGCTGTCGGTTCCGGGCGAGGACCAGCGACTTGTAGATCTCTAGGATCATCTTCTCGTCGTACTCCTTGAGCGGCGGCCGCCCGAACCCCGCCGCGCCGGTGCCCCCGAGGGCGAAACCGTGGCCGCCGCCGGTGACGAAGCGGGAGTTGGCGGCGCCGAGCATCATGCTGACGTAAGCGTCCCTGAGCCACACGAGGAATCTCTTGGGGGACGACCACGACAGGTTCCACCGGAGCCAGCCCAGCCTCAGCTTGGGCCGCCTGATCTTAACCCTCCACGACCTCCTCTTGGACCCGGCCGGCGAACCCAACTGGGCCACGGCGATCCGACGACCGGTCGCCACGTGTACCCTCATGTAGCCGCCTGAGTTGCGCCTTAAGTACCTCCCGACGCCCCTCGAAACAGCTTCCATCCGTGGAACTAGCTAGCTAGCTTGCTGTTTGGTTTTTTTTTTTGGAGGGATAAATGGGAAGATGGAATAATTGACGAGGGTGGAGCCGAGGAAGTGTTGGGCGAAGTATGCGTATTTATTTTATTTCCACCAAAGGGGAAATATAAACAAAAGGGTTACGGGTCATAATTATTGCTGAAAGGGAAAGAGCGCAAGATTGTCATAAATTTCTTAACATTTGTAAAAGACTGATAATTTTACAACTTTTTTATATTTGAATATATGTTTTTTGAAATATGAAAGTTATACATTATTTTAATTCCAAATAAATAAATAATAACCCTATTTTTTGTGTATCATATAGTCCTGCTCAAAACAACCCAAACTATATCTATTTCTATTTGTTTTCTTAAACCTGATTCTTGTATTTCCTAGATGAAGTTCGCCAGCGAGGGTGCACAGTAGGTAGGTAGATTCAGCATGAATAACTTTCGAGACCACCTATTTTTAAAAAGTGAATTCCTTTTTTGAAGGAAAATGTAATTTCCGATAGCCTAGTTATAATATATTTTCTGAGTACAATTTCCTAGTAAAGAAAAAAAGACAAAGCAAGGAGGTGACCATAAATGCAGGGATGTTCACCGCCTATCAACCCTAAACTTGCTTGTTTCGGTGTAATTGGTCCTAACTAACAACTACTTTTTTGTCCGTAATTTTTTTGCAACAAATAACTTTCAGATTTTATGCGGGAAGCTATTCTGTACCTTAGTTAAACAACGTTTACATTTAATAAATATTTAGAGGCAAAATAAACAGAGGCTATCTTCGTGAATTAATATTTTTTTGGCAAGTGTCATGAATTAATATGTTAAACTATTAAAATCACTTCCACATGGGGTGGTTCCATTGGCACATCAAATACAACTAATTTCTATGTGTTGATAAATAATTGTCCTTTTGCTAACACTAGTTGCAAGATATATTTTTTCCTTTTGTTGATCGTTTGTTATTCGAATTCTTGGTGAACCTACTAATTTTGTTTTGAACGAGGTAATAATATTTTAATAATGCGACAAAAGATTTAACAAATATATTTTTGTATAGCTAGATTAGAAGAAAATCAGCACATTTTTCGGGTTAGGCGAGTGAATATGAACTGGCAAACGTTGATCACAAATTCACCGGCGCATTTGATGCGATTCGGTGAGATCATGTGGTAGTTGCCTTGAGATTTTCACGTTATATATATCGTTGACATCCTCGGATACCTCAAATTAAACTTTGTCCGTGCATGTTATTCTCATTCACGAAAAAGGTTGGGATAATATTCCAAACATTTATTATAAGCCCGAATGGTACACGAGGGTGCTAACTGTTGGTGCATTGATATGATTCACAATAAAAATTCGGGTTCGGATCAAATCGCTCAATTCTAAATTAATTGGGAAAATTTGTAATTAGCCACAAATTTACAGTTAGTGACCAACGTAATTAATTGCAGTTTGGTACAAGTCCGCTTTCTATCGGAAATATTTTCATTATTTAAAGAGGCGGGAAGTATAAGAAAAAAAGGATGACGAATTGACGATCAGTAATTACTAATTAGAGAGCGGGTAATTTTGGCAGCTTCACGACGTTGACGTTTTTGACCACAATAGTAGAGTTTAATGAACCACCGGCGAGATGAGAGCCTGAGACTAAAACACACCCATGGTTTTAAAAACGATCGGAGCGATTACTCCATTTTTTATATAAATAAAGTATCGTTCATTTTAAAAAAACTCGTCAAGGGAAGTTATACTGTTGGTACCGTACCTAAAGTATCAGATACAACATATCAAAAGTACGGTGATGATATGCGGTATCTGAATACCCGATCTACTCCATTTTTCGGATTGTAGTTTGACTGACCAGACTAAAAAATCAATATAAAAATGTATGATGACTAATTTGCATTCAGCCATGTTTTCTTTTACTTCAACTGGCTTTAGTTGCTTATTTTGATTTGGTCGTTCCTTACGCTAGAGGTTCAACTGAGACCAGTGATTTTTAAATCAAAACCATTGTCGTCCGTCATTGGGTTGCTAAATCTAATTACACAATCGAGATCGTCGTATGACTTTACCGACTTGCATCTCAATATAAAAATTTTAAATTCAAATCTTACTTAAAAAAATTCCTGCGTCGGTATAGTTTTTTGGGGTCGGAATGGTGGAACTTATTATTAGTTTACTGTTCTACCGGAAAAAATTGATGCTTACGTGCATAGTTTCCTTTGTTAAGTAATATTAATCCGACAACAGATTCAGAAAATAATGAAGAAAATGCATGTGGGAGATACGGATTTGGATTCAGTGGGGACTACATAAAAGTCATCCCCATGGTATGGATTAAATTTGGGCCACAGAATTTGATTTTCAAAAGTCATTTTCAGATCTGACGATCATTATCATTTGAGGGTACAATAGTATTTTTACCCAAAAAAACCCAACTAAAGATCCCAAAAAAATCTCTGAATTTCCGCCTCCACCCCTTTTGAATTTGCCAAAAAAAATCCTACCGAAAACAACCTCTTATAGGGTGGGTTTTTTGCTTTTAGTTTAAAAAAACCTAAAAATCTTACCTCCGTCTCTCTTCCCTGCCTCCATGAATGACCTAATAGACAAAGCTCATTAAGATCTCGTCTCCAAGTGCAGCTTTTCTTGGGCTTCAAAATTAAAATGGCGTTCGATGTTGCAGGTAACTTTTTGTCTGCTCTATGTGTCTTATTGCCTACTAAATTTTATGTTTGATGGATCTGATTGAATAATCATCAATGATTTTATGGTGGTGTAGGTTGTGTTTGATTATGCTCATGATAGACCCATAATCTTCTAATCCTTCCAACCCGATGCTGCCTTTCTGGTCAGGAAGTTGATCATTGGACGATTTCTTATGTGGGTTCGTTGATTAGAAACCGATTAGGCCCCCATCCAGCGTCGTTCGGCCATTGAGACTTCGTCGTTGCTGCAAGCTCGGCCACAAGTCCAACGGAGAGACCATTTAATGATTGATATTAGTATATTTCTGTAGTAATATTGGTATATTTGTGTAGTGATATTGGTATCCATTTTATTTGATATTGGTATACACGTTATCTGATATTGGTATTAAATAATTAAATATTTTTTGTTGATACTGGTATTTTTGTATCTGAATTGGTTTCAGTTTGAATTTATATTAATTTCAGAATTGTTTTCAATACCAATACTAGAGAAGAAGGATACCAATATTAGAAAAAAATAATACCAATATCGGAAAAGAATGATACCAATATCGGAGAAGAATGAAACCAATACCATTCAAATGGTATTCTTGTTCAATTATAATGGTACCAATACCCGAGAAGAAGAATGAAACCAATATCATAGAAGAATGAAACCAATACCCGAGAAGAAGTATACCAATATCCGAGAAGAATAAAACCAATACCATTCAAATGGTATTCCTGTTCAATTATAATGGTACCAATACCCGAAAAGAAGAATGAAACCAATACCCGAGAAGAAGTATACCAATATCCGAGAACAAGGGTACCAATATCACAGAAGATCAGAGTAGAAGGACACCAATATAAGAATAGAAAAAAATCAATATCATAGAAGGACACCAATATCATAGTCAAAGAAAACCAATATCCGAGTACAAGGATATCAATATTCCCATAATTTTTTTTCCATAAATTGTATTGTTTTCCATAATTATGTTATTTTCTGGCTTTTTTTGTGTTACTGATAGTGTTGTTACATGATTTAGGGTAATTGAATGAGATTTATTTATTTTTAATTATTTCTATAAATATATTTCCTAATTTGTAGTTTTTTTAATAGTGGTGTACCAATACTGTCCCTATCCCCATCAATGGGGACTAGCCTAATCCTCACTGAATTCGAGCCCGGGAGATACAAGGCAATGAAGCATGTCCTTATCACTTAACACTTAAGACGTGAACGTGGATTTCTGAGGTGGTGCCAGCTATATTTATGGCCTATTTCTCTGTTAAATTATAAGCTTATAGCCCTACCCAAGAAGTTTTAAATATTAAAAAAATTAGAATTTAAATCTTAAAATATATCATAGTGTAAAATTTATCTTTCAAAAAAATTACAAGCGGTTAATTTAGAAAAGCATAGCTCAGAATTATAAATTTCCAAATTCACAAGGACATAATAGCATTAAACTCTAAAAAATTGAATATTAAAATCTTATATGACAATAGGTGTTTTTTAACCTTTTATATTTGAGCCGAGATGATGAGGGGAATGATTCCCCACTTGATTGCAATCTGAATTAAAATTTTCCAAAAACTGCTTGGTTGATTTTGAAAATAATAATTATATTAGTTATTTAGAGATTCCAAATCATGCATCAATTTACTATAAAAAATTATTTTAGTAAAATCAGAATATTATATGAAAATTATTTTATCCAATTAAGAAGGCCACGTGGATCTTGTCCTGTAATTCAGAATGCTATTTAACGTGGAGTGGCTATCTGAATAAATGAAGGGAAAAAGAGGTCGAGTCTTTTTCTCTAAGCAAGAGGTGACAAATATCAACAAAATCAAATCATAGACGGGCCTGGAGTGGTGTAGCATCTTGGGTGGATTATTTGTGATTTCCTTTTTGTCAAATTATAAATTTATTAAAAAAATATTATATTATTTTATATTCTTAAATATATACATCAATTTGTTGTCGCAAATTTTTAATTAAATTATGAAAGTCAGCTTATATTTGAGTACTGTAAAATATATCTATTGTTCAGAACATACAATTTTCTATTATATAGCCATATGAAATTAACAATAATAATAAATTTAACTAATTACAAATAACTCATATTATTTAACTATGCTGCTAGATATAAATATAGGTAAAAGTACACTTTAGTACCTTGTAGTTTCACGTATTTCAAGTTTAGAGTAAGTGGTTTAAAGTTTTAGATTTGGTCCCTGTGGTTTTTTTTGGACAACTCTCGGTCCCAGGCAGCCCGAATAGCTTCCTGGCAATTTGGCAGTCCACGTAGGCTTCACATCACCCAAAACGATGCTGTTTGGCGTCCAATATGGACTTCGAAATTTATAAGTTGTTGCTGACATGTCATGTGGTAAATTACCAAATCAATACCAGTTTTGGTAATTTGCCACATGTCACGTCAGCAACAACTTATAAATTTTGAAGTCCACGTTGGATGCCAAACGACATCATTTTGAGTGATGTGGAGCCTACGTGGACTGCCAAATGGCCGGACAGCTATCCGGGACCGAGAGCTGTCAAAATAAAACAACCACATGGACCAAATCAGAAACTTTAAACCATATACCCGAAACTTGAAATACGTGAAACTACATAATACTAAAGTGTACTTTTACCATAAATAAATAAATAAATATATATATATATATAGAAGACGACCGCGGTCAATGCGATTGTATGTGTAATCATGGTCTATCTTACTATAACAACTTGGAGTAAACATTGTATGGGGATACACTAGTTCTATAACCAGTGCTTAGACATTTTTTAAAGATCCTTACTCGGTGTATTTTTATTTTACTGAAGATATATAAAAAATTTACTTAGAAAAGAGATATAAATATATATTCATTATTTTAATCAAATTCGCCAACCAGTTAAAGATTTTGGGTTGATTTTTTTTTCGTTGTTGATATTTCTGCAATATTTCATTTCATGATAAACCTTTTTTATTTTAAGCATATTTTCATGGTAAATCGAAAACCAGCCCTTGCTAAAATTTCTAAATGGAAATAGACTCGGTGTAGTGGATAAAGCCCAATGGGCTTATAGCAGATCAACCGGAGGGCCAGGCTGCTGTTTCATACGAGTTCTATAACCTGCTTTCAAAAAGCACTAATAAAACACAAGAATAACCGAAAGCTCTTACAATATACTGTAATATAAAAATCTGAGTTAATATATTTTGCCAGAAAAAAAATAGCTATTTACAATTCTACACCAGTTTCTCTAAGTGTGTAAGATCTATATTTTTTATATTAAAAAAAATACAAACGGTCATGCAAATTAATCATGTACGTGTATGATCGTTGACTAAAATTTTTAATTCTTGGTTGTCCGGGGCCTCTAGGCAAAGATTTCCTTTGAAATGAAGAAATGGTTATATATTTGGACAGAAGCAAATAACTCGACAAAAACGCTTACATATAGAGGAGGAGAAATCTAAACATATTTATCGAATTAGAGAAAGATTACTCAATCAAATAGTAAAAAATTTATTCTAGCTTAACAAGAATAACCAAAGAAATTTCTACATAACTCAATCTTGATGCTGGATTTTTCAAGCCTCACCATTTCCTTAACAGTTAATCATTGCACCGATTAATCTTAATTTCATTCATCTATTAACTTCTGAATGATACATATTTTCACATTGTTTTTTTGTGAGTAAATTTCTTTATTGAAAATTTGTAATAATTACAACCCTAGTACAAAGTCAATCATCCAAACTCCACTAGTTAGCGAACAAACTCGCTAACAAAAACTCTCAACCGTGGAAGATTCCAATAGCAATAAGCCGAGGGCCAATAGCCAAAGATATTTTTACATTGTTGCATTTTTAAATACTCGAACTCTGAATATTTTGATTAAACTAGAACTAATATAACGTTCCCAGTTGAGAAATTAGGGTTCAATAAGATCAAGAATTAAGGAAAGAGAGAAAATGAGAGAAAGAGAAGGAGAGATAGGGGAAAACGTAAAGTTTTCATAAGATTTGATGTCAAAATATTAGAATGAATCCCTATTCTTTTGATAATTCTATGTATACCAATTACATAATCATCTTACGTCAATTCATATCTTCTATTCTACTACAAATATGTTACAACTAACTCTAGTTTGAGTTAATCCAAATAGTTTGTTGTTACCTTGATCTTAAGAGTTATGTATATTTATATGAAAGAGTATCGATGCCGAGAATTTTTAAATTGCCGATGGAAGTAAACAACAACCATAAATGCACATGACGGGTAGAAGCCTGAGCAAGAAATTAAGTTACACTTCCCTGAAGTGAACGTGCAAGAAAGTAGCCACTAAGGTAGGCTTTATACATATAATTCTTCCTTGTCTTGTAATAAACCGGAAAGTGCGTGCGGGGAGGCTACTTCTTTTGATGATGGTAACGTAAAGGAAGATCTTCCCCAATTATCTGACTCAACCCAAATTTATTAAATCTAAAATAAGAAAAAGAGACCCAGGAAGGAGTAGAAAACAAGTGAAATAACAAAAGGGCGCGTCGCCGCCAAGCGACGGGAGCTAGACGGTGGCGGTGGATTGTAGTAGTAAAACGGGAAGTACGGGAGAATTGGGTTCGGTGGCGGCGGCGTCGGATAGGAAACAGCTCCACCTTGGTCCGGTGGGGGCGGTGAGGGGTAGGAGGGGGCGGTCGGGGTAGGAGGGGGTGGGTAGTAGTAGTAGGAGCCGCCGGGGCTTGGGATCGCCGGGGGAGGAGGGCAGTCGGAGACGGCTGGAGGAGGCGGCGGAGAAGGGGGAGGCGGGCAGGGCGTGGAGTCCGGCGGCGGCGGAGGTGGAAGGGGCTGGCATGGGTTGTCGCAGGAGGCGCACATTGTACATTCTGTTAGGTATTTGGACACAACGTTACCGGCGGCGGCTGCTTTTGATGAGGCGGTGATCAACGCCACCAAGTTAAATAATGAGAATGAGATGAAGATTCCTGTCGGGATTCTCATTTTGCATGGAATCACAACGTTAAGTTAAGTTGCTATCGTTTTCTTTCTTTCAATTTTGGCAGGGGGGAGAGAGAGAGAGAGTATGAGCAAGTAGAGGCTATAGTGCTGAGAATAGGCTTTCACAAGGTATGTAATTGGACGGTTGGGAGTTTGTAGCCAGCCCATATATATATATATATATATATATATATGTATTAATTTTTGTAGAAGTAATTTTTTACAATAAGAATGAGAGTGTTTTTTTTTTGTGTTAGTGGGACTTGGGGAGGTGAGTACACAGCTTCTGGTGTTGTATCTTCTATGGCAATATTTGTCAAAAAGGAGGAACCAAAATGGGACTAAAAAGGAGCCGTTTGGGTGATCATTGAAGGACAAGGCCGTCCATTTTTTGACATAGGGGAATAGGCTTTATGACTATAGTATTAACAAGTAAATGAAGCGGGAGTGAGGCGCCGGTGGATCGACATTCGAAATCGATCGATCTTCTTGCGATCTTGCTTTCGGTACCAAGAAAGTCTTCAATCCGCATGCAACCTTTCTGCATTTGCTCAACTAAGCGACTCTCCCTGAACCGAATTTTACGCGCTTTGTACGCTATATGCCTTTACTCTTCCAATGGCAACCAGCTAATCAGTCTTTTGGTTTAGTTTGTTTGGTCCACAAGGAACGGAACTTATCAAAAGGTGAGGAATCCCAAACTGGAAACGCAATTAAACAGCTAGCTAGACTTGCTGTACTGATTTCTTTTTAATTTTTAGTCGTATTATTTAATCGCAAACCAACGTCTCAGGACCAATGGAAAAAAAAATACCCAAATCAGTTTTTGTTTCTTTGGCCCAATTATGAAGAGATCGAGTACATACTTCTAATGAGTTAAAGCATAAGTATTTAGTTATTTTTTTTCAGTTGCCAACTAATTTAAATTTGGGAAATGAAGAACATTATAATGGTAGTAGCGGTTGCTAGTAATTTTGTGTATTCTCGAAACTCGAATTCGACAATTATTGTTGTGCTTATCGTAAAATTTGAACATTATATTTCATTATTTTTATATACAGCGAACGTCTGAACCAATTACCACACTCTAATTGGAATTTGACGAGTCATATATGTATATAGAGTACAATTTGGGTATGATATTTTTATACACCGAACAAAGTACCGAACCTTAATTACAATCTGATGAGTTAGAACAAGGACAGGCACATAATACTAAGACTAAGCGCGAGTAGAACTGAGAGGGGAAACACCGACAACTTCGGACTGGCCATGGAGTCATAGTCGTCTTCAGGTACATAAACCGGGGTGGGGTTGTACGTGTAAAGAGGCGGCGCAAAATACGCAGCGCCAGAGGGCGGAGGGATGTAGCTAGATGGTTCCTCCGGTGGTGAAGGCGGAGATAAGGGCATTGGCGGGTTTGTGCAGGTGTAGCACTCGCCCGCTGGGGCTTGTGGCGGCGGGGCTGATGGGATCAGCATCGGTGGAGGTGGACATTCGGGCGGTGGTGGTGGCGGCGGAAGCGGCGGAGGAGGACAATCGGGTAAAGCAGGTGGCGGTGGAGGTGGTGGTGACGATTGGCAGGGATTCTCACAGGAACTGCAGAGTACTGTACATGGTACTTCATCTCTTGATACGCTAACTGCGGATGAGATTAACGTGAAACACACGAGAAGATTTCTCACGGGTTTCGCCATTGATCGAACTAAAGAAAACACTACAGAAGTTTTCTCAAAATGGACGTATAAATAAATGAAAGGCGGGAGATGATGAGATGGTGGCCGTTCTTTTTCATTTGAGGGCCTTGGTTTATTGATAGCCGCAACCTTTTCGGGGCACCATTATCAGCAAAACTACGAATATTAGTAGTTACGGAAGAAAATGAGAGATTCGGGTGAGCGGTCCTTGTTGATGATGATCATGGTCGCAATTTGCATCACATTTTCCCCTATTGGAATCTAGCTAGCCCAGACAGCGACGCGGCCGACCGTGACAGAATCCTCCGTCGTGTGTCGTTTTGGCTTCCTTGTTTGGTCGGAAGCCCGACGCTTCTGCATCCTTCTTTGTCTCTAGTTTCTTTTCGAATTCCGACTTGGGGTGAAAATGAATCCAGAATATTTACAGTTGCACAATTAAAATAGATTTTTTTTCCTGAGAATTCATCACAATTTCAATTTCATGTGGTATAAAAGTGAAATAAGTTCGCAGCCCTTCCATATTCTTCGTATTGATTGATCGGTATCAAAGGTTCGACAAGAGTCTTTGTGTCTAACAAAAGAAATTATAGTTTAGTGCTCTAAGCGATGAGATTAGTGCTCCTCTTGGTTACTGCATTCTAATTTCCTTGAAAATCCAGTACTGATCTCTTTGACTTGTCTCGGTTCGAGGTAGACTTGAGTTCGGGGTCGGGCCTGGGCCTTGCTAGTTGCTCCCCACTTGCTCGTTCCAATTGTGTTGTTGGCCATCAAGATTTTAAATTGATGTTTAGAAATATACAATAATTTTTTTAAATCAAATATTTATTTATGCCATATTAGAATTTTTTTATAGATATTGTGTACTTTTCTCATTAATTAAATATTAATTTATAAGAAAATAAAGTTGAATTCATTCTGAACAGTGCCGTTTAAGACGTTCTTGTATGAACTCATAGCGCGGAATCTACCAAGAATCTTGCACCAACCTACCGCTTCAATGTCTTATAATAGAATATTCAATAAATGGTAGGAAAATTATAAAGCATTTACCAAATTGTCGTCAACTGTAAATTTCCAATGTAGAAAGGTTTTGGAAGTATTTACCGAACCCATTTTCACCACATTCGTTGAATCACCCACATAGAGAAGACATTCGAATTCTTTTATCAATTGTTCAGGAACCATCTCGTCGTCTGTTGCTGCCTCCTCCGACTTTTTGGTTGAAGCTCAGTATACGTATATTAGCAAATATTCAACATTACTTTTTAATCTAATTATTGAGACGGATTGTTTGCTTGCTTGTACAACTTTATCCTCTCTTCTATCTCATGTCGGTTGGCGATTAGACTTTTTTGTCTCGAAACTGCAGGAGGACCTCAACTCCTTATCACTTTGTTTTTTTAATCTTGTCCCTCGACTTCAGAACCAGGTTACAGACTGGGTTTGTCATTCGACTAGATTAGGTTTACTTCCTAGTGATTGAATTTCTTCTCCTTCTGCTTACTCTGATTTTCCTATTTGAGATATAATATATGTGGTTGTGTTCTAAAAAAAAACTATTGTCTAATACCTTCAACACAGGCAACAACTTTTTTTTTGAAGGCGAACATATTGAATAAAAAGACAATAAAAAAAATACAGGAGCCAGAATGCTCCAGTAAAAAAAATTGATACACTCAATTAATTTGAAGGTTATGGTGTTCCAAAAAATTTTCTTCACCAACCCAGAAAAAAACAAACAAGGAATCAAGCAAAAGCAGAACCACCACTACAAGATAAGGCCATCAAGAGAATGGCAGCCCTCTCTTCTTCCCCCATCTTCCTCCTCCGCTTCCACTCCTCTTTCAGATACACTTTCTCCTCCTTCTTCTCAATCCCATCTCTTAATCCCAGAACCGCCCTCCTCCTCTTTCTGTATCTAATCCCGCACGCGTTACACAGTGTCTGCAAAACTTAACCAACCCAAACTTTGTTTTTTTTTTCTCGAGCAAAATACGCCAATGGTACAAATAACAGAGTGAAAGTACGTATTTACCCTGGGACCTGCGGGACCGCTTCGCCAGCAAGGAGTGGAAGTGGCGTGGCAGTCCATACAGCTCCTCCTGTTGCTGGTCGTTGCTGGGTCGGTTTCTTCCGCTTCACTGGTTGGTTCCGGTTCCTGCCGCTTCAAGGGCATGACGGTCATTACACAGGAGCCACCATTTATATGCTCCTCCATAAGCATCATCACTTGTATTTGAGGTAGAGAGAGAGGAAGGGGGAGTCGAGAGCACCAGGGGTTGTTTGGGCATTTACGGCAACTGACTATAGTCAACCTTTTTATATAAGCGGCGTCGTCTCCGATTTTTTAATGGTGCGGCGCCAAACAAAACCCTAATTTTAGTTTTGGGGGTTTCTTTCGTGGCAAGAATAACGTGGACGTTGGATTGGGGAATTCTGAGTCTCAGGAATCTGACCGGCTTCGTGTCCATTAGTTATAGAGAAAATTCCACTTTAGTACCTTGTGGTATCGCCCAAAATCACTTTAGTACACTGTGGTAAAAAACTGACCAATCGAGTCATACTTATTCTAATTAACATCAAAAAGGTTCTCGGGCAGCTGCCCGGAGCTGCCCGAACGCTGCCCGGACTACGTGGCCAGCCACGTCACCAAAACTTGATGACGTGGCGCCACGTGGACAACCATCTTCTTCCTCTCCTCCTCCTCCTCCTCCGCCTCCTCCTCCTCCTCCGCCTCCTCCTCCACTTCGTCCTCCTCCTCCTCGTCATCCTCCTCCTCCTCCACTTCGTCCTCCTCCTCCGCCTCCTCCTCCTCCTCCTCCGCCTCGTCCTCCTCCTCCTCCACGTCGTCCTCCTCCTCCTCCGCCTCCTCCTCCACTTAGTCCTCCTCCTCCTCCACTTCGTCGTCCTCCTCCTCCTCTTCGTCCTCCTCCTCCTCGTCCTCCTCCTCCTCCTCCTCCTCCACTTCGTCCTCCTCCTCCGCCTCCTCCTCCTCCTCCACTTCGTCCTCTTCTTCTCCTCCTCCTCCTCCTCCTCCTCTTCTCCTCCTCATCCTCCACGTGGCGCCACGTCATCAAGTTTTGGTGACGTGGCTGGCCACGTAGTCCGGGTAGCGTTCGGGCAGCTCCGGGCAGCTGCCTGAGGACCTTTTTGATGTTAATTAGAATAAGTATGACTCGATTGGTCGGTTTTTTACCACATGGTACTAAAGTGATTTTGGGCGATACCACAGGGTACTAAAGTGGACTTTTTTCTTAGTTATATTATTATTATTATTTGGGCAAATTACTCATAAGTCCCTGATATTCGGTGCAATAGACGATGATGTCTCTGCAGTTTGGTTTTATTGTACTTTTAGGTCCCTTGTTGACTTCATCAATCAATTTTTTATTTTTTATATTTGAAATGAATGTTATACCTTTGCTCTGGTCAGCCAAAACCTCCGGTCATCTTCTCCGATCATTCTCGGCCACCCTCCAGCCATTTTTCTGGCGACAACCAACATCAACACACACAAAAAACATCACCGACGTCGGACAGATCTCCGATTTCAACACACACAAAAACCAAAAGGTATATGGCTAGTCAATGGTGAAATCGATTTGAGGGGAGGAGAGAGATCTGAAGTCACCGTTGCTGTCCTTGGAAGGTGAAATCGATTCCTCTCTCTCCTCTTATGCCCGGAAGAGCTAGAGATGGCGGCCGACGGTGGGAAGAAACGGGAGATCTAGTCAACGACGACTTTGAGGTGTACTATGCCAACCCATCGACAGCGACTTCGGGAGTCGATGGCCTCGTGGCCGAGCTACAGAGAAATGAGGCTCGTAGAAGCTATCTTAAGTACATCAAAGAAGGTTGCCTTGTCGCGTTCAAGACCGACGGCGACGTCATAGCCATCGTGGCCGAGCTACAAAGAAATGAGGAAGAAATCACCGCCCTCCCTGTTGGTTGTTCTTGTGAAGGGTCACTAGGGATGGCAATGGGTAGGGTAGGGTATGGTATTGGTAGGACCCTACCCATACCCTAGACCCTCGACAAATCTCATTATTAGATCCAAACTCTTACCCCCAGGGTCCGCAGGATCTACGGGGTCCTCCAGGGTCCTACCCTTGAATTAAATGTAAAATATTTTTGATAATTTTTAAATATAAAATTTTAATTCTTTATATAAAATTTAAATAAATCATAATGAATATGTGAAACTCTTACCCCCAGGGTCCGCAGGATCTACGGGGTCCTGCAGGGTCCTACCCTTGAATTAAATGTAAAATATTTTTGATAATTTTTATATATAAAATTTTAATTCTTTATATAAAATTTAAATAAATCATAATGAATATGTGAAGATCAATCATGAAATATCTAGTATATCAATAAAGAAAATTAAATTATATATACTTCGAATTTCAGAGTCGATATCATAGAACATATTTCATAATATTTAAGAACTCTATTACAATTTATAAGTAAAATTTAAAGATAGAAGGGTCTACTTAGGGTTTAAGTAGGATCTAGTTAGGGTAGGGTCCAAATTAGGGTAAAAGGGTAAGGGTAGGGTATGAATTTATAGGATTCATATCCTACCCTAGACCCCACCTCAAAAAGTGGACCCATATCCATACCCATACCCTACCCTAGACCCAGTCAAAGTCAACATACCCTCGACCCACGGGGTAAGGGTAGGGTTCGACCCTCAAAGTATGAGTATTTCTGCCATCCCTTCAAGGGTGGTAGAGTGTCTAGAACGACGTCATGGAAGGTCATGAGGTGGGCGATGGAGTTGTGGTGAAGAGGAGAGTCGATGATGAAGAGGCTAGCTTCGATCCGCGACGGGAAGAGGAGAGTAGGCGTGGATAAGTTTTTTGTTTTATATATTTTTTTGTATAGTTATATAAGTCATTTACTAAAAAAATTAATTGATGAAAGGATCATGATTGGTTTAGGGTAAGTACTAACTTTTGGGTATTCATTTTGCGATGTAAAATATAATAATTAAACTAAAATGGAACATTGTTGAGTATCCATTGTCCATATTTGTCAGACTCGACATTTTAATGTCAAAATCAACTACAAAATTTTAATGTTGAAATCAACTACAAAATTTTAATATTTGAATGTCGGAATTAATTTTAAAATTTGAAATTTAGACGTTAGAGTCCTAAGACAAAAAAAAGGTTAGAATTGACATTCAGATGTCCTAGTACGGTATAAATTTGGACGTTAGAACGTCAATTTCGGTTGTCAAATGTAACGTCTAAACGCCGGAATTAATCTCAGTTTTGATGTTTAAATATCAAAATCAACATACTACTCGATGTTTAAACATCGCATTTGGAAAAAAAATTCAAAAAATATTTTCAACATGTTTTTTCAAAATAACGGGACTTATTTGCAAAGTGATGGTACCAATTTTAGAAAATGATTACATCTTTTTTATATAAAAAAGATGGTAGCACATTCACAAAATTATGGTCCACCTGTCAATAATTTTAATCGTACATTTATATACAAGAGATTGTTAAATTAAATGAGGTACATATTTCAAACTCTGACAAATATAATGGCCTACAAATTTACCTTAAAAAAAATCTATAAACGATGATACCCTTTTCACAAAATAATGATACCAAGGCTTAATACAATAAACACAGACTTATTTCCACCGAAAAAAAAAAACATACACAGACTTGCATAATAATCCAAGATACACAGACTTACATAGGAATAGTTTTCCTAATGATTCTAATGTAAATGTTATTATATGAACAACCACGTAACGACCAAGACCTTTTTTCCAAGCACCTTCAAACATGGCATTTTGAAAAATTAGCCATCGATATAAGATAGGAGAACAAAAAATAAATTAGACTCAATTTTAGGGTTTTAGGAAAATTCAAAGAGCACCGCCGCCGCAATGAGAGAAGTGGCCAGCAAGTCCAAACATAAGTTTTTTTTTTGTGAAGAGTGCAAACATAAGTTCCAAGGTACACGAGTCTATAAGTTAAATCAAAGAAAGATGCCAATTAATTAACACTGAAAATAAAACCTGTTTTTCCACCTCTGTTACTTGGAACCCTGAGTTTATAAACCCTGAGTTTATAAAGACAAAAATATTCTTTATTATTGTAAAAAAATGCAAATTAGAAGAAATAAAAATACAATTTTCTCCTCTAGTTTTTTTAGAGGATAATATTATGAATTTTGACCACAGTTTTAATGCGGCGTGGGAGTGGACGAAGGATCCAACCGCTTGGGGATGGAATGGAGATATTTGACAGTTGCAGACTAGAATAGAAAAGAAGTTGCCACATTTGTCCTTTCTAACAATTGTTTAAAAAAAATGTGGAGCTTCCGGAAAGATGCCATCCACTGAAGAGGCGATTACAGAGATAAACGATGCAGGAAGGGACAAAACCCGGCCCATATATTCTGGACTCAGACAGCGAAACATGTCTCCACTTTTTCTTGTCGGTAGCGGCCTGGCCCTTTAAAGCATCCCGCTCCAAGCCAAACTCCATGGAATCCAACCATGTATGCGTTTCGCTGATGAAGAAAGTAAATAAATGTTCTCGACAAATTCTCGTCCAATAATTTTTTTTGGTCATACCTGATGTCTCATATCTAATCGAGATTCAAATCAGCTAAAATATTTAAAATACAATAATTTATTTAATAATAAATGTATATTATTATTGCAATCTCGAAATTTCTTGTTTAACTTATATTAATTTATTTACTAATTGATAACCTGTAGCTTAACATTCCATTGCAAATTTCGATAATCACTAATGTTTAATGGGGTTTTTCTCTTTTTTTGAAATGGAAAATTTTTACACGTGTAAGGGTTTGAACCCTGAACTTCTCAGATATTTATAACGCCTTGTACTGTTAAACTAATGACATTTTTTTCTTGTTTTAACAAGTTATAAAAATTAATTCAAAAAACATAAATTCGGCTATTAGATTTGAAGTTCACGAATTAAAAAAATATAATTAGAAAATTTTATCTTATATAAAGTTCGACATTGCTTAACATTAATGACTTTATAATATGGCGTATCGTGCAGTCAACAACAATATCCCTTGTTGGAACTAAATTTCAATCTCAAAATCTGCAATCCAACACTTACCATTGAGTCATGTCTCAAGTACAATCTTAACTCGTATATAGTTCAGATAATCCTACACAATGAACCTACTACACCAGAAAAACATAACCATTGCCGATCTTTTCCATCTACTAGTTCATTTTCAACCTCCCCCTCTTTCCAAGGTTGGAGCATACATCAGCCAAGAATTCGAAACCAATTGTCAGCAATAACATCAACCTTGAGAATCCAGAGAGTGACAAGTCCAACAAGTTCTTCTTCGGCAAGTGACCCCGATCTGAGATAACCAATGCCCTATACACAGCTTCGCCTAAGGCACAGGCAGTAACTGGGTCGGCGAGAAGCCCGAATTCTGTGAGGCAGACGATGTCATAGACCCCATTAGTCTCTGATACGCCAAGATATTTGCAGATTTGGAGCCTGCCCTCGATTCTTTCTTCTGTTGTCAGCAAATCTCCGTGTGTCAAAATCAAGATTGGATTCTCATCTGGATACACAATGTTGCAATTCATAAGTAAAGCCTTGCAGATTCTGGCTAATTATAAGAGTGGTTGACTTATTTATAAGTGCAAAAAAATCTAACTACTTACATTCTTAAGATTTTGGGTTCGATATAAAGATTTTAACATGGTATCAGGTTAATCCTATACCCATAATTGTCCACACATGACCCCATTTCATCCACAACGGACCAGACGGTCATTTTTCAAAATTTTTTAAAACAAAATTACACCTGGACCTTGGCATTTTTTGGAAGGTAAAATAACTTTATTAATATACATATAATAATATTTAAATCCTCCCCAGCATGAGTGGAGATTTTCTCCGTACGATAGCACGGAATTTACAGTCAGAAATCTCACTAAAAATTTCATTGCCGCAAAATTTATTGAAAAAAAATGACAATAAAAAAAAGAGCTACTTCGATATCAAAAAGAGCTACCTCGATATCTTTGCATACATAGTCTACCATTCATTTCCAATTAATAATGAACAAGCTGTTATAGAGTGCCTCACTGGACCTTGACTTACTGATTGTAACCGACAAATTCGGACCTGACATACGCAGTAGAAGGGCAGTGCTTACCGGATTTTCTCAGCAGCGAAGAGCAGAAGAGAGCTCTAGTAGCCTCCAACGGCTTCAAATCACCGGATTTCACAGCTCCATAGACCTCAGCCAAGTTCACAACGACCATCACACAATTTACGCTCCTAATCACAAACTTGGAAGATGAAATGCACCGTGCAGATTCAGCCTCGTCCATGATCAAACCTCCTCCGTCACCCTGCCTCAGGCACAGCTGGTTATGGTGCACCCCCTTGCCCATCCATCTCGTTACATCCTCCATCGCCTCCTCAATCTTCTCGTAATCGAACCCTCTCGAATCGTACACGCAGAATCCACTCTCGTTTGATCTCATCACGTTGTGCTCTTCCAGGTATACAGTGGTCTGCCTGGGATCGCTTCCTGCAAAGAAGTGCATTAACCATCTTCTTGACCAGACTAATCTCGGGTTTGTCCGAACACCAATCTAATGGTCGACTAATCTAAATTCGAGTTAATATTTTTTTATTGTTACTTGGCTACTTACCGGATGATGTCCGAGCGAAACTTACGCTTCCGGAACGGCCAAGAACACTGTACATAAGATTGACAAGGGAGCTTTTCCCGGAGCCGGAGAAACCCACCAAGAGAAGGGTGATCACCGGTGGAATGTCCATCCCTTCCCTTCCAACACCCCCTGTCGGGACCCAAAACCCGCCAGGCCGGTACTTGGGAAGCTGGTACCTAGCCTCGCTGATCCCTTTATCCGCGACTGAAGCCAGCCTCTCCAGCTCCCTCAGGACCCTGAGCCTCGGCGTGAGGCTCGCAACGTTGAGAACGTCGAGATTGATATCATCGTTACGAAACTCCGGTGCTGATCTCCACCACCAGCCGGGAGGTGGTGGTGCTTTTGACGATTGGTCGTGATCTTGTTCTCCATTGGCTGATACTTGGCTTTTCATCATGTCTTCTCACTCAGCAATTGCTTATTAGCTTGGTTATCTTATTAGAACTGTCCTAAATAGATTTCAACAGCATTTTATTTTGAATATCCAAAAATTTTAAAAAAATTAGTCCCTCGTACGTTGGCACAGGGAGAGGGCGTTGGATTATCAAATCCATGAGGGCCATGATGCGCATCTGCTAACGAAACGTTTGTTGAATTCAGTTGATTAGGCAATTCTATGAGATCAACTTGGGGTAAAATTTGAAATTTAGATGGTGATTCTATGTTTGGTCAAGTACGGAATTCGTTCATTTCGGAGATTTTATTTGTAAATTTAGTTTCTCTTAATAAGTAATTAGAGGGAGTAATTGTCTTCACTTGATTTTTAAATGCTTGCTAAATTCATATAAATTTTACGGTGCACAAACTTCAATTTTCATTTACTAAGTTCTTGCATTTGTAAAAAATATTCTTAAAATTTTAAGATGATAAATATATTTTCCCTCGGACCACTAGCCCCGCCCCTGCTGATAATTGGTGCCTATAACGTGAAAGGTTACGGGAATTTTAAAAGTGATGCACGTGTATCAAAATTGAAATGTGCTCTATATTAACTTTTCGTAATGAGTGTCTAAAATATTTTAATACTTTTGAAATATTTTTTAAATTTATCTTCTTTAGAGCTTCCATAATATGATGTTTTATTAAATTTGTTAAAAGTCTTGATTTTTTTTCAAACTTCTTTAAAATTGTGGTAATTAAATAATCATCGAATTCACCATCCATGTTTTTTAAATGAGAAATTCATCTTGAACCTTTATATGTCTCTTTTTTGGTTTGATTGCAAATTCTAAAATTTTTAAATTAAGTGAATTTGTTATGATTAGAAAACATTCTATGAAAGTGGATAGAATGTACAATATGTAAATACCACGAACAAACCACTCTAAAAGGTCTTTTCTGCAAATGAATTAAGAACTTGTTTGTAAATGAATTGGGAACCTTGACGTCATGTCTAATATTTCCTATTGTTGGAGTTTGATTATGTACTCATAAGCTCTCCTTTGTCGAGTTGTATTGCTGTGGAGACCAGATTAGTAGGGACTAAAAAAAATTTATCCTCAGATGGGGACCAAATTTTGGACCGTCACATTCATTTGTAAAAGAATATTAAATCTGATGGTCAATAACCTATCAGGTGATAATAGTTTGCATGTGAAGTGATATTGGTTTGTACGTGTAGTGATATTGGTGTGATATTGGGTGGTTTGCATGTGAAATGATATTGGTTTGCATGTGAAGTAATATTGATTTGCATGTGGCTGCGATATTGGTTTGTATGTGAAGTAATATTGGTTTGCATGTGGCCGTGATATTAGTTTGTTTTAATCCCCATGGCTAGTCCCCACCAAATTTGCCCCGCTTGCTGTGTATTTAGATGGGATTATATTTGGTAGGGACAGGTTTAATCCCCAAGAATGGGGACTAAAGAGGTTCTGGTGGCAAGTTAGGTATTATTAAAGCAATAAGGAGTAATATTAGAAAATTAATTGAAACCAAATCAAACTTAAAAATTAGCTGGCGCACTTTTTTTTATAGAAAGACTAAAAAGGTAAAAAAAATATAAACCAATCCCAAGTGAAAATAGGAAGGGACGCTTCACATTCTGGTGAAGGAAGGACTCTCTCTCTCTCTAAATTATTGTCAACTTAAAAAATCCTACTAACTACCGGGTACTTTTTTATAACTAAACTCAAAGAACCAAAGAAAGAAATGCAATAGAAAACCAATATCACTAGATTCGAAAACCAATATTACTACATTCGAAAACTAATATCACTACATTCGAAAATCAATATCACTACATCCAAAAACCAATATCACTACATCCGAAAACCAATATCACTACATCCGCAAACCAATATCACCACATCCGCAAACTAATATCACTACATTCGAAAATCAATATCACTACATCCGCAAACCAATATCACTACATCCGCAAACTAATATCACTACATTCGAAAATCAATATCACTACATTCGAAAACCAATACCACTACATTTGGAAACCAATATTACTACATTCATAAACCAATATCACTACATTCCAAAATTAATACCACAATATTCAGAAACTAATATCACTACATTCGAAACTAATATCACTACATTCGAAACTAATATCACTACATTCGAAAATCAATATCACTACATTCGGAAACCAATATCACTACATTCGAAACTAATATCACAACATTCAGAAACCAATATCACTACATTCGAACCAATATCACTACATGCGAAAATCAATATCACTACATTTGAAAACTAATATCACTATATTCGAAAACTATTCACTACATTCGCAAAACCAATATCACTACATCTGGAAGCCAACATCACTATATCCGAAAATCAATATCACTACTGTAGAAAACTAATATCACTACATCCGAAAACCAATATCACTACATCGCAAAATCAATATTACTACATTTAAAAACCAATATCACAATTAACCAAAATAAATCAACATTCAATATAGAAAATAGATATAGGTCATCAGCTACCAAAAGCAAAATGATAGTTTGAATCTAAAACTGAATACTATTTGTCTCTGCAAATTCTTCGGTAACACATGGCAACCTAATTTGAATCTAATGTTCGGCTAATAATTAATTAAGCTATTACTATAGGTCTTAATTAATTAGGTGAGTAATTAGGTGGGCTCATAGAGATCCGAACAGGGATAGGTCGACCCTCACTTGTACTGCCACAATTAGAGCATGCCTTCCTCTCTAACCTGGAGCAGGTCTGCCACCCGACGTTTCCGTTCGACCACCGTGAGCAGAAGCATGTGACCCGGCCCATGCCATTGCAACTGGGGCACCTGGAGGTGCGGTCATGAAATTCTGGTCCATCACCGACTTCACGAGGGCCACTCCGGCCAACATGCTCACACCCGTCGCCAACACCATGAGACCCATTTTCTGGATTCCTCTGCCAGAGGTGGGTGGTTCTTTGGTTGGGGGGAGAGAGAGAGAGAGAGGGAGAGATTTTTTCTGGGTTGTGGGGGATTTCAATCTGGGTAAACAGTTGGTCTTTTTTGGTATCTTACTTGGGTAAAAAAAGTCAAAAATGCCCCTGATTGGTTATTGACCCTCAGATTAAATTTTTTTCTCTTACAAACGAATATAACTGCCCAAAATTTAGTCTCCACCTGGGGACAAATTTTCTTTGGTCCCCACTCAATCCACGCTCGTATTTAGATAACTTCTAGGAGGTTAGTTTGCTTCGTTGTACGCGTACTTTGATATCAGTTTGCAATTAATAAAAATTAATGGATTAGTGCTCTTCTAACTTTACCAAAAATAATGTTGAAAGTAAATCAGTTATAAAATTTATTTGTCAATAAAATAAAATTTCATTATATTTTTTCGCTCCTCTATTTTCTTTGAATTGACCATATATATATGAAAAAAGTTTACTCAAATACCTTGTATTTTCACGCTTTTTTAACTTAGTACCCTGTGGTTTGACTTTTTCTTTTTAGGTGACAGAGGTTTCGAAAAATGACACTTTTGTTGACAAATTCTTAACCAGAGTTAATTTTTTCAACCTGACTATACACATCAGTGCCATATCATCTCCACCTGCATTTTTCGATCCTAAGTGCCGATGATGTGGTAAAATTATAAAATCAATCCTAATAAAAAAATCCCTTAACCAAAAAGGTTCGGATTCTTCCCCCACCTACATTTCTCTCCTTTCTCTCTCCCCTCGACATCTCTGCCCTCACCCTCCCTCTCTCCGCTCGATCTCCAACGTCGCCTTCTCCATCGTAGGTTTCCCCTCTGACTATTTGTTCAAGGTGGTGCTGATCAGGGACTCCAGGGTGGGGAAGACGAACTTGCTCTCACGATTTACGAGTTAGCCACCCGCTCCGAATCTCTCTCTCTAAATTTTGGTCAGCTTTCTTCTTCCTCTTCTTTCAGGAGCTCCAAGTCGACGTTTAGGTCTCTCTTCGGTAAGTTCAAAATACCCGATTTTGGTGCCAAAAATGGAGAAAGCGCGGTAAAAGATGGAACTTGGAAGAGGATGAGGTAAATGTGTTAAACAAGTGTCACGTCACGTCGGTGAGTTCCACTCCCACCCACCCTGCAATTAGTGACTACCCAGATCTCGTAAATTGTAAATTTGTTAGCTTTTCCAGGAAAAAAGGGACTGCTCTTTCACCTCTTTATTTGATCTTGAAGAGGGGGTTTCTGGCGGTGGAGGGAGGTGGAAGATCGGGATGAGGGAGGAGGAGGAGGTGGATTAGTGCTCCAGAAAGTGGAGGTTGTCCGGTGTGACGGCCGTGACGGTTACGCTACGACGGAGAAGGTTGTAGGTGAGGTCGGAGGAGAGGAGAGGGATGATGTGGCCGGGTGCCGGGAACGGGTAGACCAGAAGGTGTGCGTTTGTTTCGGTGGACGACATGTCGTGATATTCTCGGACTGTCCTCTACGGAGATGTGACATTGTAGTGACGGTGGTCGTTGATGTGAGCTTGGAAAATGGAAGGGAAAGAGTTTCTTTGTAAGTTTTTGAAGGAGGGAGGCGAGGTTGAAGAAGAGGAGAGAGGTGGTGATGTGTATAGTCAGGTTGAAAAAATTAACTCTGGTTAAGAATTTGTCACTAAAAAGTCAAATTTTGAAACTTCTGTCACCTTTAAAAAAAAACCTAAACCACATGGTACTAAGTTAAAAAAATATAAAACTATAGGGTACTTTAATGAACTTTTCCATATATATATATCATTCTTTAGATTTTGGACAAATTTGAATTATTCGGTGATTCGGCTTTGGAAACCAAAATAAGAAATTCGAGGAAAGGATAGGGTGGCAAACTTTGGACAAAAGTGGAGCGAGTGTAAGAAGCGGAAGTGCGAGAGGGGGAAATGGAGAGTAAGCTATCGTGGGTGGGGAGGAGCTTCACGCCGTCTCCAATCCAGGAGCTGTCCCTGTTGGCCCAGAGATGCAATGCCATCAACCTCGCCGAGGGCTTCCCCGACTTCCCCGCCCCTCTCCCCATCAAGCTCGCCGCCGTCTCCGCCGTCACCTCCGACTTCAACCAGTACAGGTAGGTGCCCTTCTTCTTCTTCTTCTTTTCTCTCTCTTTCTCTGTCTGCCGAGCGGCTTGGCATATGGGAATTGTGCGATTTTGTGTTAGAATTCTCGTATTCAACTCAAAATGTTAATGGTAGGTGGATTTTTCGCATTTATAAACAAGTCCACCACTTTTGCTTAAGAAAGAGCAGAATTCTCAACGCGGGCCCTTTCAAACGAGACCTATCGGGTCGAAGTTTGCACGGATTTTGACTTCGTCAACCTGAGATGAAATGAGGTCGCGTGAACACAACAATGGGCACACAACTCGCTTTGATAACATATTAGAATCTCCGGGGGAGAGTAGAGTTAGTTCCTGAATTGGGTTATTTTATTTGTTGGAGGCACGTGCAAGGCATTTGCGAGCTGCTGGCTGGGAAAATGAAGCAGATGCATGGCTTGGATGTTGATCCTTTGACTGATGTAGCCATCTGTTGCGGCCAAACTGAGGCTTTCGCGGCTGCTGCATTTGCTGGTACCTGCTAGTTTCCATTAGTGGGTTGTTCTTAGCCCTTTTTGTGGGGTGTGGATAGCTTGTTTTTGGGCTTATGTTAGTGTTTACGGCAGTGATCGACCCGGGAGATGAAGTTGTGCTGTTTGATCCTTCGTACGAGACTTACGAGGGTTGTATCAGGATGGCCGGGGGAGTCCCTGTAAGCATTCTGCCTTTGAATTTAATCAGCAAGGTTTTTTTTTTCTTTCATTACATGGTTGTGAAGATCGCGCTTGTTATTTTCGCCGAGTTATCCGATGTAGAAGTGAATGTCCTGAATTTGGAGTTTGTAGGTCTACGTAGAGCTTGATCCACCGCATTGGACTTTAAATCCAGACAAGTTCTTTGAGGCATTCACCAGCAGGACGAAAGCTGTGATATTAAACAGGTTAGTTCATCGGGGAGAAACAATACCAAATTAAGTTTAAATAAGCTCCGGGTTCCTGCTGCCACGACAATTGTGTCGGAGCACATTCCCTGCTCGAGCTTTTATACACGAACACTTAAATCACAAGAGGAAAATGGTCAGAGTTCCGAAGTACGATAAATCACTCTTTATTTCTAATCTTACTTATCCAGTCACATTGCACCTTTGCTGTTATAATCTAACCAGTCTCTAATAGTAAGGACTTTGAAATTGATGCTTATAGGTTCATATTTCTGATAGTTCTATATCAGCCCGCTTTTGAGAATTACTGACATCAAAGTGACAGCCCTCAAAATCCAACGGGAAAAGTATTTACGAAAGAGGAGCTGGACATCATTGCTGAGGCTTGCTGCAAAAGGGATTGCCTAGCTATTTCAGATGAAGTAAGATCCCCGTAGCTTTGACATAAAAGTTTGCTTCAACAGACTTAGAGAAGTTTCGAAGATTAATACTCTGTTGAATGCTCGAATGTGTCATTTCTTATCTGACAGGTATATGAATATATTACATATGACAACGCCAAACACATTTCTCTTGCCTCACTTCCGGGAATGCAACAACGGACTATTATCACATCATCCTTGTCGAAAACATTCAGTGTGACAGGTTAAAGTTAACACTTAAAATCTTACTGTAGCCTTTGCTTTTACACAACTACTTCTATCAAATTAGGTTCCCCATTCATTATGCTATTCTAGGAATTAGGGCTATTGTGTATGTACTTCAATCATTTTCCTTTCTTCAAGTGGTTGAGTTGCAGTCGTAGTCTTGTTATATTTTCGTCAAAGTTTGTTATCTCCTGTTAGGATGGAGGATTGGATGGGCAATTGCTCCAGCTCCCTTTGCATCGACAATCAGAAGCATTCATATCAGGATTACAGATTCAGCTCCCGCGCCATTTCAGGAAGCTGCTATAACTGCTTTGACGAGTCCCCCCGAGTACTATAAGTCGCTGAAAAAGGTAGGATATGAGCTGTTCCGAGTAATGTTATTATGTTTGTGTTATAAATTGCATACTTGCCTGCGTCGATGTGGCGTAAAATGAACATGGTGATCTAGATCATTCCGTTGACTATGAAAATCTATTTAAATTTTCAGGAATATGAGTCGAAAAGGGACTTCACTGTGAACTTGCTTTCTAGCCTCGGCTTCACGATCCAGTTTGTTCCTCAGGGTTCATTCTTTTTGTTTGCTGAGCTTCCTGAAGGCTTCTTACTTTCGGATGTAAGGGCAGTGGATTATTCCCCTTATCAGTAGTTACATGATGCTGGTTACACATTAACGGTTATTAGCATGTGTATTCATCGACTGATTTTCATGTTCCAGGTACAATATGTCAGGGAATTGATCAAGCAAGCAGGCGTGGTTGCCGTACCTGGTCGTGGCTTTTTTCACGCAGATCGGTACCCAAAGAAATTTGACAGTTCTGTTTACCAGTATCAACAGAGATACATCAGGTTTGCTTTTTGTAAAAGCGATGCTACATTGGCTGCAGCAGCCGAAAAACTTAAGGAGATCTTGGATCCTTCTGGCTTTATCAAGCTGACACTGACTTCAAAGGATATATCATGATTGCTTGAATATAAAGCATCATGTTGCAGTAAATTGACTGCATCTGTAAGAAATAAGCATCACAATTAGTTTCCGTGACCGAGATTGCAGTAAAAATTCAGATTGCTAACAGGTAATCTTTAAGAATTGAAGCAATTGTTTGGATCTCTTGCGTGTGGCTGTCAGAATCTGCCAATGAATCATTCTCAGAATCTGCCAATGAATCATTCTCCTTGATGACAGATTGATCTTCTTTCTTATCCAGAAGCCTATTATGGTGTCCAGGGTGGAATTGGTGGTTCATAGTTTGTAAAAGGTGGAATTCCACGAAAAATTGTGTTCTGGTCAATTTCCGAGGTCCCTACACCTGACAAAGCGACAAGATCCGTTAACGTGTAAGAAGTAGCTGAGCACCAACTTGCTTGTTGTCCCAGCTGAAAATGCTCTCACCTGGGGCTCTGGAGAAAGCTTTGCTCTTCTTGGCTAACGTATCTGAAGTAATGAGTTGTAAGTAAGAAGAATTTCCGGTCGCGAAATATAACCAAGTCCCTCCCCAGAGGAACTCGTCCCAGAAACCTGAAGAGTTGTAGGAACTTGAGGGTTGGTCTCGACCACCTGAATACTTCTCTCCTTCATCTTTTGTTGCAAACTTGAATAGCAGCTTCGCTCCACGGAGCAGTTTCTTCGAGTAAGCATCATCATCATCGTGGAAGACAATGGATGCAGAGGCCAAGGCAGCCGCCATGTCTGCAGCCAGGGCGGGGCAGTTGTTACACCTGATTGCACGCCGCTGGAGGTCATCGTCGCCATCCATCTCCTCCGGTCGCATCCAACAGTAAAGGTCATCATCTCCACCAACCTGAGCAACGATACTGCCAATAGAACTCCCGGAGGAGTTGAAAGTCTCGAGAAGGTAGTCAGTTCCCCATCTGATGATTTCCTTGACATGGTCCAGCTCTCCCGCAGCCTCATACTTTGCGCTATATTCGATCACGCTCCAGCTTAAGATGGTCATGGAAAACGACGCAGGAAAGCTGTACTTCACCGTGTCACCGGCGTCATAGTAGCCGCCTACTACTTCATCCTTCAACCCGGAGTCACCCCTCCACGAAATATTGTTGTTCTTTGGAAGCTTGCCCGCTGCATCATCCAAGACAGAAGCATTATTAGAAACCCGAATGAGATCGGCTGTAAAACGAAGAGGATGCTATTATCGAAGATCGTCGAGATGTAGACGGAATACATCTTCGAGATCGTTACAGACCTGGAAGTTCAATGGACGTAATTAGGAAAGGAGAACGTACATCTTTGGGCGTTGAAGAACATGAGGGCCTTGTGGAGGGCAGCGGTGTAATTATCAGGGACCATCACTACCCTGTGGTGCCTCCACTTTGTAACAGCCAACACGATCAGAGTGGTAACGGCCGCCATGCAAACGACCAACACCAGAATCCTCAGCAACATCTGGTTTTCCCTGCTACATAGTCTCTTACGTTTCGTCTCCGCCCTTCCCGGCCTCAACAGCCATCTATCTCCGACGTCTCGGTCCGTGTCGGCCGGGGGCAGTCTGTACGCTCTTTGGTCGTAGTCTCCTCCTTCGTCTTCGTCCTCCGTCGTCGTCGACACAGGCAATGCATCTAATGGACCACCCCACACGTTCCTGATATGTGACATTGTTGGTCTTTACTACAATCCCTTGTTCTAGTAGTTCCTGTCTTGTCTGTTGTTGTGTCAGAGAAAAGAAAGGGTCGTCGAGATGATATTCTTCTCGGACGATGAAATTACGTGGAAAACGGGAGGACTTTAATTAAAGGATCTTTAGTTTCCAAATTTGGCGTTAGAGAATGTTTTAGGGAAGTAATAAATGCATATCGACGAAGGAAGGATGTACGCGTCTCGAGTTTCCTAGATTGGTCAAGGTACACACCGTCTCCTTCGTTTCTCGAAATATTATAGTCCTTTTTTTCTCGAAAAAGATATATTTATTCCACTTTTGTTCATGGGTTTATTGGGACTCAGCATTCTAAATTACGAGATTTATAATTTTCTCTTAGGAATTTCAAATTTGAAGAAATTAGATTATTCCAAGATGACTTGTGTACATGAACGCGGAGACAGTCGTCAAGCCCCAAAAAGGGTGTAACCGCGAATTAATTTATTGCGGTAGGGCGATCGAATTCCTTAGTTGATGGAAAAATTCATGTATGGATCAAACCCATTACTCAGCTAATGCCTTGTACGTTATTAAAAAGTATTATTGCGTTGATTCTTATTAGATTTTGAAAATTTAGTATACAAACACGATTTCAAGAATAAGATTACATTTGGCTCGAACAAATGCAATTTTAGTTGCAGTTTTGATTGTTCGTGCTCGTCTCTTAGTAGATCAGCCATATTAGATTAAGCTTAAGCATTTATGTTACGAAGGTAATCAACATTTTTTTAATAAGTGAAGATTGTAACAATTATTACAAATAAAAATGTTGCACCAGAATATTCTAAAGTAGCAAGTAAACTTTTGAATTGAAGATACTGATAGCTAGAGAAACACTGGGGCTGGATTTGGTAAGAGGGCTAATTTTTTTCTTAATAAAAAATTAGTAAATTTTGTACAAATTTTCAAAATTACTTTTTAAAGTGGTAAAATTTTTGTAAGATGTTAAACCTCCTTTAGGTGGTTTGGTACCACACCGTAGAAATGTCAAAACTACCATTTTAGTTAAATCTTGATGCTGTTGGCCTGGTCGAGGAGGGAGATGAGAACGGCGTCGTCGAGAGATGGGCGGATCATGGCAAACACGAAGGGGGAGGAATCGGGGAGGATATTTCGGCGCGGCAGAGTGAACAGTTGGCGTGGGATTGTAGCCAGATGTCGATGCAGTCCACGTGGAAGAGGTGGGAGCAGGCCGAGAGAGTCCTCACGTAGTCGTTCTCTTCAAACTCCAATAAGCACATGACGCAGTCTCGCAAAACGGCGTCGTTCGACGGCTGATTGTAGAGGGAGAGAGGGATCGTCTTGACGACGGAGTCATCGAGCCGTAAGGGGAGTACACGTGAAAGCCAGCTGCCCCGTCGAGGGAGGAATAGTTGAACAGGATGGGAGACGAGTTCAGGTTAAAGAGCGTGCTGGAAATCCTCTAAACAAATGTGCATAGCTCGATCCACCATGGAGTCGGAGTTTATAGCACTAGACAAAGCTGGGGAAGAACCTGAATGGCTCAAAATTTTTTTAGAGGATATTCCGTATTGGAACAAGTCTGTGCCCCCTGTATTGATACATTGTGATAGCATGTCTACAATCGGGAGAGCACAAAGTACTATGTACAACGGTAAGTCTCGACACATCCGTAGGAGACATAATACCGTTAGATAATTGATCTCAAGTAGAGTAATACTATTGATTATGTGAAGTTCAAGGACAACATAGCTGATCCTTTGACGAAAGAAATCAACAGAGATTAAATGTACAATGCAATCAGGGGAATGGGATTAAAAGCCACACATTAAAGAACGTTCATAGCGGTAACTCAACCATGATGAGTGAAGATCCCACAAACTTGGTTCAATGAGACAACTAAATTATGGATGGTTCAGATGAATACTTGGAATCCGTCCTATTCTCAATAGCTACCAAAGTACGAACCTACAGAGGTATGGTAAGGTTAAGCATCTACGCTTTTAATGATTCCTATACCAGGAAAAGGTGGAGTATGGCAGGATACTCTTGATGGGAGATCACCTATATAAGTGTGAAGTGAGGCCGCTTCAAAAGGAAAAAATACTTATGAATCCAAGATAAGGTCCATGGCCGAAACAGACACAACGTGAGAACCAAAGGATATTAAAAATATCATTGTGTAAATGTTATTGTCTTGGTTTACATAAAAAAGCTGACCAGTTCAAGACATCGCGTTCACTGAGCAGCAAGTAAATCTGATAATATTTTACTAGAGAAGGTTCAAAGCCATAAGCTACCTTTTTCGATACATTGATATTTCGTTGGAACTTTTCTTAAAAGTGTCACCATGTATTAATCATCATTCATGTGGGAGATTGTTGGGTTTGAATGCATATTTAATGCATTTGACCCAAGCTGAAAAGCCCAAGCTGGAAAGCCCAAGCTAAGGATGGGATTACCACATCGAAAATCGCAAGAGAATTTTCCCTGTTTATAAGGAGAAGCTCCAAGCTGGTGTAGCATTAAATGTTCTACCTGAAGAGCTGACCGAGGCTGCATGCGAGGATGGTGCGAAGCACCATCCGAGCACGAGCACGCGCACGTGCGTGTGCGCATGACGCATTAGACGCAGGTCGCAATGGGCGCTTTGTGGCGCACTTGGTACTTCGCACGTGTGCATCATCGCGAGGAGCTGGAGGAGCCTTAAGTATTTTACCCGAGTTCGGAGAGAGCTGGGAAGCTACGAGGGGTTGCGAGCGCCTTCCAGGATGGTCACCGAAGAGGCACGAAGGGCTGGAACATCTAGACGGCCGAAGGGTTGCGAGATCCCTCGCGAAGGAGTGCGAGCGTTTGTCTGTCCCTCCGAACGGTCATAACCCGATCTGGGCGCACCTGGAAGCTTCCAGATTGCCACCGAAGAGGCACGAGGAGTGCCTGGAAGGCTTGTGGCCGTAGAGACACCAGCAGGCATCCAGGAGCCCTGAAGAGATACCTACGTGCATCCAGAAAATTGGTATCTGAAAGGGTGTCTCGGCTTCCAGAAATGTGAGAGCATGGTGCCCCCTTGGAAGTGCCTGGCAGCCATTCGGATTCCAGCCATCCTTGCCTATAAATAGGCCCTTCCCCCATCATTTGCACTCACCCCACAACTCATTGCATAAGCATTCATTAGCAATAGTTGTTCTTCTCTCCCTCTCTCAGAAAGTTCCGAATTTCCAAGATTCGCCTGAAGCTTCGAGGGTCGTTGTGCTACGAACTCGGAAGCAGCCTAGTCGTTGTATCTTGGGGACGATTGCCGCAGCCCGTAAGCACTGAATACGGGGCAATCTCGTCTTACAGAGAAAGAGTCTAACTCTTGCCTCGACTATACAAGATCCTAATCAAGTATACCACCTCCGAAAAACAACATTTTAGATGCGGTTTATACTATGTTATATAAAACAGACAAGATGGCGCGGCCTATAATTTAGCATCTACCAACTCGACCTAATAATTTATTCTTCGTCAAATGTTGACCGTTTTGGCTCTAGTCGGACTTCTTTTAAAAAATAATTCAATGCTGTTTCACCGGAAAATGATTCCACTTTCATATGCTTTAGCATAAATTATAGTAAACTACACTGGCTAAACTGTATCTACTCGAGATTTTATAAATCGAAGCTTCATCCATTCAAGATAGTAAAAGCCAATAAGCTTACTCGGTTTTTTTGGGTAAGTTAAGCTTACTCGGTTTGACCTCCCCGTTCCCCAGGCTGGGGCTAAAGGATTCCTTATTTTGCTTGCCCACCTTTTCCCGGAGAGGCGTAATTTTCACCACATGGCCTAGCTAGCCGCCCCCGCTCGAGGATTGACTTTTAATTACCCATGAAAAACGTAACAGTCTCTTAAAAATATTAAGAGAAGAGTTTTGTTGTTTGAAATCATACCTCGTTCAAGCTCGATTAATCGATCAAAGAGATATCACCCGACAATATCGACCAAAATATAGAGGATAACAACGACATGGCAGCAATTAATTAACTTCAAACTAATTAATCAGGGAAATAAATAAACCCAGTATACAGAACAGTTCCCGATCGATCTTATTTTATATTCGCAGTACAAGATTGAAAAAAAAAGAAATAGGAAAAAGAGAAACCCGATCCCCACCGATCATTCCGAAATAGCCGCAAGCTTATTAGCGACGTTGGTGGTCGTACAAGCGAGGGGCCCGATCCCGTCGGCGGCGAGCTGTCGGTTCCGGGCGAGGACCAGCGACTTGTAGATCTCTAGGATCATCTTCTCGTCGTACTCCTTGAGCGGCGGCCGCCCGAACCCCGCCGCGCCGGTGCCCCCGAGGGCGAAACCGTGGCCGCCGCCGGTGACGAAGCGGGAGTTGGCGGCGCCGAGCATCATGCTGACGTAAGCGTCCCTGAGCCACACGAGGAATCTCTTGGGGGACGACCACGACAGGTTCCACCGGAGCCAGCCCAGCCTCAGCTTGGGCCGCCTGATCTTAACCCTCCACGACCTCCTCTTGGACCCGGCCGGCGAACCCAACTGGGCCACGGCGATCCGACGACCGGTCGCCACGTGTACCCTCATGTAGCCGCCTGAGTTGCGCCTTAAGTACCTCCCGACGCCCCTCGAAACAGCTTCCATCCGTGGAACTAGCTAGCTAGCTTGCTGTTTGGTTTTTTTTTTTGGAGGGATAAATGGGAAGATGGAATAATTGACGAGGGTGGAGCCGAGGAAGTGTTGGGCGAAGTATGCGTATTTATTTTATTTCCACCAAAGGGGAAATATAAACAAAAGGGTTACGGGTCATAATTATTGCTGAAAGGGAAAGAGCGCAAGATTGTCATAAATTTCTTAACATTTGTAAAAGACTGATAATTTTACAACTTTTTTATATTTGAATATATGTTTTTTGAAATATGAAAGTTATACATTATTTTAATTCCAAATAAATAAATAATAACCCTATTTTTTGTGTATCATATAGTCCTGCTCAAAACAACCCAAACTATATCTATTTCTATTTGTTTTCTTAAACCTGATTCTTGTATTTCCTAGATGAAGTTCGCCAGCGAGGGTGCACAGTAGGTAGGTAGATTCAGCATGAATAACTTTCGAGACCACCTATTTTTAAAAAGTGAATTCCTTTTTTGAAGGAAAATGTAATTTCCGATAGCCTAGTTATAATATATTTTCTGAGTACAATTTCCTAGTAAAGAAAAAAAGACAAAGCAAGGAGGTGACCATAAATGCAGGGATGTTCACCGCCTATCAACCCTAAACTTGCTTGTTTCGGTGTAATTGGTCCTAACTAACAACTACTTTTTTGTCCGTAATTTTTTTGCAACAAATAACTTTCAGATTTTATGCGGGAAGCTATTCTGTACCTTAGTTAAACAACGTTTACATTTAATAAATATTTAGAGGCAAAATAAACAGAGGCTATCTTCGTGAATTAATATTTTTTTGGCAAGTGTCATGAATTAATATGTTAAACTATTAAAATCACTTCCACATGGGGTGGTTCCATTGGCACATCAAATACAACTAATTTCTATGTGTTGATAAATAATTGTCCTTTTGCTAACACTAGTTGCAAGATATATTTTTTCCTTTTGTTGATCGTTTGTTATTCGAATTCTTGGTGAACCTACTAATTTTGTTTTGAACGAGGTAATAATATTTTAATAATGCGACAAAAGATTTAACAAATATATTTTTGTATAGCTAGATTAGAAGAAAATCAGCACATTTTTCGGGTTAGGCGAGTGAATATGAACTGGCAAACGTTGATCACAAATTCACCGGCGCATTTGATGCGATTCGGTGAGATCATGTGGTAGTTGCCTTGAGATTTTCACGTTATATATATCGTTGACATCCTCGGATACCTCAAATTAAACTTTGTCCGTGCATGTTATTCTCATTCACGAAAAAGGTTGGGATAATATTCCAAACATTTATTATAAGCCCGAATGGTACACGAGGGTGCTAACTGTTGGTGCATTGATATGATTCACAATAAAAATTCGGGTTCGGATCAAATCGCTCAATTCTAAATTAATTGGGAAAATTTGTAATTAGCCACAAATTTACAGTTAGTGACCAACGTAATTAATTGCAGTTTGGTACAAGTCCGCTTTCTATCGGAAATATTTTCATTATTTAAAGAGGCGGGAAGTATAAGAAAAAAAGGATGACGAATTGACGATCAGTAATTACTAATTAGAGAGCGGGTAATTTTGGCAGCTTCACGACGTTGACGTTTTTGACCACAATAGTAGAGTTTAATGAACCACCGGCGAGATGAGAGCCTGAGACTAAAACACACCCATGGTTTTAAAAACGATCGGAGCGATTACTCCATTTTTTATATAAATAAAGTATCGTTCATTTTAAAAAAACTCGTCAAGGGAAGTTATACTGTTGGTACCGTACCTAAAGTATCAGATACAACATATCAAAAGTACGGTGATGATATGCGGTATCTGAATACCCGATCTACTCCATTTTTCGGATTGTAGTTTGACTGACCAGACTAAAAAATCAATATAAAAATGTATGATGACTAATTTGCATTCAGCCATGTTTTCTTTTACTTCAACTGGCTTTAGTTGCTTATTTTGATTTGGTCGTTCCTTACGCTAGAGGTTCAACTGAGACCAGTGATTTTTAAATCAAAACCATTGTCGTCCGTCATTGGGTTGCTAAATCTAATTACACAATCGAGATCGTCGTATGACTTTACCGACTTGCATCTCAATATAAAAATTTTAAATTCAAATCTTACTTAAAAAAATTCCTGCGTCGGTATAGTTTTTTGGGGTCGGAATGGTGGAACTTATTATTAGTTTACTGTTCTACCGGAAAAAATTGATGCTTACGTGCATAGTTTCCTTTGTTAAGTAATATTAATCCGACAACAGATTCAGAAAATAATGAAGAAAATGCATGTGGGAGATACGGATTTGGATTCAGTGGGGACTACATAAAAGTCATCCCCATGGTATGGATTAAATTTGGGCCACAGAATTTGATTTTCAAAAGTCATTTTCAGATCTGACGATCATTATCATTTGAGGGTACAATAGTATTTTTACCCAAAAAAACCCAACTAAAGATCCCAAAAAAATCTCTGAATTTCCGCCTCCACCCCTTTTGAATTTGCCAAAAAAAATCCTACCGAAAACAACCTCTTATAGGGTGGGTTTTTTGCTTTTAGTTTAAAAAAACCTAAAAATCTTACCTCCGTCTCTCTTCCCTGCCTCCATGAATGACCTAATAGACAAAGCTCATTAAGATCTCGTCTCCAAGTGCAGCTTTTCTTGGGCTTCAAAATTAAAATGGCGTTCGATGTTGCAGGTAACTTTTTGTCTGCTCTATGTGTCTTATTGCCTACTAAATTTTATGTTTGATGGATCTGATTGAATAATCATCAATGATTTTATGGTGGTGTAGGTTGTGTTTGATTATGCTCATGATAGACCCATAATCTTCTAATCCTTCCAACCCGATGCTGCCTTTCTGGTCAGGAAGTTGATCATTGGACGATTTCTTATGTGGGTTCGTTGATTAGAAACCGATTAGGCCCCCATCCAGCGTCGTTCGGCCATTGAGACTTCGTCGTTGCTGCAAGCTCGGCCACAAGTCCAACGGAGAGACCATTTAATGATTGATATTAGTATATTTCTGTAGTAATATTGGTATATTTGTGTAGTGATATTGGTATCCATTTTATTTGATATTGGTATACACGTTATCTGATATTGGTATTAAATAATTAAATATTTTTTGTTGATACTGGTATTTTTGTATCTGAATTGGTTTCAGTTTGAATTTATATTAATTTCAGAATTGTTTTCAATACCAATACTAGAGAAGAAGGATACCAATATTAGAAAAAAATAATACCAATATCGGAAAAGAATGATACCAATATCGGAGAAGAATGAAACCAATACCATTCAAATGGTATTCTTGTTCAATTATAATGGTACCAATACCCGAGAAGAAGAATGAAACCAATATCATAGAAGAATGAAACCAATACCCGAGAAGAAGTATACCAATATCCGAGAAGAATAAAACCAATACCATTCAAATGGTATTCCTGTTCAATTATAATGGTACCAATACCCGAAAAGAAGAATGAAACCAATACCCGAGAAGAAGTATACCAATATCCGAGAACAAGGGTACCAATATCACAGAAGATCAGAGTAGAAGGACACCAATATAAGAATAGAAAAAAATCAATATCATAGAAGGACACCAATATCATAGTCAAAGAAAACCAATATCCGAGTACAAGGATATCAATATTCCCATAATTTTTTTTCCATAAATTGTATTGTTTTCCATAATTATGTTATTTTCTGGCTTTTTTTGTGTTACTGATAGTGTTGTTACATGATTTAGGGTAATTGAATGAGATTTATTTATTTTTAATTATTTCTATAAATATATTTCCTAATTTGTAGTTTTTTTAATAGTGGTGTACCAATACTGTCCCTATCCCCATCAATGGGGACTAGCCTAATCCTCACTGAATTCGAGCCCGGGAGATACAAGGCAATGAAGCATGTCCTTATCACTTAACACTTAAGACGTGAACGTGGATTTCTGAGGTGGTGCCAGCTATATTTATGGCCTATTTCTCTGTTAAATTATAAGCTTATAGCCCTACCCAAGAAGTTTTAAATATTAAAAAAATTAGAATTTAAATCTTAAAATATATCATAGTGTAAAATTTATCTTTCAAAAAAATTACAAGCGGTTAATTTAGAAAAGCATAGCTCAGAATTATAAATTTCCAAATTCACAAGGACATAATAGCATTAAACTCTAAAAAATTGAATATTAAAATCTTATATGACAATAGGTGTTTTTTAACCTTTTATATTTGAGCCGAGATGATGAGGGGAATGATTCCCCACTTGATTGCAATCTGAATTAAAATTTTCCAAAAACTGCTTGGTTGATTTTGAAAATAATAATTATATTAGTTATTTAGAGATTCCAAATCATGCATCAATTTACTATAAAAAATTATTTTAGTAAAATCAGAATATTATATGAAAATTATTTTATCCAATTAAGAAGGCCACGTGGATCTTGTCCTGTAATTCAGAATGCTATTTAACGTGGAGTGGCTATCTGAATAAATGAAGGGAAAAAGAGGTCGAGTCTTTTTCTCTAAGCAAGAGGTGACAAATATCAACAAAATCAAATCATAGACGGGCCTGGAGTGGTGTAGCATCTTGGGTGGATTATTTGTGATTTCCTTTTTGTCAAATTATAAATTTATTAAAAAAATATTATATTATTTTATATTCTTAAATATATACATCAATTTGTTGTCGCAAATTTTTAATTAAATTATGAAAGTCAGCTTATATTTGAGTACTGTAAAATATATCTATTGTTCAGAACATACAATTTTCTATTATATAGCCATATGAAATTAACAATAATAATAAATTTAACTAATTACAAATAACTCATATTATTTAACTATGCTGCTAGATATAAATATAGGTAAAAGTACACTTTAGTACCTTGTAGTTTCACGTATTTCAAGTTTAGAGTAAGTGGTTTAAAGTTTTAGATTTGGTCCCTGTGGTTTTTTTTGGACAACTCTCGGTCCCAGGCAGCCCGAATAGCTTCCTGGCAATTTGGCAGTCCACGTAGGCTTCACATCACCCAAAACGATGCTGTTTGGCGTCCAATATGGACTTCGAAATTTATAAGTTGTTGCTGACATGTCATGTGGTAAATTACCAAATCAATACCAGTTTTGGTAATTTGCCACATGTCACGTCAGCAACAACTTATAAATTTTGAAGTCCACGTTGGATGCCAAACGACATCATTTTGAGTGATGTGGAGCCTACGTGGACTGCCAAATGGCCGGACAGCTATCCGGGACCGAGAGCTGTCAAAATAAAACAACCACATGGACCAAATCAGAAACTTTAAACCATATACCCGAAACTTGAAATACGTGAAACTACATAATACTAAAGTGTACTTTTACCATAAATAAATAAATAAATATATATATATATATAGAAGACGACCGCGGTCAATGCGATTGTATGTGTAATCATGGTCTATCTTACTATAACAACTTGGAGTAAACATTGTATGGGGATACACTAGTTCTATAACCAGTGCTTAGACATTTTTTAAAGATCCTTACTCGGTGTATTTTTATTTTACTGAAGATATATAAAAAATTTACTTAGAAAAGAGATATAAATATATATTCATTATTTTAATCAAATTCGCCAACCAGTTAAAGATTTTGGGTTGATTTTTTTTTCGTTGTTGATATTTCTGCAATATTTCATTTCATGATAAACCTTTTTTATTTTAAGCATATTTTCATGGTAAATCGAAAACCAGCCCTTGCTAAAATTTCTAAATGGAAATAGACTCGGTGTAGTGGATAAAGCCCAATGGGCTTATAGCAGATCAACCGGAGGGCCAGGCTGCTGTTTCATACGAGTTCTATAACCTGCTTTCAAAAAGCACTAATAAAACACACGAATAACCGAAAGCTCTTACAATATACTGTAATATAAAAATCTGAGTTAATATATTTTGCCAGAAAAAAAATAGCTATTTACAATTCTACACCAGTTTCTCTAAGTGTGTAAGATCTATATTTTTTATATTAAAAAAAATACAAACGGTCATGCAAATTAATCATGTACGTGTATGATCGTTGACTAAAATTTTTAATTCTTGGTTGTCCGGGGCCTCTAGGCAAAGATTTCCTTTGAAATGAAGAAATGGTTATATATTTGGACAGAAGCAAATAACTCGACAAAAACGCTTACATATAGAGGAGGAGAAATCTAAACATATTTATCGAATTAGAGAAAGATTACTCAATCAAATAGTAAAAAATTTATTCTAGCTTAACAAGAATAACCAAAGAAATTTCTACATAACTCAATCTTGATGCTGGATTTTTCAAGCCTCACCATTTCCTTAACAGTTAATCATTGCACCGATTAATCTTAATTTCATTCATCTATTAACTTCTGAATGATACATATTTTCACATTGTTTTTTTGTGAGTAAATTTCTTTATTGAAAATTTGTAATAATTACAACCCTAGTACAAAGTCAATCATCCAAACTCCACTAGTTAGCGAACAAACTCGCTAACAAAAACTCTCAACCGTGGAAGATTCCAATAGCAATAAGCCGAGGGCCAATAGCCAAAGATATTTTTACATTGTTGCATTTTTAAATACTCGAACTCTGAATATTTTGATTAAACTAGAACTAATATAACGTTCCCAGTTGAGAAATTAGGGTTCAATAAGATCAAGAATTAAGGAAAGAGAGAAAATGAGAGAAAGAGAAGGAGAGATAGGGGAAAACGTAAAGTTTTCATAAGATTTGATGTCAAAATATTAGAATGAATCCCTATTCTTTTGATAATTCTATGTATACCAATTACATAATCATCTTACGTCAATTCATATCTTCTATTCTACTACAAATATGTTACAACTAACTCTAGTTTGAGTTAATCCAAATAGTTTGTTGTTACCTTGATCTTAAGAGTTATGTATATTTATATGAAAGAGTATCGATGCCGAGAATTTTTAAATTGCCGATGGAAGTAAACAACAACCATAAATGCACATGACGGGTAGAAGCCTGAGCAAGAAATTAAGTTACACTTCCCTGAAGTGAACGTGCAAGAAAGTAGCCACTAAGGTAGGCTTTATACATATAATTCTTCCTTGTCTTGTAATAAACCGGAAAGTGCGTGCGGGGAGGCTACTTCTTTTGATGATGGTAACGTAAAGGAAGATCTTCCCCAATTATCTGACTCAACCCAAATTTATTAAATCTAAAATAAGAAAAAGAGACCCAGGAAGGAGTAGAAAACAAGTGAAATAACAAAAGGGCGCGTCGCCGCCAAGCGACGGGAGCTAGACGGTGGCGGTGGATTGTAGTAGTAAAACGGGAAGTACGGGAGAATTGGGTTCGGTGGCGGCGGCGTCGGATAGGAAACAGCTCCACCTTGGTCCGGTGGGGGCGGTGAGGGGTAGGAGGGGGCGGTCGGGGTAGGAGGGGGTGGGTAGTAGTAGTAGGAGCCGCCGGGGCTTGGGATCGCCGGGGGAGGAGGGCAGTCGGAGACGGCTGGAGGAGGCGGCGGAGAAGGGGGAGGCGGGCAGGGCGTGGAGTCCGGCGGCGGCGGAGGTGGAAGGGGCTGGCATGGGTTGTCGCAGGAGGCGCACATTGTACATTCTGTTAGGTATTTGGACACAACGTTACCGGCGGCGGCTGCTTTTGATGAGGCGGTGATCAACGCCACCAAGTTAAATAATGAGAATGAGATGAAGATTCCTGTCGGGATTCTCATTTTGCATGGAATCACAACGTTAAGTTAAGTTGCTATCGTTTTCTTTCTTTCAATTTTGGCAGGGGGGAGAGAGAGAGAGAGTATGAGCAAGTAGAGGCTATAGTGCTGAGAATAGGCTTTCACAAGGTATGTAATTGGACGGTTGGGAGTTTGTAGCCAGCCCATATATATATATATATATATATATATATGTATTAATTTTTGTAGAAGTAATTTTTTACAATAAGAATGAGAGTGTTTTTTTTTTGTGTTAGTGGGACTTGGGGAGGTGAGTACACAGCTTCTGGTGTTGTATCTTCTATGGCAATATTTGTCAAAAAGGAGGAACCAAAATGGGACTAAAAAGGAGCCGTTTGGGTGATCATTGAAGGACAAGGCCGTCCATTTTTTGACATAGGGGAATAGGCTTTATGACTATAGTATTAACAAGTAAATGAAGCGGGAGTGAGGCGCCGGTGGATCGACATTCGAAATCGATCGATCTTCTTGCGATCTTGCTTTCGGTACCAAGAAAGTCTTCAATCCGCATGCAACCTTTCTGCATTTGCTCAACTAAGCGACTCTCCCTGAACCGAATTTTACGCGCTTTGTACGCTATATGCCTTTACTCTTCCAATGGCAACCAGCTAATCAGTCTTTTGGTTTAGTTTGTTTGGTCCACAAGGAACGGAACTTATCAAAAGGTGAGGAATCCCAAACTGGAAACGCAATTAAACAGCTAGCTAGACTTGCTGTACTGATTTCTTTTTAATTTTTAGTCGTATTATTTAATCGCAAACCAACGTCTCAGGACCAATGGAAAAAAAAATACCCAAATCAGTTTTTGTTTCTTTGGCCCAATTATGAAGAGATCGAGTACATACTTCTAATGAGTTAAAGCATAAGTATTTAGTTATTTTTTTTCAGTTGCCAACTAATTTAAATTTGGGAAATGAAGAACATTATAATGGTAGTAGCGGTTGCTAGTAATTTTGTGTATTCTCGAAACTCGAATTCGACAATTATTGTTGTGCTTATCGTAAAATTTGAACATTATATTTCATTATTTTTATATACAGCGAACGTCTGAACCAATTACCACACTCTAATTGGAATTTGACGAGTCATATATGTATATAGAGTACAATTTGGGTATGATATTTTTATACACCGAACAAAGTACCGAACCTTAATTACAATCTGATGAGTTAGAACAAGGACAGGCACATAATACTAAGACTAAGCGCGAGTAGAACTGAGAGGGGAAACACCGACAACTTCGGACTGGCCATGGAGTCATAGTCGTCTTCAGGTACATAAACCGGGGTGGGGTTGTACGTGTAAAGAGGCGGCGCAAAATACGCAGCGCCAGAGGGCGGAGGGATGTAGCTAGATGGTTCCTCCGGTGGTGAAGGCGGAGATAAGGGCATTGGCGGGTTTGTGCAGGTGTAGCACTCGCCCGCTGGGGCTTGTGGCGGCGGGGCTGATGGGATCAGCATCGGTGGAGGTGGACATTCGGGCGGTGGTGGTGGCGGCGGAAGCGGCGGAGGAGGACAATCGGGTAAAGCAGGTGGCGGTGGAGGTGGTGGTGACGATTGGCAGGGATTCTCACAGGAACTGCAGAGTACTGTACATGGTACTTCATCTCTTGATACGCTAACTGCGGATGAGATTAACGTGAAACACACGAGAAGATTTCTCACGGGTTTCGCCATTGATCGAACTAAAGAAAACACTACAGAAGTTTTCTCAAAATGGACGTATAAATAAATGAAAGGCGGGAGATGATGAGATGGTGGCCGTTCTTTTTCATTTGAGGGCCTTGGTTTATTGATAGCCGCAACCTTTTCGGGGCACCATTATCAGCAAAACTACGAATATTAGTAGTTACGGAAGAAAATGAGAGATTCGGGTGAGCGGTCCTTGTTGATGATGATCATGGTCGCAATTTGCATCACATTTTCCCCTATTGGAATCTAGCTAGCCCAGACAGCGACGCGGCCGACCGTGACAGAATCCTCCGTCGTGTGTCGTTTTGGCTTCCTTGTTTGGTCGGAAGCCCGACGCTTCTGCATCCTTCTTTGTCTCTAGTTTCTTTTCGAATTCCGACTTGGGGTGAAAATGAATCCAGAATATTTACAGTTGCACAATTAAAATAGATTTTTTTTCCTGAGAATTCATCACAATTTCAATTTCATGTGGTATAAAAGTGAAATAAGTTCGCAGCCCTTCCATATTCTTCGTATTGATTGATCGGTATCAAAGGTTCGACAAGAGTCTTTGTGTCTAACAAAAGAAATTATAGTTTAGTGCTCTAAGCGATGAGATTAGTGCTCCTCTTGGTTACTGCATTCTAATTTCCTTGAAAATCCAGTACTGATCTCTTTGACTTGTCTCGGTTCGAGGTAGACTTGAGTTCGGGGTCGGGCCTGGGCCTTGCTAGTTGCTCCCCACTTGCTCGTTCCAATTGTGTTGTTGGCCATCAAGATTTTAAATTGATGTTTAGAAATATACAATAATTTTTTTAAATCAAATATTTATTTATGCCATATTAGAATTTTTTTATAGATATTGTGTACTTTTCTCATTAATTAAATATTAATTTATAAGAAAATAAAGTTGAATTCATTCTGAACAGTGCCGTTTAAGACGTTCTTGTATGAACTCATAGCGCGGAATCTACCAAGAATCTTGCACCAACCTACCGCTTCAATGTCTTATAATAGAATATTCAATAAATGGTAGGAAAATTATAAAGCATTTACCAAATTGTCGTCAACTGTAAATTTCCAATGTAGAAAGGTTTTGGAAGTATTTACCGAACCCATTTTCACCACATTCGTTGAATCACCCACATAGAGAAGACATTCGAATTCTTTTATCAATTGTTCAGGAACCATCTCGTCGTCTGTTGCTGCCTCCTCCGACTTTTTGGTTGAAGCTCAGTATACGTATATTAGCAAATATTCAACATTACTTTTTAATCTAATTATTGAGACGGATTGTTTGCTTGCTTGTACAACTTTATCCTCTCTTCTATCTCATGTCGGTTGGCGATTAGACTTTTTTGTCTCGAAACTGCAGGAGGACCTCAACTCCTTATCACTTTGTTTTTTTAATCTTGTCCCTCGACTTCAGAACCAGGTTACAGACTGGGTTTGTCATTCGACTAGATTAGGTTTACTTCCTAGTGATTGAATTTCTTCTCCTTCTGCTTACTCTGATTTTCCTATTTGAGATATAATATATGTGGTTGTGTTCTAAAAAAAAACTATTGTCTAATACCTTCAACACAGGCAACAACTTTTTTTTTGAAGGCGAACATATTGAATAAAAAGACAATAAAAAAAATACAGGAGCCAGAATGCTCCAGTAAAAAAAATTGATACACTCAATTAATTTGAAGGTTATGGTGTTCCAAAAAATTTTCTTCACCAACCCAGAAAAAAACAAACAAGGAATCAAGCAAAAGCAGAACCACCACTACAAGATAAGGCCATCAAGAGAATGGCAGCCCTCTCTTCTTCCCCCATCTTCCTCCTCCGCTTCCACTCCTCTTTCAGATACACTTTCTCCTCCTTCTTCTCAATCCCATCTCTTAATCCCAGAACCGCCCTCCTCCTCTTTCTGTATCTAATCCCGCACGCGTTACACAGTGTCTGCAAAACTTAACCAACCCAAACTTTGTTTTTTTTTTCTCGAGCAAAATACGCCAATGGTACAAATAACAGAGTGAAAGTACGTATTTACCCTGGGACCTGCGGGACCGCTTCGCCAGCAAGGAGTGGAAGTGGCGTGGCAGTCCATACAGCTCCTCCTGTTGCTGGTCGTTGCTGGGTCGGTTTCTTCCGCTTCACTGGTTGGTTCCGGTTCCTGCCGCTTCAAGGGCATGACGGTCATTACACAGGAGCCACCATTTATATGCTCCTCCATAAGCATCATCACTTGTATTTGAGGTAGAGAGAGAGGAAGGGGGAGTCGAGAGCACCAGGGGTTGTTTGGGCATTTACGGCAACTGACTATAGTCAACCTTTTTATATAAGCGGCGTCGTCTCCGATTTTTTAATGGTGCGGCGCCAAACAAAACCCTAATTTTAGTTTTGGGGGTTTCTTTCGTGGCAAGAATAACGTGGACGTTGGATTGGGGAATTCTGAGTCTCAGGAATCTGACCGGCTTCGTGTCCATTAGTTATAGAGAAAATTCCACTTTAGTACCTTGTGGTATCGCCCAAAATCACTTTAGTACACTGTGGTAAAAAACTGACCAATCGAGTCATACTTATTCTAATTAACATCAAAAAGGTTCTCGGGCAGCTGCCCGGAGCTGCCCGAACGCTGCCCGGACTACGTGGCCAGCCACGTCACCAAAACTTGATGACGTGGCGCCACGTGGACAACCATCTTCTTCCTCTCCTCCTCCTCCTCCTCCGCCTCCTCCTCCTCCTCCGCCTCCTCCTCCACTTCGTCCTCCTCCTCCTCGTCATCCTCCTCCTCCTCCACTTCGTCCTCCTCCTCCGCCTCCTCCTCCTCCTCCTCCGCCTCGTCCTCCTCCTCCTCCACGTCGTCCTCCTCCTCCTCCGCCTCCTCCTCCACTTAGTCCTCCTCCTCCTCCACTTCGTCGTCCTCCTCCTCCTCCACTTCGTCCTCCTCCTCCTCGTCCTCCTCCTCCTCCTCTACTTCGTCCTCCTCCTCCTCCTCCTCCTCCACTTCGTCCTCCTCCTCCGCCTCCTCCTCCTCCTCCACTTCGTCCTCTTCTTCTCCTCCTCCTCCTCCTCCTCCTCTTCTCCTCCTCATCCTCCACGTGGCGCCACGTCATCAAGTTTTGGTGACGTGGCTGGCCACGTAGTCCGGGTAGCGTTCGGGCAGCTCCGGGCAGCTGCCTGAGGACCTTTTTGATGTTAATTAGAATAAGTATGACTCGATTGGTCGGTTTTTTACCACATGGTACTAAAGTGATTTTGGGCGATACCACAGGGTACTAAAGTGGACTTTTTTCTTAGTTATATTATTATTATTATTTGGGCAAATTACTCATAAGTCCCTGATATTCGGTGCAATAGACGATGATGTCTCTGCAGTTTGGTTTTATTGTACTTTTAGGTCCCTTGTTGACTTCATCAATCAATTTTTTATTTTTTATATTTGAAATGAATGTTATACCTTTGCTCTGGTCAGCCAAAACCTCCGGTCATCTTCTCCGATCATTCTCGGCCACCCTCCAGCCATTTTTCTGGCGACAACCAACATCAACACACACAAAAAACATCACCGACGTCGGACAGATCTCCGATTTCAACACACACAAAAACCAAAAGGTATATGGCTAGTCAATGGTGAAATCGATTTGAGGGGAGGAGAGAGATCTGAAGTCACCGTTGCTGTCCTTGGAAGGTGAAATCGATTCCTCTCTCTCCTCTTATGCCCGGAAGAGCTAGAGATGGCGGCCGACGGTGGGAAGAAACGGGAGATCTAGTCAACGACGACTTTGAGGTGTACTATGCCAACCCATCGACAGCGACTTCGGGAGTCGATGGCCTCGTGGCCGAGCTACAGAGAAATGAGGCTCGTAGAAGCTATCTTAAGTACATCAAAGAAGGTTGCCTTGTCGCGTTCAAGACCGACGGCGACGTCATAGCCATCGTGGCCGAGCTACAAAGAAATGAGGAAGAAATCACCGCCCTCCCTGTTGGTTGTTCTTGTGAAGGGTCACTAGGGATGGCAATGGGTAGGGTAGGGTATGGTATTGGTAGGACCCTACCCATACCCTAGACCCTCGACAAATCTCATTATTAGATCCAAACTCTTACCCCCAGGGTCCGCAGGATCTACGGGGTCCTCCAGGGTCCTACCCTTGAATTAAATGTAAAATATTTTTGATAATTTTTAAATATAAAATTTTAATTCTTTATATAAAATTTAAATAAATCATAATGAATATGTGAAACTCTTACCCCCAGGGTCCGCAGGATCTACGGGGTCCTGCAGGGTCCTACCCTTGAATTAAATGTAAAATATTTTTGATAATTTTTATATATAAAATTTTAATTCTTTATATAAAATTTAAATAAATCATAATGAATATGTGAAGATCAATCATGAAATATCTAGTATATCAATAAAGAAAATTAAATTATATATACTTCGAATTTCAGAGTCGATATCATAGAACATATTTCATAATATTTAAGAACTCTATTACAATTTATAAGTAAAATTTAAAGATAGAAGGGTCTACTTAGGGTTTAAGTAGGATCTAGTTAGGGTAGGGTCCAAATTAGGGTAAAAGGGTAAGGGTAGGGTATGAATTTATAGGATTCATATCCTACCCTAGACCCCACCTCAAAAAGTGGACCCATATCCATACCCATACCCTACCCTAGACCCAGTCAAAGTCAACATACCCTCGACCCACGGGGTAAGGGTAGGGTTCGACCCTCAAAGTATGAGTATTTCTGCCATCCCTTCAAGGGTGGTAGAGTGTCTAGAACGACGTCATGGAAGGTCATGAGGTGGGCGATGGAGTTGTGGTGAAGAGGAGAGTCGATGATGAAGAGGCTAGCTTCGATCCGCGACGGGAAGAGGAGAGTAGGCGTGGATAAGTTTTTTGTTTTATATATTTTTTTGTATAGTTATATAAGTCATTTACTAAAAAAATTAATTGATGAAAGGATCATGATTGGTTTAGGGTAAGTACTAACTTTTGGGTATTCATTTTGCGATGTAAAATATAATAATTAAACTAAAATGGAACATTGTTGAGTATCCATTGTCCATATTTGTCAGACTCGACATTTTAATGTCAAAATCAACTACAAAATTTTAATGTTGAAATCAACTACAAAATTTTAATATTTGAATGTCGGAATTAATTTTAAAATTTGAAATTTAGACGTTAGAGTCCTAAGACAAAAAAAAGGTTAGAATTGACATTCAGATGTCCTAGTACGGTATAAATTTGGACGTTAGAACGTCAATTTCGGTTGTCAAATGTAACGTCTAAACGCCGGAATTAATCTCAGTTTTGATGTTTAAATATCAAAATCAACATACTACTCGATGTTTAAACATCGCATTTGGAAAAAAAATTCAAAAAATATTTTCAACATGTTTTTTCAAAATAACGGGACTTATTTGCAAAGTGATGGTACCAATTTTAGAAAATGATTACATCTTTTTTATATAAAAAAGATGGTAGCACATTCACAAAATTATGGTCCACCTGTCAATAATTTTAATCGTACATTTATATACAAGAGATTGTTAAATTAAATGAGGTACATATTTCAAACTCTGACAAATATAATGGCCTACAAATTTACCTTAAAAAAAATCTATAAACGATGATACCCTTTTCACAAAATAATGATACCAAGGCTTAATACAATAAACACAGACTTATTTCCACCGAAAAAAAAAACATACACAGACTTGCATAATAATCCAAGATACACAGACTTACATAGGAATAGTTTTCCTAATGATTCTAATGTAAATGTTATTATATGAACAACCACGTAACGACCAAGACCTTTTTTCCAAGCACCTTCAAACATGGCATTTTGAAAAATTAGCCATCGATATAAGATAGGAGAACAAAAAATAAATTAGACTCAATTTTAGGGTTTTAGGAAAATTCAAAGAGCACCGCCGCCGCAATGAGAGAAGTGGCCAGCAAGTCCAAACATAAGTTTTTTTTTTGTGAAGAGTGCAAACATAAGTTCCAAGGTACACGAGTCTATAAGTTAAATCAAAGAAAGATGCCAATTAATTAACACTGAAAATTAAACCTGTTTTTCCACCTCTGTTACTTGGAACCCTGAGTTTATAAACCCTGAGTTTATAAAGACAAAAATATTCTTTATTATTGTAAAAAAATGCAAATTAGAAGAAATAAAAATACAATTTTCTCCTCTAGTTTTTTTAGAGGATAATATTATGAATTTTGACCACAGTTTTAATGCGGCGTGGGAGTGGACGAAGGATCCAACCGCTTGGGGATGGAATGGAGATATTTGACAGTTGCAGACTAGAATAGAAAAGAAGTTGCCACATTTGTCCTTTCTAACAATTGTTTAAAAAAAATGTGGAGCTTCCGGAAAGATGCCATCCACTGAAGAGGCTATTACAGAGATAAACGATGCAGGAAGGGACAAAACCCGGCCCATATATTCTGGACTCAGACAGCGAAACATGTCTCCACTTTTTCTTGTCGGTAGCGGCCTGGCCCTTTAAAGCATCCCGCTCCAAGCCAAACTCCATGGAATCCAACCATGTATGCGTTTCGCTGATGAAGAAAGTAAATAAATGTTCTCGACAAATTCTCGTCCAATAATTTTTTTTGGTCATACCTGATGTCTCATATCTAATCGAGATTCAAATCAGCTAAAATATTTAAAATACAATAATTTATTTAATAATAAATGTATATTATTATTGCAATCTCGAAATTTCTTGTTTAACTTATATTAATTTATTTACTAATTGATAACCTGTAGCTTAACATTCCATTGCAAATTTCGATAATCACTAATGTTTAATGGGGTTTTTCTCTTTTTTTGAAATGGAAAATTTTTACACGTGTAAGGGTTTGAACCCTGAACTTCTCAGATATTTATAACGCCTTGTACTGTTAAACTAATGACATTTTTTTCTTGTTTTAACAAGTTATAAAAATTAATTCAAAAAACATAAATTCGGCTATTAGATTTGAAGTTCACGAATTAAAAAAATATAATTAGAAAATTTTATCTTATATAAAGTTCGACATTGCTTAACATTAATGACTTTATAATATGGCGTATCGTGCAGTCAACAACAATATCCCTTGTTGGAACTAAATTTCAATCTCAAAATCTGCAATCCAACACTTACCATTGAGTCATGTCTCAAGTACAATCTTAACTCGTATATAGTTCAGATAATCCTACACAATGAACCTACTACACCAGAAAAACATAACCATTGCCGATCTTTTCCATCTACTAGTTCATTTTCAACCTCCCCCTCTTTCCAAGGTTGGAGCATACATCAGCCAAGAATTCGAAACCAATTGTCAGCAATAACATCAACCTTGAGAATCCAGAGAGTGACAAGTCCAACAAGTTCTTCTTCGGCAAGTGACCCCGATCTGAGATAACCAATGCCCTATACACAGCTTCGCCTAAGGCACAGGCAGTAACTGGGTCGGCGAGAAGCCCGAATTCTGTGAGGCAGACGATGTCATAGACCCCATTAGTCTCTGATACGCCAAGATATTTGCAGATTTGGAGCCTGCCCTCGATTCTTTCTTCTGTTGTCAGCAAATCTCCGTGTGTCAAAATCAAGATTGGATTCTCATCTGGATACACAATGTTGCAATTCATAAGTAAAGCCTTGCAGATTCTGGCTAATTATAAGAGTGGTTGACTTATTTATAAGTGCAAAAAAATCTAACTACTTACATTCTTAAGATTTTGGGTTCGATATAAAGATTTTAACATGGTATCAGGTTAATCCTATACCCATAATTGTCCACACATGACCCCATTTCATCCACAACGGACCAGACGGTCATTTTTCAAAATTTTTTAAAACAAAATTACACCTGGACCTTGGCATTTTTTGGAAGGTAAAATAACTTTATTAATATACATATAATAATATTTAAATCCTCCCCAGCATGAGTGGAGATTTTCTCCGTACGATAGCACGGAATTTACAGTCAGAAATCTCACTAAAAATTTCATTGCCGCAAAATTTATTGAAAAAAAATGACAATAAAAAAAAGAGCTACTTCGATATCAAAAAGAGCTACCTCGATATCTTTGCATACATAGTCTACCATTCATTTCCAATTAATAATGAACAAGCTGTTATAGAGTGCCTCACTGGACCTTGACTTACTGATTGTAACCGACAAATTCGGACCTGACATACGCAATAGAAGGGCAGTGCTTACCGGATTTTCTCAGCAGCGAAGAGCAGAAGAGAGCTCTAGTAGCCTCCAACGGCTTCAAATCACCGGATTTCACAGCTCCATAGACCTCAGCCAAGTTCACAACGACCATCACACAATTTACGCTCCTAATCACAAACTTGGAAGATGAAATGCACCGTGCAGATTCAGCCTCGTCCATGATCAAACCTCCTCCGTCACCCTGCCTCAGGCACAGCTGGTTATGGTGCACCCCCTTGCCCATCCATCTCGTTACATCCTCCATCGCCTCCTCAATCTTCTCGTAATCGAACCCTCTCGAATCGTACACGCAGAATCCACTCTCGTTTGATCTCATCACGTTGTGCTCTTCCAGGTATACAGTGGTCTGCCTGGGATCGCTTCCTGCAAAGAAGTGCATTAACCATCTTCTTGACCAGACTAATCTCGGGTTTGTCCGAACACCAATCTAATGGTCGACTAATCTAAATTCGAGTTAATATTTTTTTATTGTTACTTGGCTACTTACCGGATGATGTCCGAGCGAAACTTACGCTTCCGGAACGGCCAAGAACACTGTACATAAGATTGACAAGGGAGCTTTTCCCGGAGCCGGAGAAACCCACCAAGAGAAGGGTGATCACCGGTGGAATGTCCATCCCTTCCCTTCCAACACCCCCTGTCGGGACCCAAAACCCGCCAGGCCGGTACTTGGGAAGCTGGTACCTAGCCTCGCTGATCCCTTTATCCGCGACTGAAGCCAGCCTCTCCAGCTCCCTCAGGACCCTGAGCCTCGGCGTGAGGCTCGCAACGTTGAGAACGTCGAGATTGATATCATCGTTACGAAACTCCGGTGCTGATCTCCACCACCAGCCGGGAGGTGGTGGTGCTTTTGACGATTGGTCGTGATCTTGTTCTCCATTGGCTGATACTTGGCTTTTCATCATGTCTTCTCACTCAGCAATTGCTTATTAGCTTGGTTATCTTATTAGAACTGTCCTAAATAGATTTCAACAGCATTTTATTTTGAATATCCAAAAATTTTAAAAAAATTAGTCCCTCGTACGTTGGCACAGGGAGAGGGCGTTGGATTATCAAATCCATGAGGGCCATGATGCGCATCTGCTAACGAAACGTTTGTTGAATTCAGTTGATTAGGCAATTCTATGAGATCAACTTGGGGTAAAATTTGAAATTTAGATGGTGATTCTATGTTTGGTCAAGTACGGAATTCGTTCATTTCGGAGATTTTATTTGTAAATTTAGTTTCTCTTAATAAGTAATTAGAGGGAGTAATTGTCTTCACTTGATTTTTAAATGCTTGCTAAATTCATATAAATTTTACGGTGCACAAACTTCAATTTTCATTTACTAAGTTCTTGCATTTGTAAAAAATATTCTTAAAATTTTAAGATGATAAATATATTTTCCCTCGGACCACTAGCCCCGCCCCTGCTGATAATTGGTGCCTATAACGTGAAAGGTTACGGGAATTTTAAAAGTGATGCACGTGTATCAAAATTGAAATGTGCTCTATATTAACTTTTTGTAATGAGTGTCTAAAATATTTTAATACTTTTGAAATATTTTTTAAATTTATCTTCTTTAGAGCTTCCATAATATGATGTTTTATTAAATTTGTTAAAAGTCTTGATTTTTTTTCAAACTTCTTTAAAATTGTGGTAATTAAATAATCATCGAATTCACCATCCATGTTTTTTAAATGAGAAATTCATCTTGAACCTTTATATGTCTCTTTTTTGGTTTGATTGCAAATTCTAAAATTTTTAAATTAAGTGAATTTGTTATGATTAGAAAACATTCTATGAAAGTGGATAGAATGTACAATATGTAAATACCACGAACAAACCACTCTAAAAGGTCTTTTCTGCAAATGAATTAAGAACTTGTTTGTAAATGAATTGGGAACCTTGACGTCATGTCTAATATTTCCTATTGTTGGAGTTTGATTATGTACTCATAAGCTCTCCTTTGTCGAGTTGTATTGCTGTGGAGACCAGATTAGTAGGGACTAAAAAAAATTTATCCTCAGATGGGGACCAAATTTTGGACCGTCACATTCAGTTGTAAAAGAATATTAAATCTGATGGTCAATAACCTATCAGGTGATAATAGTTTGCATGTGAAGTGATATTGGTTTGTACGTGTAGTGATATTGGTGTGATATTGGGTGGTTTGCATGTGAAATGATATTGGTTTGCATGTGAAGTAATATTGATTTGCATGTAGCTGCGATATTGGTTTGTATGTGAAGTAATATTGGTTTGCATGTGGCCGTGATATTAGTTTGTTTTAATCCCCATGGCTAGTCCCCACCAAATTTGCCCCGCTTGCTGTGTATTTAGATGGGATTATATTTGGTAGGGACAGGTTTAATCCCCAAGAATGGGGACTAAAGAGGTTCTGGTGGCAAGTTAGGTATTATTAAAGCAATAAGGAGTAATATTAGAAAATTAATTGAAACCAAATCAAACTTAAAAATTAGCTGGCGCACTTTTTTTTATAGAAAGACTAAAAAGGTAAAAAAAATATAAACCAATCCCAAGTGAAAATAGGAAGGGACGCTTCACATTCTGGTGAAGGAAGGACTCTCTCTCTCTAAATTATTGTCAACTTAAAAAATCCTACTAACTACCAGGTACTTTTTTATAACTAAACTCAAAGAACCAAAGAAAGAAATGCAATAGAAAACCAATATCACTAGATTCGGAAACCAATATTACTACATTCGAAAACTAATATCACTACATTCGAAAATCAATATCACTACATCCAAAAACCAATATCACTACATCCGAAAACCAATATCACCACATCCGCAAACCAATATCACCACATCCGCAAATCAATATCACTACATTCGAAAATCAATATCACTACATCCGCAAACCAATATCACTACATCCGCAAACTAATATCACTACATTCGAAAATCAATATCACTACATTCGAAAACCAATACCACTACATTTGGAAACCAATATTACTACATTCAGAAACCAATATCACTACATTCCAAAATTAATACCACAATATTCAGAAACTAATATCACTACATTCGAAACTAATATCACTACATTCGAAACTAATATCACTACATTCGAAAATCAATATCACTACATTCGGAAACCAATATCACTACATTCGAAACTAATATCACAACATTCAGAAACCAATATCACTACATTCGAACCAATATCACTACATGCGAAAATCAATATCACTACATTTGAAAACTAATATCACTATATTCGAAAACTATTCACTACATTCGCAAAACCAATATCACTACATCTGGAAGCCAACATCACTATATCCGAAAATCAATATCACTACTGTAGAAAACTAATATCACTACATCCGAAAACCAATATCACTACATCGCAAAATCAATATTACTACATTTAAAAACCAATATCACAATTAACCAAAATAAATCAACATTCAATATAGAAAATAGATATAGGTCATCAGCTACCAAAAGCAAAATGATAGTTTGAATCTAAAACTGAATACACTTTGTCTCTGCAAATTCTTCGGTAACACATGGCAACCTAATTTGAATCTAATGTTCGGCTAATAATTAATTAAGCTATTACTATAGGTCTTAATTAATTAGGTGAGTAATTAGGTGGGCTCATAGAGATCCGAACAGGGATAGGTCGACCCTCACTTGTACTGCCACAATTAGAGCATGCCTTCCTCTCTAACCTGGAGCAGGTCTGCCACCCGACGTTTCCGTTCGACCACTGTAAGCAGAAGCATGTGACCCGGCCCATGCCATTGCAACTGGGGCACCTGGAGGTGGGCCCGGTCATGAAATTCTGGTCCATCACCGACTTCACGAGGGCCACTCCGGCCAACATGCTCACACCCGTCGCCAACACCATGAGACCCATTTTCTGGATTCCTCTGCCAGAGGTGGGTGGTTCTTTGGTTGGGGGGAGAGAGAGAGAGAGAGTTATGAGAGAGAGGGAGAGATTTTTTCTGGGTTGTGGGGGATTTCAATCTGGGTAAACAGTTGGTCTTTTTTGGTATCTTACTTGGGTAAAAAAAGTTAAAAATGCCCCTGATTGGTTATTGACCCTCAGATTAAATTTTTTTCTCTTACAAACGAATATAACTGCCCAAAATTTAGTCTCCACCTGGGGACAAATTTTCTTTGGTCCCCACTCAATCCACTCTCGTATTTAGATAACTTCAAGGAGGTTAGTTTGCTTCGTTGTACGCGTACTTTGATATCAGTTTGCAATTAATAAAAATTAATGGATTAGTGCTCTTCTAACTTTACCAAAAATAATGTTGAAAGTAAATCAGTTATAAAATTTATTTGTCAATAAAATAAAATTTCATTATATTTTTTCGCTCCTCTATTTTCTTTGAATTGACCATATATATATGAAAAAAGTTTACTCAAATACCCTGTAGTTTCACGCTTTTTTAACTTAGTACCCTGTGGTTTGACTTTTTCTTTTTAGGTGACGGAGGTTTCGAAAAATGACACTTTTGTTGACAAATTCTTAACCAGAGTTAAGAAACTCTTTCACCTCTTTATTTGATCTTGAAGAGGGGGTTTCTGGCGGTGGAGGGAGGTGGAAGATCGGGATGAGGGAGGAGGAGGAGGTGGATTAGTGCTCCAGAAAGTGGAGGTTGTCCGGTGTGACGGCCGTGACGGTTACGCTACGACGGAGAAGGTTGTAGGTGAGGTCGGAGGAGAGGAGAGGGATGATGTGGCCGGGTGCCGGGAACGGGTAGACCAGAAGGTGTGCGTTTGTTTCGGTGGACGACATGTCGTGATATTCTCGGACTGTCCTCTACGGAGATGTGACATTGTAGTGACGGTGGTCGTTGATGTGAGCTTGGAAAATGGAAGGGAAAGAGTTTCTTTGTAAGTTTTTGAAGGAGGGAGGCGAGGTTGAAGAAGAGGAGAGAGGTGGTGATGTGTATAGTCAGGTTGAAAAAATTAACTCTGGTTAAGAATTTGTCACTAAAAAGTCAAATTTTGAAACTTCTGTCACCTTTAAAAAAAACCTAAACCACATGGTACTAAGTTAAAAAAATATAAAACTATAGAGTACTTTAATGAACTTTTCCATATATATATATCATTCTTTAGATTTTGGACAAATTTGAATTATTCGGTGATTCGGCTTTGGAAACCAAAATAAGAAATTCGAGGAAAGGATAGGGTGGCAAACTTTGGACAAAAGTGGAGCGAGTGTAAGAAGCGGAAGTGCGAGAGGGGGAAATGGAGAGTAAGCTATCGTGGGTGGGGAGGAGCTTCACGCCGTCTCCAATCCAGGAGCTGTCCCTGTTGGCCCAGAGATGCAATGCCATCAACCTCGCCGAGGGCTTCCCCGACTTCCCCGCCCCTCTCCCCATCAAGCTCGCCGCCGTCTCCGCCGTCACCTCCGACTTCAACCAGTACAGGTAGGTGCCCTTCTTCTTCTTCTTCTTTTCTCTCTCTTTCTCTGTCTGCCGAGCGGCTTGGCATATGGGAATTGTGCGATTTTGTGTTAGAATTCTCGTATTCAACTCAAAATGTTAATGGTAGGTGGATTTTTCGCATTTATAAACAAGTCCACCACTTTTGCTTAAGAAAGAGCAGAATTCTCAACGCGGGCCCTTTCAAACGAGACCTATCGGGTCGAAGTTTGCACGGATTTTGACTTCGTCAACCTGAGATGAAATGAGGTCGCGTGAACACAACAATGGGCACACAACTCGCTTTGATAACATATTAGAATCTCCGGGGGAGAGTAGAGTTAGTTCCTGAATTGGGTTATTTTATTTGTTGGAGGCACGTGCAAGGCATTTGCGAGCTGCTGGCTGGGAAAATGAAGCAGATGCATGGCTTGGATGTTGATCCTTTGACTGATGTAGCCATCTGTTGCGGCCAAACTGAGGCTTTCGCGGCTGCTGCATTTGCTGGTACCTGCTAGTTTCCATTAGTGGGTTGTTCTTAGCCCTTTTTGTGGGGTGTGGATAGCTTGTTTTTGGGCTTATGTTAGTGTTTACGGCAGTGATCGACCCGGGAGATGAAGTTGTGCTGTTTGATCCTTCGTACGAGACTTACGAGGGTTGTATCAGGATGGCCGGGGGAGTCCCTGTAAGCATTCTGCCTTTGAATTTAATCAGCAAGGTTTTTTTTTTCTTTCATTACATGGTTGTGAAGATCGCGCTTGTTATTTTCGCCGAGTTATCCGATGTAGAAGTGAATGTCCTGAATTTGGAGTTTGTAGGTCTACGTAGAGCTTGATCCACCGCATTGGACTTTAAATCCAGACAAGTTCTTTGAGGCATTCACCAGCAGGACGAAAGCTGTGATATTAAACAGGTTAGTTCATCGGGGAGAAACAATACCAAATTAAGTTTAAATAAGCTCCGGGTTCCTGCTGCCACGACAATTGTGTCGGAGCACATTCCCTGCTCGAGCTTTTATACACGAACACTTAAATCACAAGAGGAAAATGGTCAGAGTTCCGAAGTACGATAAATCACTCTTTATTTCTAATCTTACTTATCCAGTCACATTGCACCTTTGCTGTTATAATCTAACCAGTCTCTAATAGTAAGGACTTTGAAATTGATGCTTATAGGTTCATATTTCTGATAGTTCTATATCAGCCCGCTTTTGAGAATTACTGACATCAAAGTGACAGCCCTCAAAATCCAACGGGAAAAGTATTTACGAAAGAGGAGCTGGACATCATTGCTGAGGCTTGCTGCAAAAGGGATTGCCTAGCTATTTCAGATGAAGTAAGATCCCCGTAGCTTTGACATAAAAGTTTGCTTCAACAGACTTAGAGAAGTTTCGAAGATTAATACTCTGTTGAATGCTCGAATGTGTCATTTCTTATCTGACAGGTATATGAATATATTACATATGACAACGCCAAACACATTTCTCTTGCCTCACTTCCGGGAATGCAACAACGGACTATTATCACATCATCCTTGTCGAAAACATTCAGTGTGACAGGTTAAAGTTAACACTTAAAATCTTACTGTAGCCTTTGCTTTTACACAACTACTTCTATCAAATTAGGTTCCCCATTCATTATGCTATTCTAGGAATTAGGGCTATTGTGTATGTACTTCAATCATTTTCCTTTCTTCAAGTGGTTGAGTTGCAGTCGTAGTCTTGTTATATTTTCGTCAAAGTTTGTTATCTCCTGTTAGGATGGAGGATTGGATGGGCAATTGCTCCAGCTCCCTTTGCATCGACAATCAGAAGCATTCATATCAGGATTACAGATTCAGCTCCCGCGCCATTTCAGGAAGCTGCTATAACTGCTTTGACGAGTCCCCCCGAGTACTATAAGTCGCTGAAAAAGGTAGGATATGAGCTGTTCCGAGTAATGTTATTATGTTTGTGTTATAAATTGCATACTTGCCTGCGTCGATGTGGCGTAAAATGAACATGGTGATCTAGATCATTCCGTTGACTATGAAAATCTATTTAAATTTTCAGGAATATGAGTCGAAAAGGGACTTCACTGTGAACTTGCTTTCTAGCCTCGGCTTCACGATCCAGTTTGTTCCTCAGGGTTCATTCTTTTTGTTTGCTGAGCTTCCTGAAGGCTTCTTACTTTCGGATGTAAGGGCAGTGGATTATTCCCCTTATCAGTAGTTACATGATGCTGGTTACACATTAACGGTTATTAGCATGTGTATTCATCGACTGATTTTCATGTTCCAGGTACAATATGTCAGGGAATTGATCAAGCAAGCAGGCGTGGTTGCCGTACCTGGTCGTGGCTTTTTTCACGCAGATCGGTACCCAAAGAAATTTGACAGTTCTGTTTACCAGTATCAACAGAGATACATCAGGTTTGCTTTTTGTAAAAGCGATGCTACATTGGCTGCAGCAGCCGAAAAACTTAAGGAGATCTTGGATCCTTCTGGCTTTATCAAGCTGACACTGACTTCAAAGGATATATCATGATTGCTTGAATATAAAGCATCATGTTGCAGTAAATTGACTGCATCTGTAAGAAATAAGCATCACAATTAGTTTCCGTGACCGAGATTGCAGTAAAAATTCAGATTGCTAACAGGTAATCTTTAAGAATTGAAGCAATTGTTTGGATCTCTTGCGTGTGGCTGTCAGAATCTGCCAATGAATCATTCTCAGAATCTGCCAATGAATCATTCTCCTTGATGACAGATTGATCTTCTTTCTTATCCAGAAGCCTATTATGGTGTCCAGGGTGGAATTGGTGGTTCATAGTTTGTAAAAGGTGGAATTCCACGAAAAATTGTGTTCTGGTCAATTTCCGAGGTCCCTACACCTGACAAAGCGACAAGATCCGTTAACGTGTAAGAAGTAGCTGAGCACCAACTTGCTTGTTGTCCCAGCTGAAAATGCTCTCACCTGGGGCTCTGGAGAAAGCTTTGCTCTTCTTGGCTAACGTATCTGAAGTAATGAGTTGTAAGTAAGAAGAATTTCCGGTCGCGAAATATAACCAAGTCCCTCCCCAGAGGAACTCGTCCCAGAAACCTGAAGAGTTGTAGGAACTTGAGGGTTGGTCTCGACCACCTGAATACTTCTCTCCTTCATCTTTTGTTGCAAACTTGAATAGCAGCTTCGCTCCACGGAGCAGTTTCTTCGAGTAAGCATCATCATCATCGTGGAAGACAATGGATGCAGAGGCCAAGGCAGCCGCCATGTCTGCAGCCAGGGCGGGGCAGTTGTTACACCTGATTGCACGCCGCTGGAGGTCATCGTCGCCATCCATCTCCTCCGGTCGCATCCAACAGTAAAGGTCATCATCTCCACCAACCTGAGCAACGATACTGCCAATAGAACTCCCGGAGGAGTTGAAAGTCTCGAGAAGGTAGTCAGTTCCCCATCTGATGATTTCCTTGACATGGTCCAGCTCTCCCGCAGCCTCATACTTTGCGCTATATTCGATCACGCTCCAGCTTAAGATGGTCATGGAAAACGACGCAGGAAAGCTGTACTTCACCGTGTCACCGGCGTCATAGTAGCCGCCTACTACTTCATCCTTCAACCCGGAGTCACCCCTCCACGAAATATTGTTGTTCTTTGGAAGCTTGCCCGCTGCATCATCCAAGACAGAAGCATTATTAGAAACCCGAATGAGATCGGCTGTAAAACGAAGAGGATGCTATTATCGAAGATCGTCGAGATGTAGACGGAATACATCTTCGAGATCGTTACAGACCTGGAAGTTCAATGGACGTAATTAGGAAAGGAGAACGTACATCTTTGGGCGTTGAAGAACATGAGGGCCTTGTGGAGGGCAGCGGTGTAATTATCAGGGACCATCACTACCCTGTGGTGCCTCCACTTTGTAACAGCCAACACGATCAGAGTGGTAACGGCCGCCATGCAAACGACCAACACCAGAATCCTCAGCAACATCTGGTTTTCCCTGCTACATAGTCTCTTACGTTTCGTCTCCGCCCTTCCCGGCCTCAACAGCCATCTATCTCCGACGTCTCGGTCCGTGTCGGCCGGGGGCAGTCTGTACGCTCTTTGGTCGTAGTCTCCTCCTTCGTCTTCGTCCTCCGTCGTCGTCGACACAGGCAATGCATCTAATGGACCACCCCACACGTTCCTGATATGTGACATTGTTGGTCTTTACTACAATCCCTTGTTCTAGTAGTTCCTGTCTTGTCTGTTGTTGTGTCAGAGAAAAGAAAGGGTCGTCGAGATGATATTCTTCTCGGACGATGAAATTACGTGGAAAACGGGAGGACTTTAATTAAAGGATCTTTAGTTTCCAAATTTGGCGTTAGAGAATGTTTTAGGGAAGTAATAAATGCATATCGACGAAGGAAGGATGTACGCGTCTCGAGTTTCCTAGATTGGTCAAGGTACACACCGTCTCCTTCGTTTCTCGAAATATTATAGTCCTTTTTTTCTCGAAAAAGATATATTTATTCCACTTTTGTTCATGGGTTTATTGGGACTCAGCATTCTAAATTACGAGATTTATAATTTTCTCTTAGGAATTTCAAATTTGAAGAAATTAGATTATTCCAAGATGACTTGTGTACATGAACGCGGAGACAGTCGTCAAGCCCCAAAAAGGGTGTAACCGCGAATTAATTTATTGCGGTAGGGCGATCGAATTCCTTAGTTGATGGAAAAATTCATGTATGGATCAAACCCATTACTCAGCTAATGCCTTGTACGTTATTAAAAAGTATTATTGCGTTGATTCTTATTAGATTTTGAAAATTTAGTATACAAACACGATTTCAAGAATAAGATTACATTTGGCTCGAACAAATGCAATTTTAGTTGCAGTTTTGATTGTTCGTGCTCGTCTCTTAGTAGATCAGCCATATTAGATTAAGCTTAAGCATTTATGTTACGAAGGTAATCAACATTTTTTTAATAAGTGAAGATTGTAACAATTATTACAAATAAAAATGTTGCACCAGAATATTCTAAAGTAGCAAGTAAACTTTTGAATTGAAGATACTGACAGCTAGAGAAACACTGGGGCTGGATTTGGTAAGAGGGCTAATTTTTTTCTTAATAAAAAATTAGTAAATTTTGTACAAATTTTCAAAATTACTTTTTAAAGTGGTAAAATTTTTGTAAGATGTTAAACCTCCTTTAGGTGGTTTGGTACCACACCGTAAAAATGTCAAAACTACCATTTTAGTTAAATCTTGATGCTGTTGGCCTGGTCGAGGAGGGAGATGAGAACGGCGTCGTCGAGAGATGGGCGGATCATGGCAAACACGAAGGGGGAGGAATCGGGGAGGATATTTCGGCGCGGCAGAGTGAACAGTTGGCGTGTGATTGTAGCCAGATGTCGATGCAGTCCACGTAGCGTTTCTTGACGGCAGAGTAGACTGACCGGCAGATGACAAGGACGTTGTCGACGTGGTCGTGGACGTTGTCGACGTGGTCGTGGACGTGTGTCCTGCGGATGGAGATGGTGATAGGGCCCACAAGGGAGACGGAAAACTATCACATACATATATTTTTTTCCTTTTCGCCTATTTAAATCGATGCAGTAATCCTCAGTGAGAATTTCACAGGTTAGAGAGTATTCATCCATAGGATGCCATTGAACCTATCAGAGAATCTTGAGATACCATAGAAGATGATACACAAGCAGTTTCAGGTATATATGTATTTTGCGTTCACGATCAACAAAGTACAAAAAAAAAATTGAAAATACTGGTATTAATCTACTTGAGCATGTCTTTAGTCATGGGTAGTTGTACGTTGCTCATTCAATAGGTGTTTCAAGCAAGAACACTAAGGTGTTATTCAAGAGATGTGATGTGGCTGATAAAGTTGAAACGTTTACAAAAAATATCGTGTGCAAAGAAGTTCTTATGGCATCTTAGGTAAATCAAAAAGAAAATAGTGTAATTAAATATGTAAGAGAGCATATTATTCATGTATAATAAAAAAAATCAATAAACGATATGCTTTGCGGGTTTTGAAACAGAACAGCACTTGCATCGTGCATGCGTCTTTGCTAGTATTAGATTAAGCTTACAAATATTGATTGCGAAGGTAATCAATATTTTTTTAATAATTGAAAATTTTAACAATTATTACAAATAAAAATGTTGCACCAGAATATTACTTTAAAGTAGTAAGTAAACTCTTGAATTGAAGATACTGACACTTAGGGAAATACTTGTATTAGATTTGGTATGGGGGCCAAATCCCCGAACCAAACGAGGAAGGGTATAATAGTCAAATAAGGAGGGGCGTTGGAGAGAGAGGGAGTGGGGTTAGGGCGCGTGAGTTTCAACTTCTTTTTTAATTTTATCCTTATTCATATATTATACTATAACAAATCAAACTGTTATATTATTTAATTTTTTATTATAAGTATTAATTAATATCATTTTAATATAACAGATTATGTCATTTTATCATAACCAGGCGTGCCATTTTACGTAACCATGCATGTCATTTAATTATAACTAGACCTGCCATTTAATTAATTATAAGTTTTATTAAATATTAATCGGGCATGCCATTTAGACATAACCGGGCCTCCCATTTTAACATAGTCGGACATGCCATTAGTCACAATCGGACATGCTATTTAATTAATTATAATTTTTATTACATATTAACCGGGCATGCCATTTGGCATAACAGGGCATGCCAATTTATCGAACATGGGTATGCCATTTAATAAATAATCAGATATGCCATTTAACATAACCGGGTATGTCAATTTATCGAACCTGGGTATGCCATTTAATAAATAACTGAATATGCCATTTAACATAATCGAGCATGTCATATGACATAACCGGGCATGCCATTTGACAAACACCTTCCAGCCGCTTGTAACTCGATCGACTATTGATTTTAAACATATTTTTGATACTTTACACTCCGAATTTGGAGAAGTCATAAACTACAAAACTGTAGTTATTCGTCTTAGCTTTGCACATCAACTTCAATCACCTTAATCGGACTCCAGAGTAAGAATTTGTGGCTCCTTAACGAAAACTAGTCGATCGTAATTCGGTCGGTTTTTGACTTCAAACGAATTTTTGACATCTTTACACCCTAAACTAGGAGAAATCATAAACTACAAAGTTGTAGATATTAGTCTAAGCTTTGCATAGTATCTTCAATAATCCCAATCGGACTTTGGAGTAAGAATTTGTGGCCCTCCAATCGAAACTTGTCGACCACAACTCGGTCGACTCTTGATTTCAAACAAACTTTTGGCATCTTTACACTCCTAATTTGGAGAAGTTGTAAACTTCAAAGTTATAGATATATGTCTCAGCTTCACATAAAAACTTAAATCACCTCAATCAGACTCTGGAGTAAGAACTTATGGCTCCCTAACCGAAACCTATCGGTCACTTAAAAAAATAAAAGTGGGCCACATTTAAAAAAAATAAGAGGAAAAAAAAAATCACCAGCAAGTAATAAAAGCAAAGAAAAAAATGGGGACTATTAATTGCTATTAAAGAGTACGTGTGGCAGTCATTTATTGGTTGCACAAAATTCAATGACACATGTGTAACAAGAAAATAAAAAGACTATGGACAAAATTGTCCCCGGATAATTATGGCCGTCAGATCAGGATTTGACCTGATCTGACGATGTGTGTTTCTTCATATGCCGTGTGGGGAAGGATTACACTTCTGCACGCAATCCAAAAGCGAAAATACTTTGATAGTGTAAGAAATTATTGAAATTAGCCCACCTAGTCTACTCCTAATCAAGAACTTATCGTACTTTATTTTTCACTTGACTCTCCAGATGATTATATGCAACTATAAGGGAAAAGAAGCTAGGAAAGAAAATGATTGTTTTAAAACCTAAAATTTTACAACTTGATTATGTGTCATCAAGGAAAGAAAATGATTGTAAAGAGGAGGAAATACAAAATTGCTATTATCGGTGGTTGGGAAATTGAAAATGTGAGGAACATAAAGGGAGAGAATATATTTTATTCTATTTGGCAAAAAGAAAAGAAAATTAATTATCAAGCATAAAAAGATTATGCCATCTATTAATAAGCAACATAAAATTGAAAATTTATTTTGTGAGAATCTCTAATAATTAGAAGTGACTTTTTCAATAAAATTTATCTCTATCTTATGAGTTACTTTCTAATAATATTGTTTTTTTTCTATTGGTAAAATTAAAAGCTTGTTAGAGTTAGGTAAAATAGGGGTAAAAGATATTTATGATCATTTATTTTTTATAAATTTTGGTTCATGGTCACGATCTATATTAAATTACCATTTTATGGTAACTCATTTATATTAAGTCAATATTGTATGGTCACTCTAGGTAATTTTGAAATTGTAAAATCTTCAAAACATCAAAAAACTTTTTTATTTTTATCTCGCACCCTTTCATTATTTTCTTCTCTTCTATCCCCTCCTTCTTTTCCCTTTTTCGCAAGGAGTCGTATACCACATTGATGTTGTGTTGTCGCCGCTACCCCACCTACCACATTAGATATCTAAATTCATATAAAAAAATTTAATGTCAGATTTAGGATTCGAGTTTCACGTCATATATTTTGCTCACACTTACCTACCACGTCACCATTGTTAGATCTCGTGCTGACGAATTTTGTAGCTTGATCCCGAGATATCAATAGAGCCCGCCTCGAGTTACTTTACTAGAAGAGTTGAAGAGATTGAGCACAAATTGTTAAGAAAATTGGGTCATGCCTTCGAAATCTGTCATCTTCTGGCATGATCAGGTTGAAATATGCATCAACAAGAAGCACGATCAGATTGATATTTGCATCAAAAAATCAGTGAACATGTACTAAAATTTATATAAAAATTAGTTACTTGAATATTTGTTATCCGGTAAAATAATAAATAGTTGGGTAAATTACCTCCTAGTCTCTGATATTTGGTCATCCTCCCTCTCAGGTCCCTGCATTTTTGAAAATGATTTTACCGTCTCCCGTCTTTGGTTAAACCTCTCTCTCGGGTCCCTGACTGACGTCATCGACTCTTTTTTTTATTTTTGGTCATAGAAATGACTATTATACTCCTATGGTCTTCTTCTCACGCGAACAAAACCTTCTGCTCATCTTCTCCCACAACTCTTCATCTTTTCCGGAGAACTCCAGCGAACTTTTTTGGCCAAAAAATTCCCTTCACATGGGACCCGAAAAAAGATAAACCTATCCATCCTCACAAACCCGAGAAAATTTTCAATGAACTAATGAACTTAGGGATGGCAACGGTGGACACATCATCAGATTACTGGTGCTACAGCTGCGATAAATGCGTGTCAGTCGAGACAGAGGAGGCCAGCCAGGACGATGCCGTCGTGTGCCGCGAGTGCAATAACAGCTTTGTCGAGTCCATCCCTCGCTCGCAGTTCCTCCAGATGTTTCGCATCTTCGCCCAGGCTGCACGTGACGATGACATGCCATCCACCCCGCATCCCCCGTCCTCTCCCCCGCTCTCGGAGTTGCGATCAGAGGATGACTTCCTCTAGATTGGAGCAAGACAAGTTGCGACGTGTTCGAGACGTAGATGAGGGACATCGCGATGAGGTCCCGGGACAGAAAGAGGAACAATATCTTGAACTGGGCCGCGATACTAATGGGCGCGGGGGAAAACTCCCTTGAGCTCCCCGATCGATTCGTCAAAAATTGGGAGGACTACGTGGACAGCTTCACTTTCCACGATTAATGCCTCCCCTCAGTGCGCTGAAATGTCATCTTCATTTTTTAGATTTTTTGGCCGAAAAAGTTCACCGGAAAAGATGACCAAAAGGTTTTGTTCGCCTGAGAAGAAGACCAGAGGGGTATAATAGTCATTTCCATGACCAAAAATGAAAAAAGAGCTAATGACGTCAGCCAGGAACCCAAGGGAGAGGTTTAACCAATGACGGGGGATGGTAAATTAGGGACTAGGAGATAATTTACCCTAAGTAGTTTATAGAGGTCGAATTCATTTATTGATCGAAAATCTTCAAACGGGCTAAAGCTTAATCAAGAAACCTATTCAACGTCTTTTGGCTGTCGGACGACACATCACCTGGTGGCGTTGACTCAGCTCCCTCCCGCCCTCATCTCATTATCTTCTTCTCTTCTTCCTCCTCAGAGTAGAAATGTCGTCAACCCTAATCGAACTGGCCGAAGAGCGCGATCCCCTCCTCCAGAGAGAAGAAAAAGACGCGAACTATTTGTTAAAAATGGCTCCTAAGGCGACCTAGTTACAATTCTTGGTGTACAAGGGTTTGTCTATTATTGTAACGCCCCGTGATCTGACCGACTGTCTCCACAAACCAACACGGGTCTTTTTCAACATGTTTTGTCTTCACTCACACGCACCTTAGAAACTTCCCAGGAGGTCACCCATTCTGATCATACTCCCGGCCAAACGCATTTAACCTTGGAGTTCTCTCAGGATGTGTGCCGGAAAAGAAGGTGCACCTTGTTGATATGGATAGTACTAATCAAATCACTTAAGGTTTTTTAGAATTGGGGTATCACATTCACCCCTCCTTAAATGCGTGACGACCTCGTCGTGCTAGTCAGAACAATATCAGAATCGTTTTTGCTCTGATACCAAATGTAACGCCCCTTGATCCACCGACTGTCTCCACAAACCAACACTAGTCTTTTTCAGCGTGTTTTGTCCTCACTCACACGCTACCCAGAAACTTCCCAGGAGGTCACCCATCATGATCCTACTTCCGGCCAAACGCATTTAACCTTAGAGTCCTCTCAGGATGTGTACCGAAAAAGAAGGTGCACCTTGTTGATATGAATAGTATCAATCAAATCACTTATCAATAAAGACATGTTACCATAGTTCATGTATGGCTTTGTAAGTGAGATACTCATCAATAAAAGTTCTCATTTCTCTCCGTATAATATCCCCTGTCCATTATTCGCGTTCTTGTTCTCTTGATATCCTCGATTTCCTAACGAGGAGACTATTCGAGTGATATCAATCATAACGAGTCAAAAATGAGGAACCTCACGGAAGCGAAATAGACTACACGAAAAAACCATTAGAACAAACAACCAACTAAGGTTAGCTAGTGGGTCCAAAATGAGTGACCTAGGGGAGGGAAACGACATAATATTATTGAGTTTTATTAATTATCCGTATGGTTTTAGCGAGGGATTCTAAAAAAAAACAAGTTTTTATATATTTAATATTCCATGACCCATTAAATCAACGAATTCAAATTTGGGTAACGAAACAACTCTTTACTCTTTAAGAGATGATTTTCGTTTATCAATTTAATTGGATTTGATGATCTTGTGGTGCTACTGACTGTATATATTTTTTTGCATGTATGCCTCTCTGCAAGAGATGGGTAACGTGATGAGATAAAGATTATAAGATTTGGGTGAAGAACCCTACTACATGATAAAATATTAAAAAATAACTAACATGATTTTTTTGAAGAGAGGCGTGAAGAACCCTAGAGAGGGAAAAAAATTGTGCCGTAGAGGAATGTCGTGGATGAAATAAATACAATAAATAAGAGTGATATGGTAAAAAGAAAAAGAAGTTGAGCCTTGTCGTAGGACAGATTTTTAGGCCCATAAATATAGGTGGGACAAAATTTTTGGATAAGACTTGGACAACTTTTAATCTTATTGGGGCCTGTTGTTATATCAAACGTGTGGGCTTGGAAAAAAAAAATTGTCCAACCCTGTCTAGTCATACTTACCTAACGCACACTAGAGGACTACCTTGCCAAGAAATAGGGTAAAAATATCCAGTCACTAATCTTTTATAAATTTTAGTCCAGATCACTATTTTTTTTGTCCCTTTATGATCACTCATCTATTAACAGTCGCCCTTGTATGGTCACTATGACCAATTTTGAAATTTTAAAATTTCTAAACCATCCCAAACTTTTCTTCTTTCTCTCTCGCCCATGAATTGACGAACTTGGGATATGGATTCATGTTCGAGGACAAATTTGAATATGAATTTTGGTTCAAAAGGGGCTTTTGGGTCTTTTTCTCAAACTTCTGGGTTGCTACAAAGTCTTCTTCTTCCTCCTCGTTCTCCTCCTCTTTGTCTTCCTCCTCCTGATCTTCTTTCGCAGTCGGTTTCAGGTACTTTTTCTACCTCCTCGCAGTCGATTTCCTCCTCTCCGGAGTTGGAAGAAGCCAAGGGCAGGTCCTTCGATGAGGTGGATTTCTTGAGGTCATTGTATTTGGTCTTTGGAGTAGGAGCGAGAAAGGTATATGCTTTAAGTTAGAGAGATTTACCTGTAAAAAAAAGTATAATCGCCCCTAATTAGTGCCTTTTAGTACTGGGATTCACCAAAATGGAAAATAGTAGAGACAAAAAAGTATTTAAAATGCAGTTAATAAAAATAGAACATGGGGAAGGCGTATGTAGAGACGCCATGGATGGATTAATTTAAGTTAATTTGGCCACATACTCCTTCCCAATGGAGTATGAGAAGAAGAAATCTACTGCCACGTCGTGAATCACAATTCTGTCTCCTCTATGTATCTAATACAATTTTACATAGAGCCACCAAAAAATCATCTCCAAAAATTATCATGGTACGCTAACCTACTACTTTGCTGTCCATAATTCCAGATGTGAAGATGTGGTGCGGAAATCTTCCAAATATAGAGCCAGATTTAGAGACATGATAGAGAACGAAAGAAAAGTGACCATGGGAAAAAAAAGAAAAGTTTGGGATGGTTTAGAAATTTTAAAAATGGTCATAGTGATCATAAAAGGGTGACTGTTAATAGATAGGTGACCATAAAGAGACCAAAAAATAGATTAGTGACTATGAACTAAAATTTATGAAAGATTAGTGACCATGAATATTTTGTACCTCCGAGAAATGATAAAGACATTTCAGGATAGGATAGGGTGGGAAAGGTGGAGCGAGCGTAGGAAGTGGAAGTGCGAGGGGGGAAATGGAGGGTAAGCTATCGTGGGTGGGGAGGAGCTTCACGCCGTCTCCAATCCTGGAGCTGTCCCTGTTGGCCCAGAGATGCAATGCCATCAACCTCGCCCAGGGCTTCCCCGACTTCCCCGCCCCTCTCCCCATCAAGCTCGCCGCCGTCTCCGCCGTCACCTCCGACTTCAACCAGTACAGGTAGGTCCCCCTTCTTCTTTCTTCTGTGTCTGTCGGAAAATGGGAATTGTGCTAATTTGGGAACTTGTCAGAATCGGGTTTTGGATTTTGTGATGCGGGGAAGAGTGAAGGTAGTTACCAAATTGTATTCACCCGAAAAAATACTCGTCAACAGTAGTAACAAATACTTGCTATATTTGTTATTGATTACATTGCCTAAAAATGCCTAACGACATTAATTCCTACGGAAAAAAAAATGATGAAATTTATCTAGCATTCTAGTGTAAGCATGCAACAATATCTGTCGTCCATTTTCATCCGTCTGTCTGTCGTTTCGCGGGTTGCCCCGTGATGATCGTCTCGGCTTTGCAAGGTAGTTCCCGACTTGGGTTATTTTAATTGTTGAAGGCACGTGCAAGGCATTTGCGAGCTGCTGGCTGGGAATATGAAGCAGATGCATGGCTTGGATGTTGATCCTTTGACTGATGTAGCCATCTGTTGCGGCCAAACTGAGGCTTTCACGGCTGCTGCATTTGCTGGTACCTGCTAGTTTCCATTAGTGGGTTGTTCTTGGCCCTTTTTGTGGGGTCTGGATAGCTTTTTTTGGGCTTACGTTAGTGTTTACGGCAGTGATCGACCCGGGAGATGAAGTTGTGCTGTTTGATCCTTCGTACGAGACTTACGAGGGTTGTATCAGAATGGCCGGGGGAGTCCCTGTAAGCGTTCTGCCTTTGAATTTAATCAGCAAGGTTTTTTCCTTTCATTATATGGTTGTGAAGACCGTTCTTGTTATTTTTGCCGAGATGTCCGATGTACAAGTTGTGTTGGAGTTTTCAGGTCTACGTTGAGCTTGATCCACCACATTGGACTTTAAATCCAGACAAGTTCTTTGAGGCATTCACCAGCAGGACAAAAGCTGTGGTATTAAACAGGTTAGTTCATTGAGGAGAAACAATAGCAAATTAAGTTTAAATACGCTCTGGGTTTCTGCTGCCACAACAATTGTGTCGGAGCACATTCCGTGCTCAAGCTTTTGTACATGAACACTTAAATCACAACAGGAAAATGGTCAGAGTTCTGAAGTATGATAAATCACTCCTTATTTCTGTTTCTTACTTGTCTAGTCACAGTGCACCTTTGCTGTTAATCTAGCCAGACTCTAATTGTAAGGACTTTGAAACTGATGCTTATAGGTTCATATTTCTGATAGTTCTATATCAGCCTGCTTTTGAGAATTACTGACATCAAAGTGACACAGCCCTCAGAATCCAACGGGGAAAGTATTTACAAAAGAGGAGTTGGACATCATTGCCGAGGCTTGCTGCAAAAGGGACTGCCTAGCTATATCAGATGAAGTAAGCTCCCCGTTGCTTTAACATAAAAGTTTGTTTTAACGTGATCGTAGACGTGTGTCTATTCATCATTATATGCTGTCTGAATTCGTGCGAAAAACAGTTATTGTTGAAAACAGATAGTTGGGAAGGGTATGGACGTTGTAATATATGTAGAGAAACTGATGTTCCAATAGAAGAGAGAATCGGTGGATGAATGTTGTCATGCACTTATATCATGGAAGAAAGTTGAGATCCAGTATAAGTGTCTATGTCATCCTTTTTACCTCTATAATTAATTTTTTTTAGGACATGCAAAACCACAGAAGATAGTCTTTGATATTTTATGATAACAGACTTAGAGATGTTTCGAAGATTAATACTCTGTCGGATAAACATGGTACTCAATGTTTCCTTAAGGAGATCTTATTTTGGTAAATAGGCTGACAATACTCTGGACACCAGATGGTTATAGACTAAATAACAGTGTATCTATGCTTCATTGAATGTGTCATTTCTTGTGTGACAGGTATATGAATATATTACATATGACAACGCCAAGCACATTTCTCTTGCCTCACTTCCAGGAATGCAGCAACGGACTATTATCACATCATCCTTGTCGAAAACATTCAGTGTGACAGGTTGATGTTAACACTTAAAATCTTACTACAGCCTTTGCTTTTACACAATTACTTTTGTCAAATTAGGTTCCCCATTCATTATGTTATTCTAGGAATTAGGGGTATCTTGTATGTACTTCAGTCATAATCCTTTCTTCAAGTGGTTTAGTGCAGTCTTGATAATTTTCGTTAAAGTTCCCTTATCTTCTGTTAGGATGGAGGATTGGATGGGCGATTGCTCCAGCTCCCTTTGCCTCGACAATCAGAAACATTCATATCAGGATTACAGATTCAGCTCCCGCACCATTTCAGGAAGCTGCTATGACTGCTTTGACGAGTCCCCCTGAGTACTATAAGTCGCTGAAAAAGGTAGGATATGAGCTGTTCCAAGTAATGTTATTATGTTAGGGTTATAAATTGCATACTTGTCTGCGTCGATGTGGCGTAAAATGAACATGGTGATCTAGAAGATTTTGTTGACTACGAAACTCGATCTAAATTTTCAGGAATACGAGTCAAAAAGGGACTTCACTGTGAACTTGCTTTCTAGCCTCGGCTTCACGATCCAGTTTGTTCCTCAGGGTTCAGTCTTTTTGTTTGCTGAGCTTCCTGAAGGCTTCTTACTTTCAGATGTAAGCACAGTGGATCATTCCTCTTGTCAGCAGTTACATGATGCTGGTCATGTGTATTCATCCACTCATTTTCGTGTTCCAGGTAGAATATGTCAGGGAATTGATCAAGCAAGCAGGCGTGGTTGCTGTACCTGGTTGTGGCTTTTTTCACGCAGATCGGTACCCAAAGAAATTCGCCAGTTCTGTTTACCAGTATCAACAGAGATACATCAGGATTGCTTTTTGTAAAAGCGATGCTACATTGGCTGCAGCAGCCAAAAAACTTAAGGAGATCTTGGATCCTACTGGCTTTATCAAGCTGACACCGACTTTAAAGGATGTTTCGTGATTGCTTGAATGTAAAGCAGCATGTAGCAGTAAATTGACTGCATCTGTAAGAAACAAGCATCACAATCAATTAGTTTCCGTGACCGAAATTGCAGTAAAAATTCAGATTGCTAACAGGTAATCTTTAAGAATTGAAGCAATTGTTCGGATCTCTTGCGTGTGGCTGTCAGAATCTGCCAATGAATCATTCCCCTTGATGACAGATTGATCTTCTTTCCTATCCAGAAGCCTATTATGGTGTCCAGGGTGGAGGTGGTGGTTCATAGTTTGTAAAAGGCGGAATTCCACGAAAAATTGTGTTCTGGTCAATTTTCGAGGTCCCTACACCTGACAAAGCGACAAGAGCTGCAACTAGACCTGCATTTCCTGCGATGGTGGGCTCTGTGTAATTGTAATTAGTTCGGACGTCAAGAAAATCATCATCTTTATTCGGGCCACCAACCATAGCTCCAGTAACAACGTTTGGATTTGGCATTTTGCTGTCCCGCCATTCCCACCCTTCTCTGCATCCATATCTGACCTTGTTGTTCGGAATTGAAGCACCTCTATGATGAACATGCTGAGAGAAGTTGTTTCCGAAGCCGACCACGTAGCTTATACCTCGAGGATTCTGTCCAAGAATATAGTCCATCTGCCTGGCTGCAAAGTTATGCAGCACTTGGTTCGTGTAGAATTGAGTTCCGCAGTTCCATCCGGGTATCAGTTTTGCTGTGAGATAGTCACTGAACAGGGAAGCCAAGAATGCTGCGTTCACGACATATTGCAGAGGCCGTGGTCTCCCATGGTTGAGTTCGATTAAACCTCCTTCGGTCCTCTGGAAGCTGGAGAAAAATGGCAGGCAAGAGCACATGATATCTTCTACATGCTCGTGGTATCGGCGGAGCATTTCCTCGTAAGGATAACCATATCCTAGAAAGATCCGTAAACGTGTAAGAAGTAGCTGAGCACCAACTTGCTTGTTGTCCCAGCTGAAAATGCTTTCACCTGGGGATCTCGAGAAAGCTTTGCTCTTCTTGGCTAACGTATCTGAAGTAATGAGTTGTAAGTAAGAAGAATTTCCGGTCGCGAAATATAACCAAGTCCCTCCCCAGAGGAACTCGTCCCAGAAACCTGAAGAGTTGTAGGAACTTGAGGGTTGGTCTCGACCACCTGAATACTTCTCTCCTTCATCTTTTGTTGCAAACTTGAATAGCAGCTTCGCTCCACGGAGCAGTTTCTTCGAGTAAGCATCATCATCATCGTGGAAGACAATGGATGCAGAGGCCAAGGCAGCCGCCATGTCTGCAGCCAGGGCGGGGCAGTTGTTACACCTGATTGCACGCCGCTGGAGGTCATCGTCGCCATCCATCTCCTCCGGTCGCATCCAACAGTAAAGGTCATCATCTCCACCAACCTGAGCAACGATACTGCCAATAGAACTCCCGGAGGAGTTGAAAGTCTCGAGAAGGTAGTCAGTTCCCCATCTGATGATTTCCTTGACATGGTCCAGCTCTCCCGCAGCCTCATACTTTGCGCTATATTCGATCACGCTCCAGCTTAAGATGGTCATGGAAAACGACGCAGGAAAGCTGTACTTCACCGTGTCACCGGCGTCATAGTAGCCGCCTACTACTTCATCCTTCAACCCGGAGTCACCCCTCCACGAAATATTGTTGTTCTTTGGAAGCTTGCCCGCTGCATCATCCAAGACAGAAGCATTATTAGAAACCCGAATGAGATCGGCTGTAAAACGAAGAGGATGCTATTATCGAAGATCGTCGAGATGTAGACGGAATACATCTTCGAGATCGTTACAGACCTGGAAGTTCAATGGACGTAATTAGGAAAGGAGAACGTACATCTTTGGGCGTTGAAGAACATGAGGGCCTTGTGGAGGGCAGCGGTGTAATTATCAGGGACCATCACTACCCTGTGGTGCCTCCACTTTGTAACAGCCAACACGATCAGAGTGGTAACGGCCGCCATGCAAACGACCAACACCAGAATCCTCAGCAACATCTGGTTTTCCCTGCTACATAGTCTCTTACGTTTCGTCTCCGCCCTTCCCGGCCTCAACAGCCATCTATCTCCGACGTCTCGGTCCGTGTCGGCCGGGGGCAGTCTGTACGCTCTTTGGTCGTAGTCTCCTCCTTCGTCTTCGTCCTCCGTCGTCGTCGACACAGGCAATGCATCTAATGGACCACCCCACACGTTCCTGATATGTGACATTGTTGGTCTTTACTACAATCCCTTGTTCTAGTAGTTCCTGTCTTGTCTGTTGTTGTGTCAGAGAAAAGAAAGGGTCGTCGAGATGATATTCTTCTCGGACGATGAAATTACGTGGAAAACGGGAGGACTTTAATTAAAGGATCTTTAGTTTCCAAATTTGGCGTTAGAGAATGTTTTAGGGAAGTAATAAATGCATATCGACGAAGGAAGGATGTACGCGTCTCGAGTTTCCTAGATTGGTCAAGGTACACACCGTCTCCTTCGTTTCTCGAAATATTGTAGTCCTTTTTTTCTCGAAAAAGATATATTTATTCCACTTTTGTTCATGGGTTTATTGGGACTCAGCATTCTAAATTACGAGATTTATAATTTTCTCTTAGGAATTTCAAATTTGAAGAAATTAGATTATTCCAAGATGACTTGTGTACATGAACGCGGAGACAGTCGTCAAGCCCCAAAAAGGGTGTAACCGCGAATTAATTTATTGCGGTAGGGCGATCGAATTCCTTAGTTGATGGAAAAATTCATGTATGGATCAAACCCATTACTTAGCTAATGCCTTGTACGTTATTAAAAAGTATTATTGCGTTGATTCTTGTTAGATTTTGAAAATTTAGTATACAAACACGATTTCAAGAATAAGATTACATTTGGCTCGAACAAATGCAATTTTAGTTGCAGTTTTGATTGTTCGTGCTCGTCTCTTAGTAGATCAGCCATATTAGATTAAGCTTAAGCATTTATGTTACGAAGGTAATCAACATTTTTTTAATAAGTGAAGATTGTAACAATTATTACAAATAAAAATGTTGCACTAGAATATTCTAAAGTAGCAATCTTGAATTGAAAATACCGACAGCCTGGGAAACACTTTGGTAGCGTAAGAAATTATTGAAATTAGCTCACCTAGTCTACTCCTAATCAAGAACTACTCCTAATCAAGAACTTATCGTACTTTATCCTTCAATTAACTCTCCACATGATTCTATGTTACTATAAGGGAAAAGAAACTGGGAAAGAAAATGATTGTTTTAAAATCTAAAATTTTACCACTTGATTAATTGTCATCAAGGAAAGAAAATGATTGTAAAGAGGAGGAAATAAAAAATTGCTATTATCGGTGTTTGGGAAATTGAAAATGTGAGGAACAGAAAGGGAGAGAATATTTTTATATTCTATTTGGCAAAAAGAAAATAAAATTAATTATCAAGCATAGAAAGATTATGCCATCCATTAATAAGCAACATAAAATTAAAAATTTATCTTGTGGGAAAGCTCCTAGTCCACTTCCTAAAAAAAAGAGTTGGGTAAAATATGGGTAAGAGATATTTATCATCACTTATTTTTTATAAATTTGTGTTCATGATCTATATTAAATTACTATTTTATGGTGACTCATCTATATTAAGTCAAAATTGTATGATCATTCTAGATAATTTTGAAACTGTAAAATCTTCAAAACATTTAAAACATTTTTTATTTTTATCTTGCACTCTTTTATTCCTTTCTTCTCTTCAATCACCTCTTCTTCTTTTCTCTTTTCTGCAAGGAGTCGTATCATCGTATGCCACATTGACGTTGTGTTGTCGGCTTGTCGCCATGCCACCTACCACATTAGATATCTAAATTCATATTAAAAAAATTCAATGTCGGATTCATGATTCGAGTTTCAGATCATATATTTTGCTCACACTTGCTTACCATGTCACCATTTTTATGTCTCGTGCTGACAAATTTTGTAGCTTGATCCCGAGATATCAATAGAGCCCCGTCTTGAGTTACTTTATTAGAAGAGTCGAAAAGATTGAACACAACTTGTTAAGAAAATTGAATCATGTCTTCGAAATCTGTCATCTTCGTGTTCTAACATGATCAGGTTGAAAGATGCATCAAAAAATCAGTGAACGTGTACTAAAATTTATATAAAAATCAGTTACTATGAATATTTTTTACCCGGCAAAATAATAAATAGTTAATAGAGGTCAAATTCATTTATTGATCGACAATCTTCAAACGGGCTAAAGCTTAATCAGGAAACCTGTTCAACGTCTTTTGGCTGTCGGACGACACGTCACCTGGTGGCGTTGACTCAGCTCCCTCCCTCTCACCTTCTTCTCCTCCTTCCTCCTCAGAGCAGAAGCAAGAGAGAGGCAGCGAAAGAGTAAAAAAAATGTCGTCAACCCTAATCGAAGTGGCCGAAGAGCGGGAGCCTCTCCTCCGGAGAGAAGAAGAAGAAGAAGAGGCGATCGCACCATCCACGTCATCACCCGACAAATCCGACCGCCACCGCCTCGCTTCCCTCGACGTCTTCCGCGGCCTAACCGTCGCGGTGCCCTCCCCGTGCTTTATCTCTCCTCCGAGAAAAATAAAATTTAAGGAAAACTGAACTGCTTGAATTGAATTTGTGCAGGTAATGATCTTGGTGGATGACGCGGGAGGGGCGTTTCAGTCAATTAACCACTCCCCGTGGTTCGGCGTAACCCTAGCGGACTTCGTGATGCCCTTCTTCCTTTTCGGCGTCGGAGTCTCCGTCGGCTTGGTTTTCAAGTGTGTGTCTAACAAGGTAGCTGCCACCGAGAAGGTCGTGTTCCGCGCAATCAAGCTATTTCTTTTCGGGTTGCTATTGCAAGGTACCACTCTAGAGCTTCGAGCTCCCCCCCACCCCGTGTAATTCCCGGGTTTCGGGTTTGGATGATGTTGACTGACGGGGGATTCTCTGTCCCCTAAGGTGGGTATTTCCATGGGCGTGGCGACTTGGGATATGGCGTTGATGTGGACAGAATACGTTGGATGGGCGTCCTGCAGGTGAGTGTGTTGTGGAACGGTCGTGTTGCGCTCTTTTAGCAGATGAGAATGATGCTGCAATGCATCGGTTTTTTTGTTTGTTTTTCAGAGGATAGCTATTGGATATCTGCTGGCCTCGCTTTCGGAGATATGGCTTCTCAACAATGTCGTCGTGGACTCACCTGTGAATTTCGTGAGACGCTACTATGTTCAGTGGTTGGTTTCATTGATTGGAATGTGAACTAATTTACACCTCAGTTTAACGTGTTTCAAACAAATTGGTGTCTGACTGGAAGATGAGTACTGTTAATAACATCATGCCACTCGCATAATAACCAGCTATTATCAATTAAATGGGCAGCAAACGTTTACTTAGGTTTGGTTTTGATGTAATTTAAATGAACAGATAGCTACTGTTTGATACGTCATCTGATCGGACCTGCACTTATCCTGTTGAACTGCATGGAGACCAACTTTTTGTTTTTGCTAACTTGGGAGGCAGTTTTGTTTGATTACTTTTGACCATGATTATGTACTTTGATAAAGTTTGTGGATTTCTCTAAAATATTTATTCAATTTTGTTTTGATTGCAGGGCAGTTGCATTGTTACTGTGCTTGTCTTACATGTGCTTGCTGTACGGCCTTTATGTTCCAGATTGGACGTTTGAAGTTCCAAGCATCAACTTCACTGGATCTGGTCAAATAGTAAGTTGGACATGTATCGGTTGCATCCACTTGTCGTTGCTATCTTGCTGTATATGCATCATCTTATATTTCATTATGTCGTTGTTGCAGTCAGCCATTTCGTGGTTGCTAGTATCACTTAAGTTTTCTGCGATACATTATTGCACTAACTTCTTAAGAACAGTCCTTTGCATATCCTAGTTACACTTTTAGCAGTTGTTCAGTGGAAATGTCATGTTGAACCCTGTGAAATATCTTGGATGAGGTGCACTAGAGTGCAACTGAAATGAAGTTGCAACCGTTTTATTTTATCAGCTTATTTTCTGATATAGGACATGGCTGTTTCCGCACAACTCTTTTTTTCTAACCAAAGTTGCACTACAAATTTGATGGAATCTGATTTCCTGAAGACGATATTTATTTTAAAGAACCATGAAATAGCAATGCCGTGCCGTTGTACATAATTTGTAGAGATTTGAATGAGAAACTTCTGTGATTAGCATAACTTAGTCATACTTACTGGTGGAACATAGATGAAATTCTTTTGCTTTATAGATTTGTTAGAATACTACACCTGGATACCCTGATGGCTCGATTTCTCAAACCTCATCCCTCTCTTGACCGTTGAGACATCACTCACTTGGTTGCTTTATATGTTGTTCACAGTACTTGTTCTGCCGCTCTATTGCAAATAGCTAGTTTCCTATGAGTTTTTACCTCACCCATTTCTTTTGTATATGGATCTGCTTTCAATTAACATATGTGTCCTCTAGGTGAATTGTGGAGTGAGAGGCAGTCTTGAGCCTCCTTGCAATGCTGTTGGCCTGATTGATCGAATAATTCTTGGTCCACAGCACCTATATCAGCATCCTGTCTACCGAAGAATTAAGGTGAGTCCTTTTGTTCCTGGCTTGACACTGCTGATCCGTAATCTTAAGCAAATGATATTAATGAATGGGTTTAACTTCAGGCCGCCTTTGCAGGAATGTAGTGTCAATTCCCCTGATTATGGACCTATGCTACCAGATTCTCCAATGTGGTGCCTTGCTCCATTTGACCCTGAGGGCATCCTAAGGTTAGATAATATAATTGCATGAGGTAGTTGATGCTTTCACCCTGAAGCTCCACTAATTTTGTTGCAATTATTTCAGCTCTTTGATGGCTGCTGTTACATGCTTTGTGGGTTTGCAATTCGGGCACATAATAGTTCATTATAAAGTATGACATTTCTTATTTCTCGCCCCACGGATATTTAGAATTTTTTTCCTGCTATAAGACACAATTACCAATATCTCCACAGGTTGATTATTTAATGAGTATTTCTTTATGGTTGATGCAGAACCAGATGCAGAGGGTGCTTCTCTGGTCAATAATTTCATTGCCTCTTCTAGCTATTGGATATGTATTGGAAATCCTTGGTAAATTGCTCATGTCAGAATTCTATTTCACAATTTTGATCTATTGAATAAGGCTTTTTGTGATGATTGCAAATATTTCAGGTATTCCTTCTTGCAAGCCTCTGTACACGTTGAGCTACACGTGCATCACAGCAGGTGCATCAGGCTTGCTCTTAACAGTCGTATTTTATATTGTAAGTTCACTTGCTCTCTGAAGTTGTTCATGCTTGCATCCACCCCGGTAATTAAGAACATGGAAAGGAAAAGAACCTAGATTTATCATATGGAATAAAGTCTTGTGGAGGAGATTTTCTTCTATTGACCCTCTTAAGCTGGAAGTTCCAGGACTGATTTTCCATGTTACTTGATAGATAAGTAACTTTTATCTTTGGTACACTGATTGCCGTTTTCCAAATCTGAGATCCTATTTTCGGGTCTTCTTAGCTAACATTAATGACCTAAAACTGGGGTCTATGAGGTTGAATGAGAAGTAGGCGGGAGGTTTTGAAGTTATTCATTTTGGTGCAGGTTGACATTAAACGTATTAGAACACCCACAATGATGCTTCAGTGGATGGGAATGAACGCATTCATTGTTTATGCTTTGGCCGCATGTGAACTTTTTTCAGCTGCTCTGCAAGGCTTCTATTGGCACTCGCCGGAAAATAACTTGGTACGTGTGCACCTCTACGCTTGATGTTGCTCCTTGATCTGTTTTGCTAAACAATGTTACTACTTGCTCTTATCTACACGACAAGAGTTACCGGCTGTCTTGTAAAAAAATAGTTTAAAAAAGGACTTCAACAAATAGAGATAGTGAGAACTACTGAAATTAGGTATAAATGGATCAGGCCAAAACTCCAATTGCCAAATGATTGGCCGTATATTTTTTCCCAGATTTGAGATAGTGAACTTATTAGTTGCTTCTGGTGAATGCGGTAGAACTTTTCTTCGGGAATGTGCAAACTATATACTGATTTTGCAGGTATTATTTGCAGGTTGATGGCACTGAATTCATGTTGCAGGCAATTCTTCACTCGAAGAAGTGGGGAACGCTAACTTTTGTGATTTTAGAGATCATATTTTGGGGCCTCGTTGCCGGTTTTCTACACCGCAAAGGCATATATGTAAAACTCTAGAACATTTGTTTGCGCGATTGGAAAGTATAGTCTCTTCATCTTTGTCGTAAGAAACTCGCGGCGCGAGTGTTATCAACCAGTTGGAAATTGCGAATTGAATCCCGAGTTGATGCAAGTGACAAGATGAACCTGGAGCAGACAAAAGAGGAGGCTCCAATTCAGGATTTCCGGAAATCATCGTCAACCCAATTAGTGGAAAGGTAAAAGTGACGAGAATAAAGCACCTCTGGCGATGGAGTCGAACAGAGAGCTGAATAAACAGAAAGTTCAACTCCTGGAACAATGGAAGGTTAAATTTCGCCTTCGCCGAAGGGTCATGTTGCTGTTTTAAGGAACACACACTTCTGCTTTTGGCATATTTAGTTTCTTCCCTGTGAAGTTACATCTGAAGACCCTTTGGCTGGTTAAAAGAGAATTGACAGTGCAACTTCAAGCTTATAGCACCGCTTTGCTATCCCTTTACCCAACATATTCTGCCTCATGCCCCAAATTGTCTTGGTCCCAGCGACTGCATCTGCACTTTCCTCTCCTCCGTTGATAGCTTCTGCACAGGGTGCTGCGCAAAATGGCAACGGACGATGCGAATACCGCAATGGCAGACTCCAATGCCCACAGCGAAAGCATTCAGCAGGAAAACTCGACAGGAGCATTATCAACTACAAGCAGCGGGGAGCAGTCCTTTCAACCTCGAGCTGGGTTTGGAAAAGCACTTGCACATAGAGCAATCTATGTGTCACATGTACGCCGGAGCCGAAGCAGAAAGGCTGTCAGGGCTGCCGACGATGGGAGATCCTTGCCTAGTAGGCTGAGCAGGGTGACAATGGCTGAGGATGGTAGTACTGCCCCAAAAGACAGGTAGCCCCATTGGTGCTTTTTACAGCATTTAATTATTAGCTCTTATGTTGCCACGTTGAGAGTTCAGAATCCTACCATGTTGAGAGTTCTCGTCGACAATTCTGCAGTGTTAAAACCTGATTGTGAAAGTTTTACTACCATTGGAGATTGTCAACTATAACCTTTTAATTAGTCAGTTCTGTGAGTGTACAATTACTAGATGGTTTCGGAGAGAGCGCATTCTCAGTTTCATTTGAGAAATAGTACTTTGTTTTTGTGGTTTAAAAATATAATTGAAACTATTGTCATAAGTGAAACTTGGTATATGTCAACCAATAAAAAATTACTAAAATTTAGAGAGCATTCTGATAAGACCATAGTTGTTAAAGCGACCCGTTCTGGCCGCTATCGCGCCGCGGAGCAACGAAATCCAATTTTCTGCTCTGACCCGCCCCGCTCCGGCGATGACGGGTGATGCGACCGGAGCGGGTGGCGCGACGCAACTCCGTCGCAAAGCGGAGCAGCGTAATGCAGGCTGGAGAGCCGCACTACACGAAAAATGGTAAAAATTACCAATTTGCCCTCGGTTTTTTAAATTGTATAGGGATAATTCTATAATTTTAGAAAGAACCCTAAATTCATATCCCTTCTCTCTCCTGTTCGCAGACAACTTCCTTCTCTTCCACCTTCTTTTTACTTTCTCCTCTCTTGAAAGCCGCCGACCCAGACTTTTTATCTCCTTCTTTTTTATCTTCGGTCACATTTTTCTTTTAAGATTGTTTTTGGCTGAATCTTCAATACATATATCAAATATCGGGTAACACATTATTTTAAGGATTTTTTTCTTATGTGCGACTTATGTTTTGCATTGTTGCATTAACTTTTATTTTTAATTATGAATATTTACAAGTATTTATTTTTAATTATGAATAACTGTATTAGTGTTCGAGTCAGATTAAAAAATGTCCGCTCCGTTCTGCGTTACTTTGACAACTATGGATGAGACACTATATATTTAGAAAGTAGATAATTGTTATAAATTGATTTTGCTATATAAATTTATGTTGGACCAATTATAATTTTTTGGGAAAAGTTCACTTTAGTACCCTGTGGTATCGCCCAAAATCACTTTAGTACCTTGTGGTAAAAAACTGACCAATCGAGTCATACTTATTCCAATTAACATCAAAAAGGTCCTCGGGTAGCTGCCCGGACCCGCCCGAACCCTGCCCGGACTACGTGGCCAGCCACGTCACCAAAACTTGATGATGTGGCACCACGTGGAGGAGGAGGAGGAGGAGGACGAGGACGAGGAGGAGGACGCGGAGGAGGAGGAGAAGAGGAGGAGGAGGAGGACGAAGTGGAGGAGGAGGAGGAGAGGAGGAGGAGGAGGACGACGAAGTGGAGGAGGAGGAGGACGACGAAGTGGAGGAGGAGGCGGAGGAGGAGGACGAGGACGAAGTGGAGGAGGAGGCGGAGGAGGAGGAGGAGGAGGACGAGAACGAGGAGGCGGAGGAGGAGGAGAGGAAGAGAGGGAAGAAGATGGATGTCCACGTGGCGCCACGTCATCAAGTTTTGGTGACGTGGCTGGCCACGTAGTCTGGGCAGGGTTCGGGCGGGTCCGGGCAGCTGCCCGAGGACCTTTTTGATGTTAATTGCAATAAGTATGACTCGATTGGTCAGTTTTTTATCATAGGGTACTAAAGTAATTTTGGGCGATACCACATGGTACTAAAGTGGACTTTTCCCTAATTTTTTTTCAAAAGCCTCGTACCAAATTGGGCTCGACCCATGCAACAACTATGTTCATATCCGTTTTTAATAGTTGACGAGAAGCCCGATGTGAACTTCAAGTTTTAATTTGTGTATCGTTGATAAAAGAAGCCCAATTTGTTAATACGCTCGTTAAAAGCAACCATCAACCCATTAACTATCGGATCTTGATTTCTCCCGTGGATTTTTTTAATTGGTAAATATTTATACTAAATTATATTTGTCAGTCATCGAATTATATACCTCTGTCAAGTCATTTACGTTTTGTGATATTAGAGGAATAGCTGCCGGTGGAAATTTCTTACAAAGTAACTACACTAAACAAGGTCCAACGAATGAAATTTTTTGATAAATTAAAATAATGAACTCTATAATATATATTATAAATTCTGGAAGTGACGAATTTTCAATGCTGATTATAACGTTTAGAATTGTTAGAATTATTATAAATTTTCATAAAAAGAACATACATAGAGATCTAACTACTTATAGAAAAGGGAAAATTACTACCATACCTCTGGTGTTTGGCATATTCGCCTTTCACCCCCGGTGTTCGAAAATTGATTAAAAATTTCCCAATGTTTAGTTTTATTGTACTATAAGGCCCCCATAGTTTGGCAAAATTATACTCTAGGACCCCTCGCTGATGTCAGTAATAATTTTTTTCATTTTTGTCATTGAAATGACTGTTATACCCTTCGAGAAACAAAAAAAAGCTAACTTCTTCGAACCTAAAAATCAAACCCATAAATTATCTTCTTCTTTCTTCAAGAACATCAAGAATATTTCAATTAATATCAACCCAAACCCAGTTAACAATAATAATTACAACACCAATTAGACAAGCCAAACAAAAAATATGAACCCAAAAACCCAATTAGGGCCAACTCCAATCGATTCTACGCCATGGCCGACGAGTCCCTTGAGTCCAATCGACCATGCTCCCTCCGTCATTCCCCCCTCGAGTCCCTCCACTCTGTCAACCTTCTGCTCTCGCGTCGGGTTTACTGTTAGAGCTCTAATTAGAACATAATCAATCTCTGACTAGGGCTCCAATCGGTAACACCTACAACCAAATCAACGAGCTCAGTCTCTACCGCCGCGCTGAGGGGTTGAAGATCGCCGCCCTTGCTCGAGCCGACCGAGGCCAGCGCACGTCCCTCCCTGAGCACGTCCCTCACCGTTGTCGTCGCCGTCGTATGGAGAGGATCTCGCCGGATGGCATCTCTCAGCATCGGAAAGTGGATTGGCGACAAGAACACCGAGCACGAAGCTCGTGGAGGAGAACGAGCGGCTGAGGAAGGATACTGCCAGCTGAGGAACGAGCTTGTCCATTACAAAAAAAAAAAAGAAATCTCTGGGATTGTTGTTAGGTTGAAGATGAAATCTCTGGGAAAGAGATGTTCTTAGGTTGACGATGAATCTCTAGGAAAGAGATGTCTATTTCTTGGTTTTTTTCAAGGATATTTTAGTCATTTTCATGAAAAAAATTATAAAAAAAATGACCGCTGACGTCAGCGAGGGGCCTGATAGTATAATTTCGCCAAACTAGGGAGATTTTTTAATCGATTTTCAAACACCGGAGGGGTGAGAGACGAATACGCCAAACACCAGAGGCCTGGTAGTAATTTTTCCTATAGAAAAGCATAGAGGTCTAACTAATAAGTCTTAGTCTAACTAATAAATCTTAGTCCAAAATCTGAGAAAAAAATAAGTCAGTTAAATCCTTAAAAACTATCAAAAATCTAAAAGAAATTCTAACAAATTTTAAAAAACTAACCTCGAGATGTCGAGTCTATGAAGAATAAGAGATATGTTTAATGGATCTCTTGGGAGGAGGATGCATTTTTTATCCTCCAAGCGATTAAAGACGTGGCATTTTTGTCTTTTGATCCTCTTTGATTTTGGTTTGTAAATTGGTAGTTAGAATAGGTTTCTGCACTTTGATTCTAGTTCTGCTGCTCTTTGGTTGCTGCACTATGGTTTGATGCACTTTGGTTAGTGCTCTTGATGGTTCCTTTGGGTTTTTTTGCGAGTTGGGGTTAGATATAGTTTATCAGGTAGAAGTTGCCTGATAGATTTGTATCTAGCCCCTTTGTTTAGTTTTGATGTAATTATAACTACTCTTGGAAACTTTTGAGGAGTAATACATTTTTACTTATAAAAATAAATGGAAAAAGTTCACTTTAGTACCCTGTGGTATCGTCCAAAATCACTTTAGTACCCTGTGGTAAAAAACTGACCAATCGAGTCATACTTATTCCAATTAACATCAAAAAGGTCCTCGGGCAGCTGCCCGGAGCTGTCCGGACCCGTCCGAACGCTGCCCGGACTACGTGGCCAGCCACGTCACCAAAACTTTATGACATGGCGCCACGTGGACAACCATCTTCTTCCCTCTCTTCCTCTCCTCCTCCTCCTCCGCCTCCGCCTCCTCCTCCACTTCGTCCTCCTCCTCCTCCTCCACTTCGTCCTCCTCCTCCTCCTCCTCGTCCTCCTCCTCCTCCTCCACTTCGTCCTCCTCCTCCTCCTCCTCCTCCGCCTCCTCCTCCTCCTCCTCCACCTCCTCCTCCTCCTCCTCCACTTCGTCCTCCTCCTCCTCCGCCTCCACCTCCACTTCGTCCTCCTCCTCCTCCTCCACTTCGTCCTCCTCCTCCTCCTCCTCCTCCTCCTCCGCCTCCTCCTCCGCCTCCTCCTCCTCCTCCTCCTGCTCCGCCTCCACCTCCACTTCGTCCTCCTCCTCCTCCTCCACTTCGTCCTCCTCCTCCTCGTCCTCCTCCTCCTCCTCTACTTCCTCCTCCTCCTCCTCCGCCTCCTCCTCCTCCTCCTCCACTTCGTCCTCCTCCTCCACCTCCTCCTCCACCTCCTCCTCCACTTCCTCCTCCTCCTCCTCTTCTCCTCCTCCTCCTCCTCCTCCTCATCCTCCTCCTCATCCTCCTCCTCCTCCTCCACGTAGAGCCACGTCATCAAGTTTTGGTGACGTGGCTGGCCACGTAGTCCGGGCAGCGTTCGGGCAAGTCCGGGCAGCTCCGGGCAGCTGTCCGAGGACCTTTTTGATGTTAATTGAAATAAGTATGACTCGATTGGTCGGTTTTTTACCACAGGGTACTAAAGTGATTTTGGGCGATACCACAGGGTACTAAAGTAGACTTTTCTCAAAAAAATTGGTGATATAAATAATGTTGAACAGTATAGATAGGTAAGTAATTTTTTTTCTTCATAAATACAATCTACTTATAAAAAAATAGCATCAATGGCAGCATAAAGCGACCGGAATCTTATACATTGTGGGTTTGGAGCTTGCGTGGGATTGCTCCCACCAGAGAGTTATTATGGAAGTGAACTCCTCGCTTATCATATTGCCTGTTGGTTGAGAGGTTGCACATACCCATTGATGGCCATTCTTATACGTTGTGCGCGCGATCATATTGCACGTGATTGAGAGTTAAAAATCTGGCATATTTGAAAGAAGGACAATCGTTTAGCGGATACATTGTATGCATTGACATTATTCTTTGATGTATTGTCATATGTTCCCTTTATGTGTATCTGAATAATTTAAAAAAGGTTTGCTTAACTTGGTTTACATTTGCGGTAGTTTCTTCAAAAACACTGGAATCTATGTGTGGGGACTAGGAATGAGAATGGGCGGGTAGGATTTATTGGACTCAGGTCCTTATTCTATTTTCGAAGGACGGACTCATATCCTTATCCTTATCCACTTTAAAAATAAGGATCCGGGTCTTAAAAATTGGGCAGCATCAGGGCGACCCACGGGTCCGTGTTGTTTACAAATTATTTTATTTAAAAAAATTAAACTGTCATTTGATCGTTATCAAACAACAAAGGACACTAAAAAATGTGAATGCAATTGATTGTTCATTAAAATAACTTAATATAAAGAAATCAAACAACCAATTTAAAAAAATTAAAGCTGAGTATGTTGAGATTGAAAATTTGGTATTATGTTTAGTAATTAATATACATATATTATTTTAATATTATTTTCAAAAAATTGGGTATGATCAGCAGGATCATATAAATTCATATACATTCTTTTATCCTTTTAAAATATCATGATTCGAATTAAATCTAAATTTAGACTCGATCAAAATCAACAAAAATTTGAGCCTCGGACGTAGATCCGAGTAGAACCTCATCTAATTTGCCACCCAAATTGGCACCCATAGGACAGACCAATCGTCCCATCCCACCAACTTTCAATACCTAAAACATTCCCATCACTCTACTGAAGACACGTTCTCGCTTTTATTCCCATCACTCTACTGAAGACACGTTATCGCTTTTATTTGTTTTTCTGTTAACAATAATTAAGCTGCTATATTCTTAGAGGAAATTATGGGATAATTACTCTCGGACTCCTGATATTTGGCATATTCACTTCTCACTTTTTTGTCTTCCAAAAATTGATTAAAATTTTTTCATAATTTAGTTTTATTATATCTCTCGCTGACGTTAGCATACATATTTTCATTTTTTGTCATGGAAATGACAAAAATACCCTTAAAAAAATTATCTCCTTCCATCTCTAGATTTCACCATGAGCCCAAAGAACCAACTTCAACCTAATCAAGAACACCAAAAAAAAAAATCCAACCCACAAATCAATCAAATCTCCTCTTCAACCCACAGCCCACATCATCCTCAAACTCCACCAAATCTCCTATCCATTTCAAAAACCCAGAAACCTCCTCTCCTCCTCCATTTCAAAAACCCACAAATCTTCTCCTCCACCAAATCTCGTCAGTGAAGTTGTCCAACCAGCTTCTGGGTTTGTGGGTTACAATGAAAGAACACGGAGTTAACCTTTGAGGAGGTCCCATTCGGAGGAAGTCGGAGCGCTGGTATTCCTTTCCGGGGACGAACATGGCTTTGTCGGATTTCATACGGCTTCGAATAGGTCTCCCCGTGGATGGTCAAAATCCACGGCTCCGATGAAACTTCGACGGGGCGACGTTTCTGCGGTCTCGATCATATTGATCAGTAACGAACCGAGGAGGCGAGTGTTGCTTGTCCACCAAATCTCGTCAGTGGAGGAGGAGATTTGTGGGGGGCATAAAGGGTGATTTTTGTTTTATTTTTTCAAGGGCTCTGGGAAAAGAGCCGGTTCTTCCTCCAGAAACATGGACTCGTCGATTGCCGGCAAGTTATTGACTTTATGGGTTCAATCTTCTGTTTATTGTTCTTTTTGTGATTGGTAGGTTTTTCGATTTGCTGCAAAAATTGGGTATTTGATTTGGTGGAGCTTAAAGGTTGCGTCTTGTTATTGGTTGCCCAATTAAGATTTTTTTTTTAGTGTTCTTGATTTAGGTTGAAGTTGATTCTTGGTGTTCATGGTGAGATCTAGAGGTTGAAAAAGGTATTAAAAAAATTTTGTTTTTTTCAAGGCTATTTTTGTCTTTTCCATGACAAAAAATAAATAATATATATGCTGACGTCAGCGAGAGGCCTGAGAGTATATTAAAACCAAACTATGAGGAGTTCTTAATCGATTTTCGAAAGACAGGAGGTGAGAGGCGAATATGCCAAATACCAGGAGTCTAAGAGTAATTATCCCAAAAATTATTGTTAGAGGTTATAGAAAGGTTATGAAATCGAATTAATTTGACAAACCGAAATAATAACACGGTGCAAATTAGTGTTGCAAGAAATAAAGAGTATCTGGTCTAATGGTACAATACATAGATGATTTGACGGAAATCATGAATTCAAACTCTTACAATATATAGTTAGTGATTTTACCTTTCAAAAAAATTAGGGAAAAGTATACTTTTAGTATTTGTGATTTTGCACTTTGACAAATATGATCCTGTAGTTTAAAAACGACGTTTTGAATCCTGTGGTATGCACCCTCGTTTCACTTTTAGCCAAAATTTGTTCCGAACCATCAAACGGCGTCGTCCAACAGCTGAGTTGGCAGCCACATCAGATTTTTAACCTATTTGGCAGTATGAGTTGGCAAGAGTTAAAATATACATTTAAATTCCTTACTTTTTATAATTTTCAAATACACCTCCTTTTCCCCTTTCTTCTTTCCACCTTCAACATCTTCCCTCTTCCTCCACCAAAAACACAAACCTAGAACCCCTTTAACCGTCAACAAAATCAGATTGCCTCTTTAAAATCAGAAAACTAAATTTGTATCTACAGGTGATAGCTTCTCCCTTCACAAACCAAATCAACCGTCATTGTTCTGTAGAATTAAACAAACCAGACAGAGAGGTGCGCCCCTTCTACACCAATAGTCAGTGCAGCTTCTGAATGTCCCCATACGCCGCCACCGTGTACACGTCTCCCTCTACGCCGCCTCGTCCTCTCCCCCGCCTGCCGCCACCGACGATGACGCCTCCGGTTCCCCCTCATGCCGGCATTGTTTTCGATGACCACCTCGATCTCAGACGACATCGTTTCGGAGCTTGATCTAGGGACGGGAAAGGGAAATGGATTGGGAATGGCAATTTTGTTTAAACAAAATAAAATATTATTGTAATTAATAATTGAAATTGAAATGGGTTAGGGTTCTTCTTAGAAAATGTGAGGGTGGGTGAACCCAAAAATGATGGGAATATGATCGTTACAGAGAGGTCGGGATGGATTGGAATTGGGGATTTTGATTGGGGTTTTTTGTCTTTCCTGCCATCATCGAATCGGGTCTGGTCGGCATGAGAGGAGAGAGATTGAGGAGGAAGAAGAAGACAAGAGACTAGTGTTCAGGGCTTATTTTTGCTGGATTTTTTCTTGGTGTCCTCCATTTTGAGAGAGATTTGGTATGCATGGGAGGAGGGAGAAGGAGGAGGAAGAAGAATGCAGTTGAAAGGTTGGTGCTATAGAAGAGAGAGGGGAGGAGGAGGAGGAGGGATGGGGAGAGAGAGAGAGGAAGGCTTATTTTGAAAAATATAAACAAATAGGGATTGAAATGTATATTTTAACTCTTGCCAACTCATACTGCCAAGCTAGTTAAAAAAATCTGATGTGGCTGCCAACTCAGCTACAAAACGGTCCCGTTTTTTAGTTCAGAGTGAATTTTGGCTCGGGGACCCATCCGAGCGTAAAAGTGACACGAGGGTGCATACTACAGGATTCAAAATGTCGTTTTTAAACCACAAGATCATATTTGTCAAAATGCGAAACTACAAATATTAAAAGTATACTTTTCTCAAAAAATTATGTTGCAATAGTATGCCAACTTCAGAGTAATCCGGTTGACATCACCTCTCTTATTAGAAGATGAGTCAGGAAATTCAACATTCTGCTCTCCCACGTACTCAATTTTTTTAGTAGGTTTCACACGGGGGGCGGATTTGGTGGGGACTGGGCTAGTCCCCAAATATGGGGACTAACTCAAACCAATATCACTACACATGCAAACCAATATCACTTCACATACAAACCAATATCACTTCATATGTAAACCAGTATCTTGTAAACCAATATCACTTCATATGCAAACCAATATCACTTCATATACAAACCAATATCACCTGATAGGTTATTAACCATCAGATTTAAAGATAATCAAATCCGACGGCCCAAAATGTTGTCCCCACCTATAGACAAATTTTCTTTAGTCCCCACTCAATCCGGTCTCGTTTCACACGTACTCAATAACTTTATGTTGTGGCTAGGGCTAAGTATTTGTTATTTATCGAATATACCAATCATCGAAAGTCTTAAAAAGTATCTACCGATTTACATATTGGTAAATTTGGGATTTCTGTTAAATGTCGCTGCTTATATAGTAAGTTAGGCATATTACAATTTAGTCCTTATGTTTATTTAGGATTTCGATAAAATACTGATATTTTTTCAAAATTTTTCGAATACCTATATTTACCAAAATTCTTAAAAAATCTCTTCAACATTTAATGTAGATTACCGATTTCCTAATGCCGAAACCGAATTACCGAATTTTTTTTGTCGAATTTATCGAACTCCAATTATCATTTCCACACACCTAGTTGTGGTTGTGGCCATTAATCTAGCAACTAACATGTTTGATGTTATCGTTAAAATGATGATTATACTATCTTGTGCCCTCTTCCTATTTTTTAACAATTCCAGGTCTAGTTTGGTTCCATTCCTCCTTTAGACACACCATCATAAGTTGCTTGCTAGTAATATTCTACGTTCCATCCATTTCCCATCATCGCAAAACATATATTATAATACACTTTTCCAGCCGGAAAGTTGATGAGAAAGGCAGGCCAGGCCAGGGAGGGACAAGACTCGGTGTTGATGGGACATTATATGGTTGGATATGGACGCAAATCACATGATTTACGGAGTCCAGTTTCCTGGTACGTGGCGAAACTATATTATATATCAATTTAAAAAAATTGACAAGAGGCGATCCAAAATTTTATATTTTCCGATGATATCGGTTTGACTTGTTAAATCGGTGATTAATAGTATTGATCAATTATCTAATCATTCACTGAGTTTTGGCATAAAAATGATCTTGTATTATTGTTAAGTTGTTGTCTGATCGATCAAATTGTTGGCCGAAATACGATATTTAAAACAGTCTTATATGCAATGTCACACTTTCAAAATCGGTGAAATGACATAATCCCGTCCGTTCCAGAATTTTTTATCGGATATCTAAAATATTTTCCTCCGTTTCAACGGTTAATACTTTTGGGGCAAAAAAAACATTTTTTATTATGAAATGTTTTATTAAGTGGTGAACAATGTGTGGGGTAGTTTTCAGTTTTTTTAGCTTATTATTCTGGTTTTTAGATTTGTGTTAAAAAAAAAATTTTCCAGATTTTATTGTGAGATTTTTATTCCAAATTATTTCGGTTCCAAGAGATTCTTCTATGTTTGTATGGAGAAAAAAAGGGTCTGTACCGGAATGAGTTTGCAGTAAATGAATATAGTTCATAAGTGTATGCTTGAAATTTAAAGAGTTAAAATTAATGTTTTTAAAACTGACCCGGAAGGCGATCCGGAAGGCGACCCGGAATTCTTAAAATTTTCGGTTCATTTGGTCTGATTAGTTGGGCAACCGGTCGGACTAATATTTCTATTTTATATTAATATAATTAAATAATATTTAATAAATTTAATTTAACATAAAAATGATAAAATATTAAATAAGTTCAAATATTTAGGAACTTTGTTATACAATTTATCCAAACAAAGTCTTCAAACATGAATTGAACAAGTCTAGAAGAACAAGAAGATGATTGTACAAGTTTTCAGGTTCGACACATTAATCCAATTCGTTTTACTTAGTTAAAATATTATCAAGAATTGTTAAAAAATAAGTTTTTTGTGATAAAAAAGTGATGCACAACACTCTCCGAATGTGTTTCTAAATTAAATCAGATAAAATGGGAAAAATAAATACTAATTTTTCTGATCCGGACGAACCGGGTCACCCGGAAGTACCTGACCGGGCAGTCCGATCAGATTTTAGCCAGTCGAACCGCATTTTGGGTTTATGGAAAAGTCGACCGGATTTGGTTTCGGATAGTGGTCTGACTGCGGTCGGACCACTATTTTTAAAACATTGGTTAAAATATACTTAACTCTCTTTTTTTATACATAAAATACTATTACCCATCAAAAAAAATTAAATTGTGCACGGGTGTACTATACCAATAATATTAAGTACTAAAATAGTTTAATATACTTAATCCTTTCTAAAATCTAAATATATATTAGCTTTAGCAATCAACAGCCGGCAATAATTGGCTGACAAGAACCCTCAGTAAATAGACAAATACAAAAATTAGTGATTACAGTGTTATTGGTTAATATCTTTCGATCTTTTTTAGCCATAATTTAGTACTTACTACACTATTGGTGAACAACTTTTGATTTTTCTAGGCAAAAATTAGCTTTTACTGTATTATTGGTGTAGTGTACTTGTACACATTTGACTATTTTATTGATGAGTAATAATACTTTACGTATAAAAAATAGAGCACTTTTTTTAAAGGTAAATTTTTACACTACAATTACACATGATAGAATTTAAACCATGTACATGTCTTTTATCCTTTAGCTAAATATCCTTTGAAAAAAAAATAGAGAACTACAAATTTGATTATTGATAAGTATCAACCGACCAGGGATTACCGACTCTTAAAAGATCCACTAAAATCAATCGGATCAAATAGTAGATAAATGCTTGGTTGACCTTAAATAATTAAGGGTAAATTACTCTCATATTTTTAGTATTTAGCAAAATATTTAATTTAGTCTTTATTATGTTCAATAACTTTTTTTGGTCCTCTTAATTTGAAAAAAATATATCTCTCAGGTGCATACATAACAAACCCACCGCTGACACCAGTACTCAACGTAATTTTTTGGGAAAAGTCCACTTTAGTACCCTGTAGTATCGACCAAAATCACTTTAGTATCCTGTGGTAAAAAACTGATCAATCGAGTCATACTTATTCCAATTAACATTAAAAAGGGCCTCGGGTAGCTGCCCGGAGCTGCCCGAACCTACCCGAACGCTGCCCGGGCCACGTGGCCAGCCACGTCACCAATTTTTGATGATGTGGCGCCACGTGGACATCCATCTCCTTCCCCCCTCCTCCTCCTCCTCCTCCTCCGCGTCCTCCTCCTCCTCCGCGTCCTCCTCCTCCTCCTCCGCGTCGTCCTCCTCCTCCTCCTCCTCCTCCTCATCCGCATCCTCCGCGTCCTCCTCCTCCTCCTCCCCTCCTCCGCGTCCTCCTCCGCCTCCTCCTCCTCCGCGTCCTCCTCCTCCTCCTCCCCTTCTCCTCCTCATCTTCCTCCTCCTCCTCCTCCTCCGCGTCCTCCGCCTCCTCCTCCTCCTCCGCGTCCTCCGCGTCCTCCTCCTCCTCCTCCTCATCCTCTCCGCGTCCTCCTCCTCCTCCTCCTCTCCGCGTCCTCCTCCTCCTCCTCCTCCTCCGCCTCCTCCTCCTCCTCCTCCCCCCCTCCTCCTCCTCCCCGCCTCCTCCTCCTCCTCTCCACGTGGCGCCACATCATCAAAAATTGGTGACGTGGCTGGCCACGTGGCCCGGGCAGCGTTCGGGTAGGTTCGGGCAGCTCCGGGCAGCTGCCCGAGGCCCTTTTTGATGTTAATTGGAATAAGTATGACTCGATTGATCGGTTTTTTACCACAGGGTACTAAAGTGATTTTGGTTGATACCACAGGGTACTAAAGTGGACTTTTCCCTAATTTTTTTATGACTCTTATACTTTTTTAAAAATTAACAAAAAGACAAAAAAAAACCCTCTCCTTTTCTTCTTCAACCTTGACACGTCGACAACTTCTTCTCACACCAAACAAAATCACAGAGGAGAATTAAAATTTTCAACTTGGACTAAAATCACAGAGGAGAATTAAAATCGACAACCTTGAGAAAGCTTCAACTTGAATTAAAATCACATCCATACCTTAATAGTGGTCCGTATCGCCTTCACTTGCTGATGAAACCCGAAGCTTCCATCGCGATTACTCAAACGAAGGGGTTAGTTAAAATGGTTTTTGGTTTGCACTTGCAGATGACTCCTCTTTCGCTCTATATATATATATATATATCGACAAAAAAATTGGATTAGTTTTCCTCGTGTCCGTCGCCGGAAAATTCAATTAACAATCAACGGTGTCGATGTTCCGCCTTCGGCTGTGTTTCTGGGTTTCTTAATTTTGTTTCCAGCTGGGTTTCTTGATTTTGCTTGATTTTCCATTTAGCCTTACGACTTTGTTCATCGTTAATTGATTTATGTTTGGCGGTGCTTGAATTGATTTAGATTGGGGTTAAGGATGGAGTTGTTGTTTTCAATTAATTTCAATTGAGTTGTTGGAGAAGACAAGGGAAGAGAGAGAGAGGGATTCCAGGGAAGAAGAAGAAGTTGCTTATTTATTTATTTTTTAATTTTTTGAAGGGCATACGTGCCATTAAAATTTTATGTTGATTGTTGATATCGTCGGTAGGTTCGGTAAGGATCTGAGATGTGTATTTTCTCAAATTAAGAGGACCAAAAAAGATTATTGAAAACAGTAAGGACTAAATCGGATATTTTGTTAAATATCAGGACCTGAGGCAAAATTTATCCAATAATTAATTATCATTCGTGATCAGTAGAGGAGGTGCTAGCCATTGACAAAGGTCTAATCATGCGAAATTGGGACAGAAGCTTTAGTCCCTTCTGATTAGAATAAGTAGGGCCTCTTATGGATTCGCAATCTTAGGACGATAGCCAAGTGTTTGTCCAATGTTACTAGTTCGAGAACAAAGAAGGGCATCTTCTGAAAAATATATATAAAAAGAGGGGTCTTGTTTCAACTTTATTGCGTCTTATCCTAAAAAACTTCAAGATAATTACCAACTTTACTCACTCTCCAGCATTTTGAATAAATTCGTACCATTGCTACCACAAATGTGTAGCGCCACGAAGAAACTGGATTTCACTTTTTGGTTAAAGTTCAAAAGTGAAATAGATCAACATTAGGATAATGTAATTTACCACTAATCACGGATGCGATAATTGGACTTCAAATTAATGATACGTGGCTAATAATTGCGAGGTGGATGGCATACTAAAACATTATAATTAACACATGTCTAAGCTAGGAACAAAAGATCAAGATTTTTAAATATGCGGTTCGACTGGTGGACCAACCGGTCGAATCATAATTTGGAAACAAAAGCGTACCGAGTTTTGCTATATAATTAAACGCCAATCTTACGAACCGGTCAAAATCTGGTCAAACCGGGTGATTCGACCAATCTTGAAAATTAAACCCTATTTTTCCCCAAATCACATCCAGATTTCCCCCAAATCGCCGACCTCCGATTTGGGGTGGAGGAAGCAGCAGAGAGTGGTCTCGGCTCTCCAATTCACCTGCACCGACGATGCCTCTAGCACAAGGAGCTCGACGGACAGACTCCGGCCTGCCCCTTTGACGGACGCCCAGCCGCGGACGCTCAGGTCTCTCTCTCTCTCTCTCAAACAGAAACCCTACGGCATCGTCTTGCTTCCCGTGGGCGTCTGGGTGGGAGCTGTGGAGGGTGGGGCCTTAGCCCTCTGAGGCTGCTTGTTATTCTCCGGTGACTGGCTAGCAGAGGAAGAAGATGGAGGGACATTTGTCTCTAGGTGGCTGTAATTATTGAAGATTTTAAAGAAACTCAAACGATTCTTGAAGATATGGATATAGAATCCATTTTTGGTATGATGTAACTTTAAGAAAGAGCATGTTCTGATGTTGGAGTTGAAGATGATTTGGGCTAATTGTGGGCCAAAGCTAGACAGGAGATAAAGATGGGCTAATGTTTATAATATTTTTGTCTATTTTAGGTTGCCGTGGCCCATTTTTATTTAGTTGCTTAAAGTCCAATAGCTAAAACTTGTGTTGTTTTTGGAATTAATACTGATATATATTATATATAATTTTTATAAAAAATAAAAAAAGTCTGGTCCGACTGGCGATTCAACCGGTCGAATCTGATGATCCAAAATTTGGCCCAAAATCCAGGTCGACCTCTGGGTCGTTTTTGAAAACCTTGCAAAAGATGACATAATTATGAAATATTCATAGTCAATTCAAAGTAGAACACTATTAGATATAATTTATTTGTATTTTTAATTCGTAAAACTCGAATATTACTTTTGTACACAAATCCTGAACATATCCCAAGTGGGCACCGAGTATGCCAGTGGAACGTCAAGAGATGACGTCTTGTGGTAGGGAGTCCGCAGTCGAGTGCTTTTTGGAAAGATTTAATTGTAAACCATTTGAAAACATGTGAAGGCACAAAAGAATTGCCGGTGGATCCCTCCAATTTGTACTTTGGAGTCCCGGGAGAAGAAAGCGTCCACTTCACATTTTCTATGCACAAATCAATTTCTCCTTTTATTTTCCTTCATTTAAAAAAAATGAACAACAAAAAACATAATGTACCAAGTTTTCTTATTTTGTAAGTTTGGCTAGTATATGCGTTGATTTGTTAGATTGAATTTCACAATATAGCCATTATATCAATAGGGTAGACAGAAAATATCTTTGATTAAGATTATTGTCTGCAGGCGTGACACTCATCAATGATTTTTCTCCGACTGCCGGAAATCATAAAAATATTGGAGAGGACCTCTGATTTGATGCCATCTGGGATGTTGTGGGGGACAAAAGCCAACCCCAACTAGCTACCTTCCTAAATGAAATCGACCTGATCTACTTCCTAAGAGGATTCAAAAAATATTTAGAAATATATTTATAGTTTGTTTGCAAAGCCTATTTTTGTTCCATTTTCTACACAAAAATTGATTTTGAACAATTTTGGGTGAGAAATGTAATTTCATCTCTACTAAAATTTAGGAACTAGAGTTTTTTTTTTACTTTAGGAATTATAAACCTAGAAGTCAAAATATCTCCACTGTAGGTGTTTGAAATACTAAAATACCAACATAACAATAAATATCAAATTTACCAACATTGAACTTCACCATAAAAAGAGACACAAATCTGAGGATTTATATTCTATTTTGACCTATGTAAGATCCTAGAAATTTATATACTGTCTCGTCTCTTTCGAACAAACTGAGGATTCATACATGGTTACATCGGCTAATTAAATATCCTACGAGATATACAAAATTTGATTTGGAAAGAAAGCAAGCTCACACCTACCAATATCCTACTAGTTATCAATATTTGTTCTAAGATTGCAAGTAACACATTAAATGGCATCGTGTTCAATCGAGCATGACAATGGGTGACACTGTCATTATAAGATTAAACTATCATTTACTTCATGACAAAAATAATATAAGATTAAACGGCATCGTGTTCAATCGAGCATGACAATGGGTGACACATTAAATGGCATCGTGTTCAATCGAGCATGACAATGGGTGACACTGTCATTATAAGATTAAACTATCATTTACTTCATGACAAAAATAATATATTAATCGGTCGCCCTTTATTTTTTTTGAAAAACTTGCACTTTACTATCTTGTGGTTTCACTGATATCACCTTTAGCAGTGTGATTTAAAATTGATAATTTAGTCCTTGTACTTTCCAATCGTTGGCAGCATACGGTCCGTTCTGGATGACGGGGCGAAAACTTCCATCTGACTTACCAAATGGGCCAAAACGACGTAATTTTTTCGTCTACGTAGCGTGCTGACTGGGTAAGTCGTATATGATGTGTCAAAGTGATTAATTACCACATCAGTCTCAACTATTCTCCTCCTCCTCTCTTTCCCCCTCTCTCACTCTCCCACCTCTCTTCCGTCTCCAAACATTCAACATTCCGTCTAGAACCTTACAACATTCCAATTGAAGCAAAGAAGTTGACTATAAAAAAGACGGAAACTAAATACACGGGAGATGACAAAGCTTGATACCCAGTGATCATGGCATTCAAGGTAACAACATCATTTTCATGAAGATAACCCTCCACCCAACTCTCCAAATCAAAACTCCCCAAGTCCCCGCATGCCGCAAGAATTCTACGATATCAATCCTCCTTGGGAATCCCATCTTCGAGTACCCCGACACCAACCCACTATCAGGAATTTCATCAAATAGCTTCTGCGTAAGCCCTAGCTCGGTCGCCATCTTCCCTCCGTCCATCGCCGAAACATTCCCACACAAAATGAACAAAAATTTTTGCCCTATCATCTGGAATGGGCCGTATACTGCCAACGATTAGAAAGCACAAGCACCGAATTATCAATTTTAAACCACACGACCTAAAAATAATATCGATGAAACTACAGGGTAGTAAAGTGCACCTTTTCATTTTTTCTAATTAGTCTTATATCACTATTTTGAAAAATTAACTCTTTTTTGGTCTACATTTTGCCCCACTAAATTGATTAAATAATATTTTTATCCTCGCTCGTTTAACTTTAAAATTCTTTCGAAATATTTATCAGAAAAGGAGTTGGACTTTATTGACATGTATAGTATAATCAAATCACTTAAAACTTTCTTAACATATAAGATCAATACAAATCTTTTTCAGACTTTTTTTTCTCACTTACACGCACTTGGAAAAAAAATTCAAGATAATTGCCATAAAATAATATATAACTTAATCAAATTACTTAATCTTTCTTAACATATCAAATATTTATTAATATATTAGAACAATAGTAAAGTGAACTTTTTCGTTGAAGTTATCCAAAAGTACGAAACTACGTGCATTCTGGATCGTTCAACAAGGGTCAAGAGTTAGGGATGGAACTAGTACTGTGCATGCGCGAACCTACTTGTGGCCGACAACCTATCTACAATGTCCATGGACAACACTGAAGTAAGCAAGATACGTGTCGAATGAACATTGTCGGAGGTGGATTGCCAAGTACAGGGTAACGATCTCTGTAGATATCCAGGAATGGCATCCTCCAATGGGAGGCTTGGAAGAACGTCGAAGCCACGTGTACTATCCTTCTCGCTCTACGCTTTTCCCTTTTGCATTTCGTGCTAATTGTCCTCGCCGGAACCACTCGGAGCGATGCATAGGGTGGCCCAACGACCAGCAGTGTTCGTCGGGGCAGCCATGGTCGATGGAGGGGGTAAAGTCCATAAGGTGAAACAAACCTTGGAAGATTTTTTTAGTAGTAATACGATTTTACGTTTATAAAGTCCAAGGTGAAACTTGACCCCAAAAAAAGTCCAAGGTGAAAAAAAGTAAGGTTGGGACTAAAAAGTAAGGTTTGATTTCTTGAGCAATATTTTTAATTAATTTCAATTGTATATTGGTTCTGAATCTTCTGATTCAGCCTAGAAAATAACCAGGCGAGCTGAACCTGAGTCAAGGGCTCAAGGCACTAGATCTAACCCATCCGAACAAATAATCCGACCACAAATTTTTAAAACAATGTTTATATGAACAATAACATTGAAAATGTTGCCAAAAAAAATAGACTAACGGCACAAAGTATTGTAAATTTCAAAGAAGTCCAGGGGTTCCAGTCCCAGAAAAGGTCGTGTAAAAATTTATCTTTAAAAATAACATCAAAAATGTTATTATCTAATGTATTAATTGATCATATGTGTACAAGTAGTTCTAAATTCTAATGCATTAAAACCCTGTTGGTTTCTAACGAGCCAACACATTTTTTAAGGGATATGACCTAGAGGCCTTACAAGACACAATTCAGAGATAAAGACCATAATATATGTTGTCAGATGGTAGCTAATGAACACCATGCTACACTAAAAGTGCGGTTCAATGATAATCTCCATAAAGGAATCAACTTTAGTTGGGTGAACCCTTCCAAAGCAGGAGAAGCAGCTTGCACCAACAAGACAAACTCAAAAAATACAACAAAACATAGGATTGATCCTAGGCCAATCCAAACAAATAACAAATAAAACATACATAACATCCATAAGCCAAATACCAAACATGATATAAGCAAAAACCCAGAATGATATAAAACTAAAGACATAGAAAGACCTCGGGGCACTTTTGTTTTAGATTTACTTTTAGAGATACTTTGACATTTGTATTCATATAACGTATATCGTTGTGGTACTTTTGATATGTATTATTTGGTACCTACGATGCGATACTTTTGGTACCTATGATGTAAACTATCTTTAGCAGATTTTTTTTCTAAGAGGTAATAATACTTTACTTGTAAAAAAAGACGTAAAAATAAAACGTAAAAATAAAGAAGATGATAGACCGAAAGGGTGGTCCACACCAACCAACCTCTCCGGTCCCCACTTGCTGCCTCACCGATGAGCGGCCTAGATGGAGTCGGCCAGGGGGTGGCAGACGCGGAGTGATGACACGAAGTTGTGGAGGGGGCGGCCTAGATAGAGGTAGCCGCGACCGGACTCATGGTAAAGATAGATTATTACACCTAGTTGCATATGTCGAGTACTGAATCTTTGGCTTCTGTCAATTCATGCTGTGCCATTAGGTCAAATATCATTTAGTTTTTCATGATTAAACTTCTAATGACCTTTTTACAAAACCCATACTATTTGAACTACCTCACTACTACTAAACTTTTTCCAACAACTAATTGGTCGATAATTAGAGATTAATTTTCAAAGCCGTCCTTTTTCCTCATGGCAATGATTATACATTGCAGATTATATCAGTCTAACATAATTATGATTGTGCACTCCCCTATATAAATAGGATACTCACAACAGCAATAACTTATTCTAATAGCACAAGAATAAATCCATCACCACACACATGGAAGACTCATCATCACCGAGTCCAGCCAGAATGTTATCCAAGCCATTGCACCAAAACAAGCCCACCTCAGAAATCAAGCTATTTGGTGTCCAATTAACAGACCCTGAAGAAAAATTAGTAATGCAACCAAACCCAGATCCCCGTGAAGAGAACTGTATCAACCAGAGGAAGTTCGAGTGCCACTACTGCAGGCGAGCGTTCGCCAACTCCCAGGCTCTGGGAGGCCACCAGAATGCTCACAAGAGGGAGCGACGACGAGTGAGGCGCGCAAACGTGTACAGCTCGTACCGCCGCCTCCTCGCCGCAGCCCCGATAGTTGACCCACACGCGGCCAAGTCATTACCGCCCTCCAATAATAGTACTACTTCGGGAGCTAACTTGTTTAGGCCACAATTAGTACAAGCAAGTTGCTACAATTTTTCCAATGGTTTCCCTTCACGGCCCTCGTTGATCCGACCATTTCCACCCCAAGTATATGTTCCTCATCATCGGCCGTTGTATGTTGCGGCCGTCGTGACACTGCCGGCACCGTTTCCGGGGAGGATATTGTTGCCGGATAATAAGGATGTTGGTGTCGATCTGTGTCTGAAACTTACTCCCTCGGGTTAGTGCAACGAGATATTTAGTTTGACTCGTGTGACATTTTATGTTTTTCTTTTCTTTTAAATTTCTGATTTCCGGGAGCTGGATTAACTATTTCCGTGGGTTGTTCACGGAAGCTTGGGGGATCTTTTAATATCTAGCGGAAGGAGTGATCATTTAATTGAAATCCGATAATATTGCTTCTCTCTGTGTGCCAATTTTAATTTCTACTTCGTTTTAGCTAATTTTCTAAGCCGTACCGGAAGGCGTCGCCCTCCTGTTAACAGCCAAATAAAGTAAATACAAGACGGTTATTGTGAAGATTACGACGTGAATTTGATTATAAATAGTAATAATTTTCAAGATTTTAAAATGAACATATTGATTTTAAAATGATATTAGAGTACATCGATCTCGTTCTCGTTGTTGTCCTCAAACGCGTAAATTTTATTATAAGTGTTGAAAATTCACAAATTAGATTATTTTTGTGCCACCTCGTAACTGTACACTTATTGGGCCGACTAATCTAAATTTAAGACGAGGTTTTTTAAATGTGGAAAAACTCTCAGGACAAATTTTCAACATTACTGTTTTCAAATGGTTCAAACTCGAGACTTTTTAGTTAAGTTATAACAACATTCTCATTAGTTAATTTAAGTAATTGTTTAAGGTAAATAGACCCTATCTTTAGAATTATTAACAATTTTTCACAGATTTACACCATAAATGAAACTCGTGGTTGCTGAATTTTCTCATATTTTATCTCTCTTTGACCATTGAATCAGCCTTCACTGACAGACGGTTTAACTAATTGGTTATACCGTTACCAGTTTGTGCACTAATCAAAGAGCTTGCACATTATAATTGAAGATGTTTTATGCACTGACATCCAAAAAGAATAATTTAGATTATGTACAATCGATCTAAACGACCCAATAAATTAATACCAAATTAAACCCGGATCACATAATTTTGTTTTGAATATTAGTTACAGGAATCAGTACTTATTGATGATCACACAGATCGGAGCAGTCAACAGTCAAGTACTTGAGAAAGCTCGATCTTTTCTTTTTTTTCTAGTTTTTTCAAAAAGGAATGACGAAAAAACACGGAAACATGAATTCGAGAAACGACAGAAAAACATATAGATGGAACATGTTCTTCAACCAATGCAATTATTTGACAGTAGATGTAGTACAAATTACACCCAAGTTTTTTGAAAAAAAGTAAGAACATGTTACATCTTGAAAATAACGAAAAATATCATGAAGATAAGAAAAAAATGTATATATTTTAAATAATTTATTTATGCCTGCTAATAGACCATATCGTAAATAACTTTTAAAAGACCTAACTGACTTGTGATGAAAAATACCTGGTCCATATAAATTTGTGATTGATCCATATAAAATCTTATCACTCAGAACAACAATTGATAACACAATACAAGATAAATAGATAAATTTTAACCTTTGCCCAACTAGAATAACCATCGGTCTAATTAATGCACTCTTACAGCAAAATGTATTGTTTATACTAACCGCCCAATATCGAATCCAAAACAGGGGGAAGTTCAGAAGGTAGCAACGTGAGCATTATGACCAAACACAATCAGCGGAACCAGAACCCAAGAACCCCTGTCCATGTTCCGGCTCAACAGATCTCATTGCCCCCCAGTCTCAAAGACACCTTCTAACAAATCAATTATATTTAGTTAATTTAAATGATAAGATAATATTTCAATTATTGTAATTAATAATTCCGATATCATCCAGAGAGAATAATCATTAAATACAATTCGATTCTAGATGATTAATCGTTATGGTTAATCGCAACATAATGAATTCAAAGATTCCTTCCTTGTTTCCCTCCCACTTAGATTTCCCTTCCAACTATATCTTTCTACTTTTTTATCCTCCGTCGTACATTTCTCACCTCGAACCCTACGGCCCTTTATATACCCCACAACACCCTTCGCATTCTCCCTCCCTCTCTTACCAATAATACTACCACTTAGAAACCCTGTGTTTTTGTCCCGGGCGGAGGGTATGGTCGAGTACGGGCACGGGCCGGGCCGGGGAATGGAGGTGGTGAGCGGGAAGGCGGGTCGGGTGGCGGATCCGGACCCGGGGACCGGGTGGGGCCTCGGGGATCCGGAGACGAAGAGGAAGAAGAGGGTCGCTAGGTACAAGGCTTATACCGTGGAGGGCAAGGTGAAGGCCTCTTTTAGAAAAGGGCTCCGATGGGTTAAGAACAAGTGCTCCCGGATGATCCACGGCTACTGACGATCGACGACTTGATCCAACGGCTGTGATTTGTCCTCTTTCTTATAAGATGGAACCATTTTTTAGGCAATCGAAATATGTTGTTTTCTTTGTTGGGATTAGCGGCTGATGTTGTGCTTTATTTTATTTGTAATTTGTTTAGTAAGTAAGGAAACAAAATTTGAAACGTGTAACATATATAATTTATTAGTTAATTTTTTTTGAAAGGTAAATTTTTTACACTACACCAGAATTTGAACCCTAAAAATTTGTGCCGTTAGGCTAAATAGTATTTGACATATAATTTATTAGTTAATTACTTGGGCGAAAATATGTTTTTAGCCACGTCTATAATAGTAGTTTCTTAGAATAACCAAACTTATTTGTTTTTCTTTGAAATGAATAGTGATTTTCTTTTTTACAGGAAAGTGGATCGTTTATAAAGTCCTTGAAGTCTAAGTGTTCCAATGAAAAAAGATCGGGATAAAGATTTTATTTATTACAATACGTCATTTATTGTATCAATGATTGTTTATCTTTTCCATAAATGATTAAGAGTTAATTTTACAAAAAAGAACCACACGAAAAACAAATGTTGTTTATTCTCAATAATTGATAAATTAAAGTTCCTCCAAAATGAATTCCGACAAATTAATGAATTATTGACCAGACATCAATTTTATTGATCCGAATCAATAAATGAGGGGATTCAAATGTGGGGATGTTGGGATACAAGTGGGCTTTCTTTATGACGCGCCCAATGGGGCAAGACCTTGGCAATTGAAGGTTTCCCGTGTATGGGCTAATTCCAACATGCATACCATGGCTAATTCCAATATAACATAATAGAGAGAGATCTGAAATTTAGATTCAAACTTTTAAAACGTATTTCATAAAAAACGAAAAAATACATTGTTTTCCAATAATAAGAACATGCAAGACTAAAACAACAGAAGAGGTTCCAACATAGACATCAACTATGTCCCAAAAACTACATCATTCCCCACCCAGTATTTTTCCCATTTCCGGGACGGACAATAACAAGAAAGAAAAAAAAAAAGCTGGACCACCAAATGAAATACATGAGTAATTAAAGGCATATAAAAATTCTCGTACAGACACCAAACAGATATCAGGATACGAATTTCCTATATTGCCATTCCGCCCCATCAAAGAGGGCAAGCTTAACTATTTATTAATTGAAGGATCAAATGGTAATTAACAGCATGTAGTTGTTCACCTCTTGTGGTGGGTCTCAAGTTGATCCCTCATTTGCGCGTAGAAGCTTGCAATGAAGGCGTCGGCCTTAGAATCAATCATATCATCGGCGCACTTGTCGTCGTAGTATTTGTCCTCTTCGTCCTCCTCGGACTCCTCCTCGTCTTCCTCGTCGAATTCGCTCTCCTTCCGGAGCAGCTGCAGGAGGTCGTTGGCCGAGGCGTACCGGCTCGCGGTGGAGGCGGACGGCGACGCCCATGCCGAGCTGCCCATGGAAGGCGTGTAAGCCTCGAATGGCTCCGGGAATATCGCTTGCTCGGTGGGCTCGGGCCGAGGAGGAGGAGGAGACTCGGTCTGGTCGCTTTGGAGGTGCAATGGGCGGATGGACCCCACAACGTTCCTCAAGGCCGAGGCCGCTTGGACCTGCGTTGACTTTGACTTTCCTCTTCCGAACCTGAACGCGTGCATGGCCACCCTGAAGAAGTTCATTGGGCCGGCCTTCTTTTTCTTCTTGGGCAACGTTGCATGGCCATTGTCGGTGATGATCATGGTAGAAGATTTGGCATGGGGGACGATGGCTGATTCTTGCCTGTTTTCCATGAGGATCAGAAGAAGACCGATCCCAATGTAATTTTCGGATACCAGATGGTTTCGACGAGGAGCCCCTTGCCCTGCAGAAAGCAGGGTGGTGGGAAGGAACTTGGGGAAGGAGAGAGATTGAACGGAAGGGAATTATATAGGGAGGGTAAAGGGGAGAGAGAGATTCAAGGGTGGAACTATATTTGTACGGTTTGGTGTAAATGGTGGCCATTGAGGTATATTCTGAGGTTCCCTAATTGCTTAATTGGCAATACCATGCCTCAACCAATTTACTAATTTTGGAGGATACAGCTCACTACTTTACAAATCTCAAATACATTCTTCTCCATTTTAAAAAGGCCATGTTACAATAGTTGGAACACGAATTAAACGGAAAAAATATTAGTGGCTCAACCGAATTATTCTATTATATTTCTTAGAAATATAGATCGAAGGAATTCTTCTATAAAAAATAGAAATCAACCAAATTAGAGAGATTTGTTCTATAACAAGAATTCAAAAAATTGGTGAAGCTAGTCACTGTGATTTAAAAACTCTAGAATTACTTGAAATACTAATTCAAGTAGTTTAAAAAAATATATGTACCTTACTAGAACAACTTCGTAAAATCTAGTAAGCCAAGACAACTTGTAAGAAACTTATATATTGTATTTTTATGGGAATTTTCTTTATTTTAGTATAAGAAAAACGTAAATACGTCAAATCATATATTATGATTGACTTTGTAAATGAAGATGCACTATCATAAAATAGCTAGCTCCTATTTGTTTGTACACTAGTTTAAAACACTGCTGAATAAAGCGTTTTCAGTCCAGAAATAATCGTTCTCTCTGAATCAACAAACAATTAACTTCCATACGAAAAAGAATTGTATTGGCTGAAATTGAAGAGCTAGACGAGGTTCGGAGAATAGAGCTCGCGAACAAGGTATTGGGTTAGACTGTTAGTATGGGCGTGATTTGGGAGTTGGACACACCTAAGGCTTTCCAAGCCATTAGAACTGCACCAAGGGAAAACATCAAACAAAGACTCATGATCCTCCGTAATTTAGGATGATATTTTTATTGTACTTAGATAACATTTATCATAAGTTATTATGATATGTGTCTATCTTGTATCTTAGTTATTGTGCTAGATGTACGTAATTATCTTGGGTGGTTTTTTTGAAGAGTAATACAATTTTACTTGTCAAAAAAAAATCTTTTGAAACTTGAAAAAAGTATATTGGCAAGCAAATCAAACCAAATTGGATTCAATATATTCAGTATTTATAAGTTTATCTAAATTAATATATCTCATTAATTTTTCCTTTTTAAATAAATTTATCACACGAGTCCGGTTTTCATTTAGGGGAATTTTTTTGCTCCACATAAGACCTGTTAAGGGGGAATTGCTAGTTATTTGCCCCGCACAAGACCTTTCGTTGCGGTCGTAACGTCGCTATATGGCAATTTTCATTTTACAATAGCCGTAAATAGTATTTAATTAACAACAATGACCAGAGAGTTCTTGAATTTCGTTCAATCAGTGTTCAACCTCGAATCCTTATTTTGATACTTTTCAGAAGTTAAATTCGACTTAAATTTTTATGGGAAAAATCCACTTAAGTACCCTGTGATATCGCAAGAAATTAAGTCAGTACCCTGTGATTTAAAATGTATCAATGGAGTCAAACTTATTCTAATTAATATCAATTAGAGGCCCGGGCAGCTGCCCGAAATATGCCCGTCTTGCCTGGACCCTGCTCAGCCACGCGGACCAACCACGTGAGAGTTTTTTGATGATGTGGCGCCACGTCGACCCCTCTCCCCTCCTTTTCCTCTCTCTCCTCCCCACATCCACCAGAAAATTCCGAGACCTAACCCAGGTCTCACCACCATCCCGTGGACCCCACTGCTGGCCCACCCCAACCGCAGACCCGCAACGAACTTCATCACTAACTGGAAAGTAAGGCGGTCGGGCTTGACGAGGGCGTTGAAGGTGAAGAGGTTGCGGGGGGCGGAGTGGCAGAAGATGGAGAGGGAATAAGAGGGAGGGGAGCCACGGAGGGAGGTGGTGGAGATGAGCTGGGTGGTGGAGGCGAGGGCGCGGGAGAAAGCAGATCCCGTGGCGGTGGAGGCGGTGGATTTTACTCCGACGAGGAGGAGGACGGCGGCGAAGACAACCCTGAAGCGGTAGTGCATACTCTCTCTCTCTCTCTCTCTCTCTCTCTCGGTAGTGCATTTGGATGTGAAGCGAAGCCGGAGTAGGAGAGAGAAGGAGAGGGAGTGTAGATCAGTGATGAGGAGGTCGCGGCAGAGGGGAAGCGGGGTCCACCTGACGGCGGTTATGAACGGGGAGAGGGAAGGGCAGAGATGGCGGATCCGAAGGGGAAGGCGATTGGATCCTCGATTAATATATAGATAGTTTTTTCCCCTTTTTTTTTGTCCTCTCGGCCCTGGATTTTGGGAGGAGGAGGAGGAAGAAGAAGAGGGGGAAGAAAGAGAAGATCTACGTGGCGCCATCTCATCAGATTGTGCTGATGTGGCAGGTCCAGATAGACGGGCAGTGCTCAGGTAGGTCAGGGAGTGTCCGGGCAGCTGCCCGGGCCTCTAATTGATGTTACTTGGAATAAGTCTGACTCAATTGATACATTTTAAACTACAGAGTACTGATTTAATTTTTCACGATACTATAAGGTACTTAAGTGGACTTTTTCCAATTTTTATTATTCGGAGCGAACCGATATAAAAAAAAATTCAAGGCGAGCTTTTAACGAAGGTTCGTTCTAACGGCTGCCTGGCTCCTCAATAAAGTTTTTGACGCGCTTTGAAAATAACAACTAAACACCAAAAAGACCATAGAATATCTAATAAGCTACTAAATAATTATAAAATCGCACATAAATATCTAGCATGACCATATCATGTTACCAACCACAAATATTTGTCCGTAGCATCATAAAGCCATTTTAATTCGATTTTTTCAAATTTGAGAAGTGAAGTAACATGATGGTGCGGCTTAACTTTAATTTTCTCAAGGAATTTATCATATCAAAATTAAGAAAATTAAGCTTTTTTCGATAAATATATAAATATCAAAATAAAAATGTAAATGCAGTGGATGATGTTAAAAGTCACGAGGTATCTAAAATCTCGGCTTATAAAGTTATTCATATATTATATTTGGTTAAAATATTTGTTTATAACAAGACGACGATTACTAGGACTATTTAAAAATAATTCAAAAGATGAATAGTGATAGAAAAATTATCGAACAAGCATATGTAGCACAAATTAGTATTTTAAAATATTTTTTAAATTCGTAAAGTATGTAAAAATATATGTAATTACTAATTATTCAAAAATATTACTTTATGTACTAACATAATATTATATTAGTTATTAAACTTTTAACATTGGTCCTGACTTAAAAACAAAACTTTTTATTAATTTAGAGTGATTATCACTTTATAGAAAATGACTTTATTTAAATTTCATACTAGGTTTAAACTCGAAATCTTTGCAAAATATAATTCTCTTAATGCTTAACCAATATGCAAGCTCCCGAGAAGAAAATAAGTTTGGCTCCCAAATTTAAGACAAGAGTAAGAAATCTGAGTGGTCTCCAAGTCAGATCATGCAAACACATTATAGTTCCTCATACATTTAAAAAGAAAAAATATATACCAATGGAAATCGATCCAGTGGTAAAGTGGTAAGTAACTTGGATTAACTTAAAAAAATTTTGGGTTCAAGCCTCATGAATGTAAAAATATTATTGGAATTATTATCCCTAAAGTAAGATCTGCAATAGTCGACTCTAAATATGAGAACTTAAACCAAAAAAAATCAAGTGAATTGATTCAAGTAATAAATATTTAAATTTATTAAGAATATTTTAAATACAAATTTTATAAATTACAAATATAAAAAATATTATTTACAAAATTAAGGCCGGACATCATTGAACTCTAAATGCCAGGGCCAAGATTTAAAAAAACGTACGTTCTCCACGTTGACATTTCTTTTTCTTCTTCGATTTGCCATGTTCACATTGACCTTATAAGTTATAAAAACGCCCTTTAATTAATTAATTTGTTGCTACCGTTGCAAGCTTCCAGAAGGGGTTTTCATTTTTTAATTATCTGCAAGAACACATCCAGAAGGTTTACGTTATAGAATCAACATGAATAAATTAATTTAATCAATCGAGTCTATCTTTTCCAATTTAATATGGTTGTTAAGCTTTCCTATGCCTTAAAAAAAGGAGGGGCAAATGGAATTCACATCAAATGATTAGTACGTCTCAAAAAACGGTTTAGGGAATCAATCATACATCTCATAGGAACGCAAGACAAATTGTGAGCAGCATTATACTCGTAGTAGTTTTTAAAAATATCTATCAATCAGATTAACTAATAGATTGTTTTAATATAACTAAAATATATCGAGTTTTATCACATATAAATATTATAATGTTAAATATTTGTTATCACAAATTATGTAATATTTAAAATTTTATCTGACTAACTTAAATTCGTGAATTAAGTAAGTATCCAGATTCGAGTGTCAAAAAATTTGCTCCACCACCGCAAGGTTGTCAAAATCGGGATCCCACTGAAGATCGCTTGGGTATAGAAAAATCGTAGATCGGAAAATCGTAACACGGATCATAAGATCCCACGAAATAGACAAAATTATAGAAATAACTAAAAAAAATAACCTTAACATATAAGCCACAAATACTCATTGTCTCAACGTCATCTAAAAACATAACTTTCTCAAACATCATCTTAAAAATTTTAATAACATAGCATTGAAGTCATCTTGATTAGACCCAACAACTTCCATTCAATCGTCATCTCTTACTCCATCAAATTCATCATCAAGGTTGTGAATCTTCAACTCATCTTCAGCGGTGTTCTCCTTCATTTTGGATCCTGCGATCTTACTCAGCGATCCCACCGATCTGTTCAACATTTCAATTTTGTATAGGATCCAGCACGGTGGAGCAATAGCGACTCGTAAAATCGTGCGATCTTACGAGGATAATTACGATCCTGACAACATTGCACCACCGTAAGAAATTTCATATACTTAATAATTATTTATAGCTGCTTATTTTTTATTGAATGAAATATTATTACTGTTCTCGACATAAAAATAAGTAGCGCGGAAACCAGACCTGGCTGCTTCCTAGCAAACAATAAGGTGTTTGCCCAGCAAGCCACAGGGGTCAACTCAAGCCTTATAAAATAGATTAAGCCTCCAGCCTTGTACAACCCGCGTACAGCGTGTAAGCCCCACACCTTCCCGCCGCCCATCGCTCTCCTTTTTTTACATCATCTCGTGTCAGATTTATTTTGCCAAGTAATTCAGATTTGAATTGAGTTAGAATTTTAAATTTGTCAAAATTTTTCTATTAAATATCTAACACTGCTACATTTACAAAAATCCGAAATTGAAACGGTATTAAACTAGAATAATTATCGGCCATCGCTCTCATTTCCCACGCTTTTCTAAGAAGAAACCACCAAACAACACCGCGTCTCAATTTCCCCCTCATTTCATGTATATAATACGCTTCACTTATCACCCCTTTTCTCCCACCAACCCAACCAGTATCCTAAGCTGATCACCAAAGAAAAGAGAAGAGAAGCATCTTTTAAAAGCTAGAAACCCACCCTTTTTGGATACATTTCTTGAGCAAAGGAGAAAGAGATGCCAAAGAAGACATATCGCCAGCTGATCGGTCGTCGAGCATGGAGCGTCCTGCGCCTTGCATTGCTATGGACGAGGAAAGGCGGCTTGTTTAAGAGAAGGTTGATGATGGAGCTTCGCGTGGTCCCCAAGTTTCTGAAGAGCCTAGGGAACCCTACTCCTCGAGGCCAGATATCCTACAGCAGGGAGAAGGAGCTCTCCTTCGACAAGACCCCCGTTTTCCACGTGAAGATGTACAGGCCGGCCTCGACGAGGTTCAGCATTCCTTGTATTAATCCTCCCGAGGTTGACCTGGATTACGAGTTCGACGAGGACGACGAAGAGACCCGCAGGGGGTGTGACTATGAGCGTGAGTTTGGTGGGAGGGTCAGTTTCTTGACGAGCCAAGAAGATGGCTACGAGGAGGAAGGGATTGACTTGAGAGCTGAGGAGTTCATTGCCAAGTTCTATGAGCAAATGAAGCTTCAAAGACAGATCTCTTACCTGCAGTACAATGAGAGATTGAATAACAGTCATTAAGCTTGCTCCATTGTACTAAGAAATTTTGTGAAGTTTCTTTTTTCTCCCTTCTCGGAGTCTTTTTTTTTCCTCCATTGTCGGAGTCTTTTCTTGCGACGCATTCGACAACGGATATAACTTCTTTTTTTCCCCTGAGCTCAATATTGAGGAGTGTTTTTCTTATCTATTATTCGCAAAGTGACTCTCCCAATGATGTTTCTTCCCTGACCAGTTAGTTCCTAACGAACTCTCTGCAAGAATGAAGCTGGTGGCGGCTCATGATTCAAAATTTTAAGAGAGAATTATTCTCTAGTCTTTCAGGTTTGTTTAAATATACTCAAAAGTTTTTCACCGACGTTTCTCTAGCTTGCTTTAATTATATTTTTGGGTCTCTCAATAAATTTTTTTTGTTATTAAAATGATGAAAATATTTTTTAAAAAAAAATTGCTTACCTCTCTCTTCGTCCTCAGGGACCACAATTAAAAATCAAACATCAAAGAAGAAGCTATGAAAATCACGAACTATATTGAAAATTAAAAATCTAAGAACACCAATTAATTAACCCAACCCAGGGACCATCAAAATTAATTAACCCAACACCAATTATGTTGAAAAGCTTCTGCGTTCGATTGAACTTACACAAGAACACCCAAGAACAAATTCGACATAAAGCAAGAGCACCCAAAAACGAAATTCGGCCTAAAGCAAGAGCACCCAATCCTTGCTTATCGTCTCCTTCTTCCCCTTCTTCCTTCCCATCTCTGTCCTCGTCGTCTCCGCCGTCGCCTCCGGACTCTGGAACGGCAGAGGGAACGATAACGACGAGGATGGGCCACCGGTGGTGGCTTAAAGAAAAAGAGGCGAAGGAGGGGGAGGTCAGGGGGTAAGGGGATAGGTGGAGGCGGCCACGTCGACGCTTGTCGACGAGTCGGGGAGCCGTTTCGTGGAGCTCAGCCGAGGGAATCTCCAGCAGAAGGACTGGCAGGCCGTTTCGTGGAGGACGACCTTCGGGTTGGAGGACGCCTGGACTCGGGTCGACAAACGGTGCCTCGTCGTCAGAGGATGACGACATACGGTGCTCAGGGCGTGTGACGTCGTCGCGGCGGGTAGGGTCCAAATCGGTCCTCGGACGGGTTCAAATCAAAACCCTTCCCCATCGCGGCGGCGGGCAGGGGAGGAACGGTCAGTGACGGAGGAGGGAGGCGGAGTCCTGCTCGTCGTCATGAAGCTCTTCTTCTTCTTCAATGGTCGCCGCCGTCAATTTTTTTTTGGGGTGGTATTGCAGCTCGAGGAGGCGGAGACGAAGTTGAACAAAATTGGGTTTAGGGAAAGGTTGAAACTTAAACCTAATAAATGACTAAAGCTTGGTGTATGAGGATTGGGTTTTAATTTAAACGATTGTTAATTTTTGGTGTTTAATTAATTGGATTGGATTCTCGTGATTTTGGGTTTGATTTTATTTTATTTTTATTGTTGTATTTGTCCCTAGAAAGTGGAAAGAGATGATGATGTCATTGGCTAGAAGTAGAATAAGAGATATCATCGGTTTTTTTTGTCCTAAGGGTATTTTCGTCATTTCATTGACAAAAATGAAAAAAAAGTTATTAACGTGCGTTAGGGACTCGAAAGTATAATAAAAGCAAACTAGAGGGATGTCGGCATGTATTTTACAAATAGAATAGACTTTTGAGTATATTTAGCAACAGAGTAATTTTCCCAAATTTTAATGATAATTAGACTATTTAAAAAAAAAAGGGGAAATTGCAATTAGACTTAATAACCACACAGTGGATGGTTCTCCACTCAAAATACACTAGTTCAAGAAAGCAATCTAGAACTCAATGAAGTCCCAACAACCACAGGGTAATATGCTTCGGCTAATCAAATCTAGTAACAATCCAATTCTAATGAATTCACTGGCTACAAAGGGGAACTGCAGCTATGTTGCTCCCGAAGCAAAGGGGGTCCTAAATCCTAAACGCAAAAGCCTTTAAATAGGACTAGCGCTGGATATATGTCTACCTACTATCCGGGGCAGAAGATGCCGGAGCAGAAGTCTGCAAAAACTATCTTCTATCTTCTCCTGCATCAAAAGCAGGGGGCGGGTTATGCAGCACGTATGCAACAACGATCGAGTGTCTTGACGATGGAACAACCCGTTCGTACCTTGTAAACAACAAATTCATCTGTTCATATTCCATTCCGATGAGTGGTAAGATGTGATTTCAGCTGTTTCGTTGCTGCCAATATAAAACCTGAAAGATGAAGGGCAATGAGAAAGATCGGAAGACTATGAGATCGATCAAGAAGAAAGAGATGTGAACTATTCCAATAACTAATCCATCAATGCAAGATATAGCTTCAAGAATTGTTTTTTTGTTGTTATTTCCAACTTTGGGCATGAATTTTCCACATAGGAAGTGGAGCATGTTCCAAGAGCATACTTTTTTTTAAAGGTAAATTATTACACCATGATATTGCCAAGGTTTGAACCTTGGACCTCCTACGTATTTACAACGCCTTGTGCATGTTCCAAGAGCATACTAAAACCTGAAAAATAATACTGGTCTCAGTCATCAAGTACCTAAAAAAGGAGCTGACGGCCGCCCAGGACGTGATTTAAACTCTGGATGAAATTGCACACCAACATAGAATGGATGACCAGGGAGCTCCAAAATCTGTGCAATGGGACAATAAATGTCCATGGATTCAAGAAATAGGTGAATGATAAAGCCATCAACCTCCCACACGCCAAGAAGATATTGATTCAAAGGAAAAATATGATAATCTACTGAATGGAAGTCTAACCTCCATACGCCTTCCGGTTTCATCTCTCCCAACAAACTTTAATCCTGCTTGTTCAAGGACAGCTACCTTCTCAGGATTTACCTGCTCCGCAAAAAGAAAAAGTCATCCCTCCAAGATATACGTGTAGCAGAGTAAAATCTTGTAGGTTAGCCACAACCAGTTTAAACTAACCTCGTATCTATGTCGATGCCGCTCCTCTACGAATGGATTGTTACCATACCTAGAATTTAATCAAAATTAGGATTTTGATGGAGCATATGCAAATAAAAACAAGTTCAGCATTGTATCAGAAACTATTGACTTGCTTTAACTTTAACATCAGCAGTCTCAGATTCAAACTGGGTTGCTGATTTAGAAAATGACAAGAAAACAAAAATAACGTTTATCAACAGTGATGGTGCATCATGTATTTCCAACTTTTAGAAGTGCCTTTCTTACGCTATAGCTGCAAAGCATAAAAGCCTCCAGCATCATCCCCCAGCCTTTTGTCATTCATTCCTTGTATATGTTTACTATCCTTGCTATATAACATCAAGCATACTTGACAAAAATATAAATATAAAACGTCACGCTTGAACATGTTAACCCCGAGCATTCTACTGAGTACAAGCTTTTTCCATGTGTATAATTTGGAGGGTGACTAGGAAAGGCACGTTTTCCAACAAGTGTGTGAAGTATGCAATAAGATACAGAAGAGAACCATCTACTTCTTTCTTGAGAGATCTCTGAGATTTCCAGAGAGAATGATACGCAAATCTACATACAGTTTAGCAGTAGTACAATCAGGAGTCTGGAAGATTGTCTTTCGAGATCCTAATCTCATTGTGCTTCCCATGTGTGTCCTTGAACCCTGCATTCAAATGGAAAATAATAAAACATGACACTCAAGTGATGAAAAAAGTACGTGATACTGCCATAGCATACCTCGGGCATGAAGATTACAAAAGGATCAGGTGTTTCTTTGTCAAATTCGGTACTGTTTGCACTTTTCGACCTCAAAACCTAAGACAAATGATCAGAGAAGAGTTACAGGTGCCAAATATAAATGGAAAACCTGACCATGCCACTTACTGATCTTGCATATTCGATCACAGAGATCTGCATGCCCAAACAAATTCCAAGATAAGGAACATTATTTTCTCTAGCATACTTGGCAGCCAGTATCATTCCTCTTACACCACGGTCCCCAAAACCTCCTGGAACCAGCACGCAAGCAGCATTCTGCAGGGGAATTGTCAGAAATAGTCAAGGATCATCCGAAGAATTATGAAATTAAGGGGAAAAGGGGGGCTGTAAGAGGCAGCCAGTAGCATTCTGCACGCAACTCCTAGATTTTATCTCGTACATTTTCCTGCCTGATGTAAGAGGCAGCCATAAGTCTGATCGTAAGAGATTGTACACGCAAATGTCAATTCTTAGACAGGATTAATCTCAACAACCAAAGATGTCCATGAATTTCACCCAAAAGAAAGTTCTCCGTGGAAGAGGTTTTATTTTGCTACATAAGCTAGGATTTAATTAAAAGGCACCAAGGGGGTAAGCCCATGTACTTAAAAGGACCTATTACAATCCTCCACAAAATCAACAAAGTTTAACCCATACTAAATGATTTCCCTCTATACCAAAAGGACAAGTGTCTATACCACCTATCCACGTTAGAATTCTTCCCCATCAAACACCCTCCGGTTCCTCTCTCCCCATAACCATTGCATGTTCTCCATGGAAGAGTAACCACATATGAGAACCAGAATCAAACAATGAGAAAAAGCTACAATAATTGGTTATCAATCTCACCCTCAATGTCTCCCATGCTGCGGCATGAGCTGCTGGTGCCTGTATCAGGTATAGAAATGTTCAGAAAGCTGATCATTTAATGCAATACTGCTACACATACACCAATATAACTACGAGTCATTACTGTTTTTGCACTTTCGTCTTCAAGATCAGAAGCTGCAACCCAATCAATGGATGGCTTCAACGAGCATGCAATGCATGCGTGTAGAAGAGCCTGAAAGATACAGAAAACACACAAATAAAAATCCTTAATGAAAATGGAAGCATTCTGCTTTAAGGAAAGGCCATCTACTTACAACGCAACGGTTGGGAAGTAATAAGACTTATTATCACAATTTGACTGGCAACATGGAGTACATAAGACTCAAATTATTGAGCACAAGTAATGAGTATGAGGGTCATTCAGTGAAGATTGGAGTTTCATCTATTGTAAGAGAAAATGCTTAAAAGACTTTACAGGTCTAGATCAAACCAAAATGCTACTCTTGATAGAAGCACACACAGATTCGACAGACCCAGAAGGTAACATTTTATTTCTTATGAGTTGTGTCTCAATCTGTTTGAATGGGGAGCTTTTTTTCAATTGACGAATCAGTTTGAATGTCAACCATAACTGAATGGTAAAAAAGAGTTGAACTGGTAGCACACCTTGACAACAGATAGATATGAATCTGTCAAGCCGACATATTTTCCAACCATCGCTATCCTCACCTGCCACATAAAATATTCTCATCTCAGGAAATGTAAAGAGTAACCAAATATAGAGAGTAGAAGAGCACGGTGCACCCATATGCCAAGTTTTCAGAAATACTAACAGAGTTACTGATGTTATCATAAGTTTCAGCCATCTGGGTCCAATCTCGTAAATCAGGAGGTGTGGCAATGCTGAAAGAACAATAGAGCATTGAGTATGCTCCAAAGAGAAGTTCTGACAACCACATAAAAATGTCTCCTTGAACAGAAAGTAGCATATGGTAAAAAAATATTTGCCATCATTTTCTCGCTCCACTAAAAGAAAATTCTGCAATAACTCTCCATACATAAACAGCTTCAATCTTTATAAATCTCAAGAGAAGAAAGGAGAGACAATCAACCTGATTAAGTTTAGCTGTTCCAAAATTGCATGATGAGCATTTTGATTCTGAGTAAAAGAAGAATGTTAAAAGTTAGTGGAATTTCTCTTATTGAATGTGAAAATCTGTTTCAGGAAAAAGGAATCAAAGAACTGAATGCACCCACCCTAAGTAACAGCGGGACATGCCAAATGTTTGGAACATCATGGATATTGATGATATTGGCAGCCTGGTGCAACACAGAGTTAAAATCTCCATATATTGAGAAATAACTACGACCGGACTTGTCAAAAAGCCAAACCCATTCCAACTTACTGGAACATGGCAAAACTGCGAAAGCTTTTCTTTTGTATTATCCAGCAATGGCTGCAGGTCAAATGGGAAAAGTCATTTTGTGCCCTTGTATTCTATTCGAACAGTGGATAGATGCAAAGGTGCCAAAACATTTATGGTGAATACAACCGAACCAAATTAACTCAAGCCTCTAACTAATGCCAGCAGAATAGGGTTCCCAAGGGAGAAACCATTTACCTGCGCAGAGCGGCATGCCAAAAGATGTGGGGTCAAGCCTAATGCTCGCAACTCCCTGACACTGTGTTGAGTAGGCTTTGTTTTCTGCATGCAAATTGTTAGAGTTACAATCTCCAATTCAAACGTGACCAACATTGGCACCGGAATTGAAAATAGAGAACACTGATGTTATGCAATTATGATACAATAAATAAAAGAACACATGACATTACTTGCTCTCCAACGACGCCTATCACAGGTATCAGGCTAACGTGGATCAGACAGAAGTTATCTTGCCCTGCACAAGGAGCATAGCGTACGTCAAATAATTGATACAAGAGAAGTAATTCGGTCATTGAGAACCTCAGTTTCAAAATGAGGTTACATACAAGAGAAAAGCATTGACTGCAACCCCAGGGAAAAAAACAAAAAAGAAAAGCTAATACTTTTCCAGTACATAGTGCAGCCGTTATCATACCAACAGAAAAGGACAATTGCCGTAAAGCTTCAATAAATGGCATGGATTCTATGTCACCTGAAAAGACCAAAGAATGCAAAAGGGACAATATTAAAGGAAATGATAATAATAATAATTGTAGAAGGGAATGAATGTCTGTTCCGTTGAGCACATACCCACAGTTCCCCCCAATTCTATCACACATACATCTGCTGGGCCCTCCTGTCCATCCACAGAAGTGGCTGAAACTCGTTCAATCCAGTTCTTAATGGCATCAGTGACATGCGGGACCACCTGAATTTTTCATCCTAAACCCAAATCAGAAAAACCCATCACAGAAAATAAATGAAACAAGAAAACTGAAAAGGCTTAAGGTTTAGAAGAAACTAAACATGAAACCTGAACGGTCTTCCCGAGATAATCACCTCTCCTTTCTTTCTCAATGACTGACTGGAGCCACGCCGAATAACAAACAAGGAAAACAGCACGCCTCAGAGCTCGCTCGATATACATAAAACCAATATCCATGTCATCAACCAGTAAAGACGCTCTCAGATGAGGGGTTACCTGAAAAATCTTTCCAGTAGTAATGTTGTTGTCTTTGGTAAGCGTAATGTCGAGGAATCGCTCGTAGTTCCCCAAGTCCAAATCAACCTTTCTCCCAAGGAAAACACATAAATGGTAACAGAAAATCCCAAAGAAAATCGCCGAGTTGGCTTTAGAAGCGGTTTCTTGCCTACGCATCAAATGTAAGCTATTTAAATAAATTCAAAATAAATCAATAATAAATACAACACAGTACCTACCTCGCCACCATCATCAAGAACAAAAACCTCCCCGTGCTCGAAAGGGGACATGGTGCCCGCGTCCGTGTTCAGGTAAGGATCTACTTAGACGACCAAAACGACGCCGTGAGTCAATCACTCAAAACAAAAAACAAAACAAAAAAAGGAACTAAGCGAACCGATTTTAATAGAGGTGACGCGGAGGCCACAGGCTTTGAGGGCGACGCCGACGCTACTGGCGGTGACGCCCTTCCCGAGGCCGCTAACGACGCCGCCGGTGACCACCACGTACTTCATTGCTCGCTCGCTGGCCGCCGCTTCCAGGTTCGTGCAAAGTGTTTGTGCAAATGCCCCTAAGGGAACAGCCTCGCGGCCTCTACCTTTGCCGCGGATTACAGTTGCTGTTGTTGCTGCTGCTGCTGCTGCGAAGGATCTTCTTAACAAACCCACGAGCGGGCAGCGGATGTGTAGTGAGGTTGAGGTCTTGCCCAGTAGTACGATTTTATACATTATTTATTTATCCTCTCCCCCCCTTTTCTCCCCCCCCTCTCTCTCTCTCTCAACAAGCAGTTTTTTTTATAATTTTTTTCCTCCATAATGATTAAACTCATTTTTTATTAAAATAAATTTAAGAGAAAAGTCTATTTTAGTACCATGTGGTATCGCCAAAAATCACTTTAATATCTTGTGATAAAAAATATCAATCGAGTCAAATCTCACCCAATTTACATCACTTAGGTCCGCGAGCAGCTGCCCGAACTTGCCCGGACCTGCAGGGCACATTTTAGTACCTTGTGGTATTGAAAAAATCCAAAAATTTACCACAGAATACTAAAGTAATTTTTTATCAGTTGAATCAACATTTCACATGAGTTATTTCTCCAAAGGTGTTGAATAATTAACCAACTATCAAAATTCATCGAATTTTCTATTATTGAATGTAGAGATTTTTTTTAAATTTAAACTCTAAATAGTTATTATTCTATAAAAGCGTATTGTGACTTTTTATAATCCATCCTAAATAGTTTCAATTAAAAAATTAATCACACTTTTGTGTGAGCGACCGTTAGGTAGATGACCACCAATAAATGAGACATATCTCTATCAAAAAATAAATAAATAAAAGGATAATTGCCTAAGGTCCCTGGTATTTGAAAAAATATCTCTTTTAGTCCTTACTATTTTCAAAAGCCTTTCTCGGTCCTCATAGTTTGACATAATAACACTTTTTAGTCTCCGGCTACGGTACCAGAAAATTTCTCCAGCAAGATGGCACTTAAAAAGACCAAATTGCCCCTCAGTCAAAAAAATTTACCTTCTTCAACCTCTAGAACATGAAGAACACCAAAAACACCAACCCAAACCTAGAAAATAACACCCAGTTCAAACTTTAACCAAAGTCACATTTAAACTTTGTCAAAACTCGCAAATAATTGAACAAAAAAATTATCGACCCAATTCTAGAATTTGGGAAAAAACCCTAATCAAATTCACAAATCTCGGGGGCCAGTTCTGGAAGACAACATCGAGGTACTTCCAGTGGAAGAGCTTCTCACGAATTTCTCCAGCCTTCCATTGCTTCAGTCATCGCTGAGCTCAAGGTCCTCGTAGCCATCACCGTCGCCGCCGTGGGAAGAGCTTGGGAAGGTCGCTCGGGACTGACGAGTTTGAGGCGGCATGAACCTCGAGCGAGCCCAATTTTTTGTCACCATGGCCAACATTATCATCGACTTCATCGTTCCCCTCGTGTAGACCCTCAGTCCGCTTCTTTCCTTTCTGGACTATGCGTCATATCGGCCCTTGTCGTGAACCCTAAGTCGGCGGTCATGAACTTGGTTGCGAGGTCAAGCTTGTGGTGGGTACTCGAAGGAGTCCTCCTCCATCTCGGGGAGGACGTAGCCGGCGATACGGATGTGGGGCCAAGACAGGATGTGATTTTGGGGTTAAATTAATTTCTGATTCAATTAGTTTTGGTTTGCTGATTGGAAATTAATTTTCTCTTGTTTGATTTGGGGATTCAATTCTGGAATTGGGATTCTTGGTTGTTTAATTTAGTGTTCTTCATGTTAGTTCTTTAGGGGTGACTACGGTTCGGTATCGCAGTATTTTATCAAATCTTAATGCCGAACCAATTTAGACGGTATCAACCATTTACAACCGTCGGTGTCGCGATTGAACTCGAAACCATAGATTCGCGGTATGGCGGTTTGAAATCGCACCAAGCCCTTTTTTATTTTCAGGTGAGAAAAGCCCATTTTAGTTGGCCCAAACACGAAAATTTTATTTTTCTACTCTATTCAATCACAAAATAAAGGCAGTAAAATTAATTAAACCCATGAAAATAATAGCGAACATCCACTCCATTCTCTTGGAACCTCTGTCAAAATCAAAGGCGTATGAATTTCATGGAAACATCCAAGTATGTCAATAAGACACCAATCCACACAGAAACAACAGGGAAGAAATAGCACAAGCAATAATTAGGTGTCATTCAATCTAATCATAAATTAGGATAAGTTTAGCAAAGTCGAACAAGTTTAGCAAAGTCTCATCCATCAAAATAGTCAATTTGTGATAACAAAAAAGTACAACAAGTTGAACTCCAATTACATTTGCAGCATCCATCAAACATCCACCACTAGACATTTGTTGTCATCTTCTCGTTCAAATTCCTTTTCAAGTTCTGCAATAACACAGAAAATAAATTAAAATATAATCTGAAAATAAAAAGACAAAAACCAGAGAAAAGAAGCAAATTGCATACTGACCTTCAAGTATTTTGTTATCCTCCAATGGATCATCATCATCATCATCACTTGTGCGTGGCTTAATCCGCAACTAATTTTGAGCACAAACCAATGTTTCTACGGTTCTAGGCTTTAACGAGCTTCAGTGAGGGTCGAGCACGCGTCCACCCGTGCTAAAAGCATATTCTGAGGCAACGGTTGACACCGAAATTGCTAGCACGTCTCGCGCAATAGTAGCCATGATCAGATACTTCACAGTGTTAACTTTCCACCAACTCAAGATGTCAAAGTTAGCACAAGTTGCCTCCACTAGATCTTGCAAGTATTTGGCTAAATCTGTGCTTGTTTCAGTTGACTTATCCACCAAGATTTACTTATCCCATTCATCCCGAAATTTCAAATCTTTCGTGTCGTCAGCATCATTGATAACTTCATCATCTTCCATTCCCACATCAACTTGTTGTGATCTAGTTGAAGCAACAGAACTAGATAAAGATTTGCGATAACGCTCTTCATATTGCTCATATAACTGTGACAACATTGCACCCACTTTATCGGTATATGAATTGGCTTGTGCTTGGTCATATAATTGACCAAGTGCTCTCCTAACATACCTAATCTTGTATCGAGGATCTAAAACTACAGCAATATACAATAACCCGTTAGAGGATTCAAACTTACCCCAATACTTGTTACACTTCCACATCATCTTCGTCGCCATAGATGCCAACACTTTATCACTTAAAGAGACATGATGCTTGAGCACTCTACGCAAGTACACATAATCATAGAAAAATTCATTGGATGTGACACTTAGACTTGTAGAGAACTTCACTGTCATATCGTAAAATATCTTCAAAAACTTGATGAAACATCTTGCATTTTTTTAATCATCTTCGTTAGGAGGCATGATAACATTAATTGTACTCCCCGGATTTTTCTCATCCTTATCCTCATCCTCATCATCTCTATCTTGTTCAGGATCAATAAAGTAACTCAAATATCTTCCATCATCTCTCTCTAGTCGAGTGAAAGCTCTCTCGTATTTCTCAGCAGCATCTAACATCAAATATGTGGAATTCCACCTCGTTTTCACATCCATACACAATCCTTTCTTGCACTTTATGTTCGCGACTTTCACACAGTCACCAAAAATTTTTAGCCTAGGCGCAGAACTTCTTACATACTTCACTGCTTTTTGAATTTTGCTAACCGACTGCTTAATCTGCCTCAGTCCATTTCGCACAACTAAATTGAGAATATGTGCACAACACCTCATATGCAAATATTCATGATTAGATATTATGCTCTTTAATTTGTAACCCGTGGATGATTTCAAATTGCGCATAGCAGAATTATTTGAAGCAGCATCATTGTCCACGGTGATAGTTAATATCTTTTCAATCCCCTACTGAACTAAGCATTTCTCAATACTATCTCCAATTATCTCCCCCCTATGATTGTCAATTAGACAAAAGTTCAAAATCCTTTTTTGATAATTCTAATTCTCGTCAATCCAATGTCTAGTTAAACACATGTAATTCATAGTTTGGATTGATGTCCAAATATCGGTTGTAAAGCACAACCTATGAACCTTCAAAGATCTTTTCAACTTTTTCATCTCATCAAAGTAGATTTTTATGCACTTCTTAGCAACTGTTTTCCTATGTGGCATGTCAAACCTAGAATTCGTGTACTTGAAATATTCAAGAAATCCCTCACCTTCCACAATTTTGAATGGCAATTCATTTTTAATAATCATTATTGCTAATTTATTGCGACCCTCTTCTTGACTAAAGGCAATGGCTTTAAGTTTACCCACACCACAACCCTTTTCAGTCGGTTCAAACGATAATATGGTTTGTTTGAAATCTTGTTTAGCAAATTTCTTGCACCTCTCTAGTACGTGATTTCTCAAACCAGTAGTACCATCTCTCTTAGGATTAGCAGTAAACCGTTGATCACAATAGTTGCAATTAACATATTCTTCACTTTTCTTACAATTCGGATCTCTTGTAAAATGATTCCAAACATCACTCAATTTCCTCCTACTTACCGGAATCATATTTCTGTCCAACATCACTTGGCCCATTAACTTCTACCTCTTCATCGTTCTCCTTTTGCACATCATCATCATTTTCCTAACATAAGTAACACAAACAGTAAATAAAAAGTGAAAAAAACCAAACAGAAACTTGAGACATGCCTTTTTATAACATAATCACTACAGTCTAGAGTACTAATCACATTCAAATTAGGATTAGGACTTTACCATAATGAGATAAATGGCTCGATTTAGTCTGCTGACTCGATTCAGATTGTAATTATCTGTAAACAAAAAGACATCGATAGAAGGCGCCATCGAGAGAGGAAGAAACGTAGACGTAAGGCACCGTCGGTGGAGGAGGTCGGGCATCGTTGAGGGAGGAGGTCCGGCATCGTCAAGGGAAGAAGCGTCATCGATGGAGGAGGCCTGGCGTCGTCGAGGGAAGAAGCATCTTCGATGGAGGTGGCCCGGCGTCGTCGAGGGAGGTGGGGCTCTGGCCTTTCGCCTTTCACCTCTCAGAGTGTCAAATTGGATAGGTTTTTTTGGCCAAGGAGGAAGAAATAATCTAGGTTTAAGTAACTTGGTATAAAACGACATCGTTTTGAATTTAAGTAACGCGGGTATAAAACGACATCATTTATAAACTCTCGGTATCGCTGTACGGTACAGAACCCAAACTGCAACTGTACCGTTAAGAGCGGTTCGGTATGAAACCTTACCGTGAAACCATTTTGGAAGAGCGGTTGCATTTTTTTCGGTTTACAGTTTTGCGGTATTTTGCAGTTTCGTGCTCACCCCTATAGTTCTTGAAGAATGTAAATTTTTTTTTTTAACTGAGGGGTATTTTGGTTCTTATAGGTAAAATTTTGACAGAGTTATTCTTCGGTGCCGGAGTCGAGGACTAAAAAGTGTTATTATGTCAAACTACGAGAACCGAGAAAGGCTTTTGAAAACAGTAAGAACTATAAGAGGAGTTTGCTCAAATAACAAGGACCTTAGGACAATTATCCCATAAATAAATGGAACCGCTACCAGTTCCATTCACAATGGGACAGCTCTACCGCAGCAGTTAATGACTTAATGTTGACCACCTTCGTTACATTTAATTACGGAAGCGTTTACGTTTAGTGATTTAATCACTAGCCTAGCCTAGCCTACACCAGCTAGCAAAAGACTTTTTGGAAAATAATTTAAAAGGTTTAAACCTTTCAGGTTCATCGTTTTTATAGCGGTCAGATGGATCCGATGCTAATTTTCTGGACCAAGTCGGAGTTTTCCGTCGGGTCATTTTCTCAATCAAAACGTAATTTAAATAGGTTGTTTGAAAATATCTATCAAGTGTTTGGACATATACTAAATTATTTTGCCTATTAATTCATATTTGAATACGGTATAATTAATCTCAAGGGTACTACGACCGAGTTTATGCTGATTTTTTCCCTTTGTCTGCGCCAGAAAGTGCACTCTCTTAAAAGGGCTCGTTGTTCGTTAATTTCGGCTTTCTTCTGGAGTTGTCTACCTTTTGTTCATATGACTGCTTGCCTTGCCTTGCCTGGCTAATTTATGGTATATGACCCACTAACACACACCCTTGTCTGGTCATTTTTAACATCTAACGAACATCTTGTCCGTGATGCTCGATTCGGAAAAAAAAAATTGATGTGTGTAATTGGTTATAGACTAAAATGTAATTTAGTTCTTGTAGTTATCAAAATGTGCTGATTCGTTTCCGTAATTTGAATAATTAACATTCCAGGCAGAATCTTCTTGACCGTTTCGATACAAATACAATCTCAGAATTTTTTTGAGTTGCATTAGAAACTCAGAGCTGGAAAAAAGAAGTCGGGTTAGACTTCGAATCTCTCGTCTGTCTGTATGCTTCCTGGTTGCTGATGTTTAAATCGTCAAAACTGGAGAGACGCGACGCAAACACAGATCGAGCAAGCGGATTGAAGGCACGCAGATGATGATGACGACGACGATGATGATGATGAACTTTAAGAGCTGCTTCAGTGATATCTCACCCCTTCACCATCTACAACCTCTCCAATGAGATAACTTTTATAGCCTCCGTCCTCTTGTATTCTGTGGGATGCTTCCTTGGACACAACAAGAACCATCCCAATTCCCATATTGAAGGTCCGCATCATTTCAGCATCCTCTACCCTTCCAGCCTGATACAGAAAGATCCAGTAATGGTTATTAAAGCTGCATTATCTCGTAGACGTTAGTAAAATATGAGCACCTTCTAAAATGAACTACATCCAAACGAAAATTGCGGGTTGACTGGACAGACTACCGCAAGTCAAGTATCAATAAGAAAGAAATGGCTGGTATCCGGGGCATTCACAGCTCATACTCAGAATCAGAAAACAATGTACCTCTTGGATCCATTTGAAAACATTTGGGACCTCCCAGGAGTTCTCATAGATAGCAGCTCCAAGGCCTTTCGGAAATACACGAGGTATATTGTCAGTGAACCCACCTCCAGTGATGTGAGCTATTCCCTTTACACCTCCTTTGTTTACTATGTCAAGGACCTGGTTTTAGGAAATTGGAGTTTCAAAAAAAGGTTGGATTCAGAATAAAACAACACTGCTTTTTTTTCTGGCAATTAAAACCAAACCAGAAAGTTAACCTGCTTGACATATATAATAGTTGGGGCAATGAGAGCTTCACCCAATGTAATATTGTCGCCTGGAAGTCGGTCCTGCAAAGAAAGGCCACTCCGAGCAAGAACCCTATAAATGACAAGTGGGATGAAGTCATTACCACGGGAAAAGTTTTTTATCAATCAACATGAGGTTATTTGTAGCAAAAAGAAATATACCTGGGAAAAACCAAGCACAAGCAAAAAGAAAAAGAAATCTAACCTTCTAACAAGAGAGAACCCATTAGAATGCACCCCACTGGATGGTAAGCCAATGAGAACATCCCCAGCAACAATATTCTTCCCATCAATCACCGAGTCCTTCTTAACAATGCCAACAGCAAAGCCACTGAGGTCATACTCGCCCTCCGCGTAAAAGTCTGGCATCTCTGCAGTCTAATTGACAATGACTTATTGCATGATCAAGGAGAATAGGTAAAGAAACAGATTTTTCTCTTCAATCAGCTCCAACATGGTATCGTGATCACCAGTCAAATACAGTTTACTTCATAACCCATAAAAAGTCAAATCTTCATTGCGTCTAACTGAAAATGAAATCTTAAAACTATGTTCATGAAAACCCAGTAAGGAGGAGACATTCCTCCCAACAGCACAAAAACATTAGATTTTCCCATTAAGCATCAGCCACAAACGTATTGACTATTTGTTAGCTTGCAGAAACATGTAGCTACAACGAAGTAGGGATGGTCATCGTACAAATTCAACAGCATATTACCAGAAATCTAAGGAACTAGACGCATATTTACCTCCCCCCCTAAGAGAGCGCAGTCCGACTGTTGGCAACCATTGACGATACCTTTTATAACCTGAATAAAAGGAAAGAAGATGGATGAGCACCAGCCTAAGCAGATCTTCATCCAGCCCAACGGCAATTACCTTCTCAGCCAGATCAACATCAAGCCTGCTGGTAGCAAAGTAATCCAGGAAAAACAGCGGCTTTGCACCAGAAGTAACAATATCATTAACACTCATCGCAACCTGCAGCATGCTATAATCCGATTAGTATGCAAGTCAAAGCAAGTACAATATTCAAAACACCCGTCCTTCTACATTACCAAGTCAATCCCAATGGTGTCATGAATACCAGTCTCAAATGCCAGCTTAAGCTTCGTTCCTACACCGTCGGTTCCCGCTACAAGATACGAATCACCTGCAACCCGAAACACACAGCAACCCAAATCAAACATCAGCCACTTTACCAGAAAAGTTCCATACTTTATGCACTCCTGATAAATAAATAAAGAAACACTTAAAGGTTGACCTAGGGGCTAAAATTCAACATCCAGCCGCTTCTTTTTCCCCAGGAAGGTTCAAAATAATAAAAACTCACCCAAAGGGAAGAGGCCCCCGAAGCCGCCAATCTGAGGAGCCATCTTGGCAATTCTCCGAACGAGCTCGGACCCGGCATCGATGTCGACGCCGGCTTCCTTGTAGGTGAGCCCGTCGCTGTCAGCTTTGGACATGGGGACCACGCGGGTGGCCCTCCGGGAAAGGGCAGGGAGTGGGGAGGAGGAGGAGGAGGCGGGGCGCCCAAAACGGAAGCTCGGGGAAGGGGGGAGGTGGGTCCTACGGGAAGAGCAAGGGGTGGTCGGAGCCGAGACCAACGCCCGGAGTAGCTCAGTGCTCGTTGCGACGGTCGCGGGGTTCATTGCAGGAGAGAGAGAGTGGGAAGAGTAAAGTTGCAAGGGTTTATGGCATTTTCGTTAGGGGACAAGGTAACTTATAGAGGGTTGAAGACTTGTGCCTTTTTTTTATTTAAAGAATTTGAAGATTTGTGTTTGATTTGGTTCATTTGAAGCCCACAAGTAAGGGTCAACATGAAAAGGATTTACCGTAAAAAAAACATGAAAAGGATTCAGGATCCATTTGTTTCGAGTTTGAATCGATTCATACGAATTCATATTCTAATTAGTTGTTGGATGAATAATTGAATATAAGCTAATTCAACTTATCCCAAATTTAATTTGAATTTGACAATTTATAATTAATATTTGAAGCGAATAAAAGGAAAAGTATAGTTTAATATTATGTAGTATGATGGTTTTCATGATAGGACCATGTGGTTTAAAAACCATCAATCTAAGGATGGCAAAAAGATCCAGACCCAGTGGATCAGACCCTTACCCTACCCCGTGGATCTTAGGGTCTATGGGTTTTTGGTAGGGTTTGGGTTTGGGTCTATAGATTTAGATAGGGTCCGGGTCTGGATAGGGTCTATATAAACCCAAACCCAGACCCTACCCATAGACCCACTAATTAGACCCTACCCGTAGACCCACTAATTAGATCATACCCTAGTTAGACCCTAATTAGATCATACTTAGATCCATATTTATTATATTGCTAAGATAATTATAATACAGTCGCAAAAAGAATAAGCACACACAAAAAAAAATTAATATAATACTATTTTTTAATTTAAAATTTCAAATATTATATGACTAATTAAGTAATTAAACTTTTTGGTTAGACATAGAAGCTACCGAGAAGAGTTAGATTACAAGAGCAAGAAGATGATCGAGAAAACGTGTTCAAAAGTCACTTAAAAATTTAGAAAAAAATTATTTTGAAGTTGAAACTTTATATTATACAAGAACACTTATAAGTTTTAGTTTCTTATTGACGAGGTAGTCGTATGTATTTTATTTTATGTTGAACCAGTTGGTTTATAGTTTACTCTCAACTTTAATTTGAGATTATTATTTTATTACATAGACTTTGATTTTTTCTTTATTTGGATTATATTGAAATAATAAAAGTATCTTGTAAAGTAATTATCAAAAAGATAGAATGTTAAAGGGTCAGACCCTGCAGACCCTATAAACCCTGGGTCTCCTAGAGAGTAGGGTATGGGTCTAACAATAAAAAATTTGTAGGGTCGAGGGTAGAGTATAGGTCTAACTCCAAAAACTAGGGTATGGATTGGGTCCTACCAATACCCCACCCGACCCTACCCATTGCCATCCCTACATCAATCAAGTACAAGTTATTTAAAATTTTATCAAGTTATAATTCAGCTCAGGCCCAGACGACTTCCGAACCTAGTTGAACGGTCATGTGTAAAGGAAACTAAACATATAGAAATACCAACAATAACGCAATACTTTTATTTTTATGTTATACCAAAATCATCGAAGACCTCCTCGATGTTTCAACTTTCAATTAAATTAAAATTTAGAGAATGATTTAGAATTTCATAGAATGACTTAAGGTTAAGGAGGATAGAGTATGATGTGATTTTTTATTTTTGGGTAAATTACTCTCAGGCCCCTGGTGTTTGGTATATTTCACGTTCGCTCTCTTGTATTCCGGTAATCGATTAAAAACTCTCCGATGTTTAGTTTTATTATACTATTAGGCCCCTCGCTGACGTAATCGTTCATTTTTCTCTTATTTTATATTTGAAATGACCGTTATGCCCTTGCTCCGGTCATCTTCTCCTATCATTTTTCTGGTGACCAAAAAATTTTCGGTGACCACAATTTTTTTGTCTCGAACCCATCCCACCTCCACGCGCCTCTCCCCTCCCGCCTAGCGCGACACTGACATCAACCTCTCCCTCCCTGGCGACGCCTTCGACCTCCTCACCAGGTTAAAAACTGCCGCCGAGCTTGCCTGCTCGAAGACCGTCTCCTGCGCCGACCTCCTCGCCCTCACTACAAGGGACCTCGTCTCCATGGACGGCGGGCCCCACTACGACGTCCCTCTCAGCCACCGCAACTATCGGACCTCCCTGGCGGCCTACGCCGCCGAACATCTCCCCCGGCCGGCGATGAACCTGTCCGATCGGGAAATCTACATGGCAAACCCCACCACGCGCAGCTATGTGGCGGAGTACGCCCGCGACGAGGGCCTCTTCTTCAAGGACTTCGCCAGGGCAATGGTGAAGCTCAGCCTCCTCGGGGTGAAGACCGGCCGGCGCGGCAAGATTCGGTGGAGGGAGGAAGAAGATAAAAGAAAAAAAATAGAGGGGAGATAGAGAGGAGGTCGGTGGATGGAGGAAAGAGAGAAATTAACATTTTTTATTTTTGTAGGAGTAAAAAAGTCAATTCACATTAAAAATTGACCGCTGACAACGAAGGGCCTGAGAGTATAATAAAACCGAATATCTGGGAGTTTTTAATCGATTACCGTAATACAGGGGAGCGAGCGTAAAATATACCAAATACCAGAGGCTTTAGAGTAATTTACCATTTATTTTTTATTGTTTGTATAACATAAAATAAAACTGGAAAAAATTATCACCACCTTAACTCAATCTATCTTTATAAAATCGTCTTAAATTTTCAATCCAATCAAAACTAAAATGAATTCAAATTATTTACTACTTAAACTAATGATTCAAAACACCAACACCAACAATGCAGTTAGATCAATAACACGTGTAAAGAAAACTAAACATAAATCAATAGACAAGATGGAATTCCTAATTGCAATTAATTTAATTAGGTTCACCGTGAGTCATAGTTTTGATACTTTTATTCGATACCATCTTTATCATTGAATAAATCAGGTCGCACCCAAAAAAAAAGTTACATTTCTAATTTTGATGCGGAACATATAGTTAATAAGTTTTCAAAAGTTAATTTATGCTGTATTATCAATCTATCATGTACAAATCTAAATAAAATTCACATGGAGCTAATCAAAACTAGTTAAATTTAATAAGTAAATTCTAAATTTGTAATCAAATACGAAAAAAATCAATATGCAAGAAGTTTTAAAACAAATAAGTCTCCCTAGTAGCTCTTAACCTAAAAAAAATTGTAGAATCAGTTAACCGAGTTTATATTTTTTATAACAGAATCGTATTTTCTAAATAAATTTCTCAATAATATTTATTTCATTCCATTGGCAAACCATTGGAATATCTGGAATTGGAAATATGTTTGGTTTCGACACGTGCCCGCCTCTTTCTTCCTCATCGAAGACATACAAAACAGAAAGCCTCCGCCACATCTTCTCCTACCAATTCCCATCCATCATCAGACAAAGCAAGAATCCACTTCAAACTTAAAAACCAAAATAGCCTGTACTTAGTTGCTGATCCATCCTCCCAGGCCAATATCAAACAAAGGACCGAAACCCAAGAATACATATCCTCCAAATGGGGTCGGACTCGAACTCGGGACCGCCACCTGGTTCAAATTCCTCGTCACCAACAACGGCGTCGCCAAATGCGAAGCGAGGTAGAGACCCAGAGGACGACTTGTACGTGGACAATCTCCATTCCCACAAGCGCTACCTCAGTGAGGTCCTCCTCTTCCCTTTTCTCTCTGCTCCTTTCTACTCCTAAAGATCCCATCTTTCCCATGAATTGTGCTTTAGTTCATCATTTGTTGGGTTCCCTGCTTCACTCCTTTACTGGGTTTTCATCAAGTTTAAGTACTTTTGCAATCTTGGTATGATACATTTCTAGGGTAGGCTCGTTTTGTAGGGAATGAGTACGGTCCTTTTTTTGTTGAATTGGCTATAAAGATGGGATCTTTGGTGCAGATAATGGCTTCCAGCTTAAATGGGTTGACAGTTGGAGACCCGTTGCCCGATAATCTAATGGAATCTCCGGCGAGGTCTGACACCGTGTTCTACTCCAGGCGAGTTCCTTTTCCTTATTGCTCGTCCGACCTTTATGCTTGTCGTACGTTGTTCTACAATAATCAATTAGCTCTTAAGAGCCCTGCCGCGGTGGTTTTTTTCAAGTCGAAGGATTTCACATTTTATACGTAGTGTAGGTATATCCATTGATTCCTGCATTCCAGTGGACATGAAGGGTTAGTTTCAATTGGTGGCCAAGGAACTTTATGCTCGCCGTTCATAGTCGTGTCATGTTTGTATCTATGCTTGCAGTTGATGCATGAGTAATGCAAGAAGCATAAGTTACCTGGTTGTCTAGTTGAGATGGTGGAAAGTCCTGGATTTATCTGGATCTTTATACTTTTTATGTGATTGCAATTAGAACAAAAGTGAGTTTATAGCAGTATGACCTACTTTTGAGGACATTAGTAATCCTCGACTTGATTTCACTAGGTTTTTCTTTTGCAAATGTGGTTCTGGTATTGTTCCTAGAGCTTACCTAAATTTTCACGTCAAGATAATAGTTGGTCAAAGCATTCTCAGAACTATGATCCCTGTGAGCATGATGAAGCAGTTTAAAGCAAGTAGGATTTGATATCATATGATAAAGCAGGCGTTATGTCAAACACAGTGGATGCGAACTTTTAGACAGTGTCACCTTTCACGCTGGTGAGGGCCTGAAGTACATAGATATTCAATGTTAGAAATATGTGGTTGGGGTCCCATGTCACGGATTAAGTGTTGACATACTACTTTTTTGAATGTGGGAGGTGAAAAGGAATTTGAACTTTCTTGCAGTCAGATGCCACAGCTAAGATGTACTGTTAAATTATTTGGTAAAGAGCAGGTTGGGGGATTCAGCCTGGGGTATAGGTAGGATAAGGGTTCAAACCCTGGAACAGTAAAAAATTACGCTTAGAAACAAATGATCTTCTGTTATGAAAGGCAGCAACTATAAATAGCCTTGTTCCTATTCTCATTTCGTTTATGTTTCCTTTGATGCACGATACAGGGATGATTTGTCATTGCAGTATTCGCCTATGTCGGAAGATTCAGACGACTCAAGATTTTGTGAGACTCCAGTTCATGCTTGCTCATCACAGCCTGATAGTCAGCCAAGTAGTCCAGTTTCTCCGCACAAGTACAACAAACAGTTTGGTGGGCTGTCTTCTGCCGGCTCATATTCTTCAAACTGTGGCACTGTTGCTGGTGTAGCCAACTCACAGGCACGCCAGCGTAGCTCTGATTCTGAGAGTCGGTTCCCATCATCACCTAGTGATATTTGCCACTCTGCTGATTTGAGGCGAGCTGCACTGATGCGATCTGTGCAAATGAGAACACAGCCTCACGGCTCATCCTTTACCGAATTTCCATTTGGTTCAGTTCAGGAGTCGGTGCCAATTATAGAAACTGAGGAGAGACCATGTCCATTTATGAAGTCCTCACCTGACGACAAGGAGTACCAGAGTGATGATTGTTCACCAATGGGTATATCAGAAACTGAATTTAGCCAAGAACGGTCATTTGAAGAGTCGACTACGCAAATGGAAAAGGATAAACCGGGTGGTTGAGTACTTCTACCTATTGATCACAAGCTAACTTCAAACACATTTCTCGTCTATTTACTGCTGAACGTAATTAGCAGGTCAACGGTACCAGAAAGTCTTTGCCGCTCCTAAAGGGTGAGTCGGAGCTTGTGTTGAGCCTTTTGCTGCTTCCATTTGCAGAGAGTCATCCGTTTCCAACCAGCTGGGTCCTGTGGTGGCTGTGCCATTTCCTAGACCATTTTTGTTGAATATTCCGAGTGCTACGCGTTTTAGTTACATCAGATCTGCTAATTAAGAATGCTTGAAACTGCAAAATCATCTTCTTGCACCTTATTAGTGCATAAGTTGATACTTTTGGTCGTGACTATCTGCTCCAGCACTAAGCTGTGCCATCTGGGTTTGTCTTTTTAAAGCTGCAACGGTCCCGGATTTCGACCGGATCCGGCACTAAGCTCCATGGGTCATTGCAGAAGGACCCAGCCACATGCATACTCAACTATGGAAAAATACGAACTTACGAAGTACTAAGAAAGGTTTCCAATAGCATAGCAGAGAGTTGAAAACTATTATCAATAAAAGTCAAAGAACAAATAGTGCACTGGCTAAACAATGTATGGCAAAAGCTTGCTCCCACGACGCCTTTGATTGGAATCTAGATCTACAAACTCTCCGTATGAAATAAGGCTTTGCTTCAACTAAGTAAACCAAGATTGCTTGGGGGAGGCAGCCAATCCTGAAAGGAAAAACTCGATCGCTGAACGGTTAAAAGATGACCCCGGGTTTATGCTGAGGCAAAAGATGAGAGGATGTTCTTCTTGAGCGTGAACTCGTCTGCCTTCGCCGGGCTGATGGACTGCACCAAACAATCAGGGAAGATATGTGAATAGCAGCGTCTTGTAAAGTTTGCCACCTAATTCTTTCTAGGGTTACAAAGGGGCAGCACTCATACAATCCAATCATGAACCAGCTATACAAATGGTTGCAGCAAAACTCTTGGAAGACATTGGTCTACGAGTTCCATGTTATAAGAGCAAGTACCTTGTCTAGCAACCGCTGCAACCGCTCGATTTCTTTCTTGGCATAATCAGCACCTTTGTCCAAACTGCTCTTGGCAGCTTTCAGGTAGATATTTCCATACCTAAATATTGCAAGGAAATTCAATTACACCTACTGTCCAAATGGTGCTTCAACTACTAGGAGAATTGATAAATGTAAGAAAGTTACTATGCTACCAGTTCAATAAGTACCTTGCAGTAACACCTGTGAGTTTCCCAACTTCCTCCTCAATTCGCGAGAAGATTGCTTTCTTCTCCTCATTACTTGCAGCAACGAATTCTTTCACCAAAGCATCTAAACTTTCAACAATACCTGCCTGTTCACGAGAAAGCAAATAGTTAAACGCTAACATAAAACATAGAGAAGAGAGAATTATAACTTCCTTGAAAGTTACTGACTTTGGAGGTAAGTTGTCCTTTTCCATCGCGACTAGTTCCACACTTTTCATTGATGAAAATGACAAAGTCGTCCAAGTCCCTCCCACCATCATAATCCTCTCCGGCTTTATTGCCTCTTGGAAAGAACTTCAATGTTGGGTATCCGCTTACTCCATACCTGCACATGACAAGGATCAGAAATGACTCAAGTTAGCTCTTAATCAGGGGATTCGGGCATGAGATGTGACGTACTTCTCCGCTAGATCTTTATGCTTGTCAGCATCTAGATTGGCAATGACAACACCTGCATCTGACTTAAATGCTGCTGCCACCTTCTCGTATGTCTGAACAATCAGAATTACTCAGATCATTAGCATTCACTAGATAGAATATATTCATACATTATTACACAGTAAATCAAAACTATAGAGAAAGAATGATCAGGAGAGAAGATATCACTTACAGGAGCAAGGTTCTTGCAGTGGCCGCACCTGAAAAGGAAAGAATATATATAATCTAGTCATTAATAAAAAACAACATAGCAAAATACTTCAAGAAACTCAAATACTAATTAATATATACTGATATGCATACCATGGTGCATAAAACTCAACTAGAACATCTTTGGTTTCATCCAAGACAATCTCAACGAAATTATCAGAGGTTAGAACCACAACACTGGATGGAACTGCAGCTATCTTCACATTGGTTCCTACAGGCGAGGAATATCAATTTATCTTGACTATCAATAATAAGATGATAGAAGAAATAAAATTAATCCCAAGATGCAAAAGGTAAAGACAACCTACCTCCTTCATTATTCGCAAACTCAGCCAAGGCTTCTGCAGTTCGTGGACCTTCATATCTGAAATTACAGACGATGCATTTCTGTCGTCAAGAATCAGCAGAAAAAGCTGAGAATATCATGTCACAAGTTTGGATAGAGCTAGATGACTTTACTTCTTAGGCTCTAGAGATCCTTTGGGAAACCACTGAATAGTCGGATATCCACTAACTCCGTATTTGCTACATACACTCTTATGCTCGTCGCAATCCACCTAAAACAATTGAAAGCGTGATACACAAGGGCCAAGTTAGCCGAACAAATCAATTATCAAAAAGGTTATAATCAAAAGATCCAACTGGGAGCAGAGGTCCCATACTAAAAAGCCCCATACAATAAACACGACAGCTGGGGAAACTTAAACAATCAAACAGTGGTAATCATTCCCAATCCCACAGCAAGAGCACCTGATGGAAACAGACCAGAAATGAAAGCATGTACCTTCCCGATCAGAATAGACTTAGCCTTCTTAAAGCTCGAACCAAGCTTCTCATACTCCGGAGCGAGCTTTTTACAGTGTCCACACCTACATCATATCCACAGCATTTGAAAAACCTCACTCTATCAAAAGGGAATTCACCCAACCCGAATTCCATACAACACACCAAGAAGACAAATAAAAGGGAACTCGGCCACCAAGTTCCCTCGCCAACTTCATGTCAAGCCACTCAATCTATCACCTATTTCCCACGCCCTAACCTAACATCAACACCACCACAAGGACAATCAACCCAACCCGATCCCTGAAACTAGCACTAAATATAAACAACGAAATCGTTTCATCCACCATCCGGACCTGATCAATCCGAAAAGAAACCGCTCCAGCTAAAGCCTAAGAACAACAGCCGGCCGAAGTCAACATTTATTCAACCTCAGATTAAAAGCGAAAAACACCTTTCGAGACCGATCGGCCGCGATCGGACGGCAGTTAAACCTTAACTTCCCGCTCTAGCAGTAAATCAACGGCTGAGATTCCATAAAATCTGATGGATCAAAGAGAAGGAGCGGTTTACCAGGGAGCGTAGAACTCGACGAGCGCGCCTCTGTCTTGTCCGACCTCCTTCTCGAAGTTATCGTCCGTCAACACTACGACGTCGTCCGCCGCCGCCGACACGGCCACTATCACCAGCGTAGCTAAGGCCGCCCAGATCTGATCACTCCTCCTCATCTTTTCTTTTTTCTCTTTTAATAATAATTAATATATCTCTTTTTTTAGGGGTAAAAATTAATATATCTCTAAACTGAGAAACAGTGGACTGAAACTTGCAGTTGCAAGCCTGATTTTATACCGAAGAGAAGGGGCCATTGGGAATGACGATTATGCCCTTTCTTGATGAGGAGGCCTTCAGCTGACGTGTGGGGAGCTAAAAGTTGGGAGTCCCAAATTAGTACACTTGCGTTCTTGTGCTTTTGTTGGTTTTAATTACAATTTTAACAATAATTGGAATTCTTTTTAAATTAGCCAAAACCGAGCAAAGCCAAGGGTTTTACTTTAATCTTCGACTTTCCTTTTGGTAGAAGCCAAGACAAGGATTGATAATCAATCAAAGTGGTTTTGGCTGAGCTGGCATAACTTAGACTTCATCTTTTTTTTATCAATTCAGTAATAATTGACGAAGAAAGAAATATGGGATAAGTTTATTTTAGTACCCTATAGTTTCACGCATTTTGTCTGGAGTACCATGTAGTTTAAAATTGGTATTTTAGTATCTTATAGTTAACATCAATTTTTCGGGCAGGTCCAAGGCAGCTGCCGTCCAAACCCAACCGAAACGCCATCATTTTTTAGACGACGTGGAAGAAATGTAGCAATATAGTGGCTGAAGTTAAAGACGACGTGTACTATGACAAATTATCTAATTAGTCCCAAATTATTTTATTTTTTTCAAAAAATATTCCACTTATATATTAATTAACTCACTCCCTCTCTCCTCCTCATTCTCTCCCTCCTCCTTCATCATCAACCTCTTGTTTCTCCTCAACTTCTTCAAAGCACCATCTCCTACTTCAACACCACTTCCCAAGGCAACACCACCACTTCAATTACTTCCAACTCCAACCTCCATTCCTTCAAAAAAATAATCCAACCTCCAGGCCTAAACCAAACGACATGAACTCCAATAAAATGCTTGTCGTTGAATTTATAGTAGATGTCTTGAATTTATTTAAAATTTATATAAAAATTAACTTTTGATTAAAAATTGTCAAAATGCAGAACGTGAAAAGGTCGGACCCTACAGACCTTGTAGACCCTGGGTCTCCCTTTAATACAATCTTACGCAACAGCAGAAGATAGGAAGTAATAGCTTCAGCATCACGAATGACTAGTAGGGCAAGCAGAAGATAGGGCAGTTAGTAATACAAACCAGGAACGAGAGCTCGTCGAAGGCCACGCAGAATAAAGCTTACTGAGTGTTGTCCCGATCCCAAATGACAGCAATTGGACAGATTACTAAATGAGCCAATGGTGAAATCTACTTCTGGCTGCAGGCTCCGAAGGCAACTGAAACATGACCCAGAGTTCAAATCTACTTGAATCAGTCCAGCGGACCATCTCCGACTTTCCGTGTAACATCGAGAGTTCTATAAGTTACTATGAAATGGCAGATGTTTGGAAAATTTGGGGTTAACCGATGAAACAACATCTCTCCCGGCACAACAAGCAGAAGAATATCTCAAAAGAAAAGCATTAAAACAATAGCATCTATCTCTTACTGTTATACCCCATGATATGAAGAATATAAAGAGCTGGTAAATTTCGTAAAAGTCATCCTCATGTCAACCTATCTAGTGCAGAGGATCAATGTTTTAGGAAATGAAGCAGGCAATCCATGCAAATTCGCAAGAAAAACATCCATGAACTTACTTTTGTGATATGTTATTGGACTATGATTCATCATGCTTCACCTAAAAATGGCAAATGCTGCACCCGCATGTTCCCTGTGAAGCCCCTTCCAAAGAAGCATATGATGTGTAACTTGTATAAATTTCGGAATCAGCCGTGTCTGGACTGATGTTGCAAATCTTTATCTTCACAACTTCAGAAACATTTATTGGGTGGAATGGAGGACTGTAGTTTTCCATGATCATTTGACCAGATGATACGCCCGTATCCTTTAACTCCTACACTCTTGTAGAGAAGACGTCTAGGTTAGAATACCCAATCTAGATAAAACGCATAAGAAGCCATCCCCGGTCAAATCCAACACTACGTTGAATTCTAAGCCTAGGAATCAAGTAGGTTTGGCACTTCTTTTACAATGACATTTGAGATATTCCAAAATACTGGGAGTACACCGTTAACCCCGAACAGGTTGCTACCTCATTGTACATAGGAATTAGTGATGGAGCTTGATGTTCTGATCTTGAACAATTTTCTATGTTTGAGATATGGTTAGGATAGTTCAAATTCTCATGTTTGTGATCTTTCACCAGCTTCTGCAATGCTTTCTTTCAGAACTGGGCACCCTCAAATTGCACACAATTTTCTCTGACACTAGGTGGTGAATCCTCAATGATGGAAGGGCTTACTTTCGACCAGACTTTCGAATCCAGGATCATAGAAATACCGACACTTTCAGAATGAAATTCAGAGGCTTTGAAAAGTTATTCCGTTTGGAAACTGATTTCCAATTTCTAGTTGCACTGCAACTCTGCAGGATGAGAAAACAACTTCCAATCAGTTTCCACTTAATGTTCTCTATCCCATGTTTAGAAAAGTAGTTTGCGAGTTAAACACATGCATGATGTAGTGGCATCACTAAACCAGGAACACAATGTACGTTGAGATGAAGCATGAACATGTTACCTTAATATATTTACGTTTCCCCTTCGTCAAATTTGAGATAGCATCAGAAAATTTTATGATTGGTGATCCAACGCAAACTCGTCCTTGTCAACAGGAACACTGCCTAAAACCTACTCTTGGCTCTCTGTTGTCCCCATCTGGAAACAATTTATTGGCTTCATAGAATATAATCTGCCAAGAAAGATCAAATCGATCATTGAAACACATGCCCGGATTCAGTTCCACTTAAGCTGGAAATGTTCTTTTCTTTTTCTAAGCACAGCCAACCTTACCACAAACCGTGAACCCTAAAGCTCACTGAGCTCTGCCATAAGGTCAGCATTCCAAATGAAAGTATTCGGACAACTGACAAAATACGCCAATGGTGAAATCTTTTTCTAGCAGCAGATTCCCAAGAATAATAGAAAAACCCCATGTTCAAATTTATCGAAACATTCTGACTGCTTCAGTCCACTTCGTCGGTGGTCCAACCGAGCATTTATGTCCTACTTTTCAGATAACCCCAAGAAGTTCCCAAGTAACTATGAAAAGAAAGTTAACAGGTAAAAACACATGGAGGTTCAAAGTACCCATATACCTTGCTCCCGGGCGTCTAATAATTAAGAAAAAGACAATTAAAGTTGTAAAATTATCAAACTAAACTCATGTCTACCTATTCTAGAACAAATGGACACTTACACAAGTATGAAGTGCAAGTATCCTTTGAATCAGGCTATTATCATGGAAAGACGCCCAAGAAAGGTAGCTAAATATAGAGAAATTAGGAAACGAACAATAGAAAAGCCAGCGTACTTACTTTTTTGGTATGCTTTCGGTCTCTGGTTTGTAATTAGCACTTGCTCCATATTCTAGTTGAACTCATCGGAAACATCAGATGTACCAGTTGTATTAACAAACAACTCAGCTGTTTCTGGTCTGATGTTGCAAAAGCCTACAGCTGCAATTTCAGGAACATCTGCTGGACGAACTAGAAGACTGAAGTTCTCAACCATAACTCTACCAGCCGTCACTGCCCTATCCCTTGATTCTGCACACTTGTACATTAAACGAAATACCTTGCTTAGGAAAACCAAGCTTCATAAAAGACAAAATAGACATCCATCTTATAGTCGAATACTACCTCAAATTCTATGTCACAGCAATCAAATCCAGTTGGCACCTCTCTTACAATGGCATTTGAGATCTTCCCAAACACAGAAATAGCATCTTTCAGCTGGCACAGGTTGATAGCAGATGGTACATTATGGACAGTGACTGAACTTGAAGATATGATTTCAGGCACTTCTCCACATTCTATATCACATTCAGGATTGTTCAAATTCGCAGGTTTAACTTTAACATCAGGATGAGTAGACTCTATGGACAGCTCCTGCAAAGCTTTCTTTAAGAACCCGATACTCTCCAAAAGTGAATCATTCTGCCTGTCACACGGCAGTGAGTCTGCAACCGTGGTAGAACGCGGTCTTTCCAGCAGCCTTCCAAGTCCATGAGTAAATTTTGGAGAATCAACATTTTCCTGTCTAAAGTTCAGAGGCTTCGAACTTGTGTCCTGTTTTGCATCTGATCTAGTCGAGCGTCCAATTTCCAATAGCACGGACTTTCGAGTTGTGCCGCATCTCTTCTGGAAAAGGCAACAATTACAAGTCAGGCCCCACTGGTTCAATCAATCACACGTTTATAAAGTAATGGCATTGATAATCCATTAACAGAAGAGTTGAGGTAAGGCACCAACTTGTCTACCTTAATAGAATCACGCTTCTCCGTCATCAACTTCGGGACCGCATTAGAAGATTTTACGACAGGCGGCCGAAGCTCCGGAAACTCATCCTTCTCATCAGGAACACTGCAAATAAAAACTTCTTCAGGCTCTCAAACTGTATCCTCCCATTTACCGCATTCTAAGAGTGATAGAACAGAATGTTACCTGGCGAGTGAAACGATGCCGTTTCTAACGGAGTTGAGATTCAGTCGTTCACCTGCACAAAAAGAAAATTCGAAATCCAACGGTTACTACGGTTTAATGAGCTTAGAGAAATTCTGGAAAGGTGAAAAAGGCAAAGGAAGCAAATGCGGAAGACAAGAAGGGGAGTTTCATACGAGGCATTGAAGCGAGAAAGGAAGCCCGGAGTGTCTTCATCGCTTTTGGTTTAGGGTTTCAGAAGCGGATCGGAGGAGATCAGTGACCGAGATAGACAGACAGAGAGATGACGGTCTGAAAATCAGAATGATAGAAACGACGACGTTTGAGATGGAGCTTGATGGGACCCACCATCCTTTGGGCTTCCGCTTAGATTTGGTCAGGGGTTAGTGGGCTGAGCCGATGGTTTCATAATACTTTTTTTCAAAAACTGTATATTAATTCAATTACAACGTCCTACCCTCTAGTCTTTTGGTTAAATTTTCTAATTCACCCAACTTAAAAAATATTTATAAATGAATTTCATGATCCAGCTAAATATACATTTTTAATAATTTGAAGATGAGATTCTGATTTCCTAAGCAACTAGATATATTTATATAACAAGGTGAATTTGTAAATAAGTTGCATAAATAATGTTCCTCATAAATCAGACCCAGTCCAACGATTATTTCCCTTCTTTTCCCTTTTAATTTTTTTGGGCCAAAATTTCCCTTTTAATTTTTATATGGCCCATTTTGGCATTTTCTCGTCCTGAACATAGCCAAGGCAAGAAACCAAACCCCAATAAGGACACGTTGGATTTGAGGAGTCTACAACTATATCATAGTTTTGAAATTTTTTTTTAACGAGAAAATTTAGGCAGGTTGGCCTAAACTTTGGGGCTCTAAACGGCATTGGATTTTGTTCTCCTCCCAAGCAAAGCTTTGTCATTTCCGCAAGGATAGGAATTGACCCACCGACTCCTGAAAAACGAGGCAAGACTATTACCATCCTACCTACTTTGCGTTCGTATAGTTTCGAAAGTTTGACCAATATAGTATTCCGAATCTTACATTTCTTTTACTAGAAGACTCGTATCTTAGTTACAGGGTCCACATGGTTCATTTAAATTTTTATAATATTACATTATAACAATTCAATTTACATATAAAACATAAGTAAGTCAAGATTGTATACATCGCTCGTCCAAGTTAAATAGAAGATTCAGGCTATCAAATTACACAAATTCCACATTTGAAGTTATCAAATCGGCAGGCGGATAATACATTAAATTTTTGGATATAACTTTGCCATATGTACTTAGATAATGCATATCATTGTGGTATTTTTGATATGTGTTATCGATATTTAAGATGTAGTACTTTTGGTATCGATAATGTCAACAATTTTTGGTAATTTTTTTAGGAGTACTCTTTAAAAAAATTTATATAACACATTAAACTCAATCTAAGTATGATTCAACCTTACTTTATGTCATCTCTACCCATTAAGTTTTGTTGGCTGATTTAGATTCATTAGAAAAGACAGGTAGAACAGTATTGGAGCCAAAACGCGTCTTCTTAGTCACGACTTACGTACGGACACTGACTAAGTGACTATTCCAAGGCTCGATATTAAGAGCACTAATTGGTGGGACTTGTATCTGGACCAGCAAATTCAATCGATGATCAATAGAGCGATTGAAATGATTAAGATAATTAATGATGGTGGCTTCTTCTATTCGTAGGCTCCTAGCTACGGAGCTGGCTTTTTAGAGGGCCATAGTTCTTTACTTCCTTTTTTAGTTCTTTGTGTTTCCCGCCTAAAAAATCGGTGCAGGGATTGTCCGGATAAGGAATCAGGGAAGATATGCTTTTTATAGCGGCCGATGGCGGAGGAGGCCGTATCTGATTCTGAGGTGTTGGGAGCCACCACGGTGGAGTGAAAAGGCAGTTGCACAAAGCGAGAGAGTGAGAGAGATTGGGGACCAAGTGACAGAAAATTTACATTTTTTATTTAGTTGGGTTTTTTTTGTTTTCTTGAGTATATTTAATTGTTACCAATGGAGCAGTGTCCTAAAACGAGGTAGGAATTTGGCTTGGAGACAAAAATTTTGTAACAAGACTTTACTTATAAAAAAGTATATTTAATTTTTAGTTATTTAATGTTACTGAGTATTTCTGGCATTTATAAAAATTGAAAAGATCCAATTGTACGAAAAATTATCTTAGAAGATTGCCAAATGTTAGACATAAAATAATCTCTATCTAACTAGCGCCACTTTGTGAATAGGATATATCTTCTCTTTATTTAGGCGACATGCTAAAGAGCATAATTTGGTGTAACAAATAATAAATTAATTAATTGTTATTTTTATGGTTTATTTTTTGAATAAATAAAATTTTACTTGTCTAAAAAATATATATTGATTTGCATATTTGTGTTTATCGTTCTCACTATTGCGTCATAATTCCTAATAAATTGGTAGAATGTTCCGTTTGTTAATGTTATGAACACCCATGCCCTAACTATTTTCACAATTAACAACTATCAAACATATAATAAACTAAAAATATCGGAAGGAGTACAAGGAGAAATTCTTCAAACGGTTTCTAAGAAGACTCCAATTGAAGCGTTTCCTAAAATTATTTTGCAACCTTGCTCGGATCAACAATATTAATCACACAAATTATTGTCTTGGACGGCGACATTTCAATAATAAAATGCCTTATAAATGATGATGTACCACCCACATTTTCCTTTTATTAGATATCTATTATTCAAAAATTTATTGAATTGTCTATTTCAAATTCGAAAGAATACAATCTTTGAATAGTGACAAAATAATCGATGGAATGGGCAAGAAGAATAACAAAATAACCAGTCGCGATCTGGAAGATACATGAAGAGATCTCTTTTGGGTCGAAAATGAAATCCAAGGGTCCGGTCTATTAAGCACCGACGTGAAAAGGCAACTTCGTTCATGTCGGAGGATCAACTTATGGAGAATAATGTTCTTAAGAACATGTGGAGTGCAACAATAACGCGTGCAGGAATTTGACACTTCCCCGCCATCAGAGGAAATGTCTTCCAGAAAGTGAGAGTTCATCTGCCCGTTATTGCCTATTACAGTTAATTAATTAGTATCTGCGCGTAACAAACACTTGGTCGTCCGTAGAAAAATAGTTATATGCTCAATCTTGGGTTTGGATTAGGTCCGGAATGGGTTAATTCTGAACCGTTTGAATTGAAGGATATGCGATAGCTTTTTTACAAAAAAGTTAAAATACAGAGACAAAAATGAAAAAAAAAACCTGCGCGTTGTAGGGAACCACCAACATGCCATTATCGATAACTGGACATGTCATTGTCGTAGCACGCAGGCCATTATCAATAATTGGGCATGCCAGTATCGTAACCGGAGTATGCTATTATCGATCCTTCAGTCCAAACATTCCGGAATGGCCCTTTCACTCCGGAACCAATTCAGTGCTGGTCAATCTCTCGAATTTTTATTCAAATCAACGAGTGTTTAGATATGCGAAAAAAAAACTAAAAAGGCATCCGGAATATAAGTTGTCAAATCCGAGAGATGACCAAAATAGTCCGTCCTTCCCACTAAAATTATGCATATATGTCAAATCTCACATCCAAAAGAGGAAAGGAATCCCCCACAATAAGGAAAGTATCTATATCTAATGGATCACGCGCGTCAAGAAAGAAGCCAAGCAACCATGGCATTGTGCTTCCTCGTCGTGTCGGGCTCCACGACGTCGTTGCTTCTCTTGCTCTCCACCTCCCCAACGCAGTGATCCTTCTCCCACCACCAATTAGACAAGGAGTTGTAGTTGTTGTTGTCCCCTCTCTCGTCCCAAATGTCCTGCCCGTGGACCACGTCGTCCCATGTCCAATCCGCGGCCCCACATTCGCCGACACACGACGACAGCATCGTGGAGCTCGAGTACATCACTTCACAGCCCTCCATTATATCGTCCGAACCCAGTAAATCCTCGAAGTTGTCACTAATCGTAACCACATTGCTAGCTACAGGTTCCTTCACCAATTCAGGAGGAACACTCGAAAGGGTTTCTTTCTCCAGGGGCGGTGTTTGTGGCAATGGAATTACAGGGTCATTGGTGGTGGTGGAAGTAACACCGGAGCTGGTTTCTTCCTGTGGTGTGGAGTGGGGTAATTTCTTCTTTCTGGGTTGGGAAGACTTGGGTTTCTTGTTGGCCCACCTGCCGAGCTTCCCTGTAGCTTTACGCTTCGCTGCAACTGGGCCAGCTTTGGGTGTATCCGTGGCCGGGGAGGTGAAATTCCCGACGTGGGACGACGATGGCCGCTTGAAGATGTGGACTTTCCGGCTTAAGTGGGAGTTCCAGTAGTTCTTAATTTCGTTGTCTGTTCTTCCTGGCAAGTGGTTGGCAATCAGTGACCACCTGCTCCAAGGAATTAAATCAGCAATTTTTGGAAGCTAATGCAAGAGGGAGGAAAAAAACCAGTAAGAACAGAATGAAATCCTCATCTGGTTACCTACGGATCAGAATTTGTTTTTTAGAACGAATGGACGGTCTTAAATGATGAGATGATAATTTTCGGATTGTAGTTTATGTTCCGGTTCAAATTTTAAAAGAGTAAAAATTAACTAGAAAAACATTCAAACATTTTTAAATAAATATAGAGTATTAAAATGGACTGCCTAAAATAAAAGTGCCAATTATCATATAGGTGAAAAGAGTGGTCCCAGTTATTAATAAATAAAATTGAGCGCACATAAAACATTAACTACTAATTACCGGCTAATAGGCGCCGAATTAAATACCTAGCAGGGAGGCTTGGGAGATTATAATAATTTGGTCCCCCATTTATTAAAAGAGAGAGCAATCGATAACCAAATTTTGTCGCATTAGATTTGGCGATAGCCGGACGTACTACGTAGACTTAGTTGGTCTCATCGAAATCAATTATGGCACTGTGCGGGCGCCGGTCACAAACAGTATGCATTAATAAATATGATATTAGTAGAGGAATAGTTGGAAATACGACCAAAGTTTTAAATTAGATAAAAATCTTTTTACAAGATATCAGAATGAATGAATAGTCACGTTATTCTTTATTGTATTGACAAAGATGCCATAAATTTGTTTGCAAATTTTAAAATCTGTATTCCAATTACCTTCAAATTTTTAGTTGAATATAAAAATTGCAATGCTATCATTCCCTCGGAGTTAAGATATCATTTGTTTATTAAGGCAGTTTGGTCCCACTGTTCTAAAAAAAATTCCCACGTACCAATTTTTCCCGTACGTTATTAGGCATGCGAGTACCGTTACCCTAGTTAGAAACAAAACTAATAGACAGGGAGAGAGAAAAAATTTCCAAAAGGGATACTTGCCATAGTTAATCACAAAAATAATATACATGGTATATGAACTAAGCTGTGGGTGCGAAAAATATTGATTTACCAAAGTTGACAAGATATGAAATTAATCGGATTCCTTCATAACCGTTAACAGGAAGTTTGATGGATGCAGATTAATGACAATTCAAAATTTCATATTTCTCTTTATTGAATTTCGAAACTTGCACAAGCCAATGGAAGTATGAGAAGGGAATTATGAGTAAGAAATTACACGATCGGATTTGAATCCCCATGTTACTAAAAAGAGCATTTTTATCTTTCGTAAATATCTATAAAAATCATTTGTACTCACTTAAATTTAACGGAATTTAATAAGTCCCAAAGAACCTACCATTTTTAACTACGATGAAAAGGGAAGAGAGGGGCTGCTAAAGTAAGTTAATTTAACCTCATATGATAAGGAGGAGAAAGGGGACAAGAAATATAGATCTGTTTTTCTTGCCAAAATATTTAACCATGTTCACCCGACTAATTTTATAGTTGTCATTATTTTGTAAATAATTTTATGGAAATTATTTCATACCAACTAATAATATTTCAACTATTAATTTGAGTGAGAAATTGAACGGAGTATTAAGCAACACTCACCGATTCCCCAACGAAGAATGCAGCTTGACGATAATGTCCTCCTCCTCCGGCGATATGTTCCCCCGCTTCAAATCAGCTCTAAGGTAGTTGATCCATCTAAGCCTGCAACTCTTCCCGCATCGAAGAAGTCCTGCAGGTCGCATGCACAAAAATTTAGAAAAGCTTTCGTAAGCTATTTAAAGTTGAGTTCTCGAATCTTATTTAAAAGACGACTCTTCCAATAATATTTTTTTGTATTTGTAAAATATGGAAACAAAATCTCTGAATCGAAATGACTGGACCAGCTCCCATCCGTTAAAAAAAGGTTAAACTTGGTCATACAATTTTAGTTATAAAATAACAGAAAGGCTTACCAGCATTCTTTGGCAGAGATCTCCAGCAGCCTTCCCCATGAGTCTCAATGTACTTGGTCAAGAGCTCGTCCTCCTCCGCCGTCCACCGCCCACGCTTCATCCCCACCTTGTCGCAGCACGGAGCTCGCCCCATTTCCTTCCCCGGGGCGAGGAGTGAAGGAGGGGGTAAATTGGACAAAGCACTCAATATCCAAATTCACAAGTCAGCCAGGGAGAGACAAAACTTATTATTATTATTTTTTTTGAAGGGAAGACTAAACTTATTCGGAGTTCCCTAGCTGGGAGAGTGACGAGGCCAGAGCGATGATTGTGTGTATATATATAGGAATATGAATGACATGTCAAACACTTAGGTCAAGTAAGGCGTGTGTTGTTTTAGTTTAAGTAAATTTTGAGTTCGAATTATTGGACACATATTATTGTTAAATATTTATTGAAATAATTTTATAACATTATAAAAATATTAACAGACTCCAAATCTAAATTAATAGGTACAATAATTAAGGTATAAACCGAAAAGGAGGATGGATTACATTAAAGGGTAGAAAGAGAGTGTGGGGCCGGTGAGGGGACGTGGATGTGGCGGTGAAAGGTGCCACGAGGGCTAGGGATTAGGGGGCGCACTCGTGGCTTCTCCACCGTCGTGTGCATTGTGACGGCTCTTGCGACTCCCACGTTGGTGCCTCCTCCTGCCCCCCTTCAGGACACTGATTTTCCCATTTTAGACAAAGAAAAGATGGGTAAGAATTCCCCTGGATTAATTCACGGGGTGGAGTGGGTTGGAATTTAAATCCTCAAAATGGCCACATTTTCCTTTATATTTCGGTTGTTGGGAAAAAAGGGGTAAGAATTAGATATTTTAGTTTTTTGGTTAATACTATGATATCTACTAGGCATGTACCGGAGAGAGGTGAGATTACAAATTCTCAAAATGAGGTGGATTTGGTGGGGACTAGATTAGTTCCAATCATGGAGACTGACGCAAATTAATATTACTAAACATGCAAACCAGTCTCATGCAAACTAATATCACTTCACATGCTAATATCATTTCACATGAAAATTATTATCACCTGATAGCTTATTGACCATTAGATTTAAAGACAATCAAATCTGATGGCCCAAAATTTAGTTCCCACCTGAGAACAAATTTTATTTAGTTCCCACGCAATCCGGTCTCCTCAAAATGTGCATATTTTTAGCTGATATTTAGTTATTTGGCAAAAAAAGGAAAAAATTGATATTTTCGTTTTTTTTAGAATCAAGAATCTGGTGCTTTTGTTGAGTGGTAGAAAATCATTTACATGACATAATGTCATCATTATACAACTAAGGCAACTGACATTCTGTACGAACTCTATGCTTTTGTTTTCAAGAATGGACATTGATTCTACCTGAAAATTGTAGAGCCAGTACGCCACTCACGCTCACACTAACGTACAACGTGATCTAATTTTACATTTTTTTAATTAGTTCCATCCAGTCTTCAATAAAAAAAAACAGAAGCACAACAAACACCAATCAATATTTACCTTCGGTACAAAGTAGCATATGACAATGAAGAGATTGTTGGGTTTGAATGCATATTTAATGCTTTTGGACCAAGCTGAAAGGACTAAGCTGGAAAGTTCAAGCTGAAGAAGGGATTATCACATCAGAAATCGCAAGGAATTTTTCCCTGTTTATAAGGAGAAGCTCCAAGCTGGTGTAACATTAAATATTCTACCTAAAGAGCTGGCCGAGGCTGCCTGCGAGGATGGTGCAAAGTACCATCCGAGTTCGCACCATCCGAGCACGAGCACGAGCACGAGCACGAGCACGCGCCCGCGCCCGCGCACGCACGTGTGCGTGTGCGCATGGCGCATTGGACGCAGGTCGCAATGGGTACTTTGTGGCGCACTTGGCACGTGCGCATCGTCGCGAGGATCTGGAGGAGTCTTAAGTATTTTGTCCGAGTTCGGAGAGAGCTGCGTAGCTACCGAAGTGACGAGGGGCTGCGAGCGCCTTCCAGGATGGCCACCGAAGAGGCACGAAGGGCTGGAACGTCCTGGAGACTTTCAGACGGCCGAAGGGTTGTGAGATCCCTCGTGAAGGAGTGCCAGCAAAGTCTGGACGCACCTGGAAGCATCCAGAATGCCACCGAAGGGCCACGAGCGCAGCCAGCATGTCTGCCTAGCGAAGGGACATCTCTGAAGGGCCACGAGCGATCTGGCTACCTGCCTGAGTCGCATCTCTTCGGAAGTGCCTCGTGCCCCTTCGGAGTGCCTGTCTGCCACTCTTCCAGCACCTATAAATAGGCCTCTCCCCCTCATTTGCACACCATCCCAGCAGCAAGTACATTCCATAAGCATTGTTGTCTTCTTTTCTCCCCCCGTTCTTCACTTACAAATAGTCCAAAAGTTCTGGGTATATAAGGGTTCGCCCGAAAGTTTCGAGATACGTGTGCAACATTCTTGGAAATGCCCGAATAGTCATTGTATATTGGGGACGATTGTCGTAGCCCATACCGCACTGAAATATACAGGACAATCTCGTCTTACGGAGAAAGTGTCCAACACTTACCTCGACTGCCGTAGATCCTAATCAAGTACACCGAACCCTCCGAAAATAACAATCATAAGACGAGATTGGTGTACTTGAAGATGGCATCGTCAAGCACCGTAGTACTGACAACAGTACCAGGAACTGTCCACGCCGAAAGGCCAGCGAAGTTCAACGGTACCGAGTTCAAGAGGTGGCAACAGAAGTTGACGTTCTATCTGACCACGCTCAACGTAGTTCAGTTTCTGAAAGAGGAAGCACCGAAGATAGCAAAAAATGAGACTGATCAACAGAAGATCAACGCTCTCGACGCGTGGAGTCACAGCGACTTCCTGTGCTGGAACTACGTCCTGAATGGACTAGACGACACGCTCTACAATGTCTACACGGTAGCCAAGACCGCTAAGGAGCTGTGGAGTTTACTCGAGAAGAAGTACAAAACGGAGGATGCCGGGACGAAGAAATTCATCGTCGGACGATTCCTCGACTTTAAGATGGTAGACTCTAAGAAGATCATCGACCAAGTGTAGGAGTTGCAGCTGATCTTTCACGAGATCCAAGCCGAAGGGATGCAACTCAGCGAGTCCTTCCAAGTAGCGGCGATGATCGAGAAGCTCCCCCCGCTCTGGAAGGACTTCAAGAGCTACCTCAAGCACAAGAGGAAGGACATGGGCCTAGAAGACCTGATAGTGAGACTTAGGATCGAGGAAGACAACCGAAAGTCCGAAGTCAAGCAAGATAAGGCCAACTCTGAGACCACCGTACACCTCGCCGAGAGAAAAGGTGGCAAAAAGAGGAAGAAGTCCGGGGATAAGCAGGCTGAAGACTTGTCCGAACTAGATCTGTCAGCCATGGTATTTGAAGCCAACCTGGTGGATAATCCGAGAGAGTGGTTCGTGGACACAGGAGCTACCCGTCGCGTCTGCTCGGACAAGGAGATATTCTCGAACTATATCCCGATCACCGGCCGAAAGCTGTTCATGGGAAACTCTGCAACGTCCAAGATCGTCGGTCTGGGTAAGGTAGTCCTGAAGCTGACCTCAGGAAAGGGGCTGACCCTCAAGGATGTGCTGCATGTCCCGGACATCTGCAAGAACTTAGTTTCTGGCTCACTGTTAAGCAAAGCTGGTCTTAAGCTTGTATTTGAGGCTGATAAGTTTGTATTGACCAAAGCGGGTCAATTCATAGGAAAGAGTTATCTAGAAAAGGGGCTGTTTAAGATGAATGTAATAACTGTACTTCGCACCTTTAACGGTAAAAATAAAGTTAACGCTTCTTCTTACTTGACCGAGTGTTCTAATTTATGGCATGGTAGATTAGGACACGTAAATTTAAACTCGCTTAGAAAGTTAGTAAGTTTAAATTTATTACCGAATCTAGAGTTCAACCCATCTGATAAATGTGAAGTATGTGTGGAGGCTAAAATGACCAATGCACCTAGACCTGACCACGGTTCAAATTTGGACGAATTCGAATTCGAATTCATCAAAACATTAAACCGTATTCAATTCTTCACAAGACGAATCGAATACGAATTATGAATTTTCGAATTAGAATCGAATTATAATCGAATTATAATCGAATTCGAATTCGAATTAATTCTAACGATGTTAAACATCTTGTGGAAAACGTTTTGGTTTCATGTTGTTTAATTTACAAAATTTTTTCCAATCTTTTAGCAATTTTGGGCGAGCCCATAATAAATTAAGTGCTTATTTAATTGGTCATAATGTAGAGTCTAAAGCTTTAATTCAATCTTGGGTACAAAGATTAAATATATGACATGCACATCTAATATGAAAAAATTTTCTTCCTAATCGTGTACAAAAAATTTCTAAATCTTTAACCATAACATTATTAGAACTTACATTATCTAGAGAAATTGAAAATATTTTTTGAACTAGATTATATTCTTGTAAAATAATATGCAATATTTTATAACAATTATTCCCACTATGACTATCATAAAAAACTCTATATGCAATTATTCTTTTTTGTATATTCCATTCATTATCAATCCAATGACATGTAACACCAAAATATGAATGTGTTTGCCAATGATCACTCCATATATCACAATAAGAGAAGTAACTCAAATTAGTAAACTTGAGGGAGAATTTATATAGCTCAAATTTTCAATAAGAGAAGTAGAGAATTGAGATTGGAATGTGTAAAATTTGAAGAATAAGAGGTGGTATTTATAGAGTTGGGAAGAAATTCTGAATTTATAAAAAAAAATTTAAAAAGTACCAACAGTAAAAAAATGGTAACATAGGGATTAAAACGGTAACAAAAAAATGGTAAAAAAAACAGTAATTTGCCCTTGAAATTTAAATTTCCCCTCCCCCCCCTTCCCTTTTAATTCCCGCCCCCATCCCCCCTTTTTTAATTCCCTCCCCCCCTTTTTTTTTAAATTCCCGCCCCCCCCTTTTGAATTCGAATTTGATACGAATCGAATTCGAATTACGAATTCGAATTTGAATTTGATACGAATCGAATTCGAATTACGAATTTGAATTGAATTTGCCGGTTTGACGAATTACAAAAAACTTGAACCGTATTCAATTCTTATCATGACGAATTCGAATCGAATTTTATGACGAATCGAATCGAATTTTTTACGAATCGAATCGAATCACGAATCGGATTCAATTCATGGCCAGGTCTAAATGCACCTTTCCATTCGGTGGAAAGAAGTACTATGCCTTTAGAGTTAATTCATACGGACACTTGCGATATGAAACACGTGCAAACTAAAAGCGGGAAGAAATACTTCGTCACGTTTATCGATGACTGCACGAGATATTATTACGTATATCTCCTAAAGGACAAAGACTAAGCTCTTGATGCCTTTAAGAGATATAAGAATGAGGTTGAAAATCAACTCAGCGTAAAAATCAAAATGATTCGAAGTGATCGAGGGGGAGAATATGTAGCTCCGTTTGATGAACTCTGTCAAGAACATGGCATTATTCATCAGACGACTGCTCTATACTCACCTCAATCGAATGGCATAGCTGAACGCAAAAATCGAACTCTTAAGAAGATGATGAACGCTATGTTGATTAGCTCGGGCTTACCCCAGAACATGTGGGGGGAAGATGTGCCCTCAGCTAACCACATTCTAAACAAGTTGTCATACAAGAAAAGGGATAAAACTCCATATGAACTATCGAAAGGAAGGAAGCCTTCCTATGGTTACCTTAAAGTGTGGGGGTGCCTAGCAAAGGTCGAAGTACCTAAGCCTAAGCAGGTGAGAATAGGACCCAAGACCATTGATTGCATCTTTATCGGATATGTGCAAAATAGTAGTGCTTATCAATTTTTGGTGCATAAGTCTGAAAACTCTGAGATAAACGCGGGAATGGTCATAGAATCAAGGAACGCAACGTTCTTTGAGAATAGTTTTCCTAATAAGGAAAGAAAGGAAGGAAGTCCTAAGAAAAGGGCTCACGAGACTACGCAAGGGTCAAATCAGGAAGATGATGAACCTAGACGTAGTAAACGGACAAAGGTAACCAAATCCTTTGGTCCGAATTATCTAACCTATGCGTTAGAAGATGAACCCAGGACAATCCAAGAGGCATTGTCCAGTCCAGATGCTCCTCTCTGGAAGGAAGCTGTCAATAGTGAGATAGAATTTATTATGCAAAACCACACGTGGGAAATCGTGGATCTCCCACCGGGCTGCAAACCTTTGGGATGCAGGTGGATCCTAAAAAGGAAATACAAAGCTGATGGATCAATCGACAAGTACAAAGCTCGATTGGTAGCTAAGGGGTTCAAACAGAAGGAGGGAATTGATTTCTTTGACACGTATTCACCGGTCAAAGGAATCACATCAATTAGAGTGCTCATAGCTGTTGCGGTACTCTATAACCTCGAGATCTACCAAATGGACGTAAAAATAGCTTTCCTAAATGGAGAACTGGAAGAGGAGATATACATGGAGCAACCTGAAGGGTTTGTGGCTCCCGATCAAGAGCATAAAGTGTGTCGGCTAGTCAAGTCACTATACGGGCTAAAACAAGTGCCGAAATAGTGGCACGAGAAATTTGACAGGACAATGCTGTCGAATGGATTTAAGATCAATGAGTGCAATAAATGTGTTTACATTAAGGGCACACCTGAAGCTTACGTAATTGTATGTTTCTACGTAGATGACTTACTAATTATGGGAAGCAATAAAGAGGTTATTGTAAAAACTAAGAACATGTTAAAGGACCACTTTGACATGAAAGATATGAGTCTGGCAGACGTCATACTAGGAATAAAAATCTCTAGGAAAGCTGACGAAATTATCTTGACGTAATCTCACTACGTGAAAAGCGTGCTCAAGAAATTTGAAGCCTTTGACAAACCTCCGGTTAAGACTCCAGTAGATTTGAATCTACACTTAGCCAAGAATCGAGGGGACCCAGTATCTCAACTGAGGTATACGCAAATTATTGGGAACTTGATGTATTTAACAAACTGCACACGTCCCGATATTGCGTACTCAGTTAGTAAGCTTAGTAGATTCATAAGTAATCCAGGGAAGGATCACTGGCTAGTTCAGGAAAGAGTTTTACAATATTTAAAATATACCATAAACCATGGCATACATTATGCTAAATATCCAGCTGTATTAGAATGATACAGTGACGCAAACTGGATATCAGACACTAAGGACTCCAAATCTATGAGTGGATACGTATTCACCATAGGAGGAGGAGCTGTGTCTTGGAAGTCCTCTAAACAAACATGCATAGCTCGATCCACCATGGAGTCAGAGTTTATAGCACTATACAAAGCTGGGGAAGAAGCTGAATGGCTCAGAAACTTCCTAGAGGATATTCCGTGCTGCAGCAAACTGGTGTCTCCCGTATTGATACATTGTGATAGCATGTCTGCAATCGGGAGAGCACAAAGTACAATGTACAACGGAAAGTTTCGACATATCCGTCGAAGACACAATACCGTTAGACAGTTGATCTCTAGTGGGGTGATCATCATTAATTACGTAAAGTCCAAGGACAACTTAGCGGATTATTTTACGAAAGGAATCAATAGAGATCAAATGTACAACGCAGTAAGGGGAATGGGATTAAAATCCACACACTAAAGAACGTCCATAGCGGTAACTCAACCATGATGAGTGAAGATCCCACAAACTTGGTTCAATGAGACAACTAAGTTATGGAGGGTTCAGTTAATCACCTGGAACCTATCTCATTCTCAGAAGCTGCCCAGGTGTTAACCTGCAGAGGTGTGGTAAGGTTAAGCATTACACTGCTAATGATTCATATACCTTGATAAAGGTGGAGTATGCCAAGATACTCCTGATAGGAGATCACATATGTAAGTGTGAAGTGAGGTCGCTTCAAATGGGAAAAATACTTATGAAACCAAGATACGGTCCATGGCCGAAACAGACACAACGTGAGAACCCAAATATACTAGGGTTATTATTGTGTAAATGTTATTATCTTGGTTTACGCCAAAAGCTGACAGTTCAAGACATCACGTTCACCGAACAGCGAGTAAATCCGATAACATATTACTAGAGAAAGTTCAAAGCTACAAGCTACCTATCTCGATGCAATAATAATACGTCAGAACTTTTGATTAGAGTCTGCATGCATTAATCATCATTCATGTGGGGGATTGTTGGGTTTGAATGCATATTTAATGCATTTGGACCAAGCTGAAAGGCCCAAGCTGAAAAGCCCAAGCTGGAAAGCCCAAGCTGATGAAGGGATTAACACATCAAAAATCGCAAGGAATTTTTTCCTGTTTATAAGGAGAAGCTCCAAGATGGTGTAACATTAAATATTCTACCTGAAGAGCTGACCGAGGCTGCCTGCGAGGATGGTGCGAAGTACCATCCAAGTACGAGCACGAGCACGAGCACGCGCTCGCGCCCGCGCGTGTGCGCATTGGACGCAGGTCGCAATGGGCGCTTTGTGGCGCACTTGGCACTTCGCACGTGCGCATCGTCGCGAGGAGCCTTAAGTATTTTGCCCGAGTCCGGAGAGAGCTGCGTAACTACCGAAGTGACGAGGGGCTGCGAGCGCCTTCCAAGATGGCCACCGAAGAGGCACGAAGGGCTGGAATGTCCTGGAGACTTCCAGACGGCCGAAGGGTTGCGAGATCCCTCGTGAAGGAGTGCTAGCAAAGTCTGGACGCACCTGGAAGCATCCAAAATACCACCGAAGGGCCACGAGCGCAGCCAGCCTGTCTGCCTAGCGAAGGGACATCTCCGAAGGGCCACGAGCGATCTGGCTGCCTGCCTGAGTCGCATCTCTTCGGAAGTGCCTCGTGCCCCTTCGGATTGCCTGCCTGCCACTCTTCCAGCGCCTATAAATAGGTCTCTCCCGCTTATTTGCAAACCATCCCAGCAGCAAGTGCATTCCATAAGAATTGTTGTCTTCTTCTCTCCCCCCGTTCTTCACTTACAAATAGTCCGAAAGTTTCGAGATACATGTGCAACGTTCTTGGAAACGTCCGAACAGTCGTTGTATCTTGGGGACGATTGCCGTGGCCCGTACCGCACTGAAATATACAGGGCAATCTCGTCTTATGGAGAAAGTGTCCAACACTTGCCTCGACTGCCGTAGATCTTAATCAAGTACACCGAACCCTCCGAAAACAACAGAGACAAATGCTATGTGAATATCAACATCAATAATAGCAATATATTATTACTCCCGGCTGAATTTTAATATTTAGAGATGGTATGATGTTACTTTGCGGCTCCACAATATCCTTTCAACATTCAAAACGGCGTCGGCGTCTGCAGGCAGACCTATTCCTATGTATCGCTTCTCCGCCTACTTAATTCCGTGCATGGTGTAACTAAATAAGAACATGTTTTTCAACCCAAAAAAAAGTCTCGTCTTTCTATAAAATATTATCTTTGTTTGCCGCCACCAGTTGAGTGAATGAGAAACAATGACGATGATTTTGCCCATTTTATAATTTTTATATTTGAAAAAAATTAAAATGGGTATGTGATTTTTTTCACGTAACACTTTCCTACAACTAATTCCAACCACATTACTGCTGACCGCGACTTTGGTGGGTGAGAAATTAAAGTGAAATTATTCTCACTTTCTTTGTGTTTATATTAATGTGGTATCAGTTTAAACAGTAACAGTATATAAAAATATTTGAATTTTTTTACTGAAAATAAAATACAGAGAAGACCGCCATTTTCAATTACTAGCCTACATACTTCATCTTCTCATAGTTTAATTGCACCTACGGTTGTTGACACAGGTAACCTGATAAGCAGCCACCAGAATTAATTGGCTAGCCGCTCTTCCAATGTCTTAACTCTTAAGGCATACCTCCAAAGTCGGAGAACAACTTTCCAATTAGAGGGTTGTGCGGCCAATTATCAAAATAAATTTACGGGCTACATATCCGGGGCAAGCACTTTTAGACTTTTTCAATAGCGTCTTGTTCATTAGTAAGACTTAGATTCAGTATTTTCTTAAAAAAATTTCAAGACTATTAACATACGGGCCAACTCTAATTGGTTGAACTTGAGCCAAAGTTTTACTCTTCAGAAAAAAGATCTCCATCTCTGAATTTTTTTGGCGTATCATATCACCTCGAATATAAACATGATAATTGCCCGTCCCGCTCGACACCAGACTTTATAAAAATGAAATTTGAAATATCGAGAATACTTATTGAAATGAAACAACGAAATTGTCATCATAAAGAGAATACTAAATTGAGAAAATCGTTGGTCTTTATTATTGAAAAGAGAAACGTGACGATGCATGCAGCGAACGAACCTACTCCCGATTCTGAACCCCTCCATATCCATCTGACACACATAACATACGAATGGATGAGTTGGTTTAACCTAGTAAGTAGAACAAAACAAAATCTGAACAAATAAGACTTACGTACACCATGACACTGTCAAGCTTTTCAGAACCCCACGAAGGTCACTTATCCAACTATCTTATCCAACTAAGAGAATAGGACCCTCGAGCCTAACAGAACCATGTCGAAATTCTTGTGGGACACAGATAAATACCCTTTTGTTCCCGTATTACGAGCCCATATGACGAAAGAGTATTCCCTCCACGAGCCCAGATAGTTCTCACGCTCCTGTACATTCGATCATACACAACTAGGATTACCCGTAGCCCCTTTATATAATGTGTACAAACCACGGGCCCATAAGGGCGTGAGATGAATCCCGCATGTCATATCATATCATAACATATTATTTCCTTCGGGAATCAAAAATATATCAGAACTTATTAACAAATCAGAAATCCGAATCGGGCCACAAATCAGTACGAATCAAAAATCAGGAACAAGTCAGATAAACAATAACGTATAGAGCATGTCATACCTCGATTTGTTTACCCCCAATCTCAGAAATATAAATCACGCGAAACGAAATTTAACAAACATCCACTTACCTAACGTTGTTTCTAAATCCCTAACTTTCGCAAGAGACCTTCCAATGATTCTCCCGAAATTCTATACGAAATCCATGTTATTTTTTTAAGAAGGTGGCCTTATCACTCGAACATACAAGGTCACATATGACTTACCCTTCTTCTCCTACGGATTTGCCTTGTCCCCTCAAAGCTGGTACGTCGGTTGGATCGTTCTCTCCACCTTTTGAAAGAGAACATTCGTGACTTTCTTTTGTAATAATGTCACTCGAATTTAAGAAAAAACAGGGTTAATAGATTACCCTTCCCGTACATTAATTTTTGGATGATCTCGTCCTCTCCTAACCCTTCGCTCCGAATCGGATCGCGTTCTTCACCTTCACAGTAAGAGAGAATTCATGGGTTTTCTATGGTGACGGAGTGTGGCAGCCTAGAGATCTATTTAACATGACTTCCAAAGCAAAAACCCTAATTCCGCCCAAGGTAACTAAAGTTTGTGAAAAATTATCATTTTCTCTCCAAACTTATTAAAACATGCCGATTGCTCATTTAATCTTAAAAAATTATCAGTTTAGTTTATCAATTCTTACATATCAAATATCTGCGTTTGTTTTTATAATCCACAAATTTGCAAGGCTACAATCTTCGGTCAGACGACTATGATTCCTATGCTACATTTTCCTTTCCCGTGACATATAATTGGCTAACTTAATTAATCCTCCGGTGGAAAATATCTGACTCAAAACTGAATTAACAAAAATGGAAAAACACGGGATGGGCCGCTCGCTGAGAAAGGCCGCAGCTATGGCCCAACCCAAACAATTCCCCACCTCCAAAAACACGTTGGGCTTTCCATTTGAACTCTCCTCGCGGGTTCAGCAAACAGCTGGGAGAAAGTAAACCTCCACGTGGCATTCATCCATTGGAGAAAACACCCGAAGCCGGTTTCTGATTGGCCACTCGCCGCCCAGAACACGTTGCAACGACGAAACATACTTTCGGAAATCAAAAGAAGACGAAGAAGAAGAAGCAAACGAGCTCCGTTTCCTCTCTCTTTTTTGGACGAAAAACAAAAGTCGGCATTTCCTCGGCGATTAAGAACCGGGGAAGGGAAGGCCCCTCGATGACGTTTCGGAGAGCGGCGCTGCCGCTTCTCTTACTAGGTCTAGCGTGTTATCTAACCGCCATTGCAGGGTACGTGTTGCATTTTAATTTTCCCATTTTAATTTATATGGAATGTGGATTAGATTTGATGATTTGGCGCGATATTGTTTTGGGAAAAATAATAATTAGGAAGAGCTATTACGAAGTGTTGCAAGTGTCGAAAGGGGCGTCGGATGAGCAGATCAAGAGAGCGTACAGGAAGCTGGCGTTGAAGTACCACCCGGACAAGAACCAGGGAAACGACGAGGCGAGCAAGCGCTTCGCGGAGATTAGCAATGGTAATTAGAATTTGGTGCCTTTTGTTGTCTGTTTTGAAGTTGATGGAGTGGAGTGGTTTGATTTAATTTGGTGGTTGTGTCTTGGTAGCGTATGAGGTGTTGTCGGATAGCGAAAAGCGGAGTATTTACGATAGGTATGGTGAGGAAGGGCTCAAGCAGCACATGGCTAGTGGCGGCGGAGGCCATGGTGGTGGTGGCTTCCAGGACATTTTCAGCCAGTGAGTTTTCTGCTCTTTTGCCCTTTGCTATTTGTGAGTGTGTATGATTGTTTGTTTGTCCTGTTTTGTAGATTGAGATTCGAATTGGGTGTCGGGGAAGGGGTCTATAGAACTGTGAATAATGGATTTTGTGGAACAGAGAACTTAGACAATGCATATATTCGAAAGTTTAGGTGCACCCCGGAAGTATGCTAGATTTGAAGATTTAAGAGCTTCGACTTTGCATGCGTGCTTAGATGTTGTCGTAGAATGTTGGCAAGTGCATTGATGTGTTTTGTGTGCCTTTGAATCTGGCTATTGCTATCTTCGCGACAAGCTGTGTTCGAGATGTTTCCATGTTTAACTTCTAACTGATGATAAACCATCCCCTCAGATTCTTTGGGGGAGGCCCTGCAGAAGAGGAAGAGAGAGTTGCAAAGGGTGATGATGTAATTGTTGACTTGGATGCTTCGCTTGAAGACTTGTACATGGGTGGTTCCCTGAAGGTGAGGTCGTTTCAAGTTATTAATTGGTAGCAGAGCTTGGATTGCAAGAGTATTCCTCGCTTTTATCTTTCTAAACTTGAAAGCAGCTGCATCTCTGAATACGTAGGTTCTTAGCTCTACAATTAACAGCGTCAAACATGAACGGTCCCTGTCATTCGAGTTGTATTAAGTTAAATATTGGACCCCATATCTAGTTGCATTGTGGCTTTATAAGTATCCTCCTTTTCAGTAGATCACAATGTATTTGGAAACTCAGTCCAGTTTGGTTAACCTTTCTGTTCTGTTGGTGGATTCATCAGATTTGGAGGGAGAAAAATGTTATAAAGCCAGCTCCTGGTAAAAGACAGTGTAATTGCAGAAACGAGGTCTACCATCGGCAAATTGGTCCTGGAATGTTCCAGCAGATGACTGAGCAGGTACATTTTAACTAAACATTTCCTTTTGAAAGTTGACTGAACATTTCTTCTTTTATTTGCACTCACAGAATGAACCTCTTCGGTTCAATGCAGCAAATCGCAGTTTCATTCTGCATGTCAGTTGAATGTATTCTGTCCTTTTTCTTTCAGGTCTGTGAACAATGCCAAAATGTTAAATATGAGCGTGAAGGGTACTTCATCACAGTTGATATTGAGAAGGGCATGCAAGATGGACAAGTAAGTTCTCTAAAACCCCACATTGCCGTATTCAGTGAGTATCTTCCACCAAAGATCCTTTCGTGACAATTCGGCCATGTCATCTTTTCCTTTCACGACTGAATTAATGGCTCGCAGCAGCCATGGTCACAACCCAAGGGAAACTCCACATTGCATGCTTTTTTGTACTGTCATTAGAAAGTGTTGCTTGTTTATCCATCTCATAGGAAATTGGATTTTTCGAAGATGGTGAGCCTGAAATAGATGGAGAACCTGGGGATTTGAAGGTTAGTCGATGAATTAGCTTCTCGTTGACATGCTCGAAACCCTTGACTTCTACTTCTATAATAAACTTCTTGGCTTCTTTGTTAGTTCCGGATCCGCACAGCCCCTCATGACCGCTACAGAAGAGAAGGCGATGACTTGCATACAACTGTTACTATTACACTGGTAGGTTATTCGCAATCACCAAGTAATTCTCGTCAGATTTTTATTAATGATCACTTCCCTCGTTTTATATCTAAATTCTGTCGACCAGGTTCAAGCGCTGATCGGTTTCGAGAAGTCTATCCAACACCTTGATGAGCATTTAGTTGATGTTGGCGCAAAGGTAACATGAACAAAATGACACTTTGAATCTCCTTCGATATATCCTCTCAAGGGAACATGGCATCAAGTTGTTGTCACTTGTAAACAGGGAATCACCAAGCCCAAGGAGGTGAGGAAATTCAAAGGCGAAGGCATGCCGTTACATTATAGCAACAAGAAGGGCGATCTTTATGTCACATTCGAGGTTCTTTTCCCGACATCGCTAACAGAAGACCAGAAGACGAACATCTCCGAGGTTCTGGGTTAGATCTTAGGACTATTCTTATCCGTTTGCTATACTCGGTTAGTCCCCTTGTAAAATGATCTGATATAGAAATCTGGTAAGGATGCCTTTGGGTCTGTCGCCCCGCTGGTGAGGAGCAGCACGAAAACTAGCGGGACAGCCTTTTGCCCGACTGAGCTTTAGTCTTGAAACAAGTGTTAATGGCTACTTCAAGATGAATCAAAATTAAAGGTTAATTGCAACTGTTGTTCGTTTGTTTCAATACTATCAACAACTATTAATTGTAGCTGAAAAACACCAGAGACAGCTGAACAATTGACTCCACTTGCTCTTAACATTGATCAACTAACTACAGAAGATTAAGAATAGTCCAGTCTCTATCAATATGACCCTTTTCGCATAGCCGCCGGCTAAAAGCATATCACGTAGGCTGATAAGCTAAAAGAGAGGAAATAGTCAGTCCAATGTTGCCAGCTTCTCTTCATCGACCTCAAAAGCCTTCCTGGCTTGTTTCAGCTCCTCTTGCATAGACAGCAGTTCAGTACAACGGTTGAGCTTCGGCAAGTCCTGCAAGCCGACGATTCAAATCAGTCTAGTGACGCGACAAGAACAATGGCATGCTTACAGTGATTTATATTTAACAGCAACAAGAATATATCACGATGATGATGATAACACAAAGCAAAAGAAGTGCTCAAAATCAATCGCGGATCGCTGAGTAATGCACAGCAATTAAGAATCAAAACCCTAGAAACCAATCCAGCAAAACTGCAAGCGAAAAGAACCTTCCGAATCAGGTAGAGAAAATCCTCGACGGACAGCTTCCCTCTTTTCGAACCCATATCTTGGGCTTTATGCGCCTGCAGAAAGAGCACGACGCGCGTCAGCTAAAGACAGCCACAAGCAGAGTCCATGTTAGGGAAGAAGAACGCCCACCAAATCCGTCACATATTCAACAACAATGTCCTCCACGAGGGCCACGCTCTCCGGAAGCGGCTGATCAAACAAAGCAACAAATTCATCATCAAACGCACGAACAATTTAATAACACTATTTCTCCTATTTCCTTCCCACCAAAAACCTAACATTCATTCCCTGGTCTCAGCTTCAAAACCCTAACTAACGAAAAAAGAGACAACTCACGTTGGGGTCGTCTCCGAATCCGTACATCATGTGTTGCACTGCGAAAATTTGAGCACAGAAACAAAGAAAGAAAGATTCAATCGACCCATCGCCAACATAAATAAACAACAAATTGGAGGGAAAAAAAAGAAGGCAAAATAGAGTTTTTATTTATTTACAATCTTTATGGAATACACCGCGCTTCCGCTTGAAAGAAGAATCAGATGGCTGCGAGGAGGCCGCCTTCGCCTTCGAAGAGGACAGCCCCGCCGCCGGAGTATTGTTCATCTCTTCGATTTCGACGGTAGCTGCTTTTCTCTTCGGTGACAAGGAAAATTTATAGGAATCTTCCACGTCAGCTTTAGCCTCTTTCTCGAAGAAGAAACTCTGGGCTTCTTGTGTTTTTTGTTGGGCTAACTGTTGATTGGGCTTTATCTCCTTCATCAACTAGTATTTGTTTTCTTATTGGGCTCGAGGAGTTATCCTTTTGGGCCTGTCTTGGTTCCAATATAAAAGAAGCCATCTTGAAAAAAAATAGACTACTCCTAATGTTTTAATTTATTCTTGCATTAAGTGCTAAGACAACATTTTTTTCTTTTTCTTTCCAATCTATGTAATATAATATTTAAGCACTGACCTAGTTTTAAGTGGGCTCATGTTTTTTTAAAATTAGATTGTTTGAAGAAGCGATTAGAACCTGTCGATATTTTCTATTCACATAACTTGATTCAGTGGATTGAAAGAATTTGAATCTCTATCGTCATCTCGCTCCCTTCAACAATTCAAAGTGGGCTCATGTAGAAACAATACAATCTCAAACAAATATTAACACGGTTCTTTGTATAAATTCAATTTTTAATTTTTAATTAAGTTAAAATAACGTCGTATTAGTTCATTCAAACATTTCTGTTGAGTTCATGAAGAAGCACTTTGATTCACAACAAGGGTATTAACGGACAAACTTTGTACAATACAACAAAGAAAGAAGAAAAGTATTTCACAGTCGCGATTGGGTTTTAAATTATGAGTGCTTGTTTCGTGGTCATAATCATAATTCAATTTAAGACTCATTTGTGGTTACGACTCTACTAGAAAGGCAACACAAAAAATAAACAGGATGCAGTTGCCACTCGCAAGTTAGATTCGCCGCCCCCGCTCTCGATGCAAGGACCAACAACGTTTACCTTTATTTACTTTTCCGGTTTGAAATTTTATAACTAGAATATAAATTTAAGGTTAGGTTTTTCGGAAACAATGTGATACGTCAAAATCTCTTCTCTGGTAAAGGGAAATTTATAACTTTTTGTTGGGCTTTCAACATTTCGAGTATACCATTCAATTTTCTGTGTTTTTGCTACACTAAATCATCTCTTTTTACCGAGTACGTACAACTTCTTAACACTTAATTTACGTTAACAATTAATTCTAGGTGATGGCTCTATCCATAACGTTTGTAGCATTTGGTTTTATTCGTTTTCAAAGCAAAGTTTTACTATTTTCAAAAGGGGAGAAATCAACCTATTGGGAAGTGTCGAGAAAAAGCAATGGTGGAAAAGTCAGGCGGAGATAGCACCCGCTAGCCCCCTAGCGATCACTAGGGGGTGCTACATAAGCTCGGGTGTCTGAGGACCTAGCGACCGCTAGGCCCCTAGCGATCTCTAGGTGGCGCTGATAGCCGTTTCCTATTTTGCTCGAACTCTTGTTTTGGACTCCTAATTCGACCTAGATAGATTTCTTGTACTCCAAGGGTTCGTCCATTATATAAGACGTGTTGCCCAAGGGTTTTGTATGGCTTTGTGACTCGAATTCATCAATAAAAAATCTCCTTTCTCCCCGTGGATATAGGCATTAGGCCGAACCACGTTACCTCTTGTGTCCACGTTCTTTGCACATTTTGTTCTCTTGGTTGCTGAATTCTTAACTGTTAGGAATTTAGCAACTAGAGAACAAAACGCGCAAAGAACACGGACGCAAGAGACAACGTAGTTCGGCCTAATGCCTACATCTACGGGGAGAAACGAGAACTTTTATTGATGGATCCGAGTCACAAAGCTATACAAAACCTTAGGGTAACATGCCTTCATATAGAGGCAAACCCTTGTACATCAAGTAAGCTATCTAGGTCAAATTAGGAGTCCAAAAGCTAGTCCGAATAGAATAGAAAACAAGCCCATAAATCATTTCCTCTTTAATTTCTCGACATCTCTAACAATCTCCACCTTGGCGAGAAATCATCTTGTGGACGAACTATGAAGCTCCATCCGAACTTCAACAAACTATATCTTGATGAAATACCGCCACATGAAGAACCATGAGAACTTGAAAAATTAAACCGACTCTACCAGCTCCACCTTGACCATAGATACACCGCCATCAATAATACCATCTCAACTTTCTCACCACCTTTTGTTCAATCACTTGAAGCCAGCCCCCAAACTCGAGCTTCTGAGCTTGCTTGGCCTATTCTCTCCAACCTCCATTGAACCCCAACTAGCAAGTCCACTTGCTGAAGCAACCTTGCGACCAATAGACGCGTCCTCTATTTTTTGGTCAGCCCCATGCTCCACAACCTCGAACTGCTTCTCCGCTGGACCTTCTTGCCTCATACCAATGCTACATGCCATAGCATACAAAGGGCAACCTTTTGTTCTACCAAATAGAACCCTCGACATGCCATGAACTCCACCGTTTGGCCTTGAGTGAGATACCTGATTCGTCTGTGGTGCTACCAACGGCTTCGCATTCCCCATGCAAAACCTACCCAACACTTTTGACGTGCACGTCTCTTTAGACAACCATAGCAGGAACTTGCTAACTTTGTCTCCCCGAATCCCAACTCCGCTCAAACCATTCATGTCAAGCTTTCGCTCTATCATACAAGAGCTTTTCTTCCCTCTATCAGAACCCAACGATGTGACTCCATCTACAACCGTGTTCTCCACTAACCTATAGGTGTTCCTAGCATTCTTTTCACCTTTTATCACCACCACAACATCCTTCTCCACCTCCATTAGCCCGCCTACAACATTATACTTGTACCCAATATAATCCAAGGCTCCTAACGAGATCAAATTCCTCTCCAACTTCGGAACATGCCTAACCCCACTCAATTTTCTCTCAACACCATCCCACATCTTGATTTGGATATCACCTATGCCAGTAATTCTGCAAGTAGAACCATCACCCATAGTCACCATACCTGAATCAACGAACTTGTAGGTGTCGAACCACCCTCTCTTGGGCGTCATGTGGAAAGAGCAAGCACTATCCAAAATTCAGGAATCAGAATGCTTTGGACTTGACAAAATAGAAAGAAGATCACCATTCGACCCATCTGAATGTGAGGCCACATTCACAGAACCTGATCCTTTTTCCTCGTGATCCCGAGTTCTTTTTGGACAATCCTTCTTCACGTGCCCTTTTTCTCCGCACTCGAAGCAATTTCCCTTGAACCTCCTTGACCACGACTTGGATCCCTTCCTGTCTTTTGCCTCACTACGATCACCATGGCTACCCCTCACAACTAGCCCTTCCGCTTGTTCATCACCAATTTTCCTTCTTTGATGAAACCCTAGCAGAGCACTTGTGATATCTTCCAATACCAGGGACTCCTTCCCCCAAGTTAGAGTTGTAACCAAATTTTCGTAGGAGGCAGGTAAAGAATTCAGCAGTAACAATGCCTTGTCTTCTTCCTGGAACTTCACATCAACCTTTCTCAAGTCGCTCACAAGTTGACTGAAACCATTAATGTGTTGGCTCAAATCCGAGCCCTTCTTCATCTTGAGTCCGTACAATCTTTGCTTAAGATAAAACTTGTTCGACAAAGACTTTGACATATACCTTGCCTCCAATTTCTTCCATACCTTAGCTGGTGACTCCTCATCTATGACGTGATACATCACATCATCCGCCAAGCACAAGCGAATTGTCGCCACCGCCTTGGCCCCCATCTCCTTCCACTCTTGCTCCTCCATCTTCTCGGGCTTCTTCTCCGAGAGCGCGATGACCATTCTTGTTGTACGAGGAGATCCTTGACACGCCTTTGCCATAACCCAAAATTCGAAGAACCATCGAACTTCACAACAGCAAACTTCGCGCCATCCGTCATCCTCCAACCCAAGCTCTTGATACTAATTGTTATGAATTCAGCAACTAGAGAACAAAATGTGCAAAGAACATAGATACAAGAGATAACGTAGTTCGGCCTAGTGCCTACGTCCACGGTGAGAAAGGAGAAATTTTATTGATGAGTTTCCGAGTCACAAAGCTATACAAAACTTTAGGGTAACATGCTTTTATATAGAGGCAAACCCTTGTACATCAAGTAAGCTATCTAGGTCAAATTAGGAGTCCAAAAGCTAGTCCAAATAGAATAGGAAACAAGCCCACAAATTATTTCCTCTTTAATTTCTCGACATCTCTAACATTAACAATTGGTATCAGAGCTAAGGTTGGAGGATGACAGAAGGTGCGAAATTTGCTATTGTGAAGTTTGATGGTTCTTCAAATTTTGGGTTATGGCAAAGGTGTGTCAAGGATCTCCTCGTGCAACAAGGGATGGTCATCGCACTCTCGAAAAAGAAGCTCGAGAAGATGGAGGACCAAGAGTGGAAGGAGATGGGGGCTAAGGCGGTGGCGACAATTCAGTTGTGTTTGGCGGATGATGTGATATATCACATAATGGATGAGGAGTCACCAGCTGAGGTATGGAAGAAATTGGAGGTAAGATATATGTCTAAGTCTTTGTCGAACAAACTCTATCTTAAGCAAAAGTTTTATGGGCTTAAGATGATGGGGGCTTAACACATCAATGTTTTTAATCAATTATTGAGTGATTTGAGAAGGGTCGATGTGAAATTCGAGGAGGAAGATAAGACATTGTTACTCCTGAATTCCTTATCGACTTCCTATGAGAATTTGGTTACAACCTTGACTTGGGGAAATGAGTCTCTAGTTTTGGAGGAGATCACAAGTGCTCTGCTAGGATTTTATCAAAGGAGGAAAACTGGCGATGAACGAATAGAAGGGCTGGTTGTGAGGAGTAGCCATGGTGGTCGCAGTGAAGGAAAAGACGGGAAGGGATCCAGTCGTGGTCAAAGAGGTTCAAGAGAAATTGCTTCGAGTGCAGAGAAAAAGGGCACGTGAAGAAGGATTGTCCAAGAAGAACTCAGGATCGCGAGGGAAAAGGATATGGTTCCGTCAATGTGGCCTCTTATTCAGACGGGTCGGATGGTGACTGTCTTTCTATTTTGTCAGGTCCAAAGCATGCCGATTTAGATTTTAGATAGCGCTTGTTCCTTTCACATGACGCCCAAAATAGGGTGGTTCGACACTTACAAGTTTGTTGATTCAGGTATGGTAACTATGGGTGATAGTTATGTTTATAAAGTCACTGGCATAGGTGATATCAGGATCAAGATGTGGGATGGTGTCGTGGTAAAGTTGTGTGGGGTTAGGCATGTTCCGAAGTTGAAGAGTAATTTAATCTCATTAGAAGCATTAGATTATAGCAGATGTGGCTATAAGGTTGTAGGCGGGCTAATTGAGGTGGAGAAGGATGCTATGGTGGTGATGAAGGGTGAAAGAGATTCAAGGAATACCTACATATTAGTGGGGGGCACTATTTTAGGTGGAGTCACATCTTTGGGTTTTGATGGAGAGGAAAAAAGCTCAAGTCATATGAGGTTGGTTCGTATGAGGGAGCAAAGGCTTGATATGGATGGTTTGAGTGCAGTTGGGATTTACAGAGACATGGATAGCAAGCTATGGTTATTTTGTGGAGGCATAGTTGGCAGGGAGCCATGGTTATCTCGGAGAAGTATTGTTAGCTGGGCCCCGCTATGGTTGTCTAAAGGGACGTGCACATCAAAGGTGTTGGGTATGTTTGGCATTGGGCATGCGAAGCCGTTGGTGACACCACAGGCAAATCAGGTATCTTACTCAAGGTCGAACGGTAAAGTTTGTGGCATGTCGAGGGTTTTTCCATTATATGCTAAGGCTTGTGGCATTGGTTTGAGGCATGAAGGTCCAGCGAAAAAGTACTTCGAGATTACAGAGCATGGGGTTGACCGAAAAATCGAGGACGTGTCTATTGGTCGCAAAGTTACTTCAGCAGGTGGACATGCTAGTTGGGGTTCGATGGAGGTTAGAGGAGATAGGCCAAGCAAGCTCGGACCCGAGCTTAGGGGCTGGCTCTAAGTGATTGAACAAAAGGTGGAGAGAAAGTTGAGATGGTCTTATTGATGGTGGTTATCTATGGTTCGAGGTGGAGCTGGTAGATTCGGTTTGGTTTCTCAAGTTTTCATGGTTCTTCATGGGGTGGTGTTTTATCAAGGTGGAGTTTGTTAAAGTTTGGGTTGAGCTTCATGGTTCTTCGCAAGAGATATTTTCTCGCCAAGGTGGAGATTGTTGGGAAGTGTCGAGAAGAAATGATGAAAAAGTCAGGCGGAAATAGCGCCCGCTAGCCCCCTAGTGACTGCTACAAAAGTTTGGGTTTCTGAGGACCTAGCGATCGCTAGGTGGCGCTGACAGCCGTTTCCTGTTTTGCTCGGACTCTTGTTTCTGACTCCTAATTCGACCTAGATAGGTTTCTTGTACTCCAAGGGTTCGTCCATTATATAAGGACATGTTGTCCAAGGATTTTGTATGGCTTTGTGACTCGAATCCATCAATAAAAGTTCTCATTTCTCCTCGCGGACGTATGCATTAAACTGAACCACGTTACCTCTTTTGTCAGTGTTCTTTGCACGTTTTGTTCTCTTGGTTGTTGAATTCCTAATACAACCGACCCTAAAATACTGTAAGTAAGATCCGTTATCATCATACCCACCATCCTTTGTTAAGCGTAGACTAATTCTGGCATCACGTGAGCTCAAAGTGAAAAACCAACCGACCTTATTTTTTTTAAAAGGAACACCAATCTCACTTGCAGTATGTTTTGTTTGGACGATTGGAAGCAAATAAAAATATTATATGAATTTGAGTTTTTTTTTATCACTAGTATTCGTCTAGTATTTTTGGGCCAATTTTATTCGTGATTTTTCTAATAATATTATTATTAAGATTCGTAAGTATTGCATCTTAAAAAAGAGACCTCATCTGCTTGGTAATTTGAGTTATTATTACTAAACCTTCCAACCTGTATTTTAGCTATTACTAGAGAATCTCTTTGCAATTCTTTTCCACTATTCCAAATACACATTTTTTTTGGAAACTTCCAAATACACCTTTGGCTCTAACTATTATTAGCAAATCTTCTCAAACAGTACCCTTTCATCTAAAACCAATCTATTTTCTACCCAAAAAAAAATCTAAAACTAATCTATTAAAAAAAAAAGTACCCTTTCACCCAAAGCCACCTGTAAAGATCAAGAAATTAAAATAGAAATATTCCAAACTAGTGGGGGACTGAACTAAAATTCACCAGGTACCGGTTTGTAATTTGCCAACCTAAAAACCCTAAAGTCGTGCTTATATAAGGAGGATTGACAGAAACCCTAACCCCACTTTCTGAAATCCCATTTTTGCCTCCTACTAGACGAGGAGACCGATCCAGGCGAGTCAAGGGACGGGGACGACCTCAACAACGTGTCCCGAGACGTTAGAGTAAGCCCCTCTCTCGAATTTAGGCTTTTTGATTTATTCTTGGTAGGCCGACACTGATAAACCCGAAAGGACCTGTAGGAATCCGAAGGATCTGTAGAAATTCGCAGGGAACGTCAGTGTTAGTAGTTACGTGAAGTAACGAAACAAGAGACGAGGTAAGTTCAAATCTCGGCTTACTGTATGACTTTCTGTGTGAACTGTACGTGATATGTCCTATTGAATTATGTATGATAAACCTCCGCGTCGTTGATTTTATGTTGAGAATAGCTACTGCCTTGTTGAAAAATATTAAAATATGTGTATATATTAAACTATTATTATATCTCCTTGTCGTAGGTGTTCTGTAGAATAGTGTATATATAAAATAAATTATTATCTAAGTACTGCCTACAACTTGATCATGCGTTGAAGTGGAAAAGTATTTCTTTTGTCTACCGCGTTGACAGTAATATGTCAAAGATTACATAATTTACAATTTGTCTATTGTTTGTCTACTGTCTTAATATGTATCATGCGATGAGTTTATGTTTGATCAGTTAGTTCGATGTTTATACAGATCATAGTCTGCAGGACTTATTATGATAATCACCTGTTCGATTTAGCTATGGTTTTGTTCTGCGTACATACCATATTCGAGAGTACCATGCTTTGTTTGTCCGTATGTGAATGAGCTTAGTGTTATTTTCTGTGATGTGCGTTTCCAACAAGACAAATGAATATTTTATTCAATAATTATATATATTACAGGAGTGAACTTGTTATTCTGTGAGCATAATAATATAATGTAAATGATCTTGGTGATATGCGTTTTGGAAATGAGTTAGATGGATTAAAACAAAATATTGTAATTCTATTCAGAGACATGGGTTAGGCGGATTAAAATATTGAAGTGTTGTACGGATTGGATTATGTTATACGTGAGACTTGTTTTGTTCGTGAGTATGTATTAGTATCTGACCAATTCTGTCTGATCTGTTCACCTAGACTTTGTACTGAATACTGAACACTGGGTACTGAATACTGTACTGGTCGGGATTATCCCCTCACTACTGTGCCCGTAGAGTTCTGTTTTGTATGGTTTCTGTACTCTACGCAAGTGTGGGAGATATCTGTGCCCCTTGGTGAGACCTCGTTTCGTTTCTGTGTGCTATAACGAAATTGAGTGTCAACCGTGACCCAAGGAATCTCGATAGTGAAACTCCGGAGTTGCGTCTGTTAATGTCTAGAATCTGATTGTTGTGTTTGTATCTGATCGTTCTGTTTGATGTGACTGTCTTGTTGAATTCGGCTTACTGAGTTGCGTAATCTCATCAAAATACGCATTTTTTGTTTCAGATACTTCGGGGGCAGATCGGGTGTGAGGATTTGAGACGAGGTCATGCATCCCTAGACTTAGGGCATCACGTTTTCCATATTTAAGACAATATGTTTTGTTTCGAATTCATTAGTATGTTATCGAATTTTCTTTAGACTTATTTCAAATTTTGAAAAATAAAAATACCTTACGGAGATTTTACTCCGTAGAGATTAGCATGTCTAATTTCCGGGACGTGATACCACCAAAACCCCATAAGAGGTCAGATATTTTGCAGTTATATTTGTCCTCGTCGCACTTAATTCCCATCTTCATTTTTTCTTGTTGAACGTTCCATTCCCTTGAAAGTTGCACACACGTAACGATGTATCACGATGGCAAACTTTGAGCAATGAAGTACGTAATCGAATTATATAATAGTCAAAAAATATCATTTTGTAAAATACAAATAAGTCGCTCAATAAATGTTCGAATAACCAAAGCTATGGAAGCTTTTACCGAAACTATTTGAATTTCGGGAGACAGGTGTCAAATATACATGAGAATTGCAGATACCGACAGCATAGGGAGACGTGGAAGGGGAAGCCAAAATAAAATCTCCTCGACTATTTATCCAACACAAAAAGAACAGAAAAGGGCAGAAAATAATAATATTCAATAATTAAAATATGCGTGTCAAGGGAAACCGAGACCACTTCCGGGACACGTCAACCGTTCCAATCCCCTACTTCCAACTTGTTTGTTGATCTGCATCCGCTGACATGGCAATCCCAAAAGGAGCCATCCAGGAACCAGACTTCTGACGAGTGGGACCCACAAGGGACACGTGGTTTCTTGCCAACGCATATCTTCTGCTAGTTGCAACGCGTACTGGACGCAGGTGATCAGCCCTTCCATCGACCTGGCCCCCCGCCACGTGCGCCGTTTCGGTTTAGTCGTTTGGTAAATGTCATTATAGCCCCATGTTGTTTGGTGTCCTTTCCATTTAGTTAGGTCATCGTACTGTGAGCGATAATAATTATTCTAAAATAACTATTTCCCGGAGAGTTTCCAAAAAACTCCAAATTGTTATTACAATTTCATCGCATTCACAAATATGTCCGGTTTGTCGGGCCAATTGTGCAATATTTGTTTAGATTATTGAGAAAAATGAATGGTTTGAAATTACAAGTACTAAAATGAAACTCAACAAAAGGAAGTGGCCCACTAAATAAAGTTTGACCTTGTTTTCCGAAGCAGTTCAAGAAAGTCGGAGAGACTCATATCTAGAAATAAATATAACCTAATTCTAGAGCGGCGCTATTTTAGTTTTTTTTTTCTCCACCTTTCCCAGATTCTGGGCTTTCCAAGGGCTAAAAATACAAAGAAACTCTTTAGAATTTTTTTATATTAAACTAACAAAAGAAAAAAGGAAATGACGAAGCAAAAAGTGGGCGACCTGTTTGTTCTTCTTCAAACTCACACAAACGCAGTGGCAAACCTTCCCATCTTTTCTCTCGCTTCTCCCCTTTAAATTCTCTCTCTCTCTCTCTCTCTCTCTCGCGAAATCTCTCGAAAGGACAACGACCAAGTTCAAAGATCGTGACTTGCACGCACGTTAAAAAAAACTCGAGCTCTGTTTTCTTTTTCTTTTTTCTTTTAAAGGAGCGAAAGCCATTTAGGAGGGGAGGAAGGATATCGAAAGGGAGATGGATAACCTGTGTTTAAATACGGGGATACACGCGGCGGCGGCGATCCCGATGGAACCGTCGTGCTCGTTGTCGTGCCCACCTAGGAAGGCGGGTGCTGCGTCGGCGGCGGCGGCGAGGGGGAGGTTCTCGTTCAAGTACCCGCTGCAGTCCCTGTGGCCGCCGAGATTGGGCAGGAAGAGCGCCTCCGTCGGCGGCGGCGGGGGAAGGCACAAAGGGATGGCCCTCGACGACGCCGTCCTGGAGGAGGAGAGCGCGCAGGAGGAGGGGCAGAATGGGAACTGGGTGTTGAAGATTCTCCAGGTCAGGTCGCTCTGGAAGGAGAACGAGGAGACGGGCGGGAACAATGACGTGGCGGCCCCCGAAGAGGAGGAGGTAGAATGCGAGGGGTGTGAGGTGGAGGGCGAGGAGGAGGAGGAGGAGGAGGAGTTGGATAGGGATTCCTTCTCCAAGTTGTTGAAGAGGGTGTCCTTGCCCGAAGCCAAATTGTACGCCCAAATGTCCTACCTCGGAAACCTCGCTTATTGCATCCCCCGGATGAAGGTAATAAGACCGAAACCAATTTTTGTCCGAATTTACGATCTTGTCATTGTATCCATCTGATGATGACGTTTGTTGTGTGTAGGCTGGGAATCTGTTGAGACGCCGTGGTCTAAAGTTCGTGAATTCCTCGATTGACAAGAGGGAACTCGCGAGCAAGTCCGAGAAGGAAGATCAGGTCCAGGTGGACAATGCCGAGGCGGATCAGAATGAGGAAGCTCGGGAGGAGGAGAAGCAGCAGCAGCAGAGGAATGTTGGGTACCGGATAAGCGCGTCCGCTGCTTACCATGTGGCTGCGTCCGCTGCGTCGTATCTACATTCCCACGCGAAGGGGATTCTCCCGACCAGGTCCGGGAAAGGGGGCCCGGAGAGTACGGGGTCTGGGGAAGGGAATGGCATTGGTGATGTGATGAACCCGGAGATGGCCTCGTTGATGGCAACCACTGATTCGGTCACTGCCGTGGTTGCTGCCAAGGAGGAAGTCAAGCAGGCCGTTGCTGATGATCTGAATTCGGTTCTGTCGTCCCCGTGCGAATGGTTCATCTGCGATGATGACCAGGGGACTAGGTACTTTGTGATCCAGGTATAGCCATTGCGGATGACGATGATATTTGTTTGAAGTGGTGCTGTCATTTGTTACTTTCATTGTTTATGTACTCTGAGATCCTTACTTTCGCCTTATTTTCGGATGTGAAGGGATCTGAGACATTGGCATCCTGGCAAGCGAATCTTCTTTTCGAGCCTGTCCATTTTGAGGTAAGACTCTTAAGAACTGGCGAAGATGTTTAACTTGTGAGATTGTGGCAAACTGGATGAACAAAACTTGACCATTGTGATGCATAATTTTTGTCTAGGGGTTGGATGTACCTGTACATAGAGGTATCTATGAGGCTGCAAAAGGCATGTATGAACAGATGTTGCCCGAAGTTCGGGCACATCTACAATCACGTGGTGAAAATGCAACTTTCCGTTTCACCGGGCATTCATTAGGAGGAAGCCTGTCTCTTCTTCTAAATCTGCTGTTGCTGATACGCGGTGAAGTTCCGGCCTCTTCTTTACTTCCTGTTATCACCTTTGGTGCACCATCTGTCATGTGCGGAGGAGATCATCTTCTTCACAAGCTTGGCTTACCTCGAAGTCATGTGCAAGCAATTGCAATGCATAGGGACATTGTACCCCGAGCGTTCTCTTGTAATTATCCTAGTCATGTTGCGGAAATTCTGAAGGCTGTTAATGGCAGCTTCAGGAAACATCCTTGTCTTAACAATCAGGTAAAATTTCCATGCCAGCAAGTTTTCACTTTCCTGAAGCTTCTTGTCCATGATTAGTGTCTGATCATGTCTCATTTTTTTTGTAATAGAAGCTTCTGTACGCTCCAATGGGCCAGCTTCTGATTCTACAGCCAGATGAGAAATTCTCTCCTCATCACCACTTACTTCCGGAAGGCAGCGGACTCTACTTTTTAAGCTGTCCATTGTCCGACGCAACTGAAGCTGAGAAGCAGCTCCGTGCTGCGCAATCCCTGTTCCTAAATTCACCGCATCCACTTGAGATTTTGAGCGACCGCTCTGCTTACGGTTCAGGCGGAACAATCCAAAGGGACCACGATATGAATTCCTACTTAAGGTGCGTGCGCAACGTGATCCGGCAGGACCTAAACCGGATGAGGAAAGCCAAGAGGGAGAACCGCCGGAGATTCTGGTGGTCAATCCTGGCCCCGAATGGAGGCAGTGGCAGCGGTGTCGTCGTGGGAAGGCCCGGTTCGAAAATCAACAGCGATCAGAACCAGTTCAATTTCTCCGGCGTCATACACACCGGAAGAGAGTCCATCAAGAGGTTCACTAGGCTGGTTGCTTCGCAGCACATGCAACTGCTCGTCGTTCTGTTGTTGCCCGCACGACTCCTACTGGTCGGGGCATACAGCGTCATCAGCTTCAGCTGACGTTTATCACCAATCGCACCGTAGATATCAGCTCGATGTACTTCTCAATGTGGGATGGTACAGGGTTGCAGTTGCGTGGAAGGCAAGTTCTTTAGGAAATTCTTTATTCGTTTGGTTCAAGGGAAATGTGAAATAGAAAAAGAACAAGAACAGATAATACAAAAATATCACAGTTGATAGCTTGTCCCCATGACTAGATCTGTAAATCTTGTGGTTTTAAGAATTCCCAATAGTTGAATTGGTTATTTCAGGTTTGAGTCGGATTGCATCATCAATTTTTTACGGTTACATTCTCCGGATTTGAATTTCAATAATTCTCAACATAAACACGATGATGGTCGTAAACATGTTGCATGTGCACAATTGACACGGTGATGTGGGGTTTCGGCTTCATATGGACCACATTGGCTATTCCTTTATATAATATCGTGATCGATATTTTATCAAAGAGTGCCGACATGTCAATTCCATGGTATTAATAATTGAGCCACACATATAGGTAGGAAACAGAGCAGATATCATGTTAACAGAATAAAGTAGGCGGCAAATGGCACTTATGTACAAATTTATCTTTAAAAAATTGTTCAAAGAAGGTACATATATAAAAAGAAGGAGCTGAATGACATAATATTGACATTTTATCGGTCTTTTTTACTATATGATGTTCCTTCTTCTTTCCTAAACGAGGTAATTCGAAGGATCAGATCTTATGAAATTTGAAAATTAGAGGGAAATAAATGGGAATCTGAAAGTAAACGGTTTGAAAGTGGAGAAGGTTTTGGGTTTTGACATTTAGTTTGGTTCAAAAATCATGGAAATTGACATTGTTGGAACATGATCGATGTGTCGTGGAAGAAAACTAGAATACGAAAGACTAACGAGTTTGAATTACAGCCGTTGTTAAAGGTGCGTGTAGAAAAAAAAAGGAAGTGCGTTTGGTGTTGAAGGAAAATTGAAAAAAAAAAATCTTGTGAACTCAGAAAATACAGAGCTACTTTAGTTTAATAGCGTTGAATTATGAAATTATTCATTATTCATAAATATGTTTATATGAACTGAAGACATTATCGATGGACGGTGCGACATCTTGCTAAATTCCATGTAATGTAATTGTCTACTTACGCTACACGGCTTGAGAACTGTGGCGTGCATCTCTTGTTCTTTCAACCTGGAAGGTTGCTATGTTTTCTTGCGGAAACATTTTTTTTAAAACGTGATTCTACTAGTGGATCGACTAGTCGGATCACGAATCAGACTAAAACTTATGTTTGAAAAGGTGGTAAGGACGTCTACCTTACGAACCGGATAAAATTTGGTCGGATCGTGCAGATTGGTTAATTTTTATGATTCAGAATACCCGGTCCGATTATATTTTACCCAATCCAACCCAAAAAATTTTAAAAAAATCAGATTGCACATGGTAGGAAAACAAAGGATCCTTCTTGTCAATTTGGTCGGATCAGGCAGATTGATCAATTTTTGTCGTTTTTGAAAACAATGGTAGGAAAGAAATATGAGTACTTCTTTTTAGAAAAAAAAATAAAGGATCCTTTTTTAGCACATGGTAGGAAAGCTCTCAAGTGACATGTTAGGAAGCAGACAAGCCATGAGGGGAGTAAGGAAGAAGGTTCCCCTTCAAATTCAAAGGGATGCAAGAAAAGCTAAAAGTATAACAAAATTCCAATAAATAGTCTCCTATGTCTTTTATTGCCCAATCCTATCCATCCAACAATGCAATCCCATGAAAATTGGAATTTCCAACAAGGCAACTTGTCACCATGCGCTACTAGGCTTCATGATTGGTGGGCGACTCCTAGTGACCATGCCAACCTTATAGAACATTTCTAAAAAAAACGGCCAACCTTATACAAGAGCTCCAAATTATACTCTTGCATGAAATTTCACAAGTCTCTAAAGTTAATGGTGTACATTAACTTTTGAATGGGATAAAATTGGTATTTTTTCAAAAACATTCAATGGTTATATTGAAATTTATTGGGAACATCTGCCCTCAAAAAGATCCGAATATTTTTAATTCAAATCTTACAATAAAAAATATATTATTAAAAAAATCATGTTGAACCTCTCAACACAAAATGTTTATTAAAAAAAATGAGTTGGTACTTGGTTCCCGTTTAGATCAACTGCTCCCCGGTTATCGTAATTATATGCCTCCCATCGCCAGTGGAGGAGGATGTTCCCGCTGTAGCTACCCGCAGTTTCACGGCATTGTCGTCCTGAGTCGTTGAGACGATTCTTCTAGTTGGCTTTTCTTTTCCCCATTTGGGCTAAAGTCTTAGGATGGCGGACCACTTTGTAGTTGGATGTTTCCATTAATAATTGAGGGACCCTAGCTTTTGTCCAGTTTTTAGTATTCCTCAAGGTTCTGGCTTGTATACTGGTGAAGCAAATATAGGCAGAAGTGGACGGATATAACAAATTAAGATCGTGTGAGCACTAATGAACAATGAGATTAACTTACTTTAATACCACATTAGAATTCTCATATCCAATTCAATACTCTCTTTTTTTTATACGTGGGCGAGGCAACAACTATTGTCCGAAGTATCAAGGCGCATATAGGTGTGGGTTTGGTGTATTTATTGTCATGAAAGTGACTTTCATGATTCATCCAACTTTAAACAAATTCCAGACTATGTATTTATTGCGCTTAAATCACCTTTTAAGTAGGTGACGAAGTCTCTAGAAGGGATCAAGCAACTTTTTTTAATGAATCTCTATATCATAGTCAAGCACTCGCCAAAGGACATTTAGCCTAGCGGCACAAAACGTAAGACGATTTGACAGAGGTTGAAGATTCAAATTATGAGAAGTTTTTTTTTTGGTGTAAATACTTACCTTTACAAAAAATTCAAGCACTATTGGGCTGAAAAAGGCTCTCCCAATAATGTCTTTTACATTCATAAGACTTGAATCCAAAACTTCCTTAAATAAGTTCAAGTCTTTAGTTGCTTAAGGCCTCGATTGTAACCCTCATATTATTATTATACATTAATAAAGAAGATTTATCAATAAAAAAGACACTTAGACTTACCAACAAGTATGAACATACCTTCATAAGATTTGAATCTAAAATCTTCTTAAGTAAATTCAAATCTTTAATCACGTAGGTACTCAACTACATATTATTATACGGGAAAGTCACCACAAAGGGATCACCACTCGTGAAAATATTATTATACATTAATAAAAAAGATTTACGAAAAAAACACACTTCGAGAGTTACCACCAACTGTCCGCACACATTCATTGCAAGTATATCTCTACGTGGCCCAGTCCAAATCATAGTTAGGTCGAACTGGGTCGGTTTTGAATTGTATCAAGATATCTCTCTACGAGGCCCAAACTATGGTCCAAAATATGCTCGAACCAAAGTATCAGGATCTTGAAACTTTTGAATCGTTGACTCGGTTGAATTCGTTCGATATTAATTTTCATTTGCATGTATTTCGTATATATTCAAATGTTTACAAGACGATATCTATAACATTACCTCGTGATTATTAGCCATAACTTGTCTTGGCAGATTTCTGCTTTGGTTGTTGATTTTTGTAGTTTCCCAACTGCCCATCATTTCCACCTGTGCTACATTGCCGACATCGGTTTAGTTTTCATTTTCTGTTTGGTATTTACGATACCTGTCTATGTATTTTCTGCTTCTGTTTTGTTATCTCATACCTTAATGATAGAGCTTTGCGTCAGATTTTCTTAAAAAAAATCTTGGAACTTTGAATAGAGAAAGGGAGTCATTTTGAGATTGACCCGACCCGGTCGCAGTCCGACAGCCATACCGCGGTTAAAAATGAATGGCTTTAAGTGCAAGACAACTCTGAAAGGATTAGGTTTCTTATAGCATACAATGTCGTCAAAACTAATATCTTTTTCCCTACACTGCCAAGCATTAATACGCCAGCCATCAGGTCAACTTGTTCTAGTCGAAGGCAATATCAGATTTCTCTAACCGAGAATAGAATGCAACAGTTCACGCAACTGGCAAGGACACCATGTAGCATAATTGTGATGACCATACTTCTATTATGTATTATTTGTGTTTCACCAGGGAACGACAAACTCCCTTGATCAGACAATTCGGTGGATTCGAACAACCTGAAAGTACGCCACCAGACACTTGCAAACAGCGAAATTCGAACAATCCCTCGCAATGGAATTACAAATTACAGATTCAATTTACCAGCCAAGTACCATGTATGCATGGCCAGGCTTCCAAAGGACATGATGTTGGCAAGAGAAGATAACCCGTGAATCATTCCAAACTTCTTGTTCATGGCAGCAAGCTTCGGATCAACCTTTGCAACTTCCCTATTCTTAGACCACCCAACCTCTTCTCCAATGTTTTGTTCCCGCTCTACCTTGTGCCTTTGCTTCATCATCTGTACCACAAGTTTAGACCACAACACAAGTCCTTCATAAACTCAACTGAATCCAGAGACATGCAATGCAAACACGGACCCTTAGGAACAATCACAAACTGTTAAACAATAAACAACTCAAGGAACTATTTCAACAAACAGCGTAAGAGATACCAAAAAGTGAGAATTACCTCCATTAAAGCCACCACCTGCATTTTTCTACATTATTATATAAGTTGAACTTGGCAGCTCTGCTTAGTTTTAGCTAAGTCGCAAAAAACTTAAGCACGTGTTATTTTCTTTCTTCATGTTTTGTCGAAAAGGGCACAAGTTAATTAACATAACAAATATAGAGTCCCGCCTCAATTGCCTGGCTCCGGAAACCATTTGACGAATATGCAGCTGGACTTTGAATCAGGAGAGTATGACCCCTCATATTTATACTCTAGCACTCTTCTCTCAACTTCCTTCAAGATCAAGCAAAAAATGGTAGGCAGTAGAGCAAAAAAACCAAACAAACATGCCACCGATTCCCACGAGACCATCAATTCAAAACTTTTTGCATCCATCCGATACACCAACTTACCAGAAACCAAATTGTGTTCACATCAAGACTCGAGATGAAATTTAAACCAGAAATCAACGCAACTAGTAAGCAACACTACAAGACTGTCGCAAATAATTTAAAAACAAGGTACCTACCTCAATAGTCATGGGTGTAAAGACAAACAAATTGGTGAGATTGAAGGCGAAGGCCGAAACCAGGAACCCAAGCTGGTACTTCTCAGTGGTTGAGGCCGACTTCCACGGATGAAGGTAAGCGAAAACGGCCACGGAGGCTGCACAACAAGTGCCCACCAGCGAGAAATACGCAGGAAACATCTTGGACTGCAAATTACCAAACTGATGCCTCGGCAGATTCCTGATCACCCATAACAAGGAAAAGACAACCAAAAAAGGAGCAAAATCCGTAAATTTGGAACAATCCAGAGGAAACCCAGATGGCCAAACATCAAATGGAGCTCAAAGTTCAAATCTTTTCATCGAATTCAACTTAAAAGAGAGGGATTTCAGAAAGATCGACAAAGGGGCATATTCTTACTTGAACATGATGATTCCCCCAATAAAGGTGACCCAGAGGGCGGCCCCGAAAGAGGTGGAGAAGCAGAGGAGGTGAGCCAATTTCAGGTAGGTGGAGATTTGGCCCTCTGAATTCGACGACCCAAAACTCTCCGGGGAAAATATCACGCCTACTGCTAGGAAGGCCACCGCCGCTAGGAACCGCGTCATCCACCCCATCTTCCTCCCCTCTCTCTCTCTCACAATTTCCTTGCTCGGTGGTAGGTAGGTGAATCAATGTGCTTTGCTTGTTCGTCTTGAAACTCTTGTTTAAAGTTACCCGTGAAGTCTCTCTGGAGAGAGAGAGAGAGAGAGAGTGAGGCTCCGTTACGCCGCTGACTGGCCGGTTATATTTTCCAAAATAATAACAAATATTATCACTTGATTTAAGTGTTTGCTCCCCATCGCGGGTTGCTCTCCGCCTCGTCTTCGTCGTCCTTCGGCCGGCCATTCTCATCTCTGTCGTCTCTGTTGATTATATATTATGAGTTAATAGTTTTAATTAATTTTATTGATTTAATTGGACCGTTGAATTTAGTATATAATTAGACCATTGTATTTTATGATATAATTGGACCGTTGGATTTTGTATATAATTGGACCGTTGTATTTTATGATATAATTGGACCGTTGGATTTAAGTTTGTTAATTAATATAATTTTCTGATTAATTTAAAATTTTATTCAACTCAAATATAAAATTTTCTAACTAATAGATGAGATACAGAATAGTATAAACCAAAAATAATAATAATACTACTAGGTGTGAGAGAGAAAAGGCAATAAAGTCGCAAATAATAGTAGTAGGGGCCAAAATCGAAAAAGGCAATAAAAGTAGTACGGGCCAAAATCGAAATTTTTTTTTGACCTGGGACCAAAATCAAAATTTGTTTCAACCAGGGACCAAAATCAAAATTTTTTTCGACCTAGGTACCGGGCCGAAAACAAGCGTTCGACCACGAAAGTCAAAACCTTTTTTCGATTTGATCCCAGGTCGAAAAAAAAAATTTGATCTAAGGTCCCTAGGTCGAATTTTTTTTTTCGACCTGGAAAATGAATACCATTTTGGGAATTTTTCGAACAGTAACACCATTTTGGATATTATACATCTACAGTAATACCATATTGGACAAAAACCAATGGAATTGACGGGATATGAGAGAATTTCCTTTCCATTCATATGAATGCATATATATTAATTTTTTTATCCATTTAGAAACTTATTAATTAATAATAATAATAATAATAATACTCAAAACTCTTCGCATTTTTTGGTTGTAGTTCGAGGAGACCATATCAAATTCGTATTTTACTAAATTTCCTAATTACATAAAAGTATTAATTTATGATGCGAGAATAAAAATTTACAAGGGCCTCCAAAAACAATTCTTATTAATTTATAAAAAATGCTATGTTCTATGCGGTCCAAGTTGGGACATAAAAATGTAATTTTAAAAACTATAAACTTATTGATTATTGATTTACTGATAAATGTACCGCATTTTTGTATCTAGGTGGGTGCATATAGGGTGATCATGAATTGAATCTGATTCGTAATCAATTCGATTTGTCAAAAATTTGATTCGGATTCAAATCGGCTCAAACAAATCTCAATTCGGATTCGGATTCGAATTCGTACTTGAACGGATTGAATCTAAATCTATATATCCAAATTCGTCTCATTATTCGACGAATCTTCAATTCGCTTTGTCGAATAATTCACCGAATTATGTATAAAAATATATATATATATATAGGATAAAATTTGAAAAGAGGTAGAACATGGAGAATTGAAATTTAAAATTTCCATTTACCCTCTTTCATTCCTCAAAATTAAAATAATGCAATCTTAATTCTCTAATTCTTTAATTTCTCTATTGATAATTTGATCTCTATAAACATTCTCCCTCAAAATTTGCTAATTAGATATTTCAGTCATATCATTGATAAATAATTAGTATGTTCGTGGTCACGTAATATCTATTTATGGATATTCTACCGATTCTCTCTCATCTTTTTCCGGATCAAGTATGAACGTCCGGTAAGTAGTACCACAGCTTTTCAAAAAAAAAAAGTAAGTTGTACCACGGAAAGTCAAGAAAACTCAAAAAACTTGAACTAAAAAAAATCAAATTTAGATAATTCAATTCAAATTTACCAATTTATAATTTGTATTCGAATTTATCTTTGGACGAATTAAATACGAATCATGATTTTAATATTTTGAATTCGACAAATTATAATTCAAATTTGATTTCACTAATGCATATATTATACGTTTTTTTAAAAGAACTTTTTTTTTGAAGAATGCATATATTATACAGTATGCGTATCATTGGTGTGAACAAATTTAGAGTTGTTACCCAAAAAGCCCTTGTAGTTGTAGGCTCAAATTTCGAGGAGACAAAGCCCAGCCCACCCAAAGCCCGCCTCCTACCAAAAAAATTGAAAAAAAAGAAACAATTCACGTTCCCTCCTCTTCTTCTCTCTCTTCCCCCGCTCCATTCCAAAGCTTCTTCCCTCCTCCGCCTTTTCATTTTTGGCTCCACAATACTATACTATAGTGGCCTCTCTCTTTACTATTTCCGACAAAAATTAATTGGAATATCTCTTTTTTCTCTTATTTTTGTTGTCCCATCCTTACTTTTCGTCTCCGGATCAGATGTCGGAAGCCGACTCTTCCAGTCCCTTTCTCGGCGTCCGCTTCCTCCTCGCCGGCTTCGACCCCGCCGCCGAAACCAAGGTCTTCTCTCTCTCTCTCTCTCTCTTAGGGTTTGGGCTTTTTGGTCTTTTCCGGAACACAATGCGAATGCTATTAATTAAAATTGGTGTGTAGGTTCGGTCGAAGCTACTAGAAGGAGGCGGAACTGAGGCGTGGGGATATGACCAAAGCTACACCCATTTGATTGTCGATAAGATTGCTTACGTACGTTTACCGGTTTTCGGGCTCTGAGGCGGCCGAACCGTTTTGTTTATTGGCAATGTGGGATTGATTGTGCAGGATGATCCTGTTTGTGCTGCGGCTAGAGAGGACGGGAAGACGCTGGTCACGGGGTTGTGGGTTGACCATAGTTTCGAGGTCGAGGCGCCCGTGGATGCTACTTCCGTGAGTCTCTTAACCTCTCGGGTTTCATTTGTTTCTTGTATCGGACTTGCTGCTTACACTCTTGGGTGGATTTGTTGGCTTTTACACGTCCTGATTTCTATTGGAACTTGAGAGGAACGGGATGCTTTTATACGACGTTTTATTGCATCCGCGCAGATTCTTTACCGACCTCTCAAAGATATGAATGGCATTCCAGGCGCAAGACATCTAATTATGTGCTTGACTGGGTACCAGCGACAAGATAGAGATGATATCATGGTAAGCTTTGAGCTTTTACTTCTTTTTGTCTTCCACTAGTTTTCATTGCAGAAACTTTCAGATGGCTCGATTGGTTTTCTTTTTTGGTTTATGACTGCGATCAGTGACTGATGAGTTATCTTTTGCATCTCTTCAGACTATGGTCGGTTTGATGGGTGCTCAATTTTCAAAGCCGCTGGTGGCAAACATAGTCACTCATTTGATATGCTATAAATTTGAAGGTTCGTTTTGTATTTTATGTTTTTGTCATCCCTTGTTTACTTTTGATTCTGTGTCTATGTCTTTTGCTAAGAGACCAGGACGAAGAGGAGTTGAAGTAGAATAAAAAACACACACCTCATGTTCAGGGAAATTTTTGAGTCTCGGTTTGATTTTAAAATACTCTTCTAGCCAAAGACTACTATTCCCCACAATTTGCTATTCTGCAGTTAGGTAATATTACATGTTGTTCTTAATCGAGATTTTTTACTTGGTGCAGGTGAAAAGTATGAGCTTGCTAATAAATTGAAGAGGATAAAGCTTGTTAATCATCGGTGGCTGGAGGACTGGTGAGTGTATTTCTTTTGCATGGATGTCACTGAAATGGTTTATCATAGACCTGCTTTAACTTGGCAAATTCTGTATCTTTCATCTGCAGCCTAAGGCATTGGAAGCTTCTACCAGAAGAGAATTATAGCAAGAGGTAAGTTATTTGGTTATGTTTCTTTTTTTGAGCTTCTGGTTCCATGCAACCAGGACATGCATTCTCTTTCTGGATTTTTTGAGCAGATTGGCTCTGCGAAAGTATCAAAACTTCATGTAGAGATTGTGCTAACACAGATAGGTCTAAAATTTATCATTGAAGCTGCAATTCTACAGATGATATTATAGACCTTATAGTATTGTATTCTGGGAGGAGCTCCTTTATGTTGACTCTGGACAAGGTTAGCACTAAACAGATAGAATATTGATGACAAACGATTGCTACTGGTCCTAGGGATACACAATGAGGTGCTTATTCATCTGATTAGAAAGAAGTTTCTTTACACAAGACTGATATGGATACATTGTAAAGAGACGAGAGACCATAATTGTGATACGATCTTGTTGATGTCGTTGTTTCCCTTTGATTTTTGCGCACGTCGAAAATACTCTCTCTCAAAACACAGACCTTGTCAACAGTGGTTATGAGCTGGAGATGATGGATGCTGAAGCAAAAGATTCTGACGAGGATGCTGAAGAGATGAAAACAAAGCAAATTAGCCCATATGCGAAGGAGAGGCTTCAGATTTCAAAAGATGGAACAAAGGCTCCTGGCAGTTCCAAAAAGGGGGACCAAGCTTTGGGCATCGACAGATTATCGGCTAGTGAAGTGTACAGCTCGCACAAAGCTAATACCTCACTCAATTCAGCCTCTGTTCAGTTACCTGACCCGCAAGAAAGAACCCCACAGTCCATCAAGATTGCTAAAGACTCCAAGTCTTTGTTGAGAAGCGCTGAGACGGCTTTTCATCCTCATATGAAGTTCAGTGCTTCAAGCACCGGAAAAACGCCACGGAGATCACAAAAATCAATTTTTTCCCCAGAGCCTTCTAGAGCCGAATCTTCACCTAAGTTACATTTAGATGACTCTATGCATGTGCCCAACATGGAAAACATTGAGCATGTAAAGGACCTCTTTGCCTCTGGTTGTGACAGAGCTCCTCAGAAAGTAGCAAGTGGATTGCTATCTATAGAGACATCAAATGATAAAAAGCGAAAGATGGAGGCTTCAAGTTCTACCTCTCTGTTGGAGAAGGCCCAGTTAACAGCAACTCCATCAGCCAGTGGATTCGATTCAAGATTTTTGGTCAATGATCTACCTACAAGTAATAAGCTGCCTCGATTGAGTAGTGGTCTTGCGGGTGATATACTTGGAAAGGAGAAGGCTGATGAAATTAATAAGATTGCTGTGCTTGATGAGTTGAAGACATTGGAATCAGACGGTAAGTCTGGCTGCGATATTGTTGGGATGACAGAAACCCATGAGATGGGAGAGCCAGAAGAGCTGCAGGAGCGTAATCATGGTGAAGGCACTACATCTCGTTGCAGCGTGAAATCAGGGCGAAAGTTGTCAAGGACTTACGCTAATTCGGATAAAGATGGCAAAGAAAATGCCAAAACAGTTCAACCTCTTAAAAAGAAGACAACTGGTAAGAAAACTCTGGGCTCCAGACCAAAGTTGAATAGTGCAGTTAATCAGAAATGTTCTATTTACTTGAACAAAATTGGTGGTGATGCTGACCCTACCATCAGCCCTGAAGTGGAGTATGAGGGATCAGGTTTTGACGGGTTATCCTGTTCTGGTGAACTGGAGAAGTCCCGTGCAAGTATGGATATGGCACCACAAGAAGTGCACAATAAGACTGATTCAGGGGATGATGATACGGTGTCAAGGGCCAGGTTTGCAGATGATGAAACTGAAGAACCCGAGGATAGAGAAGAATGTGGGACTGTCCTCGTTGAAAAGAATTTTAAATCATCTCGTACTGCCGGAAAGATGAAGCAAATATTGAGAGAGCCCCGGCTTGATGCCGACGTCTTGAAAGAGGACGATGGCTTGAGGGTAGACTTGATAACTATTGAAACAAATAAGCCGCATGAATCAACTTCGGAAGGAAATGGTTACAAACCAGAACCAGGCAAAGACCACGGGCAATCTTCTGGTGAGACAGTTTTAAAGGCTGAACAAATCCCCCAGGATATCAATGGGAAAGCTGCGATGAAGAAAAGAGGCAGACCTAGCAATGCAGGTAAAACCAAGAACAAAACTAGCTCTCGGCAAAGATCGAGGGATCCTAAGCAAGTAGAAAAGGAAAATCATCCCTTGGTCGACGGAAACAAAAATCAAAGTCCCCCTGGAGAGAATCTTGGAAAGAGAGCTGCTGTATTAAATGAAACGTTGGAGGACATCTCTTTAAAGGATAAGAAGAGTGGTGAAAGTCCCGCCCCGATGACTGATATCCCTAATCCAGTGAAAAACCAACCTGCTTGTTACATATTGTCTGGACACAGGCTTCAGAGAAAGGAATTTCAGCAGCTAATCAAGCGTTTGAGAGGGAAATGCTGCAGAGATTCTCATCAATGGTCATATCAAGCAACACACTACATATCGCCAGACCCAATTCGTAGGACAGAGAAATTCTTTGCTGCTGCAGCCTCTGGAAGGTACAGTTACAAAATTGCATTGTTTGCTTCTGCTCCCTTTGTGCTAAGAACATCTTATACCATTGAAGATTCTTGATATGTTTGTTCGAAATGCAAGCTGACTCCATCATGATGCAGGTGGATCCTTAAGACCGACTATCTAACTGCCTGTAACCAGGCTGGAAAGTTCTTGCCAGAAGAACCTTTTGAGTGGCACAAAAATGGACTGAATGAGGATGGTGCGATTAATCTTGAGGCGCCAAGAAAGTGGCGACTCTTAAGAGCACAAACTGGTCATGGGGCATTCTACGGGATGCGGATTGTAATTTACGGAGAATGCATCGCACCACCTTTGGTAAGTTGCTTAATCTCGTGTATATTTTTCCCTTGGGACAGGTTTTTGCATGTTTGGACTTGTCAATACCAGATCATTTGTTCCATGTTGTCTGCATGGCTCCTGATATTATGGCTGTTCTTATTACAGGATACTTTGAAGCGTGTTTTGAAAGCCGGAGATGGGACTGTACTCGCAACGTCACCTCCATACACACGTTTCCTAACGTCTGGAGTGGATTATGCAGTCATCAGCCCCGGAATGCCCCGGGTTGATATGTGGGTGCAAGAGTTTTTGAAACATGAGGTACCTTGCATTGTAGCTGATTACCTGGTCGACTATGTCTGCAAACCCGGATACCCACTAGAGAAACATGTCCTATACGGTTCTCATGCTTTGGCAGAGAAATCATTGGCCAACTTGCTGAGGAGAGCCGAAGAGGTTATCGACAACTGAACACCGCAAGAGTTTAGTTACTGCTGCTGCAAGCTTCAATTCATATGTTCGAATTGGGTCTCGTAACGTGAATATGCTTGCGCGTAGCTGCTGTTTCGCCGCAAATGTCCGGTGAAGACCATCTAAAATTCTTGAAACCACGTTTAATGTGTTCGCAGTCTCAAGCTCCGAGTTTGCCAGAAAAACAGATGGAATTTGGTTTCCGTGGCGATAGAATTTCCTCAGCGGGGCAAAGAAAATTAATTTTGGGCCCCGGCCCACGAGTGCAGCCTGTTGACGGTACAAATTGGGCTTCCTGTCTTGATAAGAGCCCATTCTCCCGGAGTAAGAAAAACTAGAGAGTACTAACGCCTGAGAAATCGTAGAAACATGGCTATTAATTGTGCTCGGTGCTATTTATTACTTCGACCTTTGGATTCTCGAAAATTCTACGATGATCTTTCACAGGTATGATTTGGTATAACTATTAATTAAGTTTTGTTAAACGATTAATTATTCAAATATTGTCAATTGCTATGAAAGGACCGTAATAAATCTAGGATACTAGCCAATGACTTATGATGAAAAGGGTGGAGATTGGAAGAAGAGGTTTAATCATTTAATTAGCAAGGCCATGTACTTTTGCTTGCTAATTATAAGGTCAAAAGAATTTAAAGCTAGTCTTGATCCCATAATTGAAGTGAAAATGCACCACCCTTTTGCAAGGCTCAACTTGCTTTAAAGAATCACGTTCAAGGCTATAATCTAGGGCAGACAAAGTGACAAACCAGATGGAGGTCGAAAAATTATTTGGTCCTATATAGAAAACATATACTTTAGTGTAAACCCTCTTAATTCCCATGAGGGTACCACTATTCCATTATTCCCCAAAAGTTTGAAAAACATAATTATTAATTCCGTCAATCAAGTGCTGCAATAACTTCAATGTCAGGTTTTACAGATGGTCATAAGAAAATGCGGTCCATATGCCCTTGGTTTTATTTGGTAGTAAACGATCAGATTTCTCAAGTTATCCGATGATGATGGACTTAGGATATTAAAAATTAAAAAATATATATTTTAATTAAATATTAAATACATAAGTAACATCTCTTTTAAATCATTCAAATATACATCAAAATTAGACGGTTGCGGAATCAATGCAATTACATGCCGCTTGGTTAAACAGAAAAAAAAAACAAAATTATAGTTGGCTGAAATCCGTAGCATTAATACAAGGATGTTTCGTTGTTTCTGGCGTTCATACACAATCGATACCTTTCAAAAAAAAAAATACACAATCGATCACACTGGTCAAACTTCACGGATTAGGAATTGCAAAGATCTGATGAAATCTCATTGTTGTCATAGTCTCTTCGCTGGCCAATTGCTTAGAATACACTAGGAGGTCTATCCCATAATTTTTTAGTCCTTCAAATTCGAAAAATTTGGACTTGTAATTCTGTTAGTTAGAAACAATATGTTTTTCCTATGTTCCAAAAGTACCATTCACAAAGTAAACAAATAAAATTTTCAATATTTTTCTTTGGATAATGTATTATTATTTTTTATAGGTATAATACATCCTTAATTGACTTGTATTAAAAAACATCCTTAATTAGATTACATGAATTAGCCATAGAACTCTCTCTAATGTCACATGATGCCCTCACATGGTGGCAACTGACATCATCATATCTGGCCACGACGTCTTCCTCTTTCCCATGTCCCTAACATTCAAACATCACCCCTATTGTTTTCCCTTAACCCCTCCTTTTTCCCACTAATCAAATACCCACGTTATCGATTAATCGAGATTTTAAATAGACAAAAAAATTCTACCAGATTTTGAAGAAGTTGTATTTTCAAGTCTCGTGGGTGTTCGTGCAAAGCACACCCTTTCTTTCGCCACAAGAAAATAAATCTATGCTTTGGATTTGCTAAAAAACAGATCATCAGCACAATTATTTTTTAACCTAGAAACATCCAAGCATATACAGGCTACTTTACCAATTGTCAGAGGCGCAATTGCTGACTTAATTAAACTTAAATAGCTGGATATATTTGTTCATTGTTCCACTAACGTTCGGATTGTGATAATCTAAAAATGGCAAATGCAATGTGAAATTATTTTATACTTGTAATGGTATAATGAGTAAGCTGTACATGTGCAAGTCACGCCTAGCTTCCACTCAAAATAATAGTTAATCATACAAGTCCACCGAGTAGGGTATCACGTCCAAGTATAACTGTCATAGATGTGTATTAATTCTTTACAAGTAGTTACAAAAGAAGTAACGTGGAGCTTTTTTGGGAGGAGATTTTTCCTTAGTCCAAGAGAGATGTCTAGTGCAATTGTCCCGACTGATTGCATTAGCACTATTGGGGTCTCGGGGGTTTACGTGTTTTATAAATGGCGGATCTACTGAAATATAACACAGCTTTATTTTGCTGTTTCCAAATCATATATATATATATATATTATAATTGAATTTTTTTAATAAATTAAAATTTATTATAATAATATTTACGTTAGAAGAGGACCTCACAGATGTTGTATAGTATGTGAGTAATTGAGTTAAAGATAGGTTAGACACACCAAAAAATGATGCTATCTTTAAATGTATTTCTTTTCACTTTGGTGTAATGGTCAATTAACCTTCTAGGATACAAAACTTATAACATTCAAAATTCGTAAGTTACACTCTTAACAATTTTCTAGTAGCAAAAACTTTCAAGTTGGAAAAAAAGGAAGAAGAAGATAAGTCTCAATTTCTATGTGCACATAACTCTCTCATCCTTTGAGTATTTATAGATGTTGGATAAATATTAGTAAACTATGGTTTAAACATGAGTATCTAAAATATAAGCAATATAAAAGAGGAGAGTAAGAGTATGCTCACGATCACACTTCGAGCTAAGTGTGAATACCATCTTCTTCAAGGTAGGGACTTCAGATTGAATCCTGGACGAGGCCACAGCAAGCCGTGTGCCCTTAAACTCTTATTATCTTCCTATATGCTTCAGGCATCTGTGGGTAAGAGAGTTCCCAAGGTATATTGCCCAACCACGTTTACAAAAGGAAGCACTTTCGTACACTTTTCGAATCTTTCGTAGCCTTAGAACTCTGACTCTTTTATGCAAGAATGATATGATGTTGTAGGGGGAGAAGTAGAAAGCTCTGAAGAGATTGAGAGCTGGGGAGATTTGGAATAAAGGAGGAGGGTTCTTTTTATAGGGCCTAGGACATCCAACATTCAAATCTTGAATTAATATGGCCATTAACCCACCTATTAAATGGGCTATTACAAGACCCAGAAAAATCCCACAATTAATAGGCTGTTACTCTCATGAATTTAAATTCAAAAAGAATCTGGCAAGAGAAGGTTTTAGAACGTGTGGGCTTGTCCAAGCGAAAACCCAATAAGTCCAGCAGACTTTTTGGGCCTTGAATCGCTTCAACAGGTCTGGCCCAGCTCTAAAAAGATAAGGTCTTGGATCCTGGAATAATTTTGCAACTCAAGCCCAGGGCAGGACAGGGCGCGTGCATGTGCGTGCCGAGCCGAGCCGAGCCAGCTGGACGGAGAAGCTTCTCCCTTCTCCACCAGTTTACCCATGCTAGACTTCTAGTCCCTTATAAACTTGTCTCAGCATGGTGCGCTAACCAATATGAGATTGCGCTTATTTCAATTACAGCCATACCACTTTAAAGCCAATTTTCATTCACCCCGAGAATTAAATTTTCGCAAGTGTTATATATCGTTACGAAGCTTTATCAACGAGTTTCGTATTGATCTCACAAATACCCAAATTCAATTGGTGTGACCTCTAATTAAATTAGCTTAAAATTATCTACTAATTACTTAGTTATTATATTTAATTAGAATTTTTTTCTAATTAAATACTTGGGTACGTCTAGCAAAATAATGGATGGAAGCCAAATGAGTCTTATTTAGTACAAAAAATGACTCGCTTATTTATAGTACTTCTAGCAAGCTCTAAGGCCTACTCTTTCCAATGATGTACCAAATTCAAGACCTATATTTTTTAATGTGGTATCAAATTAAATGACTAAATAACAAAATAGACTAGACGATAAAATATAATTTAATATGTAAATATATACAACAGAAACTCGCAACTGCCGACCTCTTCAAAATTCTGTAAATCACGATTGTATGGTGTGGCTGCTTGTGACTGGGAAAAGCGAACAATGTTATTTGTGTTTGAGTAGTGTGAAAGCACGTAGAAAGATAGAACAAAGCCGATTCTTCAGGATAACTAAAAGGAAGAGAAGGACCCAAATTCACTTGCAAGGAAAGATACAGCAACTTACAAGTAAAGTCCTTATTCACCAACTCATATATGGTCTGATGGATACGGTTTCAGTCCTTAAGTATGAGGTGGGAGGATCGAATCTCATGACCATCTAAGATCCGAAATTGTGGAAATAATTTAAATCTCACCAAAAAAAGTCCTTATTCACCAAATATGTACTAGTGAAGAAGTTATTAAAGTATAACCAAGAGAACATAATATGTTAAATATTTGCTGTGAAAAATTTTGTGACCTTTCAAACGTTTTAACATGCAAACTAATATCATTAGACATACAAACAAATATCACTTCACGTGCAAACCAATATTAATTCATATGCAAATCATTCTCATGCAAACTAATATCATATGATAGTTTATTGACCATCAGATTTAAAGACAATTAAATCTGATGGTCCAAATTTAGTCCCCTCCGTATAGACATCTTTTATGTAGTCTTTACTAAATCCGAAAATATGGACGACTCTTTTTCATGAATGTGACCTGCCATTTTAAGGCATATAGAGCAGCGGTGCAGATCAACTTTTAACTGGTGTGTCCACCTTTTGCCGGTAAGCCATTAAGAGTTGGTGTAACTCCATAGTAATGGCCACCTTTCCTCATACCACACAAACTGCATACGTTCGTTTTTTATGGATTAATATCGGTTCGAGTTGGATAAATTTTTTGAAAAATAACAAAATTATTTCAATAAATATTTAATATTATTGTGTTTTCAAAGATTCAAATTTAAAATTTATTTACACAACCTTTAATTACCATTTACCAATTCATTTTTTAACAGCCAAATTTATGTTCGAAGAGTCGGAGGCGCATTGATTCTCTCGACAACCCATATTGACAAAATGCCTTTTTAGAAAGCAGAAACCTCTCCCACAGTTTTTAAGAGAAAGAATGCCAATTTTGAGAAGCCACACCCCATTATTGCAGCACATTTTCCCCTCTTCGGGTCATAATTTGGTCCATTGTACCTGGGAAAACCCAAAATGTCCAAAGTTTGTCTAATGATGGCCAATTGTCCATGTCAATGACTTTTCACGGTGCCTAAATACTCGTCAAATTGATCAACACAAATTTGGATCAATCAAAATTCTTCTTATCAAATTTTTGACTAAAGTGCATTTACAGATATCTAATTCACAAACCACATTGCGGTTAAAAATGACAATATTTGCTCCCAAAAAACCTCCATTTTGTTCCATTCTATTTCTATTTGGGAAAAGTCCACTTTCGTACCCTGTGGTATCGACCAAAATCACTTTAGTACCCTGTGGTAAAAAACCGATCAATCGAGTCATACTTATTCCAATTAACATCAAAAAGGGCCTCGGGCAGCTGCCCGGAGCTACCCGAGCGCTGCCCGGGCCACGTGGGCAGCCACGTCACCAATTTTGATGACGTGGCACCACGTCACCAAGAGGAGGAGGAGGAGGAGGACGCGGGGAGGAGGAGGAGAGGAGGAGGGGGTGGAGGACGCGGGGAGGAGGAGGAGAGGAGGAGGGGGACGCGGGGAGGAGGAGGAGAGGAGGAGGGGGACGCGGGGGAGGAGGGGGACGCGGGGAGGAGGGCAACGTGGGGAGGAGGAGGAGAGGAGGAGGAGGGGGACGCGGAGGAGGAGGAGGAGGAGGCGGAGGAGGAGGGGGACGCGGGGAGGAGGAGGACGCGGGGAGGAGGAGGATGCGGGGAGGAGGAGGAGAGGAGGAGGAGGAGGAGGAGGAGGAGTGGGACGCGGAGGAGGAGGAGGAGGACGCGGGGAGGAGGAGGAGGAGGAGGAGGAGGAGGGGAGGAGGAGGAGGAGGAGGAAAATCGGAGGAGGAGGAGAATTGGTGACGTGGCGCCACATCATCAAAATTGGTGACGTGGCTGGCCACGTGGCCCGGGCATCGCTCGGGTAGGTTCGGGCAGCTCCGGGCAGCTGCCCGAGGCCCTTTTTGATGTTAATTGGAATAAGTATGACTCGATTGATCAGTTTTTTACCACAGGGTACTAAAGTGATTTTGGTCGATACTACAGGGTACTAAAGTGGACTTTTCCCTTTCTATTTTGTGGACACAAAAATAAGACAGAAAAAACAGAGTCTGCCTTTTTTTAACTGTAGAAGACGTGACATATGATCCTCCTCCCCATCTTCCACACTAATGATAAAAACAAGGACCAATAGACACAACCACACAAATATAAACAGATTTATTCAAAAAATTATTTTCTAAAATAGGATCTAAGAATACTCGATCTTAAATATCCAAAAAAAAACCACAACACAGGCTCACTACTGCTACTACGTGCACCTAAACGCAATGTAATTTTTTACTGTTGTTTGTTTTCTACCTATGAGGTCCCTCGCTGTAGTTTTTTTTTCTACCGCTTACTAAATTGGTTATATTAAGGGGCCTCTTTCTACTCGAACTTCTTTTTAATCTATTGTGTTACCCAGTTGGAAAATTCAAGAAATCTAGTTGGAATGTCAGAGGGAATCAGCCCATGGATAACCTAAAACAAGAGATAAATTAAATGCAAGCAAATAAGACAAGCGATAAAAGCCAAAACCCAGGTTCCCCCACCCCACTGTTACCATTTGCTGCTACTCGAGAGATCTCCCCCCTGCACTGACGCTTTTAATTATTTTACCAGAGCAATAAATAAAATTACAGAGACCCGAATTCCTAAGTTATCCATGTCAGAATAAATAAAATTTTAAAAAAAAGAGAGAATAAAAATAAAACCCATGTCGAAATGTGGAGATTCCGGTGCTACTTAAATGATAATTATGTACATTACAAGGAAATTTAACAAAATTCAAAAAAATGAAAAAAGGAAAAACTTTTGACAAAATTTTCCGGCAAGAGGAAGCTAGAAGAGATATAACCTTATACGCTGTTATTTTGTACAAAAGTGAAAATTTTAGGAACCAGATAATTAATAATTTCCTACTGCCGGTTAAAAAAACAATCTTTCCCGTTCCTTTTTTGCCCTTAAACCTTCTATAATTTCCACCTCAGCAACTCAGTGCCTCGTACTTGACCGGAATCGGGCGGTTGAACCCAACCTGTGCCAACAGGTTCCCAACCACGGCCAGGTCCCGACAAAACACCCCTTGGAAAACCGCCGGGCTAGGCCCCCCGGACGACGTCGTTGGTGTAACCTTGTTGCCCGCCAGGACTGGGCAAGGGATCTCGACCGGTTGGGCCGCGGCGGCCTTCTTCCGATTGGCCTCGGCGGCTTCCTCTTCCGCGATCACCCTGGAGAGGCTCGTGTAGCCTCTCTGGATCAGGCGGTAGAGGAGAAGCGCGGACATCTTGGCCCTGTCGCGGATCGAGTCCAGGTCCCTGTCGTCCGCGAACTCGCACCGCTCCATAAACGACGTCGCCTTGTCCGGCTTGTGCCTCAGGCACAGCAGCCGATGTGCCCGTTCAAGTTCCGAGCGCGTGCACCCGCGCCTGACCCCGAGGAGCGCGTGGTAGTCCACGTCGCCCCCGGTCTCCCCTGCTGCGACCCTACGTTTCAGCTGCTGGATCTTGGAAGCCAACGCGCAGAGCTTACCGGGGATCTCGCGGTACCGGACGTGCTGCTTCTTCCACGCCGGGCCGGGGAGGCGACGGTCCCGGATGATGGAGTTGTACAAGAGCTTGAGGTGCTCGAGGTCATGGAGGGAGTCCGGGAGACACCGGATCGCCTCCAGGAGGGCGGCGCGGGTCTCGAGCGCCGGGAGGGAGGACGTGTCCAGGGCTAGGGATTTGTTGCAATCGGCGATCGACTCGGCGATCCGGCCGGCAGACTTGTAGGCGGCGGCGCGATGGAGGTAGCACTCCGCGAGGAACCCCTGGGGGGCGCCGCGACGAGACTCGAGGATCTTGGAGAAGTGGCGGATGGCCTCGGAGTTGAGGCCCGCGTCGAGGGCGGACACGGCGGCGGAGCGTCGGCGGAGGAGGAGCTTGATGTGGGAGAGCAGGTTGGAGACGCTCTCGGCCTCCGAGGGAGGATGCCGGGGCGGGGAGGCGTTGGAGTTGATGTCGGAGAGGTCGGCGAGTGAGAAGCTGTCGTCCGACCAGGATATAGACTGCCGGCGGAATGCGGCGGTGGAGAGGCGTTTCCCGGTCTGGAGGAGGACCATCGCGTCCTCCATTAGCCCCAGGTGGCAACAAGCTTGGCCCAATACCAAGTACCTGCAACGAACATAAAAAAAAAAGAGAAATTACGCCCAAGATCTGACTTTTGTGCATTAATTAAGTTGGTGGTGGCGGTTGAGGAAATGATGATCTCACTTAATTGAGGTTAGGAGGATAGGATACTAATAATAATAATTAGACAAACACCTAATTTAATGGTCTAACAAACAAACTTGCAATTGTTTGTGAGGCGTAAAGATCCATTCATTAAACTCCCCAAATTTTATCCAAATCAAATTTAGATTTTAATCAGGTAGTAAATGTTTTAACGAAATTCAGGCATTTTGGGATTAGTCAACATCAACTATCAATAAAATCTAAAAAAAAAATAAAGATCAACAACTTCAAAAAGACTGATAGTTAATTTGTGCCAGTTGTGTACAGATTTTTTTTTGAGAAATCAGGTGCATACAGATGGATATTATTATTACCTCCACTGCCCTTCCTTGTCGCAGTTTTTACAGAGCCCAGCCATGACCTTCTTCTTCAAGTCGGAGACGGAGAAGCACTTGAAGCCAGGGTGGCCGTCGTCCCGGCCGGGGGAGGAGGAGGACAACAGCTTGGCCCGCTCCCTGGACGACGACGACGAGGAGGAGCTGTCGGCCGACGACACAGAGCCCGAGGAGTGGTTCTCCTCGTTGGCCAACTTGAGGCTTGGGATGCAATCCTGAAGCATATCGGCCACGTCCTTGAACCTCCTCAGGTAGAGCAAGCACCTCGCTTTTAGCTCCATGGCCACCTCGTCCCGGGGGGAAAGAGCCAGGGCCGCGTCCAGTAGGCCAAGCGCCGAGGTCACATAGCCCTGCTCTGCTGTCGCTATTAACGCCCTCGCTTCCCTTACGTACTTCTCCACCACCTGTTGCAAAATCCCGAATTTAAAAAAAAACCCGAAAAGCTCTCTCTACCGAGTTTTAACGCAACGATAGAAGTTTGTTACGACAATGTGAGTTAGTTACCTTGCGGTTGGTGAGCCACCATGGCTTCTTGTCACTTCCGCCTCTGGTCGGAGAGTTATTATAATAGCCCATGGCTGATGTCGTCGACGTCGTCGTTTTTGCGGGTTTCCTTGACGTGTAAGAATCCGCCATTGAGGTTATGGTTTCTTCCTCTCTCACCTTTCTAGTCTCTCTCTTTTTTTTTTGGCCTCTGGGTTAGAAGAGGCACATTTTTTGGGTGAGAAATAAAGAGGGGGAGGAATATATAGCAGAGAGGAGAAAATGGGAACAAAGTGGCTGTGGGCTTACTGGATATTTTTTTGTGAATTTGGAATTTCAAGGTGTTGAATAATATAATATAATTGAAGGGATAGGATAGAGTACAGATATAAATGAGAAAGAAAATAAAATGCCAGCTTTGACCTCAGAGAAAGCTTTGATCCTTCAAACTTCGTAGCTGGCACCAATGTGCTTCGAGGCCTATGACTATGACCCTATATGTGTAATTTTTTTACTATTTTTGAAAAGAAGGATGTACGGTTACCGGGTGCTCCCGGTTGCGTGCATGATTTTAACCGGGTATAGGAAGTGACCCATCACGGGTCCTCGGGGATCGGAGTTCAACCACCGCAGGGACGGAGGAGGTAGAGGAGAGGATTACTCATTTACCCTTTTGAGTTATCCAATATTAGAAACAGAGGGGAATCGGTGCTCTGATTTGTATTTTTCTACTAATTAGAGTTGATTTGAGTAGCAACAAGTAATTAAATCAATTATTGAAGGTATTTTTTTAGTCTAATCGGATGATCTGAAGTTAGATTCTTTAGAAACATAATAGCGTCAAAATATTTCTTCGGAGAATTTTGACACATTTTAAATATCTTATACATCTCGAACTTGGATTAGCTGGTCCAGTAAATATCTGAATATTACTCAACAAATATTTAACACTGAAATATTTAAAAATACTCGAACTCGATATCTCTTAGTTAATTATCATTTGTTTATTTTGAAGGATGATAGTTAATTGCTTTAGGAGAAGAGGGATTTTTTATATGGAATTGGAACAGATGGCTTTGATACTGGTTACATAAGCGTCACTTGTAAGGTCAACCACAGCAGAAACTAATATTTATACATTGTATTTACTTGCATTATTAATGGTTCCCTCTTAAATGATGTGTGATTTTCTTGGTATTTAAATGGATCCCAATGTTTCTCCAGATTCCATAATTATCTTTGAAGAAACGTCATCCATCATTCATGTACATTAAATTAGTTTTGATATCATATCTGTTGCTCAGATTAAGTGGTAGATTAATGTTAAATCTGTTTTTTATTAGTCTTATAATCCGCTGATGGTACAGATTCGTAGAATTTGACTCATCAATACTCCGCCTAATCAAGGGCAGGCTTATCTCGAATCCTGAGTTAAAAATGTGGAAAAGTCAAAAATATATAAGAAGATTAAAATTTTAATGGAAATTTTGATGGTCAAAATTATTTACCAAGCCCAAGAACTTGCCACAGTCACATTGAAAATAATTAGTTGATAAATATACATAAGAAGATTAACACACCTACGTGATCACCCCGTTTTACTAATAAATTAGAATTGTTATATCCAAGACAATACTTATTAGAATCTCTATATCCAATTCAAAATCTTAATGTAATGGGTTGATAAATTTTTTACACTTATAAACTTACCCCTCACTCGTGTTTTAACACGATGTGAGATTCTCAACACGCCCCCCCTCAAACGAGACCCACATTGGGTCGACGAGTACACTGACTTTGACTTCACCAAAGTATGAAAAATGGGGGTCGGCGAGTTCAACAATGGGTACCGGATCAACCCGCTTTCATACCATGTTAAAATCTCCAGATCCAACCCAAAACTTTAAGCCAATGGGTTGGTAGATTTTTCACACTTATAAACTTACTCCCCACTCGTGTTTTAACATGATGTGAGATTCTCAACAACACTTTAAAATAATTAGTTGATAAATGTTAAAACACTTATAAATAAAATCACCACACTTTTAGTTAGCATGAAAATTTGTCAAATTAAATATCTAAAAATTTCAGCTAAGAGTAATCATAAAACACTCTTTTATAATAAAATTGTTCCTTAAATTTTAAGAGAATGAGTATGGAAAAAGATACATGACAAGCAAGAGATCAATCCTCCTTTAATATCATATTAGAATTTTCATAAAAGTTAAAGATATAATTACTGTTTCACTAATTGAAGTAACACAAGGATAAAGAAATGGTTGAATTCCGCACTCCATAATTTGAGAAAAATGAGGGAACAAAAAGCATTGTAAAAGAAGAAACCACTTCTGACGCCCATGTTTAATTGCGCAATTACTGTTTTAGATCGCTGAACTTTTAAGGTTGAGACACAGATGGATTTGGATTGGACGCAATCAAATAGTTGGAAAAGGCCAACATCAATAATCACAAAGCTGGCTAAACCTAGGAGGAGTACATTTAACCAACGGAGATATATAATAAAAGAATAAAGATCATATAAATTCTCATACTTATTAATAAAATATAATTAGCACTCTCTAATAAAAAGTGGCCTATATATTAGCTTGTACTTTCAAAATTGAAACAAATAATACCCTCTCATCAACTTTAGTTATGTAGGTGACATCCATGTCAACAAAAACATGCCACGTCATCCAATTAGGAAAATAAAAATAACAGTTATACAAACAATAATAAAGTATTTCCTAAAAGTAATTTTCAAAATTGAATAACAAAATACGTAAAAACGTAAATAAATAACAAACTTTACTTTTCGTGTCTTCGTCCTTCGCTCTTCGTGTTACGCTTGCTCTTCAAATGGCGAGGTCGTTGGCGAGCATTGCCCTGAAAGGTATCGGCAACCTGCGGGTACCGGCCCGACCTAACATAGGATCGGCATATGGGTCCTACTATGGTAGGATCAAGTACTCGTATATTGCTCCCAATGATCCTGATACTCGCGAAGATTTTCAGCCTAGTAGCAAGGTCGATACTTCTGGAATGTCGTTGAAAGATCTTGTTGAACAGGATGCCAAAGAGAACAATGTGATGCTTTACATGAAAGGGGTGCCCCATTTTCCTCAATGTGGATTCAGTATTTTAGATGTGCAACTACTTAAAAAAAATATAATGTTCCTTTAAACGATATAAACAATTCTGAAAGCCCAGAGCTGAAGGATGCTGTAAAATCCCACATCCATTGGCCCGCATTCCCTCAAATCTTTATCAAGGGCGAGTTCATTGGCAGTTCGGATATATTTTTTACTATGCACGAGAATGGTGAACCGAAAGAAAAACCTCAAGAGGGTTTAGCCAGTCAGAAGTCTGAATAAGAACGAAAATTCTTCGACTCGATTACCATCAACAAGTTTCTCCATTGCCTCGGTTGCTGCAACTAGAAGAACGTAGGAGGAAGTTTTTTTTCCCCCTTTATCAAGACATGTTTCATTCAACGTATTGAGCTCCATAATGCATAATATCATATAAAATTATGTGACAGGCAATCTCATTTCATTTGTATTTGGTCTACGTTTCGAACCCTAAGTTAGAAGTGTTTCTTGGCTGTGGTTAATTTCACTGTCAATAAAACTTAAGCTAGGTTAAGAAGATGCATCGACATCGAAAATAGGGACGGGATGGAGAAGGGACTGTTCATTTTTTCCTCATAATTTTGGTTTTTCTCTTCCTGGCTATTCTCCTATTTTATGGTTGTTTTGATTTTTTGGAGTAATTTCTTTCAACTAGATGATGTGGCATGTTCTTGTTGTTGACATGGATGCCATATGTCACTAAAATTGATGAGAGGGTGTTATTTATTCCTATTTTGAAAGTATAAGGTAATATATGAACCATTTTATAGTATAGGGTGCTAATTGCACTTTATCAACAAGTATGATGGATTATTTGACCTTTATTCTAGAAATAAAGGAGGGTTTAAGTTTAACCCTAAAAAAAGTTAGGCTTTTTACTTTTACTTAATCTTGGCGGATATTAAGGGAGGGGGTAATAACGTCATTTCATCCAATCATATTTATGGGGGTGGAGGAGGAAAGTGACCATTCTCTCGTAAAGGCACAGGAATCATGCTTTTCCTGTTGGGTTTCGCCTTGCTCTTTATTTCACCCACAATTGATTGATGAACGCACATGAATATGGATAGTAGCCAGATGGGGTTTGTCTCCTATCCAACAATTGATTGTAATCGCTGGCGGGTGAAAACCCTACAACCCTTATCTTATGTTTCCTTTTTGGTATTTGCATCCTCTCTTCTACTTCTCCCATTCAAAAATGAAGCAAATGGTAATTTTATCTTTCGAAGTTATTGGAGTTAGATATCTTGTTTAGAGGTTACTTGGCAGCCAAGTCTTGAGTTGTAATTCTCTATATATTAAGCCTATTGGCGAGTAAATAACATAAGCGGCCAATTTTACATGGTATCAGAGCCAAACTAAAAAAAAAACCTAGGAGCCGCATCCACCAAAAAACAACGCAGCCACCGAAAACAAAGAAAATCCACAAAAATCCTTTCAATTTTTTCCGAAACCTGAAACAGGTCTTCAATCCCTTGTTTTAATTTTGTCGCTGCTTTCTTTCAATAGACGCAGCCATGTCCAACGTCAGTATCACAGATTCTGGCGGATCTCGTCCTTCCAGTGACGTTCCAATGGGTAACAGTATGGATCCAATGTCCCCATATTATATCCATCCGTCCGATAATCCTAGTCAGCTTCATGTCATGGATCGCCTCAACGAAGAAAATTACGGCGAGTGGGTCAATGACATGAGCACCGTTCTTTATGCAAAGAACAAATACTGTTCCGTTGATGGAAGTCTGGTCAAACTGTTAGCGACCTCCAATGATTTGTAATATTGGATTCGCGCAGATGCGATGGTGAGAGGGTGGCTCAAAACTGCCATCGAGAAGCATGTCCGCAGCAGCGTGAGGAGCGCTCGTACGGCGGAAGAGATTTGGTCCGACCTTGCTGAGCGCTTTGGAAAAGGGAGTGCACTGCTTGCTTATGAGCTTCGACGCGCGATCACCACCCTTCGTCAAGAGAAACTCTCTATTTCATCGTACTACACCAAGCTGAAAAGTCTCTGGGATGAAGCGGATGATATCTCACCATTACCGATCTGCACATGCAGCGGTTGTACGTGCTATATGCGGAAGCAAGTAGCTGATTTGAGATCGAAAGGCAAGCTGTATGACTTCCTGATGGGACTTGATGATTCTTTCAGTACCATCAAAACTCAGATCCTTAGCAGTCAACCGCTCCCTAGCATTGGAATTGCCTACCATCTTGTCTCCGAGGATGAACATCAACGATAAATATCAGCTACTCGAAAGCCTCTTATCGAGTCTGTAGCTTTTCAAAGTTGATCGATGGTTGTAACCAGGAACAGTGGAGAACGAAGCGGAGGCGGAGATTCACGAAATAATTTTGGAGGACGCCCAAAGTGCACACACTGTGGGAAGACTGGTCATCTTGAGGCGGCATGCTATGAGTTGATCGGGTTTCCCAGCGTCCCCCACCTCGTGCAGTACAAGTCAGCACTGACGGTGTGAGTGGTGGTCTTACCCAGGACCAGATCAACATTTTGCTTTGTCAACTTGCAGCAAGAGGAGATCATGACAACACTCAAAGTGCTAAAGAACCTGATTCATAGGCAAATATAACTGGTAAGGCTATTTTTAACCAACCTTGGGTGATGGACTCCGGGGCTACGGACCACATCACGTGTACCCGAGAGTATTTGACGGAAGAGTCTTGCGGAACAAGTCACCCACCGGTTAAGATACCCAATGGGGACGAAATTCCGATTGCTAGTGTGGTCACAGCCCGTCTCAGTGATCGCATTTTGTTGAATAATGTGTTACATATTTCTCGTTTCAAGTGCAATTTATTGTCTATCAGCAAGTTGACGAGAGACTTGAATTGTGCGATAATATTTTGTGCTGATTCTTGTGTCATTCAGGACTTAACCTCGAGGAGCTTGATTGGAGTGGGTAGATAGCGAGATGGTCTCTACTATTTCGAGAATGTGCGGGGAGGGACGGCGTTCATGGCTGGCAGCAGGTTGGATGTTCAGACTTGGCATCGACATCTCAGGCACATTCCAAGTGAAAAGTTAAAGTCTATGCCAGATTTTCAGAATTTAGATTTTTCTACTACTAGTAGTCATTGTGATTCCTATCTTCGGGCAAAAGATACTAGGTTGCCCTTTTCTGATAGTTCAATAAAGACCAAGAATTATTTTGAATTAATCCATTGTGACATCTGGGGGCCTTATCGGACTCTGCCATCCACGGGTGCTCATTATTTTCTCACCATTGTTGACGATTTCAGTCGTGGTGTTTGGACCTTTCTTATGAAGTACAAGTCAGAGGTTGCTCGTTACTTGATGATGTTTTGTACCATGGTCGAAAAGCACTTCCATGTTGGAGTTAAAAATATTCGAACTGACAATGGCTCGAGTTTTCCTCTCATCTTATGCACAAGTATTATGAGGATCATGGGATTGTGTACAGACTTCTTGTCCTTATACGCCTTAACAGAACGGGGTCGTTGAAAGAAAGCATCGGCACATTCTTGAAGTAGCTCGAGCTCTTCGCTTTCAGGTAAATCTACCAATCAAGTTTTGGGGAGAATGCATATTGACAATGACTTATCTGATCAATCGATCACCTTCAAAGGCGACACAAAATCGTACACCCTATGAGGTACTCTTCTCCCGACCAGCAGCATATGATCATTTGCGTGTCTTTGGATGTCTTGTCTATGTTCACAATCACACTAAGGCCGATAAATTTGATTCATGCAGTCGACCCTGCATTTTTGTCGGATATCCCTTTAGTCAAAAGGGATATCGTACTTATGATCCTCAAAGTCGCAAGTTCCAAGTGTCTCGAGATGTCACATTTGTCGAAAGTGTCTTTCCATTCCAGAATCCTAGCAATGGAGTAGAACTCACTACGGTTGAACCCGGAATGTTGTCTTCTGATTATGCTACAGACATACCATTCTCTTCATCGATGGAAACTCACTATTCTGAACCGAGTGGTGAAGGAGTATCTACTGCCTCAGATTCAATTAATGAGACTGAACTAATTGCGATCAATTCAGGGGACACGTCTACTCCGATTATTGCCCAGGAAGAAGTTGCACCTGTTTTAGTTCCACGCTGCAGCGAGCGCACCAGACAAGTGCCTGCTCATCTCACAGAATATCAAGTTTCGCTACCTCCTTCCCTTGCTCCCGCACAACAAGACCATCCCTCGCTGTTGCCCTCTCCGTCAGGTAACTTGGTTTTGCACCCTTTGACCAATTTCATCAGTTATGAACGTTTTTCTCGTGCGCATCAGGTTTATTTGGCAGCCCTGACCTCTCATGATGAGCCTAGATCTTACTATGATGCTGTCAAATATGATTGTTAGCGGACTGCCATGCAGCAAGAAGTTGCAGCACTTGAGGCTAATGGGACGTGGAATCTTGTCTATCTTCCGCCCGGAAAGCATCTTGTAAACTCAAAATGGGTATACAAGATCAAGTATAATCCTGGTCGCCCGCGGGTTTAAGCAAATTGAAGGCATTGACTATCATAAGACATTTGCTCCAGTGGCGAAGGTGGTTTCTGTTCGCTGTCTTCTTGCATTGGCAGTAAAATGCCGCTGGATTATTCACCAACTGGATGTTGATAATGCCTTCCTTCATGGTGACCTAGTTGAAGAGGTTTACATGAAAATCTCTCAAGGTTTTGCCAAGCCAGGCGATTCACGTGTCTGTCGCTTACGCAAGTCTTTATATGGCCTTAAGCAAGCTTCCCGATCTTGGTACATCAAGCTTACTGGATTTCTTTTGACAATGGGTTTTCGACGATCACATGCGGACCATGCCATGCTTATTTTTTGTCAGAACGATCTGGTTTTGATTTTATTGGTCTATGTCGATGACGTGATCTTGGTGGGTGATCATGCACATATGCTTCAGTTAACAAAATGTAGGCTGAGCGAGAAATTTGGCATCAAGGACTTGGGTGTTCTCAAATATTTTCTTGGCATTGAGGCTGCCACGACATCCAAAGGCCTTGTTCTTAGTCAGCGCAAATACACGCTGGATATTCTTAAGGAGTGTGGTAAAGGTGATTCCTGACCATGTACTTTTCCCATAGAGCAAAATCATCATCTTCGGACTGGTGGTACGCTCATTTTCAATGCTTCACGATATCGTCGATTAGTGGGTCGATTGATGTATTTGACAGTGACTCGTCCTGACATTGTTTATGCGGTCAATATACTCAGCCAATTTGTTACTAATCCGAGTACTGATCATATGCAAGCTGCTGATCGTGTTATAAAATATTTGAAGACCACCCTCGGCCAAGGCATTCTGCTGAGTAACTCGACTGATTTACATCTTCTTGCTTACTGTGATGCTGATTAGGGAGGTTGTCCAATGACCCGGCGATCTCGTACTGGGTATTTCATTTCTTTTGGTGGTTCCCCCATCTCATGGCGCACCAAGAAGCAACCAGTTGTAGCCCGTTCTTCTGCCGAGGCCGAGTATCGTGCAATGGCTGTTGCTGTTAGTGAAATTTTATGGCTACGTTGATTTTTCCGTGACCTAGGAGTTCGGTTTGTAGGTCCTACTACTTTGTTCTGTGACAACCAAGCTGCTCTCCATATCACCATGAATCCGGTGTATCATGAGCGAACTAAACATGTTGAAATGGATTGCTACTTCGTTCGTGAGCGTGTCTGTTCTCGTAAAATCGCCCCGACAAAGATCTCTACTGCCTGGCAATTGGCTGATTTGTTCACAAAAGCCCTTGGTTAAGACCGTTTCCAATTTCTTGTTCGCAAGTTGGACGTTGTCGATCTCCACACTCCAACTTGAGGGGAAGTATTGGAGTTAGATATCTTGTTTAGAGGTTACTTGGCAGCCAAGTCTTGAGTTGTAATTCTCTATATATTAAGCCTATTGGCGAGTAAATAACATAAGCGGCAAATTTCACAGAAGTTGTGAACTCCGGCCTGAAAAACCCACAACCCCTACCTTCTGTTTCCTTTTTGGTGTCTGCATTCTCTCATCTTCTTCTCCCATTAAAAAATGAAGCAAATGGTAATTTCGGTAACTCAATTTACAATGAATTATTAACCGTTTCAACAAAATCACGTCTAATTTAATGAAAAAATTACGGATCTTGTCTATCAGTAGGGGGTAATATGGATAATTTCTCTTACGGGATCAATTATCTAAAGTATTTTTTTCTCCGGTCCCACTTATATCATTTTAGAAAAAATTTACTGTATTTTTAATTATTGGGTGGTCCAATATTTTGTTTATCTTTGATATCTAAAATCGAGTAATGACTGTTACTAATTAGGAGCTAAATTTTTCAATGATTTTTTTTTTCGTAAGACTTCAAGTCGATACTTTAGTAAGACTAATTCGTATTGGTCGGGTGGTCCAAAGTCCAAACTTTAACTTCCCATTCCCGCTCTTCTCCCCACCCTAAACAAAGGTCCCACTATTCCAACAAAAACAAAAAACAAAGGTCCCACTACACTTCCCTTGCTTAAGGACAGCTCCTACAATTTCGTGGGTCACATGCCAGGTCATCAACCTCGGACGTGGCATCTTTGTAGGCCAGGGGACCCACTTTACAAGTGGACATGTCTTATTGGGGTCCAGGTAAGCTCTGAACCAGACCCATTACCTGTTGTTTGGCTATTGGGTGTAGGGGGGGAGCGAACTATGTGACAATTGTGCATTGCAAAATTGTACGTAATACGATCATACGGCCAATGATTTAGGTGTTTCCAATTATACACATCTAGTTCTCCTTAATTTTTATTTATATATTAAAAATTTCCTTATTGTTTACAAGTGAAATAGTTTAATACATCATAAATTTTACGAGAATATTACTTTTTATTGGAGCTATTAATAATGCTCATTTTTTATAAGTGATTTTATATCTCCAAAATTATGTACAGTCATGTACAAACCAGATCAGGATAGTCCATAACAAAAGGATCAAGACCTAGCAACGTGAGTATAGGTTAAGAAAAAGGTCATGGCCATGTAGGTTCGTTATCGAATTGGACCATATTAACCTAATACCAGAAGCATAAAGCATTCGTCATTGTCCTTCCGGTAGCTAAGATTTTTCCGTTTCTTCCCCTAGCAATGAACCTTCAGACATGTCCAAATTCAATACCAAGCATATTCCGAGAATATATAATATAGTTCTCCAACTGAATTATACATACAATAATAGGAATGTACAATGGGCCATCATAAGCAAAAATTATTATTTGCTACCGGGAATAGAAGTGGTAGATTGGGAGAAAATAGGTCCAAAAATAAAAAGGTTTACAAGTACCATCCGCCGCTATGAATGATTGAGGTCCTACAATTGTTGCCTGAACTGTTTTAGGCTGTTCCCAGTGGTTTGGGACCATTGGGACACCAAGGTTGTACAGCACCAAACAAATCACAATTAGCTCCACCTGTTGTCCAGCTGCCATAGGGCTTCCAGGTTGTAACCATGGAGAGGGCCCCACCTACTCTTGTTGTTTGTTGATTATGACCCCACCATTTTGCTTGGTAGATATAAATCATCAATGGATGAAAACAATATAGCATTGGTTGTTGGGAATCTATATGTACCTTGTATTACGGGGATGACTAAGTCATAAATGACACAAAACGTTTTAAATATTTAAGAAATTTAGGATTCAAATTTTGGCATTGTCATGGTGTATAATTTATCATTAAAAATACAACAATTGATGTAATTACATTTGAGTTAGTCTTTTTTATGTTGGTACTCGATTCCACGTGGATTACAAGATCAATCTAGTGATTAAACTCTAGATGTTTCATTTTAGGCAAATTTATCTTGGTTATGTATACGTGGAGATTTGCATTTTTGGTATTTATGATATAATTTTTTTTTCGGAGTAAAACAGTTTATACTTTTAAAAAAGTGGATTACAAGAATATGGTGAGAATTGTTTATAATAATTCTTTTTATAAGTATAAGTAGATATTTTGAAACGCCTTAGAAAATAATTTTAAATTTCAACCCGACTCTTTGGATTTCAAAATTTTACTTATAATCAATTAGACTTTAACTATGAATCAGGCTCCAACCGCATGTTTTAAAGCTTTGTGTTCAGAGACGCAATAATGAAAAAAAAAAAAAATATATATATATATATATATATATATATATATATACAGAAAGCGTGTATTGAGAATTAATCAGAAACGATTCCCTCGTCAGTATACCTTAAAAATTACGTTAAACCAAACTATTGTCTGTATTATTAATTAATTGATTCCCTCGATCGCTAGATATTCTTCAATTTCTTCCATGGACAAGCAAAACACACAGGACCAAGAGTTGGAAGTCAAAACTTTTTTTTGTTTTCCAGTGGGCAGGTCTCATCTAGCCTTTGCTCTTGGTGAAGAAAAAGGGCCACGAAAAATAATTGAGCGGATCCAGCATTACAAAGTGAACATCGACCTCCGCGAAAACCCAATAGGATGTGTGTGGAGAACACATGTGGTGTCTCACCTTTCCTTTGTATTGGAATTGACCATTGATAGATCGGTATAATTATTTATATGTTTGAAAAATTAATGTTTATATTGTCTTGTGTTTTAGATTAAATATGAAAATTTAAAATAATATCAAAATAGATTGATTTTCTCTCCTTTATTATCCTCGTATTACTTTACATACTAGGTAGATTTTCTTATCAAAAACATATATTATATGGTGAGGCGTCTCGGATAAAATAGAAAATTATAGCGCTTTTTTTAGATAGGATATTATTTTGTGTTTATCTAGGCAACACGTGCTCACAAACATGATTTACCTTACAAATAGTAAATTTAAAATACTTACTATTTTGACAATTTATTTTTTAATAAATAAAATTTACTTGTTAAAAAAAAAATATATGGTTGCAAGGAACAGTATGCCCTTATTCTTGGGCGCTGTTTGGTACGACTATGATTGGCGTTGCTGCCTGTACTGTATGTTTCACATTCTTTTGGATCCATTTTTCTATGGATATATTTTCGCTGCTTTTTTGGGGGACACATGTCTTCGTTGTCATTCCCTTATTATTGTGCACCAAAGTCGCCATATTATTACAGTGATGATGGGTCTGGATAGAGAGGAATGGGTAGTAGTAGAACAGCTAACAATTGTATCATTTTTGGATCAAATATACAATCGGTGACTCATGCACTGTAACAATAACAATAATATACTTGTAAAAAATACTGGGACAATAATATAGGAGGAAGAGAAAAACCCGAGAGCGAAATCTATTGTTCTCAAAATTCACGCTTGCATTGGAATCACTAATCCAAATAAAATCATTGTTTTAAATTCACAGTCTAGTCGGTCATATCGCGACTCAAAACAAATATCATGTCATTTTTATGAAAAAAATTGGAGAATGACTGGAACAATAATTAACGTCTTTGATCACTGATTCAATTGGTCGATTAGTAGGTCCACCCCAAATTATCTAAACTTTTATTTTTATGGAAAATATATTTTTCATGTTTTGTTAGATTAAAAGTTATTACATTATGATATTGATACTTGTAAACGATAAAATTTTCAATAAAATTAGAGAACAAATAGAATTACTAATTTACTTGATATGTTGATACTAAATACATTTTTTTTATAAATTTGTTGTATAAAAAATCTCTGATCTGATTAATGTTCCAGCGGAACATGACAAAGAAACTTTGGGTCACATCCTCGTCCATTTTTTAAAATATTGATAAATATAACCTCGGCCTTACATGTCCATCCCTGTGGAGAATTTCGATCTTGTCCAAAAATGTTTTTGGATTTTGTAATTAATTCCTACAATTTCTTCCACCCTTGTAGTCAAATCTAATTTTGCTGCATAAGCTGAAACAAGTCAACACACTTCACTAAACACAATATATGAGGATATAATATGCTGAGGAATGTATGTTTGACTAGTAAGTGAATTCATTCGTTTTGTAGAATTCATTTGTAAATCTATATTTTTGCAGTTACTTGATTGAAGAAATTGTTTTCCAAATTGCAACTTTTATCTTGATTTCATTATAATCAGAGAAACTTTTTTTTAAAGGTAATCAGAGAAACTTCAATGGCAACAATTTACAACTAAGAATTATCAACTGCTGAGCAAAAGATTTAATATGAACTGATCTCAAATTAAGTTTTCACAAATTCTTAATTATTCTGCCACCTTAACATAGGTTAAGGTTCTGCATCCAACAACCCACCCACTTCAATTGCCAGGGTGGCAATAATTCTTTCCGATGATATATGCTTATTTATTTATTAAGGGTATAGAATAGAATCAAAAGGATCTCTCCTTTGTGCCAATCTAAGTAGTAAGTACCACAATAAACTAATATAAGCACAACTAGTGGTCAATTAATTAGAGTAAATTAAAGAGAGAGAAAATAGCTATTGGACGAAAAGGCTCCCATTTTCTAGACATGTTTGCAGCCAAGGAAGCAAACCATGACGTGAACCCAAAAGATTCTCCCATATGCAACCACATATCAAGAATAGGGCAAATGATAACATCTGATACGCATATATAAATTTTCTTATAAATCACAATGTATTTTTTAAAAAAGTAAATTTTATTTATTAAAAAATAAACGTCAAAATAGTAAGTATTTGAACTTTCTATTTTTTAAATTATTTAGTACTCACGAGCACATTTTTCTTAAATAATCAAAAAATAATAGCATATCTAACTAGTCACAATATTTAGATAGGTACTATTTTGAGATTAATCTATGTAGATTATTAAATCACATTGTATCTAATATTAATAAAATTTACCAATCCAAATTCGAGTCAAATACTATTCATCTATTATAGGGTTATACAATAGAACATTTTTACAATGTTATTATTGGGAATGGAGAAAAAAAATACTTCTGAGATGTTATCCCATAAAAATCTATTTAAAAAAAGATGTTATCATATACAAGAAATTTTTGTTGGTTGGTTTCGAGATGATTAAAATTAAAATTTTGGCTGCCAAATACATATGCACAAAAAAATACTTTGTAGTCGCAAAAAAATCAAAATCAACCAAAAAAAAGGTCACCAAAAATTTCAGAATCTTGCATTATTCAAATACTATCTTTAATTGAAATATTATTATGTGCAAAAGTTAAGATTGGGATTTAATAATATATTTTTTTAAATGTTAATTATTTCTATAAAATATTATTAAATTTAACACTGATCTCCAATTGCGACATAAATTTTTCAATCAATTCATAATCTAGCATTATTCAAATACTATCTTTGATTGGGATATTATTGAAATATTATTATGTGCAAAAGTTAAGACCGGAATTTTTAATAATATAATATTTTTTATATATAAATGGTAATTATTCAGATAAAAGAATTATTAAATTTAACACTGATCTCTATTTATGACATAAATTTTTTTCAATAAATTTAGAGAATCACTTAAAATCTACTTGCAAAAAAAATAGTGGATCAATTTAGAAACTATAAAGGGGTGAGTTTTAAACCGACAAAACCCGACACCGCACCAAACCAAATCGCACCACACCGAGAAAACAAAAATTGCATATCTGATATGGTGTCGGTGTGCGGCACCGCACCGCACCTATTTGGGACGGCGTCGGTTTGACTTTTATACCGCACCGCATACACCGCACCGCACCAATTATGTAAAACAACGTCGTTTTATATTAGGGTTATTTCAACACAAAAATGACGTCGTTTTATATTAGGGTTATTTCAACAGAAAAACGACGTCGTTTTACAAGTTATATAAAACCCCTTTGATATCCATAGTTCCTTTCTCTCCCGACCTCCTCCTTCCCCATTCCTCAATTTTTCTCCCAAATGCCGAGTGGGCCGTGTCCTGACTCCCGACAGCCGAGTCCCAAGTCCCGAGTCCCGACTCCCTCCGCCGCGATTCCCTCTACCGCGATTCCCTCCAACCGTCGGCCTCCACTCTCTCTTTCTCTCTGGCGTCGTCCTCGGAGAGGTCTTTCAGAAACCCTAAGATAAAAACTCCCGACTCTCTCTCTCTCTCTCTGGCGTCATCTCATGTGGTGAAGCTTGGGCTTGGGGGCGATGTGTTTGATAAAAACTCTGGGCTGGGGTTGGACGCTCGAGGTGGGGATTTGGGTAGTGTGAGAATGGTGTTCGATAAAAGTCTGGGTTTGGATTGTTTTGTGCTCTTCAAAAGTCTGGGTTCAGATTTGTCTTGGTTTAATTTGTCTTGGTTTGCCACTGCCCACATCGCTGGGAATATTTTGAGACTATGCTATGAAGAACTGTGTTCTACATGGTTCTATAATTTAGATTCTAATTTGACACCTAATTTGTCTTGTCAATGTCATCACAGAACTTTGCATTTCGGAGCTCTTATACACCTTCTCGTGTCCGACATGCACATACCCAATATGGTAAAACTCTAAAGTGTAATGTTGTTTACTAATTCAGGTATTTAGTTGAAGTATATGATGAGTTTGTGAATTGGGATTGCTGATTTGTTATTTTTTTTCTTATTACAGGCAAGTGATGACGTTGTTGGATTGCAAAATGAAGAGAATGAAGCTGTTGAAAGACCCAGTGATACTAGAGCGCCTGGACAACATGAAGAAACTGGTAAGATCCCTTCCAAACCTCCTTCGTCTTCCAAAAGAAAGGAATTCACTGAATTAAATACGGAAAGGGGAGAAGGCAAGAAGAAGAAAACAAGTGAAGTATGAAATCACTTCACGGAAGTTCCGGATTGTTTGGAAGGTCAGAAAAAAGCTAGTTGTAACCATTGTGGTCAAAGATATAAAAGTAATCCTAGGAGGAATGGAACAAGTGCTTTGAAACATCACCTGGATATTTGCACCAAACTTCTTAAGAAAGATTTGAGACAAAGTACCTTGTCGTTTGATCCGTCGGCTTAAGGGGGTAAGCTGAAAGCTGTTTCCTTTACTCAAGAAGGGGGTCGCAAACATTTAGCGATGATGATTATCAAAGATAAGTTGCCCTTCAAAATTATGGAAGGTGAGGGATTCATTGGCTATAGCAAGTACATGAATTCTAGGTTTGATATGCCACATAGGACAACTGTAGCTAAGGATTGCATGAAAATATACTTTGATGAGATGATGAGGGTGAAAAATCTTTGAAGGGTCAGAGGTTGAGTTTCACAACAGATACTTGGACGTCAATCCAAACAAAGAATTACATGTGTTTAACTGGACATTGGATTAACAAGGATTGGAAGTATCAAAAGAGGATTTTGAACTTTTGTCAAATTGACAATCACAAAGGGGACACAATTGGAGATAGTATTGAGCAGTGCCTAATTGAGTGGGGGATTGAAAAGATCCTAGCCATCACAGTTGACAACGCTTCATCAAATGATTCAGCTATTCGCAATTTGAAATCATCCACGAGCTATAAATTGAAGAATGTAATATCTAATCATGACCACTTGCATATGAGGTGTAGTGCTCATATTCTGAATTTAGTTATGCGAAGTGGAATGCTACACATTAATGAATCTATTATGAAGATTCGAAAAGCGGTAAAGTATGTTACTAGTTCTGCACCTAGGCTAAAATTTTTTGGTGATTGTGTGAAAGCTTCAAATGTAGAGTGCAAGAAAGGATTGTCTACGGATGTGGATACAAGGTGAAATTCTACTTATTTGATGCTAGAGGCTGCCGAGAAGTATGAGAGAACTTTTTCTCGTTTAGAGAGAGATGATGGAAGATTTTTGGGATATTTTATTAATCCTAGCAAAGATAGAAATGATTCAGAGGATGAGGAAGATCTAGAAACAACAAAAATTATTCTTATGCCTCCCGACAAAGATGATTGGCTAAATGCAAGAGCTTTACTGAAATTTTTGAAGATATTTTATGATGTTACACTGAAGTTCTCTAGCAGTTTAAGTGTCACCTCTAATGAATTCTTTCATGATTTTGTGTTCATGCGAAGAGCACTTGAGAGGCGTATCTCTGCATGTGATCGCATGTTGGCCTCTATTGCAACAAAGATGTTAGTAAAGTTCAACAAGTATTGGGGTAAGTTTGAATCCACTAATGGGTTATTGTATGTTACTGTTATTTTGGATCCTCGATACAAGAGCACTTATGTTAGGCGTTCGCTTGAACAATTGTACGAAGAAACACATGCTAATGCATATGCCGATAAAGTAGATGCAGTGCTATCTAAGTTGTATATGTAATATGAAGAGCGTTATCGTAAATCTAGTACTGCCTCTGCTAGCTCACCACAAATCGACGTGGTAATGGAAGATGATGAAGTTGTCAGTGATGATGACGATATGGAAGATTTGAAATTTTGGGATGAATGGGAGAAGCAAATTCTGGTGGATAAATCAAGTGACAAAATATCGTGTTTAGCCAAATACTTACAAGATCCGATAGAGGCAAATTCTGACAGCTTTGACATCTTGAATTGGTGGAAGGTTAATGCCGTCAAGTATCCGATCATGGCTGATATTGCACGAGATGTGCTATCAATTCCAGTATCAACTGTTGCATCGGAATCTACTTTTAGTACAGGTGGACGCGTGTTGGACCCTCACCGAAGTTCCTTGAAGCCTAGAACCGTGCAAGCTTTGGTGTGTGCTCAAAATTGTTTGCGGACTAGGCCACAAAAAAATGATGAAGATGAAGAAGATCCATTGGATGAAGACAAAATACTTGAAGGTTGGTTCTACTTAAAACCAAATAATTTTCTTAACCATAAATATTAGATATTTAAGTTCTAATTTCATTCTTTGTTTTTGCAAAACTTGAGGAAGAATTTGAAGCTGAAGATGATGACTGAAGGATGTGCTTAGAGGCTGTATCTTGATGATTGTTGAATTTGTGTTTTTGAAAGGATGCATTTGTGAACTTGTTAGGTGGAACTTGTTGAATTTGTATTTTTGAAAGGGAACTTGTTGATGCAGGGGATTGTTGTTGCGACTGCTATAAATTTGTTGAACATATTGAATTTTTTTTTGAACATTCGTGAACTTATTGTATTTTTTCAACTTGGAACTTCAAATTTGCTTGTTGAATTTTGTGGGTTTCTTCTGAATTTTGTGGGCTGAATCTTCTGACCAAAAAATTGATAAAATTAGCCAATTTTCTCAAATTTGGGCCCACTGAAAGTCTAAAATGGCCCATGCGAACTTGGCCCTAATTTGGCGGTGTGAAACCGAACCCACACGGCACCGCTCCCACACCGCAAACCGCGGGTTTGCACCAAACCGTAAACCGTGCGGTGTTTATTTTTTGAAATTAAAATGTGCGGTGCGGTGTTTCATTTACACACCAAAACTGCAAAACTGCACCGAACTCAGTCCTAACTATAACATAAACACTATCTTATGTTTTAAAATTGACGGCATGGGATAGCCTCGCTGTATCCGCAGTTGCGACCCAATAGCCAATCCTGTATCAGAATTTTGCACATTTCAATATTAATGTCCCCAATGCGTGACACCCTTTCCAAAAGCTGGAAATGTCAAACCGTAAAATTATCTCTGAAGTCTGAGGGGCGCACGTGTCGCCGGATGAACTTTCACGTGGAGATTGCAACCCGTCACGTGCAGACCTTTTAATCTGCTTAGTTTGGTGCGGATTAATATTACCTTACAGGGGCTCTGTTCTGTACTTTTAGCCACCCCAAATCCATCACCCATATAGTTTTTCTCATTTTTTAAAGTTGATTATTTAGAGTCGATAATTGTCCTATAATATTTTCTATAAATTTTATCTTTATTCTTTATCACTTGGTATATACTATTTTTTTCCATTTCGAACATCGCAGCTATTTTTTACCATTAGCAAAATATGTTTTAATTTTTATACGTAAACTGTTATTAACTCATCAAAAATCGTCAATTGTGCACAATTACAGTACCCCATAAACTTGTGTAAATACATAACTTAAAATACTATATGCACGTTACCAAATAATCTCCTATTAAATTTTTTTTTTTCAAATACATAAAGTACTCTACTTGTTCCGAAGGCACCATTTGTACGGTACAATACGATGACTTTATAGGAGGGTACACATTCTAGTGTACGCTAATCTAAACGTGTTTAATTTTTGATAAATTTGGTACGTTAGCGGTTCTATGTTCGTACTCTAAACCTATTTTATTTTTTCGAAGCCAAATAATAAAAAACACCAATATTTTCCTCCCATATGTCCGTTAAAACACCAAACACCAAATATATGCTTTCTATTTTCAGAGCAATTTATTTAATCATCATTTTCAGAGCTAATGTATACAGTGCTATATATATTACATGCAGCAGCTTGATGAAAAATGTGGTGTATTCTTTGTACTTCCACTGCAACGAAACCATAATCTTTCTCATAACAAATGTCAGAAAATGTGAAATAATTAATATAAAATTGGAATTTCTAGCACGTATTATTTATCTCTGGGTTAATTTAATAATTAAGAAAATCAAATTTCTATCCAGGTACAGCAGGATAAGGAGTCTATCAATTGATTTTTCAACGTGCGAGTTGTAACCGAGAGTTTCTCTTCATACTACTTTGTATCGTATTTATTAGTGGCTCCGTTGGTCGAACTCTATTACAAAATTGCGTCATCGTGATCTTATTTTGTACGTGACATTTTTTAGGTTGGATGATTAGCCTTGTAATTATCTATTACTTGGTGTAAATTTTGAGATTTGTAAAAAATTAATCCATTTTAAAAAAAGGGAATCTATCAATTGTAAACATTTCCAGGATCTAAACCGCCAAAATTTGAATCAAAACAGCTAGGAATTTGTGAAGCTATAGAGGAACAAAAACAAAGTACATAGTTTGAAGAATCAAATGAGTGGTTGGCGCGTCTTACAACGTTATCAAACATTTGTTTAAATTCGGAGATTAAACAGGCCGGACATGGTTCAGAATTTAATATCGTATACTCTGCACATTATCATTATTCATGCATCTAGCGTTTAGTCTATCTATTAACCCGTTTCCAAACTGTTCAGGTCAGGCAACGGAAATGTGTTCTATTTGCAAAATCTCAACTCAAACGATTAATCTGGTGCAATATTCACATACAATGATAAGTTGGTAAATCTGGAGTTGAGTAATATCGCACCATAATTAAGATGTTTGTATTGATATCTGATATATTTACAAAGTTATAACTAAAAATATACTTTAGAGAATCCCAAGTGTATCTGTACTTGGATGAACTTGTGCGTTTTTAGATTGGCAAACGTGTAGTTGTGTGCTTGACCGGAATATTACCTGTTACCTTAGCAGCCGGCTGACCAAAAGCGGCTATTTCAAGAAACATTGTTGTAAAACTAGCATACTTCAATTAGTACATGCAGAAATAGGCCAATTCGGCCGCTTTTTTTCAATTTATCGAGAAGTCTAATTTTTATTGGTTCAGTTTGTACTTGTATGAGAAAAACGATGAGGTGTAAATATTTTAATAAGATCATATCTACTTACGAAAAAAAACTTGTAATTTGATCGACAGACAGAACCCAAAATTGTGTATCAATTTATGTAAAAATTAGGGGAACTATTGATGCGGCGGGTCGATTCACTCATTTGGACCATCTTGTCCAAACCAAATTGCCCATTTTTTTAAGAAATGTTATTTTTTCAAATTTTGTTAGATTAAAGATAACTAAATTATAAGTTGATACTAAAATGTTGTAATCAAATTATAACATTTTCGGATTTATTTAGTATTTTAGTACTAAATATAATAATAATTGGATTGGAAGACTCGAAGTTTTTTGTTCATAGAAATCATCGTCATCACTTTTTTTGGTAAGTAAATCTGTATTGCACCAAACTATAATATGTACAATTTAGAAACCTGGAATGTTAGGTTTTCTCATAAGAGTACAAAATTGTAGTTGCAGTCTCACTAAAATCATAACGTAAATAATAATTCGTCCTCATCACTTAGCAAATGGCTCATGATAGATATTATTATAACTTGGGTGAAAGTTCAATAAAGTAATTCAAAGTTGCGAATTTTTATCAAGTATTTTGTTTTCATATTGATTGTGAATTATTAGTCAAACAATCCCAAAAAAATGTCACATTTTACGACATAAAAACCGAGTTAAATTGCATGGTTTCATCTCATTTTGAAATAAAATAAAAATGATAAAAGGGTAATGTATAGAATAATCTTGCTCGTAATATATAAGGTTAAAAAAGGCTCATGCTCATAATTTGGACCTTATTATATACGTTGTCTTATCTATGGTATGCATCTAGTCACCAATGTGAACTGGTGATAGAGAAAAGTCTTACGAATCGAATATTGCTTTTTCCAAGACACTGAGGAAGGGTCATGGAATTCGAGACGTAAAATTGTTATATAAGTGTAGAATTTTGGTTTCATTGGTGTTTTTTAAAGGTTAAATTTTGCAATGATTATATATGTTATTCATTGAATTCTGGTCCATCAATTTGTCAATCGCTTTGTTTTTTTAAAGATAAATTTGTACACTATGATATTGCCAAGATTTGAACCTTAGATTTCCTAAATATTTATAACGCCTTCTGCCGTTTGGCTATAAGTCCTTTGTCAATCGCTTTGTTTCGTCATGTCAAATATTTTTTAACGAGTTTTATTGGTGTTGTAACTATGTTTGAAAAAATTAAGAATGTTGTATAATTAATTATCACCGTTTATTTTTCTACCAGTAGCTCGAGTCGAGACCGAATTGAGTGGGGACTAAATAAAATTTGTCCTCAGGTGGGGACTATATTTTGATCCATCAGATTTTATAGTCTTTAAATCTGATGGTCAATAACCTATCACGTGATATTGGTTTGTATGTGAAGTGTTATTGGTTTGTATGTAAAAGGATATTGGTTTGCACGAGGCTGGTTTACATATGAAGTAACATTGGTTTGCATGCGTAGTGATATTGGTTTGCATGCGTAGTGATATTGGTTTGAATTAGTCCCCATCCACCAAATCCGCCCCCGCTTGAGTCACAGGTATTTTTTCGGAGGTCTGAATCTGGTACCGAGATTCAAGAGACATTGCAGGAACCAAAGAGATGCAAATATAATTTCATTCAATAACAACACTACGATATCTACATGACGGATATAATACCACAATATGAGCGGGTGCAAAAATTGGAGAAAGTTCATCTTAGTATTTGTAGTTTGAGTTTTTTTTTAACTTTCATATCAGAAATGACTCATGTTTGACAATTTAGTGATACGAGCAACTTCTCTTTTCTTTTTCGCCACCTACTATGCCACATAAATTTAGATCAACATGTGGAATTGTTAGTGTAGATGTCCTGGAGAGAATACTTGTTTTCTCATAATTAATTGGATCGTTAGTCATTGGCCAATGCACGTCACTTTTGGAATGGTGTCTAAAAGTGACAACATGATCAATTAGTAGAATGAGATAATATGATTAAGTTATTTGAATAGATACTTAATCGAGTATTCGCGAATGAAAGGACCGTATTACTGTGAGCTTCACATTACAGGTAGTTGCAGTATCCTCGCAACGTACCTCATATGTTGAGATTGTCTGGTCTATTGTCTAGGGTTCGACTAAGATCATTAGTTCGACTAATCACTTGGCATGTGAGGGCCTATGGGTCACACAACAAGTAGTCTTAGTTTACGAATTAAAGTTGGTTAGATTAAATATTGATTTGATCAAGAATATTTAATCTATAGAGAAATATTATAATTCTATTAGATAGAATTATAATTATAATTATTTAATTAAGTTAGATTTAATTAAATATTAATATTAATATGTATAGCAAAATTTATTAGATGTTGGACATATTGACTGGGTCAAGAAAATAATAGAATGGGCTTGGAGGCCCAAAAGGGAAGTCAATGTTGGAAGCCACTAAGGGCTTCCAACCTTGCCTCCTGCGAAACCTACTCCTAAAAGGGTAGGAGTTAGTTAATTATTTTACTATATATACATGTGTGGGTATCAAAAAATTTTACACAAAATTCATTAACCTAGATACAAGACATATATTTTCTCTAGTTTCTTCGATAAAGAATTCTCCTAGCGAATTCTCGAAGATTTCAACTGTCAAGGAGTTCGTAGACGAGGACTACGTGGATACCATAGTTGAGGATTCGATCTACAACGCACTGTAAGAATTCTCTAACTATGTTGTTATCTTGATTTTATGTTATACAGCCATGATCAGATTCGGTGTTGGTAAAAAATTTTAACTTCCGCTGTTGCGAGTCTAGGGTTCGTATTTATAAAACTCAACAGGAATGTCACGTGGCTTGTCAAAGACTCGTTAAAATTTGAAAATTTTTTATTGTAATATTTTGTGGTTTAAATTTTTTAACTTTGATATCATGTGATTTAAAGCGCAATAAAATTGTGACTGAGATTTAATGTTTTAAAACTTTAGTGGCATGGTTAGTCTCTCCGTTGTTGCATGGTCACCAAGTGTATGACGTCAACCCGCATCACCATTAGAATGATAAAATTATTAAATATAAAGTGCATGTTGCTTAGAATGATAACACTAGCTTTGGGGGTCATTAACCAACTGCAAGTTTGTGGGTTGAATTCTTTGTATTCATGAACCCAGAAAAGATAATACTGTACGCGCCTCTTAAAAAATAAACAGATAACTTCATCCTTGTATTGACTCAGCAATTGATCCACAGCTTGCGTTAACACATTTCTCTGATCTCTATTGTTCAAATCCTACATTGTCAACTCAATTCGCTGTCATGTTTCCGCCATTTAACCGAGTTCAGAAGCACCCGACATTTTAAACATTAATTATTTCACGTCCACTGCATGTCCTAAACATGCTCTCTTCGTTCCTTAACACCCCAACGGTCTCTAATTTTGTTTCTTATCCAAGGAGTCACAACGTGCTAACCACAATTGATTAGTACATGTCAGGTGCCGAATTGTATATGTAAATATATACTCTTAAGGCCAAAAAATTAACTATAGGAACCATTTTCCCCCTTTTTTTTCACTTATGTAAAGATAAAATATACTTACCAACAAATACTAAAATCAACCGCAAACACCTTGTTTAACTTGCCAAATGGCATTTGACCTAATGACACAAAACGTATAAGAATTGACGGCACAATCTTTAATAGGTGTAACCCTTGATGTATACTTCTCAAAAAAAGGACTCTTGGTGTATAAAAAAATTCGTTTAGCTTAACCAAGTTCGGAACATATCAATATTAAATATTTGTTCGTTGAGTTTTATCAGTATTCAAAGATTCTACTCAACTCGAACCTGGATTAATCAATTTATTAAGTGTGCAGGTGGTAAACAAAGAAAAATATGCTTTTATATTGCAATAATTGTATAATAACATGTGAAGAAGTGCCAACGGTGAACTGTGCCTAGTATTGAGAATCTTTTCGAAAATTAAAAGACCAAGAGAGAAATAACAAAGGAAAAGAAAGGTTAGAGTTCGTTGAACGTATAGTTTAGAATATAAATCTGCATGCTTGGTCACCAAGTGTGTGAATTTAATGTGTAGTCGAAAGGAGAGATTTAGCTGATCATATATTTATTAGTTTTTTGGGTGGTATTTTCGATGTGGAAATAGATTTAGTTGTTAAAGTCGATGTAATACCATCGGCATCCAACATGTTTGTTTTGTGACTATGGTACATATTACATTTTACAATTGTGCAAGTCAAAGTCTTGATGTTATCTGTAGTTTTTATTTTATGTTTATTTTCAGTAACATGTTATTATTATCAATAAAAGGTTTCTAGACCACTCGTTGCATTTAGGCCTCGATCGAGATGTACATGGTAATTAATTAAAATTGGAAGCAAAGTCCAAGTGCAAACAAAAGTAGAATTGACGCAATACTCAATAGAAAAATAGTGAAATAAGGTTCGTAGACTTTTAAAAGATAAAAAATATATAATTAGTACATTAGATCGGTTGATCGATTAATTAATTGGCACTCAAAATGTGCAATTCGGCTAGCTAGCCTTGCTGGAAAAGTAACATTATGATATATATTAGCATTTATTTTGCTTACAAGAGAAGTGATCCTATGACGAAATAAGTGCCAAGATCAACATATATATATATATATATATATATATATATATATATATATATAGAGGTTAATTTACATATTTCTTGTATTTGTGACAAACCCTAGCTTTCACCCTCTAAGAAAAATCATATTAATCTAATATTATACTACTTGATATATTGTAACTACCATAAAATTAGCCAAAAAAATTTAACGTAACAACACGAGACGTAAAAAAATTCGAGGGAGATTTATGATCAAAACTATGACATAATGGTATTAATGATGTAAAATGTTGAGTTTGGAACGACATATAAAAGACATTTTCATTTATAGCAACTCATCCTCTTTTCGAGTCACAAGCAACTGCGCATCTTTTGGCCCTCCAAGTATCCAATTGACTGATAAAGAACTAGAAATCGCTTTCGGATAAGTCGAGTCCAAAAAAGAAAAAGAAAGCTACACAAAAATTCCCACTGAAGCAAGCACGGGAACTTAGAAGCTCATCACGTGATTGGTCGTGGGACGATAAGGGCGGAATCAATGTGCATTAGTGTAAGGGGCGTAAACTATAGGGAGAGAAAATAATCTGTCCCTAAGGATTGGAATGCATTTAGTGATAGGAAAAGTAAAAGAGGAAAAAGTGGGCTGAGGATTGGTGCCCGCTGGATCCGAGTGATGTTTGAGCGATCCAGAGCCCCCCAGAGTGCCGGCGTCTTTCGAGTTGCACTGCAACTTGTTTCTTGTTTTGTTCGTACTCCTATTATAGGTAGAGTCACATCTTTGGGTTCTGATGGAGAGAGAAAAAGCTCAGGTCATGTGAGGTTAGATCATGCGAGGGAGCAAAGACTTGACATGAATAGTTTGAGTACTATTGGGATTCACGAAGACATGTTTAGCAAGCTATGGTTGTTTCGTGGAGGCATGGTTGGCAAGAAGCCATGGTTGTCTCGGAGAAGCATTGTTAGCAAAGTCCCACTATGGTTGTCTGAAGGAACATCAACGTCAAAGGTTTTGGGTAGGTTGGGCATTGGAAATATAAAATTGTTGGTGACACTACGGGCGAATCGGGTATCTCACTCAAGGCCGAACAGTGGAGTTCGTGACATGTCGATGGTTCTACTTGCTAGAACAAAAGGTTGTCAATTGTATGCTATGGTTCGTAGCACTGGTTCGAGACAAAAAAGGTCCAACAGAAATGCATTTCGAGGTTACGGAGCATGAGGATGACCAAAAAAATAGAGAAGTGTCTATTGTTCACAAGGTTGTTTCAATAAGTGAACTTGCAAGTTAGGATTCGATGGAGGTTAGAGAAAATACGCCAAGCAAGTTCAGGAGTTGTTCAAGTTTGGGGGTTGTCTCCAAGTGATTGAACAAAGGTGGAGAGAAAGTGTAGATGGTCTTATTGATGAACTTTATCTATGGTTCGAGGTGGAGTCAATTTTGTTTCGCAAGATCTCATATTTCTTCAAGGGGCAGTGTTTCGTCAAGGTTGAGTTTGTTGAAGTTCGGGTGGAGCTTCATGGTTCATCCACGGGATGATTTATCGGCAAGGTAGAGATTGTTGGGATATTTCAAGAAAAGTAAAAGTGGAAAAGTGGGCTGAGGACCAGTGCCCTCCTCCGCCAAGCTGCACTGCGATTCATTTCCTGTTTTGTTCCTACTCCTTTTTTGGACTCATAAGACAACCTAGAAAGATTTCTTGGTGTGCAAGAGTTTGTCTATTATATAAATATATGTTACCATAGTTTATGTAAAATTTTGTGACTACTCCCCGTGGACGTAGACATTAGGCCAAATCATGTAATCTCTTGTGTCCTTTGTTCTTTTCATGTTCTTGTTCTCTTGTGCGTATTTTTCTAACATTTAGAACAAAAAATTGCAAATAGTCAAACTATTTTGGGTGGATCTCTAGTATTTCTAGTATTGAGAGTCGATCATGATAAAATTTATATCTAAAGTTCGTTAAAATTACCATGTTATTAGTTCCAAAAGTAGTAAAATTGTTTATAAATGTAGAAGATTCACCTAGCCATTATCTTAATATTTTAAATTAGATAAGGAGATTTAAACGTAGTATCATAGTGGTTTAATCTCATGCCCATTGTAATTTGTGGGCCCGATCAATCTCATTTGAAAAGGGCGTATTCAGATTATCACATTGCTAGTTATAAGAATAATAAACTTGTTTACAAATGTGAAAAATCCGTGAATTGACTCTTTAAATTATTATTTTTATATTATTAAAATTCTAACACGTTATTTTAAAGAAAAAAGTGCAGTTTACTAACATGTGGTTTCATCGATATCATTTTTGGGTTGTGTTGTTTAAATTTGGTAATTTAATCCATGTGCTTTTCGAAAACTTGCAGCAAACGGTCCCCTTTTGCTGACATGGTTGAAAGAAGCATATTTCTTGCCATGTAGGCTAAAAAGACGTCATTTTGGCGTCCACATAGTGTGCTGACTAAATTTGTATCCTACAGGTATAAAATACAAATGCTTGACCTAAAAATTGGATGACCCCCCAATTTAAATCCTCAGCCCGTCCGCCTCCCATCACCGTCCCCAAAATCCCACCGCGTCGCCCCCATTGTTTTGTTGCTTGAAATAAAAGGGGGGAAGCTTTTGTACTTGTTGATTAGGATTTTAACCGGGATCGGGGACCAAGATCCCTCTCCTCTCTCTTTTAATCAAATTAATTAGTTAATTAAAAAACAGAGGATGTTAAAAGGTTACTTTTGGGGTTTTATGTGTACAAATTTTGGAATTTGGGAGAGGAGGAGAGAGAGCATGAAGGAGGAAGATGATAGGATGGAAAGGTTGAAGATGATTACGAAAAAAGGGACCAATTTAGTAATTAACTATTTTAACTGTCATACATGACTTATCCAATCAGTACGCAACATGGATGCCAAAAGATGTTGTTTCGGCCTATGTTGTAAGAAATACGCTTTTTTCAGTCACGTCAGCGGGAAGGGACCGCATGCTGTAAATTTTTGGAAAGTACAGGGATTAAATTACCAATTTTAAACCACACGGCCTAAAAATAATATTGGTAAAACTACAGGCTAGTAAACTGTATTTTTCCCTATTTTAAATGATAATCCAAGTCTCCTGCCATTACAGTGGTCATCGAATTTGGTACTTAGAAATGATATGGTCACAATGACGTAACGAGCTAGCCTTGGAGATTGGATACTCTGATTGGGTTCAGAGGAATGCCAGTAGATAACATAGTAATAATTTGTTTTGGACATATAATTCAATTTCCGATACCCACTTCTATAATGTCTTTGTCTAGCACATGCTAAGCTCTGAGTCATTTTGAACTGGCTTGGTCCTTGTGAAACGATGGATGCTTGTTCCTCTCTTTTTTTCCTTCTAAAAAAAGAGGCGATATAGTCCAATGTCATCCCTAATAGTTATTGCCTTTGGACTTCACCTTATTGCCTGTTTTGGCGTTGTTGCCCATTTGGGAAATTCTAATCATTGATAACAAGAAAAAAAGTTTCCCGCGTACACCCCAAAAAAGAATTTTTATGAATTTCACTAAATCGAAGATGATCTATTTGTGTATATTAAGATCATCTCATTGTAAGTTAAAAGTGTGATCAGACTGTTTATAAGTGTGAAAAAATTATCTTCTAAATGTATTAAGATTTTGGGTTGAATCTAGAGATTATAACATAATATTTGAACGAGTTAATCCCATGTTCATATACACATTACCCATGTGATATGGCACATTGACGAAGTTATAGTTCATGTAAACTTCGGCCAGATTAAATTCGTTAGAATAGGCGCGTTGAGATTATCCTATTGCCAATAAAAAATACTATGACTTTGTTTACAAGTGTAGATAACGATAATGAATATGTGTTGCCTTGTGTAATAAAAAACGCCAAACATGAAAATGGTTTCCGGGTAAACTGGAATTGATAATTGACTATTGCTTGCAAATGTACAGAAATAATGCACAGGATACAGGTCATGTGAGAGGGAATGTGAACAGCTATGGTATTGCATTGTTGTTATAGATAGCTTTCATGACAGGCGTGACTTGCTGCAAGTTCACGATTTCAGTTGACTGTTTGATGAGCATCTAGGATTCGTCACCCAAGCAGATTTTACAATTTCGGGTTTGCAACAATTACTTACATCAAAGTTTGTTATCTAACGGTAAAAGGTATTTTCAATTTTATGGAAGCCTAAGGGTTCAACTTTTCAAGTATAATGGTGAAACAAATTTACATTTTAAAAAATCGAAGTTTGAGTCTTTGAAAAAAATAGAATTTATCAAAAAAAGTCATTGGAAAAAAGTATTTTTAAATACTTGTTAGAATAGTTTTATACTTTTTAAAAAAATCTTACTCGACTCGAATATAGATTAATCGATTCAATAAATATCCGGATACAATATGGTATCAACCAGCTTTCTAAATTGTGTTGCCTGTCAATTGAATCAGGGCCAGGGCCTGGGCCTATGAGAACATGCAAGATTCTTGATTGCCAGGCATGGAGCTGGGGGACCATTTCAATAAGTAGTGGACTCGCACCTTATCAAGAACAGATGCTTCATTTCCTTGGCCTTCTCTCTCAATCTCTCTCCGGCATTCTTCTCGGCAATCTTGACTAAAAGCAGATATTGACAAACCAAAATATTGACTATCTACACATAGAAATCGCAAATATTGACTATTTTTTTGAAACAATATTAGCATCTTTTCACACAACTGTCCGAACATTACCAGTTTCGTCCATAAAATTCAAGTATCCATATTCGAGTATGAAACGTTGTTTGTAGAAATGTTGAATCACTTCCCAATTGTACCAAATTCTTGTTTTTTTTTCTTTTGAAAAGTTGAGTATAATGTTACTCGTGGAAGCGCAAGTACATGTTACGGCAAATAAAGGACCACACACGCGTCACGGTAGGATTACATTGGGATACAGTTGTCTTATTAACTTTGGAAAATTATACTCAAGTCTTTCGAATTTGCTTAAATATACTCGAAAGTTTCTTCTGGTTGCAAAATACATACCAACATCCCTCGTGTTTGATTTTATTATACTTTCGGGTCCCTCAATAAATTTTTTTTTTCAATAAAATGATAAAAAATATCCTTAAAACAAAAATCGCTGACATCATCTCTTCTTTTACCTTCTTCCAAACCTTCTTCCTCTCTTTTCACTTTCCAGAAATCAAATCAAAACCTATAATTTCATTCTCCAACCACCCCAAATCAAATCAAATCAACGATTTTCTCTTGTCCAAAAGAAAAGCAAAAATCAAAAGGGAAGAACATCAATTCAATCTTCTTTAAAGCAAATCAAGAGGGCAAAAATCTCTCGATCAATTTCCTCTTGTTCAAAATGGCAAAAATCTCTTGGTCGATTTCTTCTCCGGCTAGGATGGCGATAAAAATTAATCGTATCTACGAATCGAAGGCCATGACAGCAACGTGAGGAGGCGGCGGCCCACCGCATCGGGGGAGCTTCTTCCACTCGCCGACCGATGATTTTTAGGATGAGGACCCGCCGTCGTCAAAGCTTTGCCAACTCATCGACCGACGATTTCCAGGGTTTGCCACCACTCCAGCGTCGATTTGCTGCTCGTCGATGTCTCCGAGCTCTATCCACCGCCTGATGTGGCAGGTGACCAGTTTCGACGTCGATTGTCGCGGTAGGAAGCGGAGGATGTGCGAAAGAAGAAGGTCCGTCGAAAGCTGATGGACCTCTTTGTGTGTCTCTGACTCCGGACGAGGTGAGAGGAGGGAGAAGGCCCGAGGTGAGGGTGGAGGGTTTGGAGCGGGGTTGAAGTTCTGGTTTTAGTGATTTTTTATTTTCTGTGTTGGTTTATGGGTTGGTTGGTTTGTTCTTTTCTAGGTTTAGTTTTTGTTGTTGGTTTGTGGGTTGTTTTTGTTAGTTCTTGATGTTTAATTAATTAGATGTTCTTGATTCTTTGGATTCTCATGATTTGGTTTTGGTTTTGGGTTTGATTTGATTTTTATTGTTATATTTGTTCCTGAAAAGTGAAAAAATATGATGATGTCATTGGCTAGAGGTAGAAGAAGAGACGACATCATCAATTTTGTTGTCCTAAGGGTTTTTATTGACAAAAATAAAAAAAAGAGCTGCTAACGTGGTTTAGGACCCGAAAGTATAATAAAATCAAGAATGAGGGACGTCGGCGTGTGTTTTACAAACAGGCAGACTTTTGAGTATATTTAAACAAATCTGAGGAACTTAAAAATAATTTTTCCTATTAACTTATTACCAAAGAGCTGCAACTGAGTGTGGAAAATCTTCCCTGTGTTGACAATTGAGCGGGCACATCTTGGCATGGGAGATCATTGAAATTTTTGCACCAAAATAATCATTCGAATAAAAAACACATTATTAGGAAAATCACTTTTAAATAGGATCCGATAATACTTGATCATGAATATTGGAATTTCAAAAAAATAGTGTTTTAGAAGGAAGGAAAAAAAAAGATATAGAACCCTCAAAAATAGATATTATCCTGGGAAGTCGATACCTCTATTATCCTCCAATCGATCAAGGACGCAATTTGTGGTTCAGATCAATTTTGGAGTTTTGACCCTTGGTAGCTCTGAATAGGTTGTGTGGCACCTAGGATAGATTGCTCGGCTTTTGGTGTACATTCTCGTCATTTTTAGAATGATCTTTCGGCACTTTTTGTTTAAATATATTTTTGGTATTACCTTGGAGTTACTGACATGAGTTTCAACAACTAAAATACATTATTTTGTCCAGAAAGATGGACGAAGCTTATCTTTTTTCTCGAATGCTGTTTCGAAAGTGTCTACAGAAAAAAAGGGAAAGAAGAAAAGGCCGGACCTGGCTTTATATTAGCTTCGGCTCTGCTTTTGCCTCTGGATTTTTCCCCCCGTAATAGCAAAATCAACGTATAAGAAATAATGGGCTTTCTTTTTCACATCAAAAGTGTGATGAGGCCCAGAAGCCAAGGCCCTGGACTCCATTCGACTTTCATTTTCAGGAGATTGTTGAATTTCTATTAATTTGCAGTATGCCAGACCAGATATATATTTTGGACCAAACAATCTAGTATAGGAACACTCAACAATCCGAAGTTCGAGTTGAGGGATTATGCAAAAGACGATAAATCTCTCTTCGATTTCCAAGTGTTCGGTAGTAGATCATATTTATATTTGCACAATTATAACTATTAAGACCCTTCTGCTAGAAAGAATAGGTCGTTAAGTCATTCTCTGTGTAGCTTCTTTCGCTAGTACCCTCTCATTAGCCTTGCAGTATGCCAGACCAGATATATATTTTGGATCAAGCATTGAGCATGCCATTAGGTTAGACTACAAAACTGGCTAAAACTTGGAACAGAATCTAGAAACGTAAATATGTGAGATGGAAGGGAAAATTAGACTACCGATCCCAGACATGATTCGCCCTTCACAATGCAATAAGGAACCTCCATTTTGGGGCACAAGGCAGGAAGCCGCACAACCAACTCAATGGGGTCCATTTCGTGAGCAATTACACATCAGCAGTAACTAAAACTACTCGGTCACCCCGTGTCCGTCACGTCGGGTCAAAGAAGGCAGCTTTTCAAGCGCGTTAGAGAGGGAAGCTGCCCGGGACCTTCCCGGATAAAAGTTGTTAAACTACAGAGATTGAATTACCAATTTTAGACCACATGAATAGTAAAAATCTGAAACTACAAGATCCTAAACTGTAATTTTTCTCAAAAAAAAATTTGTGCAGCCTATTAGGAGGCCCAGTGGTGTTTGTAGAACCTGTAAGTTCTTCCTGGTGTTGGAAATCGAGAGGACTCACACAATGCCCACAAACACACAAGTGAACCACAATCACAACGAGAAGCACGAACTCACAAGAAACCAAAAAAAAAAGTACAAGAGACAAGATGTTTGGTTACCCGGTTTGATCCATAACGATCTACGTCCGGGGGCGTACCAAGTTAGGAGAGAGTTCATTATGCTTTTAAGCTTCACTTGCTCTTTACAAGAAAAATGCTACACTTTGGCACCCACACTCACCTAGGATTTTCTCCTTCTCTCTCAAACCACTCTCTCTCTCTTATATTCTTGTTCTTAGGGGTTACAAATGAGTTACAAGAGATATTTATAATCCCCTAGAAAGCAAAAGCAACACGCAGGGGCAAACTTGTCCAAAGTTTATCAATTTTTCCCGGCTGGACTGGCGACCGCCAATCAACTGGCGATCGCCAGAGGCCTCGCACAATAGCTTCGGTGACTCTTCACTAACGGTCGCTAGTTGACTTACGATCGCAAGTCCCAACTAGCGGCCGCTAGTTGGCTGGCGCCCGCCAGCTCTTCAACAGTTCTCGCTCCCTGCTTCATCTTCGCACGGCGTGTACCATCTCGGACGATCTGTTATGGCAGGTCGATCTCATAACGAGTGCACTAGTGTTATGCCTCTCAAGGCCGATCGAATACCACCACTCGTCCCTTGATCCGAATGATCCTCGAGCGTCCTCGTGCACTAAATCAATCTAATCAAGTCCCGAACTGCTTCTCAGGCTCCAAACCCAACAATCTCAGGCTTCATTTGATGATCCCCTCTTCACACCTTCTCCTCTTGGTACGCTGGGCTCTTCTTTAGTTCACTAGACCTGTTGAGGCCATGTTTAGCCTCAGCTTCTCCAAGGTAACCACCTTAGTCAACATGTCCGCGGGATTCATTTTTCCGTCAATCTTTTCAAGCCTCAAAATCTTCCTCTCTAAAAGGTCACGAATGTAGTGGTACTTCAACTAAATGCGCTTCGTTCTTGAGTGGAAGGCGAGATTCTTTGCCAAATGTATATCACTTTGGCTATTACTATGGAGCACACTTTCACTTTGTTCCTTCCCCAATTCCTTCAAGAAGCTTTGCAACCACATCATCTCTTTGCTAGCTTCCGTCACCGTCACATACTTACTTTTCGTAGTTGACAATGCTACCACCTTTTGTAACCTCGAGGCCCAAGATATTGCTGTCCCTCCTAGCATAAAGACATAACCAGTTGTGCTCCTCTTCTCATCATAGTCATTAGACCCCAAGTCCGCATCACAATAACCTAGGAGCTTCACATATTTGCCTTCAAAATAAAGGCACTTCTCAGTAGTACTTCTCAAGTAGCCAAGGATCCATTTTACTGAGATCCAATGTTGCTCACCAGGATTGCTCATGAACTTGCTCACTACTCCCACCGCATGTGCTATGTCTGACCTTGTGCAAACCATAGCATACATCAAGCTACCCACCGCCGATGCATAGGGAGTCTTCTTCATTTGAGCCTTCTCTGCCTCACTCTTAGCGAATCCTTTTTGGATAGCTTAAAGTGCCTACCTAAAGGAGTCAACTTGGGGTTGGCCTTTTACATGTTGAACCTCTTCAACACCTTCTTAATGTACTCGACCTGTGAAGGAAACTGCTTCTGCTCTGCCTTGTTCCTCTCAATCCTCATCCCAAGGATTTGCTTAGCCTCCCCCAAGTACTTCACGGCAAATCTCTCGGATAACTGCTTCTTTACCCTACTCACCTCTCGAGCACTTGATCCCGCTATCAACATGTCATCGACATACAACAGGAGGATGATGCAGCTTCTTTCAAAGCTCTTGTAATAGCAACAGTGATCCGCTTCACACCGCACGAACTCAATCTCGTGCATGAACCCGTTAAACTTTTTGTACCATTGTCTCAGGGCATGTTTCAGCCCATACAAACTCTTCTTTATTCTGCACATGAGCTCCCTCTCACGTCCCGACAAGTACCCCTCGGGTTGAACCATGTAAATCTCTTCATCAAGATCTCAATGGAGGAATGCAGTCTTCACGTCCATTTGCTCTAGCATCACGCTCTCTGAAGCAACCAAGCTCAGCACCATGCGAATGGTGGTAAGCTTCACCACGGGAGTGAAGACATCGGTATAGTCTATACCATACTTCTGCTGAAACCCTTTCACCACGAGCCTTGCCTCATGACGTTCAGAGCCGTCCACCTCATGCTTAATCCAATACACCCATTTGTTCCACAACGCCTTCTTACCTTCTGGGAGTCGGACAAGTTCCCATGTCCCGTTACTCCACAATAATTCCATCTCATCGTCCATTACAAGTCTCCACTTGTCCTCTTGTACGCTCTGCGAACTCCTCGGGCTCTTCTCCATTCGTGAGGAGGATGTAGAAATTAGCTGACAAATATCTATCTGAAGACCCATGTTGTCTAGTGGACCTCCTCACCAGAACCACTGGCGGTAGAGAACTTAGTCCTGCTTCCTCCTCGGCCTCTTGGCCACTTTGTACCTTCTTGTTTCTACCCGAGTTCGAGATGTCTAACTCGACCATCTCATTACTAGAACTCACCTCATCGGGTACATTCCCTATGTCTTTGTGCAACACTTTCTCATTGAAAATGACATCCCGACTTCTAATAACCTTACAGTTCTTCTCATCCCAAAATCTGAAATCGAAATCATCTCCTCCATATCCAATGAACATGCACTTCTTGGACTTGGCATCTAGCTTGCTTCTTTCACCTACATTCACATGAACATAGACAATACAACCAAACACCCGAAGGTAGGTTAGATCAATCTCCTTACCACTTCAAGCCTCCTCTGGTATCCTATTCTTCAAAGGGCTTGATGGTCCTCTATTGATCAAGAAAGTCACGGTGTTCACTACATCCACCCAAAACATCTTTGGTAGGCCTCTCTTCAACCTCATGGCCCTAGCTCTCTCATTGATTGTCCTGTTCATCCTCTCTGCGATGCCATTTTATTGAGGGGTTCTAGCTACTGTCTTCTCCATGCGAATCCCATTCGCCGCACAGTACTCCTTGAACTCTTGAAGCTCGTACTCTCTGCCATTGTCAGATCTCAAGCACTTCACTTTAAGACCCGTCCCATTCTCCACAAGGATTTTCCACTTCTTAAAGGCATCGAAGGCTTCAGACTTATGTTTCAAGAAATAGACCCACAATTTTCTCGTGGAATTATCAATAAAGGTCATGTAGCACAAAGAACCACCTAAAGATGTCACCGGTGCTGGTCCCCACAAATTACTATAGACCAACTCGAGCTTCTCCTCCTTCGGGGGCTTTTCACCTCTCGAGAAACTCACTCTCTTTTGCTTCCTAAGAACACAATCCTCACAAAGACCCGCATCCACGGTCTTGAGGCCCGGTAACTTCTCTTTTGAGTATAGCATTCGTATCCCCTTCTCACTCATATGGCCCATGCGACTATGCCATAAGCCCGCATCATCTGTAGATCCCACTAGATTGATGCTATTGGTGTTCCTTATCATGTACAATGTCCCTTCCTTCTCACCTCGACCCATCTCATTCTCCACAAGGACTTTCCACTTCTTAAGGGCATCGAAGGCTTCAGACTTATGTTTCAAGAAATAGACCCACAATTTTCTCGTGAAATTATCAATGAAGGTCATGTAGCACAAAGAACCACCTAAAGATGCCACCGGTGCTGGTCCCCACAAATTACTATAGACCAACTCGAGCTTCTCCTCCTTCGGGGGCTTTTCACCTCTCGAGAAACTCACTCTCTTTTGCTTCCTAAGAACACAATCCTCACAAAGACCCATATCCTCGGTCTTGAGGCCCGGTAACTTCTCTTTTGAGTATAGCATTCGTATCCCCTTCTCACTCATATGGCCCATGCGACTATGCCATAAGCCCGCATCATCCGTAGATCCCACTAGATTGATGCTATTGGTGTTCCTTATCATGTACAATGTCCCTTCCTTCTCACCTCGAGCAACCACCAATGCTCCCTTGGTTATCTTCCAAGTCTTGCTTCCAAAAGTTACCGTGTAACCTTCGTCATCAAGTTGCCCAACACTTAGCAAGTTCCTCTTCAACTCCGGAACGTACCTCATACTCTTCAACACCAACACCGAACTATTAGGAGTATGGATTCTAACATCCCCTTTCCATACAACATCCAAAGCCTCATCATCTGCTAGATAGACTTTTCCCAAGTTGGAAGGGATGTATCTCTCCATCATACTCTTATCACTACAAGAGTGGAACGAGGCACCCAAATCCAATACCCATGTTTCCAACGGGCTTTCCACGCTCAAAACCAAAGCCTCTCCATGGTCTTCCATCGTGGTATTAGCCGACTTGTCATCCTTCTTCTTTGGGGCCTTGCATTGGTCTCTAAAATGACCATACTTCTCATAATTCTAACATTGAACGAAACTCCTATCCTCTTAAACTCACCATCCGTCTTGAACTTGGATCTCCTCTGTTCCTTCTTCCCTTTTGCCTTGGAATCGGATCTCCCCTACTACCCGTGCTCAACGCTACTTCCACGGCTACACTAGACTCCTTCCTTCTAATCTCTTCACTCATTATCAAGTCCCTCACCTCATCAAACTTGAGCGTTACCTTTCCCGCCGAGGCACTCACTGCCGTGACCGTGCCACTCCAACTATCGGGCAAGGAACTAAGTACGATTAGAGCTTTTACCTCGTCATCAAAGTTAATCTTTACCGCACTCAATTGAGAGAGCGTCATGTTAAAATTATTGAGATGTTTGGCCACCATCGCCCCCTCCGTCATCCTAAGGTTAAAGAGCTTCTTCATAAAATGAACCTTGTTGGCCGCCGAGGGTTTCTCATACATATCAAATAATGTCTTCAGCATGTCCTTCATGGTCTTCTCCTTCATGATGTGTAGAGCCACATTCCTAGACAACGAAAGGCACACTACACTCATGGCCTTACGGTCTAGGAGCTTCCACTCCTCTTCCTTCATATCATCCGGCTTCTTCTCACTCAAAGCCAAGTGCAAATCCTTCCCATACAAGTAGTCTTCGATTTGTATCTTCTAATTGGCAAAATCCATGCCGTCGAACTTCTCTACCGGTGACTTCACTTCACCCATCATGGCCGCTCCTACCACGCTCTAAACCCGAGCTCTGATACCAATTGTTGGGAACCAAAAGGACCCACACAATGCCCACAAATACACAAACGAACCACAATCATAACGAGAAGCACGAACTCACAAGAAACAAAAAGAAAAGCACAAGAGACAAGATGTTTGGTTACCCGGTTCGATCCACAATGATCTACGTCCGAGGGCGTACCAAGCCAGGAGAGAGTTTACTATGCTTTTGAGCTTCACTTGCTCTTTACAAGAAAAAGACCACACTTTGGCACCCACACTCACCTAGGGTTTTCTCCTTCTCTCTCAAACCACACACTCTCTCTCTTCTATTCTTGTTCTTAGGGGGTTACAAATGAGTTACAAGTGGTATTTATAGAGCCAACAACCCTAGGAAGCAAAAGTAACGCGCAGGGGCAAACTTGTTTGAAGTTCATCAATTTTTCTCAGCTAGACTGGCGACCGCCAATCAACTGGCGATCGTCAGTGGCCTCGCACAGCAGCTTCTGTGACTCTTCACTAGCGGTCGCTAGTTGACTTGCGACCGCAAGTCCCAACTAGCGGCCGCTAGTTGGCTGGCGCCTGCCAGCTCTTCAACAGTTCTCGCTCCCCACTTCATCTTCGCACGACGCATACCGTCTCGGGTGACCTGTTATGGCAGGTCGATCTCATAACGAGTGCACTAGTGTTACGCCTCTCAAGGCCGATCGAACACCACCACTCGTCTCTTGATCCGAATGATCCTCGAGCGTCTCCGAGCACTAAATCAATCCAATCAAGTCCCGAACTGCTTCTAAGGCTATAAACCCAACACCTGGGTAGGCCTTTGATCTGCTGGGCCTCATTCTCATCCCAATGGTAAGCCACTCCGACTTTATTCAAGTGAATATCGGTTGGTCCTAGTGGCGATTTCTTCATTTGAAAGTCTTGTAGTTGAAATTTATTGTTCGCCAAAAGAAAGAAACAAAAAAAAAAATTAAATTCGGTAGCTTGGAGTAAAACATAAACGGCTTGTTTCTATCACGGGTAATCATCATGAGAAAGAGTAGACTTCAAAATGATAAGAGAGAAACGGTTTGTTATAGTGCAAGGTTGCTGAACCAGATGAAATGATGACCACTTCAACCGGCTACTAATTAGGAACTTATCATAGCTGGAACTTGAAAAGACATGTTTGTTTTCATTGCTGGGAGTAAAAATTACGAGAACGTCAAAATGATCTCGTTGATTTAGAGTGGTCTGTCTCAAGAGCGATTAAAAGAACTATAAATTTGTAAAAAAATATAGCGATAAACGAACAATGAATGCCTAGAGTACTCCATCATGGTAATATCATTTTGGAGTTTATCCTGCGATAATATCGGCCGGTCGAAATCGCCATTGCTCGACCCTCTTGTGCAATTCATTAAAATTGATGTAACTTAACATAATCTAGCCGACTATAGTTATAATTACTTAAAATCTTTCTAAGACTATCTACATCGGTGAGCGCCTCCGAGCGCTCACCAGAAACAGACAAAGCAATAATTTTTTAAAAAATAGAAAAGTTGGCCAATTTGAGCAATTCGGTTGCACAGCCGAGCGGCGCTCGGGAGTAATTTTTTTTATCTTAATCCAATCCTATGACATGTGGCACAATCTTATTTGTTGAAATAGATACTAGTGGATATTATTTATTTAGTTATGATAATTAAAATTATTTTTTAATATTTATTACAATTTATATGTAAACATAAATTAAATTATAGATAATATGTGGATGGGAGAAAAATTAATTATTTATTTGGTGAACGGATTGGATGAGATCACTAATAAAGATAGTAAAATATTAGGTTGGATTGAGTTGGATTGAATAGTAATTTAAGGAGAGAAAAATTAATTATTTATTGGATGGGCGGATGAATAAATATAGTCTAAACATATCTCCAACATGTATTACAATTGAGATCCTAGTAAAGCCTAAATTGTTTTTTATCTTTTTTTTTTCGAACGGCCCCGTCAAATATACAGACACAATACGGATGTGTCTCATGTTACCGGTCCAAAAAGTTTGGGGAAAGCCCAGATTCGCTGTGGGCCTGTGGATGACCTATTTGATGAGTAACGCCCCTATAAGGCTTCCTTTGTCGGTGTCAAGCGATCACCACTATTGGACAAAAGAGAGAAAAAAAAATAGAAAAAGGATGTAAATTGGCCGATCCACTCGGCCACCTGAGCAGAGATCGTAATTTTTTAATTCTTAATTTAATTATAATAATACATGTCATAATATTATTCGTTGAAATAGATACTAATAAATATTATTTATTTGGTATCATAATTAATATTATCTTTTGATAAAAATAAATAATATGAAAATTATTATTTTTAATTTCTCTATTCATAGAGCCCAATATTGACATATTTTGATATACAATCTAAATTTCTCTCCTTTCTCACTACATAATATATTTATATTGCTTAGTTATATTATTTTTATTATGAATCTGAATAATCCTAACTCCCCAAATTATCCACCATTTTAATTTATATATTTATTTCAATTTATATATAAATATAAATATATATTAAATTATAGATTTTATATGGATGAGAGAGAAATTAATTATTTATTTGGTGAGCGGATTGGATGAGATCAACAATAAATATGGTAAAATATTGAGTTGGATTGAATAGTAGTTTGATGAGAGAAAAATTAATTATTTATTTGGTGAGCGGATTAATAAATATAATCTAACAACTGTTAATTTTGTCGAAAATTGTTAGATTAACTAATTTTCATACTCAATTTTAACTCCAGACGCATAATTAACTATAACAATATTCTTCCACTTGATCTACATACTCAGTAATAGAACGACCACTAGTTATTTCCTATCCGAACCAAATCACTTCTCCATTTCCAAATCAAATAGCACGATCTAATCTTCTTGGCTGCCTGGAAAGTCTCCCAACATACAACATTTTTTACATTCATAGACAGGATTTCTCTACTAGATAATCCATCAGACTTGAACAACAAAAAACTTCTTATAAGGTACATAAAAAAGGTTTTACTTAAACAAAAACACAAATTAACCAGAATGACGAGTACAATACTAGATCACACCAAGAAAGTTTAAAAAGTCAAAACAACCAATGAGGCATCTTGACCTTGTCCAAGTTCTTCTCCTTAATAGTATCCAGGCTAGGTTTCCACCCTTTGCCTGAAACCTGCCTAGTTAAATATTCCGGCGCCATACCCTCCACCTCCACCTCCTCCTCAACTTTAATTTCTATATTATTATTATTATGTTGGGTTCTTTCATTAATTCCTTTATTTTCGACCACGAACTTGCCATTGTCACCCTCTCCACCTCCAACGGGACATATCCTAGCGAACAATGGAAGGAACCTAGGAGAGGAGAAGACAGAGGCACGTGACCTTAGGACTCTGTCGGCGCTGGAAAGCACGTGCCTGGCTTCCTCCGACGACAGGGAAGCTACCCTCCCTCGTCTCATGGGGAGCATTATGTACACCTTCTTGGTCTCCAGCTTCTTGTCGGCCGGGAGAGGGCTCGGTCGTCGAGTCTTCTGGGTTAACGTCCCTTGGCTGCCGGTCAACTCCACCACCACTTGTTGCGGGTGCTCCAGCATCAGCTCGGCCACCGTCAGCGGTTCCTCGAAGGCGTAAACGGTGCCGTCCAGGAGGATCACCTTCCCTCTCCCGTTCGCATTTGATGATGTTGGTGGTGGGTTAATTTGGGGTATTGTAATATAGTTTCCCATGCAATATTAATATTGAATATTTTTTTGGTGGAGTTATTAATATTGAATATTAATGTCTCTCTTAAGTGTGAACTTGGAACGGGGACGATTTTATTTGCAAAAATATGATTTCCATGCATAATTTGGGTTGTAGACAAGATGGGGTGTGACATATATATGGAGAATTGGAAAGGTGAGTTTGTTAAACAGCTCCATTCCTGTGACGGGACTAATGGTGAACTCGTTAACAACTTAAGGGGATTATTGGGTCGTTGGCTTGTTGAGGTAATCTTGGTGAGAATTTGAAACGAAAATAATTTTATGACGATCTTTCGGTACTAATACCAAATCGTAAAATTTTATGTGTTGGTGGGTTTTCTCTTTTTGATCCAACGGTTATGGATGTAATAGGGGACCAATTAAGAAATCATAAGCCTATTGAGGTTGGTGATTGCACCTAACTAGAAGAGGAGCAAGTCAAGGAACGGTTGAACTGTGTCTTTTAAGCTATATGATAACGTAATGAGTATTATGTGTCATTAAATTATATGGATGCACGGTGTGTTGAGATTGGACCGCCCATATATATCAACTTCAACTCAAAGAGGAGGAAATTAATATGACCGTCCATTTCCAAATTTCCACTCCTTTTTTTCTTATTTTTTGAGTTAGATCACAAAAATCGACTTAATATATATTGGTATGAAATTAAGTAGGGGTAATTTAAGTTCGATTTGATTAAAAGATAGAACTGTGCAAGTTCATCATGTAGCTCCATAAAAATCTCTAAAAAATACATGATTTTTGATAGTGTAATTTTTTTTTATGGTAGATTGGGAATATTTATGCGTAAAGTATGAAAAATTTACATGAAAGAGAATTTGTTATGGATCGATGCAACCGAGACTAGATAGGGTCGCCCATACTCATGCATAGTATGGGATCACATCTCAAATAATGCTGTGTGTAATTAATATTTGTAGAAAAAAATGAAGTTTATAAACATTCACACTTTTTTCTTGAAAATATTTGGTATGTGCAAATTAAATATAATTTTTTTACTAACATGATATAATTAACTTTTTTTTTGTAGAATGATATAATTAACTTTAAACACATATTTACTTGAGCATTACTTCAAGTAAAAGGAGTACACACAAAGTTCTAAAGATACATACCTCTACGCCTAAATGAACTCAATTAATTTGACGTGGAAATAAATAAATTTCCAAATGGTTCCTCGTGGTTGCACTATACGGCCATAATTATGTACAAAAAAATATTGTATGTGACCACAAACATTCGTTTTCAAAGTTATTATTATTGTTACACGTAAAAGACCGAATGGATCACTAACTACAACATATGCGGTAGGACTGGTTATCTCTCTCTTCTCTCCACTTACTCTCTCTCACATATACATCTTATAATTCAAACAAAAACATAAACATCTTATAAACATATAAATATTTGTCGAAATTTTTTTACATCTTTTAAAAATTTTACTCAACTCAAAGTCAAATTAATTAGTTCAGTAATTCGAATACCAGAAATTATAAACCAAAAATTCTACACTCAACTTCCAGAGGCCTTAGCATCATTTCTACTCATATGTCTTTGACTTTTTAAGTCATTATTTTGCGGTGGGAGGCTCTCTTAGACAATAAAGATAAAATTATTTTATGGAGCTTATAGGTAACAATTTTATGATTACGACTTTTTAATAAATTTTGGGAAATATGAAGTGAATTATGTAGATCTATCATTTTTTGTGAGTAAAATTTTGTTACTCCGATTAAATATTACACCAAGTGGGCCAAATTGACACAATTCTCTTTACGCCGGATATATATAGATCAAACTATATTATATCCAATACACCCAAATCTCATCCTAAAATAACATCCTATTGCGCTAAAATGCATAATCGGTCACCTCTTGTAGCATACACTATTTTAGGACCCTATTTCAATTGCAACCTCCTTGTATATTTGAAAAACTCAAAAAATAATTTTCCAAAAAAAAGGGTCTGTTTCATCTAAGTTTAGAGAAAGTTTACTTTAGTACCCTATAGTTTCACGCTCTTCGTGCAGAGTAATCTGTAGTTTAAAATTGGTAATTGAGTCCCTGTGGTTTACCAACAATTTTCCAGCAGGTCCAAAGCAGCTAGCTGCCCGTCCAAACGCACTCGAAACGACGTCATTTTTTAGCCAATGTGGAAGACACGTGGCGACATAGTAGATTTAGTAAAAGCTGACGTGTACTACGTTAAATTACTAAAATAGTCCCAAATTATTTATATTTTTTCAAAAAATATCTCAATTACATATTAATTAACTTCTCTCTCTCCTCCCACCCTCACACATTGCTCCTTCCTCCTACCTCCCCCTTCAAACCACAAAACCCATAACAACCAAAATCAATAATGAAAACCAAAATTAATTAAAACTCAATCACTCATCATGAAATCAATTAAAACTCATAAAAATCAAAATCTTCCTGAAAGATTAATTCTTGTGAGGAACCAGCGGACTTACCTTTAGGAACGCTCCCGTCGATCCTCACCATCACCAACGACGAAGAACCCGAAGGAGTCCCAGAGGGCTCCTTTGGCGTTGGGAGATGATGGCCGAACCCGACCGCTTGGTGGGGGCGATAGGTGGTGCCGGACTCCTGAAGGGCCCAGATCCACGCCACATACAACACCGGCTCAAAAAGCTTAGAGAATCGCTCCCCAATTGTCCGGTAGAAACCATCGAGGTCGGGAAGTAGGAGCGAGGCCGCGTCCGTGGCGGCAACAATGGCATGGTGGTGGTTTCTCTGAAGGCCGAGGATTGAACGATCGAACGACGCCGATGAGAAATCAGTCTCTGGCATTTGCAGGCTTGAGAACTGGCAGGGGAATTGGATATTTCTTCTTCTTCGTATTCTTCGTATGTTTGGGGGAAATGTGCGATTATTAGAATTATTTTGTGAGTTTTCATTGGTTTCATGGAGAGTGATTTTGTTTTAATTGATTTCTAGTTTTTATTTTTGATTTTGGTTGTTATGGGGTTTATGGATTGAAGGGAGAGATAGGAGGAAGAAGGAGGAACGTGTGGGGTTGAGAGGATAGATAAGTTAATTAATATTTAAATGAGATATTTTTTGAAAAATATAAATTACTAGGGACTATTTTGATAGTTTACCGTAGTACACATCATCTTTAACTAAATCCACTATGTCACTATATGTCTTCCATGTCGGCTAAAAATGACGTCTTCTTGAGCGCGTTTGGACGGACAGCAGTCCTGGATCTGCCCAAAAATTGTTGTTAAATCATAGAGACTCAATTACCAATTTTAAACCATAGGGTATTCCACGCAAAAAATGTGAAACCACAGAGTATTAAAGTGTATTTTCTCCTCTAAGTTTCTGTTGGAGTGCAAATATTTCACGTTCAGGGCAGTGAGTCCTAGCACAACAGAAGAGGATTAGTTAAAAGTCTGTACTCACGAAGTCGGTTCCTAGCAAGAAGTCAAGAAAGAGAGCTTGGGCATTTTCCTGAGCATATGGTGAGTACTAAGGCAGCCGTGCCCGTTCTCGGTAAATCGGCCGTAGCGTTTGGCCCAGACCTTGGAATGAAGTAATTTTTATGGTCATGGAAAGCTAAGAGGTATATCTCCAACTTATATTTGAAGGGGGCCTAATTCTGCGTGAAGAGGGCCAAAACAAAACTTCAAGTCTCTATTCTAGTTTCATCATTGAGGACCATCGGGCTTTAGTAGATTGCTCATAGCTGGTGACTCAGACCTTAGATTAAGATGATCAAAATTGTTATGAAAATCTAAGACGTAGATCGACAATGTTGTAGTTTATGACTTGCTCTGATTCGGAGTAGAAGGAGATACAAAATGCAGGTTAAGGCGGACGCTCGCTTTGGGTTCGAAGCTGGACGCTTTGGAAAGCAAAGGCGGACGCTCGCTTTGGGTTCGAAGCTGGACGCTTTGGAAAGCAAAGCTCCCATTTTTGGGCTCTAGGTTTGAAATTGGACGCTTTGGGAGGCCTATCATCCATGTTTGAGAGGTAAACCGGGAGGCTTCTGCTTTAGGAGACAAGGCGGCATGGAGCCTATTTTGGGAAGTAAAGTGGCTGCATCGGGATGTAAAGTGGCCGCAAGCCCTTCCCACTTAGGCTTGGCGGCAAGCACTTCCTTGCCACTTGGCGGCAAGCCCTTCCCACTTAGGCTTGGCGGCAAGCCTTCCCACTTAGTCTTGGCGGCAAGCCCTTCAGATTTTTGGTTGGAGTACCTGGGTCTGAGTACGACCGGTGTTCGGTTTGGTCGGGTCCTGCTTTGGGCTTACTCGAGAGCGGAGGAGTGCTTTGAGCACGAAGGGCACTTTGGGCCTTCATGGCAGGAGACCGGAAAGGTGCTTTAGCCCTCAAAGCGGGAAGCCCAGAAGGAGCGCGTTGGCCCTCGTGGCCGGAATCCCAGGAGGGACATTTTGGCCATCAAGGCGGGAAGCCCAAAAGGGCGCTTTGGCCCCCGAGGAGGGAAGCCTGGAGGGCACTTTGGACCATGAGGCGGTAAGCCCATTTTGAGGCCTTATATGACTGATTCTGTTTTAGTCTTGACGGTGAGTTGAGCAGAGTAGCCCATTTGTTATCGCGGGAGGACAGGTCGGACAGAGTAGCCCACTTTGATGAGTTGGGCGGTTGAAAGTTCATTTGGGCTTTGCGTGATGTCCTCTTGAAGCCAGGAAGGTTCGCTTCGACCGTGAAGGCGAGAAGCCCATTTTGAGGGTTTTGTTCGAGCTACTTCATTCGTGTAGGTGGGAAGAACCCGTGTTGGGCCTGCTGGGCCTGCTTTATGTTTGAAGGCGAGAAATCACTTTAGGCAACAGTGGGCTTGAGACGGGATTTTATATGGAAGGTTCGTGAAGGTCAAGTTGGCTTATATTTTTCTAAGTTGAGCCGGGATTCTCGAGATTTAGGCAAGACTTAGTATGTTCCTATTTGGGCCACGGTTGCTTAATCGTCATGGTTTGAAGCTTTCTATTTGAAGGCATAATCTGTTCGTTTGAGGAAGACGGCTTGGACATTCCTATTCTAGGCCGGGTTGAATTGGAAACAATTTACTTGTTCGGGGACGGATTCCCTTGCTTTGAAGAGTCAGTTTAGATTTTTCTATTCTACGCCGGGTTAGAATTTTCCTATTTTCGAGGGACGGAGCAAGGTCAAGGCATCTATATAAAGAAGGCTGGGGCGAAGGAGAAGATGATCACCAACACATCAAACAACAACCATCTTTACTCTTTATCTTTTTCTTAGCTTAGCACGTAGCCCGTAGTTCTTTTTTCTCCCTCCGTTAGGCCGACCTTAGGACGATCACTCCGGATTAGGGATGGCAATTAGACCCTTATCCTAAGGGTCTACCCTGATCCAGACCCGAAGAGTCCAAGACCCGTTGACTTTGACCGGGTCTAGACCTTGATCCTTCCCGGATCCTGATATTTTAAAAGGATAAGGGCATTGATATGGATCTGTAGGATCCTGCCCTGATCCTACCCGAATTTTATAAATTAATATTAAAATAATATATATGTGTATTAATTATTAGACATAATACCAAATTCTCAATTTTTTGGTAGGCAAATATTCTATATTAAAATGATAGTTCAAAACAGAGCAAGCGCAAAAAGAAAGATAAGATAAAGGGGCCCGATATTTACATCAGTTACAATCTCATCCCCGACCAAAACGTTCCCTCAACCTCAAGAGGTGAAGAAAAGGGACCTATAAATCCTTGTAGGCAATCAAGGCATCCGTCCAAAGGATTCACTCTTGGGCATGAAAGATCATAGAATGCAGGAGAAGCTCATTATCGCACCTTACCTCATTGAAGATAATATTGTACACAGGCCCCAAGTAATAGCAACGAAAATTACGAACCAAATTCTCAATTTGAACTTACCAAAATTTAACTTTTTTGGATTTGCTTGTTTGGTTTATTTGTATTGATTTGTTTAATGAATGAAAATGTCTCATTGCTATTTGAAAACTATCAAAAGATAATTTAATTTTTAAAAATTAAAATATTTTAAAAAAATACTGACCCGTGGGTCGCCCTGATCCTGCCCGATTTTTTAGGACTCAGATCCTGCCCGAATCCTTATTTTTAAAGAAGATAAGGGTAAGGATTTGGATCTACTATTTAAAAAGAGGGTAAAGATCTGGGTCCTATGGATCCTACCCGGATCCTACCCATTACCATCCCTACTCCGGATCCATCTTGATGTTCTTGTACCCATTTTTTCCTGCAACCGTTTCATAACCGGGTGGATCTAAACGTAGTCCAGATTTTGGTATAAAAACGACACCGTCTAAATATCGGTTCGGTATCCAAACGCGTCTTTTAATTTAGTGTTTTTTACTACTAGACCAACACTTTGTTAGCTATAGAAGTGATCCTTGAATTGAACTAATTCCCGATTTTTAAAATGTAAGTAATTCTTGAACTTCTGGATTCACCTAGGATTTATATGTGTTTCCCGATTTGCTCTGAATTTTACAAGTACCGGCAACCATGTCACACGTTCATTAATAAATATGAGACAGCACACAGGAACTGATAATTAGCTGGCTAAATTCCAATATGAGATGGCCTAATTAATTCGCCGTTGCCATTTGTTGCTTCACAATCACCACCGGACATTTCACGTTCTTGGCGCAATAGTCGCTCACACTGCCAAGGATAGCCCTGCACCAACAACGTTCAACCGACGAGTAATTAGACCATTAACAAGCTGAAGAAGATACTTTTTTCCGACTTACACTTGAATTAGTTGGTTTGAATTGAAAATAATATAGAATTAATTTCTATCTACCTCTTTAAAAATCCATAGCCATGGCTTCCCATAACCAAGGTGTCGGCTCCAATCTTATCCACTGCTTTGCAGATGACGTCCTTTGCCTCCCCACTACCCACCACTCTCTCCAATTTAACCTGCACAATCATTAAGAGAAAATTTGAGATGATTGGAACACCTAAAATCAAAAAGCATAAATTGGAAAGGAGAGTAGAACGTGTATAGTAATTACAATTAGTTGAAAGATAAAATAAAATTACATCATAGTCTCTGTAGACTGCCTCAGCCCTCTTCATCACTGAATTCACCAAATCCGACCCGTATTTTTCCACTGCAGAAACCACATCTTTAGAGAACACATACCCTGAAAACCAAAAAGAGAACCCATAAGTATAAAAAAAAAGAAATAAGATATACAAAGGCACGTTTTTTTATAATGTGATATTTAGAGTCGAGTTCTATTTGAGTTTGACGTAATATTACCAGCGAGATCAACGGAAGAGTAAGCCGGGGGCTTAACGTAGAGGAGGACGAGCCTACAGTTATCGTACTGGGTGACGAGGTTGGATAGGCACCAAGCCAAAGCTTGCATGCTCTCCTCGCTCTCGTCCACCGCCACCACTATCTTCTGCTCTCTCATGGCGGTACCTTTTCCTTCCATTCTCGAAGAAATTCCTCTAAATTAAATGCACAACTAATTATTAAGCAATTAATAGTGGCTCTTTCTCTATACTGTTTTGTGCAGTGGTACATGTATTTGGAGAGGGAGGAGGTGCTTTTATAGTGAGGCTTGGGTGGATTTTGGCCGTAGGATGGTGATAACATGGGCCAGTAGAGAGCTTTCGATCTGTTAATCACTGTATTATACAACTAGCTAGTTTGTTGTTTTGTATTATACGTGGTTTTAAGAACGTAGTTCGACGAATTGCACTGCAACATGGTATTTAGAGTGAGCTGAGTTAAATCTAAAATCTAAAATCTAGATGGTGGGTAGATCGTCCCTCCAGATTTAAAAGATCATTTTTTAAAAACGAAAAACTAAGGTTTTTAGAATTTTGATCAATTGAAAATGATTAATTAAAATATTGATATTTTTAATTGATAAAAGTTCAAAATATCTTGCAACTTGCAACCCGTTTTGTTATAGACAAAGGAAACGAGGTTGGGATATTTCGATACCCCTTATTCTCTTGATGTGTACCAATAACCGAATTATTGAGTCACAATAATCTTCATGATTATGGTATGCATGCCAAAGGATATTTAGCGTAATTGCATTATGAGTGTATCAAAATTATAGGAGGTCTAGGTTCAAAAAAAAGATTATGCTATGTCTCTTTGTATCCTAGTTGAATTCTATGTTAGACTTCTAGTTGAATTTTGTTTTAGATGGCTAGGTGATTTAGATAGGCTCCATGGTTTTAGGGTTAGGCTATAAATAGATATGGGATTCTAACCGAGTGTAGTTGAGGCGAGCTTGAGACCATATCAATTAAAGATCAATCTCTCTCCCGTGAACGTAGGCAATTTGTCGAATCACGTAAATTATCTTGTGTTTGTTTTGTGTTATTAGTTTCTTGCATTAGAACATATATAATTTCATTGCACGTCTATACCTAGAATAGATTGATTTCCTAACCACGTCAATTCCCAACAAAAATATTGATATAAAAAATTATTTCTGAAAAAACAAAGATTATATTTTAGATAGATCGATTATCTGAAAAATTCGGAATCTAAAAAATTTACAATCTCAATTGCAGCATAGAACTTATTCTCCATTTCATCATCTTTCGTTTCCAAAAATGATTACGCTAGTTTCATACGACAATTGAATTGTGTAGTTATGATTTACTGTCCTTTTGCTTGTATGTACTAATACTAGGGTGTCATTCCCTTTATTTAAAAATAATAATATTTGCAAGCTTATCCAATTGCCTCGGACTCCTTTCAGAAAACATCCAATTGCATTTAGATATTTCCAGCACGGCCAAGAAATATCCATTCTCCAACATTTAGATATTTGTTGTTCCCGATACAAAAATGATATTTTTTGGTGGGGTCTGGAGCAATTTCAATTAGTTGGGAATCAAAGTCTTTGAGGTATACTTGCCAAAAAAAAGTTTGTGTCGTTTACTTAAATGGATGTACCAAGCAGACTTTTTTTTTAGGAAAAAAGTGACGCGAAGCCTATATAAAAGACGAGTTACAGAACAATAAACAAAAGTACAGACAGCAGATAACAAATCCAAGCAGATAATGATAGCAAGTCCGATGACAACAAGATGGCACAGGAGGGACAGTGATGGACGATCGAAAAAGCACAAAAGCCAATGATCGGGGTGGATTTCTGCCGAAGCAAGCTTCGGCCAATAACCTCAAGACATCGTCAAGAGGGCATCTGAATGCATACAAGATACACTCAGATGAGAGCCAAGGTCGACGTAAATCGACCGAGACAAGGTTCTCCACCTGCAACCATCGAACAGGCAACGAGATCCGAAAGGATCTCAGATCAGCCGAAAGCCGATCCAAGCAAAAACAAAAGCAGTAATAAAAAAGCGAGAACCCAACGCAGCCACCAAACAACCGTGGCTCGGGAGAAAAAACAACAAGCACAAGATAAACAACGAAAAACAGAAACATAAAAACACAAGAATCAGCTACATAAACACAAGCACAGCTGATCAAAAAGCTAAAAAGGCAGGCTAGCCGGGGGGGGAGATCGACGACGACCAGCCCCCCCGGAGAGCACCGAGTACCTCCCCCGAAGCGTCAGAGAGGAGAACCGGCCCGGAGGGCTGCGACAGGTGAGAGACCAGCAACTGGGGGCCGGCGCGCAGAGCTCCGACAACCTGAACAGGGGCCCGCGAGCAGAGCTCCGGTAAGACGAGGACGCGACGAAGAGAAGAGGATCCCCGGGACGGAAAAACGGCAACCTGAAACTGGAAGGTGGGGCCGCTGACCTAGGCAAGACCCGGCGAGCTTGATGGCGGGATGGGCCTGCTCCGAGAGGGGTCGGCGAGCTTGAGGGCGGGCTGACAGAGGACAGACGGAGGGCAGGCAGACCGGCGGAACGGAGGACAGATGACAGGTCGGTGAGCTTGTGGATGGGAGACGGAGGACGGGCCGGCAGGAGGACAGACAGGCAGATGGAGGACGGCTGAGGATGGACCGATCAGCGGCGCCGAAGCCCTCACCGTAGAAGGGGACAGAGGAGGCCGAGGGTGGAGGGCGGAAAGGATGGGAGGCTCCAAGAAAAAATATCTAGATATTTTTATCTGGAGAGAGAGCTACCACTTTTTTTTTTTTGGTTGGAAGGGAGAGAAAACCAACACTTTTATCGAGTTGTACCAAGCAGACTTTTGACGGTTAAAAATTACATCTTGTGCTTAGATAAGAAAATCAGCGTAAAAATATATTAATATAATCACTGAATATATCGATCGTGAATGGACCATTGCAAAAATTTATCGTAAAGGGGTGGATCGGACAAGTGGCACACCTATTGCATATACACGGTGATTGGTGGAACTCATTTTCAGGGGAACCCCACGACAGATCCTCGTCTTCGTCGTGGCTCCTTAAAAGTGGAAGTTACCTGCTAGCTCATCCCAATCCATTGGCCAAATGCTGTGTCGTTTCAACAGAATAATTGCAAGAGGTCCGTAAGCCAAATTGAAGAAAGTGACCCACACCGGTGTCCTCATTGGTTTGCGTACAAGTTTCGATTGCTCATCTTCTCATCCATTGGCGAATGGGTTCTAGGGCAGGTGTCTATCAGTATCAACTTTTTAGGCTTCATTTTCCACAATTAATAATATCCCATTATCCACAAAATTCTGATTGGGAATGAGGCACGCAACGGATATATATAGGCTAATGTTTAGAAGGGCGAAAATAAATTGGGAGAGAGAAAGATTAGCAACTAAGATTCAGAAAAAATAGCAACTAAGATTCATTCTCCAACGTTGATTGTTAATTTTTTGTTCTAAAAGAAATAGAAACATGGAGCAAGCAATTGTTTAAAAAATGCTCTTCAATGATGGTTCGTTTATATGATTATATCCAAAAATTCAAATGACGGTTGAATCGGAAATTCAATGATGCTTTTTTTTATAATTAGATTTTTTATTGATCAGAATTTTTGAAATATGGTCAATCTTCTCTCTCCCTTTATTATTACTTATTAGAGCAAGTACTCTTTGGTCACTTGATGAAATTTAACTAATCTAAAAATATTCTTTTTTGAACAAAATGAATTTTAGATAATACTAAAATAGGGAATTATTGTTAATTATAATTATTTCAAAAAATCAATCCAATGGATAATTCAACGAGTAGAGTTGGCCAGACCAAAAAATATTAAAATTTTTTATTGGCTCTCCGATTCATTTAAAAAAGGACAAATTACTCTTAAGTCCTTGACCTTTGGTCACCCTCCCCCTAGGGTCCCTAGATTTTGGAAAATGATTTTCCCGTCCCTAAGTTTTGATGATAATAGACTCTCGAGTTCCTGGAGCCGGAATATTTATTTTTCTCTAGTGAACCCCCTAAAAATATTAGACTCTCGAGTTCCTTGAAATGACCGAAATACCCTCCTTTGTTAAATTTTACTCCACCCCTAAAAATATACAGCCCGAAAAACAAAAAAATAGTGGCTGGGAAAATCGGGATGCCTTCGACCTTCAAATTGCGAAATCTCCAATTCTCAGGGATGAACCCTAAATCCCAATTGCGAAATTTTCTTCTCTCCCTCGTCTCACGTACATCAGAGTGGGTTGATGAAGGCCTCGATTGAGGCTCGAAGAGGTAGTAGGTTGCATGGAGTTCAAAAATGTGTCGATGTCGAGCTCCTTCCTTTGCTCTTTCCTTCGCTCTTTCCTTCACCATTTTGTCGTCGTTTCACCTGGTTGGAAATAGGGTTGCTCCGACATTGGGATAATGACGATAGTGTTGCTGAATTTCTTGACAATGGCGTCAGGACGGGGTTAACCGGAGGGATAACGAGGTACACCTTTGTTGGTGACAGCGACGAGAGCGTCGAGGTCCTCGTCGTCGGTGATAGAGATGAGAGCGTCGAGATCCTCATCGTCAATGATAGAGACGAGAGCATCGAGGTCCTCGTAGGGAAGCTGCTAGCGAGTCTCCTTCCTCAGCCACTGGAGATCTCTTTTTCACCTCCCCCACCGGCGAGTCTCCTTCCATCGGTGAAAACCCATCGAGCGTCGAGGTCGTCGTCGTTAGAGATGACTTTACTGTTTGTCGTGGTTGACAGGAAAACCCTAGCTCCAAGGCAGGGGGCTGATTGGGTGTTTGATTTAGTTTCCTGATTTAATGTTAGGGGAGGGATATCTTGAACCCGCCATCCGACGGCATCTCCAAATGATGGTCGTCAGGGCGCCGACGCCGCCACTGCCGCAGGGGTCGGGGAGGGAGATCCTGAACTCACCGTCCGACAGCATCTCCAACTTCTACTTGGACGACGAGAGCTCGAACGTGCTTCATGGGGAGTTCATCCACAACTATTTTTTTTCGTTCCTCCAATTTTTTTTGTGCATTCTTGAATCGCTGCTGATTTTCTTTTGTTGTTGGATTTGGATGTGTTTGAAGCTTGGGTTGAAGATGATGAAGGGAGAGAAGGTTGAAGAAAGCCATTTTCTTTTGGTTTTGTATAAGGTGCGAGGAAGAAGATAACTAGAAGGAAGAAGGGTTTTTTTTTATTTTTTGAGTGGGAGGAGTATTTTGGTCATTTCAAGTGGGGGTTCGCCGGAGAAAAAAGAATATTCTGACTCCAGGGACCTGAGAGTTTGTTATCATCAAAACTTAGGGACGGGATAACCATTTTTCAAAAGTCAGGAACCCTAGGGGGAGGATGACCAAAGATCAGGGGCTTGAGAGTAATTTGCCCTTTAAAAAAAATAAGGCGACGACATGAGTCGCGCATTTTCCAAAGCTTAGTCAGGCCTAGGTAACCAGTAGGGATGGCAATGGACTGGATCCGGGTAGGATTCATAGGACCCAGATCCTTACCCTCTTTTTAAATGGTGGATCTAGATCCTTACCCTTATCCTCTTTAAAAATAAGGATTCGGGCAGGATCTCGGCCCTAAAAAATTGGGCAGGATCAGGGCGACCCGCGGGTCTATTTTTTTTAAATATTTAATTTGTAAAATATCTTTTGATAGTTTTCAAATAGCAATGAGCATTTTTATTCATTAAATAAATCAATACAAAGAAACCAACTAAGCAAATCCAAAAAAAGTTGAAGTTGGGTAAGTTAAAATTGAGAATTTGGTTCGTGATTTTCGTTGCTATTACTTGGGGCATGTGACTGCTTCATAATGGTAGTATCTTCAATGAGGCGAGGTACGATAATGAGCTTATCATGCATTCTGTGCTCTTTCGTGCGCAAGAGTGAATCCTTTGGACGGATGCCTCGATCATTCACAATCAATCGCTGCTCACTTTCTTGATTGCTACAATGATTTATAGGTCCCTCTTCTTCATCTCTTGAGGTTGAGGGTACGTTTTGGTCTTGGGTGGGGTTGTAACTGATGTAAATATCGGGCCCTTGTATCTTGTCTTTCTTTTTGCGCTTGCTCTGTTTTGAACTTTTGTTTTAATAAAGAATATTTACCTACCAAAAAATTTGAGAATTTGGTATTATGTCTAATAATTAATATACATATATATTATTTTAATATTAATCTAAAAAATTCGGGTAGGATCAGGGTTTAGACCCGGTCAAAGTCAACAGATTTTGGACCCTTCGGATCTGGATCATGGTAGACCCTCAGGATGAGGGTCTAATCGCCATCTCTAACCAGAGTTGGACTATTGGGCCCGAATAATAAACCATGGGCTTGGGCCATTTCAGTTGCTGAAATAACATAAAGCCCAATTGGAACAAACCAATTTATTCCGCTCAATCTCCGAACCGCAAAACAAAAGCAGAGAGAGGCTTCACCTAGGGTTTTATAAACCAAAGGGAAGCGAAACCCCAACAACCGCCGCTTCCAAGGAACTCTCCTTCAGGAACCGTTACCAATGGGTTAGTGATTCCAGCCTTCCCTCTCTCTCCCTCTCTGTGTGGTTTATTCCGATTTGGTTTGTTAATGATGGTTAAAACGGCATCGCAGCAAGGATTAAGGTGCACGAGTTGAGGCAGAAGCCGAAGCAGGACTTGTTGAGCCAGCTCAAGGATCTCAAAGCCGAGCTCGCCCTCCTCCGCGTCGCTAAGGTCACCGGCGGCGCCCCTAACAAGCTCTCCAAGATGTAAGCTTCCATTTCTGCCCCCTCTTTCTCTCTCCTGGACCTCTTTTTAGTTTCACAATTTTTTTATGTCTCGGAGTTTCCACGATTTAGTTCCGTGGCGTGGTGGTTGAAGGTTGATGTGATTTTTGCGGACGGTTATTTGAGGAATTGAAAGTGCGGATGTGATGATACGCTGACGTTTTATTTGGCTGAGAGTCGATCTGTATTGGTGTTGTGGTTGCAGCAAGGTCGTGAGGACTTCGATTGCGCAGGTGTTGACTGTGATCTCACAGAAGCAGAAGGCTGCTCTTCGGGAGGTCTACAAGAACAAGAAGTTCCTGCCGCTTGATCTCCGTCCCAAGAAGACCAGAGCCATCCGCAGGAGGCTGACCAAGCATCAGGTACTTGCAGTTTCTGTTCTGTTTGGGTGCTTATTTTTCTTGTGACTGCGCGTAAGAGAGTGAGGTTGCTTGTGTTATTATTCCCTGCGAATTTGTCCGCTGAACTTGTCACCGGCTATTGTATGGTTACAGATGAAATAGAAATTCATTTATAAATGAATTCCCTTGAGAATTCTTTCCATTAAAATTGCTAGGGTTTGCTATAGTTGTACACAGATCCAAAGAATTTAAGTTGAGGATTTGCAAATGAATACCATGTTTTCTCATCAGCCAAGCATGAACTGTTGATTTGTAAATAAATTCTTTATAGCAAATGAATTCCACCTCTAAAGCTAACAGTTCTTTTGTTCTCTTCTCTCTGTGCAGCTGTCATTGAAGACCGAGCGGGAGAAGAAGAGAGAATTGTACTTCCCCCTCAGAAAGTATGCCATCAAGGTCTAGTGTCGCTGTTAAGTTAGACAAGTATCCTTGCAATTAGAAACTATTTCTGTCCACATTCTGACAGTTTTGAGTTCTAAATTCCATGCCGTGTTGGAAGACTCCAGTTGTTTCTTTTGTTTATCTTGAGTAAAAACCCAGTTTGAAGTTTCTCGCCGGCGTTCTGTCAGCATTTTACGTTTCTTTGGTTGTTTTACTCGGGGATTTTATTTTGTGGCTATCTTTCTGCATCTTCGTCTACTTTCCCATTTGCATTCCTGCTCTCTGTTTCGCTTTGATGACCCTTCATTTCTATTATCGATCACCTCGATTCTACTGCGTATTGTGCAAGTTGAATACCATGCATACCTGCAAAGGAAGTGGCTCCGCAAGAGTAGCAGCACTTTAACATGCGAACTTGTGTTCGTATTTTGCCCTTTGTGTGCTCCGCAAGTGTCCTAGTTAACTCGTGTTCGATAAAATTGGTCCTCAAATCTGCACGTTGCTTGTCGATACCTCTTCCCTGATGATTCCACAAGTAATCGGCCTTGCTCCCCAGCAGTCTAGGCTTAGGTAATCGCATGTAGCTGATCATCACAACTGCCTCTGATCTTACTTTGAATTGGCATTACTGGATTTCCCTTTTTTTTTTTAAATCGAAGTTAGTAATGTTATGGCCGTCCCAACAACGAACTAATTGGCAATTCTTAGGTAGAGAATGTGGATTCTATACTCTAGAAATGGTGAGATATTAGTTGGACAGAGTAATGTTAAATCTCGTTTAGATATGAGTCCTAATTTGCATTTCAAAAAGTGCGGAGCTGATATCCTCCTACTTGTGCCTGGTCGAGGATTAGGTGGCCACATTAATTATTTTTCTGCAATAAAGATGGAGGACAATTGCAGGATGTTGGTTTCACAGGAAGTTTATTCAAGATTTTTTTACCATTCACCTGTGAGTTGGGCCTAATATAGAAGCAACTTATCATGTGCCAGCGTACATGGTTTTTGGAACTTGGAACAAATTTTGTGGTGACAAATTAGTTCACTCAAGCACGTATGCATTTTTTCCCGTTATACGTTGAGGAAGCAAACCATGTTATAAAGAAAATAACTGGCTTTGGACTAGGGATGTCCATACCTTCACAAAAACTGAAAAACCCATGTTTGTGTTCCGTTCTTTCTGCAATTGCTTTCAATGTGTTCCGAAAACATTTTGTTTCCTATGACAATTGTTCATAATTTTATTTATAGATAGAAACCTTGTACTATAGTGACCTTCCAATTGCTTGTTCTTGCATTAGTTGGTAGATAAAAGAGACGGCAACCGGAGTTATCCAAATGCAAAGGGTCTTGAATTGTTTTAAGGTCTTAAGTTTGAGTATGATGAATGAAAGGAAAATTCACCAATACGAAAATACTTAATTTGGAATGCTAGAGAATTTAAGAAAAACTGGCAACGAAAGCGACTGCCAAATTATCTGCATTTGCTTGGTGATAACTCTATTATGCTATTAGCTATTATTTATATGGTGCATATTTTTATGTACTACTAGAATATGTAAATCAACTAGTGAGACGTTTTAAAACTGTATTTAAATATGGTATTATTTAGCTATTCGTCGCATCAGTGCATTGCTGGCTCGAGCAAATGTCCGAATTAGATGAAGCTAGATGAGCAACTTTTATCCGGTCTGGCGTTGGTATTTTCTGCATCGGACGTGGACACTAAGATTCCATCTAAGGTGGACGGCCGGTAATCGATCCCTTAAAATAGAACTAATGCCATATGTCCCCACGAATCCTACAAAGCCAATTTGCATAATTGCTGCCACGTCGCCACCACTTGCTAGCCTCTTAGGCGCTTTGCTTTTACTTTGAAGAAAAAGAGAGAGCTTCAAATTGCTGCCCTTTTCTTTGCCAATTGTAACCGGCGGTCACACTCGCAAAACGACATATGGCCACTCACAAATATCTCGATCAAAAGTTCGATGTGTGACCCTTCTTATATGTTATATCTCCCTCATTGTAGTTAGTGGCGAGGCTAGGAAAAAAAAATCGGAAGATAAATACATATATTGTTCTACTTTTTACCTGCTTTCTTTTTTTTCCTACGAGTTTTGATGCAGTAGAGGCTTAAGGAGGTCAACAATAGCAACTATATTTGATCTATGATAATAAATAGAGTCAATTATTCTCAAGTCCCTGACCTTTGGTTACCCTCCCTCTAGAGTTCCTGATTTTTGGAAAATGATTGTCCCGTCCCTAAGTTTAGATGATAATAGACTCTCGGGTCCCTAGAGCTGGAATATTCTTTTTTCTCCGGCGAACCCGCACTTGAAAAGACAAAAATGTCTCTTTTACTTAAAAAAAATAAAAAATCCTCTCTCCCTTCACATTGTTCCCCAATTCATCTTCAACCCCCAACCTTAAAAATATCAATTCGAAGTAGCAATCGAATCCATCATCGACATTGAAATGAACATCGTAACATTCATCTAAACCACCAAATCCTGGAAACGAGTGGATGGAGAAGTGGTTTAGGGATCGCGATCATCTAAACCACCAATGGGCTTATATACAATCGGCGAGAGAAAAAAAAGGAAGAAACACAATTCTTTAAACCACCAATTTTCTCCTTCCTGGAGTTAATGCTCAACAATTTATTATTAATTAATTAATTAATTTAATTAACAATGTATTTATATGTTATATCTCCCTCATTGTAGTTAGTGGCGAGGCTAGGAAAAAAAAATCGGAAGATAAATACATATATTGTTCTACTTTTTACCTGCTTTCTTTTTTTTCCTACGAGTTTTGATGCAGTAGAGGCTTAAGGAGGTCAACAATAGCAACTATATTTGATCTATGATAATAAATAGAGTCAATTATTCTCAAGTCCCTGACCTTTGGTTACCCTCCCTCTAGAGTTCCTGATTTTTGGAAAATGATTGTCCCGTCCCTAAGTTTAGATGATAATAGACTCTCGGGTCCCTAGAGCTGGAATATTCTTTTTTCTCCGGCGAACCCGCACTTGAAAAGACAAAAATGTCTCTTTTACTTAAAAAAAATAAAAAATCCTCTCTCCCTTCACATTGTTCCCCAATTCATCTTCAACCCCCAACCTTAAAAATATCAATTCGAAGTAGCAATCGAATCCATCATCGACATTGAAATGAACATCGTAACATTCATCTAAACCACCAAATCCTGGAAACGAGTGGATGGAGAAGTGGTTTAGGGATCGCGATCATCTAAACCACCAATGGGCTTATATACAATCGGCGAGAGAAAAAAAAGGAAGAAACACAATTCTTTAAACCACCAATTTTCTCCTTCCTGGAGTTAATGCTCAACAATTTATTATTAATTAATTTAAAATCAAAGACCACTCCACCGAACAAGCCTAGGTGGCGGGGAGTCGCGAAATCTGGGCTTAGGGGAGAGTGGGAGTTCCGGTGAGCCAGCCCCACTCCACCAAACAAGTGTTGGGGTACTAAACAAGCAAGGAAGCCAGCCCACTCCACCTTCCGGACCCGCCACAGTCGTCGTCGCCGAGACTTCAGAACGTCGGTGTCCTAAACTCGACGGAGCCCATGTTCCAGCAGAAGCAGAGGACCTCCACGGTGAACCTAGATGACGTGGATCCCTAAACCGCTTCTCCCTCAAGGACCTCCACGGTGAACTAGATGACGTGGATCCACCCACAGTTCTAGAAGTCAAGGTCGTCTCTTCTTTTTTTAATCCACCCACAGTATCTTCGTCGACGTAGCGGATTTGGGTTTTGGTAAACAAGAAGAGACGGCCTGGATCTCACCGTCCCCCAACCTCGATGGTGCCCAGGTGATGGATTTGCAAAGAGAGATACGGTTGAGCGAGAGGGATGAGAGGGTGGAGGGATTGGGAGATGAGCTTGGAGCAGAGGGAGATGTCATGGGCTAGGAGGGAGTTCGAGAGGAGGATGAGATTGGAACAAGAGCTGGATGAGGAGAGGATGAAGAGGCGGATGGTGGAGGAGAAAAGGGAGGAGGAGGAGAGGGAGCGGATGGTCGGGATGTAGATTGAGCACGAGAAGGCGATGATCGGAAAAATCTGGACAGAAAAACAAACCTATTGTTTTCACCGATTAGACCAATTATTTGATTAAGTAATTCAATTATGGAATTAGGTTTCTGTTTTTGTTTGTTTAATTTGATATTCTTGGTCTTCTTTTGAGAAGGCATTTTTGGTGTTTTTTTAATTGTGTGTTCTTGAGTGTGGGGAAGAAGGAGGGGAAGGAAAAATATTTTTTTTTTGTTTTTTAGTGGGAGGGCATTTTGGTCATTTCAAGTAGGGGTTCACCGGAGAAAACTGAATATTCTGGCTCCAAGGACCCGAGAGTCTATTATCATCAAAATTTAGGGACGGGACAATTATTTTCCAAAAGTCAGAAACCTAGGGGGGAGAGTGACCAAAGGTCAGTGACTTGAGAATAATTTTCCTAATAAATATCACATTATGTAGACTCTATATACCGTGCAGTTTAATAATATAAGTGCCTTTAAAAAATGTGTAAATTGAATTTTTTTAGAATTGAAGTTAACTAGGAGCCATTGATTATAGCAATTAAATCATTATGGTTTGAATGGAATGTTGTTTCATCAATTTCTTGTAAAAACATTGTCACGGATTGAAATATATACTAAAGGATTTAGTAGATTATATACAAATCTGACTATTTATAATCTTATGTTAAAGTTCATCAATCTGACTTTGCTAATTTGGATCGGGCTATTTAATGATGGGAGCTACAGTCGACAGGTCAGCCTCAACGCATAAATTAGAATTTTTTTTCTCCAAGTGCATAAATATTATTCAATAATCAGGATATATTACGAGGACAACGTGATAGTGATACTCCACTGCTCGTCCAAGAAGACCTCTGAGCCGACGAGGCATGCATATATACATACAATTTATAAGACAACTCAAAATCTATACCTATGTTGGACCGTTTGTTATTATCGAGTCATAATTTTATGATAAGTATAAAAAAAATTATTTTCATGTCTTCTAGTTTTTTTGAAATATCAACAATCTAAACATAATTGTTTAGAAAGGAAAAATTACAATAAAATTATTCGCACACCAAGGAAACTTCTCTCTCTTATTAATCTAAATTCATTTTTAAAATAATAATTTTATATTGAAAAGAAAGAAGTTGAAGTAAAACAAACTTATCAAAAGAAAAGTGACAAACATCCGAAGTTTCCAATGGAAGAGAGCGATAAGAACGAGGATGGAGGTGGATAAGGCGATAAGCACAATTGTCAGCATCTTAAATAAAAGGAGGAAGGGAACAAAGATTCCCCCAATAATTATCCTACAAATTCTTTCGCTTTTTTTTGTTTCCCCCACTAGTATACTGAAAAAACTAATGATTGAATCAACAAATAAAAATGTTTTCTTAATTTCATCAAAAAAATTCAATTTTGAACGATTAAAAATATATCTGTTAAGAGAAATTTTTCACCTTTAAATATCCTATTCAATTTAAAAATGATTAGTGGGTCCAATACATATTTAGATACCAGATTATAAATATTAAAAAAAATAAAATACTGAAAATGGCAATGGAAAAAATAGCATGCTTCCGCTGGGAAACGGACACCGGCGCGGGGCGTCAAGAGTGGGCCCAGCGAATCACAGACAACTGGTTGGGTTTTTATTCTGGGTGAGCGTGTTGCGTGAATGTCCAGAGATTTTCAGGTCGTTAATTCAAATTTGTGGGGCCTGCCCTTTTGTTTCCGTTAACAATATAATCTCACTTCTAAAGACCAAGTGGTTTTATAGCCGTTGATAAATTATCAGACGCGTTAAATTCAAACCCGGGGCAAGGAGAAGTAAAGAGCCGACTGCCGACGTTTTTGAAATAGGGTAGGGGACTTGCCCTTTTTCTCTCCACGATTTGGCACTGTTGCAATCTTTATAGTTTGTATTTCTCAAACTATAAACAGATTAGTTCTCAAGTGCAAAGGTAGAAGAGAGCTTAATTGTAAGATCTGTTTGCAAAGGGACAAAAGTTGGTCTTAGAAGCACAATAATTTTTATCTTAACATCTGCTCTATTCGTAAAGTTTGATATCGTAAATGAAATCAAATATTTAACGGAAGCGTACAAAAAATTTCTCGGACTATAAGGAGATTAGTTCTCAAGTGCAAAGGTAGAAGAGAGTTTGATTGTAAGATCTGTTTGCGAAGGGACAAAAGTTGGTCTTAGAAGCACAATAATTTTTATCATAACATCTGCTCTATTCGTAAAGTTTGATATCGTAAATGAAATCAAATATTTTTAAGTTTGGTACTATAAAATAATTATGAACATTGCCAAAATAATTGCAAAAAATTACAAGTTTTCAATAAAATGCAATTTCATTATACATTACATGAAACCTAATAAAAAGATTTTTACATTCTTCTCGTCTAATTTTCTTCTCTCTTTAATTTTTCACCCGAGCAAAAGGTTAGAAAAAGATCCATGTCTTCTGAATGGATAAATAAAGGGTGATATTTCTGTCCTCAATTTACTCCGATTTTTTTAAGAATGAATTTACTGTACCTTCCCGTCTTCCTCTCGATTGATTGCAAAAGTAAATGCTTTATTTTTTTTACAGACCCCAAATCTGATGGAATGTGTGTATCGTATGAGTTAATTTCAGATCATTCCGGGACCTGTCGAACATTGGCCCGAGAACGTTTTACAATCTAATGAACATTGGTTCTAGAGCGCCGGAAAGGGTTCACATTTACTCCGGTTCCACAAGAAAAAATGTAAGAAATAATTTCAAATAATTTTAATGTTTTTTAAACTGTCTCGTTATTATTCACAGTTAGTGGTTACCTGTCACTCATAATTATGCTATATCATAATCTATAGCATTAGGTTATGTTTCCTAACAATCGAAGGATTATCTCATCAACATTAACTCATATAATGTGGGACATCATTTTCGTAGCGAGAATATCAGGCAAAGTTTCCCTTTCAACAGTCACGCCAATACTGGCTAAATGTCCAATCCTAAAACGGATTTGATATGTGACCGTAGAGATATGAGCTTTTTGATTGAGACCTATTATTTGCAAATTTAGATTTTAACGCAACGTTGTTCTTCATATTTATTTTCGAGAGTTATGATTGAATTAGAATATTTTTACAAGTTGATTTACCCGTTTGATAATAAGTAAAAATATGTATATTGACTCTAACACAAAGAGGTACGCCAAAATTCAGAGTTGCAAAGAGCCTAAAAAACATGTAGTTACATTGACTAATACTTGTATGATTACGGAAAATAATTATATTTTTTAATAATTATACTAATAAATTAGATTTTTTGTGATTTCCAAATGTCGTTTGGATGAATTCTTATTGCAGTATACTACTTGTTGGAGAGGCGGACAGAAATATTTTTTATTTTAAATCGGAATTGCCGACGAAATGATAAGGATTTTTGGGAATAGTTTGTTAACTTACCATATTAAATAAAAGTATACAAATGAATATGCAAAACCGACCACGGAAACCCGCAATTCTTGAAACAAGCAAAGCATCCTTCAAAAGGGGTATGGCATAATCTAATTAGAAAGAAATTCTTCATCCTTTATGATCAGATCGAATCAAAATTTGATTAACCAACTAAGCCTTATACCAAATAATTTTGGAAAAAAAATATGGCCACAAAAATAATGCAAGGTGAAATTACCAACCCAATTTACTTTTTTAATAATATCTCGTATCAGGTGGAATCTGACATATATTAAACAAACTTTTGCATGGGTTCGTGATGCATTTGTCTGGTCCGGGGAAGCTTATTTGTCTTATAATTTAGGTGCTTTATCAGTTTTTGGTTTCATTACTTCGGATCACTGGTCGCATAATTTTGATTTGAGTCAGATGAAATTTGTGAAAAGTAGCAAATTTCTTTCAACAAATATTTAATACTTCTGGGTGAGACCTTTGAAAAGTAACAAAACTTTTTTTAACAAATATTTAATACTTCTGTGTTCCTAAGATTTAGAATTTGAGAACTCGTTAGGGTAGAACCCAATTTCTTTATTCATGCATTGTTGAAGAATTGACTGTTTATTTGGGAAGAGAATTAAATGCCAATTGACAATTTTTTGGGTACGGAGGAAGCAAGAGTGGGAGAGCAATTGCCATTTGACAATTGAATCACAAAAGTCTACGGTGTTCACCTCAGCGGGTCAAACAATTCCGACCCATATCATATATGAATAATAAGCCATTATTGAACCGAACCGCGTTTTATTTGATCAAGCCCGCCCCCTACTATACGACACCGAATCACATTTTTTTTGTCGCCGAAATCTTGGAGACCGCCTCTTTGGAATTTGCACCTTGTGGATTCCAGCAAAGATTATTCGTTTCTTTGGTTTTATTATTTTCATAATTATTCGTAGCAAGTTGCATCACGGCAATCTAAGTGTTTATAATTAATTACTAAACGGTATAAACTAGTTGTTATTAAATGCTCTTCCAAACAATAGGTTAATGGTTAAAAGGACCCATGTTTTACTAACTTAATGAATATTTTGTCTTAGTTATGCATATACATATGTTTTTTAGCCTCTTAGGATACTCTTGAGTTTATCTATGTAGATAGCGCTTATGATAAGATTATGATGTGTGTTTATCTAGTATTTTAGGCAATCTACATTAACGAAATGGAGGCAATGTACATCGACGAAATGGTGTCACTACCCTCTTGGGTTTTTTTTGGAGGAATATAAAACTTTGCTTATAAAAAATCATATTGTTTTACGATTTGGTGAGAAATTTCCTCTTGCGAGAATACGACTACCAAGTTCGTCAAAATTCTATTGTGATAACCCCAACGAGAAAAATTTTTGAAAAAGAAAGAGTACTCCGATAAGAAAGATCTTTATCTCGACGTTAATATCGCTAAAAATGACATATGTTAATGGTGTAGTGCACATTTGACGTATTTTTGGGTGGGTAATAAAATTATATATATATATATATATATATATATATATATATAATAATCTACATTTTTATTATATTGATATCTTGGTCTTCGGATGCTTACCGAGTCAACTAACTTAGATTTGAATCAGGTAGGATATTTGAAAAGTGACAAAATTCTCTCAACAAATATTTAACTTTGATTCATTTCTAACTATTCGAACTTAAAATCTCTTAGTCAAGTTATAATAGTTATTTTATTAGTAGATTTAAGTATTTGATGGTAAATGATATATACACACATACGGTATTAATCCGCACGTTTTTGTTTTTTTTAAGTCTGCCTGGTGGTATAATCCAAGAACACACAATAAACTATCGTTAAGAAAATGCGGTTAGTTACCAATTTGGCCTTTTTGTTTGAGAGGTCACTCCTTAGGCTATCTGGGTTAATCATGACTATTCATTACATGTGGGACGAGAAATGTTGGAATCTCGTTTACCCAATTACCTCAATTCATTTGTACTGGAAAAAAAATGTAATCATTTAGTTGTGTAAACTTTTTAAGAAAGCTGTATAATTATCAATTCGGACCATTCCATATTGTCAACAAAAGTTCGAAACTCACTAATTAAGAGTACGTTGAATTTATTTATAAATATAAAAAATTACATATCATTGGTCAAAGTAAGATTAAGGAGTCCATAGATTTTTTTCGGAAATTCCAAATTACTTCGTCCTTATATCGTTAATTAAAGGGATTAATTTATTTTTCACTTCTAGTTCGCGTGCCCGTGCCGGAGATATGGGAAGGAAGGGACCGAGTCAGCCAGGCTGAAGCCACCACATACATACAAGTTCCCACAAGGGCACAACAAAATATACAATAGAGAAGGGCAAATTCGGAAATTCACACACCCAACCCCTTCCCTTTAAAACAGAAGACACCCCCTCTCTCTCCACCTCGTAAGAGAGAAACCAAAAGAGAAAGCCACGCACGAAGCTTTTCAAAGAGAAACAAGAAGAAGAAGAAAGCCAAAAAAAAATAAAAAATTATACAGAGAACAAGAAAAAAGAAGAAGAAGGGAGAAAATCGGAAATTGAAGAGATGGGAGAAGGAGGAGAGGCCGTTGTGATATGGATAGCCAACGACGACGATGACTCGGGATTAACAAGCTCCAGGATACACTGTAGGATTTGCCACGACGAGGAGCCGGAGAGCTCCTCGACCCTCGAAGCGCCTTGCGCGTGCTCTGGAACCGTCAAGGTATATACTTATATATAGAATGAATTAACTGCTTAGAAACCCATTAATTAATTACCAATTGAATTCTGTTTTATGTACCGTGTGGGTTCCAATCCAGTTTGCTCATAGGGATTGCATACAGAGGTGGTGTGACGAGAAGGGCAACATCACTTGCGAAATTTGCCTCCAGGTTGGTTGGGCCTCATGATTATTTATTTTCCTCCTTTTCTCTCTGTTTTCTTCTCTCCCTTTTGTCCTGATTCTATTTTGTTGTCTGATCACTTGGTCTCCAAGTTTTTTGCTTAATTTCGCTTGTAGATAATATTATCATTGTCAAGTGATGGTTTTTGGCTGAAAGAATTAGATGAAATATTTTTTTGTTTGTTTGTTTAGTCCCATCATTTGTAAACTCATTTTTTTTCACTAATATCTGGGGTTCAAAGTTCCTATTTAAGACAGAAGTATTTTATTCAAAGAGAATACAAGTATTTATTATTTGGAGAGTTCGGAACCCTTTTTTAGAAAAAAAGATAAATTCAACAAGATTGACTGGGAATTATTATTTTATTTTTTTGGTATTTGAGTCGTCTAAAACTGGAACTTTATTCCAATTTTACTTTTTTGTATTTGAGTCCTATTCTATACTTCATTTCAAGCTAACGTCGTCGGCTGTCATTTAATTTTCTGAAGTTCCATGAAGTCTCTGTTTGTTTCCTCCCTCCCGCTGTGTTAAATTCAATTATTACAGTTCTTTATGATGTCTTTTTTTGAGCAACGTTTTAGGAAAACTCCAAAAGTAAAAAAGTTGCAGCTTTTACAACGGGTAGATTTTAAAATTTTAACGTACTGCGTGAAATGGAATTCCCAGAGTAGTTAGGTAAAAGTAAAACCAATTTCGGTCGGGAAAGTGGTAGTCTAAATGCGGAATTCGTTTCCCTTGCAGAATTATGAACCGGGCTACACCGCAACTTCAAAGAAGGCCAAGCTTTTAGACCCGATGGCCATAGGGTAAGGTTTCCAAGTCTAATAATTTCACCGCAACTTCTTACCATTTAACGTTAATGTGTTACCAAGTACTGAACTCGAAATGATAAATCACTATCTTGCTTTCGGGTGTTGTTTGGACAAGACTTTATTTTGAATTAATAAAATAGTGCAGCGCATAATAATAGGATCATAAGACAAGATAATTGTGGATAAGATGATGAACTTTGGAAGTATAGCTGTAACGGATTTGTGCATACGCGTCATATTGATTGTTTTTGCCAGCTTTTGCACGTAATTTAGCAATTGAGACTAAATTATGTTATTTTCAAATCCCAATAATAATAATTAATAATGATCATGCGTGTATGGGTCAAAGGTGCATTACAACTAAGGATTTAGAACACCCCACTAGAAAAAAAATGTAGGATTTACTATTTAGAAACTGAGTGACGGTGGGATTGGTCCATATCTATCTGCAAATAGTATGGGGTCCACCGATTTGTTCCCATTCTTCAAAGTCTACTTTGACCTTGCTTACACAGGTTCTGATTTTACCGATAAATATTTAGATTAATCGGTGAGAAACTATTTCTAATTAAAATATTTTGAGTTTAAATTTTAAAAATGTAACAGTATTTGTTGAAAAATTTGGATACAAAGTTATAGAAAAACATACATTTCGGTTTTATGTTAGCCTTCTGCAATGTACTCGAACTGATTAATTTAATTTATTAATTACCTATACAGATTTAGTATCCCATTTATTTTATTATTTCGGCTTGATCATATTACCTGTTCAGATTTGATCAACGCATTTGGGAACTGCTACGGCTTGTTTAGTAATATTTTGGAATATGGATAATTATTGCAGAGAAGATTCGGAGATAGATAGGGAAGAAAATGAGACGGAGGAGGAAGAAGAAGAAGTGGTCAGGGAAGGCGGCGACTTGGAATGCACGGATGCCGCCGATAGGAACGCCTCTTTCTGCCGGTCGTTGGCTTTAATAGTAAGTTCTCTGCACGTGAGCAGATCCTACCTGCTAAATACTTGGCTACGATAAGAGTTGGTCAAAAGTGATTTAATCATTGCCCCGAGAATATAATAACAAATCAGCTTCACGGATGCCTCTAATTCTGGCCCAATTCTATAATTTGACATTGCAGTTAACCTTCATATTACTCTTGAGAGACCTGTTTGCCACTTGTTCCGGGGGACAAGGAGATTATCCATTTTCCCTTCTCACTGTAAGTGGATATACTATCTTCCTCTGCTTCAATCTGACAATTTCCACCCCCAGAAGAGGGCAAACCTCACTGCATCAGTACATACTCATTTCGGTTTCGCTTTAGGTACTCGTTTTCAGAGCCAGTGGCATTCTTCTTCCAATGTACATTGTCATCCACACCATCTCAGCAATTCGGAAAAACATTCGGGACTACAATCAGGCAAGTGATGTCAAACCAAAGATACAATCGTCGATAGAATCGGACAAGTGGAGAATGCAATGCTGCTATTCATAATTTATGTCAGTAGTTCTAACTAGTCAACGATGTTCTGCAGAGTTCACGTCGAGTAAACGAAGAATCTGCAGCAGAAGGCAACCGGGAAGAGCAGCTGCATTTAGTTTAGTATAGAGTTCAGACATGTATTCATTCTTTATATATTCGATTTGTTCTGGAGCATTCTATTAATGCTCTAGGCATAGACTTCCATATTCACGGGTAAATATAAAAGAAAAAGCAATCGTAATCATGATGGTTGAGGTTGATATATTATGGAGCTACTGACTACTTGGTTTATGTGAAAGTTCACCTACCACATAACTAACGCAGCAAACACTACCAGACAAGTAGGAGAACAAAGTACAAACCACTACGAGCAATTATAAGCTCACTTTTGTCGGTAAATAAATTCAGACGGGTGCATAAACCCCAAATTTTAAACGATTATAAGCGCACTTTCAAAACAAGTCCGAAAGTTCCTAGCATGACATGATAGCCATGTCCTTAGTTACTTTCGTCAAACAAACAGCCCACCATTTTGGCACACCAACCACACTGAATGCCAAGCCAAAACAGTAATTTACTGAACAAAAACTGGGTTAGCCCAATCATGACAAAGCCATGTGATTCCTTCACTAAACTATACAGTCACTTTCGAGAAGAAAAAAAAAACCGCACAATTATTCTAATAGGAGTTGATCCAAGTGGTAATGGACTTGTTCACTTAATGAGGTCTTGGATTCAAGTCTCAGGGATATAAAAAAACATTATTAAAAGAGTCGTCCTCTAAATAGGATTCCAAAGTGCTCGATTTAAATTTGCACAAGTGCTCTGGCTCTGTGCTGAAGTTCTACCAATGACTTGATACTGAAATTCCCAGATGAAGTGCGGAAACTATCATCCGTAGCAACTTGGATCAAATTCTTAATAATAACAGCAAATTTGTTGCTATATCTTTGACTGGAAAAGACTGAAAGAAATCTTCAAAGTCGCCGACTTATCAGCTGCCCGTTGAAATACAGAATCAGGAAGTCCTGGAATAGTTGCCAATAAGGAGAAACGATTCGAAGCACCAAATATTTAGCAAGCAGATTGGCGAATAGTTAACACTAGCACAAAAAATAATCGATAACAACAGATCCTATCTCGTTTTTTTTATAGTTTCTAATCCGAATGGAAGCGAAACTAGCTCAGGTCCTACAAGGATGCAACAGCTTTAGGAAGCTCCTCAAGATCCACGCGTACCTCATCGTCCTCGGCCTCCCCCATCTCATCGACAAGCTCCTCCACTTCTGCGCCGTCTCCTCCTCCGGCTCCCTCCCCCATGCCTCCCTCGTCTTCCGCCACCTCCCCGACGCCCACCGCACCCCCCTCGCCTGGAACTCCCTCATCAGGGGATTCTCCTCCCGCTCCCCTCTCCAAGCCCTTGCCCTGTACAACCGCATGCTCGCCTCCGCCCGGGCCCCTCCCGACGCCTTCACCTTCTCCTTCGCCCTCAAGGCCTCCGACCGGGTCCGGTCCCCCGCCAAGTGCCGCGAGATTCACGGCCGTGTTCTGAGGGGCGGTTTTGGCGACCATGTTGTTGTTTCCACCAATCTTGTTAAGTGCTACGGCGGGAACGGCCTCGTGGAGGATGCACGCTTGCTGTTCGACGAAATGTCTCAGAGGGATTTGGTCGCGTGGAACGCCATGATCGCGTGCTACTCGCAGGCGGGCTGTCATTCCGAGGTTTTCTGTTTGTACGATCGGATGAGGAGCGAGGGTGTTGGGGTGGATAGCTTTACGCTCGTCGGGTTGCTCGCGTCGTGCGCGCACGTGGGAGCGATGAGTTTCGGCGCTGAGTTGCATAAGAGTGCCCGTGGCATGGGGATTGATGCCAGCAATGTGTTTGTCGGGAATGCTCTGATTGATATGTACGCCAAATGTGGTTGCTTGGACGGTGCGATTCGGGTGTTCGATGGGATGAAGAAGAGGGACGTGCTCACTTGGAATTCTGTGATTGTTGGTCTTGGTGTACACGGCCTTGGTAGAGAGGCCATTTCTTACTTTAGGCGGATGCTGGCGGAAGGGGCGCATCCGAATGCTATCACTTTCCTTGGATTGCTCTTGGGTTGCAGTCACCAAGGGTTACTCGAGGAAGGTCTGGAGTATTTCAACCAAATGTACTCCAGGTACAATATCAGGCCTGGGATTAAGCACTACGGGTGTGTGGTGGATTTGTACGGGCGCGCGGGAAGGCTCCAGAAAGCACTTGAGATCATATCCAGTTGTCCGTCTCCGGACGATCCCGTCCTGTGGAGAATACTGTTGGGGTCTTGCAAGATTCACAAGAATGTGGAAGTGGGAAGGATTGCTCTCACAAACTTGGTGCAGCTAGGGGCACTGGAAGCGGGGGACTGTGTATTGATGGCGACCGTATATGCTGAAGAACACGATGCACTTGGCGTTGCGAGAATGCGCAAGTTGATCAAGAGCAGAGGAATCAAGACCACTCCTGGTTGGAGCTGGATTGAAGTTTTTGATCAAGTTCACAGGTTCATTGTGGATGACAAGTCTCATCCTGAGACCAAGATGATCTACCTCAAGCTGGAGGAGGTAACACGTCAGCTGTACAAGATCGGCTATGCAAAAGAGAAGCCTCCGTCCGCCATGTCACACCTTCATTTGGAGGAATGCAGTAACATTCACAGCGAGAAGCTGGCGATTGCTTTCGGGTTGGCAAAAACCCCCGAGGGAACAGCCCTCAGGATTGTGAAAAACCTGAGAGTTTGCAGAGATTGCCATTCCTTTACGAAGCTGGTCTCCAAGGCGTTCAAGCGCAACATAGTCGTCAGGGATCGAGTTCGTTTCCATCATTTTTCCGACGGACGATGTTCCTGTGGAGATTATTGGTGAAGAAAATAATGATTTGGACGCAGCAGCACCAAAAACGGCGACACTTAAAGTCTTGAACCGAACATGTTGTGCTGTTCGTCTCTAACAAAGAAAGGTGCAGAGTTTCTCAGAAGTATATTGAGGCAAATGGGATCAAAGTGTCGGTCGTAGAGCGGTTGGAACGCCTCCATCCGACACTCAAGGAAAATCAGATTTGGATTCGTGTAGTGGAAGTTGTAGTACTAAATCAAAGGAGTATCCCTTGAGTTCCATGGAAGGTGTTGATCAAAAGCTTCCTCTTTCAAGCGCTACTAGTCGACGGGGACCGGCAGGATTCGTGTTGCTAGTGATTGATGCTAAGGCTGAATGTTTCCAAGAGATAGACAAGGTTGTGGTAGAATTCGAAAGGGGACTTTCTGGTTGTTGTTATAAGGTTGTGTGGATAGATAGGCCAACTTCACATAGCGACGACAATGACAACGAAAAAGACATGAACGATATCAACTTGATAGGACCCTTTCAAGTTTCATGGCACTCTCTTGCAGTAGGTACTGAAACTTCTACCTGAATTTGGGGGAGCCTCATTTGTCGACATTGTTGACCGGAAAAAGAAGCAAAGGTCAGTTCAATCTAGGGAAGGATCAAATGTACCTGCAAGCTCTTCGAGGATGCTTCCAAAGATTAAGACAAGACCATGTTCAAAAACATGCAGGCATGCACATAAACGGAAAATCCAATCAGAAGATAGCTCAAGCGAGGATTCCAATCGGCTTGTCAGGCCAAGTGAAAACATATTGGCAGGCAAACCATCCTTTTCGGAGGTAGAGCCTGGTGAAAAGCAACTCCTGAGTGGCCAAAAAGCCTTACTCGCCGAGGACGTTGATGTGCTAAGGAAAATTGGTAATCACATAATATCAAAACTCAGCGCAACTGTTCATGATTGCGAGAACGGCGAAAAGGCAGTGGAACTGGTTTGCGAAGGTTTCCAACAACAAGAAGGCCCTCCTTACATGCCTCATGATGATTTTATCCTCATGGACTGTCAGGTAAAAGGGCCATCCATACTTTGGAACATTGTATTTACATTTTAGTTAACTCAGATCCTCTATTGACATACACTTTTATTCTTTTTCTCTTGCTTGCTATGTTTGTTATTAACAGATGGGAGAAATGGATGGATATGAGGCAACAAGAAGGATTCGAATAGCTTTATGGAATTCATATTCCCATTATTGCATTATCAGCTCATACATCTGATGAGTTCCACAAGATGATGAAGAAGGCTGGGATGGATGCCTATATTGTCAAACCACTATCAGCCGAGAACTTGATCGATGCCATCAAGAGCATCCAGCGCAACTGAATTCACCACCTTATTTTCTTCAATTACTCTTTCAGAATGAGGCCAGCGAATTGACAGACATTAGCAATGAGAATGTACATTAAACTATTCCTAGAAAACCATCTGAAACAAGTTGTACCTTTCTTCAACTTGGAAATTTAGATTAGCCTTTTTATTGTACCTTTCTTCGAGTTGGGATTCAAGCTGAACCTTTTAGCTATACCTTTACTCTACATCTTAAAGGTCTGTCTTCTAACAATTAGACTGTTTAAATAATTCAACTTGGAGACACTGCATCACCTCCAATAAAATTGACATCACAACTATGACAGCGAAGAAGAGAATTCCGTAAGAAAAAAAGGCAAAAAGTAATTCAAATTGCAGACCACCTCTGAAAAATTAACAAAACACGTGCCTCTGCAGGTCCAAGTTTCTGGGTTTGGAAGTCCCACGGGTCTGGTGTAGTTTCAGCTGCAATTAGAGTGCTATCCAAGTCTGCAATTATGGTATCCTTGATGTTCAGCTTTCGGTTTGCATAAAATTCTGGCATATGAGCTGCAAATTCTTGGGTTCAGCCATCACTTTGGGATGTATCTGCAGTCATTTATTCTGTTCTATGGTCCCCTAGTTTACCGATTTTCGAATGTAGTTTGTATGTATTCTTGATCCTGCAATTTCGATGGTCATAAAGTTAATGGTTCTCTATGTCTATTCTGGTTTCTTGTCTCCGTATGTTTGCGTTGGTTTGTATTTTTAGAGCCACAACACAGGGCTCCTTGTAATAGTCAAATCAACGGAGGAAAGTTGATAAACTCCAAAGAAATCACAAAGATCCATCATAAACAAAGATACATTTTCAACCTGAAGCTAAGTGCAGTAACTTTATTCATGACTTCCCCAAATAATATCCATACAAGTGCAGAGGCTTTTAAGCAAAGGACGACGGTAAACAGCAAAGTTACAACCAAGTTTCTCCTTTCTCAATGAGCTGGCCAATACAGGGGTTATGGGAAAAAGTCTTCCATGAGCTACTACCAACTTTTTCTTTGATGAGTTCATTTCTTTTACCAGTCTCTCTCTTATATGAGTTATATCTAGAGTTGAGTTCCTTGGAAATATATTTAAGAAGTAAATATTTTGCATTTTTAAATAGCCACTATTCACAATGATGTACCTAAGGGTTAGTTGGGCCGTACAGGTAATGGGGGAAATGCTTGAAGTAATAGGGTCAATAACATAGAGTGATAAAATTGCAATGTTAGGGATATTGATAAGGTTCACGATGGCAATCCCATGTTTTGGGAAATTATAGAATTTTTATTATTAATAATTTTTTTTACCTAAAAAAATAATGTACCTATATTTGGCTTTGTTAACTCACTTTTAGTTTTTTTCACTTTTTCTTTAGTTTCCGAACTTAAAATTTTATTCTTAGATGTGAATTTCTTTTGGATTTTTCTAGTTCCTCAAATATTGAGTCCAGTATTTAACAATTGGTCTTGATATAGGTAAAAGAATCTATATATAGTTAAATTTCTCAATTCCATTCAACTAAATTAAACACAAAAGGTTTTAGTCGTTTCTGAGATAATTTCTTTAAAAGTATCAGTTCTGAAATGGTTAACTATGATTCTAGAGATTCTATTACCTAATTTAAAGAAATTGGAGAAAATAGCACCCTACTTAGTGACATAAACACAAAACACAAGCTATTTTGTTTTCACTTTTCCAACGCAGGTATAGAAGAACTTGATCCATTTGTTTTCATGTTAATTTAGTTTACATTTTGATTGAAACTCTGCCGTCAATTCTTACCATGCTTTTTGCCATTTGGCCAAATATTCCTTGACACTTTTTGATTTATATTTACTTAACATTTGTTCTATGATGGTCTGAAAATGCAGGGTGAAAGTGGTTTTGGCTAAATAATGCTCTAGCACCATGAAGCTCAACTCAGCGATAGCTGCACATCCATTTTTCTTGTTTACTATTCTGGTGATGTATAAAATTTTCTCCCTTCAATTCCTTCGTAGTTTTCAATACTGTTGAATGTGATGAAAAGTTCATTGGACTGATATTTGTCATTATCTCAAAGATACTCTATGTTTTTTTTGTCAAATTTTATTTTGGTCAAAATTATATGCGCTCGTGAAAACCCTAAATATATAAATGTAAAAGATTTTATGAATTTTATATTTTACAAAAGATCGGTCTTTTTTCTCTTTGTTATTGCATTTAAAATATATGAAAAAATTTGAAAATTAAATTATAATAGTTCATGTATACAGCGTATATAACGGTCGATTTTTTGTCTCTTGTATTTAAAATTCAGTGAAAAATCAAAATTTTATATATTCATGTTTATAACAGTATATAACGGTCCATCTTGTTTCTTTGTTGTTGCACTTACACTTTAGTGAAAAAATAAAATTATATATATTCATGTATATTACGGTATATAACGGCTAATCTTTTGTCTATTTGTGGTTGCATTTAAAATTTAGTGAAAAAATAAAATTATTATATTCATGTATATAACGCTATATAATGGTCGATTTTTGTCTCTTTGTTGTTGCACTTAAAATTAGGCAAAGAAATTCACCATTCATGGTCGAAAATTATTACATTCATGTATATAACGCTATATAATGGTCGATTTTTTCTCTTTAAGATCATCAAAATATTTTTAGATAATAAAAAGCTTTCTTGTAAATTTTTCTATCTATTACCATAGTCTTTGTTATTGCGTTTTAGACCATCGAAAATATTTTGTGGATGACCAAATATTAGAAAACTTTATTGTACATCTATATTATACAAAATGTATATGACTGTTGTTGTCACGTTTAAATCATTGAAAAAATATTTTTTTTTGGTAGATATTGAACATAACTTATACCGAAATTACATGCAGACATTTTTTGGGGGACGAAATGGTTTTTTTTTTCTTTTTAATTTGTTTTCCACCAAGTCTAATGTTCCGTGGGCTTACTTTTTTGGCACAATGAATAGTTTTTAAATATTTATTGAACCAATTAATTCGTGTTTTAGTCATATTTTAAATGATAAAAAATTTTCTATCAAGTTTCACACTATCATGTTCTTGTCAGAGACATCTAATTAATTATACTATAATTTGAAAAGATTGATTTTTGTTGAATCTATTTGGTTGAATTATTATAACTCTGCAATTGGTAAATCATTTTCCAAAGGATTGGTTTGAAAATAAATTGATTTTATATTATACAATCTTGTAAACATTTACGAATGCGGCTGTATCTTCGCAAGAGGGAATTTCGTACCTAGTAGAATATAAGTATTATTTTTTAAATAAAATCTACTTGTAGAAAAACATTAGTGCAGCTTTATCCAAATATTGTTGCTAATAATTAGACAAATTATGTACTTTCTATAAATAGATTCGTTACATTACATATAAGAGACTGTGGCTAAATTTTCTAAACACCCATGTTATTAAGCTCGACTTGGTAAGCATGAACCAACATAGAAATTGCAAACGAATCACAATTTATTTTATATTTCACCCGGTAGAAATTGCAAACGAATCGCAAAGGACAGATTATAAGAAAAGTAATAACAAAAAAAAATACATAAGGTAACCACAGATTTGCTTAAGCTAGATCTACACCAACTTGGAAACAATAATTTTTTTTGAGAAGTGAAATGTAGAAACAATAAATTAATCACACAAATTACCAACATGTTCACTAATTCATTTTTCTGGGTAAAAGAAAAGTAACAGCAAAAAAATATATAAAAGAAAACTACAGATTTGCATCACAAACTTGGAAATACTAAATTAACCACACCGATTACCAACATGTTCACTAATTCTTTTTCTGGCTTCGTTCCTTTTATTATATATACATAGGGCTCTCGTAATAATTACCTCAATGGCAACGAATAACACACTATAATGTGGCAACAGATAAATCACGGAGCTAAGCCCTTTTGTGCAAAGCGATGATACTAACGTGCAGGTATGCCCAAATTACTGCTATTTCGTTCTTTCTTTTACGAGTCTCTTATATCTAAAGTTGAGTTCTTTTTGTTTTCAAACTTTCAATTTTAATTCTTAGACGTAAATTCTTTTGGTTTTCTCTTAGTTCTCCAAACAGGATTCTAATATTGAAGGATGGATTGAGAAAGGTAAGAAAATCTCTATATAGTTAAATTCTCGATTCTGCCTACTTCTTGAATCTATTCAACTAAACTAAGCAACGAAAGCTCCCCCGTAGAAGATTGGTCCATGCTAAAAAAGAAAGAGATCAAAATGGATTTTTTTATATCACCTTTAAAAAAGAAAGAGATCAAAATGGAATTTTTTTTTATATCACCTGATATTCCATGTTCTAATCGGTTCTGAACATTAATTGGTGAAAAATATTCTTTTGAAAAGTATTTAACTCGACTTCCAAAAATTAAACTAAAACTAGCAGGCGTTATAAATGGAGATGAAAAAGGTTCATGCGGAGAATCTCTTCAGTTAATTCGCAAATTATAAATTAAAAAAAATAGAATTTGTTAAACTTGATTTCAAGCAAGAAAAGGCAATAGTTTCATGTTAACCATTATCAACATTAATTAGTTTTTTGGTTCTCATTAAAAAAAACCCTACTGTATTTCCATCCCCTGGTCCCTTCTCCAAAGCAAGTCGTTTCTGAAATAATTTTTTTAGAAGTATCAGTTCTGAAATGGTTAACTATGATTCTTGAGATTTTGTTACCAAATTTAAAGAACTTAGAGAAAATAGCACCCTCTTCCTAAAAACTTGCTTAGTGACATCTGTAAACACAAAACATAAACCATTTTGTTTTCAATTTTACAACGCAGGTATAGAAGAACTTGATCCATTTGTGTTCATGTCAATTTAGTTGATGTTTTGATTGAACACTATACTTCGTTAATTCTTATCACGTCTTATATCATTTGATCAAATATCCGTTGACTTTTTTTATTTATACTTACTTTACATTTGTTATATGGTGGTCTGAAAATGCAGGGTGAAAGTGGTTTTGGCTAACTAGAGCTCTAGCACCATGAAGCTCAGCCCAGTGATAGCTGGACATCCAAGTTTCCTTTTTACCTTTCTGGTGATGTATCAAAATTCTTCCTTTGTAGTTCTCTTTACTGTATGAATGTGATGAAAAGTGTAACTGGAATGATATTTGTTCTTATCTCGAAGATACTCTTTTTTTTCTCAAATTTTGTTTTGGTCGATATTATATACGCTCGTGGAAACTCAAAATTGTTCTTTTGTCTCTTTATTGTTGCGTATAAAATTTAGTAAAAAAATAAAATTATAACCGTTCATTTATATAACGGTCTATCTTTTGTCTCTTTGTTATTGCATTTGAAATTTAGTGAAAAAATAAAATCCTATCTATTCATGTATATAACGGTATATAAAGGTCAATTTTTTGTCTCTTTGTTGTTGCACTTAAAATTTAGTTAAAAAACTAATCATTCATGTATATAACAATATATAACGGTCAATCTTTTCTCTCTTTTCTATTGCATTTAAGATAATCAAAATATTTTTAGATAATAAAAACCTTTCTTGCAAAACTTTCTATCTATTACCATTGTCTCTTTGTTATTGCATTTTAGATAATCGAAAATAATTTGTAGATGACCAGATATTAGAAAACTTTATTGTACATCTATAGTATACAAAATGTATGTCTATTGTTCTCTCAAAAAAAATGTATGTCTATTGTTGTCACACTTAAACCATTGAAAATTGACATATATATTTTTTGGTAGATATTTAATATAGCTTATACCGAAATTACATGCAGGTTGTTGCAGTTGTGTTGATTCCCAGCTTGCTCATTGCATGGTGCCACAATTTAGCCAAAGAAGTGAAGCAAAATGCTGATATGAATCTTGAAAGGCTGCACTATGGATTGGTCTCTGAGATCGAGAACTCAGCTAAGATGCTACAGATTACGAACTCATCGGTCGCAAACTTAGCCAACATCGTAAGTCCATTGATGCTCAATGGAAGTGAGCTCTCGGTATCCGACATAAAAACCAAGGTAAGAGATGTTGTTGTAATAACTTAGCACAATAGTTACGAGATTAGTCGGTACAGGGAGTGTTTACGGGATAAACTCGTTTTCAACTTGGCAGGTGGCTCCCATACTGTTTCAAGCATTCTCCACCATCCCTATGGCATCACAGATTTCCTTCATTGACTTGGAAGGTCCTTCTCTAACCTACTACTTTGAGGGGAATGCCACTTATGCAATGTACACTAGTTCGAACTCGTCCCGTTATTCGGACACTTCGCGTGTTGCGTGGAACAAGCAAACAGTTGATCCCAAGACAGGGAAACCACACGGACGCCCCATCAGGTGCAAACCTTTCTCTGGAGCCAACACAAGTTGGATAAACGAAACCCTGAGTTCTACTTATGGGTGGCATGCATCAGTAGGAAGTGGATGGAACACTTCACATGATCCTCTCTTCCTCAACTCGGTCCGGATCAACGCGCGAGCAGTCGTATCCGTCGGCTTCTCGGTTCGAGAAGCGGCGGCCGTGTTCAACGGCATTAGCTTATTTGATGGGAGCTTGTACTTGGCTACACTAGAGGGACAAGTGATTCTTGGAGGTATACCAAATACTAGTGTGTTCGTCAGGAAAGAATATACTTCTCTCGGGTTGGTGCAAACCACAGGAGTTGACCAAATTCATGTTGGAGAAGTTTCATGCCTAGCAAACACGGCCTTGCTTAGTGGTTCAGTCTTCAGAATTGGGAAGAGGCAATATGACTTCTACTGTTCTCCAATACAGATTTTTGGTGTCCAGTCTGTAAGTTGGCTATCATTATTGTTCATGATGAATAGCTCCAATATGAACCTTATTGCATCTAATTTGCTGATGATGGAATATCAGGTATATGCGATGGCTATGCCTCGAGGGGCAATGCCGAGCAGGATTCAGAAGGGTAGCCGGATCGCTTTTGCTCTATCCGTGGTCATGATGGCTATTCTATTCATCTGCATTCTCAGCTTCATACTTCTTCTGGTCAGAGCTGCAAGGAGAGAGACGCGTCTTCGGAGCTCGCTCGTTCGCCAAACCGAATACACTCAACAAGCGGAGAGGAAGAGTATGAACAAGAGCAACGCCTTTGCCCAGGCTAGCCATGATATCCGCAACGCACTGGCTGCCATCACTAGCCGGGTCGAATTGGCTTCGGAAGAGGTGGTTCCAATTTGTGACACAGAGACTAAACCGATGCTGGAGAGTTACTTGAAAGGCATCAAGAAATGCACGACGGAACTAGAAGGTGATGCTCATTAATGAACTATATTGATCTTAATCTGCATGACGGAACTAGTCTAATTATACTTCTGGTGAATTATGCATTCTTACTAGCTTCATTTCTTTCAGCTATGTTGAACTCATTCTTGGACAGAAGCAAGATAGAAGGCAAGATGGAAGAAGAAGAGTTCGATGTCGCGGAACTTCTCGAGAATGCTGTTGACACATACTATCCGGTGGGAATTCGGAAGGGAATAGATGTGGTGTTGGATTTGTGTGACGATTCCGTGGTCAAGTACCGCCTTGTCAAAGGTGACAGAGAAAAGCTGACGAAGATCCTGTGGAATCTGCTCAGCAATGCTGTTAAGTTTACAGTTGAAGGTCATGTATCGGTGCGAGCGAGGGCGCGGAAACCCAGTTTCGAAGACAACATGATTGCCTCGTCCACTACACAAGCTGGGTCTTCGAAGAAGTCTCCGCAGTTGTGCTGGAGAAACAAAGAGGAGAAGGACGAGGAAGTGGAAGTGGAAGTAGGGAATCATGTGACGCAGAGTCCTAACGGCATGGAGTTTGTGTTTGAGGTGGAGGATACTGGAATTGGAATACCTAGAGACAAGAGAGAATCAGTCTTCGAGGACTATGTCCAAGTCAAGGAAAAGGCTCTCCAAGTAGAAGGCACTGGCTTAGGACTTGGCATCGTACAATCATTGGTACTTGATCATTGCAACAACTTGAGGTGCATTTGATTTGGCATTGATTCTAATTGAACATTATGTGCATAATATGCAGGTTCGTTTGATGGGCGGAGAGATAAAGATCGTAGACAAACAGAACGACGAGCGAGGAACGTGTTTCAGATTCAATGTATTCCTCACTGCACAAGACAATCCTGCAGCAGAGGACAAAAGAGGTGATGTTGAAAGTAGAGGGGAGTCATTATTTGACAGCACAAGGGAGTACCTGGGCCTGACTATCAGAACTCCTTCATCTGGCCTTTCTAGTTGCACCCCGAGTCCTCGGCTAATGAAGCTTGGGTCTAGTCCCAAGGTTGAATCATCCCATGTTGTGCTGTTCATCTCTAACAAAGAAAGGTGCAGAGTTTCTCAGAAGTATATTGAGGCAAATGGGATCAAAGTGTCGGTGGTAGAGCGGTTGGAACGCCTCCATCCGACACTTAAGAAGATTAAACGCAAGTACCATGTTTCGCCTCACAGTTCTTCAGGAAAATCAGATTTGGATTCGTGTAACGGAAGTACTAGTACTAAATCAAAGGAGTATCCCTTGAGTTCCATGGAAGGTGTTGATCAAAAGCTTCCTCTTTCTAGCGCTACTAGTCGACGGCGACCGGCAGGATTCGTGTTGCTAGTGATTGATACTAAGGCTGAATGTTTCCAAGAGATAGACAAGGTTGTGGCGGGATTCAAAAGGGGACTCTCTGGTTGTTGTTACAAGGTTGTGTGGATAGATAGGCCAACTTCACATAGCGACGACATTGACAACGAAAAAGACACAAACGATGTCAACTTGATAGGACCCTTTCATGGCACTCTCTTGCAGAAGGTACTGAAACTTCTACCTGAATTTGGGGGAGCCTCATTTGTCGACATTGTTGACTGGAAAAAGAAGCAAAGCTCAGTTCAATCTGGGGAAGGATCAAATGTACCGGCAAGCTCTTCGAGGATGCTTCCAAAGATTAAGACAAGACCATGTTCCGGAGCTCGATCAAAAACATGCAGGCATGCACATAAACAGGAAATCCAATCAGAAGATAGCTCAAGCGATGATTCCAATCGGCTTGTCAGGCCAAGTGAAAACATACTGACAGGCAAGCCATCCTTTTCGGAGGTAGAGCTTGGTGAAAAGCAACTCCTGAGTGGCCAAAAAGCCTTACTCGCCGAGGACGTTGATGTGCTAAGGAAAATTGGTAATCACATTATATCAAAACTTGGCGCAACTGTTCATGATTGCAAGAACGGCCAAGAGGCAGTGGAACTGGTTTCGGAAGGTTTCCAACAACAAGAAGGCCCTCCTTACATGCCTCCTTATGATTTTATCCTCATGGACTGTCAGGTAAAAGGGCCATCCATACTTTGGAACATTGTATTTACATTTTAGTTAACTCAGATCCTCTATTGACATACACTTTTATTCTTTTTCTCTTGCTTGCTATATTTGTTATTCACAGATGGGAATAATGGATGGATACGAGGCAACGAGAAGGATTCGGAAGGCGGAAAAGCTTTATGGAGTTCATATTCCCATTATTGCATTATCAGCTCATACATCTGATGAGTTCCACAAGATGATGAAGGAGGCTGGGATGGATGCCTATATTGTCAAACCACTATCAGGCGAGAAATTGATCGGCGCCATCAAGAACATCCAGCGCAAGTGAATTCACCGCCTTTTTTTTCTTCAATTACTCTTTTAGAATGAGACCAGAGAATTCACAGACATTAACAATGAGAATGTACATTAAACTATACGTTTACTGTAACAAGTTGCACCTCTCTTCAAGTTGGAAATTTAGATTAGCCGTTTAGTGTACCTTTCTTCGAGTTGGGATTCCAGCTTAACCTTTTAGCTATACGTTTACTCTATATCTTAAAGGTCTGTCCTCTAACAATTAGACTGTTTAAATAATTCAACTTGGAGACTGTATTACCTCCTATAATATTGACATCACAACTATAACAGGGAAGAAGAGAATTCCATAAGAAGAACTGCAAAAAGTAATTCAAATTGCTACAGAGACAATAGAAGAGAAGGCATACTGAAAAATTAACAAAACACGTACCTCTGCAGGTCCAAGTTTCTGGGTTTGGAAGTCCCAGTGGTCTGGTGCAGTTTCAGCTGCAACTACAGTGCTATCCAAGTCTGCAATTATGGTATCCTTGATGTTCAGCTTTCGGTTTGCAGATGGTTATGGTATATGAGCTGCAAATTCTTGGGTTCAGCCATCACTTTGCAGTAGTTTATTCTGCTGTGTGGTCCTCTAGTTTACTGATTTTAGAATTCAGCTTGTACGTGATCTTTTCGATGATCTCAATCAAAGTTAATGGTTCTCTCTGTCTAATCCTTTGCTTCATTTTTATTTGATTCTAATGACTTTATCCCTTCTAATTCTTATTGATTTCTTTGTTCTTTTGATAACTTCGGTCATGCCAAGCCACAACACATGGTTTCTTTTAATAGTTTTGAGTCAATGGAGGAAAGTTGATGAACTTAAAAGAAAGCACAAAGATCCATCATAAACAAAGATACATTTTCAACCTGAAGCTAAGTGCAGTAACTTTATTCATGATTTCCCCAAGTAATATCCATACAAGTGCAGAGGGTTTTAAGCAAAAGACGACGGTACACAGTAAAGTTACAACCAAGTTTCTCCTTTCTCAATGAGCTGACCAATACAGGGGTATGGAAAAAAGTGTTCCATGAGCTACTACAAACTTTTTCTTTGATGAGTTCATTTCCAACAGAATCGTAGACCGCCTCATTGATTGCAGGTAAAGGCTGCTTAAGAGTATAAATACCACTTGTGCAATCGAGACCATCACGATCAATCTGAGGATAGCAGAGTTCCAAGAGAATCAGCATCATGGCCCCGTCCACATTGCCAGCTTAATGTCAGTAGCGCTAGAGCATTACCGAGTAGCATTTCTACAAGGCATAAAAAGGAAACAAAACATTGAGATTCAAGACTTACCATTATAGCTCCTGATCTATAGTGGATTAGATTATTAGAGGTTCGGAAATTCAAAGACAAACCCCTTACAGACTGAATCAAACCTAGATTACAACAGTAGAATCAACGCAGCAAAATCACATTCAAGAAAGGTGTGCATCAATTGAACATGAAAGGTGTGCATCAATTGAACATGGTCAAATGTCCACACGGTTGCCAAAGAAAAAGAACAATTGATGAACACTAGATATACTTCGATTACTATCTTGACACAGAAAGACGGAACTTTGACAATCAGGAATTTGTTCACCGTGACATAGCAGAGTTTACAGGTATACCAAATAGTCTCAACCAAGCTTTGTCTTCTTCGATCTCACACGAGGCTTCTCAGAAATCGCGACATCCTCCTCCGCTTCGCCCTCGCTCACATCAACCTCATCAGGAACATCGTCAGGGACATTCTGCGAGGCAATGTACTCCTTCAGTATCCCCATTATCTCATCCTTAGTTGAACTCAAGGCAGCCGACAACTGAACATCCTCGTCGCTTGAACCGATGCAGTAAGTCTGCGATCCGAGCTTAATCGAGGCTTTAACCCGAGGCTCCGGTCCAGGAGCATCAACTTCTTTGGGATTAAAAGCCTCCATTGACCCTGCAATTCTGAACCCATAGCTCGCAGATGAAAGGGGCAAATCGGTAATTCTATACGGAAAACGTGAAGAGCCCTAACTACGAATAAACTTGAGAGAGAGAGAGATTCCGTACCGGAGACGAGCGGAAGGACGTCGGCGGGAAGGGGAACACGGAAGAGGGGGTTTTGCTTTTGTTGTAGTCTCTAAAGACTACTCGGCCTCTTTTTGTTGACGGGGAAACCGTGGATTCTGGGTCTGGATGTTGGGATTGGGCTTCGAGGTATAAGTCGTGATTAGTTCGTATAGTCTGCTAATTTATTTGTTCGAATCTAAATTAATCGCATTCTTTGAAAAAGTTAGCAGCATGCATAAAAGCTTAGCTTCTTGCCCGTTAGACTTTTTGGCTTATACCATCTGGAATATATTGTCTGACCAATAGAAAGTTCGGTTTGGTCAGAATTTTTAAAAGATGATAAAATTTTATCGAAAAAATGATTTTTTGATTAATTTAGAACAATATTAGGATACTTTCTACTTAAATTATGAAAATTTTCAAGGTGAACGTAGAGATGAGGATGACCATTGTCCCGAAATCTTCGATTACAAGGTTCTGTTTTATATATTTTTTTGGTAAAATAATAAATTACATATCCTTAGGTTCAGACCATTATTAAGGTTCAAATCGGTTCGAAATGAAAGAAGTTCACAACGGTTCAGAACATTCGATTTAGGTTCCACAAAAATCACAAACCGAAACCGAAAAATAATTTTTTGGAACCTTAATCATTGTTTTGAATCTGGTTCCCGAAACCTCTAGTTTTAAACCCTACGGTTCTCTGGTTCCGTTTGAACCATGGTCACCCCTACATCAGCAACACAAGATGAGCTCTTTATCCAACGGCAGTGGAGTATTAACATTTCCAACTAATATTAAAAAAAACCCATCATCAAGTAAACAAAAGTTACATAAGAGAAACAATAATTGAAAAGAAGAAAGGCCATTTTCCAAAAGGAATTCAGATATCGGCAACTTGACCAGTATAACTTAAATCCCTAGAAACACTGAAGAACCAGCAAAATTGGGGGAGTGACAATGACAATTGCACTCAAGAACTGAAAACATCATACGAAAAACTCGTCATCAAGCAAAGTGTATCCCGGCCATGTTGAACCGGGACAGCAAGTATAAGAACTCTTCCTGTTTAAGCTTGGATGCTCTCTTCTTGGCGAAATCATTCTGATTCAAAACAGCCATTACTTTATCCTTGAAGCTAGATCCCTTGCTGTCGTCTCCATCTTCGACCTCCATCTCATCGTCGCTCTCGTCATCTGAGTCCATGACTTGATCTTCCTTTTGATCCTCGTATCCAAATTGTGAGATACCCATCTCAACACCATCATTCATAGTGGAACCATTTAGAGAGAGCTGCAGCGATTGCAAGGTATTGTAGTTCCTCTCCAGATTCGTGAGGACTTTCTTCGAACAGAAAAGAGCCCCGAGAGTTTTATTCTTCCGTAAAAAGCAAGTCCGAATAAAACCATCCCATTCCTTTGGATTGACTTGCGGGACAGGCTTCCTAGGCTCGATCCGCACCACCGAGGAGTCCACCTTGGGAGGAGGCCGGAAATTGTTCTTACCAACTTTGAGGAGGTGAAACACCTTGGAGTAGAGCTGAACATTAACGGAAAGACGACAGTACTGAGCATCACCCGGCTGGGCAACAAGCCTCATCGCAAACTCCCTCTGGAACATGATAACAGCGCACCTGAAGGCCGGTTTGTGATCCAGCAGCTTGAACGTAAGGGGAGACGATATCTGGTACGGAATGTTCGCCACGCATATATCAAAGTAAGGAAGCTCCGTCTTGAGCACATCTCCTTGGATAACCTATCAAATTCCGAAACGCCCTATAAAAATTAAATCTAAGAACTACATTCAATAGATTACGAGTCCTTCGCCACTCGAACCAACTCGGAATTGGGAGGAGGACGGTTACCTCAAGGCGGGAGGAGTGCGGGGAGTCCTGGAAGCGGCGCTGGAGCTCGAGGACCATACGGCTGTCGAGCTCGACGGCGACGACCTTCTTTCCGGCTTCCAGAAGCTTCTTGGTCAAGTTACCGGTGCCCGGGCCGATCTCGAGGATGACGTCGGTGGTCTTGATGCCGGCTTTCTGGACGATGGAGTCAACGATCAAGGGGTTCTTGAGGATGTGCTGGCCCTTGGACTTGTGGAAGGATATGCCTCCTTGGTAGTGCTTCGTCGGCGCCGCCTTGGGCCTCTCCTTCCTAATCTTACCCCCCGCCATTTAGCTTCCGATTTCTTCTTTCCGTTTCTCGGGTCTCCAAGTTCGGCTAGGGCTTCTTTTCGGACTTAGGGTTTATGGAGGGAGGGGTTGGTTTTATTATCCGTATTTTTATTATTTGTTGATCTTTTATGGTCAAATTTTACTTCAACACTGCCTAATTTAATGGAATTTCATTTCAGTACCTTTTCGGTTTAATGTTAAAATATTGTAATTTATTAGGCTAATTAGTTTGTAAGTTTTCTTTCTTCTCACTTTCTGTCTGATCTTGGAGAGACCCAATTTCGAAATTTTGAAGAAAATGCATTCCTTCCATTTTTACGTGGTTTTTTTTTAAAGGAAAAAGTCTACTTTAGTACCCTGTAGTATCGCCCAAAATCACTTTAGTACTCTGTGGTAAAAAACTGACCAATCGAGTCATACTTATTCCAATTAACATCAAAAAGGTCCTCGGGCAGCTGCCCGGAGCTGCCCGGACCCACCCGAACGCTGCCCGGACTACGTGGCCAGCCACGTCACCAAAACTTGATGACGTGGCGCCACGTGGACAACCATCTTCTTCCCTCTCTTCCTCTCCTCCTCCTCCTCCGCCTCCTCCTCCACTTCGTCCTCCTCCTCTTCTCCTCGTCCTCCTCCTCCACTTCGTCCTCCTCCTCCTCCTCCTCCTCCTCCTCCACTTCGTCCTCCTCCTCCTCCTCCTCCTCCTCCTCCTCCACTTCGTCCTCCTCCTCCTCCTCCTCCTCTCCTCATCCTCCTCCCCCTCCTCATCCTCCTCCTCCTCCTCCACGTGGTGCCACGTCATCAAGTTTTGGTGACGTGGCTGGCCACGTAGTCCGGGCAGCGTTCGGGCGAGTCCGGGCAGCTGCCCGAGGACCTTTTTGATGTTAATTAGAATAAGTATGACTCGATTGGTCGATTTTTTACCACAGAGTACTAAAGTGATTTTGGGCGATATCACAGGGTACTAAAGTGGACTTTTCCCTTTTTTAAATGTGATAATTGGGGGTAAGCAAAAAATCAGAGACAGACAAAATTGACACTGACGACAATACCGATACCGACGAAGCAATGTCTCTGATAGACGAGTTTCAAAAAATTTATGATACCAAACAAAAATAACCGATCACTTTTTAAAAATAACAAAACTAACCAAACCCCGGTTAACCTTATCAATAATCCTATTTTCACCCCATACTAGTAATCCTATTTTTAAGCGCTCTACGAGGAGGAAAACAAAATCAAATATTCTTCAACAATTAATTACTATGTCTAGTATATCTGTTTCTGGAACCATCTAATCAATTTTGTAAGACATACATAGATTGTAAAACCAAAATTCTAATCACTCCAAGTTAAAAAAAAAACAGAGAAGAAAGTTGTTAAAGTTTATTCAAGTGCATTCTCATAAATATGTATATCCATGTAAGAGAGACTTCATTTATAGAAGAACAGAGGCAATATGGATAAAACCAGAGGTCAACTTCAAACAGTGTAAATAGTGACATGTAAGCGAACTTTAGACGTTGGCTTTTTAAACAAAGCCTGTGATCTCTAAAGTGTTCAGCCCTAATGAAGCTAAAACAGTTAGAAATGAGTCCCTAATCTCCCATCAAAAGGAAAGAAAGAAAAAAGCCTTCCTTTTATGGGACATCTACAGATTGAGGTTCATATCTTTAAGAAACACATCAAACTTGTATAGGTAAAGAAGAGGCGATGAAGATGAAGCACGGGATGGCCTACAACTTGGACAATTTTCTCTCAAACCAATCTGATAAGTGGCGAAGCTTGCTCGATAGCTCACCGTTTTCCTCATAATACTTCTGAGCATTGATCAGCATGACTTGAATGTCATGCTTCACGGCTTCTACGGCCCGATAATAGTTGTTCTCCAACCTGGCATAGATATCCTCAGGACACAACGGAACTGGATACCTGCGAGGATTGCAATCATAGGTCATTTGTACTGCACCAAGTACCTTAAATTGATGTATTCATGCAAGACACACAAGTTATGCCAAATTATTTCCCACAGAATATGCAATATCAAAAAGCGGTGGTGACCTTGTACATCGTTTCTACAGAATAATCGTGATGTCCATCTTCTGGAAATATATTCTATTAGCAGTCAGAACAGTGAGACCAGAAACTTTGCATGAATGATTTTGATTAAAAGAAAGAACCGGAATACAATTCTCTATCGTGGTGAAGAAAAAATAAAATTACCAAGACCTTTTGTGATGAATAAACAACAATATGGCAGCTGTAACCACCAGATATGAGGGAAAAAAGAAGTTGAAATGTGGGTTCGGCCATATGGGGATCCTAGCATAATAATCTGTAAAGAATCCTTCCCCTGGCTCATTATTCGATGTTGTTGAATGCCGATGGGGTTGAAGAAACAAAGCTGTGCTTTTGAAGTTACTCGGAGATACCTGTTACAGAAATCCAACTTTATAACAGCTTCATTCAACTTTCTGACTCCATAGCGATCCTGCAATACAAATTAATAGAACTTGAACGGATCAGACCAAGAAGAAAACAGTGTTCCATAGCGAGGTTTAGCTCAATAATTCCAATGGCACTCTATATGTGATACTCAGAAAATAAAAGGAAGAAAAGTGGCAGAAAATAACCTGATGTACTCCGACAGACTGGTGCAATCTATCAAAAAGAGATAGCAGCTTCTCTCTCTTCCGAATGTCAATCTGAGGGTGCTCACATTCAGAATCAAGATCCTGCAGCTCCCATGGACTGTGTCGATATTCATCGTTCGTATCAGTATACTGAACAGTAAATCTTTCCCAAGGACTATCAGGGAATTGAGGTGACTTAGCCTTTACAGACTGAATCCAACCTTCCCACCACCTACCACCTTCCCCATTTTCATTCCTCCACCAAACACGACACATTTCCTTTTGAGTCCAGTTTCTATTAATAGCAGCATCAAACCTCTTCTTTTCAACGATAAAATCAGGAAAGTCTATCAGTTCTGTCAAAGTTAAAAAAAACGTTTCACCAAACACATCGGACGACGGATCCACAACTCTGAATTGCATCTTACAGCAACTATCTCCAGACGCAACAAAGCCATAATTGAGGTTTTCAATCCTGCAAATTTCGACAGCTTTAAGACCCTTGATGCAAGTCCAAGGGACTCTCTGTCCTGCAGGGTTTGCTTCAATGCATTCCTGATGACCCTAATTAAGTACAGAGGCAATTACAAACAGTTTAGAACTTGAAAATCAAACTACAGAAGGTCTGAGAGAGAGAGAGAGAGAGAGCGCGGAATGGGTTAAGGTAACAATATACCTGTCTTAGGTACACGACTTCATCACCTAATTGAGGAATGTATCGGCCTCCTTCCTCATGTTTTGACAAAATCAGCCAAGATAACTTTCTTTTAGGGGGTCCAGAATTTCGTCCCTTTAAAGATGTCAAGTTGCAGGAAGGATATAAATCCTGCCGGCTTCTAGAACTTGAACCCAGACTCTCAGAATTTGGCATTCCTTCAGAAACGAAACGGTTGCCTACATTTTCTGGCACCCTGGTCAATCCATGGCCAACCTTCACTGTAAATACATTGCTCCCACAATTCAATTCTTTTGATATAGCCTTCATGGATCTTGTTCTACATGGAAGAGGAGATGGAGCTTCCGAGCAGCCAGCAGCTGAATCCAGACGGCCAATTGCTTTGCATGAATTTTCTGCCTTAACAGCACCAGAGACTCCAGAATCTTCCACAGCCTCATGTGGTTCAATTTTTTGAGGATGGTTCCGGTAATTTAGAGGCACAACCACATCAGCAAAATTTAATTTAGGAATCCCTGTTTCTAGTGAGACAGGTTTTATCTTTAATTTTATTCTGCTAGTATTTACAGGTTGCAGATTTTGATTCAAGTTCTGATAATGCTTTACTTGATCAAGTTTATTTGTGGTTGGTAAATCAGCATGATAACCTTGATCAGGTTGGCGGATATCTGTGTCGTCAATATCAAAACTCTGACCACTGGAACCAGCCAAAGCATTAGGTTCTGATGCCACGTGCTCTTGTGACATTGAAGAGATCAGCAAAGATCTGCATATCCTATCAGGAGTCATGTTCTTGTCCATCAGAGCATCCTGATGCTGTAATGCAGTAGATTGTAACTGATTCTCTTCCCTGCCAAATCGGTGAAATGCTTCCGTTATCATGAGATTGAAAGGTACGTGCAACTCATTGACCAAGGAAAAAGGGAAACAAATTCATGAAGAAGTTAAACATACCCGGATGGATGAATTTTTCCTTCCTTTTGGGAGTCAAAGCCAGTTTGGAAACTACTGGAGGCTTCAACTGGAATCTCTTTTCTTGAGCTTGAACAACTGGAACCATCTGTCTGCAATCCAGTAATACGAAACTTAGTGTGGTTTGGCAATGGTTTCACATCAGACATGCCAGTAGAAGATGAGCCGGGGTCTTTGGGGCTCACTCTGATCCCTGTTCCCTGGAGAAGCCCAGTAGATGTTTTCATACAACTTCCCAATTTTTCACCAAAGAGATTGTCTATTTCAAAAGGCACGGGCCTTTTAGAAACGTGCGATGGAAGTCTTATGATCAGCTTCCTAGAATCACTGATAGTGGGATGAGATTGAGGAAACTGGAGAATATCTTCAGCTTCAGTTGCCATTTTTTCCTTCATTTGCATGTCCTGCAAATTTCTTTTTGAATAGCAACCATGTGCGTTCAGATATTGCGGCTCTGACTCACAACTGGATGCATCAGCTTCTAAAATGTCTACATCATCTCCATTGGAAGAAATTCCTGCTTCTCTGTTGCGCTTGTCTTGGGCATTGCGGGCAGAAGCTCGCTGAGGTCGGAATGGTTTTGGTTTTAAACCCTTTCCTTTCACAACTTTACGACCAGTTCTCAATTTTTTTGATTTGTTGCTTCCTGATATCTGTGCATCACAATCACTAGAATTTCTCTTCTTTACTTGTTTGCCAGAAGCAGTCATTTGCTGAACAAATAAGAGATTTACCTTCAGTAAAAAGTATCATAATAAATAAGAAAAGAGAAAAGTCAGACAAAATACCACTTCAGGTTTAAGTTTCCTTCTTGATCTACGAACAATATTCTTCTGCCTACGTTCAGCATCACTGTCCTCTGCACTAGAGCGTGGGTGACTAGAGGAACTATCAGAAAAACTAGCTCGCTCATCTTCACTAGTAAATTCCTCGGCAACATTATACTCCGAGTCCGTATCATCATGCACGACATCATCTTCTGGTTCCCAGTTCATGATATCTGCAAACTGAGCTACAGGTTCAATTGATCTATCCCAATCTTCTAATGGAGGCATTTGATAATCCTGGCCCAGGCTGAAATCTGAATGAGCGACAAATGGCCTGGATGACGAATGCCACTCAACACCAAGTATACCGAGTCGACGCTTCTGGAAAGTTGTCTGATAAGGTTCTGGATATGGCATCATACCTGGAGTCCAAACAACACATGCAGTGGAATTTAAAATCTCAGAAAATTATTGTCCTTGAAAAGAGAAAATTAGTAAACTATATCACTGCAATTAATACGGACAACTAGCACTTTGCATTTATCCTGACCCGCTTCTTTCAACTAAAGAACCCCCATACACAGCAGGATTACTTGATCGCTAATCTAACCATGCTGTTTCAGTTCTAAGATAAAGAGTTATTGCCTCCAATAATATACTTTTGCAAGAACTAATGCACTTTATCAGCAGTATCTATGAACGGACAGAAAATTATCATAGAATTCTGTGCAAGCCTCAATCCTAGAGCTACACCAGAGTATAACACAAGATGAACATCCGTGCAACAGTTAACAAGCAACATACTACTTGTCAAAAATGTAGCCAAGAAAAATGAGCTAATTCAATAGCTTTAACATACAAAGTAGATGGGTTCTAGTATAACTGGCCACTAATTGCCTATCGTCTAACTCAACTGAATATCGTTAGAGCTTGCAAGAAGTGTATGAAGGTTTGAAAACATACTTGAATCACAAAGTGGGTCTTGCATATTCCTTTTATGAGGTGGAAGCTGTGTCTCCTGCACAATAAGTGAGCACATATTGACGAATGGAAAAACCTCGTGACATTTAGAGTCTGACATCATAAATTCATTCAATTCACAAAGCGTAGGAATGAGCAAATCCTCTCCTCACCCCCTGCACTAGCCCAGAAGTGCTTGTGGAGCACACCATTTTGAATTGTCAAGTCACTAGGCAAGGCTATCTTGACAGATCCAATAGGTTAGTTACGACTTCCCAGTGACCTTCATTTTTGTTTCTCAAAATTGAAGAACAGAAATTACATTAATCTCTACCTATTAAAAGCAAATGCTTGGGAACTCTACAAAACAAGTTACATCTTCCATCAAAATTCAAAACTTGGATTGAGTTTCACATTTAAAATTCCAGCCTACATTCATATACAGCAGCAAAGTAAACCTAGGTTCAAAGGAGAAATGTGAACTAACCTGATCAAGAGCACTTCCAGCAGTATCATGTATAAGGGGCCTATAGTCCCCTAGGAAGAACTGAGTACCAAAAGAACACAGTGTGGTCATTGTTTTATATGCAGGAAAAAGAAATTTTTGAACAAAGTTAGCAAAGCTTTTCAAATACCTGATCATATTTGGCATCACTTAGTGCTTCACCTTGCCCGGTGTTAATCAAGTGAAGATGGCCAACGTCATCTGAAAGCACAATTGAAGTCCCATCCCTGCATAACACAAGAAAAGAAGATTATCATTTCTTATAACCCAGAAAACCTTGCCAGAAGTTCTCCAATAGAAAGAACAAATAGAACGATCAATTGGTTAAAAGGGAAAGAACAGTAAGTTAACTAAATAATCCATAAGGAATAGCTATACAACTGAATGAAGCAAGATAAGACCACTTTATGATGAACAGTATCAAATCAGACGCGTTTGACTATTGCAAATTACATGCCAACAAAATCTACTCCCAATCTTTGCCTCACTTGAAGCAGCATTCAGATGATATTTCCAGTCTCCACTTCGTTCATTTTTGTAGCATCGCACCGAGATGCAGCTAGCAACATCTACATGCGAAGAACAAAGCTTGATAAAAAACTTAAAGGTGTGAATGACTAATGGTAACTAGATTAATTGAAATAAAAAAAATCATTGGGAACTATGCGCCATGAGTTATTGCTTCCTGCCAGCAAAAGAGGCAGGGAGGCTGGGGTGAGTGCAGAGGTATTTGTTTTGGCCGGTTAATAAAGTTAAACTACAAAAGCAGAGTTCTTATCTATATTAAGATTTGTATATGTTTGAGCCCACAACCAAATAAACACAGATTTAAAGTTACATCAATCTTCTTGTTGACATGACAAGCAGCATAAACATTTGGTATTGTTTTACTTACGGAGAAAATTTTCCATCAACCAGCTTAAAGGGTCCAACTTCATACGTGTGAAGAAGAATTCCTTCCCATATCTACAAAATAAGACAGAGGTCAACATGAATAGTTGCAGAAATGACCATCTGCCAATGCAAACATATTTAAATATCAAGCCACTAACTTACATCCCAAATTTTTGCGCTGCCATCATAGCCAGCACTCATAGCTATCTTTGGGTTGAAAGGATGAACATCTAGAACATAAGACTGCCATGACAAGAACTACCCAGTCAATATGAGAACATCAGAGTATGTAGAAAATGAGACATGATAGACATCAAACTTCATTCAATGCCAATAGCAAAGTAGTGGGTGGAAGCAAAAAGGACAGCTTTGACGTCAAGTCGAGTAGAGAAGCCTTGAGAATATTAGCTCAATTACGGAGTGTAAAGTTTCAAAATTTTTATTCCACAAATATCCGAGTACAGCTGAAGGTCGAGACCTATTAGAGTAGCAGACAAAGTAATTCTCCCTAGGTGATAATTCAAAAATAATTTACATGAGTGGATATTTTCTTCAACATAATGGATAACACTGTCAATAGTTTTGAGGCCATCTCCGCACTAAAATTCATGACCACCTGGTCACCAACTTAACAACATGATGTTGCAGCCAGAAGCAACTCTAAACAACATTACTTCGGTAAGATACTGGAAAAAAACACCTACGACTTGGAGCATCAAGAAAAAGAAACCTGGGTACTGAAAGAAGCAAAAAATCAGGGGTGGCATACATCAAAGAATCTTGTCAATGATGGAAGTGAGGATAATAACTGAAAGAAGCATTTGAAAAAAACTTACAGAAGCAGTGTGGCCAATCAAAGTATGCACTAAACTACCATTTTCTGCATCCCAAATGCATATTCTGCAATCTTCAGAGGAAACAGAGGTTACCAGTAGAACACAAACCAATTCAGTCAGACAAGTGAAGATATAGAACATGATTGTCCACCAGATAAAGTGAAAACCAACTCTGAGATATAACATCATGAAGGGAGCAGAGACAGCAAAAGAAACTTAAAAAAGCCAGTAGTTCAAGTGTCACTAAGTTCGCTTCCAGGCTATCGATAGTATCAAGTTCTATTGCTACAAAATTTCAGCTCCTGGTGGCAGAAATTCCACAAAATTCTTTTATGAATTCAACACCAAGGCTCTTCGGCAAGTATCTTAAGATCCATGAAAACGGCAATGTCCCGAAGGGAAAACAAACAAGTGAATGCTGAATGTCAAACTATATCTAACCGAAAATATGAACACCAATGGCTGGTGGTTTGAAAAAAATGTGCGTTGCCAGATATTGGAATCCGAAAAAGCAAATCTATGTTCCTTAATGCAATAGCAGGGCTGAACTGAGAAAACGAACAAGGTCAATGACTGAAAATATTACCCATTATAGCTGCTAGTACAAAGCGATTATCCAAGCTCCAAATGATCATATTAACACCACGAGGAGTTGGAAGAGTTCTCTGGCGCGGGCCTCCCCTAGGAGGCCGTGGAGGCAGCTGGGGGCCAGGAACTTTCATTTGGTACAATTTTGACCATCGCACAGGTTGTCCCTACCAATTTTGGCATTTAGGATGAGCACGTTGACATTAAAAGTTCCACTTGTTAAATTAAGACACATGATTCCAACAACTTTTTGCAGCTAGTCAAGAACTGAGGTTGAAAGAGAGATTTCTTAGTAGAGGATATGGGTCTATCAGAACTTCTGATAAATAATAATTACAGAAGTCACTCACATTGGATCTACGGGACCTTGGACTCCAAATAATGGCACTGCCATCACGGGAACATGTGACTATGTAGTCATGACAGAACCTGTTAAAGGTCTGAGAAATTAGTGCCTGCTAATTGGGCTACTTTACAAAGATAATGAGAGCATGTGCACACTTAACAACAGACTAGTAAGGATCATCAGTAGACTTACTGCAGATTCAAATTAAATATTAGAGGAAAGGAAAATTAGAATATACCAAGGATTTCTCAATTTCGGAAAACTATCCTGCTTAAGAATTTCCATATTTGCAAATCTTGAAGCCACAGCGCAGCCACTGCATATAAAAGTAGACAAGATATCATGTATGGACAACAAAGAAGCACTTTAAGTCCCATTATATATCCATGGCCTTTTGTTCATATTGGTAACTGTTGGTATGCAAGAGGCTCACTAACCTGAACTGAACATAATTAACGTCATTCTCATGGCCAGATAATATATCTATCTCATGAATTGGTTGATCAGACTGATCTGTGCTAGATACACAGGCCCTCCAAACCTGCATTGATATCTCAATCTAATGAGGACATTGCGTTGTATTCCATCGAATAGTCCGATATTAGAACATCCTATGGTAAAATATCAAACACAGCCACAAACGTAAATAAGAAGTTATCAAAACATAAGGAGTTCAACATACCCTTGCAAAAGTGTCAGAGCTACCGGTGACAAAAGTGGTTCCATTGGCATTGTAAGCACACCAAAGCACCCGATTATTCTGAGGAGGAAAAGAGGATCCACTGCTGGGAGGAATACTGCTTGTCCCTGTTGAGAACACCACAAAAAAAAAATTTAAATCAGTCTTCCAAATGGTGCGGACTTGTAATTATGTACCCAATTTCTTTACCAGCAAGAGGAACTGTTGGCTTTGGCAAGTAGATTCTGGGGCCATTTTGTGAACTCTTGGCATCCCAGATGCGACAAGTTCCATCATCTGATGACCTATATATGTTAGTAGATAGCAAATGAGTAACAACCCCATAAGGATTTAGATCAAAGCCTCTAGTATACTGTCCACAACCAAAGCACTGCTTAATGAAAAACATTAGAAAAATTTAGCCAAGAAACTGAGAATTAAATTCAAATAAAGGTTAAAACTTAGATTCCAGTTTAAATATAAGCTTAACTATTGAACAGAAGCGTATGTGAACACTAGTTAGAAAAATAGAACGCAGTACGCACGATAAAAGATGATATTGACAACCGGGCCTGGGACTGAATGTGATGGCTGTAACTGCTCCTGTATGACCCCGCAAGACTGAAATTGGATATCCGTCTGGCAAGCGCCACTATAGTAGACCGATAGGAAACATTATCTATCAATGATAGGAAGTGCAATGTTAAACACCTGAAGGTAGGGTGAGAGAATCTTACAACTCTAATGATGAAATCATTTGAACCAGAAGCAACTAGAACACCATTTGAACTTACAGCCAAATCGGTGATATCTCCCTGTGTAAAAGACAACCAGAAATTTCTTAAGGACGATGACAAGAGAATAATCGTGCCTACTGTATACTTTTAGTACGCTCATGGATGTGGGTTGCTTGTTCTTTAAATGTAGGTATAAACTTACTTCGTGTCCCCGGCAGCTGGCCAAGCAAAATGCAGTTTCCATTGACCAAATCTTGACAAGACGGTCATCTGAACCAGTAATAACGTACCTCCCGGAGCGGTCAAATATAGCTACAGATGTACAAGAAAAGCTTATTTTCTGTTTATTATTTCATTGATCTAATTATAAATAGCTGGCATAAAGAGCTTTTTAAATTTGCAACAACAAGTAAGAGACGATTCTAGTCCAGATTAGACGACCTTCCTGATGTCTAACAGCCTTATCAAGTTATCACGCAGTTCAAAGATTTGAAAAGGGTAGAGTTCACCATGAAAGAAGAACCCTTATTTTGGCTCCAGGGTTCCAGCGAGAGAGCAGAGTGGCCAACAAGAAGCCCCCTCTCTTTTTTTGGCTAAATAGAAGCTCCTTATTTTCTAACAGTAAATTAAAGAATCTTTTACAACTGCAATAAGAGAAAGAGAAGAAGAAGAACAACAGATTCTCCATGGGAATCATGCATCATTTCAATTTGGCAAAATAAATCAGAAAAACAAAGCATCATCAACTATGATATTTTCAGCAAATCAATTAATGTAGAAGTTCAATCAACAAGATCGAATAATAGCAAAGCGTACCACAATAAACAGCAGCCCGATGTCCCCTTAACTTTGTAACTTGATCCATCCTCTGCACAATGGTTGATGGCTTAGCAATGGCAGAGCAAGCAGATCGGTTTGATGAAGCACGATGATGCTTTGCAAACCCTCCTCCAATTTCTCTGGAAATTGAGTTTTGCTGTTGCAGCAGCAAAAACAGTTGCGAAGAGTAGCGGGAACAGCATAAGAACAACTGCTATTAGGCCTAGATCGTCGTGCTTGTACCCGTAATAGCTTCCTAGGAAGTCGCGGATTGACGTGCTCTGTCAGACCTATAACGTTGGTATTCCATATGAACCGCCGGATTATCACAGCAATAGTCCAGTAATTAAATCCAAGTAATGACTATACAAGTGAAATCAGGAAACAATTATCTTAACACAATCAAACCAAGCTGAGTAAGCAACTAAGACAACAACACCACCCACCTCATATATTCACCATCATCCCTTCAAGCATCACTTGGGGGCACATGGTGCGGATAAGAGCCCCCGTGGAACCCAAACCCGCTCTGATTACCATTCCCACCGCTGTGGTACCCATTGAACTGGTGCGAGTCCGGGCAGCTGCCCGAGGACCTTTTTGATGTTAATTAGAATAAGTATGACTCGATTGGTCGATTTTTTACCACAGAGTACTAAAGTGATTTTGGGCGATATCACAGGGTACTAAAGTGGACTTTTCCCTTTTTTAAATGTGATAATTGGGGGTAAGCAAAAAATCAGAGACAGACAAAATTGACACTGACGACAATACCGATACCGACGAAGCAATGTCTCTGATAGACGAGTTTCAAAAAATTTATGATACCAAACAAAAATAACCGATCACTTTTTAAAAATAACAAAACTAACCAAACCCCGGTTAACCTTATCAATAATCCTATTTTCACCCCATACTAGTAATCCTATTTTTAAGCGCTCTACGAGGAGGAAAACAAAATCAAATATTCTTCAACAATTAATTACTATGTCTAGTATATCTGTTTCTGGAACCATCTAATCAATTTTGTAAGACATACATAGATTGTAAAACCAAAATTCTAATCACTCCAAGTTAAAAAAAAAACAGAGAAGAAAGTTGTTAAAGTTTATTCAAGTGCATTCTCATAAATATGTATATCCATGTAAGAGAGACTTCATTTATAGAAGAACAGAGGCAATATGGATAAAACCAGAGGTCAACTTCAAACAGTGTAAATAGTGACATGTAAGCGAACTTTAGACGTTGGCTTTTTAAACAAAGCCTGTGATCTCTAAAGTGTTCAGCCCTAATGAAGCTAAAACAGTTAGAAATGAGTCCCTAATCTCCCATCAAAAGGAAAGAAAGAAAAAAGCCTTCCTTTTATGGGACATCTACAGATTGAGGTTCATATCTTTAAGAAACACATCAAACTTGTATAGGTAAAGAAGAGGCGATGAAGATGAAGCACGGGATGGCCTACAACTTGGACAATTTTCTCTCAAACCAATCTGATAAGTGGCGAAGCTTGCTCGATAGCTCACCGTTTTCCTCATAATACTTCTGAGCATTGATCAGCATGACTTGAATGTCATGCTTCACGGCTTCTACGGCCCGATAATAGTTGTTCTCCAACCTGGCATAGATATCCTCAGGACACAACGGAACTGGATACCTGCGAGGATTGCAATCATAGGTCATTTGTACTGCACCAAGTACCTTAAATTGATGTATTCATGCAAGACACACAAGTTATGCCAAATTATTTCCCACAGAATATGCAATATCAAAAAGCGGTGGTGACCTTGTACATCGTTTCTACAGAATAATCGTGATGTCCATCTTCTGGAAATATATTCTATTAGCAGTCAGAACAGTGAGACCAGAAACTTTGCATGAATGATTTTGATTAAAAGAAAGAACCGGAATACAATTCTCTATCGTGGTGAAGAAAAAATAAAATTACCAAGACCTTTTGTGATGAATAAACAACAATATGGCAGCTGTAACCACCAGATATGAGGGAAAAAAGAAGTTGAAATGTGGGTTCGGCCATATGGGGATCCTAGCATAATAATCTGTAAAGAATCCTTCCCCTGGCTCATTATTCGATGTTGTTGAATGCCGATGGGGTTGAAGAAACAAAGCTGTGCTTTTGAAGTTACTCGGAGATACCTGTTACAGAAATCCAACTTTATAACAGCTTCATTCAACTTTCTGACTCCATAGCGATCCTGCAATACAAATTAATAGAACTTGAACGGATCAGACCAAGAAGAAAACAGTGTTCCATAGCGAGGTTTAGCTCAATAATTCCAATGGCACTCTATATGTGATACTCAGAAAATAAAAGGAAGAAAAGTGGCAGAAAATAACCTGATGTACTCCGACAGACTGGTGCAATCTATCAAAAAGAGATAGCAGCTTCTCTCTCTTCCGAATGTCAATCTGAGGGTGCTCACATTCAGAATCAAGATCCTGCAGCTCCCATGGACTGTGTCGATATTCATCGTTCGTATCAGTATACTGAACAGTAAATCTTTCCCAAGGACTATCAGGGAATTGAGGTGACTTAGCCTTTACAGACTGAATCCAACCTTCCCACCACCTACCACCTTCCCCATTTTCATTCCTCCACCAAACACGACACATTTCCTTTTGAGTCCAGTTTCTATTAATAGCAGCATCAAACCTCTTCTTTTCAACGATAAAATCAGGAAAGTCTATCAGTTCTGTCAAAGTTAAAAAAAACGTTTCACCAAACACATCGGACGACGGATCCACAACTCTGAATTGCATCTTACAGCAACTATCTCCAGACGCAACAAAGCCATAATTGAGGTTTTCAATCCTGCAAATTTCGACAGCTTTAAGACCCTTGATGCAAGTCCAAGGGACTCTCTGTCCTGCAGGGTTTGCTTCAATGCATTCCTGATGACCCTAATTAAGTACAGAGGCAATTACAAACAGTTTAGAACTTGAAAATCAAACTACAGAAGGTCTGAGAGAGAGAGAGAGAGAGAGCGCGGAATGGGTTAAGGTAACAATATACCTGTCTTAGGTACACGACTTCATCACCTAATTGAGGAATGTATCGGCCTCCTTCCTCATGTTTTGACAAAATCAGCCAAGATAACTTTCTTTTAGGGGGTCCAGAATTTCGTCCCTTTAAAGATGTCAAGTTGCAGGAAGGATATAAATCCTGCCGGCTTCTAGAACTTGAACCCAGACTCTCAGAATTTGGCATTCCTTCAGAAACGAAACGGTTGCCTACATTTTCTGGCACCCTGGTCAATCCATGGCCAACCTTCACTGTAAATACATTGCTCCCACAATTCAATTCTTTTGATATAGCCTTCATGGATCTTGTTCTACATGGAAGAGGAGATGGAGCTTCCGAGCAGCCAGCAGCTGAATCCAGACGGCCAATTGCTTTGCATGAATTTTCTGCCTTAACAGCACCAGAGACTCCAGAATCTTCCACAGCCTCATGTGGTTCAATTTTTTGAGGATGGTTCCGGTAATTTAGAGGCACAACCACATCAGCAAAATTTAATTTAGGAATCCCTGTTTCTAGTGAGACAGGTTTTATCTTTAATTTTATTCTGCTAGTATTTACAGGTTGCAGATTTTGATTCAAGTTCTGATAATGCTTTACTTGATCAAGTTTATTTGTGGTTGGTAAATCAGCATGATAACCTTGATCAGGTTGGCGGATATCTGTGTCGTCAATATCAAAACTCTGACCACTGGAACCAGCCAAAGCATTAGGTTCTGATGCCACGTGCTCTTGTGACATTGAAGAGATCAGCAAAGATCTGCATATCCTATCAGGAGTCATGTTCTTGTCCATCAGAGCATCCTGATGCTGTAATGCAGTAGATTGTAACTGATTCTCTTCCCTGCCAAATCGGTGAAATGCTTCCGTTATCATGAGATTGAAAGGTACGTGCAACTCATTGACCAAGGAAAAAGGGAAACAAATTCATGAAGAAGTTAAACATACCCGGATGGATGAATTTTTCCTTCCTTTTGGGAGTCAAAGCCAGTTTGGAAACTACTGGAGGCTTCAACTGGAATCTCTTTTCTTGAGCTTGAACAACTGGAACCATCTGTCTGCAATCCAGTAATACGAAACTTAGTGTGGTTTGGCAATGGTTTCACATCAGACATGCCAGTAGAAGATGAGCCGGGGTCTTTGGGGCTCACTCTGATCCCTGTTCCCTGGAGAAGCCCAGTAGATGTTTTCATACAACTTCCCAATTTTTCACCAAAGAGATTGTCTATTTCAAAAGGCACGGGCCTTTTAGAAACGTGCGATGGAAGTCTTATGATCAGCTTCCTAGAATCACTGATAGTGGGATGAGATTGAGGAAACTGGAGAATATCTTCAGCTTCAGTTGCCATTTTTTCCTTCATTTGCATGTCCTGCAAATTTCTTTTTGAATAGCAACCATGTGCGTTCAGATATTGCGGCTCTGACTCACAACTGGATGCATCAGCTTCTAAAATGTCTACATCATCTCCATTGGAAGAAATTCCTGCTTCTCTGTTGCGCTTGTCTTGGGCATTGCGGGCAGAAGCTCGCTGAGGTCGGAATGGTTTTGGTTTTAAACCCTTTCCTTTCACAACTTTACGACCAGTTCTCAATTTTTTTGATTTGTTGCTTCCTGATATCTGTGCATCACAATCACTAGAATTTCTCTTCTTTACTTGTTTGCCAGAAGCAGTCATTTGCTGAACAAATAAGAGATTTACCTTCAGTAAAAAGTATCATAATAAATAAGAAAAGAGAAAAGTCAGACAAAATACCACTTCAGGTTTAAGTTTCCTTCTTGATCTACGAACAATATTCTTCTGCCTACGTTCAGCATCACTGTCCTCTGCACTAGAGCGTGGGTGACTAGAGGAACTATCAGAAAAACTAGCTCGCTCATCTTCACTAGTAAATTCCTCGGCAACATTATACTCCGAGTCCGTATCATCATGCACGACATCATCTTCTGGTTCCCAGTTCATGATATCTGCAAACTGAGCTACAGGTTCAATTGATCTATCCCAATCTTCTAATGGAGGCATTTGATAATCCTGGCCCAGGCTGAAATCTGAATGAGCGACAAATGGCCTGGATGACGAATGCCACTCAACACCAAGTATACCGAGTCGACGCTTCTGGAAAGTTGTCTGATAAGGTTCTGGATATGGCATCATACCTGGAGTCCAAACAACACATGCAGTGGAATTTAAAATCTCAGAAAATTATTGTCCTTGAAAAGAGAAAATTAGTAAACTATATCACTGCAATTAATACGGACAACTAGCACTTTGCATTTATCCTGACCCGCTTCTTTCAACTAAAGAACCCCCATACACAGCAGGATTACTTGATCGCTAATCTAACCATGCTGTTTCAGTTCTAAGATAAAGAGTTATTGCCTCCAATAATATACTTTTGCAAGAACTAATGCACTTTATCAGCAGTATCTATGAACGGACAGAAAATTATCATAGAATTCTGTGCAAGCCTCAATCCTAGAGCTACACCAGAGTATAACACAAGATGAACATCCGTGCAACAGTTAACAAGCAACATACTACTTGTCAAAAATGTAGCCAAGAAAAATGAGCTAATTCAATAGCTTTAACATACAAAGTAGATGGGTTCTAGTATAACTGGCCACTAATTGCCTATCGTCTAACTCAACTGAATATCGTTAGAGCTTGCAAGAAGTGTATGAAGGTTTGAAAACATACTTGAATCACAAAGTGGGTCTTGCATATTCCTTTTATGAGGTGGAAGCTGTGTCTCCTGCACAATAAGTGAGCACATATTGACGAATGGAAAAACCTCGTGACATTTAGAGTCTGACATCATAAATTCATTCAATTCACAAAGCGTAGGAATGAGCAAATCCTCTCCTCACCCCCTGCACTAGCCCAGAAGTGCTTGTGGAGCACACCATTTTGAATTGTCAAGTCACTAGGCAAGGCTATCTTGACAGATCCAATAGGTTAGTTACGACTTCCCAGTGACCTTCATTTTTGTTTCTCAAAATTGAAGAACAGAAATTACATTAATCTCTACCTATTAAAAGCAAATGCTTGGGAACTCTACAAAACAAGTTACATCTTCCATCAAAATTCAAAACTTGGATTGAGTTTCACATTTAAAATTCCAGCCTACATTCATATACAGCAGCAAAGTAAACCTAGGTTCAAAGGAGAAATGTGAACTAACCTGATCAAGAGCACTTCCAGCAGTATCATGTATAAGGGGCCTATAGTCCCCTAGGAAGAACTGAGTACCAAAAGAACACAGTGTGGTCATTGTTTTATATGCAGGAAAAAGAAATTTTTGAACAAAGTTAGCAAAGCTTTTCAAATACCTGATCATATTTGGCATCACTTAGTGCTTCACCTTGCCCGGTGTTAATCAAGTGAAGATGGCCAACGTCATCTGAAAGCACAATTGAAGTCCCATCCCTGCATAACACAAGAAAAGAAGATTATCATTTCTTATAACCCAGAAAACCTTGCCAGAAGTTCTCCAATAGAAAGAACAAATAGAACGATCAATTGGTTAAAAGGGAAAGAACAGTAAGTTAACTAAATAATCCATAAGGAATAGCTATACAACTGAATGAAGCAAGATAAGACCACTTTATGATGAACAGTATCAAATCAGACGCGTTTGACTATTGCAAATTACATGCCAACAAAATCTACTCCCAATCTTTGCCTCACTTGAAGCAGCATTCAGATGATATTTCCAGTCTCCACTTCGTTCATTTTTGTAGCATCGCACCGAGATGCAGCTAGCAACATCTACATGCGAAGAACAAAGCTTGATAAAAAACTTAAAGGTGTGAATGACTAATGGTAACTAGATTAATTGAAATAAAAAAAATCATTGGGAACTATGCGCCATGAGTTATTGCTTCCTGCCAGCAAAAGAGGCAGGGAGGCTGGGGTGAGTGCAGAGGTATTTGTTTTGGCCGGTTAATAAAGTTAAACTACAAAAGCAGAGTTCTTATCTATATTAAGATTTGTATATGTTTGAGCCCACAACCAAATAAACACAGATTTAAAGTTACATCAATCTTCTTGTTGACATGACAAGCAGCATAAACATTTGGTATTGTTTTACTTACGGAGAAAATTTTCCATCAACCAGCTTAAAGGGTCCAACTTCATACGTGTGAAGAAGAATTCCTTCCCATATCTACAAAATAAGACAGAGGTCAACATGAATAGTTGCAGAAATGACCATCTGCCAATGCAAACATATTTAAATATCAAGCCACTAACTTACATCCCAAATTTTTGCGCTGCCATCATAGCCAGCACTCATAGCTATCTTTGGGTTGAAAGGATGAACATCTAGAACATAAGACTGCCATGACAAGAACTACCCAGTCAATATGAGAACATCAGAGTATGTAGAAAATGAGACATGATAGACATCAAACTTCATTCAATGCCAATAGCAAAGTAGTGGGTGGAAGCAAAAAGGACAGCTTTGACGTCAAGTCGAGTAGAGAAGCCTTGAGAATATTAGCTCAATTACGGAGTGTAAAGTTTCAAAATTTTTATTCCACAAATATCCGAGTACAGCTGAAGGTCGAGACCTATTAGAGTAGCAGACAAAGTAATTCTCCCTAGGTGATAATTCAAAAATAATTTACATGAGTGGATATTTTCTTCAACATAATGGATAACACTGTCAATAGTTTTGAGGCCATCTCCGCACTAAAATTCATGACCACCTGGTCACCAACTTAACAACATGATGTTGCAGCCAGAAGCAACTCTAAACAACATTACTTCGGTAAGATACTGGAAAAAAACACCTACGACTTGGAGCATCAAGAAAAAGAAACCTGGGTACTGAAAGAAGCAAAAAATCAGGGGTGGCATACATCAAAGAATCTTGTCAATGATGGAAGTGAGGATAATAACTGAAAGAAGCATTTGAAAAAAACTTACAGAAGCAGTGTGGCCAATCAAAGTATGCACTAAACTACCATTTTCTGCATCCCAAATGCATATTCTGCAATCTTCAGAGGAAACAGAGGTTACCAGTAGAACACAAACCAATTCAGTCAGACAAGTGAAGATATAGAACATGATTGTCCACCAGATAAAGTGAAAACCAACTCTGAGATATAACATCATGAAGGGAGCAGAGACAGCAAAAGAAACTTAAAAAAGCCAGTAGTTCAAGTGTCACTAAGTTCGCTTCCAGGCTATCGATAGTATCAAGTTCTATTGCTACAAAATTTCAGCTCCTGGTGGCAGAAATTCCACAAAATTCTTTTATGAATTCAACACCAAGGCTCTTCGGCAAGTATCTTAAGATCCATGAAAACGGCAATGTCCCGAAGGGAAAACAAACAAGTGAATGCTGAATGTCAAACTATATCTAACCGAAAATATGAACACCAATGGCTGGTGGTTTGAAAAAAATGTGCGTTGCCAGATATTGGAATCCGAAAAAGCAAATCTATGTTCCTTAATGCAATAGCAGGGCTGAACTGAGAAAACGAACAAGGTCAATGACTGAAAATATTACCCATTATAGCTGCTAGTACAAAGCGATTATCCAAGCTCCAAATGATCATATTAACACCACGAGGAGTTGGAAGAGTTCTCTGGCGCGGGCCTCCCCTAGGAGGCCGTGGAGGCAGCTGGGGGCCAGGAACTTTCATTTGGTACAATTTTGACCATCGCACAGGTTGTCCCTACCAATTTTGGCATTTAGGATGAGCACGTTGACATTAAAAGTTCCACTTGTTAAATTAAGACACATGATTCCAACAACTTTTTGCAGCTAGTCAAGAACTGAGGTTGAAAGAGAGATTTCTTAGTAGAGGATATGGGTCTATCAGAACTTCTGATAAATAATAATTACAGAAGTCACTCACATTGGATCTACGGGACCTTGGACTCCAAATAATGGCACTGCCATCACGGGAACATGTGACTATGTAGTCATGACAGAACCTGTTAAAGGTCTGAGAAATTAGTGCCTGCTAATTGGGCTACTTTACAAAGATAATGAGAGCATGTGCACACTTAACAACAGACTAGTAAGGATCATCAGTAGACTTACTGCAGATTCAAATTAAATATTAGAGGAAAGGAAAATTAGAATATACCAAGGATTTCTCAATTTCGGAAAACTATCCTGCTTAAGAATTTCCATATTTGCAAATCTTGAAGCCACAGCGCAGCCACTGCATATAAAAGTAGACAAGATATCATGTATGGACAACAAAGAAGCACTTTAAGTCCCATTATATATCCATGGCCTTTTGTTCATATTGGTAACTGTTGGTATGCAAGAGGCTCACTAACCTGAACTGAACATAATTAACGTCATTCTCATGGCCAGATAATATATCTATCTCATGAATTGGTTGATCAGACTGATCTGTGCTAGATACACAGGCCCTCCAAACCTGCATTGATATCTCAATCTAATGAGGACATTGCGTTGTATTCCATCGAATAGTCCGATATTAGAACATCCTATGGTAAAATATCAAACACAGCCACAAACGTAAATAAGAAGTTATCAAAACATAAGGAGTTCAACATACCCTTGCAAAAGTGTCAGAGCTACCGGTGACAAAAGTGGTTCCATTGGCATTGTAAGCACACCAAAGCACCCGATTATTCTGAGGAGGAAAAGAGGATCCACTGCTGGGAGGAATACTGCTTGTCCCTGTTGAGAACACCACAAAAAAAAAATTTAAATCAGTCTTCCAAATGGTGCGGACTTGTAATTATGTACCCAATTTCTTTACCAGCAAGAGGAACTGTTGGCTTTGGCAAGTAGATTCTGGGGCCATTTTGTGAACTCTTGGCATCCCAGATGCGACAAGTTCCATCATCTGATGACCTATATATGTTAGTAGATAGCAAATGAGTAACAACCCCATAAGGATTTAGATCAAAGCCTCTAGTATACTGTCCACAACCAAAGCACTGCTTAATGAAAAACATTAGAAAAATTTAGCCAAGAAACTGAGAATTAAATTCAAATAAAGGTTAAAACTTAGATTCCAGTTTAAATATAAGCTTAACTATTGAACAGAAGCGTATGTGAACACTAGTTAGAAAAATAGAACGCAGTACGCACGATAAAAGATGATATTGACAACCGGGCCTGGGACTGAATGTGATGGCTGTAACTGCTCCTGTATGACCCCGCAAGACTGAAATTGGATATCCGTCTGGCAAGCGCCACTATAGTAGACCGATAGGAAACATTATCTATCAATGATAGGAAGTGCAATGTTAAACACCTGAAGGTAGGGTGAGAGAATCTTACAACTCTAATGATGAAATCATTTGAACCAGAAGCAACTAGAACACCATTTGAACTTACAGCCAAATCGGTGATATCTCCCTGTGTAAAAGACAACCAGAAATTTCTTAAGGACGATGACAAGAGAATAATCGTGCCTACTGTATACTTTTAGTACGCTCATGGATGTGGGTTGCTTGTTCTTTAAATGTAGGTATAAACTTACTTCGTGTCCCCGGCAGCTGGCCAAGCAAAATGCAGTTTCCATTGACCAAATCTTGACAAGACGGTCATCTGAACCAGTAATAACGTACCTCCCGGAGCGGTCAAATATAGCTACAGATGTACAAGAAAAGCTTATTTTCTGTTTATTATTTCATTGATCTAATTATAAATAGCTGGCATAAAGAGCTTTTTAAATTTGCAACAACAAGTAAGAGACGATTCTAGTCCAGATTAGACGACCTTCCTGATGTCTAACAGCCTTATCAAGTTATCACGCAGTTCAAAGATTTGAAAAGGGTAGAGTTCACCATGAAAGAAGAACCCTTATTTTGGCTCCAGGGTTCCAGCGAGAGAGCAGAGTGGCCAACAAGAAGCCCCCTCTCTTTTTTTGGCTAAATAGAAGCTCCTTATTTTCTAACAGTAAATTAAAGAATCTTTTACAACTGCAATAAGAGAAAGAGAAGAAGAAGAACAACAGATTCTCCATGGGAATCATGCATCATTTCAATTTGGCAAAATAAATCAGAAAAACAAAGCATCATCAACTATGATATTTTCAGCAAATCAATTAATGTAGAAGTTCAATCAACAAGATCGAATAATAGCAAAGCGTACCACAATAAACAGCAGCCCGATGTCCCCTTAACTTTGTAACTTGATCCATCCTCTGCACAATGGTTGATGGCTTAGCAATGGCAGAGCAAGCAGATCGGTTTGATGAAGCACGATGATGCTTTGCAAACCCTCCTCCAATTTCTCTTGAACTTATGGCATGCACCGGATTAGCTTGCAAGTTAGGCCCTCTCAAATATGCAGGTAGAGGCTTGAAATGCTTATCCATACTTGTATTTCCTGAAAATTTGTGAGAATGAGATGCTTTTACAAAAAGAACTCTAAGCAAATTCCATACTTAAGAAAACAATCCCTACATGAGTGACAAACATGTATATTTTCATCAAATGCACCACTGCAATTGAACTTGGGTTGATCTAACAGGTAATACTCACCACAACAAAGCATAGACCCATAAGACTCAACCAGGAAAAAATCATAATAAAAAAGAACTACGAGAAAAGAGGAGACTGCGAGCCTTAAAAAAGCTTCCATATTTCTTGTTGAAATGATTTTATGACAAAGGCAAATCCATAGAAATCCAAGAATCAAGTCTATTGTTCGCTAATAAAATTGGGAACTGAAGAAACAACCGCTTATTTAGTTTTTGAAGAAAACGGGGAGTTTCTCGAAGCTGAGCATACAATGCCTTCGACCACAAGCTCCAATTGTTACCTCAGTGCTGGTATAACAAACAAAACCCCTTCTTAAGATTGTGGCTATCATCAACAACAACTAAATTGAGTTCAGATCATAGGCAGAAGAATTGCCGAATGAAAGCCTTATCAAACTGCAAAGAGAAGCACTAAACATTCTCGCTATTTATTCACTCAAATATATTTTAATTCATCAGAAAATACATCACATGGGAGAAAGCAGATAACACCTTGGGTATGAAAAAATGACAAACCATTTAGAAGAGAGAAGGAACCAAATCCCAGAAGAGTAGGAGCATCGGCAGCATTTGGAGAAGCATAGGTAGCATCTTGAGGAGCGTTGGCAGAGTGTGGAGGATCCTCTACAACCTTCGGATGCCTGGGAACTGCTACGTTCAGCAACAGTTGCTTCAGAAGCTTTACCAAATGATCCTTCTCAATGTGAGCATACCTTAAAGTAATGCCAACCAAAACATTGTAAGCTGGACTTTGTAATTAAATTAACATCCATCAATAGTTGATAGCAAACTGTAGTTGCCAGAAGTTTATTGCATTTAGGATATAAGAGACCACGGGCATGTCTCAAGGCCTAAGCAGAGCCATACCAGATTAACAGCTCATTTAGAATAAAAGATGGTGTAAGCAATGCAGCGACTTGGTTACTGTGTGAGAACCACAAACTTGACACACTGGGCAATAATTTTAAAGAATTTCGTGATGTTCTAAAGAACTGGGAGGACCAGAAGTTACAAAGCAAATGTACCTTTCTACCAATTTTTCATAAGTTAAGGGAACAGAAAGACCATCATCATCGTCGTAAATCCCGCAATGTTCACCACTTCTTGAATACCAGGCATGATATCTTCTTGGAAGAAGATCATACTCAGAAAGTTCCATCCATAGTTGCTTAAGAGCCTTCTGGCACGGCCCATCAGCGAGAAACAACAAAATTAACAAATAAACTTCCCTGGTATCTATTGTTACATCAATCTTGAGAGCACAACCAGTTGCTCTCTCTTGCTGAAGGTGATCGTTCTCCATCGCCAAATGGAATCCAAGTCATCAATGCATAATTTGAGAGATCCTCACCTGACAGAACAAGAAGGCACTTTCACTTTGGTCTTTGTTTTTCAGTGCATTTGCAACTAGGCGGACAAGAAATACATCATAGCAATGCATCGACCAAAAGAAGTTAAAGGACTTAATGAAACAAGTAATCGACCATGACCAGAGACAAGTATTTAACAGTCAGATAAGCAGTGGTTCAATGAGGCCTTGCAGTGCCACCGAATCCTTGCAAAGGCCCAGCAAAAAAGCTAGACTAAACTCAGACAGAAATAAATCAAAAAGGAACAATCCAAAGAAAGCAAAATGCTAGGGTGGGATCAGCTGAGAACTCTATCAGCACAAATTTCTCTAGTTAAAATGTGCTACAGAAAAGATATGATAGCAATAATATGAGCTTGTAAACATAGTCGAGCAAAATGCAAGCTCAAACTGCAATACGCGGGTCAAAGAGAAGAGATGGTGGAATTAATTCACATGGCATGGTCAGGGCTTCATTTTTTTTTAATGTCGTCATCATGCAAACATAGATGAACAAGAGGCAGGCGTTTACTGAATCAGGAAAATTCCAAGACCCTACAGTGACTGGAAAAAGTTGCAACTGCAATGAGACAAATTGGGAAGCTGGAGGATGTTCCATACTACTAGAGCAACAACAAACCACAGTAGGATAGAAGATGAGGTAAATTCAGGAACCCAAGTGAGTCTCCGATATATGCAGCAGATGTACCGCACGTGAAGTGGTTATGTTATGCCTAAAGACGAACAAATTTGAGAGCGCATCTGTAAGTGGCAACCTCATTAATGTTTGTCCAACCGAAGTCTAACCAAACTTCAAAATTGCTGAGCATAACTTTCCAGGATCAAATTACCACATTGATTGAATGCTTAATTCCTCCCCAGGTGGCCGAGTGGGGGTTCATAATTAACCCGACTGTGCGGATTAAGCACAACCCCCAAAGTAGGGTGCGCGTGATCATGCACTTAGCGATCGATCTTCCATATCGGGACTAATAAATAATAAACCTCCCCAGCCCAGCCCAGTCCCAGTCCCAGTCCCAGTCCCCCTCCTCGCTACTAAATAACCGTCTTTCAAAAACATCATCGATCACTTACCACGAACAATAGATTCCCTCCAAATCCACCCCACCCCACCCCCAAGCAAACGATAATCATCGTACATAAATTAAGCACCAGCAAAAAAGATCCAAAGGAACAAAAAGAGCCGGAAAAATGGAAAACGCTAATACGTACGATGATGGGATTTGGACGCCCGCGAATCTCGGTTAGGGCTTCTCTTCTTATTTTGTTACTCTTTTCTTTTCTTTCTAAATTAAGTAACAGGCAGGGTCCCGAGGTAGCCGGCGGACGCGGATTTAGTTGGGCCAGATAATTTAATTTATAGCAAGGTTTTCAAAAACGACCCGGAGAGCGACCCGCTCTGCTCTCTGGGGTCACGGTCGAACCAGTCCGACCGCGTATCTGAATGGTCTGACCAAATTTTTTAATTTAATAATTTACATTAATATATAGGTCTTTACACGTGGGTCCTTCATGTATAAGCCATTTCACAAGTGGCCACCGTTTCCTTTCAATATTTATCCCTCCAAAAACATGGTTTTAAAACCCGGCCCGGAGCTACGACTCAGAATTCCTACCGTTTTCCTGGTTGGCCGGTCGGATCGGTCAGACCAAAAATATTTTTATTTTTAAATAATATATATATGTAGGTTAAAATATACTTATTTTTCATTAAAAAAAGTATACTTAATTTTTTATCTCTCCACTCTATAAATCTACTTTTTTTTATTTATTACTTTATAAACTTGTCAAATCAATTTTTTTCCTCGAAAATCACCCAAAAAAGTCAATTTCGCCCATTTTTGTACTAACCGGATTCGACCGGTCAGGGTGGACCTCAAAATCGGCCGGTCCAACCAAATTTGGTCCGGTTAGTACAGACCCCGGTCAAAAACCTAAAAACGACCTGGTCTTGTACCCGTTTCACGGTCTAACCGGTCGGACCGCATTTTTTAAAACCATGTTCATAAACCATCTCCTTGTTCTAAAAAACACCTCTTTTCTTCTACCCATAACCAAAAAATCCATATCTTCAATCTTTAATCCCTTTAAACCTCATTACAGATTGCATGTGACATCCATTATTTTTCCACGTTTTCTTCTGGACCAGATCATCACTGTTATGGTCTTCAACCATTTCGCCCAAAAAAATTTTCCTTCACCTTCTTCTCCCCTCACTTATGGGCTATGGCCGTCTTCAACCAGAGAGAGAGGCGGGATTTTTGTTGACTTAATGGCCAGCTCGAAGGAGAACCCAGATGTAACGAACTATGGACTATAGTGATAATAAGATAAAATGGCAGTACTGTTTTGTAATAGGTCATACTATAAATAGTAGACTAAGTAGTGATTGTTAGGGTATTGTTGACATTTCATATCACATCTATTGGAAACTGTCTTCTCTCCCAATTCCTCTCATTCTTTCTCTTCTATCTCTAATTCCCAATTCTTTTCCCGAATTCTATCTTCAAATCATAATCATGCAATTAGGGTTGTGACATCTGGTATCAGAGCTCGGATCATGGACAACTGTTGGAAGAAATTGGACGAAAATTTGGCAAGAATGGATGCATTGGTGGATCAGATTTTAGGGTTCCTTGACTCGAAAGGGCAAGATGACAAGAGCTTCTTGGGGCCTTCACTTGGAGCGACACTGGAGCCTCCTTGCCTGGGGTTTCCGACTGGTCTGAGGAGAAGTGAGACGGAGGCTGTCTTAGGTCGGTTGCCGCGACCGACAACGGAGGCTGTCCTGGGTCCGTTATCGCAACCTGTGACGGTGATTCTTGGCACAATTCGTGGCCGGGCCGACGACGAGGAAGGGGTTTTGGGACCGGGACCGACGATGGTTCAAGATTCCCCTGTTCTGGTTTCACATGGAGGCACAAGGCGTCTAGGTGAGTCTAATTCACATTTGAGGTTGGTTACCGCATCAGAGGCTGTCTTGGGTCCGCTGCCGCGACCCTCGATGGAGGTTCTTAGCGCGGGTATGGAGAAGTGTTACCAGAAGAATAACACGTGCACGAAGTGGAGGAGAAGTAGCAGTGTCGGCAATGCCATGAGGTTAGGCTTCCCTTCCTTCTGTAGCTTCAATCCCTGTTACTGGGTAAAGAAATGCGAAAGGTATTTGTTGCTCAACAATGTCGAGGAAAAACAATGGGTTGGTCAAGCCAGTCTTGTTCTTGATGAAGAAGTCGGGACTTGGTTTGACTCTTGGGTGTTGCAAAATGGGCTGGTGAATTGGAACTGTTTTGTTGACGACCTATGGCAAAACTTTGGAGAGAGTAGCATAAAGAATACTATTAAGAAATTCAACCATTTGAAGTAGACGGGAAGTGTTTGTGAGTATGTTCGTAGATTCGAAGAGCTTAAGGAAATGATGTTGTGGATAAACTCTCAATTCACAGAAAGGTATTTCGTTTTGATCTTCGTTGGAGGACTTAGCGATGCGATTAAACCCTTGGTAAGGGCTCATTCTCCTGAAAAGCTTGAAGATGCTATTGAGATGGCCATGAAGTCGAGCTCGTCTGACTATGACAAAGAAAAGCTGCAAGAGAGACTGGAGAAGATCTCTGGTGGTGTTACTGTAATGAAGATTGGAGGCATTAGTGAAGTTGGCTTGGGTGAAAAGAAGGATAGTGTAACTGATGCTCTCAATGACAAGCTATGTAAATATGGTTTTGAAGATCCGAAGAGAGTCGCTTCAGATTCCTTGCTTGGACAAGGTTTGATAGCTCTTGATAACTCTGTGAGGAACTTGGGTTTAGAGGAGTATGATTCTGCAGTAAGTGAAGAACATATTGTTGATCCTGAGATGGAGGAGGGGATCAAGAATCTTTTTGTTGTGAATGGTATTCCTGAGATTCTCGATAGAAAAATTGAAGTTGAAGCTCTTGAAGTACCATTCATGAATGATGATGTTGTCGGTCATGGGTTACAATTAGTAGGTGCTCCCGACGATACGAAGAGTGCAAATGCGGATCTTGATGATCATATTGCAGATGATTTGGTGGATGCTCATGCTAATATCAAGAATAAAGGGAAGCAAATTGTATTGGCGGATCAGCGAGATTCCGGTGAGAACAAGGGAAGTGAATTGGCCTGCTTGAGGGAGGATTATAAGGATGGCAAGGGTGCTCCTCTTGAGCTCTTATCCCGAATGTGGACGAATCATATACATGAAACCATAAACTCAAAGAAGAAGGGAGTAGTTGCTACTAAGCTTGGTTGCTTGCCTTGGTGTGGTGATCTTATTGACATGGACGTATGCGGAGACATGTTGGAGAAACATGTTGCTATTGTTGGAAAAGGTTCATCTTTTAAGGCTGAATTATTACCAACGAAGGAGACTTTGTTGAGTCAAGAAAGGCCTATCCTGGAAGTTGTCAATTTCATGAATTTCCTTGCTTCAGAGACTGATAGTGCTTTATTTGGTCATTATACATCGGAAGAAGATAGGATTGAAGCTGCTTTTGTGTACCCTGAATTACTATGCTTGAGATTAAGAGGCATTGTTGTTGGTACCAGTAATATGATGGATTCATTCTCAGTCATCACAAGTACAATGGACAGTGACTTTAGTGGTGCTTTTGTGAATAATGTCAGGTTGCAGGATGTCGTGCACCGTGGGAAACGTATTCATTTGGCTGCAGCAAGGGAGTTTGATTTTGAGTTCGTCTTTTGCAAAGGCTATAAACTCATTATTTTTTACCAACTGTTCGAGAGTGGCAGAAGCTTTAAAGGAACAGACTCGAAGCTGACAAAGACATCCAATATTATATTTCATGCCAAGAATGAGAGCTACTTTCAGCTGATGATGCTCGAGTGCTCGCGAGACAAAATTCTGCAACAATTTTGGCTCCAATGGCGATTCCAAGTTACCTATCCTGTTGCCACCAAGAAGGGACATCATGGGGTGTCCGTTATGCAAACTCGAGTTGCTGATTTTAAAGTACCTTGAACCTTGAGGACAAGGTTCTTTCGAGGGCGGAGTAATGTAACGAACTATGGACTATAGTGATAATAAGATAAAATGGCAGTACTGTTCTGTAATAGGTCATACTATAAATAGTAGACTAAAGTAGTGATTGTTAGGGTATTGCTGACATTTCATATCACATCTATTGGAAACTGTCTTCTCTCCCAATTCCTCTCATTCTTTCTCTTCTATCTCTAATTCCCAATTCTTTTCCCGAATTCTATCTTCAAATCATAATCCTACAATTAGGGTTGTGACACCAGAGAAGAAGAGAAGTAGAGAGAGAAGAAAGGGGAGACGCTAAAGGGAAGAGAGAGAAAGATGGGATTAGGGTTCTTTTGGCTTTCTAGAGTCCCAACCACCACAACAATTGAATCTGTCGCCGTCGAGTAGTCGCTCTGCGTCGGGAATCATCGCTGAATCGTCGTCGTCGGGGATTAGGGTTCTTCGGGGAAATGGGGGTTTCGTTTTCCCCTTTTTTGGTTTGTGAAAATGTCGGGGGGAGAGTGAGAATCTGGCAAAAAGTTACAAGATTTTATTTTTTTTCTACCAACCTTACGAACCCGTTTTTCCGGGTATTTTTTTGGTCGAATCGGGCGGTTCGACTGGATTTTGTCAGGTTCGTAAAGTTGACATTTTTATAGCAAAATTCGGTACGCCCTTCATATCGAATCGTGATCCGACTGGTCGGACCACGTATTTGATAACCATGATTTATAGGAGATTGGTGAAAGTGAAACGGCAGTGTAGTACTTTTTGGCTGTCTTCCTTCTTCTTCTTTTTTTTTATTTTCTTTTTCCACATTGTTTTCTTCTCCTTTATGGTTTCTAAGACTAAAAATGCTATTTCTCGTCACAAACAAGTTCCGTATTTATTTTCCTAAAGAGAAAAATGCATGCTTGGAAATGCTTTCCTGTGTCCGTAACGACCCCCTAAAAGGATACATTCGATTCCGGATTTTACAGATTTTCTTAATAAAAAACGTTAACCACAAATTGAATTGAAAATTTAGAAACCCCAACAATGACATCTTCGGAATTTCTTTTTGAAGAAAAATTTGGTGCATCCAGCAACATCAATATTGACCAACACAGTCTGTCTCATCAAATGAAAAAAAAAATCATCGCCACGTAGCTGTAACAAATCGTTTGGTTTTTTTTTTGTGGTAAACAAATCGTTTGGTTGATGATGTAAAAATTAGAAGTGTTAACATTTTTTTTTTCATTTTCTAATTTTTTAGAGTACATTTTCTAATTTCGTAAGTTTCAAATTGTGGGTAAAAGAATACCTATCTATCACAGGATTCTGTCTGCATCCCCCAAGACTTAGGATTTAGAGTTAACTCCTGGGATCTTAGGATTTTACGATTCACCATGGGCAAAACGAGTCAGAACATGTACAAGATCGGGAGTCGAACGGGATCGATGGAATCTGAGTGATAACTCCTGAGATCTACGAGTTGGAGCGATGGAATGTTTGTCAATGCTTCTAGAGGAGAGAGAAGGATAATGGATCATCCTTCGTTTAACATTTTAATAATATTTGTTATCCAGATAACTATACTTCATTTACTGTGTAGACCAAAATACAAAAAACTACTGTACTTTGTTTAATATTTTTTAATAATATTTGTTATTCAGATAACTATTGATCGATTAAAATGATTAAAATGACACGATTGGTAATTGTTGAGCCCGAAAATTAATAATCAAATTTATATTAATTAATATCTCTGAAATTAATAGTTTTAGAGTTATTTAAATCCATATTCATCCTACCAATTTTTTGCCACTTATTTCTTTTACATCAATTTTGATGTTTATTTTATTTTCTTTATTGTTCGTCAAACCACATTATGTAACCTATAGATATGTAGTGGATTACCATTTAAAAATATATTGAACTGAGGTTTTTGTGTGTAAATTTATAGTGAAAAAAATTTATGGAAAGATTATTAATCTTAGTTATTTCTATAATTTTATTTATTTGATGAATCTTACGATCCGTGTTATGATCCTACGATCTACGCTTTCTCTATGCCCAAACGATCTTTAGTGGGATCCCGATTTTGACAATCCTTGCTCCGAACCACACCACCTTCTTCAGCTTTTCCACCAATCAATTCAAACCGCAAGTAACCTCCAAATTAATTTCTTTAGAGGACACTAGCTTTTATCCAAATCTTCATACATTGCAAAATTTCTTTTTTAGATGTCATATTCTAGATTATTTCTTTTTTTTCTGTCCTTAGGCCAATTTTGTCAGTCAGAGTTGGTTAAATATCTGTACTCTGCAAACCTTAGCAGAAACCTCATAACACAAAAAAAAAATTTGAAGAGTGAAAAAATCCTGCTAAACAATCTTGAAAATGCCATCAACTCTAGATGGTCCTAGATTTAGTGCAGGAAGAACCAATACCATAGTTCACACAGCAGCTCAAGAATCGAAGAATCGGATGTCGAAGGAATGGGGATGTATCTGCCAGACATTAAGGGCTGCATATTCCTCCAAGCATTATTTCAGTTCAGCTTCACTGTAACCCTGTTCGCAAGCAACAACCGTTGAATCAGGACATTGTAACATACTTGTATTAGATTGGAAGACATAAATAGTCATAGGACCATTATGTACTTAGTCATGTATGGGTATAAATAGTATCCTAGAAATAATAGTGGGGTATTCTGGATATTTTTTATAATCAAACCTAAAGGAACGTATTGTTTCTCTCTTCTTCCCCTCTTCTCTTTCTATATTTCCCTCTTATCTCTAATTCTAGGGTTCTTGATCCCTTTTCTCAAATCAAGAACGTTACATGGTATCAGAGCCTCTCGTCCTCGGATGGAGAAGCTAATGATTCACAAGAAAGCTATGGCCGATTCAATTCAAGGAACCATCCTGAATTTGGGAAATCAGGTGGAATTTCTTGCGAAAGAAAATGGTGAGCGATGCACACAATTCGAGGAGCTTTGCGATCGTATGGAGACGATGAGCGAGCATTTCATTGAGCGTTGTAACTCGTTGGAAGCGACGTTGATGTCATTCATGACGTCGATGGGAATATCGCCGGTGATGGAGAGAGATTTCCCTTTGCTTCCTAATCCTCCGGGTCCTCCAAGGAACTCTCATCAGGGTGACTCTAGCGGCTCACAAGCTAAAGAAATTCGTTTGCAAGGCAATGCTTCGCAAGGAACGGTTGCATCGAGGCTAGGGTTTGGAGGAGTTTCTTTGCAAGGCAATGCTTCGCAAGGAACGGTTGCAGCGAGGCTAGTGTTTGAAAGAATTTCTGATGTAAATCAGAGGGATCGACTGCAAGAACAACGCCCTTCCTTTCAAGAACGGCCCGACAAGGTAAACCATCCAACTTACTCGCCTCTAAGGTCAACAATTCCTACGTCTCCTAGATTCATACCGTGTGGTGAGAAGCAATTCTTGAATGATTGCGTTCATGAGGTGGGAGACGGGGGATTAGTTGCAGTGATTCGTGACGGAAAAGTTGATTTAGGGTTTGTATCTTCGGATGTGAATAATAGATGGGTGTGGTGTTGTGAAGTTGTGAACATGTTGAATTCAAGATTTTTGGACAGAGGATATGGGATTCTTGTCAAAGGAAGCATTGACTTTAATCAATGGAAATTGGTTAGTGTAGTTAAGAAATATGTGCGAAAGTATGAGAAAATAAAGATCATTTTGCTGCCAGGAAAGAAATGGCAAGGAACGAGTGTTCTTGACAGAGTTGTGTATCCTATAGTTGTTGATCTTGATGTCGACATTAATGAAGATTTGATGGATGTTGAACTAGTTAGTGTAAGTTCTTTAGTTGTTGACTTTGATATCGACCGGTTCGATGTGAAATCTAAGCCACCTGATGGTTCGGAAGCAGCTAAAGTGTGGGAACGAAGTTTCTTAAGTGGAGTTGGGTGGAGACTTATGTTTCAGAGTTGGGATCCATGAGACCTTGAAGCTATCATTTATAAAGTTGATTGGAGGAACTATGTCATTGATGAAGTTGATTGGAGGGACTATTTGGTTATGACAAGCGCTGAATTAAACCTGATCATGACCTTGGAGAGAACCGAGAAGATGAGCACCAGAAATGGTGGAAGTGGCATGCCTGGAATCAAATCGATATGCATTAACTGTCTTCAACTGCAATTCATTTTGTTTAAAGCAGCACATGAGGTATTAGAAGAAGATTCTGGTTCAACAATCAATTCAGTAGATGCAGGTCTGAAATTACAGATGTCATACTTGTGTCATATTTTCCTTCTTGAGTATGTGCCATCCATTTTAAAGATCATTATGCTGACAAGGATTATAAAGTCATCATTTAAGGAAGCTGGGAAGCATACTAATAGCAGTGCATATGGTGTCCTTTGTGGTCATTTTCACGGCTTGTTGCAGAAGAATTCTGAATTTTATCCAAGCGTTGTAGATCTGCAAATTATGGCAGAATTATCGTATGAGGAGTTGCTGCAAAAACTAGCTGCAGGCTTGGAAATTGATGCAGTGGTGCAATTTGGCACGGCATCCTCTTTTGTTGCACCCTCGCAGCAGCAACTTACTGCACTACCGGGTATGCAACTTCCTGTTGGTGGTATACGAAGTGCTGCAATTGCAGGTTTAAGCGCGGTAGAGAAGATTGGCCCTATACGTATCAAGATTCAGCCTTTGTACATGGACAAAGTCAACAAGAACATTGATCATTCTATTGGTAGGGGAAGATTTGAGGTTGACTCTTCTGGGTTTAATGATGATCTAAATGTAACCATTCTTCAAAAGTTAATGGAGATTGTCATGAGCAACGAAGATGAGTTGCAGATATTAGAGTTTCAAGGAAAGGATGCCCAATTGGCAAATGGGCTTGACATGGTGTTCGCTACTGCCAAATTTGTCCTTCGACAGCTTCTTGCACATCATATATCTGCTATTCCTTTAGCAATCCTGAAGACTGTTGTTACGAGATCTTATAAAGCTGCAAAGACCATTGTTCCTGAGTTGCTGTTGCTATCAACCTTGAGGACAAGGTTAGATAAAGGGGAGGAGTTGTAACATGTTGAATAAGGAAGCTCCGGATCAAGGACGTGGCATTTTGTGGTTGGCTGATGGTTAGCGCTGGAAAAGTGTGTTTGCTGGAATCTAGTAGAATAGAGTCCATTGGACTTAGGATGTAGTTCTGGGCCAGCTAGTATAAATAGAAATACAGAAAAGTATAGGAACGATTCAGAAACTTTACCAATTCTAATAAAGAATTAGTTACCTTCTTCTCTACTTCTTTCTCTCTCTCAACTCTTCTTTTACCCCAAATATTACGATTAGGGTTCTTGAGCCCCAATCCCTTAATCCGGAATGTTACATGGTATCAGAGCTATTCATCCTCGGATCGATTAGCCAGTGGAGAAATACGGAAGAACAAGTGCAAGGACGCGATCAACGTTTGAGGAATCAGATTGGGTTTCTTGAAGAGAAAACCCTCGACAGCCGCGCACAGTGGAAAGAACTCCATAATCAAACAATGGAGCAATTCAACGCATTGGAGACCTCTTACCGTGAAGGATTTGACAGATTGGAGGCGACTCTAAAGTCGTTTATGGTCGCAATAGGGATCGATTTAGACGAGGTCCCCAGAGAATGCCATATCCTTCAAGAACGACCCCACGAGCTTAGCGTGGTGGAGAAGGGCGATGGAAGCAGGACACGAGGTGCGAGACCTCCATTGAATCTCCTAGCCCGAGAAACCCTTCACGTGGTAAAAAAGGTTGAGGAATCAAGCGGTTCGCAAGTAGGGTTTGCTACGGAACACCAGAGACACGAGCGTTTCGACTCATCAGAATCGCGACAGAGATCTGTCCACCACCAAGAACGCTATCAAGAAAGGCCGCGAGATGGACATCAGGGGGTTTTTACCCGGGCACATCACCCACTTCCAAAGGTAGACCCTCTTGCACTCCTAAGTCTTCAATCGTCAAGGTTCGACACTTCCCTTTTCTCTAGAATTAAGTCGGGTGTGTGGAGTCGGTGTCCTGTTACCCAAAAATTATCGGGTACTTCTCCGTGTGATCAAAATGTTAGGTTCTTCCCTTCGGATGTGAACAACGAGGGAGTGAACATGTACACGTCTTTTGGTGATGAAGTTTATGGTAATGTTGATGGTGTACACGTCTCTGTTCTTGGAAACGTATCTGTTCTTGAAAAAGTTAATGACTTGGTCAAGTTTTGCTTTGGTTCTGATGAGAATTTGACAAAATCTGAGATGGGTGAAGATATATTGCATCGGGGAAGGCCACCCGATTCTTTTACCAGCAAAGATCACAAAGATATGAACGCAGAAGGTGATGATGCCTTCAAACAAAAAGTGACAGATTCTGAAATCTCATTTCTTCAAGTCTCTTCCAAGGAAAATTCAGATTTAATTTCAATTGGTGGTGATTTGGTTGAAGTGCATTTGGACAATGACTTGCGTAGAAACAAAGTAGCTGAAATGGCATTTTTGTCATGGTTATATAAGCTCTTTGAATTACTTGACATGAGGAGGGACGTGCAAGAGATTTTCAAGATCACATCCTACGTAAGGAAGTTTGGAAAACTAAAAATGGTGCTACTTAATGTTGACAATAATAACCTGGAGAGGATTGTTGATATGTTCAGAATGGACTATGAACCCTTGGATTTGGATATCTTATGTGCGGAGGGAGTTACGTCATTCAATGAATTGTATGAAGATGTGGGGATGGTCATTTTCTGTGTCTTTTTGAGTGGTTATTACCAGTTTGTCAATACAAAGGTCGGCAAGGAATTCTCTAGAATAGATTTTGTATGTAATTTGGAGAAATTGATAGAGAGAATTGCCAAGCTAATTGGGGATGTTACTGTAATGGAAGTGGAAGCTGTAACAACAACAAAGCTTGAAGATCGCAAGCTGTGTATTGAGTATGCTAAGAATTCAATTGTTGTTGCCTGTGATCAATTGGAATTTAGAAATGGGAGTATAAGTATGCAATTGGGTGACTTCTTGGTTTTAGCTGAAGCAAGGCTGAATGACATGGGATTGGACAAAGAGAGAGTTGAAAGATCATTCCTTGTGTGTACATCTGACTTTTATGTTGCCAGAAGCCTGAAATTCCTGCAGCACTTAGATGTCTCAATTTATTGGCAGCATGTCAAAATGAGGTTACATGAAGGATATGAAAAATGCTTACTGTACGTAGATGCAAGTACTAGAAAACAATTAGATGCATTTGCAAGAAGGCAGCTTCTGGAACATCGTATATCTGCTATTCTAAACAAGAGTACAATTGAGGAGGAGCTCGAGGAACAACCAGTAGCCTTTAAGCGGTCTATTGAAGTTCTTAATGTGAAGAACAATGCTTCTGATCCTACTAGTGCTATACCTACATTGAATTTATGGGCTGCAAGTTATGAACACTTACTTGCAAAAGATGCACATTTGCCTATTCAAAAGGGTCGGCAGTTTATAGCACATGCCTTAAATTCGAAGTGCCATTTGGATCCAGATGTAGCACAACGGACAGCTTTAGCATTAGGTCTGCAATTTATCCTAGTACGACTGCTATTTTCAGTAGCAGGTCTGCTAAGTTTTGCAGATTTGCGAACTTCTGCAGGGTTGCAATTTCTTGCAGGTTTATCACATGGTTCAGCAGATGCAGGTCTGTCATTTGTGCCATCTAATACCTCTATGCATTCTCCTGCATATTTGTATTATACTGCAAGCCTACAATTAGCGTCAAGTTTTACCTTCCCTTTTGGTGAGCAGCAGCTGTTGGGGTATTTTATCTGGCAGCCGTTATGGACATCATATGCAGATGTGGGTCTACAATTTTGTGCAGCAACGATAGTAGCAGTACCATTTTTGATAGCTCCAGCACATGTCCATTGTTGCAGCAACCCGCCTTGCTTCTTGGTTGCACTATTGATTCGAATCAAGATTGGCGGAAGGCTATGATGCATCAACGAGTTCGTTGTTTTGAATTTGGTGTTCTTTGAACCTTGAGGACAAGGTTCTTTTGAAGGGAGGTGTTGTAACATACTTGTATTAGATTGGAAGACATAAATAGTCGTAGGACCATTATGTACTTAGTCATGTATGGGTATAAATAGTATCCTAGAAATAATAGTGGGGTATTCTAGATATTTTTGATAATCAAACCTAAAGGAACGTATTGTTCCTCTCTTCTTCCCCTCTTCTCTTTCTATTTTCCCCTCTTATCTCTAATTCTAGGGTTCTTGATCCCTTTTCTCAAATCAAGAACGTTACAGACATCAATTGATTCTGTCAAAAGTAGTTCAGTTCTTTGGCAACATAAAATTCAGACACCATATAATATACAGGAAAGAGCAATCCCAACTCTGAGGGCCAGTACGTTTGCTTTCTCGTGGCTGATACAAATTACAGTGAAGAGATAAAACTTAGAAATGTATAAGCATCGGCCACGAGAAAATATTATGAGTTTTTGATGTGTATTCTGTGACAAGGGATGCTAATAAAAAGAAAAGGTCAAGAATTGGTCGACAACTCGATTTAAGTTCTCCAAGGACCAAGCAGAGGTTTGAAGAAAACAAATATACTGACCTTTCTAGAAATCCAGTTGAAAGCATCAGCATAGCCAATATCCACCGTTTTATTTCTAGCCGCTTTCCCGCGCAAAATTGAATAGATATCGAAAATGGCATCCAAACCAGCTCTCTGACGTTCATCAGAATACAAGGAGAATTTGGACATCTGCGTTAACCTCAGTGCCTCATCCACGTCACTCTGAGCCACGGTTTCAGAGAATGGCAGTCTTGCTAAAGCCTGAATCCAATTGATTTTAAAGCTCATAAATCCCAAGTCAATCATATGTTATAAATGTCTAGAGGTTAACTCAACTCAAGGAAGATATAAGCTAGCAGCATAACGTTAGTTTCACCAGAAATTTAAAAAACCGATCTGTTTCTGAGCTGCAACTTAAAAGATATAACCCTAAACCAAAACCCAGACCAGGCCACTGGCAGATTTTGTAATCAACATAACGCTATCATCATGAAAAAGAGAAATCAAATCTATACAGCATCTCACTCAAACTAGGTACCTGGTAAATTTCGAAACCGCGGGTGTACACAGCAACCTGCATCAACGGCTTGACATCGGAACAACGAGTGACAATTCCAGATATCCTAACAAGCTGGCCAATATGAGAAGCCTTGACCTCTCTAATAGTAAATGGCGTCCCCTTTGAAGGTGCTCTAATGTACACTTGAGCGAAAAGGAAGAAGAAATGAAAGGAAGTAAATAAACGGCTAATAAAAAAACGAACAAGAAATGAAAGATAAAAGTGCTTACTTCTGTCGGTTTCCAAGTCGACGTCCTTCATGGTGGCCATCTGCGGATGCGAGGCGTGGCGGGCGGCGGGAGAGATAGAGTAGACGGCGGAGGGAATTGGCGCCAAATGGACATGGCAGGAGGGACTAATAACTGAAAAAGGGGTTTTTGGCGCCAAAAAACGTGTAAGAGCTACGATGTGGTCGGGACTAGGTTTATTAGAGTGGAACGGGCGTATGATATTTACACGTGGTTAATAAAAAAGTGTGGCTGCTGGGATTCGAGCCCAGGTCTCTACGGCCACAACGTAGAATTCTAACCACTAAACTACAGCCACTTGTTTGTCCTAACCGTTCTACTTGTATATTCATTATATACATTCCAGACAACACAGCCACAGTAACGAATTATTTGTAAGCTGCCGCATGTAACCGAATTGCGTCTCATTGGTAGAAAAAAAGTAAAGATGCACATTTAATTGACAAAAAAGGGAGCATATCCTTTGGCAATTCATTGAATCGAACAAGCAAGTATAATAAAATCTCTCTAAAGTGATATTATCGAGATCGGAGAAAAATATTATTTTAGAGAGGTTATTAGATAAGAGAAGTTTATGTTTTTTTCTCCAAAAATATTAAATTGAGTTTTTGAACAATAAATATGTAAATACCAAAAATTATTTAGTCTATATAAATTACCTAAAATTTAGACTTATAGAGTTATTCAAATGATATACTCGATTGAGATATTTTCTTAGAACAAGACGATAATCACAAGGACTATTCTAAAACGATTGAGAAGATGAATGATGATGTAAAATTTATTAAATAAACAAGTTTAGCACAAACTAATGTTTTACAATATTTTTTGAATTTGTAAAATATGTAAAAATATATGTATTTATTCAAAAATATCACTTTATGTAAAAATTAGGACCGAGATTTAGCACTAAAATTTTATGAAAAAGTATTAGTTATTACGATAGAGGGATTATTAAATTTTAACACTGGTCCCGACTCGGGACCGGGACTTTTTATCAATTTAGAAGAATTATCACTTTAGAGAAGATCACTTTACAGATGTTTTACTGCATAAGTTCTTCTAAAAAAAAAACGAACAAGCAAGTATTAGGATAGAAGGCTAGTCGAGTCACTTAAATGTCTATCCTCGTACCCAAATCAGCTCGTGTGTTAACAATTACTAAAGCATCACTGAACAAAAATTACTTAGCTAAACTAGAGTAGCCAAAACGGCAGCCTCTCCGGCTATATTACGATACACTACTCCTTGTAGTGGATTGTATATGTATTTTCTAAGTTAGTGTGTCTTTTTTATAAATACACTAGTGATAGGTTGTAATTTTTTATTTATATTAATAAAATACTTCAACTTATAAAAAAAATACACTACTCCTTGTACAGGAGGGACTCCGGTTGAATATTTTAACACCCTGAAGTTCCTGCCACAAACATAATTTCTCTTTTTTTTTTCCTGAGGAAAGGCCTCGGCTACATTACAATACATTGTTCATACATTGTTCCTTATACGGGAAGGATTCTGGCTGAATATTTTAACACCCTGAAGCTCCTGCCACAAACACAATTTCTCTTTTATTTTCTGATATTTTTATATTGTTAGTTACAAGTGTGATGAGTTTGTTTACATGTGTTCATTCTATTAAATCCATTAAATTCTAATATAGTAACAAGTTGATATCTGTTGATTTCATCGCACATTCCTGTCCTCATATACGTTGGTAAAATGAAGGACTTGAGTGAGAGTTGCCAATATTGGATTTATTCGTCTGCCGGTTTTCAGTGGACAGAGAAAAAAGGTGGCACTTGTTTAAGAGAAGAAAAAAAAGTGGTACTTTGAAGAGTCGAAGAGACCACAGAAGTGTTGGCTACAAGACCACCTCAACCTACACATCCCCAATTACGAAGCTGAGCGTTGCTTAAGCTACGGCCATTGCTTCAACACTAAAATGAGTTACCTCCAACGAAAATGGCTCTGAAACAGCGGAACAAAGGTTGCTTAAACACTAAAAAGACTGGGATGACCAGGAATTTCCGTCGCGGGGCATAATATACATACTTGTATGCACATGATTTACTCTCTGTCTGTGCAGTTCGATGCGGTACATGTCTGCAGTAGTGACAAATGCACAATCAGCAAAGATGCACCCTTGGATAGCATGACCTTCAGCTGCATGTGCGGTCTGGTTATTGAGCAGTTGCACTGCCGCCGGCTATGAGGGGTATACGGTACAATTTCTGGGGCTTTATGATCTGAATCCGTCATCTGCCTAGCGCATAGAATCCGCTTGCTGAACCGAACAAGGCAACTGAGCCATGTTGAATTCGCTGATGTTTGAAATACAAATTTACTGCCAATTTCACCGCCAGCAATTATGAGGATGTTGGACTTCGCGCCTTAGTCTTTGCTAATTTTGCTTGTATGAGTTTCTCCAAAATGGGAGGCTCCAAAGGAATTGGATCAAGACAGCGCTCTGTGACACCAACAATCACCTGCAATATTATAAACAAGATCACTCTGATGAATCACTAGCCACCAAATCTGAAATGCTAGTGTATATTAAGTCCTGATTGGAGGATATACAGTATAAGAAGTACTCTTTCTTGAAAGAACCTCCTCAAAGCGTACATGGAACAACATACCAGGCAATTCCATAGTCTACATGAAAGCGGCATAAATATCAGATGGTTAAAATAAGCTCGATGTCTTGCCTCATCAAGCAAAAAGTCAACAGCAGCTTCGTCGTCAACAGTGTCTTTCAGAGAACCTCTGAGGAACTGAATATCTAACTGAATTTGCTGGAATCCACTGCGGTTGAAAGTATGGAGTCGGACAAATTCTTGCAAGCTCTTCAAACAAAGTTTTAAAACTGTCGATAAAATTGACTCCTGCACGTTACAAGTTGTTCAAGTACTCAATCAGCAGAAACAGCCACCCCAGATCCAAAAATTGAGAGACTATCAAATCGACATCTATTGTGAATCGAAAGAAGTTTCTTGTAAAAAAAAAGTCAAAAGAAGTTACCTGCGTATACTCGACTTTTGTGAAAATTTCAACTTTTTGCTTAAATAGTTTGGCTAGGTGGCTTTCCAGGAGCTGACTCCTAGCTCTTTGAGTATTTGAGCGAGTAATTCTATCATCTCGTAGAGGATTACTACGGGAGGAAGTAGTGCTTCCGTTGCTTTCAGAGCGACGGTGCTTCCGCATGGGTCCTTGGGGTAAAATCTGCTTCACCTCAGTTCTGGTTGCTTCCAACTAGTAGAGCAAACTCCCAAGTAAGCATTTAAACAATCTTTCATTTGGCAGTTATGCTGAAAACTGCTTTTGGAGATTTACTTTTTTAAGAAAACTTCCCAAAAATACCCGAGTTTCACAAAAAATGAAATAGAACGTGGTCATCCACAAAGGATCAAATTGGATCCGATGGTCTAAATAATTGTCAGCTGGTTTGTTATTGTTAAAAGAAGAAGGAAAAAAGCAGGTTCTTAGCAAAGTTCCACAGAGCTAGTACGCACTGAAGACGGTGAAAAGAAAATGGGGAACATTAATGGAGAACAAACCTCTTGAAGAAACAAATCGACAAACATGTGAACTTCTCTGGGCTCCTTGTGCTATTACAGTAACAAAGTATCAAAGAAGTGGTAAACAAACTGCTAGGTGTTCCAACAATACAGGGGAAAAAAGAGGCATAGCTCAACTAACCTTGACCCAGTTTGGAGTAGTAAACCTTTTCCTAAGAAGAACCGACACTCTCTGAGTCCTCATATTGATGTACTAGACAACACAAGTAGTAGCAAGCAAAGGTTCTCAGATAAATGATCAAAATGAAAATCCACCAGAGCATGTGATGTGTAAAGCTTGCAACCAGAACATCCTTGTCCAGTTGTTTTACCAATTAAAAGACGGGAAACAGAAAATTTTCATCAAAATTCACGAAAACAAAAGAACAATAATTAATTCCTGATACAAGATGGACAGGCAATACAGTATCACCACTGTCCTCAACGAATGCTGAATGGCAACGAAGCAGGATATGCAGAAGACAGATATCACAGGCAATTTTAAACTGGTAACAAGACATTCCGACAAATTGCTCAGAGGAAGAAAACTGTTTGACTCACTTGGCGTAAAAATTTATCACCAGCTGACCGGAAGCTTTGGCAAATTTCAACAGGAACAAATGCAGGCCCATTACCACCAGAAAAAGACGCTGCTATTTCCTGGCAAGTGATGCACATGAATTGATATAAGACTTGGAGACTGAAAGAATCTTTAAGTATGGCATAGAGCACCTTGTCGAGGAATTTGCAATAAGATGCAACTACTACTTGCCTCGGTGATTCTGGGAATGGCAGCCTGTTCGACAAAGATGGAAAGTTGAGCCAGCACCAGCACTAGACCTGCTGGCACTTTATCGACATGGCTTCCCTCGGTCGAACTATGATCCTGGCCTCCTTGCTTGTTTCTACCAGACAGCGAGAAGAACCGTTCATTGAGTACCCTGAAGAAGTCTTGAAATCCTTCTTGAACACAATCAATTACTAAATCTCTCAGTCTGACTAGAAGCCCTGAGCTGTCGGTAAGAAGTTGGCGGAATGCCTGCAATAAGCACAAGTTCAAGTTACAGAAGACAACGAGTATAAGAGCATGAGCATCTAAATGAGGATGTATGTATGTACAGCATAGAGAGGAATAAAAGCACAAAATATTCAAAATAGCAACACATGCTGTAGAGATGCAGTAACCGTGAGTTCAAAAATGACATCTACCACAAAAATGGTAACAACTTCTATTAGGCCAATGAGTTTAATAACACCTCAATGTTTTGCAGTGCATAACAAAATCATGGGGTTAATATGATCTCCTTATACCAGTAAGACATCTACACTTCCTTGCAACACCGCATTTTTTCCAGCCTCCAGGACAGTCTGCAATGGGTTTTCTTCCACTTCTTTTTTCATGGTATTGAAGCTTAAGAGGACATCTGCAAGATCCACAGGATGTCAGACTATGGAACCATCCAACTTAGGAATTCATATTGAAATCCAATACAAGTAGTTGTTGAAAATCACTTCACATTCCTGGTCCAACAAATTTTATCAAAAAGTGAATAGGTTTTTAAAAATTTGGAAATGTAAACATAGTTTCAACATCCCCATGCATATGGAAATCCTTCGTGGACTTAAATCAAGCAATTGGGAATGAACCTTTCCTAAATTTTTACACTGACCTGAGATATTGTGCAAAAGGTCTGAGAATGCTTTTGGGATGTACTGTTTGACAACAGCCTCGGATGCCTGAGGACATCATTGGATGAAAAACTATAGATTCAGATTCAGGCTCAACCTTTGATGATTAAGGTACAAGATGAGAAAGGAGATGTGGTAAGAGACCATCGCTGTAGAAATAGAAGACTGACCTCCAAAGAATAATCAGGAAGAAGAGCCTCAGGCATCACTTCTTCCATCAAAAGTACATCTCTCCATATGATTCCTGCCCAGTAAGATTTTAACGATTTAGACGCTATCATGGAAGGCTATTGCCTATAAGATGAATCTAGAGAATACATTATAGACTAAAACAAAGCTCATATCAGTTCTAAGTGCATCAGAGATAAAGGGGTTCAGAGGGAAACATTTTAGTAGTGGTTTATATTTTGTAGAGGATTGTATTGTTCTCTTGATGTAGATGGGTGCACCACCTTGGTGCCTTTTAATTAAACTCTTGCTTATTAGCAAAAAAAAAAAAGTGGATTGGAGATAAGAGGCTGGACTCGTGTAATAATTAACAAATAATAATAGCAGAGTTCAAGAATGAGTCATCACACATAATATGACTACTGTGAAATGAAAGCTCTCCCTGAACAATGAAAAATAACAAAAATATTGAGCTTCCACTATCCTTCGTAAGGAAATTCTTGAACAAGTTAGCCAGCAGAATGCAAAAACCACTTTGCATGAGATAAAAGTAAATAGCATATGATAAAAGCTGTGTTGGCCAACCGGGAGATATGACAAAGAGAAAAGGTATAAAGTTGTGAAATTCAGAACAGACGTTTTAGCAAAATGAATAGAAGTTGAACCATACAGGGTACTCACCAAATACCCCTATCAAATTTTCCACTGATATCCCCTTCCTTATAAATTGCTTGGTGATTTCAAAATGCCTGGGGAAATGAATGCAAAACATGTTAAATCATTGAATGTTCGAATGCTTTACATATGTCAAAAGCACAAAGTAGAAGATTAAATTTACTCGTGAGGATACAATATACAACTTGGCAAAAGTCAGTGACTGCATCTTACTTGCTAATCAGCTCCAGAGAAAGTTTAATGAGTTGATCTTCAGACTCGGGGAAAATTACTCTGTAAGCTCTGACAGCTTCTGCAAACCCACGGACAGAAGCCTACAAACCATAAACTTGACTTTCAGCCAGGAAATGGAACAGCAATACGTAGACCAAAGCAACAATGACCAGACTTCCGGTTCCAGAACCATCACTGTTTAAAGAAAAGATTACATTTTTATCTTCTCAAACTTGCATCATGTTACTTGGCAAAGAAAAGGCTTACATCATGTTTTGTAGCACCAACAAAGTCGGCATTATCTCCTTGTTTAGAAGGATCACTATACGCATCAAGAACATCAGTTAATTCTTCCATGTTAAGGTGAAGGTTTTCAAGCGACTGCTCCATCTTTTCAAATAACTTGGCCTTCAAGTTATCAACCTGTTGCAAAGCAGTAACATTGTCATTTAATTCTCTAATTTAGAACTCAACTTGGAAAAGCTTTTACGTGAGAATTGATTCTCAAGGCGATACAAGTGAGAAAAAATGAAATCCTTAATAAAGATTAATCACAGGAGAAAAACTGAACCTAAAACTATGACAAGTAGCTCGACTAAAACGAAGTTTGGAAAAGAACAAGTAGCACAAACCGGGATATCCAGTCGATTAAGAAGTACAGCCGCCTCCGCCCTTGCTTGTATGGATTCGGAATCTGAGAATAGCTTCCCCTGATAAACGCATGATTCACATTAGTAATGAATTAGTATTCAAAATAAACTCACAGAGTTGATCCAACCTCAGAGCAGAGTAGGATTTCCTTGAATCCAATACCTAAGGTCCTAAAGTATAACGCTCCAAGATGAAACATGTTTTCAAGATGCCCAACTCTATAAGATGGCATTTTGCACAATTTGGGGCTTCCTACACCTCCAACTTCTTGGGTCCCAAGTAAATGCATTTCATTTGACTTGTATTACCAATCTTCATTTTGCGCATCTACTACAAGCAGATTAAAATCTAGAAAGTTTCCCTAGATTTTATTAACAAGCATGTGGGGGTGCACCCATGTACATCAAGAAGTAGACGCTATTGAATGATGAATAAACCTATGAGTTTACAGTCACATTATGTAAACTTGGTATGCCAGAGGCCATGAGAAAGGTGAACCTGTAAGTTTTTCACCACTGTGGTCATAGCATCTTCGGATGCTCGTTTACAATCTTGAAAGGATGAGTCGCCATATGCCTAGAAAATGAAGTAATGAGGAAGGAGAAGCTTAGTAGAGGGGAAAAACAACTTTAAAATAATAAAAAGAAGTTAAAGGAACACACAACTATCCATTTATCACAAATTTATACCCACACCCAACCTTGAAAATGGGCATTGCCCCAGTATAAAATCTGACTGCATCGGCGTAGGCTTCTGTTTTGATACACTTTCCAAGCCTAGTTGGTAGATCATATATGAACTGTACATTTTAAAAACACGGTAAAAGACCAGTTAATACTTTGGAGAATAGGAACAAATTTTGCAGCCAGTAACACTTGTTCACTATTGTTAATGAGACTTATTTAACATATGTATACAAAAACGATAGAACTGAGGCACGATCATGTCACTGACACCTAGCACAAAATTACCCATCACATAAATAAAAAATAAAAGATTTTAAGCACAAGACAACCCATTCAATTGAAGGAAAAAGTTCAACCAATATGACCAGACGTGCCGTAGATAGACGGAAAAAATTCAGGCAAGTAGAGGAACCCATTTCAATTCAACGAAACACACAAAGCATGTGCAACCCTAGAATGATACAAATCCATGACTCTGCATTCTGCAACAAAGAAGAAAATGATACCTGAACTTTCCGAAGAAGGTTACGAGTTCGATGCAGCTTCTCTATGTGTTCTCTCTTCTCAAAGAGAGACGTGTTCACTCCGTCACTCCTCGATTGTACAGTCAATATCTGGCAACAGTTGCAAACAGCTTACCAACCAAAGAGTAAGTGGAAGAAAAAGATGAGGCAGAGTATTCCCCTAACCAACCCTAAACAAATGTTCACTCATCCCACATTCATTCATTAATACCTTGTCTAGAAGATTTTCCATATTAGCTTCCATGCCAACAATATTACTTTTCATCCTGCCAGAAAACACTCAAACCAGTAAACATCCACTCGATCAAATGCCAAAACACGCTGATACCTAGGGGCACACAAGATTCATGGAGGTACCGTTTGATAGTATCCGTGGCGCTAATGAACTTGTTGTAGTTCTCATACACCAGCATTTGCAAATCCGTGTCGAGATTCTTAATCTCCGCCGCCATCTCGACATGCTTCTGCAGCAGCCCTTCCAGATTCGATCTGTGCGCCTTCGTCCCCCAACCAAAACAAAAACAAAACACGCAAATAAGCATCTAACTTCAACGTCCTCGTTCTAAGACCCGAGGCATTTCAATTCAACGGCCACTAACAAATCCTACATTTAACCGCTAAGTGCGAGATCAGAGCGGCACACTATCGGAAGAAAATAAAAGGATAAAGGAAAGAGGAGTACGAGGAGATTCATGTACTGGTCGGGGTCGAAGGAGGAGGAGTTGATGGCGTCCAAGGAAGGGAATTTGGAGGGGTTGGACGACGAAGAGGAGGGATCCGGTGCGTAGAAGCTCGACAAGAGGTCTCTCATCCTCTTCGCCTTGTCGTCCATAGGCATGCCGTCCGTGGCCATTCTCTCTCCAACTGGATCGAAGATTTGGCTGGTCACTGGATCGGGAGGGAGCTGGGGATGCTTGAGCTTTTCCTCTTTCTTCTTCTTCTTCCTCCTCCTACCCGTCTCTTTTGGGCAAATTACTCTGAAGTCTCTAACCTTTGGTCACCCTGCCCCTAGGGTCCCTGACTTTTGGAAAATGATTATCCCGTCCCTAATTTTTGATGATAATAGACTCTCGGGTCCCTGGAGCCGGAATATTCCTTTTTCTCCGGTGAATCCCCACTTAAAATGACCAAAATGCCCTCCCACAAAAAAAATTATCTTTCTTTCCCCTTCTTCTTCCTCCCACCTCCTTCAACCAAAATCAAAACTAAAAAACAAATCTAAATATTTTTAATGAGAATAAAAACTAATTAGAAAGAATCAAAACTAAATAGAGAGAATCAAAATTTTCATAATCGTAATTTTTAATTACCCAACGACGTCGCCTCAATGTTCATCAATAACTCCTATCCCAACCCCCAATAACCCATTCTCTCTCTTTCCTCCGCTTAGATCTATCTGTAATTATTTGTAGAGATGGAAACCTTCTTGTTCACATCGGAGTCCGTGAATGAGGGCAAGCTCTACGACCAAGTCTCTGACGCCATCCTCGACGCCTTCCTCGAGCAGGACCCAGACAACAAGGTCGTCTGTGAGACCTGCACCAAGACCAACATGGTCATGGTCTTCGGCAAGATCACCACCAAGGCCACCGTTAACTACGAGAAGATCATCCACGACACCTGCCGAGGTATCGGCTTCACCTCCCCCGATGTCAGCCTCGACGCCGACCACTGTAAGGTCCTCATCAACATCGAGTCCCAGAGTCCCAACATTGTGCAGGTCATCCACGGCCACGTGTCCAAGAAGCCCGAGGAGATCGGGGCTGGCTACCAGGGCCATATGTTCGGGTATGCCACGGACGAGACCCCCGAGCTCATGTCGTTGACTCATGTCCTCGCGACGCAGCTCGGTGTGAGGCTGACCGAGGTCAGGAAGGACAGGACCTGCCCGTGGCATCGTCGTTGCTGCTCTCTCCCGCCGCCGGAATGGAAACTCTCCCCTCATCTTATTCTTCATCGCCATCCTCAATCAACGGCTTTGATGTCCGCTTCTCCCCTCTCTCCATTGAAGTCCTTTCTCTCAAAACCCTAATTTCTGCGATTGGATGATGTGAGGTTCGCTGTCCTACTGATTTTGACGACACCGATTGCCCAGGGATGATTAGACAAACTAGGGTTCTTCTAGGTTGAGAATTGGGGCTTTTCCAGGTTGGGAATTTGGTATTTAATTAAATGTTCTGGTGTTTAGTTAATTGGGTGTTCTTGAGTATGTTCTTGGTGTTCTAAGGTTGAAGAAGGTGGGAGGAAGAAAATGAAGTGGGAGGAAGAAGAAAGGGAAAGAAAGATTTTTTTATTTTTTTGTGGAAGGACATTTTGGTCATTTCAAGTGGGGATTCACCGGAAAAAAAGGAATATTCCGGCTCTAGGGACCCGAGAGTCTATTATCATCAAAACTTAGAGACGGGACAATTATTTTCCAAAAGTCAGAGACCCTAGGAGGAGAGTGACCAAAGATCAGGGACTTAAGAGTAATTTGCCCTTTTAATTTTCTGTGTTGATTTGTTTTTCTTTTGCTTTCCCTTCTTTCAAATGGCCCATGGGCCCTGGATCGTGCTCTAACCACGGTCCACGTGCGAATTCTTGTTTTGCTTAGATGGTTAAAAAAATAAGTCAAATGTTCGACGAGAGTTAATCTAATTTGATCAAAACTTCTCAAGTAAAAAATAATGTTCAGAGGTCATGACTATCCCTCCGAGTGACTGTCCGATTTGGCCTAAGAATTCAAATATTTTAAATGTAAAAAAATATTATTGTGAAAACTTCGCCCAAAAACTCTGGCATGATGCAAGCGATGCCATCAATTTTACGGAGCCGGATTTGGTGGGAACTGGCTAGTCCCTACTCATGGGGACTAACCCAAATCAATATCACTACACATGCAAACCAATATCACTTCACATGCGAACTAATATCTCTTCACACGTAAACCAACCTCATGCAAATCAATATCATTTCACATACAAACCAATATCACTTCACATGCAAACCAATATCATCTGATAGGTTATTGACCATCAGATTTAAAGACAATCAAATCTAACGGCCCAAAATTTAGTTCCCACCTGGGGACAAATTTTTTTTAGTCCCCACTCAATCCATTCTCCAATTTTTTTACACCGATGCCACTTCCTCCTTAAAAGCAGCCAATAAAAAAGGGAAAAGTATCATTTAGTACTTTGTGATATCTCATTTTTTCTCAATCAGTGCATATAATTTAAAAATAATCAAACAGTTCCAAGTTATTTAAAATGTAATCATGCCGCTGTTCCTCTTTTTGAGGGATTTTTTTGAGGGATAAATCATGCTGATGTTCCTGAATAGTTGTCCGAGCCTGACTGGCCGTGGCGTTGGGCATCAGCTATAGGGGTGAGCAAGTCAACCGAACCGGACCGAACCGAAAAAATGGACCGAACTGGAACCGAAATCTTAGGGATATTGCAAACCAGACCGGACCGTACCTACTCTGGTCCGGTCCAGGTACGGTCTGGTCCGACCAAAAACCGGACCGGATTACCAAAAATTGAACAAAAATTGGGTTTCGGACCGGACCAAACCGGACTAGACCGGACCGGAAACCGGATTTTGTGTATTTTTACAAACCGGACCGGACCGTTTTTGTATTTGGTCCGGTTTGATCCGGTTTTTTTGGTCCGGATTGGTCCGGTTTGACATTTTCGGTTTGTTTGCTCACCCCTAATCAGCTACCATGTATTTTTTTATAGAATTTACATCAGCTACCATGTCGATATCAAACATATCATCATCCTAGTCATTTTCATGTTGCTACTTGGCATGCTACTTTGACAATGGAAGCTGATGTGAAAATCCAAATAGGACGGGTAGCCTCAGGTAGCTAGCTACCTGGTACCCAAGCATAATAAAATTTCAAATAAATAGGACTTATTTGATGATTTTTAAACTACAGCATATTGAAGTGTAGTTTTCTTATAAAAAATCCCGCATCTAACATTCTACCCCTGGCCTACCAATTAATCTCAAACCTACCCCAAACCTAATCCTCCCCTTTAAACACCCACGTCTCACATCTTCTTAGACCTTCTTTCCTTTCGCCACTCATCGAGTCCAGGCTATTTTTCTCATCTTCCTACTCTCCGGCCGATAAGGCTTTTCCCAATTCCCTCTCCCCTAGATTAGATCTACAAATCCGACGTCGTTCGCCGATTCTGAGAAGAGAGAAGAGAATTGGTAGGGAAATGAATTTACCGGTAATATGACTCGCGCCGGCGCCATGCGTCGAATCGGCCTCCTCCACTCCTTCTCCGTCGTCTTCCTCTACTGGTTCTACGTCTTCTCATGAACTGCCTCCCCCCCACACCCGCAAAATCCCCCTGATCTATTGCATGTTTTAGTTTTTCCCTAACCCTAATTTCTCCCCCACTTCTGACCAATTCCCTAACCTTAACCCTAATTTCACTCCACCGAATTGGGATCCGATCCTGCGATATGTCTGGAAGCCGCTCCGGGTCGGACTACTCCGACCCACAGTACGCCCACGTCGACGAGAGGAAGCGGAAGCGGATGATATCGAACCGGGAGTCCGCGAGGCGGTCGAGGATGAAGAAGCAGAAGCAGCTCGAGGACCTCGTCAATGAGGTCAGCAACATCGAGGACCAGAACGCGCGCCTCCGCCAGAGCGTCGACCTCGCCGCCTCTCGGTATGGCGAGATTGACGCCGCCAACAACGTCCTCCGCTCCCAGGTAGCGGAGCTCACCGACCGCCTCCGGTCGCTCAACACTGTGCTCGAGATCGTGAAAGAGGTCAGCGGGTTCGACTTGGAGATTCCCGAGATACCCGACCCGCTCCTCAAGCCCTGGCAGCTCCCCTGCCCCGTCCAGCCTATTGCGGCCTCCACCGTGATCGCCAATGTCTTTCAGTAATGATCCCCTTGGGTTTATGCGATTGGCTGTCAATTTGTTTACTCTACTTGTTTGTGTTTTTATGTGTCGGTTTAGGCTCTGTAGGCTTCTGTCTGTTTGGAGTAATGTCTGGGACATGCAAGATTGATGTGTATTTCCGGTCCAGCGGATGGCTTAAAGTGTCAGTATTCCCCGAGCATTGCCGAGATCTTTCTCGGCTGTGTGGAGGCATTGTTTGTTTTAATGGAATGAATATGGCTTTAGTTTTACATTGCCTGCAAGCTTGTATTTCTTCCGTTGTGATCCAGATAATCTATTCGCTCAATTAGTGTAATCTGTACTCGACAATTAATCACGGGCTTGCTCATCTCTTATTCCGATTTCCGAGAAGGCCTAGTTCAGTTTCTTGTTGATATGCACAAGTGTGCGCAATGTCATTGCAGTGCAGGGATTTACTTGTGCATTGCAAGAATGCATCGGGAAAACATGATTTGGGTTAGATTGATTTCACCTTCATTGGTCTAGGCATATGTTTCCTTCTGTTTATACATCGTTCGTTTGTTATTCCTGAACCCATATTGATGATCAATATGCTCGGTTGATGATAGTGCATCTGCTTTTTGAGAAGATCGGTGCAGTTTCCAGCCTTGGAGTAGATCAACCCTTCTGATCTGCCATATAGATGCAATAGTTTCTGTGAAGCAAGTGTATCAACCTGGGAGATGAGACTAAACTGGTCTCAAGGTTTGGTTACTTCTCTCCTCTATGTCTTTGAACAGGCAAAAGTTTCATTTCTTGGCTTTGACGGGAAATGACATTTGAATCTGAAAGTCGTGAAAAGTGCACAAATTCACTGCCAGTCGAGATTATCGCAACTCATTTCTAGCAGTCTCAATGTTGTTGGCGTCTGAACTAAAATTGTTTTAGCTGCCTGGAGTTTCTGTTGGACGGCCAGTTGCAGGTTATTTTTCATCGGCAGTTGTTGGACAACGTTGTACTTTTAGCTCTAGTTGCAAAGTTCCTGTTAGGTGGAGGATCCTCGTGTTGATTTGCTTGTGCAGGCGGATGACCAGATATTTTAAGGTAAAGCTTTTCCGTCTTCCCTGTAGATGAACGTGCTAGTCGTGACAGCCGTCTGGTGAATGACTTTCAGAAAAGATACAGTTTTGAATCCGAACAACTATAAGTTCTATTAATCAAAATTCAAGATGAATCACATCATTTTCGATTATGATTGAATTAGGACAATAGCATAATGTGCTCTAGATTCGCCTAATTGAATGAAGGATATGATAAAACCCTAACAAGATCGTTTTGGGTCATCTTGACTTCAAAAAGCAGCATGGGTTTTGTGTTATAAGTGATAATGAGCCAAGGAATTAATTGCTCATTCTAGATAACCTCGACGAAGGGCCCCTTTGTTGTTACTTGTTAGCATAGTTTTTGCGTGTCGATTGTGCACATCCTACCAATATTGAAGCAAAGGTCCCCAGTTAGGAAGAGGGTAAATGAGCAAAGGTCTTGGAATAGAGCACCCATCGTATAAAGATAAGGATTAGGACTCGGGAGCTGTTGAGCAAAGAAATCACATAAGAATTGCCTCTTGAGCGAGGAAAGAAAATGTCAAAAGAAATTTAAAAAAAAAGAGTGAGTTAGCCAAACTGTCCAGTTTCATTTGGCTCCAATATCAAAAATACTCTTGGTCCCCCTGCTTCACCGGTTAGTATCTGATCTCTATTTTTACGTATGAACTTGTCATCTCACTCGATCTCAATTTTACAGAGATTCTAATGCGTACATCATCCCAAAAAGGTACTACTTTTTTATACAACCCTACATATCATAAACGCAAAGATACCAATCTCACAAGTAATCAGAAAAAGAACATGATTGATAATCATAATTAAGCAACTAATCATACCCTCAAAACAATATCGTATTTGTGCTAATTAAACACAACATTTCATCAATCGTCTTAATTTGGTACATGCTTCAACACCTCCCCCTCCCCAACCCCCAAACAAATCCAACATATTCATATTCCACGTCATCACCCAGACAAGACACGACACGTGGATGGCGGCGGCGGTTCTTCTTCTTCTCCTCCTTAGTTGTCGTAGGTGCGGCACTCGTCGGTCTCGGGGTTGTCCTTGCAGTAGGTCTCCAATGGGTCGGAGTTCTCCTTTTTCCTGTCACGGGCGTGGCTGGCCGCCGCGCTCAGCTCCTCCACCTCGTCCCACGCCGCCACACACTCCCCGCTCGCCGGGTCCCCCGCGCACGTCTCCTCCGCCTGCTTTATGCTCTCCTCCACCTTCTCCGATATCTTCTCCGGCGCCGCCCTCAGCGCCTGCATGCGGCCCCTGCCCGCGGCCCTCCACGGCCCAACCACGAAGCACCTAGCCGGCCGGTGGGCCGGAGTGAAGCCGTGGATGTCCCCTGCCCTGGCTAGGACTCTCGGGGTCGAGACGTTGAGGCTTGTGAGGCTCGCCATCTCTTCTTTTTTCCTTCTCTTGTTGGGTTGGGTTTGGTTGGGTTTTGGAGTTCGGGGGTGGATGATAATGATATACGGAAGATAAGATTCGGGAGTGATATATAAATGGGCCACATCGCGCTGGTTTCTGGACACAGATTTCTTATCGGGTGGTTGCCAATTGAGTTGCTCCACATGTCCATCTGGCTGGAGCAAAAATATCCCTCCTTTTCTTCTTCCTCTATTTTTTTCATTTCTAACCAATGATAGCCGATACAAATAATAAAACATTCATTTATTTAAGTAAAATTTGAATTTGAATTTTATGAATATAAAAAAATAATATTTAGAGAATTACTCTAAAATAGAGACCAATAGTGATGTTTCAAGATCTTTGTCTTAACTGTGGATCCATTGACTTGCAAAATAGTTTTAATATTTGAGCTTAAACTATTTAAAAGATACGATCACATTTATTTCTATTTCGAAATTCAACACTATAAAATATTAATTATATAAAATATTAATGATTAATTTTAAGGTGTGAAGTGAATAATCTTTTTTTTTCATTACTAATGTCTTATAAATTTTAGGATTACGGAAAATATATATTAATATGGATGAATATGAGTAGGATTTATTAGGAGACGGCATCGTTTATGGGTCTAAGGTGTGTGGTCGGTTTAGGTCTATATTTAGGCCCGGACGATTGATTCATACTTTTGCTTATTCTAGACTTAAGAGATCTTAGACTCGCATGATAGAGTAATGACCATTGTTTTCAAAAACGACCCGGAGAGCGACCCGGATTTTGGTCCGTTCTACGGGTCAATTGGTCAGACCGGTCAAACTGGCGGTCGGACCGGTAGTTTATTATATATATTTTTAATATATATTTAGTAAATAATAGGTTTAAAAATTAATATTCTTGAAATGTTGGTAAATTTATTTCATATTTAGTATAATTATCTTTGTAGATTTAGTTTATTTTGTGTTGATTTAGAAAAATCGAGTAGAAAATCTGATTTTTTTGGGTTGGGTTGGGTGAAATCTGGTTTTTGGGTTGGTTTTTTGGTCAAACCTAACGAACCAGATTTTTTCGGGTCAAAAATCCGAGTCAACTGCCCGGTCTGACCAGAAATCTTCCGGTTCGTTAGGTAACCGGTCGAACTTAGTTTTTTGACCCGGGATTGGCTCCGTTTTGCGGTCCGACCGGTCGGACTGCCGGTCGGACCATCGTCTCGAAAACAATGGTAATGACATGACTCACTATGTCTCGATTTTTTTGTCATTTCAAAAATTAACCTGGCAAATTGTACATTAAACGACAATATTTTCAGTCTGCAGAGCATATTTTTATAAGAATAATATTATTTGTTGGAAGATAATTTGTCAATTTTATAAAAGAAAGTTCAATTATACAAAAAATATATAATTAGACACAAAAGGCATAATGATAAACAATGGTAGTGTAAGCTACTACAATAACATCATGCTAATATATGGTGAGATTGGTTAACCTAGTCTGGTCACGATATCAACTATAAGAATTGACAACTCCTTTGTATCGGAAGAAGTATGCATAACCATGTAAATGATGACTAAAGTATCAGTTACCAAATACTGAGATGCAATCATGTGCTAACGAGTATTGTACCACATAAAAGATGCACATTAGTGAAGAACAAGGTCTGATAAATGCTACCAAGATAAAATTGACATCCTCTAGCAACAACAAAAGTACATTAAACACGACAAATATTAGAACAAGGCCAAAAAAATTGTCACACCTCCGAACCGTCGGAAAATTGTCAAAAAATTCACCTTCGGTGTCGGACCCAAAATTGGGCCAAAAACCATGACACCGAAAGATTCTTACCCCTATCCAAGGTTGATCAAACATACATACACAAACACAATAAACAAAATATAATAAAACAAAGCATAAACTAAATAAAAATCATCAAAGTGGTCACCGGTAGACTCCTAGGCAGAAAACTTGACTATTGGGTCGGACTCCGAAGTCTTTACCAGTGGAGTTGCTAGGCTCGACTACTAGCAATGGGCCCGAGCTAGGAGAAGCTAGCCCCTGAAAAATGCGGAGCTCGACTTCTGCTTGGATGAGGGATGTATGCGGCGACGGTCTTAGATGAGCGACAGTCTTAAACAGCGGCCTTGGTTGGCCAGGACTCAGAGATGACTGGGAAGAGCAGAAACCCGAGTAAATTAGGTGCGTTGCATTGCGTCCTAATTGAATGAAGTCTCTTTAACTTTCAGGTACACGACTTTTTGGTGCGTGGATTCAAATATAATCAGATTCCTTTAGGAAATAATAAATTTTTCGATAATTTGTGTTCTACTAATTTAAAAACCTATTTAACAGAGGCCAAATTTCTTATCGTTCGTACACTAAACTCTCGGAGTTCCATCTTTTAACTTGAAGAAACGGAAAAAGATTCCCGTTTCGTGCTCTTCCGAGCTCATGATTGGACGCCTAGTCCAAATCCTCGTCACTTTTTAGAAAGCAAAAACTATTGCCACACACTCACTGTATTTCCTAACTAAATAAATAAAATGCAGCGAATTCATCACCACCTTCCCAAACTCTATCTTCATCATCATCGTCAACGCTTCTTCTCCCTCCTCCCCTCCTCCCTCCACCTCACCCCTCCTTTCCCTGCACCCGCCCGCCTCAGAACCCTCCCCTCCAAGTCAAAGTCAACCTCCTCCATGTCGCGCCTCTCTCACCTCGTCCCTCTCAACTCCCTCCCCCCCGAGAACTCCGCCTCCGACGCTTCCATCGGCGCCGTTTCTCCAACTATCCCTAACGATGGCGGTACCAGCGCGGACTTCCTTGTTTAGTTAATTAATGATTAAGTGTGGTTTTGACTCTTTTGAAAAAATGCAGATGAAGAAGAGGGAGTGGGAGGCGGTTACCGGTTGCCGCCGCGGGAAATCCGCGACATCGTGGACGCGCCTCCCTTGCCGGCGCTTTCCTTCTCCCCGTTCCGCGACAAGATCCTCTTCCTCAAGCGGAGGTCCCTCCCGCCGCTCTCGGAGCTCGCCCGGTCGGAGGAGAAGCTCGCCGGGATGAGGATAGACGGGAAGTGCAACACGAGGAGCCGGATGTCGTTCTACACCGGCATCGGTATCCACCAGGTGCTACCCGACGGCCGCCTCGGCCCGGAGACGGAGGTCTCCGGCTTCCCCGACGACTCCAAGATCAACTTCGTCAGCTGGTCCCTGGACGGGAAGCATCTATCCTTCACTATCCGTGATGGTGTAGACAACGGTGACGATAGGCTTAGGGTTTGGATTGCTGACGTGGACACGGGGATAGCCCGCCCGCTGTTTAGCTCCCCTGATGTTTATGTGAACGCGGTGTTTGATAATTTTGTCTGGCTGGATAGCTCGTCCCTTTTGGTGTGTACTATTCCACGGGGCCGGGGCGATCCGCCGGAGAAGCCGGTGGTTCCGTCGGGGCCGAAGATTCAGTCTAACGAGATGAAGAATGTTGTTCAAGTCAGGACGTTTCAGGACTTGTTGAAGGATGAGTATGATGCTGATTTGTTCGACTACTATGCGACCTCGCAGCTGGTTTTGGCTTCCCTTGATGGGACGGCGGTCAAGGAGATTGGCCCCCCGGGGGTTTACACCTCTATGGACCCGTCCCCTGATCACAAGTACATGCTGATTAGCTCCATTCATAGGCCCTACTCGTACGTTGTCCCGTGCGGGAGGTTCCCCAAGAAGGTGGAGGTTTGGACTACTGACGGGAGGTTCGTGAGGGAGCTTTGTGATTTGCCTCTTGCCGAGGATATACCCATCACGTTTAGTAGTGTTAGGAAAGGGATGCGGTCGATTAACTGGAGAGCGGATAAGCCCTCTACACTTTACTGGTAATGAGAAAATGGTCCTAGTCATGCTGTATGCTCATATTTAGATTCTTGGATGCATGCTTCATTGTTGATGGTTTGCTGAAAATGAAGTTTTCCATTGCCTGCTCTTCGACCCTAATAGGACAGAGACACAAGATGGTGGCGACGCAAAAGTGGAAGTTTCTCCTCGGGATATTGTATATACGCAGCCAGCTGAGCCATTAGAAAGGGAGCAGCCAGAAGTGTTGCACAAACTTGATATGCGCTATGGGTATGGAGCAGGGACATTGCCCGATTTAATTTTTCTCATTAGTAGCGGTACTGTCCGAGCTTCCTTATGTATGTTTCTTGAGAACGATGATATGTATATTCCTTATTATGTATATTTCTTGAGAAAAGAGATACATTTTAAGTCTCAAGCGCACATTCATGATCACTTGGGTTATACAAAGGGTTAGCTGGGAGAGGATCTTGAAATTGTTTTCTGATTAAACTGATAGTTGCTGATGTAAACTTAACTGGGGTGGTATTTTGTTGAAGTAACTTTTAAACAGAATAACCGAAATTGTCTTCTCTATGTTTTCTTGTTGATCTTTACAGGGGGATATCTTGGTGTGATGACTCACTGGCTCTTGTATATGAATCATGGTACAAAACAAGGCGCACAAGGACATGGGTCATTGCCCCTGGAGCTAAAGACTTGAGCCCAAGGATACTGTTTGACAGGTCATCAGAAGATGTTTACTCGGATCCTGGTTCTCCCATGTTTAGGAGAACTCCTGCTGGGACTTATGTGATTGCAAAAATAAAGAAGGATGATGATGAAGGTACTTATGTTTTGCTAAATGGAAGTGGGGCTACACCAGAAGGAAACATTCCCTTCCTCGATCTCTTTGAAATGTGAGCATCCAGATATTTGTGCTTGTTGTGTATGGCCTTCATTGCTATCAGTTTTCTTATGTTTTAAATCAAACTCTTGCAGAAACACCGGCAGCAAAGAGCGGATTTGGGAGAGTGACAAGGAAAAATATTTCGAGACAGTTGTTGCTCTAATGTCTGATCAAACAGAAGGAGATCTGCACCTTAATCAGTTGAAAATATTAACTTCCAAGGAATCAAAAGTTGAAAACACCCAATATTACATTCAGAGCTGGCCAGACAAGCAAGCATGTCAGATCACCAACTTCCCTCACCCCTATCCACAGCTGGTATCATTGCAGAAAGAGATGATCAGGTATCAGAGAAAGGATGGAGTTCAGCTTACCGCTACTTTGTACCTCCCACCAGGCTATGATCCTTCAAAAGATGGACCTCTTCCATGTTTGGTATGGTCTTATCCCGGAGAATTTAAAAGTAAAGATGCTGCATCGCAAGTTCGTGGCTCTCCTAATGAGTTTTCAGGCATAGGTCCAACATCACCTCTTCTGTGGCTAGCTCGGAAGTATGATTCTGTCCCTTCTTTCCCGTGTCTGTTCTGGTTCCTTGCAAATATCTGCTGCTTTTTGTTTGCTTTGAAATGGTTAAGCACTCTAAATGACCACATGTACATCATGTTGCAGGTTTGCCATTCTATCTGGACCAACAATTCCCATAATTGGCGAGGGAGACGAGGAGGCAAATGACAGGTAAACCTGCTTGATGGTGAGAAATTGGTTTTCAAGCTACTTCATTGATGCAGGATGTCCTCTTTTCGTATCTTGAGAGTCGATTTTGGCCACCAAGATAGTACATCCTTGTGACTGCTATGACTTTACATTTTTCTTTGACCTGATTTCATTTTGCACAATAAACAATCTAGTCCAATGCAGTATATGGTGTATGGTAATTTCTTGTTTATTATATGCCCTATAGGTACGTAGAACAGCTGGTTTCAAGTGCAGAAGCAGCTGTTGAAGAAGTTATACGACGTGGAGTAAGCATATCCGCTACAACTGCTAATACACTAGTTATATAACAGCTGAGCCAAAGAATACATTGTTCCTGACTTTCGTCTTCTGTTGTTAAGGTTGCTCACCCAAGCAAAATTGCTATTGGAGGCCATTCATATGGTGCATTCATGACTGCAAACCTCTTGGCTCATGCCCCACATCTTTTCTGTTGTGGAATTGCTCGCTCTGGAGCGTACAACAGAACCCTTACGCCTTTTGGTTTTCAGGTAACTGCAACAGTGCTTGAACGGGCCTCTTGTGAAAATGATCTATTTTTTTCTGTCTTTTCTTGTCCACAGCCTTTTACATTGTGACTCGCGAGCACCAAAATATTAGCTTATTCTGCCACTTTTCTGGCCTTAGAATGAGGAAAGAACTCTTTGGGAAGCCACTAGTGTCTATGTGGAGATGAGTCCTTTCATGTCAGCCAACAAAATTAAGAAGCCCATATTACTTATTCATGGAGAAGAAGATAACAATCCTGGAACTCTGACCATGCAGGTTTGAGACAAAGTCTCCCTTTCATACTATTTTTTTTGTAACTTCTCTGCACAAGGATAAATCACAACCATGATTGACTATTTCACTTTCTTGTTCTTGTTTGGCATCCTCTATTACACAGTCGGATCGATTTTTCACTGCCTTAAAGGGCCACGGTGCCCTCTGTCGCATGGTCATTCTCCCCTTTGAGAGTCATGGTTATGCTGCACGAGAAAGCATCATGCATGTATTGTGGGAAACTGATAGGTGGCTCCAGAAGCATTGTGTGCCCAATACCTCAGAGTCTGATGTAAATGCGGAGCTTGACGGTGCTTGCAAAGATGGCATAGAAAAAGGAGTTACGGATTCAGAAAACAAAGTTGTTGCTGCCACCGGAGGTGGTGGTTCGGAGCTGGCCGATACCGAGCATGTATGGTTCCACTCCTTTCCAAGGTCATTGTTGTGGTAATTTCTTCTTGCCATGCATTTGTTGATGCCTGAATGTTTCAGATCTTGATGGTTACTGTCACTCTACCAGGAATTTAAGTCATAGAATAGATTCTACAACCTCTGACATGAACATCCCTGGTTCTTAATGATGGCAGTTGATTCAAAGAGTGAATGATGTATGTGTTTAGCCATTGGAAGTAAATCTTGTAGCTGCTAACCGATAACTTGCTTTAAATGTAGAGACCTGAATAGTGTTCAATGAACTTTCTAATTTTTTTTCTGATACACTGGGATAAACTTGCTTATTCTTGTGATGATTCTGCTGAGACCAGAAGTGGAGGTTCTTCATACTAAGTGGTCGTAGAAATGCAATCACTCATTATGATAGGTTGCATATGGAAGCGCCGATTAATACTAAAACTTTTTGTCCCTGAACGATTCTAAAATTATGTTTCCAAAGGGAGCCATTTTGTGTAAATCTTACTTTGTTTTTTAGTTTGTGATAGTGCCTTTTTGTGTAGCATGCAATTTTTTTTGGGTCCGGAAGTTTCAGCACCAGCTAGAATGGTGTCTGATTTTGTGACCTCTCTGGTTCTAAAGCATTGCGTTCTCTTCCTCGCTCTAATCAACGTGCCGCTGACATTAACTTTTCTACCTGATATACAGAGAGGTTAGGTGACTCTACCTTCACTACCCGAAGGCACAACTCACAGCCTTTCCTCCATGTAAATTCAAGCATGCATCTCGTTTAGCCGGGGCCAGAATGTTGGTCGAGACATGTGATCCCGTAGGCGACTGCGCTATTACATCCCTGTCAGAAGTAGAATGACCGAAAGCTATCGACATATGATGACTGAGGTACGTCGGGATCTTCTACTTCGTTGACCTTTGGTAAAATAGCAGCTGAACCTATGCTGCATAGGTTCGAAGGAAGGTTCTTGCCACTATTAGTTGACCGCTGCGGTTGTGCATAATTGTTTCTCTCTTCATAAATAAGTCTAAAGAGGCAAGATTATGCCTAAAATTCTTCGATCCAAATCGATTTCCTGGAAAATTCTTTTGCCGTGATTGGTTTGTTGCCAAATTTCCTCAATACAGCGGAGCTTCCGTAACTTGGTGTTTGGGATTACCGATAATCTGTATGTGGCATTGAAGAGCGATTACTGATTTCCGCCACCTCCCACGTGCATCGTCAAAACAAAAACTTGTTGCAGTCTTATTTCAGTGACGGGCACAGATTGAGATTAATTATTCCTTTTGCATACTCACACACTTCAATAATTTTTTTTATATCTTGCACAATAATTTTTTTTATATCTTGCACTTTGTTTTTTTATTAGCAATTAGTTCGATATTGATATACTGTAGTGAATCAAACTGATATATTATTTAATTAATTAATTTTTAGTAACCGGGTCTACCATTTAAACATAACCGAGTATGCCATTAGTCATATCCGGACATACAATTACTTATAATCAGACATCCTATTTAATTAATTATTTAAGCTATTAATTAATTAATTATAAATTTTATTAAATCGTAATCATGCATGCCATTTTTTCATAACCGGACATTCTATTTTATATTAACCAAACATGTCATTTTATCTTAATCGGGTCTGTCTTTTGGTCATAACTATGCATGCTATTTTATCATAAACAACCTGTCATTTGATCATTACCGAACATGCTTTTTAATTGTAACTGAACATGCAATTTTATCATACTCGGGTCTACCTAGGGGTGAGAAAAAAATCGAAAACCGTCAAACCGAACCAAACTGGACCGAAAAAACCGGACCAGACCAGACCAAACTTTAAAACGGTCCACTCCGGTCCAACAGATGTGTGAAATCCGGTTTCCGGTCTGGGTCTGGGTTTTTTTGCACAGAACTGGAAAGAACCGGATCGAACTGGAAATTTGCCACCTATATAATACTTCCTCTTCTCTCTCCCAAAAGAGGGTCGCACTTCTCTCTCTCTCACCCTCCTGTCTCCTCAGTCCTCTCCTCACTCTCCCAAAAACCAAACACGACCACACCAGAGGGCAGAGAGGAGACCACCACCGACCACCTCCGACGCCAGCCACCGCCGACGCCACCACGCCTCCGAGCACCTGCATACAGAATATGAGTATTCTAAATTTTGAAAATAGATTAGGGTTTCAAAATTTGGGGGTTTTTATATTATTATTTTTATTAAAGATTTAAGCATGGAGATCGTTTGGTTTGGATTTAAATTAGGAATTTAGGCATGGGGATCGTTTGGTTTGGATTTAAGGGTTGCGTTTCGTTCATCTTCGGTTTTTTTGGTCCGGTCTGGTTTAAATCGGAACTACGGTCCAGTTTCCAGTTCGGTTTGGTGGCAAATCCGGTCCAATTCGGTTCCTCTTTTAGCTTATTTTTCGGTTCCAGTTTTTTCGGTCCGGCCCCAGTTCGGTCCGGTCCGATGCGTTTGCTCAGCCCTAGGTCTACCAACAGGGCATGCTATTTTAGGGATTTTTTCTCAAATAGGTAAAAAACATACATATTTTCCCTAAATAAGCAAAAAGTTATACATATTCCCAAAATAGGTTGAAAATTTTTTTAATATAAAAAAATTTGAAGAAGGCGCCCTGGTAAAATGGCGCCTCGACTGTACACTCTCCACTCAGGTCGGGAAGACCAAATTTTAAAAAAAATTTGTAGTGGAGGCGCCCTAATAGGTTGGCGCCTCCAATTAAATAATTATTTTCCACCAATTTACTTACCTAATGTCACTTAGATAATCACTTAAATAAATAATCGCTTTATGGACGATAAGCACTTAGATTATCCTTTTCTTTACTTAGAAGCTAATCACAAATAAATTTCAAAATAGGGACCAAAAAATTATCACATAAACTTTCCAAAAAATTATGGCATAAACTTTCACAAAAAATTATACTTAATTTATGCGAAATTTTTTTTCTGTCAAAAGTCACCAAAATACCAAAATCCTATTAATTTCTTGGTGGAAACTTTAAGCCATGATAACAAGAAAATTCAAATTAATTGTAGTGGCAAATAATTTATTTGAAATTATCATCTAAGTAATTTATTTTTTTTCCCTATTTTGAAATTTATTTGTGGTTAGCTTCGAAGTAAAGAAAAGGATAATCTAAGTCAGTAGCATCTAAGTGATTATCTAAGTGACATTAGGCAAGTAAATTGGCAAAAAATAATTATTTAATTGGAGGCGCCAACCTATTAGGGCGCCTCCACTACAATTTTTTTTTAATTCGGTCTTCCTGACATGAGTGGAGAGTGTACAGTCGAGGCGCCATTTTATCAGGACGCCTTTTTCAAATTTTTTTATATTAAAAAAATTTTCAACCTATTTTAGGAATATGTATAACTTTTTGCCTATTTAGGAAAAATATGTATGTTTTTTACCTATTTGAGAAAAAATCCCGCTATTTTATCGTACTGGGTCTGCCATTTTATCGTAATTAGACATGTCATTTTATCGTAACCAGGTGTACCATTTAGTCATAATCAAGCACACTATTTTATCTTGTTGGGTCTGCCATTTGGTCATAGTTGGGTATGCTATATTATTGTAACCGGGTCTGCCATTTGGTCAAAATCTGACATGCTATTTTATCGAACCCTGCCTACCATTTGATTATTAGCTAACATGTCATTTTAATGTAACCGGACATGTTATTTTGTCGTAACCGGACATGCTATTATGTCGTAACCGGATATGTCATTTTAATGTAACCAGGTATGCCATTATATCGTAACAAGAAGGCGTCCTTGGCAACGATGGCGAGCTGCAAGACGAAACCCAGGTGAAGACGAAACCCAAGTGTGAAGATGAAAAACACAAACAATCAAAGATAATTAATCAAAGTCAGCTTCACCGATGACATCTAAGAGTTCACCAAAATTTGGGTTTCCTTCCTTCCTTTTTTAATTAATCGAAGTCAGCATAACCCAGAGATCAAAAAAACTAATCTCTAAAATCCATCAACCATGAACCTGACCCAACTCAAAATTTTCACATCAAGGTTCCAGCTTGTAAATCGCTACAAAACATATCGAACCTACTTAAGCGAATTCAGCATAAAAAATAGGAATTAAAGCGTCAAAAAACCAAAACTAGTGCACATATACAAAAATGGGGAGAGGTGAGCACACAACGGAGGCTGCGACGGGGTTTGAAGGAGCTTAAGCAACGAGAATATACCAAATCCGTACCCGCCAGCGTCGGGGGAGTTCCGAGGCTGGCGACAAACATGGTGCGGTCGTAGATAGTTCATGGCCTCAGATCTCCTCCTTTGCTTCGATCTCCTCTCCGATCTCATCTTCTTTGGCGACGTCGTCTTCCTCTTCTAAAGAGAGAGGATAAATGTGGGAGGAGTTCGTCGGCGATGTCGCTCGTCGCCGGGATCCACCGAGGAGTTCGCCGGCTTCCATGCACTTCGTCGCCTCCTCCCTTCTCCATTGTCGGTGCCGTAACCGACATCGTGTGGTTCGTATATGTATCAATCCACTACTGCCCGGATCTGGATTTACCTCAGACAAATGGCCACTCCCTCGCCGTCGTCTGCGTCACCGTCGTCGCCGTAGCGGGTCCGATTTCTCCAGCTGGTGTTCGATTTCTCCCGGAGAGAGATGGAGAGGAAATTTTGTTCAGGGTTTAGGAGAGAGAGTGACGGGTGGAAGAAAAGCTGGAGGAAAGGGGGAGAGGAGAAAGGGCGGAGAGAGTGAGGTAAAAGACAAAAATACTCATGGACAATTATTACCGTTGGATTTCCCTTCCGAACATTTTAATGACGTGGACGGCCAAGATCGTATTATGTTCGGGCCGGATTGGGCCTATTAGAGTCCGGACCCAATCCGGCCCCAATAGATTATTATTATTTTATTTTGAGAGTCAATATAGCACACTAGTAAATATTGTTTTTGCTTTGGAAAAAAGGTGCAATAGCACATATGAGAGAAAAATTGCCATCCAATTACATTAGTAAATTTTTTTTCTGGGAATTTGATCGTTTTTTATATGACCTGTTATTCGAAACAATTGCAACAATATACAATATGTCTTTCATCATGCAAAAGTTAAGTTAGAAATATTGCAAACGTGATGCCATGCATTGAATTATATGTCCGAAATATAAATGTTAAATATATTTAAACATTATTTTAAACTTCTATTTTTACATCAACAAAATTTACAACAATATACTTTTAATTCTTAATTCTTTTTCTTTTTCTTTCTCAAAGTATATAGTTGGGCGATAGAAGTAATTATGGTGTATTTGGTGCATGTGAAATTTTATTATATGTAATTTATTATTATTCATTTTCTTTTCCAATGTATATAGCAGTTCTGATAATCAAATATGATTTTTATTATTAAACGTAGTAATTGTCAATATGACCTTGCGTTAATTTAGTTGGTAATTAAATATACGTGACAGATGCGTAAGAAGAAAGAAGTCGAGACTTCTTGTGCTTCCCGCTGCAGCGTATGCGGTAAACCCATCAACGAGCGTCGTGTGTTAAGGACTTTAAGAGTAAGAGTTTGAAGAAGGGTAGAACTCCAATTTTACAGGGTCCATTACTGTTTGTTTTGGGTCGTGTCTTAGCTTTATTTTTTACGGATTTTTTGTCCATCCCAGATCAAGAAGGTTCTGGGGTCACTGTTTTTTTCATATTCTGAAGATCTTTTGGCTTCGTTGAAGTTCATAGGTTCCGTGGCGAAGATGGCAAGGAGTTCCTGGACAGATGAGGCAGAATTGAGGTCGGATTTAGATGAGTTAGACTCGCAGGCCAGAAACACCCGCTATCAGGCGAGGAAAAGGTTGAAGATTACCTACCCTGGTGAGGACATCCGCTGGTCGAAGTATGATGTAGACTTTTGAGGCACCCCGACTATTTTATATCATCCTTGACTATCAGGCGAGAAAAAAGTTGCTTGTCTCTATTTTTATTCTTTATTTGGTAATAAAATTTTCACACTTAAAAAAAAAATCCATCAACGAGAAAGTGATGGGAGGACTCATCAAACATGCATGTGGAGCAATGCTGGAAGGATAAGTACGAGAAGAAAAGTGCAACGACTCCCACTGACGCTGACAATGCAACGACTGTTGTTGTGGCTCGTGCGAGACGCAAACTTGCTGACCCAACTGGTTTTGCATCAGGATACAAAATCCATTTTCTTTGATGAATTCTTGCCGGCTCCAAGCTTCATGTATGGTCTTTCTCTGGTAGGCTGAGCCGAGGATTTATAGCTTATCCTTCTCTGGCAGGCTTAGCCGAGGATTTATGTACCTTATCCGGATTAGCTTAGTTATCCATGTCAGAATAAATAAAATTTTAAAAAAAGAGAGAATAAAAATAAAACCCATGTCGAAATGTGGAGATTCCGGTGCTACTTAAATGATAATTATGTACATTACAAGGAAATTTAACAAAATTCAAAAAAATGAAAAAAGGCAGTGATGCAAGGATAGTGATTCCCAAGGAAGAAGAGGGCTAAAGAGCCTCCTTGTAACTCCATAAGGAACTTTGCTTTGCATGTCAAACAAAAAGTACCGTCCAGAGCACGACAACTAAAGGAATTCCATACTCTGCAATTGAATTTCTGAACCAGCCAGCCCTTATCTTGTAGGCTTAGCCGAGGATTTATTTAGCTTATCCTTTTCTAGCAGGAGGATTTTTTTAGCTTATCGTGAACGGCATCGATAATAAAATATGATCTAATTGATACATATAATAAATTTTATGTACACCAAATACACATAATTACCTCAATGATCCAACTATATTCTATGAAAATAATATGAATACGATTTTCTGAAAAAGTAAATTTTTGAACATCATGATTACATTGTCAGGGTTTGAACCCTGGACTTCCTAAATTTTGTCAATATTCTTGTGCTGTTATGTTAATAAGAATTAAAAATTAGAATTTTCTTGTAAATTTTGACGATGTAAAAATAGAAGTTTAAACTATTTAAAAATAATGTTTAAATATATTTAACATTTATATCTGAGACTTATAATCCAATGCATTTCAAAATTAACTTGACACTACTTTTGCAACATTTCCAACTTAATTTTTTCATGACGAGAGATTGAGTGATAGCTTTGCTAGAACCTCTCTATTTGTTTTTTTTCGACTCAAACTTACTTTTATTATCTCTTTCCTTGGATTCAAGCTGCAGCTCACATGCTTTTAATAACAACAATTGTGGATCTGGACACCAATTTACTCTTTCTACGAGGCTCCCTTTGAACCAGATAACATTTCTGTATCACTCCATGCATTCTTTCTAGACTATGACTACGATTGAAACTTAGTTGTTTATTCAATGTATTTCATTTGCCTCGCTCATCCCATCTTTCTCCTTCTTGGGACGATTTTGTTGGTGTTTGTTTTCATTATTTTCTTCTTGGCTGGTTGCAGAACTTCTTGCTAATATCAAAACATTACTCATAATGACGCCACATATATGGAACGATGCCTCGTTTACTCTTGAATCTACAATAGCAACAATATTTGTTCTGGAATTAAAGAACAAAGGATTTATTGAGACCTATAGTTTACCGGAATCCGATCACCGTCTACCAAGCATTATAAGCATGTAACACAGAAAAATTTGAAGTTAGGTTCAACTAGAATTCTGAGGACAGATCATAGTGGAAACAAATTGCTTTCTTATTTACACCTTCCTGTACGACCGAAGCTCACAAATATTCTGGCATGTCAAATCTTTAGTTTTGAATCTTAGGAAAATGTTAGATATATTACCTAATTGAAAGTTTTGTTTTGTTCCTAGATGCCAAAAGTTTAGTCATAGTTTTCTTCAACCATTTTCTGGGTGGTCCGTTAGGAGAGAGAGGAGGGGCAGGGACGTGTAATTTTGACTTATTAAATTTTTTGTTTTAAATTTCAAGATTTCGATCAATTTAGTAATTTACCACACGATATGTCAGCGATGACTTATACAATAGGACGTCCACGTAGGACGTTCAACAACGTCGTTTTGAAAGATGTGGAACCCTGTGGACAGCCAAATGGCGGGACAGCTGCCCGGAACTTAGACATGTTCTAGCAAAAAAACCACAGAGTCTAAATATGAAATTTTAAACTACACGGCCTAAATAAAAAATATGTCAAATTATAGAGTACTAAAGTGTACTTTTCCTTTTTTTAAATCAAAATATTTTACTGTAATATTTTAATTAAAACCTTCCTAAATAAATACCATTCTAAAATTTAAAAACTCTCCCACCCGAACATCACCACCCCCAATTTCCCGACGAAGCACCAAAAACGATGGCGTATTGTCGCTGCTCCGCCGGATTCTGGCTCCTTCTCCTCGTAGCCTCGGCGATCCCCATAGCCTACATAATCTCCCTCGAGCTCTCCCCGCCATCCACCCACGTCTTCCGCTACCGCAGCACCGGGTTCCTCCGGGAGTGCGCCAAGTGGGACCCGCTCAACCGCCGCTTCCTCGTCTCCTTCCTCGAGGGCGGCCTCGCCCAGCTCCCCGTCCCCGAAGACCTCCCCGACGGCGCCGTCCTCCCCGAGCTCCTCGTCGTCAAGGATCCCGACGTCGCCGGGAACGCCTCCCTCGGTATCGCCGTCGACCCGCCCCGGAACCGCGTCCTTGTGGTCAACGCTGACTTGCTTGGCCAGAAGTACAGCGCCCTCGCCGCTTACGATCTCTCTACGTGGCGCCGGTTGTTTCTCACTCGGCTCAGTGGGCCCGGTAATCTGCTAAAGCTCCTCTCCCTTCAAATTATCATACTTTATTGGTTTAAAATAAATAATTTATTATAATCTATATTTATATTCTACCAAAAATTTAGATTCTTGTATAAATGTATTGAGTTAAAATTTATGTATGAAAATGAAAATTATCACTGAATAAGAGTTGATAATAACCAACTCTAATACCATGATTAAAGCAGTTTTAAGTTAAATAATAAAGACATTCTAAAAAGGTTTATTCTAATATTTCTTTTTAAGCCAGTTGTACGGATAAAAAGCCGCGATTAAAGGAAAGTTTGAACATATTAATAGCATTGAGATTATAAACTTTTATTAATTTTAATAATTATTAAGCAATCAATATTAGTTTGTAAACTTTTATGAGTTGGACTAAAAAAATTAATGTATTAAAATTATTAATTTATCTAGTTTTTTTAAATTATGATATTTATAGGCGAATACTAGTCCATTTTGTTTTTTTAGTAAAATTTTCTCCAATCTTGAATGACGTATGCGTGATATAATCCAAGTAACCACATCGGTCATATGCTTAATAATGGGAGGATTTTCCTATGAGAGAAGTTATTGAAACAATGCGTTTCCAAAATAATTGCTTTTTCAATAGTTCCAAATAGCTTTTTTTTGAGGAAATAGTTCCAAATAGCTGGACCACAGGTTAAACCATGTTGGCCGTCGGTCCAATTGTCGTCCGAATTTTGTGGTTGAATCAACATGTTCTGATTTTTGAGTCACGATTTGACCTTCAGATCAGTTGCATACATTCAATATCTGCTTATATCAAAACCTTATGCACCGGAACTTCAGTTTTTTTTATAAGTAACTTCTGTATTAATATAAAGTGTAAACGAATGTAGCACCCTCCCAACCTTAATTGGTGACTTTCGATAGCCGAGTTCTCACTAAAAAAATTTTATTATTGTAAAACCCATATGAAAAAAAGATGATAGGGAAAAAAACTATCTCGATGACACTATTATATAAATTCAGCCAACCCGATACTAATAGCGAACAAAGTCAATGCAGTCTATCCTAGTTCTTTAATTAGACCAGTTTGAAACTGCTAAGGCCGATAATTATGAGACGCTGATCAATGGCATGTACTTCCAAAATATTTTGCAGACGACGGGAAAGCCTTCGCGGACGACGTGGCAGTTGACGCAGCAGGAAACGCCTACGTGACCGACGCTACAGCGAGCAAAATCTGGAAGGTAGGGGAAGACGGCGAGCTTCTATCCATCATCAGGAGCCCTCTCTTCACCGTCAAAGAGTGGTACAAGAACTTGGTCTCTCTAAACGGGATCGTCTACCACCCAGATGGGTTCCTAATAGTCATCCACACACTAAGTGGCAACCTCTACAAGGTCGACGTATCCAATGGGAGCCACCAGGTGAAGTTGGTACGAGTAGCCGGAGGCTCACTTGCGTTTGGTGATGGCCTGGAGCTGGTCTCCCCTACCCGGATCGTGGTCGCGGCTTCGAGCCCTTCTGCGACGATGGTGGAGAGCCTTGACGGGTGGGAGACGGCGGAGGTGGTGGGTACGTTTAAGGGGCCGGTGCACAGGTTGGCCACTGCAGCCACTGTGAAGGATGGGAGGGTTTATGTTAGTCACTTGTTTGGTCGGGGGTTCCCTAAGGAGCATGTCCTTGTTGAGGCTGTCTTCTCATCCTGAAATATTAGGAAGCTTAATTAATTTAATTGGTTTCCAGTCCAGTGTCGCTTTTGGTGAACCAATTACATCATCAGCTTGACACTTTTTTCCAGTGAAATTGTCGTAAGATTATGACGTTGCAAGTATGATGAAGTTTTAAAAATATTGAATATCTACGAACTTATATTAAATTATGAACTTTTAAAAATGTTGAGTATCTACGAACTTATAATCTTGAAATTTTAGACAAGGTAATATTTAAATCCGTTATTGTTCGCACGACTCTCGTTTTATCATTAATTTAACATCCGTATAAGTAATTCTTTGATTGATGAATTGCTTGGGCAATGGGAGATCGGACAGAGGTTACATGAAATGGAGATGGCAACCTGCTGATTGCGACATCCCGAGGTATTAATCGTTGAATTTGTTAGTTGCGAGTATAGTAAACTTATTTATAAGTGAAAAATTTACTTATTCATAGCCTTAAAGTTTTGAACTGTATAAATACGTACACAAGTAAATCATAACATAAAGCGTTTGTTGTTGCTTTGTTGACGATAAAGATAAAAGTAACTCTTTTGCATTTGCTTGTGGGATTTTTCATCATCCTCTGCACAGGTGTGAATGCCACTGACGAGAAAAACGCCATCACCGAAGAGATCATCAAGCATATGAAAACTCCAGTGACTTTCTTGAACACTACTAATTTATACGAGTTTAGAATTGATGGCCACCCGTCAACGTACGGGTTTGTGCCTTCGAAAAGGGTCACTTCAAGAATCCAAGACTGCAGCCATTTGGTGTCTTCCTGGTACTTGGAACGAACTGTTGTACCGTCACTTGCAAGTCAAGGAGATGATAGATTCCAGTAGAACAGTAACTGAAGAGAAGTGATGTCTAAGACATACATAGATTTGATATTGACCCGGGTTAATTTTACACGGGAATGAAATGCAGAAAACCGAATAGAGTGCAACTTATTTCCTATTGTTGCAGACCACCAAACAAATGCAGGGACAATCTATTGATCCATGGCTTTTGTCTTCATCAGAGCCATACCTTATTGCTGCTCCATCTTAAACCTTATTTACGTCCAATTATCTACACGATTTGATGTCTAAGGTCCTACGAATCGGACTCTCTGTACGATAACTACTAGTATGACTGGCAAAGCCTACCTTGAGAAGCGTGGGAGTTACTCATTGGGGCTGGGGCACTAGTGGGATTGATGTTTCTTTGCTCTACCTTGAGAAGCAGTAGCATCATCTCTTTTGGAACCCTCGGGTCTTCTAGCCCAAGCAGGTGCCTGGTCCGGCCCATAACGGTAGTCATAGAATAGTTCCTCACTGGCTTCAATATGCTCCTTGGCAAAGATGCCTACTCGGTGGTCTCCAGCCACCAGCATCACCTGCCAAATCCGTCAGTTAGTTCGGACGGCAACAAGAGAACTTCAACCAGAGTTCGTCGATACATCTATACCTTTGCATAGCAATTAGGATTTGATGAATGGTTTGCGAATTTAAGCTTGTCTCCTTTCCGATAAGCGTCAAGGACATACTGTATGAAAAGAAAATGGCTCGTTAAAATGGTAGGATCACTGCAATATGTAAAAATTCTGCAAATAAATATTGAAAACTATAGAACTATTCTGCACCAAAAGGTGATCTCCATTTTCAGAAGAGGCTAACATTTGAACAAAGCAAAAAAGGAACTCCAATGTCAAATTTCACTTGCCTGATCATTCAAGTCAAAAAGGAATGATGAATTTGCACGATCATATATCTTTCCGCGCTTATCTGCTTCGCGATGGGAGATTAATTCGCCAGTATATTCTCCTAAATATTCATTCTTGCTGACAGAATTCTGAAGATACATCCTTCAGCTTAGGATAAAGAAAATGCAGATGACAACCGGTTAACAGCGCATAGAAAAAGAAAGATCGTGTACCTTTAGAAATGCTCCCCATCCAGCAACATCAGACTTCGACAAAAGGATCTGAAAAATTGAAACAAAGAGGTACAGCACATGATACCGCTGAAAGCATTGGTGTCTTGACATTGTTGCATTAATTGAACTGCTGCAGGTTTTACTCACTCTTTGTTGTTGCCTAAGAAGAAGTCTCATATTACCACATTGACCATCCCCGCGTTTCGGAGGTTCACCCAATGACCCATCACCACAACTGCATTTTACACAGAATACTATGAAACAATTCTAACATACTTTGTACTGATCAGACATCCAAGTAGCTGTCATGTCAAGAGTTACCAGATTATGTGCCCGAGATTATATGCAGTAATATCTGCTGGGGTACAGCAAACTTAATCTAATTACCTCACCCAGCAATTCCGACAAACATCAGGATCGCACTCACGTCCGGCTGCAAAGCATGGACATTGTCTACTTCTGCACTGACTTTTGGCGCAGTGGCATCCCCTGAACCTATTCTTGCAGCTCCTAGAGCACCTGAAGATTTACACTGAATTGTATCAATCTCTCAACCATATTTAATCAATTTGGCCTCTTAAGCCTTTGGAAACTGTGAACTTGATCTTTGATCTTATACAATGACCTTATCAAGAGACTAAAACATACCCACAATATTTTTCGCAACAAGTTCCATTCTCCGAACAAGAACATTGCTTTCCGCATGTTGACTGGCACCCGCATGGTGTGTACTGCTTACTAGACTGGTTTTTTCCATCAGCAATCCGTTTCCACATTGACGGATGGCCGGCAGACTTCCAAGAATATTTTAGCTTTCTTGTCCTGCCTCTCCGCCGGAGTAGACGTGATCTTGTTCGGATCTCCTGCTCCTACAGTAAGCACAAGCAAAAAAGGAAAAAAGTGCAACATTTGATGAGCATGTCTGCCACACAATTTCAAGCAAGTTTGGTTGTCTCCGACAACATTTTAGGAAATTTCAGTTGATACTTATCATTCTTTCAGGCGAGCACCGCATCTCATCACAATAATCATTAGAAGCTATCTGAAGACCAGAAGATAATGAACAGCAACCACCTTGAAGGTCTATGTCATAAAAAATGGTTGAAGATCTAGCACTAGTTTTTCATTTTGGACTTTATATCCAAGGGGAAAAAACCCCAGGAAATCCCTACCGCATTCAAATAATCAGCATCAGGCTTCCTCTGTTCCTCCAGAAATGAACTTGACATCACAGATCGATTAGGCATTGTTGTGCCACAATCATACATGTATTTCGAAACTTCTATACAAGTCTTCAGGCCAGAAAGTAAGTTCCTGGCAATTAGGCAACTGCAAGGCATAAAACTGCAATTAAATGCTGAAAATAAAACAAGATACAATCTGATAAACGTCGCCTATTTGGGTTTCAGAGATGAATTAACGGTGATGTAACAAAAGGACAACCTATTATCAAAATCAATTTACTTATCCATAGATGAGCGGTGATGTGAAATGCCATTTTCTGTATAGAAAAACTGAAATACGATAGAAACTATCTGTTGGATCGGTGCTTCTGATGTTTTCATGGTCATTTACCACAAGAATCAATGAAAAAGAAACACTCATCTTGCCTGACCAAAAACAAAGAAACGCTCGGCTTTACTTAACAGTATCTTGACTGCCATTTTGCAGAGTATGCATGGCTGGTAACACCATACCTGTTTTTCCCGAATATTTCTATTCCTTTCAAGTACAGCTCTTTCTCAATGGGTTTCCACTGAGACTTGCTTGAGACATCTTTTTGTCTTCCTACAGAGGAAGAGGGTTCAGATACACCAGGGACACTCTTTTCCTTGGCTGATTGATGCTCGGTGGAATAAGTGGGAGCCCCTTTTGCAGCATCCTGAAGGTTGCTGTTCCCATTTGCACTTTTACCACTAGAACTGTGATCAGAACTTACTCTTTCTCCATCACCAGAAACTGAATGCAAATCGACCAGTTTCTTCTGTTTCTTACCAGGAGAATCCTGACAAGCATCAGGGAGACCAAGTGTGTTGTCAAGTTCTACAGTTGCAACCTCAGAAGCTTTGCGCTTTCTAATAAGATCTTCGTCAGTCACCAAGGAATCTGACTCCTCTCCTTTAGCAAGTGCAGATTTACAGATAGGTTCAGAAGTAGCATTGCCTTGATCTCTTTCTACTGAGACATGAGTATCTCCACCATCAACACCAATAGTCTTTTCATTATTTAAGGCTTCCATGACAAACTTGTCCTCTTCTACCGGCATTGCTCCCAGCATTTGTGAGTTACTAGCAGCTGAAGCATCGGGCAAGCTTTTGAAAGCTCTTAGCTGCATGATGAGAAGTGAAATTAGGTACCAAGAAAGGCAGACCAATCCAAAAAAAGAGATGCATATCAAGAAAGCCACTGAAGTCTCAAAGAGCTAGCTTTCAAGGAAGAGCCTAATGCACCTACCATTGAATCAGAAAAAAACAGTACCAAGAGAAAATAATGCAAAAGAGTAGGCGTGTATGTCAAGAAAGAGCATGCAGCTAATGAATAGAGACCTAAAATATATATCAAGAAAGATCCATTCATGTGAAACTATGCATTGCTGTAGGAGTGTATGTCACTCATGAACGGAAAGAAAAACTACCCGAAGATAACATTGGTCGCTGCAAGGTTTCCGATCGTCTTCATATTCCGACCAGTAAGGCTGCTTTTCACTCTGTTAATCAATGAACCAAGGTAAATGGACAGAGAAAAAACCATGTGTTTTCAAAATACTGTGACTACCTCATATCAACTTACAGGATTGATCAAAGTCTGTGAGCAGCCATGCAGGCGGCAATCAAAAAGCTGTTTCATAGGTAAAAGGCAGATGAATAGCTATTCTGAAAGTCGACAAGGATTATCCAATTTTCAGAACAGCAAGAGAAATGGTCAGGAAACCACCAACCATACAGCGTCGGCAGAACAGGTTGTCAAAGGAATCAAGAGCAGCACCGAGGCTCTTGTCCAATGAAATTCCCCTCTCACGTCCAGAGTTCCCTGAATTTGTGACTTGTTTGTCTTCACCATACTTCTCCTTCAGGGAGGTAAATCGCTCCTGCAGTTATTAAGTATCCAATCAGAAAAATAAACGGTTCGGTTAACAGATACAAACATGTCAACGTCCAAAATACCTGTAATTCTGATGGTGACACTCCAATAAACTGACCAACAGTGTTTACTACTTCGTCATCCAATCCATGTTCCCGAAACACCATCCTGTCATGCAAAATATAGATATTTAGTGGAAGTCCTAATGCCACCAAATTGATAAACCCTTCAAAAATTTACCACAGAATATGATCCTCGCCCTCCGTAAAATCATGTTTCTCGTCTTCAGGCTCAATAATCTCTTCCTCACTGTCACTACAGATCAGAGCTTCACTTCCACGTTGATCATAGTATATGCGTCTTCTCCCAACTACTGACTGATCTTCTGCCATTCTCTGGTTTCTGTGCCCATCAATGAACAATTAATAGCAGCACAACGTAAATTCTTGCATATTTCTCACCGAACGAACAAGACTTCATTGTCAAACAATGTGATTCTTTGATAGAATAAGAGAAGCTAACATGAGGAAGAAACCTAAAAATTTAGTATAACTACAAGGGGCATCCATCAGCCATTGTACCTGTCCAAGAATATCCAAGTAGTATATGGAGGTATCTTTTCAACATATGGAAGCTTGATACTCGATGAAAGTAGAACTTCATGAGCATTGATTTGGTCCTTATCTCCAGATCCTTGACCAAGTCCACTGTACTTCGAGAGAGGATACCCAATTCTTAGTGATGTCAATTTAGAAACATCACCCTGCTCAGTAGGTGACACATTTAATCTTGATGTTGCTGATACAAGATTTGACACATCAACTTCTAGGTTCTTTTTATTCTTTTCAATCTTATCCTGCATAATAAAATTGCATTTCACTGCGGTAAGCAAATGTATGGTTAGAAAGATTCATACATTAGAATGTTTATATATCATAATTTCCAATGCCGCCTAAAGTTAACCTCCGCCCCAAGCCATCTAAAAGACTTCCTCTGCCTACAAATACATTAACATCAAACTTGCTGCCCATGGCCTTGCAGTGAGGGAAATAATATTTCTATAAAGCTTAACAATGATGAATCACGCCCTAAAGAATACGAATTTCCGGGGATGAAATCTAAACTTCTTTGAAGCTCAAAAGAAAAAAAAAATCTTACTTTTACGGAGCAGGCTCTCTCTGCTTGAATCTGCCTTTTAAGCTGATTCATTTGATGGATTAGGTTGGCGACGCCCTCGTTTAATTGTTCTCCATTCGTTCTCTGTCCTCGAATGTAACAAAACAATAATCACAACGAGATAACTCGACAATCAAATCCCAACACACAGGGGTCTTTCCCATAACAGCTAAACAGGCCAAATCACCTAAACTCCTGCTTCCCAACCTACCGCCCTCCAACATGTATACGAGCCACGATCATAACGAAAAGACAAAAACTTTAGCTGATTCTCAATACTAAGTGATTGAATTTCCTAAACTACGAAACTTTCCTTATAAACCCAACTCACAGAATCCAAAAATAAACATACGGAGTATGATCCGACCACCGAGTTTCCACAGGTTCAGGGGATTACCAATCAGCCACAGAGTACAAAGGAGAGCCCTTCTAAAAGGAATCAGCCCATATTAAAACAAAATTGAACTTCTAACAGGAAAAAAAAAGGGTAAAGAGGGATTGAAACCAACTCTGGGTTTGGAGTTGGAGGTAGAGTCCCCTGATTTGGACCCCATTATTGGTGCTCTGCTCTGTTTCCTTTTCTTTTTCCCCTGCTTTTCCCCTATCTCCTCCTTGTTGGAAGAGGTTGGACACCGACCAAACGCAAACTTTAGAATACGTTCGGATCGGACAACTGAACTGACACGTGTGGTCGTTCAGGTGGGTGGGGTCCACTCTTAGGCTGTCTTCGTTCAGGTGGGTGGGGTCCACTCTTAGGCTGTCTGGGTGGGGCTTAAGTTGGGCTGAGCCGTTTATTTTTGGCACCGGCTAAAGGAGTTGGGCTTGATTGTCTGACAGCCCACCACAAATTTCTCTAAAATCTAGGAATGAGTAAAATATTAATGAATCTAATAGATATTATCTTTATCATTTTTGGGTGTTCTTATGTCAGAGTATGTAAGTTATTATTGTGTAATTAGTAATTACACATTTCAGAGTAACAAAATACATTTATTTATAAAAAGACCACTAATGGCTTAAACTAGCTTAAGGATCATCGGGCCCTGTCTGTTCTAATAATAATGACATTTCTATTTTAACTTGATCCACAAAAAACTTGATCAAGTCGCACATTTGCTATTGTCACATACATCCATCAGTGAAGAAGAAATAATAGGTAGGTATATCTCGATAAAAACAAATCCAATACGGCATCTAAGCTCCACTTGGCAATCTCACGGGAGTTCTGTCTCTTCTCTTGAACAACAAACCCAATGGACTCCGTCAAAATAGCTCCAAACGTGTGAGACTTGGGTCTCAATCAGAATATTAAACACTGTGTTCGCATAAGTCTGATCTTGTTGGAATATCCAATACGGAGAAATGTCTGTCCTTAGACAAAATTTACAACCAACTACCGAAAATACTCATATTTCATGGGTCGGATACTATCCATACTTTATAAGTCTAGTTTATATTGATTTTGACTACATTTATGATACGATATGCGTATGAATTCACTCATAGCTGTGTGTGATCCAAGGTAGACAACAAGAGAATTCTGTTGGTCTGATCCTTGCTCAAATCATCAATGTGTTTATTAACTTCAACGACAAACTTAACAATTTGAGAAAGAAAACAACACTAGAGGACGCTCACTATCTTGCTTCTGTTTTTTAGATACGGTAATTTACAAAAGACCTCCCTATTCTTTCCCTGGAGAATTTCCAGGCTGATAGTGAACTGATTGGTGTTCCTTTCCATCCAACGATCAGGCACTTGCTGTTGTTGTCAAGTGTACACGAACTCCAGCAGGGGAATTGTTTCGTCACCAAGCTTGCTTGGTACAGAGAAGACTCGCTGATGGCCATCTCCACCATCCGAAACCTCGAGAAGAATGCCCTCCAAACATCCATCTTCACGTTCCTGGCCACCCTCTCGGGGCCTTCCAGAGCTACAGTGTCTCGGATCCCGAGCGCGAATATAGCCTCGGTGTTGGTCCTGGTCGTGACGTCTTTGTCCAGGCAGGTTTCCAGGCAATCGAAGTATGCGCTGTAAAAGAACAATGCCTCGATGAACCTGTTGAAAAAGTTGGGCGAATTGGTATTGGCTTCGGCTTCCGCTAGCAGCATCAGTGTCGGGTTGAGGCTTTTGATCGATCTCATGACGCTTTCCAGGCATTCGGGCTTGCCTAGCATCGTCCGAAGTATCATGTTGCAGACGACAATGACGCATTCATCGGTCGAGGTATCGAACTGTCCCTCCTTGATCTCGTTCAAGCTGGGCACGTAAGCAGCCTTGAATGAGAAAGGAGAGTTCATAGACTTGGCGAAACTCTCCAGCCTCTTTCCTGTCTCCTCTATCTGACGGTTTCCTGTTATCCCAACAGCCGTTACCTTGAGCTGTTCGAGGGGCCGCTCACGGTCCTGGAGAGCTTGCATCAAGGACGTCCATTGAACCCCACTTCTGATCTCAAAATCAATCAGGTGAAGCTTCCTCGCGGAACCAACACTCTCAATTATGGTCTGGATAGCTGTAAGCTGCCAGACTTGGCTTATAGGAATCTTCTGGTGCAAATTAATAGTGGTCAGATTAGTTCCTAACCCGTGAAGGATCTCAGGGCTTGATTTGTTTGCTTCAGCCTCCTTCAGGTTGAACCTCCCCGTGGCCTTATCAATTCTCTCCCGGAGAGCCTCAGCGAAGTAGTACACTACCCTCTGCAGAGGATTGGATTGCTCCGATGCGATCCATTCGCAACGGGTGAGCAATCTACTGGCCCGATCATGCTGCTGATAGCCTACTTTCTCCGCTGCGGCTAGCAACAGATGAGCAAGCTCAACATCCCTGGTTTCCTCCTCGGACAACCCGCTTAGCGCATACCCAAAAGGGTGCATCAGCATGGACAAATCATCATAGCTCTGGTCGGAGAATTGCACGTACCTCGCCCCTGCCACCCTCATCACCTCCTCGGTGGACAGCTTCTTCCTGGAACCAGAACCATAGGCGTTCACGTTGTTCACATCGCTAAACTGGCTAATATTATTCAAGTTCAACTTCTTCATCCCACTTGCATAGTTGTTGAGCAGATCCAAGGACGACGAAACGCCCCCCGGCTGCTGTGGCTTGTCCTTGCCGGGTTTGATACCCCTCTCCGTCCTCCTGGCTTCCTGCACTGGCACCGGGGATGCCGGGAAGCACGATCCGAAAAACTCCTCAAGCATCATGTAATTCGACTTGGCCGACACTTGCTGCTGCTGTTCTTGATGAATCGGCTGTTGACCATCTTCCATAAAGTCTAACCCTTTACAAGAGCCATAGTCAGGACACAGAGGATAAACTTGTCCCAACTCCTCCATTGAAAACAAAGGGCCTTCCCTCCCTTTCATGGCTGCTTCCTGATGAGTGTCGTTCTCATAATTCCCTTGATGATCAGGCACGGGACCATTATCGTATCCACTGCCTTGGCCTCCTCCGAAATCGAATGCAGGAAAGTTGAACATAGAATTCTCCATTACCGGAGGGATCATGGCAGCCTATAGCAGGTCAAATCACACAAAAGAGTGAGATCACTGACAGTTTGTTTCAGCTGCTCAGGGGCTTAGTTGGTCTGGCGTTGAATGGAAAGTGTCCAAATTAGACACTAATATATGGAATGGATTGTGACATTTGATAGAGACGTTTATACTTTCGATGTGGCCGATACGGCCTGCTCTGGATTAAAGAAAAGGCAGGGAAGGGGAAAAAATTAGGACATTGCAGCCGGTGTCGTCGTTGCATGAGACAAGTGCAAGTTTCCAAACATATGATCAACCAGTATAAATTAACGAAATATTAATCTGTGCTTCCTATGTAGATCAGCCACGTGGTTGTGGCCGACCTTTTTTTTTTTTGAATAATTTGCTAGATACATAATCATATTTATGAACAACGACTAACTCGACAACAGAATACTTTCGAATAATGAAAATATTTAAATAGCAATGTGTCTATCAAAGAAAAGCATGGGCCTCGCTATGGGGGACAGATCACTGTTCCCGATGTGGGTGTTTGGACAAATGGAAAAGCTAAATGTAAAAAAAAAATTTCAAATAGAGAAGTTGGGGTTAATTAATTAGTGCTCTGAATTATTGGGCTAATTGTGGGGAATCGATTAGGTACTGGACATGTAAAACATTCTAGGACTGTCCTGGAACATGCGCTGGGTTGGTTAGTTATGATAAAATGGTTCGTCCGAAGCGATCCCAAATGGTTCGTCCAGTTATGATAGAATGGTTTGTCCTAAAACACGTCGTGGAACACGCGCTGGGTTGGTCAGTTATGATACAATGGTTCGACACGCGCTCGCTGGGTTGGTCAGTTATGATATAATGATTTGCCTAGTTATGATGAAATAGTTCGAACAATTATGATGAAATGGTTCGCTTTTCAGGACGGTCCTGGAAAAGGGAGTCCATGACCAAATCCGGTCTAGTTGTGGGAGTTGATTGAAGGCTGGTTGTTCTATGTGTAGTTGTTTGATAATTTTCACTTTCTTCTTAAGCTCCTACAGTATTAGGGAACTGATTACTTCTTGTTAATCTTTAATACTTTTATAACTGCATTCTCAAACAGTGTTGTCAGCTAATGTTCATCTATTATGTTAGTGACAAAGTGCATAAATCTTATCAATGGAATTAACCACAATTAAAGATTCTACAGATATATATGAATGCACTTTTCTAGTTCATTTAAATATTATATCAAGTATTCTACTATTAGATATAGTATATTTACGTACAATTTGCATCCAAATATATTACATTAATGAGCAAGTGAAAATATCAGCTATCACTTGGCAAAAAATCAGTGAAAATAAGTGGTATGAAAAATATATCAGTTATCAATATAGAAAATAACAGTTGATCCATAAGTATGAGTATGACCAGAGCATTCTTTTAGTGGGCCATATGGAGAAACCCTTGGGTTTGGGTGCAAGGGTTGAGATTGATGGACCAAATTAAAAACGAATAAACCTTAATTCCTCATTTTCTTCGCAACCAATATTTCATTCAAGTGATAAAAGACTTGAATTTTCTTAAGAAAGTTTTAGATTAAATCCTTATGAATGAAAAATATATATATTATTGGAAAATCCACTATTAAAAAAGGCATGATAGTTCTCGACTCTCAATACTGAATGTTTACCAAAAAATTCATGATTTACTTGTGCAATAGTGAGAACTTTTCACGGGCGTTAGGCCTCGCTTCAAAAACTTTCATACTGAGAGAACCATATCAACTGAGAGAACCATCCACTCACCTTGGATTTGGCCCTCACGTTTGAGCCTGAAAAGAAGCTGACGTATTTGGCACCTGAGAGAAGAAGTCTGAACGCCGAGCAAGACAATTTTTAATAACTTCGATATCTTTTCATGGTTCATCACCTTCATTACCTGATGCCCAAAGACAGAGTAGACATAAAGGAATGTCATATGAATGTGACATAGAAGATATTAACGAACCGCGCGAATGACGTGAAAAAACTACAACACGGAGCCTTATCGGCCATATTAACTACCGCGGGCTGGCTCACGATTTCAGAACTACAGTTGTCAGAACATTTCAGAGCAGTTTCGAATCACAGAATCATATAATTAAAGGATAGATAAGCACTCAATGACTAAGTTATCATCTGAGCTTTAAATTTGCAGAATCAGGATCATCTTTAGAGGAGTAAGCACGCAATTCAGTACCATAGACAGTTGTAATTAAATAAGATTATGTATTCATACGATACAGGAGGACTAAATGACCAAAATGATTATCTGATAACCGACTTGACCAAAATGATTATATCTGCGACTCCAATCCATCGCCTTCCTGCCAATAGAACTTCTACTCAGGCAAACATGCAACAAAATGTAATCTCAAACGAAAAACAGAGTTTCAAAGATTTATCATCCATAACGTAAGAGGCTACTCGACTAAAGAAAGGCTCATAAGTATCATCCTTCACATAACACTTGTCAGAAAACAACTTGGCTCTCATCGAATACGCTGCCCAGAAAAATCATTAACAGACAATTAAGTTATTGCAGCAGCAAAGAAACAAACTGAACGCAGAATGCCTTCCGCATATCAGTTAGCATTTCATCAATCAAAGCCAGAATATATTCAGCAGTCTCCTCCTATAAATATCACACAAGATGCTAACAAATACCCTAACATAAGCTGGACCATCCTGTCAACGATTTAGAAAACGCAATTCAAGATCTCCCATCATAATTAGTAATCAAACTTTACGAACGACCGACCAACTAATCAACTCAGAACCGAACGATCGAAGTCTGGAACCATAATCCCTTAGTTCATAGCTGGGCTGCCTCACCCCTCTCCCCAGAATCTCCTTAACTAATCAATCAAGGTAGCTACAAACATCCGAAAGACAAAATGCATCACCTAAAATAGAAAAATGGCCTGCAGATAATTGACTTGAGCATACAAGCACGTTGTGCAGCACCCCAACGCAATTGCTTATACTTTCCACCAAAATTATCCATAAACAAAAGAAAGGAAATAAGAGAAGAAAAAATATCCCAACACAAGCAAAACCACCCTATATTAAGAAAATGTTGTGATTATATTAAGAATAAAAAACCACATTTTCTCAGTTTAGAGCTCCTACATCCCTTCCCCCAAGCACTTTCAAACTAAAAGCGATTCCAACCTAAACTAATCACACGAACATTCATTGGCAGCTACAAATCCGAGAAGACGAATCCCAGAAACTTCTAGAAACACGGAGTGCCAAACATTCAAACTGAAGCAAAACCGCACAGCTATTAAAATTAAAATTAAACATCGGATCTATTGTCCGGTACAATAACAAAATAGAAACATAAAAAAGTAGAACAAAACACTGAAGATGAACTCAACTCCGACTACATTATACTAAACTTATCAGATTAATAAAATACAAAGAACTCCTAGAAAAAAAAAGATAGAGAGAGAACTCACCAACGCCTGCTTTGCTTTGCTTTGCTTGCTTCCCTCCATTCTTTTTTCTCTCCACACTCTCTTCTTCTCTGCTTAAATCTATAACTGATATGGGCCAAGTGATGGGCTTTCCACACAAAATCGGGCCTCTTGTGGGCCTCCATTTCCAGAACACCCCGCCACCATCAACAGTCAGAGAGAGAGAGAGATAAACCGCCGAAATCAATAAAGGACACGAAACGAATATACTCCTCTTCCCGCCAAAACTAACTTCTTAATTAACAGCCATAGAGATATAAACCAAGGCAAAATTATATATTATTATTTTATAAACTCAACTTCCATTACAACCAAGGCAAGCTGCTAACCAAAGACGAAGAACTAATATTAAAAACTCGTTCGAACCTAAGTTAGTCGGTTTAATAAGTTCGGATAGTAAGTGATATCAGCAAAAAGAAATTAACACTACGAACGCAAAATTAATATATTATATAAACTGAATTTCCATTACAACCAAATTAATGAACTGCTCACTACTAATCTTCTCCCTTTCACTTTCTGGCCGATAACCTAATAAATGAACTGATCTCGCTATATTCAGGTGGACTTCCCTCCTACATCAACAGTCCGTCCGCCACGTGTTAGTTAGGTCATCGCTCGGCGGGTTCCACCACCACGAGCGCCAGGACGACGTCGTTACTCCCTCCGTTGCACCGCGAGGCCCAGACCTGGACGGCGTCCCCCTCTTTGACAGCGCCACGGTGTTCGTTTTTGTACTTGGCCACGAAGTGGCCCCACCCGGTGGTGATGACCAGTTCGGGGGCGTTATTCATCCACCAGCACTTGAGGGACACCTTGGTAGGGTCCGAGCAGCTGGGCCCCACCAGCCTCGCCTTCACAGTCTCGTCCTTGTCCGCCATCATCCTCCCCCAATCCGACTCGCTCAGGAACCTGCTGTCCTCCACGACCCCGTCCGCAAGCTGCCTCAGCGGGAGGCTCAACCGCACGTGGTGGGTGCTCAAGTCCGTGTCGTAGAGGTACTTGGTTATAACCAGCACCGGGTCGGCCCCACCCAGCTCCTCCATCCTAGCCCTCACGTCCTCCGGAAGTCCAATCCTGGACCCCCTCTCCCTTAACCTCTTAGCCTCCTGGTTCGAAATCCTAGGCCTCTTTTTCTTCTTCTTCTTCCCCTCCTCCACATCGGCACGAGGGCGTTTCTTGTTAGGGTTTCCTCTTGGAAGCCCTAACCCTGGTTCCAGACCGATGTCGTTGGTTGTCCCCTTGTCGTCTTCGGACGTAGTAGGGCCAACTTTAACCATCATGGACGATGGAAACCAAACAGAAACGGGGACGGCATTGATGGGGTCTGCTAGTTTCCTCATAGGTCGGCTGGTTCTGGGTTTCTTTGGGACTACAGGAAGAAGCTGAGGCAATTCTTCCTTCTTTCCACGCTTCCGGATGAGATCATGGACAACCAATTCAGTCAGGATCCGGTCGCGCATCGACTCATCGCCATTAGACCTCTTATCGGCCTCCTTCACGAGATAATCGAAAGCCTTGTTACTTTGTTTCAGGATCAACTTCAACTCCTCCAGGCTACGAACCTGATCAGCACCCATTCTTACAATTTCTGAGTACTACCAAGAGAGATTTTAGGGTTTCTTGGCTCTCTTGTTCTCGCCTGATCACTTTGTGTTTCTTGACCCTCTGTATATACTTTCTTCTGATGAAATTACTAATTGGGAAACCACTCGGAGACCTATTTGTTGTTGTTGTGGTTAGATATGTGCCCTAGATTTTTTGCTTCATAGTCAAGTTAATTAGGGCTCCTTCTTCTATTGTTATTCTCCCAGCAGGATTATATGACCGTTGGGTTTCCGTGTTTTAGTTTATATCATAGTCCCTTGAGGAGGACTGTTTGGTAATTTCCGTTCCCACTGTTTAATAGCAACCGATCGAGAGAGATCAATTAGTAGATCGCGTCAAGATCCTGATATACTCGGAATGCTTGTTCTAATTAGGAACCACTTCAAAGACAACAAGGTTGGCGTAATTAGGGTGCATCTCGGAAACTATTGATATATGTTTCCAGCTTGTACATTAAATTTGAGTAAAATTTGTTTTTTTAACAAAATATTCTTATTTAATCATAAATCTCAAATCTCAAGTTGGAGGTCAAATTAGGAGAATTTCACACCAGTGTGGAGTGACTGTGGTGCGAGTCGAGGTTGGCATCGTTGTACGTAATTATAAACTAGGAAAATAATTACATAAGCGTAATTGGCCCGAAGCCAATTTCTCATTTTGTAGCTCTCCTGGCCTCGTGGAAGATTGCTCCGGTGACTTATTTTCGTATCGGTGGTAGAAATAATTTGTCAACTAGCTATGCCATTTGCAATTTTCACGAGTTAGTGAGATGAATTGAAATACACAGTGATCCACTAATTACAATTTATTAATTAGGATATGATGTAATATGTAATCATCTTGTCTGGATACAAAAAAATTAGGGAACGAGAGATAATTTTTTTGAATAGTTATAGGACTACATTGAGTAACCAAACTTGTCAAATAAAAAATTGTTTTGAACGCCCTAAAAATTATATATGTTGAATAACCTAACATTAAATATTAGTGCAAAACAGTCATGCGTTTCTTATATATGAAAAAATTGATTAATCAAAATAATATTTTCGTTCTTAATATTTTTCAAATCAATTGATTAGATTCTGGACCTAAATTCTGACTACTTTTCTTGAAAAAAAAATCTCTAAGCCACACAAAAATACAAAATTGCAAAATTCAACAATTCTGTCTACTTTTTCAAACCAACTACCCTTACTTGATGTTGCTTCTACGGATCTCGATCCAAAATATGATATTATCATATTAGTAGTTAAGAGTATCATAAATTTATTTACAATTGTTGCAAATTCAACAATTATATATTTTGAGCTAAATATGAATTTAAAAAAAATATTTCGGCAGGGGCAGTAACTACGCCAACTATTGGCTATGTTATGCTGCGACATGTCCCAACGTCAAAGTCAACACAGTCATTAAACTACGAAGTCTAAATTCTAATTATACTTATACGAGACATGGCAGAATTTGTTACATAATAGAACTTAAAAGGCCTAAGTATATTTTTTTATATAAATTAAAGGCCTTTTATAAGTAAAGGCCTTAGAGATGTGTCATTGGAATATGGTGAGATCACAATTGTTCCCAACCCTATTATAGTTAAATGAACAAGTTGGGAAAACACCAAGTCAACGGAAAAAGATAAGAGAATTATCTTATTCCTTGAAATGTTTTGTCCTAAATTAATTAAATTGCTTTCAGGGAAGCATCTTCCATGCTGGTTGGTAAAGAAGACAAGTTTTTTTTTAGGGAAGTAAAGAAAACAAGTTGAAAATTAATCTTTCTAAGCCTTGCAGTGATTTTTTTCTATTGGATTGTCGTAGGATTTTTAATAAAGTTGCGGTCTCAATCTCGTACTTATCATATGAGGTTTCGGGGACGAATTTCTACACTAATTTTATGTAACATATAAGCATTATTACTACTAACAAAATTCAAACATTTTAAAAAAAGTCACCTGAAGAATCGATGCCTCATTTTTTTTCACTAGTAATCGTAAAGTAACTCAAAGTCACAAACGGAAGTAATCAAGAACGCGTATATTTAATCCAATTTGCAGTGACTTTTACAACTTTGGACAAAAGAATGAAATACATTACAACATTTTGTATAACCTAATTAATATTCCATTTTCAAACCTTATCTTCACTCCCGGGAATGCCATCCCAATTCCCATTTTCTTCAATCCCTGCCCTCCTCAGAACAAGAACACTCCCAGCCCATAATAGCATTTTGACAATTTTCACCATTCCAATTGTAACAGTAACGTAATATAACCACCAACCCAAGAAATCGGCCAAACATAACCCCAACGAGAGCTCTTTCTTGGCCTCAGCTACAAGAACCAACGACTCCACCTCATCCCTCAGCCTCCACCACCACAACCAACCGAAACACACAGCGGCCACCACCTTCTGGAGCCGCCTCTCGTCTCTTACCTCCCCGAAAACCGTGTCGTCCACCACCGGTCTCACGACCATCCTCGTCCAATGCATCATGGTCTCATGCAACCCTAAGAAAAATATAATCCTACTAAACAAACTTCCTCCACCAACATCATCATCATTATTAGAACTGTGCCCGTCGATCCCAGCCGCTATAGTCCCTTCGATTCCCAACCCGACGCAGACTTGCAACGTGCACAGCAATATCCACGCAATGTACAGCTTGGGCCGGTAGATCGTGGCCGTCGATTCGCTACGCGACGGGGCTGTTGACGATGATCTTCCGGATAAACCATGGACGAGAGTCGCCCCACTTAGACTCGAAAGGACGAAATAGAGAACGGCCGGATTGATGTAACCAAATGACCAAAGGATCAGGAAATTGCAAAGAGGTGACAAAGGGTTAGATGATACTAAGGTTGTTGTGAGGTAGCTGTAAGAAGAGAGCCTCGCTAGGAGGAGAAACGAGAGAGGGAGCAAGAGGCCTAATAGGGTGGTGGTGAGGATGTGAAACGGTGTCGTGAAAACGTTGCGGTTCTTCTTTGTCTTCTTGTCTTGGAAAAAATTATCTTGGGAATCCATTCTGTGTCTCGACTTTGGAAGCAAAAAAAAGAGGTCCTATTTATGTGACAAATATATGATCAAGTTGTTTGGTCAATGGAAGGAATATAAAGTGGTTGATGACACGTCCATGGTGCAAGTTTATAAGTTGACATGAGACTTGTTCTTGTTGGGTATTAATTTAGGTTATCTGCATATATTAATGAAATTGTGAATCAGGAGGAAGAGAATACGGTTTTACCAACCAGCTTATAAATATGGTTTTAGTGTCGTTAAATATTTGTTGGTAAAATATTTTACCATTCAAATATTATACATGACTAGAATATGAGTTAATCGACTTAGCCAATATTTAGATATAATGCAGGCAACAAACTTTTTTAGCAGAGTCAAAACTCACAGATAAAGATGTGGATGTAACCCATGATATAACATATACTTATTTGAGGTTTGTTTTTGTTAAAAACCAACTTGCTTCCTGCGAGGGATTATTAATGATAATGGAAGGAATAATTAATATAGTCAGGCATGTACTAGAGTGTCAACGCGTTATTTCCCGTATTGGTTTGATTGCCAACAGACGCCATCTTAATACTATATTATTTTAGGTAGAGTGCAGGATAAATTTTTTTAGAAATGAACACACCTTATATATATATATAACATACTATAGTGCAACTTACTCTGGCAATGATTGGTATCAAGGATTGTATTAATTGCTCTATTCGTCGATTCTTGTATCACACGTTCACGTAGTCACGATGTTCGAACTTGGAAACTGTAGAGTTTTATTATGATGTTATTATCTTGGGCGTTGACTGCGTTTTGGGTTGTTTACTTGATGTTCTTGAAGCTGTTCTTAGTGAATTATGTTCAAAATTAGACGTAGGCTTTAGTAGACTCGAATCAACTATTTTGGTACATAATATCGTAGGTCATTATTAAGCTCATAATATGCAGAAATTACAATGTATTAAATTAAAAATTTCCGCCTAAGACAATTGATGTTTCTATTTTTTCAAAGTCTTTTGTTTTTATTTTATTGTTAGAATGTCATTGTCTCGCATCAAGCGTGGGGATTATTATCCCTTACTAATAAGGTGATTATATTTCCACCCAAAAAAAGGTGATTATATAATCTATTCTCGGAAGTCGAGAACAATCACCAACAAGATACAAGTCAATGGCAGCTGCCAGCCTGGACGCCAGATTTTTTTTTGAGAATTAAACATACGTTTATATTAATTACGACTTAAATCGGGATATCTTGATACAAAAGATAAGCTAGTTTTGGTGGTGAGATGTCTTACCCAATTGGGCAGGCATTGTCTTACAAATCAATCTCTTTTGATCCTATAAAATAGCAGACATCCTATAGATAAGCACAACCCCCCTTTCTACCCGAAAATAAACTAAAACCATAGGAAAAAAATACGAGCTCAGATACGCTGGCAGTTTCGTCCTGAATCGGACGGTCGTGATTGACCCAACAATCACTTGCAGCGTTGGTTTCATCACGGCTCAAGAAGAGATGCACCAGCCGGGAATCGAACCCGGGTCTGTACCGTGGCAGGGTACTATTCTACCACTAGACCACTGGTGCCTTGTTTGACAGCAAGTTAAAACAAATAATATTAATTGTGAGTTACCTGGTCTTCATTTCTTCCTCTTATGGATCCCTCACAAATCTTGATAAGCTTCAAATTGAATAAATTGCGAATTTTCATGTTCTCATTGACTTTCCATTTCCAACTTTGAAATTCTTTCATACAGGAAAGAGAAAATCGAATTAGAACTCCGGGTGAGATTTTTTTATACTCAAAAGCATTAATATTTTAATGGTAATACGAGTTGCTTTCGTTACATTTATAAAGTACTTTATCACTTGGAGAACTCTCCAAATTTATTATGCCTACATCTTATTGCGTGTTGGCTCTTATAAGCTCACTAGGACTACCATATACCTAAATGTTCCTCTTTGTTTAGCCTGTTCAATGATAGATTCTATATTGGCAAGGAGGCAAAATTCCATAAGTGGGATAGGAGGCAAATTACGAGAGAACACGATTATACTCTTGGTGAGATTATGCATGTCTCCGGTGGTTGAACCCTACAGGGGATAATTAAGGTCAGAGAATATTGCTACATTTGAAGTATGAAAAATAAATGGATTAGGTGGTCACATGTGAGATAGATATTTTGGGGTATCATAAATGTATGAACACGAACTGGTCTGTTTCATATTGAGGAAACTGAGGCAGCCAGGCAATGAATTTGTTTAGCCAATTTTGGGCCATGTCTGGGCTGCTTGCTCAATTGATTCAAGGAGCCATCTGCATTTGTTTCCGCTATCATTCTTACGAGTAGAGTCGAGTATTGCCGATCATTATCATTATCATTATTTTGCAACAACATCAGTCTATCAATAACCGCTACATCACTATATTTTCGTCGCAAATTGGGTATGGCTGTTGGAGCATCGTTGTTATAATATCACTGATGTCCTGTCAAATTCACCTATTTTTTGAAGATTATCAAGTAATGTGGATAAGGTAGAACAAACAGCTGCGGGCCTTCTCTCTAAATTTTTTATGTTTCCACATGTTAAAAGTTTTACTCTCTTTGAAGAAATTTGATCTTTCCTTAGTGCTCCAACGTTTTGGAAAAAAATATAAACATAGTTTCATTCTACAATAATGGTCATACCATATGTACATAACAAATATATAATGTCATAATATTTTTAGTCATGAACCTCCTTTCTTTTGTATATGTAAATATTTTGGTCAAATATATATTTTCGATCCACTGGTTATGGATTTGAAATATCTTTTTTCGTCAACCATGGATTTGAAATGTTAATACTATACAAGTATGCACATAATACTTTAGCCCTATAATATGTTGCAGTTCGCCTTTTTTAAAATTGGTACATTTTCGTGTTGCCAACATGTGCAAAATGACATGGCCAGTGGCCACCCCACCAAATCCAGTAAAAACAAGATGCATTGCACCTGCCGCGATTTGGAACTTTCCCAATTGCGCCTCCACTCACTCGCACGCCCAAATAAACTTTCCCAGTACATATAATATGATATATTCGGCATTTGAGATTTTACACTTTTCTCATTTACAACGAAATCTTATCGATTTTACTTTTTTCTCTTATAATTTATCAAATTTTCATTAATCACACTATACCAAATATGTTGACAATATATTGATTCTTATCATTTTGTAATCATCGCAAAATTACTCATATAATCCGAATTTATTAGTCCGCTTAATTTAGATTTAAATCAGGTGAGATCTTTAAAAATGACAAAAAAAATTTAACAAATATTTAATACTGTTATATTTTTAATGACTCAAACTTGAGACATCAAGAGAGAGGGCATGGAATGGAAGTGGCCAGGATGTTGTTTTTTTTATAGAAGAAGCAGGATGTTGTTGTTAGTAGCCCATAATCCAATATAAATATCTCCCACACCAAACACATTTATGATTCAACTGTATGAGTGGGTTTGATTTTTATTAAATGGTGGGTGCTGATATGTACATTATTGGTTTGCTTCATGACTTTATATTAAATGAATGAAAAGAAAAGAAATAGAGAGCAACAACTTGAGGAGGTTTCTTTGTCACCTAACCCTCTTCTCATCATCTCCACTTCCTCTGTCACCCTTTCTCCTTGATTGACTCCCTCAAGTACTGTCATAAAAAATGGGATTATTACAAGCTTCTGAAACCAAACCAGATGCTCAGGCATCCAAAAGAAGGTATCCATTTATTCGTTTTCTTGTCCTTAAAGTTTTGATATTCAAAATCAAGCACTAATGGACCCTATTTACTGTATGGACATTGCAGGAAGGTGATGGAGAAGACAGTAGTCAAAGTGAAGATATCTGCAAGTGCAGCAAGTGGAGGGAACCTGAAGAGTGAAGGGCTGCCTTCTGATTTATGGTCATGGAGGAAATATGGGCAGAAGCCAATTAAAGGGTCTCCTTTTCCAAGGTGACCTTCTCTTTTTCCACCTCAAGCCATAGATATTTCTCTCTCATCTGTTAGCTTTTGACATGGAATTTCTGGGTTTGGGATGGACTTTCACTTTCTTTACCTACAGAGGGTACTATAGGTGTAGCACATTGAAGGGCTGCTCAGCCAAGAAGCAAGTGGAGAGGTGCAGAACTGATGCTTCAATGCTCATAATCACCTACACCTCCAGCCACAACCATCCGGGGCTCGGAATCGAGAGAACCGCAAAAGAATATCAAAGTTTACAACCCGAGAAGAAGCTAGCAACAGATCATCAACCTGCAAGTGATACCATCACGACCCGGGACCGAGACAACTGCCAGGAAGAGATGATGATCATCAACCAGGTGGAAGAAGACCCTTTTGAGCAAGAAGAGACGATGCTCACGAGTGTGTTCTTAGACGAAGAGCCAACCATCTCTTGCAGTGCAGATCAGCTAATGGCATTTTCTTCCACGTCGAAATTGTCAGAGGAAAATGACTTCTTCGATGAGCTTGAAGAGCTATTGCCCATTTCCTCGGCTTTCACGAGTTTCAAGGGGACCAATCTTTTCGACGACATTAGGATTCCCATTGTCCCTTCTTGATCTTAGTGCTCGACGACCGTTCGGGAATTTTAAAATGCTACTTTCGGAAAAATGTTCATAGACATTATCATAATGTAAGCACTACTCCCAGTTTTTTCTTTTATAACTTTGGCAGCATATACTAATTAATTACTCTTCTATTTTTTTAGGCTAAACTTTACTCTAGTATTTCCTTTATTTCTAATTTCTGCTACTCATTAACTAACTAATTAGAATTTTAAATGATAAAACTACAAATATCTTTTTATCGAATTTCATGCGGCTACATTGTAGATGCATTGGTCTATTACTTTATTACCACGAATATTTGTTAATGGAAATTTTTGTTAGTGTAAGTGATAAACTTTTTAACGAAACTAATACGGAACTAATACGAGTAGATCATTACGGATTAAAATAAAACAAAAAAAGTAAATATAAAATTGCAAATGGTTATCATATGTGGGGTGGCCATCAATTTATTAAAAGAAGGGGCTGGTGGAAGAAAATAAATACATGACATCGTTTTCCAGTTGGGCTACATGCAACTGGGACAAAATGCAATTAACAAGCCAAAATCCACTTTATTTTTTTTGAAATGCAGGGAGCTCTAGTGCCACTCAATAAAAATTGATACAAATAGTAAAACATTTATATTTTTAATAAAATTTTATAAATTTATAAATAAAATTTTATTACTCCTCTAAAAAAAGTTTAACTTTAAATTTAAATTTAAATTTTTTGACACGAATAAAATAATAACTTATAAATAAGATATCATTCTACGGAAAAAATAAAGGGAGCACGAGGTTCACAAATCACAAGTGGGTTCTGCTTTTCAATGATCTCTATGAGATAAGGTTCACCTTTTCCCTTTTTCTTTTTTTTTTCTCTCTTCTCTTTAATTTCTTTTTTTTTGGTTCGTTTTGTCTCCATTTTGGTTTAGTGCTTGATGGTTGGGTTTTGGTGGAACAGCTGTTTAGGCCTTTTCTGAAGATGGGGTGAATTTTGAGTGAGGCTTCTGCATCTTCCTTCCTTTTTTATCGGCCTTTTTTCTTGAAATAGTGTATTTTTAACTTTTTTTTATCGGTTTATGGTTTTGGCACTTGGGAATTATAAGATTCTCTTCCGGAAAATGCCAATTGAATAAACAGGTATCGAGTTGTTGTGTGTCGGAGGCAATTGCTCTTTTTTCTAGAAGTAGGTATGAGGCCCATAAAGATGATTGATGATTCTACTCTTTTCTAAAAGCTAATTTTATGGCAGTTTTGAAGGTTATTTCAGTAATTTATAGGTGAAAATCGAATATGATATTTTGTCAAGTATATTGTGTTACAGTGATTATGAAAGTGTCCGGTTACACTAAGTTACAAAAGTTATATTCACTGAAAAAATATATATTAGGACCAACAAAGTGAGAGAGTTATCATAATTTAATCGAATCTCTAATTCAAATCTCCTTAAAAGATTTCTTTGATGTTTCTTTGTCGGGTCGTATATCTCGTGGGGTTCCACAAATTATGATCTATATATAAATTCTTAAATAAACAAAAACTGGATTGGAATTTTGAGTCGTAGTTTTTAAGCAATAAAAGGCTTGAACAACTAGATGTAATACAAGAAAGTCCATCAAATGAAGGAGGGTTCATTGCTCTAATCTAATCAGGCTTTTAGGGGAGACGATACCAATCTTGTATCCGAGACACCGGAACATCATCCCCACGATCCGAAAGGCCAGCAATCTCGACGCGATCCTTTCGTCCCGCTAACATGTCGCCAACACCGGGACAATTCTGGCAAATCAGAAAGTACTTGAACATTCGGGTCTACTCTGCAGGAGGATCAGCATCAGCAGTTCCAATGGCTGCAGGGGTAGGTTTCCCAGCAGCCAAGGGCGAAAGAGCTTTCAAAGGATTCGTTATGACGCTATCAATTAGTCCGTAATCCTCAGCTTCTTTGGGGCTCATGAAGAAGTCCATCTCCGTGTCCGCGTTGATCTTCTCGATACTTTGACCGGTGTGGTAGGCAAGATAGGCGCCCAGGTTCGCCCTGTGATGCATAATCTCATTTCCCTGGAAAATTATACTTACTAGGTAAGGGAAAATTCATATCAAAAACAAAAAGTCTGTTCCTAGCAAATGCAAATGCAAATGCAGACTACTGAGAACCAAAAGGCACTATGCCACTATGGCCCAAGAACAAGTAATTAAAGTCTGAATATCAAAAGAGAGAAAAAACTTGATAGTGCTAGCATTTTTCTTTTGCGTTGTAATTGAAACGGTTTGTGGAAGTCGTACTTCAAGATCAAGATTGTAGAATAGGCTTGGTATCGGAGAAATTGCGACTTTACTAGAGATTTCTACAATTATGATGGGTAGAGGATTGAAATGACCATTGAATGTGGCATACCTGAATCTCCACTTCAGTTTGTTGACCTTGAATTCCTGCCATAGGTTGATGGATCATAATCCTCGCATTTGGCAAACTGTATCTTTTTCCTGGAGGAGCAACAAAACATGGTTAGCTAACTTATCAGAACATTGTTGATTGTCAATTCTGAGATCCAAGTTAATGAAGCTTCTTACCTATGGTCCCAGCACTTAGCAGGAAAGCCGCCATACTGGATATGGGAAAATGAGAATAAAATGAATTCCTCAGCAATAATGGAAACAATTATTCACAAAGTGGAAGGAAAAAGTGAAGAATGATTCAAAACAAACAGAGATTTTGCGATATTCCAACATATGTCAGATTCCTAAGGTACCATTGGGGGTCAGATACAGTTGATTGGGAAAGGATAACCACTTTGAACATTAAACACTCGAGTCAAGTGAAAAACAGAATTATTTTAACAGCTGCTACTCAAGGATATGTTTGGAAAGGTGGAAAGAAATCGGGAGAGAAAGAAAGTAAGAAATATAGGGGAAGGAAAGATTTGTACACAAAAAAATAATTTGATCAAGAAAGTAGGGTGGAAAGAAATTGGGAGGGGAAAAACAAGATTTCTTTCCTCCCTAATTTTCTACCACACCAACCAAGGGATTTTACAAATCTTTCCCCTACTCAGATCTTTCCACCCTCATTTCCACCCTTCCAAACACACTATACACTAAGATGCATATTTCAAGATAAACTATGGAACTATTCTAGTGTAGAGGACGACTCTAGTAAATCAACAATGCGATCCTTGATAGACGGGAAGCCTGTGGGACAACCACATGTGGATTTTGCAGGCAATCTCTCAGCAGCGATTACGGGATAAACACATAGAATGAATCACAACTGCCAGATAACAGGGTCAATGCTACTGATACTTTCTAGTAACACAGCAAGATCTCAATACTATTTGTGGCATGGCTTTTAACAGCAAGCATCGCTTCCAGTGTAGTGTTACCATGCTTACAAATATACTATGATGAGGTAAATATATTTACGGGAAAAACTAAGATGCTGAAAGTTGTACCTTGCTGCAAGGCCAACACAGACAGTGGAGACATCAGATCTTATATGCCTCATCGTGTCAAATATGGCCATTCCTGTGACAGGGGGAAAAAGTAAGGCAACCCCCGCAGAACCACTAGACATGCCCGGGTGAGTAGAAAAGGGAACGTAAGAAGAACTCACCGGCGGTAACAGATCCACCGGGAGAATTGATATACATGATAATATCCTACAGAAAAGAGAAATCTTGAAGTAAATGAGATTGCACCAGCACAAGAAGCTTGCAGCAGATATATTTTGTGCACATCACACACGAGCAAGACGAATGAGATTTTCCCATCCCCAACATTTCATGAAGAAGGAGACAGTAATCAGGAGACAGACCTTAGTAGGGTCTAAAGCATCAAGATAAAGAAGCTGAGAGACGATAATGTTGGCCATATCGTCATCAACAGGTCCACCGCAACGCACAATCCTCTGCAACATCGTTCCCACAGGCATGTCAACCTCAACATTAACCGTCAAACCAAGAGCAACAGATTTCGAACCAAGGAATCAATCCCACTTACGTATTGGAAAAGCTGGCTGATAACACTCTGAAAGCGCTCCGCAACCATCGGGGACGGAAATGGGGGTCCGTAATCCGCCCTAACGTGGGGACCACCCATGTGGTATGAAGACGGGACAACCAAATCCTCCCTACAAAAATTCACAAAACCACAGAATTTAACATAATCTCTCTCCCAATGAAGGTTGGGTTGGGTTGTGGGGAGGAACCCTAACCTGATGGACCAAATCCCGCGCCGCCCGCTCCCCGGGGGGGCCCAGTGGTCCGTGGAGAACCCTGCCTTCGCCCGGAGGTTCGCTTTCAGCTTCCTGGAGTGGAGGGGAAGAGAGAGGTTCAAGTGTTGTGGGTCGGAGAGGGAGCGGGTGGGCCCCAGTCTCAGAGACGACGCCGTAGTTGCGGCGGTGGAGACGCAGCACGTGTGTGCCATTTCCTCTCTCTCTCTTTCTGGTAAGTAGGCAAGTAGTAGAAGAACTAATAATAATGGAAGCTTGGAGATTGGAGGAGAGAGGCTCCTTCGTTATCCCCAACCCAACCCAACCCAACCCAACCCAAGGGTTTAAGAATTCAACCCCGTGGGTTGGTGGGTTTTCCGGGCCTCTTCTTATGTCCATGAGCTTCCAGCCCACAACCTTTCCGGTTTTTTTTTAATGGAGTGTTACATTTTTAGAATTTCAATTCCAAATTTCTGGTTAAAAAAGAATCATTATTTATTGTGTTGATCTACACTACATACGTGGATTACACGTCATCTCTTCGGTTGGTCAAACTCAACACAGACAGACAGACGAAGCTTCGAATGGCACTCCCAGGCCATTCTAACAGCGGCGATGTTAGATCGAGATGCAGTAAGAAAGAGATTTGTGGTTTTGTTACGTAGGCTTCGGATCTTGTGTGGCAGAGGAGCTCTCTAGGCTCAGAGCTATATAGCTTGGGAGAGGTTTCCACCCATTGTTAGTTATTCGAACCATTCACTCGCAGTCCTTGTGTATCGGGCACACGAGCTGCTAGCTCGCAACTGACATATCCATGCGAAGCACGCCTGGAGGGAGGGTAATCGGATTATCGATGCCTCGCGTAAGTTTCGTGTCTCCTCGTCTTCGTTACCTGTGTTCGGGATTAGGATTGAAACAAAATCTGGCAGAAAGGGTCGCTCATCTGTACGAAGAATTTTTACTCGAGTTCACAATGTAGCACCTATTATTGCCAGGTGAAGAAGCTATACACTGAATGTGAAACATCTACTGCCCCGCTTCCCTGTAGCTTCGAGAAAGCAAGAGAAAAAAAAGATATGGACCTATACCGTTTGAACTATGCTGTTCAATAAAATGGCCCATCTTGCGGGCTACAAAACTATGTCTAGGGCTGTGCAACTAGTGTCTGCAAAGAAAGAAAGAAAACTTGCAATATCAGCGACTAGTTTCGGTTTGCGTCTGACCTTGAACTGCTTTGTAGCACTCAAGGCTGCAAAGCGGAAGCTTTGACTTGGAGTCCCGATATCTGTATGGGTTACTGCAGGACGGGCCAGCGCACTTCTCTCGCGGAGGAGGATAGCTGCAGCGTAAAAAAGAGAGATATAATCTGTCAGAATCAAACTGCTAAGAACTGTAATCGTTTCCAGATTCTACTTGGAGCTATGGATAACAGATTTTGTCAGTAGGAGAGAAATACCTGACGGGCTTAGACTTGAATATACTAGGAAGATCCATGTCCGTAGGAAAAGTCACCACAGTTCCGGTCTGACATGTAACCCATCTGACAGTGTTCGATGCAGGGGTCAGCGCATTGGCTGCCCTCTCCTACACGGCAAATGACATTGGATTACCTGTGCAACATGTAGGAAATGCAATAGGGTCAATGAGAGAAATCCAGCTTACCTGTGCCAATTCTTGCTGTCGCTTCTTTATCTTATCCTCCCTCTTCTTCCTGCTAGAATCTTGTCCAAGAATTTTTCTTATAGCCTCAGCCTGCAAGATCGATTAAAGTAAAATTTAGCAAGGAAGATCTCAAATATTAAAGAAAAACAACAATGTAATAAGCACGTACCTCAGATTCCCTAGCAGCCTTTTCGTTTTGCAATCTACGTCTCTCGGCAGCCTCGGCCTTTTTTATCTGCTGCTCAGTTTCTGTGAGCTTTTCCTTTTGCTCTGCATTCCAAAACAGATCAATAACGGAACCATGATTCATAAAAACTAAACTTCAAGAAAAATCAGACCATTGAATACAACAGACATTTTTCGAATGGTAAAATAAAAGGACAGTGCTTACTTCTTGGTGGTGCAGGTGGTAATCCATCTGGAAACTCAATTGAGTTGGCACCTGCGGCAGAAGACCCATCTTTACTTGACTGTAGTGCTCGTTGTCGGGTGGTTAAAGTGATCTCTCTCTTGCCATCCAAGAGAGAATCCACAGGCTCCGTTTTCTGCTTCTTTGTTTTTCTAGTTTCAAGATCCAGATCCGATACCAGTTCTTGGTCATCATAATCTTCATCTTCTGCACTGGGCTTCTTCTTTCCATCCTTCAATCTCAAAGCACCAACATTTGCCACAGACGGAAGTTTCAAATGTTTCTGCTTTGATTCACCATCATCTTTGTTGTATCCTTCCAATATCTTCCTTGGAGCTCTCAGTTTCTCCAGGTATCGGATCTCATCATCCTCGTAATCTTCACCAAAGTCCCCATCTAGAGCGCAATTCTTCGGGGCCCGCTTGCTTTTACGAACGGGTTCCGACTTATTCACTTGCTTCATCGTACTCTTTCCAGATGCCCTCGCCATAGAAGATTCCTCTTTGCCAAGAAAGAAGCCACCTCCAGGAAAAGTCTTCCAGGGAATTCCTTGCAAGCCAGGCCTTTCACCAGAAGCAAGATGGTTCTCCGCTAAATTGTCCTACAGTTCAGAGAAATTTAAATAGTAAGCCATCTCCAATCCTGACAACAATCGGCAATGGAAAACCATCCATTCGGATTTTAGGTCATCATCCGTATCAAGTAACATGATAACCTCCCATAAATGTAAACCGAGATGAATGATAAAATGGCAAGACATCTATCATTCCAAAAATACAAATCAAAGTGTCGACAAGCAACTATATAACTGCTGTTACATTGTGCCACAGATTAGTCTAGCATTCGGTCAAGTAAGATATTAGAATATCCAATAAGATCACAGGCTTTAAAAGTACGGAAACTGCTAAAATGAGATCACATAAATTGACAAATGTACAAGGAGGTTAAATGGCAGAACAAGGCAGGCTCTAACATGCAGCAGAGTGCATAAATTTAGAGCACACACATGCACAAACACGCATTCAAATCAGTGGCCCATAACTGACCATGCTTAGCACACATCACAGATAAACAGCAATGAACAATGTTTGATTGAGTTCAAGACTATACCTGTTTCTCTTGTTTTTTGTCAGACTTCGGAAAGCCAGAACAGAGGGACACATTCAAAGAAGATGCCCCGTTAGCGGTGGAATTAGCTTGAACTGTGCGAGTCACACCACCAACTTTGAGCTTTACCTTTCCAACCTTGCCCTCGCTTCCCGGAGGATCTGAAATCCCTCTGCCGTAGTCTAGACTGTGACACTCTCCATTCCTTCCACTATAAACAGTTTCGTCCCTTAAATCCCTAGGGCTTTTCCAATTGGCAGGGGCAAGAACGCCCTCACTACAGCGCTTGCTTGTTATCGCACCCCGCCCAGGGTCATTATTGTACGACTCCTTATTCTCAACACGGATCGTCACACCATCAGTCCTACTAGCGGAATAAACCCGATTCACAAACTGATTAATGTTCACCTCTTTCCTCCTAGGATTCATGGCGTCCTCATCATCACTAGAGGCCTTGCCAACATCATCAGACAACGGGAATTGATCCTGCTTAGGACGACGAGATGCCCGCGTCCTCCTCTTCCTAAAAGCAGCCCCAACACCATCCACCCGACCAGGGTTGTTCTCCATCGCGCAAAACCCGAGTTACCTAATCAGTAACCCCAACACTCGGATCAACACAATCCGCGTAAAGGTAACGGATAGCGCCTCCAAGGCCCACGCAAGACCTACACCAAACAATAACTAGGCAATTAAACCAAATCCCCAACAAGACTCAAACTTGAAGAATCCCCAATAAAGCAAATTCGAATCACCGTCCAAGAACAATCCAAGGGTCAAATTCCTTACCTTCAAAAGTAGGGCAGAATTCGGGGGAGCGGCGCGTTCGGGAAGGGCCAGAAGAGGAGGAGGGGTGGGGGTTCGTGAGGGGATAATAATGAGAGAGAAAGTTAGGGTTGGGGGAATAAAAGGAATAATAATAATGAGTAAAGAGGAAGCGGAAGAGAGAGAGAGAGGAGGAAGAGCAAGGAAGGAAGGAGTTGTTGTAGAAGCAGTAGGAGGAGTGGCGGTAATAATAATCTCCATATTTTGGCTATTTCCACTCCCAACAATTTCCCTCGAAACCCAATTCCAACTTCCCCGCCACCACCTCGCCTCTTTCCCTTTACCACCCGCGTTTTGTGTTTTTTTTTCTTTCTTTTTTTTGTTTTTTTTTTTCCTTTTCTGGGTGCTTTCTTCTTTAGTAGGAGGCTAAGGCTTTCTTCCTCGTATTGTATCGTCTTATTTTTAGGACGCGAGCCGGTGGGTTTAGTTTCGGAACTAGAGTGGAACGTCGTCGTTTTCTCCTTTCCTTTTATTATTTTGCCTTTTTTGGTTGGTTCATTAATTAAAGGGATAAGTTCATTTTAGTATCATGTAGTTTCACCCATTTTGCCTGGAGTACCATTTGGTTCTAAATTGATATTTTAATACCATGTGGTTGACCACCTATTTTCCGGGCAGGTCCAGGGTAGCTACCCGTCCAAACCTGCCTAAATTTTCTTGACAAAAAAAAAGTCATCCATTTGATTACCCACCAAAAAATTATTTGTAAATGCACTACACCAATAACCTATGTCAAAACATAACTAAGGTACTATATGCACTAAGAAAAGTTGAACATATATCTTCGACTCCAGGTATTCTCCTAATTGCATCATCCAAGAATGTAGACCACTCATCATCTAGACGTTGGTCCTTGCAAAATCATTATCAACAACATTATGAATTGAATCTAATTTTAGTGTTGATAATTTTGTGAAAATCCGAAACTTCCTCCACTCAAAATTGTTCTCCTGATTAAAATGGACTCTTTCTCTAAGTAGCTCTCTACTTGGGCCATATTCTTTATGGACAACATTTGATGAAGAATGTTTGTAAAAAATCATTATCATGACACATTCTTATCCATGAGGCTCCTAAATATCACTTATCAAGAAGCCCCTAAACATCTTACATCATGGCTCCTGAGGGTAAAAAATTTACCAACTAATTGACTTAAGGTTTTGTATTAGATATGGAGATTCGAACATGGTACCAAAGTGGGTTGATCCCGTGCTCATTGTTGTGCTCACACGACCCCCACTCTAGCACGTTGGCGAAGTCAAAGCCCCTGCAATCTTCGACCCGATGGATCTCGTTTGAGGAGACGTGTTGAGAATCTCACCTCACTTAGTGCAAGAATGGGGGTGTAAATTTATAAGTATAAAAAATTCACCGACCGTTATCTTAAGATTTGGGTTGGATATGAAAATTATAAATAACATATAACGATTAATGTAATTTTCTTAGTTTATATACGAGTATAGTATCATAATATAAACTTAACTCGCATAACAAATTAGCAACTAACAAATACTTAAACAAACTAACAAACAAATTGTTTTAACTTAAACCCGACTTTTCCCACAAGACTACAAGTACTAATCTTAGTATCGCCTAAAAAGATTACGGAGTTATGACACCGCAAACGATGTAAGCAAATTTGACAAGGCAATGCGAAATCCATGCAATACCATTCCCTAAATAAAAATCACACATTTATAAAACCTCCTAAAGCTGTGCCTCTCCATTTCTTCCTCACGTCCAACACAAGGAAGAGAAAGAAGATGGAGATCACCTGGCGACCCGCCACCTTTCTCCTTCTCTTCCTTTTCTCCTCCTCCACCCTCCTCCCATCCTTCTCCTCCGCGCTCTGCGTCCCACGCGACGCCAACTCCACTGCATTTACACCCTCCCCGGCCTATTCCCCCGCGCCATCGCCGAGCGCGGGAACCCCCGCCGCCTCGGTAAGTGGCTCCCACAGCTCGGGCTTGAACCAGATATGCGACAAGACCGAGCACTCCGAGGAATGCGTGGCCTCGGTCGTCCAGTTCCTGTCGGGCCAAGTCGACCCCCTCTCGGTCTTCAAGGCGGAGCTCCAGGCCCTCAACAAGGGCTTCAAGGACGGCATCTCCATGATCAACACGTTGTACTACGGCGCCGACGTCGAAGTCCAGAGCAGCCTCGACGTCTGCCTCGACGTGTACCAGTCGGGAGACTCCGACTTCAGCGACGCCGTCACCGCCCTGGCGAATGGCGACATCGGGACGCTCCGAGTCGTGCTCAGCGCCGCCGTCGGGTACCCGGACACGTGCGAGGACGCGTTCGAGGAGAGGGAGATAGATAACCCGTTGCAGGAGAACGATGACTTGTTGGGGATCCTTGCAAGTAATTGCTTGGCCATTGCCGAGTTGCTTCCCTTTGTCTAATCTTAATTAATAACCAATTTTTATCGCTTTAATTAACATTTGGGTGTGATTTAAGTACGTGCCTGTGACCAATTTGTTGTGCATGTGAGTGGGAGGAAGGATGCCATAAGTGGACTTACTTAATCTTTGTTAATTCTCTGTGGTGCATTTTCTATTTATGGCGGATTCTTGGAGGGGTGCAAAATGGTACCATGATTTGAGTTTTTTTTTACCATATAATATTCGAATATGCAGTGGTTCCGAACATTATGCATAGTGCACGAATAAATTTTATTTTTGAAACCAATAATGTCCGAACACTCATTGAGTCAGTTAATCAAGTTTCGACTAATAAGAACCTTTGACAAGTATTTAGCACTGATATATTTGCAATAACTCAAATTATATTCTCAATACCTCGAACTCGAGCCCTATTGATTAAACTAATAACATCATATTAATTACGAGCATTACCTCCTTGACCTTAATTAAATAGTTTTAGAGTTAATCAAAATAGAAAAAAGGAATTAAATACTAGTAATTAAGAAATTAATAGATGGATATTTTCGAGAAATCAACTCGAAAAAGGAGGAGTAGATGTCCAAAAGAAACAAACTCCCAAAACAATCTACAATGCATATGTACATACTGTTGGAGAAAATCCCACATCGAAAATTGCAAGTGAGTTGTGCCTGTTTATAAAGGTGAATGATCCACCTATTCACAACCTTAAGATTTTTGGTAAGATATAAAAATTCATATATGGTATCAGAGCCAATTACTCTAACAAGCCCATGATCCGTTGTGCTCGCACGGCCCGCCTTTAAAAGCACAAGAGGTTGTGTGAAACCCGTGCAAGTTTCAACCCGGTGGGTTTCGTTTGAGGTAGTGTGTTGGAGAGGATCCCACATCGGAAATTGCATGTGAGTTAGGCCTATTTATAAATGTAGATGATCCACCTACTCACTGCCTTAAGATTTTGGGTTGGATATGGAGATTCTAACACATACAACATGTTAACCTGACTTGGGGAAAAAATTGGCACCGGCACCCACAAAGGGCCCTCTCCCCTATCTTCCTCCTTCAATTACAATGTTTTATCTAGGCAAGGTACAGAAATGACCTGCGATATTTGCATCCCTATCCATAGTACACTCCTTCGTTGTGCCATTCACAGACTTCTTCGGGTTCAGAAGCTGTTGTCATCGTCCTTCGTGAAGATCTTCGGAGAAAACCGCTGTCCGAGATATGTTGTCATTGTCAAGCCCGCCAAGACCAGAGTACGGACCGGAAGAGAAGATCGAAGATGTCCCATCAGACTCAAATGTTGTACAGGACTGTCTGACGTTGGGCCGAGTATTTGAAGTCAACTCGGAGTCCTGATACTCGGTGGCACGCTGCACCATTTTGAGGGATTGTACCACTTCGCCCATTGTCGGTCTCTGGTTTGCCTCTGGGGCAACACAAGCTGCTGCTATGGTGCATACCCGTATGAAGTCTTCCCTCGGATACTTTCCTTCAAGTCTTGGGTCAGCGAGCTCTTCTAGTCGGTCTTTGTCTCTAAATATTGGCCGGGACTGGAAAGAAGAAAGCAAGCATAAAAACTTTTAGTCTTGCGACGACAGAAAATATTCCCCTATAAAAGATGTAGCAGAAGATCAGAAACTAGCGTATGAAGGGAGTGAACTGCGGACCAACATGAAGATGCAATGGTTTGTTCATACTAACCCAAGTGACAAGGTTCTCCTGCCCAGATGGTTGAGACATATCGACAGGCCTCCTTCCTGTGAGCAATTCAAGCAAGACTACTCCATAGCTGTATACATCGCTTTTTACTAGCAGATGTCCCGTCATGGCGTATTCGGGAGCCACATAGCTGTAAACTCACAAAGCACTTATCAGGGAAAAAACAGAAAAGTAGGAAATTTCCTGGTCGTTACCAGAGTAAAAGGGACCAACCCAAAAGTTCCCATCACACGGGTGGAAAGATAATTTGTTCTGCCTTCAGGTGCCTGTTTAGCAAGTCCGAAATCAGCAACTTTGGCATTGAAGTTATTTTCGAGTAGTATGTTAGAGGCCTTGAAATCTCTGTGGATGACACAGGGTTGGGAGTCCTCGTGTAGGTAAGCAAGTCCTCTTGCAGCATCAAGAGCAATCTTCATTCTGGTACCCCAATCCAAAGGGCAGTTGATACCAACCGGACCTATGGGAAAAAAATCATTGTCCAAAATCTTATGAGAAAAGTTCTGTAATCTGGAACCTATCCTTGGGAATGAAGGGTGGATGAGCATATCTCCGCATTTCAATAGGTACCAAGCAGAAAATGTGGAGAGCATGAAAACAATAACACTAACAAGGCTAAAGAAAACCTTACGATTGCTCCAGTGTTAACAGGAAAGCTAAGGCAGAGAACTGTCTTTTTTTCTTTGTCCCCTCTCCAAGATGATTTTTGATTGGACAGCAAAGCATTTTGCAACCAGAGAATTCAGCTATACGAATGTGATCTTGATTGAATGCACGTGAGATATATATTTAGCCAAATGATGAAGTCCTGCTGTAGAGGTAACTTCTTAAAAGAACAATGCTTGCAGTTAATGAATCAGAAAAGAGTCAGGGTTGTGTGAATATATATATATATATATATATATATATATAGAAGTTGCATCTACTGAGTGCACCCCTAAGATCTGAAAAGCACCAGGGAACAGAATTTACCATGGAGCCAGGCCTCCAAACTTCCATTTGGAACAAGCTCATAACAGAGTAGGTTTTGCGAGGCGTCACGGTTGCTGTAATAACCAACAAGTTTGACAAGATTCCGGTGATGCAACCGGCTAAGCATTTCAACCTCAACCAGAAATTCTTTATCACCTTGCTGCCCTCCACAAGTAAGCCTCTTTATTGCTACAGCGGTACCATCACTCAAGACACCTTGGAAAACTCGACCAAAACCACCCTCGCCAAGAATGCTTGCATGTGCAAAGTTGTTAGTAGCTTCTTTAAGTTCTTCATAGGCTAAAAATCGTGTGCTGCTGGTAGGATGCGGAAGAGACCCAGTTGTTGGCACAGAGTCAACTACCTTTGGTTTCACTGCAAAGCAAATTGACAGTGCTGGAAAGTGAAAGGTAAACTCAAACAAACAAGTAATTAACCAACCATCAACTGCTAAAGTTTGAAGAAACACGCTAAGCAGTATCATTTGCCACCTGTGACTAAAGTTATCACATTTGCTACCAAACACAATCTGCTTCACAGTCTTAGCAAGAGTTCTAGAAGCGAGACAAATGAATAGGTGTGCAAGGAACAATTAAGAAATCACCATCTGCAAGCAATAGCATTTTCCACGTTGACTGATGAGGCCACAACGGGTCACCAAATTCCCTTCCACTTCCAGAGACTAATTAATATCTGTATGGAGACTCTTAAAGTTGTCATAGGGAGAGAGCAGAAGGAAAAAAGGTGATCTTATAGGTTGTAACTCATCTTCTGATGGAGAGATAGGGGGGCAGCTATGAGAAATCACGGCAAAGAATACATCTTAGAAACCAGTATGTTCAAGCACGTAAAATCTCCCATCACATTATAAAGAAGAGACAATTGGTTCTTCCCATTAAAGCGAAGTTCTGACAACATACTCCTGGAATTTCTTTGTGAGCTAACAGAGGCATAGAAAAGAGGATTTAAGATTGTACACATACCAATTTCTTTAGGGGACATTTTAGGCTTCCCTTCACGGATTGCGCATGAACAGATTAGAAGCACAGATATGATGGCCACTATTGCTATGGCAATGCAAATTCCAAGTGTTAAAGTGAGATTTGAATGTTTGCCGCCATTCTTAACCTTGACCATAGTAGAAGTTGAAGATGGAATTTCCGGTGCTCCGACAGGTGAAGAAGCATGAACAGGGGCTGTACAAGAGATGAAAAGGATGCTTTAGCACAAGTAAGAAGTAAAGAGCGCCAACAAGGTAACTATTAGTAGAAGCAAGAATAAAGAATAAGGCTTCACCGAGACAAAGAAGAACAAGTTGCAGACTAGAGGAAGGGCATGAGGAAGAATAAGCGAGAGAAGCCTATGGAAAGATGCTTCACAATCTATTAACATATAAGTCAAAGTCGGGATTACAACATTTAAGGATACATCAGTGCTCACATGCAGGTCTGCCACGTTTCACTCGAAATTTCAAATTAAGTGTTCATGATGCTTTGTTAAATAAAAGAGTTGGCAACCAGATAATTCTAGCCTTCCCCTTTAATTCAAAATAACAAGATAAAGACAAGGAGCAAGGTACCACGGCCATACCAAAAGAAAATGTAAGTGTGTTATCAAGAACCACAAACAGCATATTGATCACATGAAAAAGTGAAACTAACCTGGCGAAGGTGCAGGTGGCTGGAACCATGTCAGATTGAGGAGCTTGTAATCACCCATAAGATTCTTGTCAAAATGAACCTTATGCGTGCCAAGTGAATTGTTTATTTTAGAAGCATCACTAGCAGGAAAACTTGCGCCATCAAGAGGAGTGATATCCATAGAAATATTCATATTGGATGAGCTGACCATATAAAAGTTGATCAACTCTATTTGACTAATTGCCAAGCTGAGCTGAGACGCTAACTCTTGCAGAAACAAGTTCCAGTCAGGATTTTGTGAGATGTTCGAAAGCACAAGGTCAAGTTTTATCGGATATGCACAATGACAACCATGACTCCCTCGTTTTAACACCATATTCGGTCCACAACAATCTGGGGAAGCAGGGAAAAACTTGTGAATATATACTACAGCACCACACAAAGTACCTCAATGTACAAGGGCATAAAAATCAATTAAGTCTTACGGATGCACGTGTCCTTCATGCATGTTCCACCAAGCAACATCGTGCTAATTCTATGCCAACCAGCAGCAATAACTACAGAGGAAAAAGAGTAAACTTCACTAACCAGAAACAACCGGAGATAATGGTGGCTGAAACAACCCTGAAGTCATTCCATCGACGCCAGGCTGTGTCGGGGCAATGCCTACCAACCCAACACTCGGGGGCACAGCTCCAGTCTTCTTTTTCAAGGGCCCTGACAACCCTAAACTGGAAGGTGGGTGACCCGAAGCAACAAACGCCCCATAATTAGGAGGTTGGGCTGGTCCTAACCCAAAAGCAGGCGCACTAACCGGAGAAAAAAGCCCGCGACCTAGCTTGCGGAATGGCCCTGAATTCTCGCGCTGCAGCTGATCAGAAACCGCCGGGTTTACCCGGGAAGCTCTGGCTACGGCCACCAAAGGTTTCTTTAGCTGATTCCCATATTCACTGCCGTCCGCCTCGCGAATCACATGAAATGCTATAACTAAAAGTGACAGCAGCAAGCCATAGACTTTACTATATAAACCTGCACAAAAGGATTCCAGTATTACACCAGCGGACAAGAGACACCAACAGCCAAAAAATAAAAAACCCATACCAAAAAATAAAAAAAAAATTGGAGCTTTTCAGAATTTAAAACTAAGAAGTCAATTCCTAACAAAATCCCAAAAGAAGGCCCTATTTCCCTCCAAAATTCCACCTTTTCAACTCTAATTCCATCGACGTTCAGAACAACATCGGGAAAAAAAATGAAGAAATAAACAGAATAGAGAAAAACGAGGGGGGGAAACTAGAAATTACCGCTGGCGGTGCTCGAAGCTGGAAGCACCGACATCACCGCCGACGTCGTGCGATTAAAATACGCCGCTCGAATTTAGATCGATGAGAATATTCCGGGACCGACGGCGGACCCGGGCGAGCAAACGGGCAGAAACGGCCTCTGAGGCCGGAGGTCCTCCGGGACGTACGAGCGGGGGAGTTGTTAATTTAGTTCGCGGAGGCAGCGAGAGAGCGACATAACGGCGGTAAGTCAGTGGTCGTAACGGCGACTTGGAGGTTGAGCCTCTCCCATTCAAAGCGTTGAATCGAGGTCAAGATAGAGAGAGAGAGAGAGAATAGAGAGAGAGAGAGATGCTTCGAAGACTGCGTGCGTTGGTGTGTGTTGGGAGGATGTCTTCCTTCCGTTTTACTCCACTGTAGTGTGTGTGTGTGAGAGAGTATTCTTTCTATTTTTATTTTTTTGAGAAGGCTTTCTATTTTTATTTCCTTTTTAATGATTGTAATAAAATGATTATTTAATTTTAAGAATTACGAATGGTTAAATTAATTGATTTTTGTTTGGTTTTTGATATTGTATTTTTTTTTCCTCTGATTAAAAAAGGGTAGGTTGAGCGAGCGAATATGAGTGTGGAGTGCAGTTCGTGCACATGCGAGGCACAAGCTTTTCCCCGTTGACGGAAAAGTACAAAAGACCTAACGGTAATAAACGAATTGACGGAGAATGGGAGCGTCCTTGTTGCCAAGTGGCGCCTTCTTGCACCGGATTTGGCAACGCAAGCATCTCCAGATCCAGGGGTGAGATTGAAATCGATAAAATCCGATACACCGACCAATCCGCCAAATCGAAAGAGGTCCAACCACCAACCCACGGAAAAAGACGGTGTCATGTTTTGGTTTTAGTGTTAACCGAAATTCTCGGTGTAGAGTCGGTGTCGTTTTCTGTCTGAACCGTCACACCGAGACATCGAACAAAACGACGTCGTTTTGTCTAAATATAAATACTTGGTTACCCTTCTCGACTCTTCTTTCAACTGGACCTCTCAATTTCTCTCAACCCTTTCTTCTCCCATCGCCGCTTGTCCTCCTCCGCCCTTCTCCCAACGGCCACCGCAGCTCCTCCTGCCTCTCCCGTTGCTCCCTCTTCCTCCCTTCTCTGCAGTACTGGTCGCTACTCCAATCTTCCTCCACCAAATAGATTAGAAAGTAGCAACCCTAAAACCCCAAATCGTCACAAAACCCAGAAACCAAATCGAGCCAAAGTGGTGTTCCACGACCCTCGTTGGCTTCCTGTCCTTGACAGCTTCTATAGGTAAGACACTATTAACATGGTGTTACTCGTTTTCTCTTTTCAAATACTGGATAATGCATGTTGAAGATGTCGCTTGGTGGTTGGGGCTTGAAGATTAAAGTACATGGATTTGGTGGATTTGAAACTGGAATGTTTTTTATGGATTGTAATTCTCTGTTATGGGTGGATTTGAACCCTATTAAGAGTCTGTTTGCAATCGTGCTTATGTTTAATTCTGCAATTTGTATTTAGATAATGGATTTTGTTCAATTTGCAGTAATGCGCCAAAGTCAAATGAACTTGAAAAAATGTTGACTTTTCTAAACCGTTACACTGCGAGCCCGAATATTTAGTGACTACGCGGACACACCGCTAAACCATCGGTGTTGGTCCACACCGCCAAACCGTCGGAAAGCAATTGTCAAAAAATTCACTTTCGGTGTCGGGCCCAAAAGTGGGTCAAAAACCATGACACCGAAAGATCCTCACCCCTATCCAGATCCAGCTCCCCTATCCAGATCCAGCTCCTTTTGCAAATATGTTTGGTTTCTCTATAAATGTTTTCAATTGATAATCTGATTTTTCAAATTATAATTTTTAAATAATAGAATAAATTACTCTCGCGTCCAGTGTCCCTGACTTTTGAAAAATAATTGTACCGTCCCTAAGTTTTGATGATAATAGACTCTCGGGTCCCTGACTGACGTCATCAGCTTTTTTTATTTTTTGTCATGGAAATGACCAACATACACTTAAACAAAAAAAATTACCTTCTTCAACCTTTGACTAAGAACAACTAACAACCAAAAATCAATCCAAAAATAAGATCAAACTAACAAAGATCAAGAGCACAACCAAGAACATCAAAAACAACGACACTCGTTCTTTAAACTAAAAAAACTCCCGAGCGACCGAACCAGATCTCAAAAACCAGAAGCGGTAATTAAAGCGCAATAGAAAGATTATATACTAATTACAAGTCGGTGAGGCCAACTTGATCTTCGAAGAGAAACCAATTATGCCTGGGTACAAATTATTAAAAAAAACTAACAAATATAGTTCAATAAGAAGGTAATATGGTCAAAGCATGTAAATAAACTGGTCGTTACATTGAAACTGTAGCCATGGAAATCAAGGAAGGAGCGGTGAAGGTGGATAAGAAGAGCGGAGCGGTGAAGGAGCAACAGTGAAACCCTAACCGCCGTCCTTATGCTGGTCCTCGACGAATCTGAGAAAGACGAGCGAGCTCGCTCTCTAAGCTAACTGTTGGTTATTGCCTTCTACTCTACTTCTTGGACGAGACGACGCCGGCCGACTTGGGAGTCCTTATCGTCGACGTGGAAGGCACTGCCGCGATGGTCCCCTACTGGCGTTCCCCCCAGAATTGACCCAGAGAACAATGACGAGGCGACGAGCTAGGAAGATGAGACACTCGACGATGACGCCGCCTCAATCAAGCAAATCGAGGCCAAGGATCTCTGCCAGAAATCCGATGACGACGCCGCCTCGCTCTCCTCCTCCACCTTCCCTTCCGATTTCTGCCAAACCCTAGCCCGCCTCCCTCCTCTCTGCTTCCTCATTCGGCACTGCGTCAATAACAATCCCAGTGTTGTCTATAGCGAAAACCCAAATAGAAGAGAAACGAGATACGAGGTCGAGAGCGGCGGCAAGGCATTGTCGTGGTGAGAGCGAAAAAAAAGCCGATGACGTCAGCCAGAGACCCGAGAATATAGACTCTCAGGATTTCGTAGTTTTCCTACTAATTGTGAGCCCGTGTAGTTTGGCTACTATTATACATTCAGGTCTCTGTAGCCAGAATCGGCAATTTTTTCGTTCGGTCGGTGTTCTGCCTGTGCCCGCTAGGGTGGGCCCCGTGGAGCCCGAGGCTGGTGGATTCGGTGGCCCTCGGGTGCGTCCCCGTGGTCATCGCCGACGGGATACGGCTGCCGTTCCCGGACGCTGTGCGGTGGCCGGAGATTTCCCTGGCCGTGGCGGAGAGGGACATGGCGGAGTTGAGGGCGGCGGGTGCACTTGCCATTTCTCTGAGAGACCGGGGAAGTTCTACCTGTCGGAGCTGGCGGCGGAGGGTGCGTTGGACGATGCGGGAGGTCAACCGTCTGAGATTGGGAGGATGGGGAGAAGCGGAAACCGACATTGCGCTGATTAAATGGCGCCGTCGGGACGACGAGGAGGAGAACGGGACAGTGAGGAAGGGGAAGGGTTTGGATGTTGATGACGCCATGAGGGGTCGAGTCGGCCAGGAGAGGAAGGAAGAGTCCGACCGAAGGAAGGGTCCGCCGTTTTGATTTTTATAATTGGGGCTTCATCTTTTTGGATTCCACTACTTCGTCCCTGATAATCGAGAATGATCAATCACTTTCCATTAATTTATTTATAAGTAAAGTTTATTGAAGTTATTATTTATATGTAGTGTAAATTTTTTTTTGGAATTCCAGTTTTGAGAAGTTGAATAAAAAATGTGAAACCTTCGTGACCCTATTTTTTTAAACACTTCCAGAAATTACTATCAATATTAATCCAAGCTCGAGTTGAATGAAACATTTGAAAATTGGCAAAAATTTCCTAACAAATATTTAACTTTGTTGTGTTTTTAAGTACTCGAATAAAATTTGTGATCCTTGATAAGTAGAAATTGGACTAATTTGTCTATCTTTAAATATTAAGTAGTTTTCGACGAAAAAAAATACTTACACTTGAGTTTTGGTTGTTTTTCTTAGTTGCTTTATTGACAATAATTTTTTCATACTTTTCAATATTTTTTGTTTTAATATAATTTATTTAGGGAAACCATTTTTTCAGGTTTGAAGAATCTTTTTAATATCTTAAAAGAGGTATCTTAACCCCAAATTTTTTATAAAATATTTTGCCAAAAGTTATCAATTCATAAGAAGATTTTAATTTTTAAAAATTCTTAAAATTTTGAAAAAAATGATTTTCAATAACTTTCCACATAACAACAAAATATTTAATTTTCTATACATAGAAAAATCTCAGTCTAGGAATTTGTCTGGGTAGGATCGCAGAAGTCATTAGCCTCTATACAATAGCTCTTTCGAAAATTAACATATCTTTTTTCTTATCTTATCTTACTATAAAGTGGTTTGGTGTGACTCGTGAAAGTGCCAAAATTACCCACCAACTCAAAATTCAAAACCTAAACCACAAACTTCAAACCCCAATCGGACCCTGGGCTCCGACCCAGGACCTCGAATACTGGACCCTAGACACCAAACTCCAAACCCAAAACACCATATTTGGAACGACAAAAGTCAAACCCTAAACTCAGGACCCCGGACCCCCGAATCCTCGACCCCCGACTCTCGAACCCCGCCAACCCCCGACCCTAAACCTCAAAATTCGAAAAACCTTAAACTCGAACCCTGGTTCCACTTAGGAATCCTTTGTGTGTTTAGATTTAGTTTGTCTTGATTAGGCAATGATTTGGCATGAATTTTCAAAATTTGACCCCCTTCAAAATTCTTTAACTTGTGTTAGAAGCTTACCACACACCTAGTTAGGAAATGAACTCGAGCACAAGGCCTAAGAACTTGTAGAAACCTCACCCTCGGTTGTTTAGACTAGTGGTTTCACTATGTAGATTAGACTAGAGGGTTGATGAGTGACCTTGTGAGGAATTTTGAGCCGAAGGAGGAGACAACCGTCTTCATTTATTCATGATGTGCCTACATGAGTTCGGTTGATCGAGGTATCCTACTAGTACTTGACATGGTCTTGGTTGTGTGGCGTTAGTGAATGACGGGGGCTAATCCTTTGAAATTGAGCGTAGAGCTTTAGAGCCAAGAACATTCATATCCATTGCTTGAACCCATTGAGCCTAGCCATTCATTGATCATATTATATGTATACCAACTTTAAGCCTTATATCCACCATCTTCCCGACCTTTGGTCATCCGATCCGAGGACACGTAAGTTTACATGTTGTGGGAAATGATATGTATTGGGTTTTGTTGGTAGCTTTATGGGTTACTTCATTGGGAATTTGGGTAATCGAGAGGCCATACAAGAAGCCGAGTTTTTGCCTAGAAAATGCCAAGTTTGTGTTTGTGTTTGTATTTGTAAAAGAAAGAAAAAAAAAGAAAAAAAAGAAGAAAAAAAAAGGAAGAAAAGAAAAGAAAAAGAAAAACTGAATGTTGAATAAGGCATTAATAATTAGCATAACTCGTGCTACACGGTCTTAGGAAATTGGTGAATTTTGGGAATGTGCTTTAGCGATTTATGGTGAGAATGTTTAGAATAGATGAGAGACTAGAATGCTTTAGCAACAAGTCCTCGGATTGGGTGGTTTAACTACTATCCATATATATATTATCTCACCAAGACCTTATCCCCATTACAACCCGATTGAAAGCCCCTGGTTCACGAGCAACCACACGACTTTGAGACACTGTTGAGTAGGACGTAGGATACTTTGAAAGACATCGATCATGTATGCGAGAGATAGGAAGTTGGCTACTTACAAATCGTGAGCTAAAATTTCCGAACCTCTGAGTGGTTAACCTTCTAGTGTCTTTTACATAGTGATAACACTTGATTAAACCACCGAGTGGTGAGATGTCTACCGGTTCTTACTCTTTGTGTTTGAGTTGATGTACTAGCTAGGTTGTGTGATGATATTTTTGATGTGAGTTTGAAATTTTGAGGGGAGTTAAATTGTGAATTGATCATGCCTAGTCTTGTCTTTTTCATGTTTTCTTTCTTAGGTGATTGTGTTTGTATGAGTATTGCTCGAGGACAAGCAATGATTCAAGTGTGGGGGTGTGATGAGTGTGAAAGCACTCTATCATCTATGTATGTTTTAGTGTCAATTTTCCATTGTTTCTAGTATTGTTGTGTGTTATTTATCGTTGTATTGTTATATTTCATGTTTTGAACGTTTTAGTATAGTTATTGTGATTTTCATTAGTTTCGTTCATTTTTATTTCAAGGAGGCTTTGTGGTGATGCGGGGAGGATATTGGTGTACTTTGGAGCGCGTCAACGACGATCGGATCAGCCTTGAAGAATGGTGCACGATCGGGAAGGCGACGACATTGGGCTAACTGACCTCGAGAGACTTAAATGCCGATAACTTTCTCATCCGAAGTCCAATGGAGACGAGTGAGGTGGTTCTGGAAAGAAGACATCCGGGGGCTACAACTTTGTTTCTTTGGTCTTCTTCAGATTCGAAGTCTAAGAGGGTCAAAAATGCGCATGAAGTCGAGCTTTAAATCTGAGGACTCGCCTGACCGAAATCGGCTAAAATTCCGGGACCATTCCGGAATTTGCCAGGACGTTTTCTTGGCTGCCATCCCACACCCTTTTGGCTGGAATTCCACTAACAAACTCCACTATCTTCCATTGTCTCCCACTATCTCCAATTGTTCCCCACTACTTCCACTTTCCCACATATTCCTCCACTACAACACATTCTCCACCATTCAACAATTCACTCTTCCTTCCTCCAACCAACAGAATTCCGTGGCTTCTCTCCCTCCCTTGAACCAATTCCGTGGCTGCCAACCTTGGAGAGGAAAAACGTGGTCATCCTTTGAAGAAGCAAGGAGAGGAAGTGTAGAAGAGCTTGGAAGGAACTTGAAGAAGGAGCTAGGAGGGATCTCTTGAAGAACCATTGAGCTTTCCTAAACTCTTCCTTTATGTTCATGTTTCATTCACTTTGTTCAATGGATGATTTGTGTTGTTTGTTGAACATGAGTGAGTAGTTCATTTGTGGGTTAGGTGCTTTGATGGCATCTACCTAGCCAATGGTTTTGTGGGGTTAATATGTTAAGGATTATGAACTAGTTAATGTGTTTAATGCTTAATCTTGATTGATCACCTTGATTATGAACTAAGTTGATGCTAATCGCCGGGAGGGGTTAGGATTAACGGACCATTTAACTAGTTGCCTATTGAAGAGGGATCTCTTTAGGTGGTTAGTTGTCCAAAGGATGATGTTGATAATCGGTAGTTAGTTGGCTAACTAGTCGCGGGAGCGCGGTTGGTTCACCTAAGCCTAATTAACTATTGATTTAGACTAATCGGTCGCGGGAGCGTTGATTAGTTGCTTAAGGAACATCCGGACCATAACACGAACTTAATAAACCCCATATGCTATTTGGTTATTTAGTTGTCATTGGCACCAAGCCCACTCTTTCCTTTATTGTTTAAATCTTCTCGTTATCAAGTCGTTGTAGTAACCAATTCGTGTTTGGAATTGACAAATCCATCACTCGTAGTCCTAAACTAGTGGTGAAGTCGAATTTGCGGCCTAGCTTAGTCCTTGTAGGACGACAATTCCGTACTTACTCTTTATTGCAAGAGGGGTGAAAATCCTTCCTTTCAATTGATAGCAGGCCTAGGAACTCCAGACATTGCCCCTCTCAAGGTGGGCCTAGCATAGTCCCGCCTGTCACGCGGGTGACCCGGGTTCGATCCCCGTTCCCCGGCAACGGCGCCAATTGAAAGGAAGGATTTTCACCCCTCTTGCAATAAAGAGTAAGTACGGGATTGTCGTTCCACAAGGACTAAGCTAGGCCGCAAATTCGACTTCACCACTAGTTTAGGACTACGAGTGATGGATTTGTCAATTCCAAACACGAATTGGTTACTACAACGACTAGATAACGAGAAGATTTAAACAATAAAGGAAAGAGTGGGCTTGGTGCCAATGACAACTAAATAACCAAATGGCATATGGGGTTTATTAAGTTCGTGTTATGGTCCGGATGTTCCTTAAGCAACTAATCAACGCTCCCGCGACCGATTAGTCTAAATCGATAGTTAATTAGGCTTAGGTGAACCAACCGCGCTCCCGCGACTAATTAGCCAACTAACTACCGATTATCAACATCATCCTTTGGACAACTAACCACCTAAAGAGATCCCTCTTCAATAGGCAACTAGTTAAATGGTTCGTTAATCCTAACCCCTCCCGGCGATTAGCATCAACTTAGTTCATAATCAAGGTGATCAATCAAGATTAAGCATTAAACACATTAACTAGTTCATAATCCTTAACATATTAACCCCACAAAACCATTGGCTAGGTAGATGCCATCAAAGCACCTAACCCACAAATGAACTACTCACTCATGTTCAACAAACAACACAAATCATCCATTGAACAAAGTGAATGAAACATGAACATAAAGGAAGAGTTTAGGAAAGCTCAATGGTTCTTCAAGAGATCCCTCCTAGCTCCTTCTTCAAGTTCCTTCCAAGCTCTTCTACACTTCCTCTCCTTGCTTCTTCAAAGGATGGCCACGTTTTTCCTCTCCAAGGTTGGCAGCCACGGAATTGGTTCAAGGGAGGGAGAGAAGCCACGGAATTCTGTTGGTTGGAGGAAGGAAGAGTGAATTGTTGAATGGTGGAGAATGTGTTGTAGTGGAGGAATATGTGGGAAAGTGGAAGTAGTGGGGAACAATTGGAGATAGTAGGAGACAATGGAAGATAGTGGAATTCCAGCCAAAAGGGTGTGGGATGGCAGCCAAGAAAACGTCCTGGCAAATTCCGGAATGGTCCCGGAATTTTAGCCGATTTCGGTCAGGCGAGTCCTCAGATTTAAAGCTCGACTTCATGCGCATTTTTGACCCTCTTAGACTTCGAATCTGAAGAAGACCAAAGAAACAAAGTTGTAGCCCCCGGATGTCTTCTTTCCAGAACCACCTCACTCGTCTCCATTGGACTTTGGATGAGAAAGTTATCGGCATTTAAGTCTCTCGAGGTCAGTTAGCCCAATGTCATCGCCTTCCCGATCGTGCACCATTCTTCAAGGCTGATCCGATCGTCGTTGACGCGCTCCAAAGTACACCAATATCCTCCCCGCATCACCACAAAGCCTCCTTGAAATAAAAATGAACGAAACTAATGAAAATCACAATAACTATACTACAACGTTCAAAACATGAAATATAACAATACAACGATAAATAACACACAACAATACTAGAAACAATGGAAAATTGACACTAAAAATAGAGTGTTTTCACACTCATCAAACCCAAACCCCTAATCCTAAACCCAAAATCTGAACCCTTAAAACTCTATAATCAAAAGGTATTTCAAGCAAGATCACTAAGACCGTGATAGATCCCCTTGACGCGTTTATGAAGGGGATACACGAGGAGGTGAGGGCGGCTCCTGCTCCGAAGGCGGAGAGGTACAGGGACGATGACGAGGAGGACGACGACCCCATGGAAAGCTTCCTTAAGGCGAAGAAGGATTTGGGGTTGACCCTGGCTGCCGACGCTCTTCACGCCGGGGTATAATTCCGACGAGGAGGTTTACGCTGCTGCCAAGGCCGTTGACGCGGGGATGATTAGAGTATGATTCGGATGATAATCCGGTCGTGCTTGATAAGAAAAGGATTGAGCCGATTCCGCCTCTTGATCATAGCTCCATCGACTACAAGGCCTTCAATAAGGATTTCTATGAGGAGAAGCCCTCCATTTCAGGTAATTATAGGAGAGAGTTAGAAGAACCGAGTAATGTGATTGATCTAACTTGCGGATTGTTTTCTTCAGGTATTGAACGAGGAGAAGAGGTCACTGAGTATAGGAAGAGCGTGGCTATCCGTATGTCGGGTTTTGATGTGCCCAGGCCAGTCAAGACATTTGAAGATTGTGGCTTTTCTTCGCAGCTGATGAGTGCTATTGCGAAGCAAGGGTATGAAAAGCCTACTCCGATTCAGTGCCAAGCTTTCCCCATTGTGCTCTCTGGGAGAGATATAATTGGTATGGCAAAAACTGGGTCAGGTAAAACTGATGCCTTTGTGCTTCCCATGATTGTACATATAATGGATCAGCCAGAACTGGGAAAAGAAGAGGGTCCGGTCCGATAGGTGTCATTTGTGCTCCCACTAGGGAGTTGGCTCACCTGATATTTTTAGAGGCGAAGAAGTTTGCTAAATCGCACGGGACACGTGTCTCTGCTGTTTATGGTGGAATGTCAAAACTTGAGCAGTTTAAAGAACTTAAGGCGGGATGTGATATCGTTGTCGCCACTCCTGGTAGGTTGATAGACATGTTGAAGATGAAAGCGCTAAATATGCTGAGAGCAACTTACTTGGTGCTTGATGAGGCTGACAGAATGTTTGACCTCGGGTTTGCCGCAAATCCGGTCCATTGTTGGTCAGATTAGGCCAGACAGGCAGACCTTGCTATTTTCGGCTACCATGCCCCATAAAGTTGAGAAATTAGCTAGAGAGGGCCTTACTGATCCTATACGAGTAACAGTTGGTGAGGTTGGAATGGCCAATGAGGATATAACTCAGGTTGTTCAGGTAGTTCCCTCTGGTGCTGAGAAGATGCCTTGGCTTCTTGAAAAGCTTCCTGGAATGATCGATGATGGTGATGTCCTAGTCTTTGCTTCTAAGAAAGCAGCTGTGGATGAGATTGAATCACAACTTGCACAGAAAGGGTTTAAAGTAGCAGCGCTTCATGGTGACAAAGATCAGGCTTCTCGAATGGAGATTCTCCAAAAATTTAAATCTGGTGTGTATCATGTTCTCATTGCAACTGATGTTGCAGCCCGAGGACTTGACATCAAATCGCTTAAGTCAGTGGTGAATTTTGATATCGCCAAAGATATGGACATGCATGTCCATCGTATTGGTAGAACAGGACGTGCGGGGGACAAAGACGGAACTGCGTACACTCTCATAACCCAGAAAGAGGCACGATTTGCTGGTGAACTAGTTAACAGTTTAGTAACTAAAATATGGTCTGAATATAAGAACTTGGAAAAAAAAATGCTTGTCAGCTTAAGATGATCATTTTGGTCATTTAGTCCTTCTGTATCCTATTAATACATGATTTTTTCTTTGGCTACCAGAATCCTGGAAGTTCTTAATTGCAACTATGGTACTGAAATCGCGAGCGAGGTAGTTAAGGTGGCTAAATAATCTTCACTCTTATGTGACATTAATGTGGTAGATTAACATAGGTTGACTCCTAGAATGCTTGTTAGGAGAGTTTTGATACAATTCAAAAATCCTATTTAGTTCGAACATTGATTGGTCGGTTTATTAGGTGTCCGGATATAGGATGCTTTGTGTTGAGAATCTCACATCGGTTAAAACATGAGTGAGGGACAAGTTTATGAGTGTGAAAAATCTACCAACCCATTACCTTAAGGTTTTGGGTTGGATATAAATATTCTAACGCTTTCAACCAAAAAAGCCCTAGAATTGCTCATCTTGTATGACCGATGATTCATTATTCGCGTAGATGAAAGTTAAGCGGGCATGCTGCGGTCTGGAAAAGAGGGGCTTCGTTTGTTTAATATTCTCACTTCTCCTCTCGCAAAATATATTACTATGGGGTTACAGACAGTAAATATATTTACTAGGAATATGAATTTGTACAACATTAGTTCTAAAATTTATTCCAATAAGTTCAATTAGGAAAATTATATTGTAAAACACATTTCCCATTTGCTTTCAATGTCAGAGGTCTCTAATTTAATTTAAAAAATTGAGTTCGAATTGCAAAACATTTTGCGTTAAAATTAGATAGGAAGAATTAACCGAGCTTGGACTACAATCTATCGAAATAATTTAAATATAGATTAGTCGGTTTTAGTAATCGAGTGAAAACGTCTCTACTGGGGAAATAAAAGACGACCAGAGATCACGAGCTTATTGTATAAATACCTTTCCGAAACCCTTCTAAAACCCTAGGCTTCCCGCTTTTGGCCAAACCAAACGCCAAAAAAAAACCGAGGAATGTGGAAGAACCTAACTCGTGTGATCTCCACCGGAACATGGCCGGCGGCGGGCCGGCGGCTGCTATCCACGGCGACGGAACCTCCGGCCGCCTCCGGGAAAGAATCGAAACAGCTGTACCGGAGGTTGTCGGGTCTGGGAAAGTACAGGAGCGTAAAGAAGACGCTAAATGAGTACATAATGGAAGGGAATTCCCCCGGCAAGCTCGAGCTCATCGCCTGCGTTAAAGAGCTCCGCAGGTACAACCAACACCAACAAGCCCTAGAGGTCGGTCTCTTTCCTCTAAAGTTCAAATCTTTAGTACTTTGGTGATCGAAAACCCTATCAAGTTTGTTGCTTTAGGTTTTCTTTGTTGGATAATTTGGTGGAAATGAATAAGAAATTGATTTGAGTCGTGAGGAGGCGCACTGACTTAAGAACTAATTCCACCTATGGTGGTAGTTCTCCGGATTAAACAGACTCTTCTAACTAATTGATCTCACATTAATCACTAAGTCATTTATGTCCATTAAAATTTCCTTTGAATTATCTTTTTTTTTTGCTCCATTTTTTTCAACTTTCTTTTGTTTGTGTAAATTTAGATTATGGAGTGGATGGAGAATAGAAAAGTGAACTTCGGGTACAGTGACTTTGCGATCCGCCTTGACCTCATTGCCAAAACGAAGGGTATAGCCGCGGCAGAGGAGTACATGGAGGGTCTTTCCCCGTCCTCTAAGAATAGGCTGACTTATGGGTCACTGTTGAACTGTTATTGCAAGGAGCTGATGGTCGAAAAGGCATTGGCTCTTTTCAAGAAGATGCATGAAATGAGGGTTCTTACATCCGGGTTGCCGTTTAACAATCTTATGAGCATGCACCTCAGGTTGGGGCGACCCGAAAAGGTGCTTGAGTTGGTTGAAGAGATGGTTTCGATGGGCGTTAATATGGATAGTTTTACGTATAATATGAAGATGCAGGCTTACGCGGGTTTGGATGATCTTGATGGGGTGGAGAGGGTTTTGGAGGAGATTAGGAATGATGAGGATGACAAGAGCAATTGGACCACTTACACTAACTTGGCTACGATTTATGTCAAGTTTGGAAAATTTAAGAAGGCTGAATCGGCCCTTAAGAAGCTGGAGGCAGAGATGAGGCATGGCAAGCGCGAGGCTTACCATTTTATGATCAGCTTGTATGCTGGGACTTCGAATTTGAGAGAAGTGCACCGGGTGTGGAATTTGCTCATGTCAAACTTTCCGACGATCAACAACAACAGTTTTTCTGTTCTCATTCCTGCTCTTTCCAAGTTGGGTGATTTGGATGGGCTGTGCAAGTGGGTTGAGGAGTGGAAGTCGAATTGCATCCATTATGATGTTTACATTGTGAATGCTGCCATTAAAGCGTACTTGGAGCATGATATGTATGACCAAGCTGTGTCTATGTTTGAAGATGCTATGAAGAGGAGCGGCCTGAAGCTGTTTAAAGCTCGGGAGATGTTTATGGGCTATGCATTGAAGTCGCGTAAGTTAGAGCTGGCCCTTGAGCATTTGAGCGCAGCTATTTCTGAATGTCAAGCAGCTGGGATGGAGGAGTGGCAACCGAGGAAGGAGACGTTATCTGCATTCTTTGATTACGTAAGGGAAGAGAAAGATGCAGTTGGCGCGGATAAGTTGCGCAGTATTTTGGAACCTCTTAACTTGACGTACTCTGATTATATTCAGTGCTGAAGAAGGGCAATGTTAAATAACATCAAGGTCACTCCTGAGAACCAGAGCTTACTCCATAAGGGCACGGCCAGAATTGATTCGGATTCGGATTCGGGTTTGAAGTTCTCTTTGGCTCTTCCCAGAGATCCAAGTATAAGTTTTTCACACCTCCAGGGTTTGAATCCTGATCTTAGACTTCAAATCCAATTCTTCACCCTATCCTTCATCAGTTGGTGGCCTCTTCTTGGATGGTGCTTGAAACCAGCATTTACTTGGATCATCATCCTGAGTCCGAAAATGTGTTTGTTGTGGTATCTGATCATCCTTCACATTTAAACTTAAAATGCTTGTCCAGACATTGGTTTAGCTTAGAGCAACTTAATTGTTGAGATTAACATGTCATGTGTCATTGCATCATGCATACACGAAGCTTTATCTTTTCTTTTTCTCGAGAAGCAAAGACTCGGATCTAGATTAATCAGTTAAATAAATTTTCGAATATAACGTGGTATCAACCAAAATAAATAAATTTCATCAAGAATGTGACTAGGGATACAAAGATGAAAGCTGCGCAGGAAGAAAGATCACTCTAAATCATTCCAGGAAAAGAATCGGTTCCCATAAAGCACCATTGTATCAGAAATGTTGCACTATGAGCAAAGACACTAAAAATACAGCAAGATAATCTCCTCTCTCTCTCTCTTACAGATCCTAAACAGCTAAGCTAGCATAACACCTAGCAAATTAAAGCATTCCTCTTAAACAGTAAAAAAGGAAAAAAATAAGGAAAATCATTGCCACCATCACGTGTAATAGTTCTACACCATGAAGCCTGTCATACGCCTTTTCCGCAACAGCAACAATGCTACTGAGGTTCGGCCACCAATACTGTAAGAGCGCGCATGTGGTCCATTCGCGCACCCGAGGAAGAAGCTTCAACTGGCAGGGAATTCCTCAAATCTTCTCCTTGAATGTCACGCTGCTGATATCGACATTGGATTTAGGGCGGTAGTGTTCATCTGTGTCCAATTCTTCAATTTCCTGAAACGAATTTACATTTGAATATTATCAAATAGCTGCAACACATGTTCGAAAGCATCATTCAGGCAATGTACATACTTTTGCGGTCACCATGTCTAAGGAGGCAGATTTTGAGCAAAATGAAAAGGATGGCGCAATAGACCAACAACAGCACATAGATAGAACAAAGCGGCTACTATCTTTCTGAAACTATGAACATGAGTGGTAAAGTAACAAAGATGTGTCCCAGAACAAATGCTATAAAATAGTAGCAGTGCCATTTTCTACATGAAACAGAGAAATTGTTACGATCAATAATTCAAAGGGACATCACCTGGACAACGTCTTGTCCCTTGACAACCTGGCCAAATACGACAAGCTTTTCATTTAGATCAGGAATTGGTGCAGTTGTAATGAAAAGCTCAAAGCTTTTATCATCATGTTTTCCCTTGGCCGTTCCGAGCATAAACGCCTCATGTTCCAATCTGCTTCAACGAACCACGAGTCAGTTGTACAAAAACTAGCCTCAAAGACTTCAATCAATATAAGTTTCTAGGCGGAGAAAGCGGGGATAAAATAAATATTAAAGACATGGACCTACCTATCAAGCTGGCTGTGATGCTTCCCACTTGAAATCCAATCTTCAGCATGGCTAGGTTTGTCAGCATTTCCAGCTTGTACAACAAAATGCTTTATTACACGATAAAACCGTGTCCCTTTGAAATGTCCCTTCTGACTGCAAAGAATAGGAACAAATCCACCCATCAGGACTCAGCCAGCAAAATGAAAAAGAATGAACTTTGAGCTGCAACCCCCTCTGGCATGAAGTACTTCTGCATAGGTTCATAATTCACTAAATAAGCTCCAATTTCAAGCATAGCATGTCCAAGTTGACCAGTGAGTTGCAAAGTCTGAGACGAGTGACAGTTGGATCACACTCGCAAGCCTTTTGAATTAAAACTAACGACAAGTCTATCTTTTGCTATCAACGGTACAGATCAAGTGAACTGAACCTATCTCAACCAGCTTGCCACTAAAATCCACAATCTTTGATGCTAATAAGCTTATAACACTAGGGTCATGGGATGTGATCAGAAGCTACACAATTGTTATCACCACAAAATCAATTACCAGTCCAGAAGAATAAATACATTAAAAAAAAATCGAAGAGCAAGGCCAGTTCACCAAAATACTGATCAGCCAATTCAGAATAACATTGACACAACTGAAGGTAGATGCCATATTTGATAGATCTGAGACTCAAAGGCATCAGTATGCTTTCACTCATATAACAAGGAGCAGCAGAACTCTGTGATTATAGCAATATGAAGCCTGTTGCCACTTTTTTTTTTGTTAAGAAAACTAGCCTGTTGCGACTTGACGACTGACGAGTTGAAGTTATAAAGATTCTCACCTCAATTCAATGAACTTCTTTACAGTTTCACTAGAGCTATCCTTGTAAAGTTCCACTGATATGGATCCTTTTGTTGTACTCAAAACCTAAATGTACAATGAAAAAATGGCCATGTCAAATAACAAGACAAACACACTAGTTCAAACCAGAAGGTGGTGAGATCAACAACATGTAACCTAACCAAGGAAAAGAAATGGTCGAGTAAGCTTGGTAAGGTAAGACGACAAGCAGACTGAAAAATCTTCCGACAAGAAATGAGATAACAATAGGATTCTAAATTTCAGTCAAAAAAAGAAAAGAAAAGGCTTCTTAATCCAAGAGAAGAAGACATCCAATGAGCATAAAACCCCAACAAGGCACCTAAAAACCTCCAACGTGCCCAGAGCAGTCAGTCTATCCAAAAATTGGCAACTCTATCTGTCAGCGTCCATGAACATGTCGCATGGTAACACCAACCACCCCATCCGGAACAATTCCCCCAATCACCTAACAAGGAACCACTACTCCACATTCACAAGGAAAACCAAACCAGAGACCTACCAAGCAGAAAAAAAGGACGCAAACTCGCAAAGCTAGGGCCTAGACGCCGAGCAAATACTCACGATCACGATAAACAGGAAAGCGTACCGCGTACCGAGGAAACTTGGAGTTGCTGGAATCTTCCGACGCGTCGTCGCCCTACAAGACACACAGATCCAAAAGCGATAATTTCAAAGTCTATCCTCAACAATCTGAAACTCCATTCTCCGTAAACCATATCCAATCCCTTCCGAATCCTCACCTTTGACCTAAAAACAGGAATAAATAAATAAATAAAAGAGGGAAAAAGAGACGCACCTCGAAGCCGGACACTCGGCTCCCGCTGCTGAAGCTCGACCTAGCAAATAACAACAAGAAACGAACGAGGCATCCAGAAATAGTAGTTAGTTAGGTTAGGGAGCGAGGAGAAGGAACCGAACGACGCCGTTACAGATCGGAGCGGTTAGATACTACCTGGAGGAGGAGGACCAGCGGGTGTAGGTAGAGTGGATGAGGAAGGCGAGGAGGAAGAGGGCGAAGGCGTAGAAGAGGATCGTCGTTAGGCTAATCCGGCTCGCCGATTTCTTCTTCTTGCTCTGTTGTAGCAGCGCCTGAGGCTTCATCCGAGCCATTTTCTTCTTCTCCCTCAGCTTTCGGCTTTTTTTCTTTTCTTAAGGACGAGGAGAGGGAAGTCCCCGAGAGCCAATGATTTTTGGTTGCTCCGAGTGCGCCAGTAATTATGACTCGCAACAGATCGGACGGGACGGGACGGTGTTTTGGTGGTTTTACAACGTCTTTGATATTTCAACGGCACTAAATTATTAAAATCTTCATATCTAATTCAAAATTTGACGACGATGACTTTGTTAATTTTTCTACAATAACTAATAAAATTTTCATATTTATAAACCAACCCACATTTTTTTATTAAATAATGTGAAGTTATCAAGTGGGGAGAAGAGACAGGCTCATTTTTTTGTATATATGAAATTAAATAATTTAGATTCAAATAGCCATTGGTATTTTTTCCTCGGTCAAAATCGGGACAAATTTCTTCGTCAAATGACTTGTCCCCAATCCACAGGCCCACCTGCCAATTGTTCAAAATAATAATAATTCAGTTCAACATTTTTTGTTGATGAACGCCAAAACTGCACTTCGTACCTCCAACTTCGTTACAGTTTACAAGAATTCAAGGTCGTCCCCTTGAACGTCAAGGACTACGGTTGCAAGAGCAAGCCTGTAGGCAGTGGATCGCAAGTTCCTGACAAGAACATATGTTTCTTTCTGCTTCTGCTCGGATGGCGTCTCCTTTGACTGCTCGTCCCTGAGCCGAGCTAATAGTGCTGCTTCGCAGAAGGCCTCTGCCTTCGGCTTCTTGCTGCACAGGTGCCGATAACGTATGCGAATTAGAGGGTCACTTGAGAAATTACAACCAACTGCAACATTTCAAGAAGAAATGAAACTAACCTCCCACGAACAAATCCAGTTGTTACAAAGCCGATAGGCCACCGATGAGTTTTTTGCGTTTCGGGATCCTGTGGTACCTGGAGCTTCCAGTGCCCGTGAGAGTGCTCGACGAAACACGATTGTGCAAGAGATTGGGGAATTTGAAGCCCTTCTTCAATGTGATCTGACCTACAGCAGCATATGTAAAAAAATGAACATCAATCAACCTCTTCACCAGTTAATGCTGAAAAGCGAAATGCAACACCATGTCTCAGACTTCCAAACAAGAAAGGTGGCAAAAATGAAAAGGGATAAGGGCGCAAATACCTGGAAGTCCCCAATGATATATCGCTAAGGAGAGGTGCACATACAACTGCCCCTTCCTCGAAAACACCTTCCCTGTATGAATGGAGATGCACTCTTACAAAACATAACTTATGGTCCAATTGAAGATGCTCCAAACCATTCTGATCTTGGAAAATCTTGCTCTTATACTGCAAGAGCTCCGGGATCTCAGTCTCTCCATTAGGAACTCGAGGGAATAAAGATAAGCGATCTACGTGTGTTTTATTCAGGAAATTGCTCAGAACTAGCGATGACCTTGCTACAATTCCCGGGAAACCTCGGCTATTATTTGATGTTTGGCCAAAATCTGCACATTTTGAGCTTCCACAAGTCATATTTTCAGTTGACATTTGGGCACTTGGGACGGAAGTGGACCACCTGTCCAATGAATCATACACAGTATTCCAAGGGGGTAGAGTAGGAAATTTAAAGCGTCGTGCAGCAGGGGGTGCTTGATTAGCCTTCTGCTCGGAAGCATCATCTACCGTGGCCTTCAATGATGAGAATGCCTTGCAATCAGGAAAATCAAAAGGAAAATTTGGCAGCCCAACCTGCATAGGACAGAAAATCAGCAGATTTCTCATGGTGGAAATAACTGTTTAGGCACCAAAGCAAGTCATACATCAGATGCAATCCATTGCTTCTCTCTCAGACCTATTGCGTGAGCTCCTTTGCAGACGAAAACTACCCAGAAGACCTTAATCCAGCTTAACGGGAGTACAAGAGACCACCTGAGGACAAAAAATACATCAAGAACCAGCATGAAAAACATAATTTAAAGTGTTGAAAAAAGAAGTCTGGCCAACGACATAATGCAACACGCTAATCTCTGTAATAGTATAAATCTATCATTATAAAATAGAAACTAGAAGAATGTGGCCGCTAATCAACCCCATGACAAGCATTATCACTCTATTACCATCCGAAGCTTACAACAGGGAAGCCCTATGAATCTCCTAGCTTTTAAATTTATGCAGAGGAAAAAGCCAAAGAGACCAATGAGCACTTCCTCTAACGGTATAAGGGAGGGGCGAGGGTTTGGCTTGGAGTGACCAAACCCTGGAGGTGTAACAAATTCTACTTAGAAAAAAACAAAAGCCAAAGATATAGACAGCCAGAACTAGTCCACAGTACTTAGGCCTCTAACCATTGCAGGATTCCAAGGCATTAGTTAAAAAGCTAAGACCCGGCATTCTAGCTTAAATATGAACGAGAAGTTGATTGGGTATTTCATTAAAAAGGTTATTTGCAGTGATCACAAATTTTACATGCATCTGATCCGTTTGAGTATCCAAAACCGATGTCACAGAAATACTGATACCAAGCAACCAGTAGCATTTCTCAAAAAAAAAAAGCAACCAGTAGCAGAATAGAGTACAAATACCTAAAATATGAAATGAAATGCTAAAAGTTATCTACAAGAGTGCAGACACATTACCCTGTGAGGGACTGCGCTTGACTACTGTTTTTAAGAAGCAAAATCGGACAACATCTTGAGCCCTCGCTAGACGTAGTCAGTGGCTTTGATTTTGGATCATTAATGAAAAGCGAACCCATTCTCCTGTCATGCTTTTCCAAGCACAGCACGTTCTCTTCCACAGGGGGATTCACTTGACTAAAATCCCATAGGTCCCTGTTATCAGAGGAAATGCCACCCCCTTCAGATTTTAAGCAAACTGACATTTGTCTGTTTCTTTCTGAAATCCCTGAATAAATATTAGATTCAGTTTGTGGCGCACTGTTTGAATCCAAGCCACAATGATCTGTATTCCTGGCAAATACTCTAGGATCTTTGACTGTAAGAGATAGAACTGAATGAGGTGCAACGTTCTCGTAATTCTCAAGTGCAGAAGACACCTTAGGGTCGCGATCTTTCTGTGAAGATGAACAGCCTTTCAGTTCCATCAAGCTGTTAACATCACTGCAAATCCAGAAGGTATTTCGGATATTAATCAATCGTCTGCTCCACTCTGAACTACTTGAACATCTGGGACTCACCGAGAGGTAGGCTGTAATACTTGTTGAAGAAGTTGAGCTGCCTTTACTCCCAGGACATCTAATCTAGCAAGCTTACCCTCGAGTGAAAGGCAGCTGATCAACAGACCATTCTCATTCCTCTGTGAGAGAAGTCACATAAAACTACATGAGCAAAGGGTCTAAAAAAGATGAGAAAGCATTGATGAGGCATTTGCGGGGAGAATCCTATCCTCGATTCAACTTAAAACTAGGAAATTGACACAAGTTAAATTCTAAACACATCTGGTTCAGGAGCCTAGAAACGTATTTCTAGAAATTGCAGAAAAGGTGCAACGAAACACGAGTCCAGTTCTTGAAGATAAGATGACATTCATTCTGTGAGTAGAAACAACAATCATCTCCCATCACCTGTTTCTGACAAGCACAACTCAGAGCATCATATCCCTCTGTGAATGCTGCAGCATGTATCCATACCCAGACCTGGCGTATAGGGGAGCTACATTCAGAGCTTGGTCGAACGCTCAAGACCTCAGGATTGTTGCCATCAGCATCTACTTCTCTAGTCTGTTGATTGAGCGGTCGCCACATGTACGTGACAGGAGCAATCACCTGCGAAGCTGGTGCTCCAACATGATGTAGCTGTAAAAGATAGAGGTCCATAACCCAAAACACAATGATGCCTCTAATCAGGATGAGAAAGAACCCGCAACAACCTACCATGGCAGTCCCATAGACAGCGACGGAAGAGATAGAACCAGAAACGTCCTCTTCTAGAGCACAAGACGAAGGTTCCAGCACCATCTCGAGCACCGACAATATCAATTCCTGGAAGTACACAGCTCACAGATACACAATCACCAAACAAGGGAAAAATGACATTCCTCCAACTAGGGCAATCAAAACAATAAAGACAAAAACCTGTCCCTACCAACCTTGGAACCTTCCAATTGAACAGCAGCAGAGTAGCTTGCATCGTGAACAACCGCCCCATTCCTCATCCACTTCAACACCGCCCTCGACCCCCTCCCTCTTCATTAGTTCACAAAAAAGAAGCATCAACAGAGAAATAGTCAGTTTCATGTAACTTTATTTTGTAATAAGAGAGTAAATGAGAAAATATACGTTCAAATATCATAAGATAGTAATTGAGAGTGATATTTAAATGCGAGATTACTTTCCCTAACTCCAAATTTAGGATAATCAAAACCTTTTGCTTTGCAGGTTTTGGTTACTGAATATTATTCCTAATATTATACAAAACTTTCTTCCCCAATCTTTTCCCGTCCAAACAAAATAAATAAGAAAATATTATACATTACATAACATTGCTTTTCTACCTGCCGTGTAGGCCCAAGGGGAGGTAAAACCCCCAGAGCTTAGACATAGTAAACCGCTTCGCATGCCAAACGTGCGTCCTCAACCGCCTCGTCCCGTCCCCGGAGGCAACGAACCCGCTCTCCGGATTTCCCCTGAGCTCCAGCCTCCTCCGCACGCGGCGGGGCAGCTTCTCCGGGACGGCGCTGTCTCGGACGCCTCCCTCGCCCTCGCGGCGGCGCTTCCCGTTTCGTCGCCGCCTCTTGGAGGCCTGGCTGTCGTGCGCGGTGGTCCTCCTCCTCTCGTTCCGCCTGGCGCGGAAGTCGCTCCCCGTCCGGGCCGACACGACGGAGTGGAGCGCGGCGAGCTCGGGGCCGCGGGATTCCGCGAACCTCTGGACGTTGATTTTGCGCGGCGGCGGGGAGGCCTGGGACTTCTTGTTCCCGTCGCCGACCATGGTAAGGGTAGAGTTGGAAGGGGAGGGAGCCTGAAGTCGAGGCTTTAAAGACTTTAGTAGGGTGGAGAGGGGTTTAAAACGCGGCGGCTCTATCAAAACGCTGCGTTTTATCTTCTCTTCTGTTTGTTTGGCAGTGAGCTGTGAGGTAAAATACACCCGTGGTCACCATTTTTTTAATATTAAGTTAGTCACCATTTTTTCTAAAAACTCTTAGGTACACTATGAAAATAGATATTTAGCACTCAGTTATGAAATTACAATTCTCAAAAAAAAAAGTTATGTAAGTTACCCAAAAAGGATCCAAGTTATTCAAAACACTAAAATGATTATATGGAATTGTCCATTATACCCCTAATGAAAAATAAAACCCTAAAATTAAATTTCTTTTTTCTTCCTCCTCTATCTCCTCCCACTTGTTGCCGTCAAAACAAAATTATAGAAAAAACTTGAATCTTTTCTAGGAAAGGATGTCTAATGATTGTAATGATCTAGAGTATGGTTATCACTAAAAATTCGCGAGAGCTCTTCGAAGGTTAAGGAAAAAAACCTCACAAAACCGCCTCTCGGTCCGTACGATTTTAATGCAGGCCCTCGTATCTTTTTTTCTGGTCGGAAGGAGCCCTGATTTATTTATTCATTACCCAGTTTCTCGTTACAACCATACGTGGATAGGCAACGTCACTCAAATCACATACTATGATCTCAGCAACTCCCGGCGGGGGGTTTACATAGAACTTGGTCCCTAGAGGTTCTAAGAAACCTAAGTTAGTACAGCGGTCTGCACAAGAGTTAGTTTCCCGGTAGATGCGAGAAATCTGTACAATCCAGTCCTTCTTTAGCGTCTCTCTTATGTGAAACAGGAGAGGGTGGTCCTAAGATTTTGGGGGTGCTTTGATGAAGCCAATCGCCAGTGTGGAGCAACTTCTAGAAGAATTTTGCGAAGTCCTAAGCGCCAGGCCAACTCCAAGCCGTGATTACACACCCCAAAATTCAGCAGCTACACTTGTACAGGTCCCCAAATTGCATGAAAAACCTCCCAACCAAGAGCCGTTGCTATCCCGTATTACGCCTCATGCTACTGCCATCTTGGTTGAAGCCATCATCGCCCCATCGGTATTGAGTTTGGCCCACCCCACCGGGGGTTTCTTCCACCACAGTAGGGCTTCGCGCCTGCTGGGCTTGTCTTGAATTTGCTCCGCTGCAGTGCACGCCACCTCGATCTCCTGGTACCTATATAAGATCACACGAACCATATTAGAGGGTCGCTTTTCTCCTTCCCCCATATAACTGTTACGTACCGGATATGTGATAGAAAAGAATTATAATGAGGAAGGAATTAGATAGGTGAGAAAGAAGAAATATATAGGAAGAAGAAAAAGAATATGGGACGAGAGAGAGACAGAAGGGAAGATAGAAATGATAAGGATAATTATCATAATCATAAGGTAACGATTACAATCCACTTCCAGCTAATTATAGTACTCCTAAGATGAAGCATAACTGCCACGTCCATGTCCTAAATACTAGGACTCCACTAACAACATGTGCTTCATGCACTTGGAGGAATAACAACCCACTACTACACTACTACAACTGTGCACGTGGCACTTAGAGGAAATAACAATGTGAAGGATTATTCACCCATGATTATCCCATTAAATTAAATAAAAGATATTGGATATCTTTTAGTTTTAATTTAAATTAGAAAGGGATTTAGATTAGGAGAGTTTGTTATACGTAATAACTCTCCCACCTCCTTTTTCCTCCCAGAATTCTCTATTTATAGAAAAAGATACGTAGCTTTTTCTCTAGGAGACTCTCAAGGCTTTTAGGCGGTGAAACCCGATCCCCGCTTCGAGTACGTGAGCGAGGACGACCAGTGACAAGCCTCCCTCGATCCTGTGACATACCTCTCGAAGAACGAACTGGGCTACAAGAGGTAAACCTTTTCGATATGGCTATTTCGATTAATGATGTGTTCGTTAATTATATTGGTTTCGCATTAATTATGTATATGCATGAAAACCTTCATTGGTATCAGAGCCGTATTGAGGTTTGTTCTGGTTAAATTCGTTTTTTTTTTGAAAAAGAAAATCGATTGTGTTATTTTCTGTCAAAAATCGGATTTATTGTTCATGAAAAACCCTACTGTTGTCCTTACGTGAATAAAAGGTAATAGTCTAGGGACTGAACTGTACTTGCTGAACCTGTGCATGTTAGCACGTTTCTGTACCTATTTGCACACGCGTATAAATTTTTGTATTGTTCTGAAATTATGCATTCTGAGCGTACAAAAGGACTTCGTCCTTATGTGAAACGCGTGTAAACCTGAGGGATTAAACTGAAGTTTTCCCCAAAAATCCCCAAATCGGGGATGAACCCTAATTTTTCAATTGGGAGTTCTCGTCCCCAAATTCGACTCTGCTATCCTCGATAGCGAGCCACCGTCGATGTCAATCGATTCCCATCATCCACCGGCGACGAACCTCCGACTCCATGGTCACCGGTGACCTCCGAAGATCGTCCAACCCCGTCGGCTCAAAAACCCCGACGAACGAGATGAACAGTTGATGCTCCTTGGAGTATCGATTCGGTTCACAACCGAGGAAGACGTTCTCGACAGACAAAAACCCAGATCGAGACGAACCCGATCAACGCAATTGTGACGGACAGACGAGTCCAGTTGACTCGGTCTGATTTCTGTCAATTCGCCATGTCGAAAGCAACGTTTCTTCTTCAATCATTCGATGCAACCGGAGGGGGAAAGAAATTGATTTCCAGGAGATGCAATACCGTCGACAAGTGAAGAAGATGGATCGATCTGGATCCCGAGTAGAAGTTCGGGTCGGCTGTTCTTCAATGAGCGATGTAGCAATCGGCGTCAACGACGAACTTGCCAAAATCCTCGCCGACGGCACCCAGGACAGAGATTGGCGATAAAAGCTCTCTGCCAAATATGCTGATTACGATTTTTGGGTAGATTCTAATTGGGCCGTTTTTTGTGTAAAAACGGGTGTGCTATATGTTTTTCAATTTGGATCGAAGTCATTTTTATTGGTGGGCCGAGAATACCGGTGGGCTGATTTTTTTTTTTGGATCTGATTTTAATAGAGCAAATCTGATTTTTTTTTTAAAAAAAAAAATTTTGGGCCTTACGGGCCTGATTTCGACCCGGCCTGCTGACCTCGTTGATCGGGTCAACGCGGACCTCCCAAATCAGACGCGGGCCTTGAGCCTACTGTCTAAGTCCCGGGCCCAATTTAGCCCACTCCAAGTCAGACTAAGAAAAGTCAACGTGGCCCGTGTTGACTATGTCTGATGGGCCCTTAATTTTAAAATTCTTTGGGCCTGATTGAATAGACTATTGGTTTATTCAAAATAACAATTATTTTAAAAGGTTTTAAATAAATCTTTTAACAAGGTGGTTTTAATAAAATGAATGTGGTAATTTTTTAAAGCCATAATATTTTTTGAATATGTTCATAAAATATTTTTCCGTAATTTTTAAGTTTGGACACTAAAAATTATGGAAAGAACAAGACTTATAAATCACGCAATAAAGCTAATGTGAATATTCTTTATGTATATTGTCATCATTATGATTAAAAATTTATGTTTTTTAATCTTATTGGGACTACTTAAGAGTTAACCCGATTCACTTGCATTATGATGCAAGTTCAAGATGGCATATCGAACTCCACTGGTGTTAAATAGGCCTGAGCGTTTTGTGGCAGTGCACCAAATGCAAAGCAAGATACTGAAGCGTCGTATCAGCCGGTGGGAACATAAAGATAATGTGAGAGTGCTTCTGGAGCACATTATTGCAGTTCATAAGGAGATGCAAGAATGCGTGGATTTTATTTGTTTTCAGTCTTGTTGGAAGTTTTTTGAACTATGTGTTTAAGAACTTCAAGTATTTCCGTGGTTATTTATTTTTGTTAAGACAATTCATGTTTACAATTGAATAAAATTCGTTTGTTTAATTGTTATTGTTACCACGTGAAATATCCACTTGTTTTACTATGCAAAGAACTTTAACATTTAAAGTTTGAAATTAATTCTCGGAAGGTGAGGGGAAACATGCCCGTGACCTACTTCCATCCGAGAGTAATTAAAAATTTTATATTGCTTAAAGTTATAACTGCATAGTAAATTTAATTATATTGCTGAACAAATTCCTAACACGCAATATTTCTTTATAATTTCCTATAGATATGTCGATTGCTTCCAAATCCATCATCGCCGAGCTCAACAAGGACTTGAAGCTCAACGGCGATAATTATGACAACTGGAGCATGAAAATCCAGTATGTCCTGGAAGAACAGGAAGTTCTTGAGACCATTAATGTTATTATGGTCCAGCCTGAAGATGGTGCAACTGCTCAGCATATGCGTGACAAGGACGCCTACTTGGTTTGGAAGAAGAAGAACTCTACTGCTCGTCTCATCTTATTGAGCGCTATGATGGATGATATCACTAGGCAATTTTGAGCTTTCGAAAATGTAAAGGACCTATGGGATGCACTTAAGGAGAAATTTGGGAAGATCTCCACCTCAAAGCTACGAGCTATGACCATAAGGTTCGACACTTACAATAAGCGTCCTGATCATACAATGAAGAAACATCTTCGGGAAATGTCCAACATGATCAGTAAGCTAGTAGAAGCTGGCCATGTGCTTAGTGACGAGCAGAAGATCCAAGCTATCATTCGTTCCCTGCCTGCAAATTGGGAACACATGAAGATGACCCTTACCCATGCTGATAATGTCAAGACATTTGATGACGTGGCCCGCCACCTTGAACTGGAAGAAGATCGCCTTCTTGCAATCAAAGTCCATCCTGAGGCGCATGTGGCTGCTTTAAACTCAAAAGGTGGAAAAAGGAAGACGGTCCTGAAGGGAAAAGGCAATAATAGCTGGGAAAACAAGAAGAGAAAAACTAAAAACTCTCAACCTGGGAAGAAGACTTCTGAGGGTAAGAAGAAGAGAATGGTTAACGTTTCTAAGGTAAAATGTTTTAACTGTCAAAAGAAGGGTCACTTTGCAAAAGATTGCAAAGAAGAAAAGAAGGTACATCCCTTTAACTCATGTGCGAGTGAATTGTATGTATCTAGTACTATCCTTCTAACTGAAAGTCAACCCTTGTGGGTGATTGATTCAGGAGCGACAGACCATGTGACGAAGGATCGTGATACCTTCGTCGAATTTCGACGTCTACCTGCTGGAGCAAAGTCTATCTATGTAGGCAATAATGCACGAGTAGAAGTCAAGGGCATAGTCACATGCAGATTGAGCCTACGTGGAGGACGTACCCTGCTTCTACACGACGTGCTATATGCTCCAGAGATTCGTCAGAATTTAATTTCAGTTTCATTTTTAATGTCTCTTGGTTTTCGTTGGATATTTGAGAACAATTCTGTTCAGTTGTTTTTGAAACATGTTTTTTATGGATCTGGTTATCAATCAAATGGTTTTTTAATTATGGATATTGATCTGTGTGATTTACCTCGAACAAGTTTTTCCATGGTCACTACCACGCCACCATCTCAGGATGATGTTGTGTTGTGGCATTCTAGATTAGGCCATATTGGTCAAGATCGCGTGAATCGTCTAGCTATGGCAGGACTATTAGGTAACTTGGAAAAGGCCATCTTACCTACTTGCGAACGTTGTCTAGAAGGAAAATCGACTAGAAAACTATTTGGTAAGGGAACTAGAGCCGACTATCCATTACAATTAATCCATTCAGACATTTGTGGTCCAATGAATATGAGGGCTAGGCATGGAGCCTATTATTTCATCACATTTATAGATGACTATAGCAGGTATGGTCTAATCTATTTGATTTCTCACAAGTCTGAAGCATTAAGTTGCTTCAAGACCTTCATGAATTATGCTGAGAATCAATTAGAACGGAAGATCAAGGCCTTACGAACAGATCGTGGTCGTGAGTATCTTTCCGATGAGTTTAAAACTCTATGTGATGAAAAAGGAATTGAACATCAGTTGTCCATTCCTCGCACACCTCAACAAAATGGGGTAGCAGAAAGAAGGAATAGGACCCTTCTAGACATGGTTAGATCTATGATGGCAGAAGCGAATTTACCTATATCATTTTATGGAGATGCACTCCTTACTGCCACATATGTTCTAAACCGTGTGCCCTCCAAGTCTGTCACTACCACCCCTTACGAATTGTGGACAGGTCGGAAGCCCGATCTAAGCTACTTACGACCGTGGGGGTGTGCATCTTATGTCCATACTACCTTCAGTAAATTCGGTAAATTAGGACCGAGAGGTAAGAAGAGTATCTTCATTAGATACTCTGAAGTATCAAAGGGATATGTGTTCGTAGGCGAACACGAAAATGGACAAGTGACAGAATTTGAATCACGAGATGTCACATTTTTGGAAAATAATTTTCCGAAATTGGGAGAGGTAAGTAAAGATCTTACCCTATATGAAACTGATGACACAGAATCATCTGGATCGCTCCCTCTGAGTGGGAGAATAATGGAGGAGGAAGATCATGATTTACCACCTCCAACTGATCCGGAAGTTCGTGATCCATATGATCATCATCTTAGTGGGAGTACAATTCCAAATTCCAGTGGGAGTACGGAAATTCGTAGAACTAAAAGAACAAGTATTCCACGCAGACGATTTGAGGTCGAAGGTGCGGAAGATGCTCTCTTGACATTTACAGATAATGATACAAGTGAGATTCTTTTAGCTATCCTAAAAAATGATAATGAACCTGAGAATATCTCTCATGCTTTATCATCTCCCGAGAAAAATGAATGGGCTAAAGCAATGGAGGAAGAGATGGCTTCCATGAAGAAAAATCATGTTTGGGAACTGGTTGACCTGTCTGAAGGGCGTAGGGCAATTGGGAATAAATAGATTCTCAAAATTAAGAGAAAAGCAGATGGTAGTATCGAAAGGTACAAAGCTCGCTTTGTTGCCCAAGGATTCACACAGAGGAAAGGGATTGACTATGATGAGACTTTCTCACCTGTTGTAAGATCCACGTCCATCAGGATTATTCTGGCTATGGTGGCAAACATGGACCTTGAGCTACATCAAATGGATGTTAAGACTGCTTTTCTATATGGAGAATTGGATGAAGAAATTTATATGGTTCAACCAGAGGGTTACATCCAAAAAGGCAGCGAACGTAAAGTTTGCAAATTGATGAGATCAATTTATGGCCTAAAACAGTCTTCTAGACAGTGGTACATTCGTTTTCATAACACTATCATGTCGTATGATTTTAAAATGATAGACGAAGACCATTGTGTCTATATTAAACGCTCAGGTAAAAAGTTTGTCATGATTACATTGTATGTAGATGACATACTATTGGCTGGAAATGACTTGGGATATCTTAACGAGCTCAAAGCTTGGTTTTCGTCCAACTTTGAAATGAAAGATATGGGAGAAGCTGATTACGTGCTCGGAATTAAGATTTCGAGGAATCGTTCGAAGAGGCTATTGTCTCTTTCTCAAGAGACATATATCTGTAAAGTAGTAGAACGGTTCAACAGTAATGACAGTAATCCCAGATATGTCCCAATTGTCAAAGGTCATAATCTGAACAAAGAAATGTGTCCAAAAACAGCTCAGCAGAAACAGGATATGACGAATGTCCCTTATGCCAATGCGGTGGGTTGTCTCATGTATGCAATATTGTGTACAAGGCCAGATATCTGCTATGCTGTTGGGATAGTAAGCAGATACCAATCTAATCCAGGAAGAACACATTGGAAAGCAGTCAAGGGAATTATGAAGTACTTGAATACGACTGCAGAATACTCACTGTGTTATCAAGGTCAAGACCTAACGCTGAAAGGGTACACTGATGCCGATTGGGCAGGAGATGTGGACGAGAAGAAATCCACATCCGGATATGTCTTCTTGCTAGGCGGGGGTGCTATTTCATGGAGTAGCAAGAAACAGACATGCGTCTCCCTGTCAACTATGGAAGCTGAATATGTTGCTTCTGCAGCTGCTGTGCAAGAAGCAGTATGGTTAAAGAGGTTCTTAAACCATTTGTCCCTAACCAGCGCAGAAGAACCAGTGAGCTTATTTTGCGACAATCAAACTGCGATAGCTTATGCTAAGAATCCTAGATTTCATAGCAGAGCAAAGCATATTGATATCAAGTATCACTTTGTTAGGGATATGGTTGCGTGTAAGGAAGTGAGCATAACACATATACCTACACAGGATATAATAGCAGATCCGATGACTAAAGGCCTATCTAGAGATGTTTTTGTGAAACATGTAAGGTCCCAGGGTTTGCGAAGATGTTAGTCTATGCTCGCTCATATTGTAATGAATTTGTTATTCAATAAAAGTAAAGTTGTTTCAGCAATACATATTGTGTGAATGTTATTTTTGTAACATTTACTTAAATGCATGTCGGACAGAAAAGTAGCCCACTCACACGGGTGTTTACCTCAGTGGGAGTCAATGGGTTGATTCTTGATTGAGATGAGGCAGTTTTAGGACATCATTCGAGTGCCTGTTCTAAAATATGAATGCCGTCTTGCTTAACTACAAGAAAGGGGCTTGTTAAAGTGCAAGATTATTGATGGTGCATGCAATAGATGCTGCATTAAATAAGTTCTCGAAACTTATTAGGATTGTATGGAATCCAATGGTAAGAAATAAGTGGAACTTACCATAATTCTGTCTTGATAGCCTGGAGTAGTCTTTGGGTAGACTAAAGCCATTGTTCGTGAACATCGAGGCTGATACTCTAGTATGGTATTTTAGTGAGAGGCATGCGCTCCTTTTGAAGGAAAGAACATCATAACACATGGTTCGTATCATGTGTGCTTTACGACCTTTTGGATGGGAGATCAATTTATTAAAAAGTGATTTCAATTTCCCTAGTGTGAGACTAACTCCGAAAACTGTGGTTTTCGGAACTCTACCCTTAGGATCCTTAACATATTTTGGAAGTATGATTCAGTGCCGCTAGCTTGAAAAGTCTTTAAAGGGTCATGGTTATGATTCGACCTGGCAAGGCTAACTGGAAAAGCTGGCTGGATCATGATGGAAGAAATATCGTTAAAGGAGAAGGTTCTCTATCGATCACATTCTAGAAGCTTCGTGGTTCACTGGCATGCCTATTGTGTTGAGAGCAATACAATAGTGAACACGAATAGATTGTTTCAGAAATCACATGTGAGAAACAATGATTGTGAGATAAGACCTAGGGTAATGCATACTATATACGATGGAGGTGCTAATCGAGATGCTATCATCCAAGTGGCCACTATGTGCTCTTAGGTTTAGCTAAGTGCACTCGATGTATGCTGGTCGCACGGCCTATCTGCCAAACGCGAAAATGAGAGAATAGATTGATTATGGTCAATCATGTGTGAGTGGGAGATGAAGGATTATTCACCCATGATTATCCCATTAAATTAAATAAAAGATATTGGATATCTTTTAGTTTTAATTTAAATTAGAAAGGGATTTAGATTAGGAGAGTTTGTTATACGTAATAACTCTCCCACCCCCTTTTTTCTCCCAGAATTCTCTATTTATACGGAATAGGGGTTTTTACTGAAGGAAAAAGGAGAAAGAGACACAGACACACATAGAGAAAAAGATACGTAGCTTTTTCTCTAGGAGACTCTCAAGGCTTTTAGGCGGTGAAACCCGATCCCTGCTTCGAGTACGTGAGCGAGGACGACCAGTGACAAGCCTCCCTCTATCCTGTGACATACCTCTCGAAGAACGAACTGCGCTACAAGAGGTAAACCTTTTCGATATGGCTATTTCGATTAATGATGTGTTCGTTAATTATATTGGTTTCGCATTAATTATGTATATGCATGAAAACCTTCACAATGTGACTAAGGCATCTATCCCACTAAGGTCGTGACATTCGGCTTCCGTTGAAAAATTCTTGTACTCAAGAATTTAGTTCAGCCAATACCGGAGACTAAGCTCGTATCATAGAGCTCTTTAGAAGATGTAGGCCCAATTTGCTCACTTGCTCCTCCATTAGATGAATCCCTCTAATTTTTCTTCCTTGACAAGAATGTCCCTTAAACCACTTAGCACCACATTTATAACATGAAGGATCTTTTCGTGTTGGAGCTACGTCACTTATCCCTTGCGACGGAACCTCAAAAGAATTGGGAGATGTATCCACCACATTGGAGACATTTGGGACACCAATCGTCTTCAAGGCGCTCTCATGGAGACATGCCTTATTGATCGCATCCTCGATGGTGTCTGGAGAGTGAGTCCTGACTAAGGATTCGAGAGTGTCATTTAGTCCTCCAATAAAGCTAAACACAAAATACCTGTCCGAGAGTGCGGGATTCTCTTGTAACATCATGCCCTTCAATTCCTCAAACTTCTCGATGTAGTTCTCGACGCTTCTGGTCTACTTGTGTTGATTGAATTCCTTGACCACACTGCCGGAATCCCGATTTTCGAACCGTCGACATAGCTTGTCGACGAAGAAAGTTCAGCTTGGGTCTGGGTTGCTCAGTCGCCATGAGTCAAGCCAAGTTTCAGCCACTGCATTCAGATGTAGGCTAGCCAATCGACCTTCATGTGCTCCTCCACTTGATTAACGGTGAAGTAACGTTCGCATTGTCGGATCCAAAAGCGGGGATTGCTCGAGCTAAATTTTGGTAAGTCAAGCCGTAGCTTCTGATTCGAATTTGGTTCCCTGACCACGGTTGGAGTCGTTGTTGCCATTGCGGTTGGAGTCGATGCGGTGGAAGTCATGAATGTCGTTATGGTGGGGTCATTAGGCGGAGTGCCTAATATCCCCCTGTCATCGGAAACCTTGTCGGCGATAGAACGAGAGGTTATCGCCTCCTTTATCTCGTCGAACCTTCGGTCGGAATGTTGAAAATACTGATCCATGCGCTGCCATATTTCTTGAAGGCGAGCGCTGAACTTTTGACGGAACTCGGACATGTCAGACTCGAGCTTGGTCATGTTGGACTCGAGCTTGTCGATGCTTTCTTCCGTGGACTTGGAACGAGTAGCCATTGGAAGAGCTCTGATACCACTGTTACGGATAGGTGATAGAAAAGAATTATAACGAGGAAGGAATTAGATAGGTGAGAAAGAAGAAATATATAGGAAGAAGAAGAAGAATATGGGACGAGAGAGAGACAGAAGGGAAGATAGAAATGGTAAGGATAATTATCATAATCATAAGGTAACAATTACAATCCACTTCCAGCTAATTATAGTACTTCTAAGATGAAGCATAACTGCCACGTCCATGTCCTAAATACTAGGACTCCACTAACAACATGTGCTTCATGCACTTAGAGGAATAACAACCCACTACTACACTACTACAACTGTGCACGTGGCACTTAGAGGAAATAACAACGTGACTAAGATATCTATCCCACTAAGGTCGTGACAATAACCTGATTACGCCATGTCCAGAAGGCGTTTATGGCCACCAGAAACATAGACGTCCAGTGAGGGGAAGCACTCAAGTTCGCAAGAATCCAATCTTCTAAACAAAGAGAGAAAAAGTTTGGAAGCCGTAAGGTAGTCAAATGAATCAAAGATGTCCAACAGTCGAATGAAGAATCCAATCTTCTATAGCCCACTTACTGTCTAGTTTTCCTCTTGTTTCCTTTCGGAAAAAAGGTGTCCTTTTGTTTCTTGTTGTCTGCTTCAATACATGCCCTCATATCTATAGCCCAGCAAAGTTAATTAAAGGAAAAAAGGAGCAACTGCCTAACTGCCACTCTTCAAGTTTTTCCCCCTTGTCTATACATCAGGTGGATGGAGAGTGGAGAAAGAAAAAAGAAATTAAAATTTTAGGGTTTTAATTTTGGATAAATTACCCCCTTGTCTCTGATGTTTGATCATCCTCTCCTGTGGTTCTCTTGGTTTTAAACAAAGAATCAGGTCCCTGGCTAACGTTATCACTAATTTTTTTATTTTTTTGTCATAGATTGGGATTTTATGGTTTTAGATTGGTGGATTTGTATTCTTTGAATTTTAAGCATTTTTTTAAAGGTAAATTATACCAAGAATACACGCCTATGCCAAGATTTGAACCTTGGACCTCCGTCAAATCCTCCAACGCCTATGCCGCTAGGCCAAATGGCCTTTAAGCATTTAATTTAATTTTTTTAACTTATACACATCAGCGCCACCTAGGATAGAAAAATATGATGTGGTGCTGATGTGAATAACCTTCTAAATGTCAAATGGGACAAAATTAATCATGGTTATGAATTTGTCATCATAAGTGTCAAATTTCGAAACCTCCGATACCTAAATGATAAAAGTAAAACTACACGGTAGTTAAGTAAAATAGTGTGAAACCACAGGGGTACAAAGTGAAGTTACCCCTATTATCTATGGTCGCTAAATTTATGTAGGGACCCAAAAAAATTGACTCGTGCATTAGATTACCTCTAGTAGTAACCTGGTCCAACCTGAATTACAGAAAATAATTAATTTCTCTTTCATCCACACACAATCTAACCAAATTAAATAATTAATTTGTGGCAACCAGGTCCAACCCATGTCACAAAATAAATAATTAATTTCTCTCTCATCCACATATTATCTACTATCATTTTTTGTTTATATATAAATTAAAATGGTTGATAATTTGGGGAGTTAGGATCATTCGGATCCATAATAGAAATAATATAAAGATATTATGTAGTTAAGGAAGAGATTAAGTAGTGAAAGAAGAGAAAATTTTAGATTGTGTATGAAAATATGTCAATATTGGACTCTATATATAGAGATTTGAAAAATAAGATTTTTCATATTATTTATTTTTAGTTTAGTTAAAAAAATTTCAATTTTTATAACCACACAAATAATATCTGAAAAATCTATTTCTATGAATAACATTATGCCAAGTGTCATCAGATTTGGTTGAAAAAGCAAAAACAAATTAAATATATATCGCCGGAGGCGCGTGTCAGGACTGTCGCTCGCTCTGTGACACGGCCCGGGCGAGGCAACCCTTTTAATTTTTCTTTTTCTATTTTTATTTTTATTTTGTCTCTAGTTCAACCCGCTCCCGTGGGGCTGTTACTAGAGCTAGTCTTAGACCCGACCGTCTGGATAAGAGTTTTAAATTTAGGTAGTCTCGATATGACTCGTATAGATTTAGATCATATCTTTACATATAAAAAAATTCAGAGATCTTTATACTGGAAATTTTTTAAAAGTAAGAATATATTATTTATTATACTTAGTACTAAACTAGCAATTAGTTGCCAACATTATCTAATTTTATTGAAAAATTATAATTATAATGTACAAGCGTCAAAATTATAATTTTGTTTCAAAAAATATTTGTTGCTCGATTGGCCGGTCCAAGGAGGCAAATCGACCGATTGGACATTCACCACAGATTGAACCAGAGGCCGAATTTAGGGTAAAAATGACCCTGGTTCGCCCCTTAGTCATGGTCAAACTGCCAGGTGCATCACATTTTTTTAAACCATGGTTAAATGTCTGTGTATGCATTGGGGTTTTTTTTCTTTCAAAATAGGCAAAAAAACTTAGATATATTTTCTAAATAGACAAAAACTTAATATATTCTCACAATAAGCAAAATTTTAATTAAAAATTAAAAATAAATGGGTGACGACCCACATAGAGGTCGTCACACCAATTTAATTAAAAAATAATAATGGATGCAATCCAACAGTAGGTCGCCTCCCTGGCATATTTTTTTTAATTTCGGTCGATCGAACTCGATCGACTTTTGACTTCAAATAAAATTTTGACATCGTTACACTCCGTATTTAAAAAAATTATAAACTATAAAGTTATAGATATACGTCTCAGCTTTGCACAGCAACTTGAATCAACTCAATCGGAATCCGGAGTAAAAATTTGTATTTCCCAACCGAAATTAGTCGATCGAACTCGATCGGCTTTTGACTTCAAATTTATTTTTGACATCCTTACACATTGAATTTAGAAAAATTATAAACTATTAAGTTGTAGATATATATCTCAGCTTTGCACAGAAAGTTGAATCATCTCAATCGGACTCAGGAGTAAGAAGTTGCAAAATTTATTTTTTCAATCGAAGTATAAGAGAAGAAAAAAAGAAGTTGCTTCGATTGAAAAAATAATTTTTGCAACTTCTTACTCCGGAGTCCGATTGAGATAATTCAAGTTTCTGTGCAAAGCCGAGATACATATCTACAACTTTGTAGTTTATAACTTTTTCAAATACAAAGTGTAACGATGTCAAAATTTTGTTTGAAGTCAAAAGCCGATCGAGTTTGATCGACTGATTTCGACTAGGAGACACAAATTTTTACTCCGGAGTGTGATTGAGTTGATTCAAGTTGTTGTGCAAAGCTAAGACGCATATCTACAACTTTATAGTTTATAACTTTTCTAAATACGGAGTGTAACGATGTCAAAAATTCGTTTGAAGTCAAAAGTCGATCAAGTTCGATCGAGTTTGATCGACTGATTTTGGTTGGGAGACACAAATTTTTACTCCGGAGTCTGATTGAGTTGATGTGCAAAGCTGAGACGTATATCTACAACTTTATAGTTTATAACTTTTCTAAATACAGAGTGTAACGATGTCGAAAATTCGTTTGAAGTCAAATGTCGATCGAGTTCGATCGACCAAAATTTAAAAAAAAATGTATAGCGGGTATATGGCCTGGTCTCTCCTTCAAACATAAATAAAAGAATTCTAATACATACATGTGTAAATAGGATATATAAGTAAAAACCCCTCAAAAAAAGGATATATAAGTAAATGGGCTTATTTCAAATTGAAAAGCAATCAAAATCGAGTTCGACGCCTAAAAAAGTGCAAAGCCAATGTATCCATATGTGTTGAGATAGGGAATCGTCTACGAAGGCGACCTATTGTTGGGTCGCCTCTATTTTTTTAATATTAAATTGGTGTGACGACCCCTATATGGGTTGTTAGCCATTTTTTTAAAATTTTTAATTAAATTTTTACCTAATTTTAGAATATATTAAATTTTTGTCTATTTAGAGAATATATCTAAATTTTTTGCCTATTTTAAAAAAAATCCTGCATTGGGTATGCTATTGATGCTTGGTATGTAAACCCGTTAATCTCAAGTCAATATTATAATAAAAATATACCTATTAAAAAAAGTCAACGACAGAAATTTCTATCCATTTGTACTCGGAGAACCGTGAAGTTGAACCTCCTTAGCGGCTGCTATAGGCGAGGGAGATGGGGTGAAAGGAAAGGCAATCTGCTGTCTACAAGTTAACCAGAAATCAAGTTGAGGTGCGCCATTTGGCAAGCGGTGGGTTTAGGGTTTACAAATAATTTAATTAGTAAAATGGCGTCCTTATCCATTTGTGACTTTGTAAAAAGATACCTATGCCCCCAAAAAAATGCAATAAATCACCTCTGTAAGTAGGGGACAGGGCATTGAAAGGATATCAATCAAGTGGAAGTGACATAAATCTTGCCAACAAGTAAATGTGAAGGAATAGTGTCCGAGCATGTAAATTTTGAACTCAGGAGCTTACCCAATTGGCTTACAGTACAAGATTTAAAATAAGGCAAATTACCCTCACATCCCTGTACTTTGGTCACCCTCCCCCTAGGGTCCCTGGATTTTGGAAAATGATTGTCTCATCCTTAAGTTTTGATGATAATAGACTCTCAGGTCCCTGGAGCTGGAATATTCCCTTTTCTCCGGTGAACCCCTACTTGAAATGACCAAAATATCCCTTGTACTTAAAAAATTTAAAAAAAAACTTTATTTCCTTCCCCTTCTTCTTCCTCCCACTTCATCTTCTTCCTCCAACCTTCAACTACAATCAAAACTCAAACTTAAACAACTCATCTTTTTATCACCAAAAATTATCTATTCCCAGCCCTAGAAATCTCAATTAGCAATTGGACCCTAACCCGCCTGGGGCCGTCGACGCGGTAGAGTCCCAAACTCACACACGAGTCGTTGCCTAACTTTGAATCGATCCGTACCTGTACCGCCACAGCTTGAGCACGAGCTCCTCCTCGACCCAGAGCAGGTCCGACAATCGACGTCCCCATTCGACCACTGCGAGCAAAAGCACGAGACCCGGCCTGCGCCGCTGCAAGCCAGGCACCTCGAGATGTGTCCCGCCATGGAATTCTGGTCACCTGGGTTTCGAGGAAGAGGGCGTCACCACCACCTGGGTTTCAAGGAAGAGGGTGTCACAACCCTTTCGTGGCGAGCTTGGGCTTTCCACCTGGCTAACATCAATTTTTGTTGAGACGGCAAACTCTCACATCCAGGGACGGAGGGGGACCGCCGGCGACCAGAGAACCAGCCGAGGAGGCGACAGTCAGGGATCTGAGGAGCAGATCTTCAATTTTGACTTCGAGACGGCAACGACGAGCTTGCGTCGAAGGGAGATGGCGTCGGAGTTTGGAATTGAGGAGCAGATCTTCAAGTTTGGATTTGCGTCGAAGGGAGATGACGGTCGGGGATATGAGGAGCAGATCTTCAAGTTTGGATTTGCGTCGAAGGGGATGTCATTTTGAGAGCTTTGAGGGAACTGTTTCGATTGGATTTAATCAATTTCTTGTATTTGGATTTCAATTGTTTAATCCAAACTTCTGGATTTTGATTATTTTCTTAAGATCTTAGTTCCGATTATTTTGATTTTCATTAAAAATGTTTGAATTTAGGTTTCGCATTTTGGTTGAAGGTTAGGAAGAAGAAGATGAGTGTGGGGAAGAAGGTGAAGGAAGAGAAGAGAGGGATTTTTTTTTTAATAGGGAAGAAGACTTTTTTGATTTTTATGTGAGAGGGTATTTTGGTCATTTCAAGTGGGAATTCACCGGAGAAAAAAGAATATTCCGGCTAAAAGGACCCGGGAGTCTATTATTATAAAAACTTAGGGACGGAACAATCATTTTCTAAATTCCAGGGACCCTAGGGGGAGGGTGACCAAAGTCCAGGGACGTTTGCCCTTTAAAATAACGCCGGAGACGGCTTTAGAGGATCCAATGTCCCATGCAGTGTTCGTGGCGCCCAAGTCAAATTACTCACGGCCCTGTGTCCTTTGTTTGGTTTTATATCACTTGGAATTTAGAGACATATTTATCGATTAATTTAAAATAAATTTTTACACCAAATATATCTTATCTAAATTAAATTTAGGATTTTTGTCAATTTTTATACATTTTGTACTGTTAATCCAAATATTCTTTGACTATATTAACACTAATAATTTTCAGTAACTCAAATTTGAGATTACTTACCACATGACTAACTTATCTAAATAGTGACCTTTGGAAACTGGTTACAAAGAAAATACCTCAAACCGGTGTCCAATGGAATTAATCAAAAGGACTGTATATTATCCAGTAATTCTTTAAATAAAATTTCTCTATGTTATTTTCTGATATATATATATATTATGTTAATTATATATATATATATATATATATATATATATAACTGTACCAAACATAGAGTTTGATCGTCAACAAATTAACATAAAAAGCTTAATCAGCAGATTTTTTTTCATTTCATATTAAACAAAAATCTTTCATTTAGAACAATAAGTAATAAAATTTCCCGACAAAAATTAAGTATTTCAAATTTCGGTTCCAATTGAGTTTCGAATTACACCGCTGATCATATGTAGTATTAAGTTTAAAAAAAGATCATATGTAGTAAAACAATAACAACATTGGGTACTGGAATGATACCCCGGCAGATAGTACAGCTATCCGAATATTTAAGTGTCTATGAAATTTTAATTACGAGATCATAACTAATCCACAAAGTTGTTAAATCTAACTTCCCCGCTCGCAATTCTAGTGCCTTCCCAAAGAAGACAAGGGTATTATGGTAAATTGCCTGAGAAAATAAGTGACGTAGGCAGCAAAATCCAATCGTCTACTCTGCCACCTGATACCAAATCCCTAACCCGTCGCAAACACAGTGTCACGTCACCCCTAGAATCTCCCACCGCGGGGGACAATTTCACAACGGACCCTCCAATTAAGCACACCCCATTGGACCCCACAGTGGGAACTTTAACTCAACCACACAACTTAACCCTGGTTAAGTATCGAAACACTAAGCAGCTAGCCTAAAACAGAAAAGGCTAGACACCGGGGCGAGGGTTCCAACGTCCCAACCTCCAAGAATTAAAAACTCAAAACCAAAAGCAATTGAATAATATAAATTTGAATTGGATAATTTTTTAAATATGCACCGAAATTTTTTCACAGATAATTAAAATTAATATATCTAAAATTATTGAATTTAAAATTTGTTAATTAAATTAAATAACTACATTAAAATCTCTCTAAAGTGATGGGAGAAAAAAAATTCAAACAAGTTATCACTTTTCATTCAAAAAATATTTAAATTAATTTTTTGTTCATAAATAGGTAAATATCAAAAAAATAATTTGTATATATTCAATTCACCTAAAATTTTAACTTATAATAAAGACCATTTGAAAAAATGATCCCACGAAACATTTGAAACAATTCTGAAAATGAATATGATATAAAATTTTTGTAATGTATGTAAAAATACAATTATTTACTAACAAGTATCACTTTATGCAAAAATTTTGACCAAAACTTAACACTAATATTTTCTGAAAAAATATTAATTATTATGACAGAGAGTTATTCAAATTTAACACAAATTACGACTATAATTGTTTTAGGGCAAATTGTCCTCAGTCCCTTGGAATTGCTTAAATAACTATTTTAGTCTCTCTTGTTTCGAAATTAAAAATTCGGTCCCCTGGTTTGTTTTATCGAACTCTTAAGCCCCTCGTTGATGTCATTGTTTAATTTTAAAAAAAATTACAATTATACCCTCAAAAAAAAACCAGAAACCCTATCATATTAATCTTCTCAAACCTCCGACATCAACTCAGGTGTCGACCTCAACCTCTCTGACCACCCTTTACTCGCCGACCAAAAGATTAATTACTTCTCACCACCCAACCATCCTGTTTTGATCGAATCTGCCCAGAAATCCAAGTTGAGCCAAGCTCAGACAAACGAGCATTGCCAGATCCAATTCTATTTCTCCCAAAATGGATTTTGCCCCTTGAAATTGGGGGAATCGGCTCTGTCAACAAATGGCCGGAGAGGGAGAAGTGACAACGACAAGTCTATTTCATTGACGAGGTCGAAAATGGAGAAGTGATGTCGAGGTCGGGAATGGAGAAAGCTTTGTAGTCGAGGTCGGAACAGAACTAGGCAGATCGACGACCCTGATTTTCAACAGCGACGGTGCCCTAGGAGGCTCTATGGTTTCCGATGGGGTTCTCGCCTTAGCTCTAGGTGACAGCATCCTAGGAGGCTCTCAGGTCGATGAACAAGAGACCGTGGTCTCTCGCCTAAGCTCGTTCTTTCTTGTTTTGGCCAGAGTGTGGCTCGAGTTCAATAACGCCGTTGATTGCAAGTGTCCGGGACGACAATAAATTTTTTTATATTTTATTATGAGGACATAATTATCATTTTTTAAAATTAATCGAGTGATGACATCATGGAGTTCGATAAAAATAAATTAGGGGATCGAATTTATAATTTCGAAACGGAAAGAACTAAAATAGTAATTTAAGGGAGCTGAGGGCAATTTGCGTGTTATCATTTTACGGAAAATCGAAGTCATTTTATTGAATGTTTAGCCATATTTAATGGTTTGAAGTAATACACACACTAACACCAGGTCTTCGTTCTCGTAGTTTATTACTCTCTCTCTCTCTCTCTCTCTAATAAGTACTCTCTCTCTACCATGGTTGCTACTTCATCTACCCCTCCTTCCTCCTCCCACTTTCTTCCTCCCAATCCCTCCCTCCAACCCCCATCCTAGCTTAACTTCTGGCTCTCCATGTTTGTGATTTTCCACCTATTACTCATTTTTTAATTGGATGTGAAGAGTAAAAGGCAAAGGTTTCAACTTTATCATATTTCCTCATCTGGGCGCTCGCTAAAATGGCGTCAACGCCACCGCACTGCTCCATCACCGCCGCGAAGCCCTACCAGAACCACAACCACCACCGCCGGGCCCACCATAACCATGGGCCCCACCAGGGACCCAACAAGATCGTCGCCCTCTCCAAGCCCCCTCTCCCCGCCGGCGCCGGCGCAGTCTCCCCGGCCTCCTCCTCCTTCCCATCCCTCTCCCCTCTTCGCTCCGACTTCTCCGGCCGCCGCTCCACCCGGTTCGTCTCCAAGTTCCACCTGGGCCGGCCCAGGGCCGCCGCTGCCGCCTCCCGCCACGCCCCCTCCGCGGAGGACGCCCTCGGCGCCGTCCTTGGCTGCGGAAAGGACGAGGCTTCCGTTCAGGGCGTCCTTCTGGGGTTGAACCGCCGCCTATCCGGGTTCGACGACTACTCCTTCGTCCTCCGGGAGCTCGGCGCCCGGCGGGAGTTCGCCAAGGCTGTGTGGTGCTTCGAATTCTGGGCGCGGCGGGAGCGACGCCCCACCGAGCAGGGGAAGCTCGCCACCGCCACCATCAGCATGCTCGGCCGAAACGGCAGGTACGACGTCGCACGGAGCGTCTTCGAGAAGGCCCTCCGTGCCAGATACGGTAACACTGTTTTCGCCTTTTCCGCTATGGTTAGTGCTTATGGGAAGAGTAGGGACCCCGATGAGGCTATGAAGGTGTTCAATTCGATGAGGGATTACGGGCTGAAGCCCAACTTGGTCGTTTATAATGCCCTTATTGATGCGCTGGGGAAGGCGGGAGTGGATTTTCCGCGGGTTGTGGAGGTATTCGATCAGATGCTGGAGAATGGCGTGCAGCCTGATAGGATAACGTTTAATTCCTTGCTTGCTGTGTGTAGCAGGGGCGGGCTGTGGGAGGCCGCAAGCAATTTATTTGGTGAGATGGAGAAGAGAGGGATCCTGCAGGATATATTTACCTACAACACGCTGTTGGACGCGGTTTGTAAGGGAGGGCAGATGGACTTGGCTTTCGAGATCATGTGCGAGATGCCTGCCAAGAGTATCCTGCCTAATGTTGTTACTTACAGCACGATGATTGATGGGTATGCTAAGGCCGGTAGGTTAGATGACGCGGTTCGTTTGTTCGATGAGATGAAGTTCTTGGGGATTGGGTTAGATCGTGTCTCCTACAATACTGTGCTTTCTATTTATGCTAAGCTTGGCAGGTTTGACGATGCTTTGGATATATGTAAGGAGATGGAGAACTCTGGGATTGAGAGGGATGTCGTGACTTACAATGTACTTTTGGGTGGGTACGGGAAACAGTTCAAGTATGATAAGGTTAGGAGAGTTTTTGAAGAAATGAAGGCTGGGCGTGTATCGCCGAACTTGTTAACGTACTCGACATTGATTGACGTGTACTCAAAAGGTGGTTTGTATAAGGAAGCAATGGACGTCTTCAGGGAGTTCAAGCGGGCAGGATTGAAGGCGGATGTTGTTCTTTACAGTGCGCTCATTGATGCCTTGTGCAAAAATGGGTTGGTAGAATCTGCTGTTTCCTTGCTTGATGATATGACCAGGGAGGGAACTAGGCCAAATGTTGTCACTTACAATTCTATAATTGATGCATTCGGGCGATCTGCTACTTTAGAATGTATACCAAACAGTGCTTCAGGAACTGTTGATTCAAATGTGGAGTCTTCGTCCTCAGCTGTAGTAAAAGTAACCGAAAATAAAGAAGCGGTCAAGGAGGACAACCAAATCATCAAGATGTTTGGACAGCTAGCTTCTGATAAGGCCGGACAAGCAAAAACTGGTGACAAGCAGGAGATTTTGTGCATTTTGGGAGTTTTCCATAAGATGCATGAGCTGGAAATTAAACCAAATGTGGTCACATTTTCAGCAATTTTAAATGCTTGCAGGTAATCCTCTTATCATGCCCTTCAATATCTGATGTCTGACGTGGTTCTTTATCATGTGGATTGGGAGGAAATCTTTGGAAATTTTCTTTTCCCCACACGACTTAAAAATTGAGCATTCAAGTGGACCATTTAGTTGTACCTGATTAATTCTGATGCATATGTTGTATGCTATAGATATTTCAAAGGTAAAGATTGTTCTTATGGATGTTGTCATTATCTGCACTACACATGTTATGGATGTTCCTCTGACTTTAACCGGTATCATCGATCCCTTTGATTTGCATGATTTTGACCATGCTTGTTAATTGATAAGACATTTTCCTCTTACAAAAGCCATGAATTATGAATTATCAGTATGGTGACAGTGGTTCGATGCTACTTCCTCCAACTGTTAATTGATAGACATTTTCCTCTTACAAAAGCCATGAATTATGAATTATCAGTATGGTGACAGTGGTCCGATGCTACTTCCTCCAATTGTGAAATTAATCCTTGAATGTTATGTTTTGACTTGTTTGATACAGCCGTTGCAATTCGTTTGAGGATGCTTCCATGTTATTGGAGGAGCTTCGATCATTTGATAATAAAGTGTACGGTGTGGCCTACGGACTTCTTATGGGCTATAGAGAAAATGTTTGGGCGCAAGCAAGTTCCCTCTTTGATGAAGTCAAATTGATGGACATGGCAACAGCATCAGCTTTTTACAACGCCTTGACTGATATGCTGTGGCACTTTGGTCAGGTCAGTTTATGGTTTTCAAACTCTGATTTGGTGTACCTAATCCCATCCGCTTGCATCAAAATTTTTAGTTTCCGTGGTAGTTCTGAATTTCCGACTCCGCAATAACATCTATGACCTGGATTTCAGAGAAAAGGTGCCCAATTGGTCGTGCTTGAAGGCAGGCGTCGTCAAGTGTGGGAAAATGTATGGTCCGATTCTTGCCTAGATTTGCATCTCATGTCGTCTGGAGCTGCTCGTGCAATGGTTCATGCATGGCTCCTGAACATACGATCCATCGTCTATGAGGGTCATGAGTTGCCAAAATGGCTAAGGTATAGGAACGTTGATATTTCTCATGCCGTCTTTTGATATATATATATATATATATATATATATATACACACACCAACAAATGCATCTTACATCACTTGCTATATTATAAGATTAGTCCCCGCTGAAGCTCTTTACAAAATGCAGCATTTTGACTGGATGGGGCAAGCACAGCAAAGTAGTCGGTGACAGTGCGCTAAGGCGGAATGTCGAAGCGCTTCTAACAGGGATCGGCGCACCCTTCCGGCTAGCCACATGCAATCTGGGCAGATTCATTTCAGCAGGTTCTGTTGTCGCTGCCTGGTTAAGGGAATCCGGCACATTGAAGTTGCTTGTACTTAACGACGACAGAACTCATCCTGAAAATGCGACTTCTCATCCTGAAAATGCGACTTCTCATCATATTTATAGACTAGAAACGCTTTCCTTGTAGCCTTTGTTTTTTGTACAATGACAATTTTTTGTTCTTCAAGAACACGTCGTTTATCACTTGTAATATCGAATCTGTCCAACTTCCAACTTTTAATTGAACTTTTTTAAAGAAGCATAAGAGGCTAATTAAACTTTATTCCTTGGATCACTTCTTGATGTTGTTCTAGTACAAATGATTTTCACGAGCGTAGTCGATCACTCCATCAGCTGTTAAATACTTGATGGACAACCCTCTTGAGATGCAATCCCTGAAGACAAATGAAATGGAAATCCCTTGAGCATGCAAAAATTGTGGAACGAATATGTTTACTTGTTAAGCATTAACAGATATATTAACCTCAATCTGGTGGAGCTGATCATGTTTGGTACACGCTCATCAACAACTCTGATATTGCTCTGCAGAAAACATACACAAGAACACTACCAGAATTAAAGATAACCCGGAAATATCGTGACTGCGAAAACAATTTCTTCAATTTGTGAAACTCAACTATCCAACCATGGATGGATGAATGAATGAGCAGTCATCTACACACTAGGAAGAATTTCTGACACAGAGAAGTGATGAAATTTTCATTGGACCAACAGGGACTCACCCTGTATTCACTTAGAATATCGTCATCTGATATTATTTTTTCAACATCTTGGCCTTCCCTGCGAATGCAGACTATCCCGAAATCTCTGCAGATTGCCGTCACCTGTTGACATGAATTAAGGCAAGACGTTACATCTTCCTGTCAGGCCTAGAAATCTAGTATCTTTGGGAAAAATGATGCGAACCAAATAATGCAGCCCAAGTATAGCCAATACTATCCTAGCTGAGACATGCGTTTGTGTCAGAATTAGAAACCAGAAAGATAAATAGGCTATAATTGCCAAACCAGGCATGCTTTACAAGAAGATACAAGGACGTACACCAACCAACTACACTACTGGAATCTACTGCATACCTGCTCACGGATCCAAAACTCAGGAATGCTGAACGATTGGAGAAAATCAGAACCGCAGACAAGCATGATCTTAAGGGAGCCTGAAACCAGACCGGCAATGAGACGTCAAAGTTCACACAAGCTGCAAAAAAGAAGACGATGAATTATGATGAACAACACAAAAATGAAGCTGGACTTTACCCTCCGATAAGCGACAATCATTTCCTTTAATCAAACAAGTCTGAATTCTTTGCAAAACGGTCAGGGTTCTCTGATAGGTACTCTGATTAACCTGTAACGAGAAAGATTCAAGTAACCATAAGAAAAAAAAAGTCAACCAATCAACGAGTATCATTATTACTATCACTACAGTAAAGCCGAGATGCTGATTTGCCCGTATAGGCAAAATAATGCAACAATTCCTTCGCCCGAAATCTTTGCTCCAAATCAAGACAGAACCAGAATGTAATTCTGCATAGTCACAATCCAAATATACTTGGTGGTTTCAAACCGGATTCAGCGGCCAGATGGAGCCATTTGAATAGTATCATAACGAAGAAAATCGCAAAGAAGAAATTGCAATTCACAATCTGTACGCTGCTTAATGAGACCTTTGCCATAGTCGGATGCTCGCTAACATGAAGTAAGCCAAGATACGATTGCAATATTATTACACATAAAAACAAATCCCAGTTGATGTCAACCAATTTTTGCAGCAATCCAAGTTTGCAGGGTCAATAACCATCAAACCAATAGCAGTCCCTAAGCCAGAGAAGCTAGAAAAAAAACTCTAACTCGCGCTCTCTCAATCCAAGTGGTAAGGGACTTAGATTCACTTAAGAAGGTCTTCCGTTCAAACCACCAAATAGGCCTCGACGGGTATCAACTCCGAATATCAGAGCTTAAAAAAACTAGTAGAATTACTATAATTTAAAAAATGGAAGAAAAGCAATCACCTCACCTCCCAAGGATCAACCATCACAAAATCGGAGCTCTCACTGGCCAATTCACACATCCGCAACCGATGCCTCCCCGGAATTAGCCCCTACCAATCACAAACCCAACACCCCTAAAACGACCAGACGACAGGAAATAAAACATTAACAAAAAAGGGGGGAAACGGTTTTACCGGCTTCTTGTAGGCGTCGCCGACAGGTGACAGGTACCCGCCGACCACCGAGTAGCCTTCCAAGCGGAGAGCATCTCTCGCCAGCTCTACAAAAAGCAAATACAGCACGTGCGTATTAAACATAGGGTTCTCCGATGAGGAAACAGAGAGAGAAGAAGACGGGGAGGCGACCGAGCATTCGCAAGTGCATGTGTGTAGGGGGGTTGAAGCTGCCGGTGGCTACGAGGACCACGCAAGACGGCGCCGCCGTGTCGGAAGGAATGGGAGGGAACGAGAGCTTGTCCTTGGGGAGTGGGGTCTCCATTCTCCCAGATCGGACAAGAAACCACAGTTTGATGTTTTTTTTTTGGCTTATACCGTTATAAAGACCGTTGCTGTGTTGTACGATCTCGATGGCGGACGTTTTTAAGAATTCAAACTCGAGACAAGTCGGATGATTAGTTAGGGCGTAGGAGTGGGTTGGAGAGGGAGAGGAATTCGGGGCAGAGGGGTTGTGAATTGCTTTCTACCCCCAGCTCTTAAATTGACAATTTTGTGTGTATATTATATTCTCCACTTTTTGATCCCAGATTTGAGATAATTTGTGGATTTTTTACATTTTTTATGTTCAATTTTCGAGTTTCACTACTATCAGATATTTTTTCATGAGTTCGTTTGAGGTATTTTTTTTCTTATATAATGCAAGCAGAGTATAATGTGTCTATATTATTGAAAATATTTATCTCTAATTTTTTTACCACATTAAATTCTTTTAATAATCTAACATGTAGTTTAGCCCAACTCATGCTGCACTGTTTAACATAAATTTGGCCCAACTTATTTTTCCTTCTTCATTTTTAACAGAAATTGAACCAACCGGTAAATTTTTATACCGTGATACTTGCTAAAACTTAAAACCCTGGGCCTTTAAAATATACAACCTACCTTTTGACAAAAGAACCAACCAACTTGTATCTAAATGCACCAAATTAATATAGATCCGGTCAGAAATCTATCTCTACGAATTTACATGCACCTTTTTTTCCTCGTCAGAGGACATCATCTTGTTCAAATTAATGTGCTGGAATTTTTTATACTCTAACAAGAAGACTGGAGTTATATTGCACTTGCTTTTAGTTAGTTGAACTCCAGGAAGGGTTATCAACTTTTGAAATTGTCACCTCCTGAATCACGTCAAGTATAAAGAGCAACACACGACTCTTAGAAAACCCTAAAGCAGATGAACTTTTTCCCATTTTCTACCCAATAATTCTATAGGAATATTGTATACCCAACCCATACGTATCCGGAGACGTATAAGTTAGGTAATACGAATAATTTGTCACCTTCATGAAAAATAATAGCAAAAATTACTCTCTAACTCTGATTTGCTTAAATATACTCAAAAGTCTCCTCTGTTTGCAAAATACAAGCCGACGTCCATCATGTTTGATTTTATTATACTTTCGAGTCCCTCAATGCATTTTTTTCTTTTTTTGACATTGAAATGACAAAAATTGTTGGAACAAATGTTAGTAAATTCAACTTATAAAAAAAATATTAGTAAATTATGGTATGAGCATGTAAATATAAATCGTAAGCATATAAAGAGAGGAGTTTAGAGAATGCTCACGATCACACTTGGAGCTAAGTGTGTAAACTGTCGTCTTCAAAGTAGTGACTTTCAGATTGAATCCTGGACGAGGCCACAGTTTAACCGTATGCCCTTAAACTCTTATTACCCGCCTATATGCTTCAGGCCTCCGTGGGTAAGAGAGTTCCCAAGGTACAACGCCCAATCACGTGTATGAAAGGAAGCACTTTCGCACACCTTTCGAACCTTTGGTGGTGTAGAACTCCGGCTCTTATGGAAGTGAGAATGCTATGCAAGGGGGAGAGAAGTAGAGAGCTCAAGGAAGAGTGTGAGTTAGGGGTGGTTTGGAATAGAGGAGGAGGGCTCCTTTTATAGGAAGCCTAGGCCTCCAATATTCAAATCCGCATTAACTCTGGCCATTAACTAGCCCATTAACTTGGTGAGTAAACAGGTGGTTACTAGACCATAAAAATTCCATATTAACTTAGCGGTTACTCTTATTAGGTTGGCCCAAATTTAATTTCGATAATTCAAAATTTAAATTCAAATACCAACTAGGAGAAGAAGGTTCTAGAGCGTGGGCTTGCCCAAGAGGAAGCCCAATCAGATTTTGGCCCGAGAATCATTTCAACAAGTCCGGCCCAGCTCTAAAAAGACAAGGCCTTGGAACCTGGAACAATTCTCACAAACCCACAATCATGTAACCCGCAGCTAGACCACCTTTAAGCCAATTTCTCATTCACCCCGAGAATTTGATCTTCGCAAGTGTTATATATATCGTTACGAAGCTTTATCAATGAGCTTCGTATTGATTTCACAAACACCCAAATTCAATTGGTGTAACCTCTAATTACATTATATTTAATTAAGATTCTCCCTCTAATTAAATATTTGGGCCCAAAGCCCAATACACTCAATTGTATTAGGCCATCTCTTCCTTGGTTATTAAACCAATTCTCCAACAATCCCCCACATGAATGCAAAATTGCTTATATGATGTGAGCCTACCAATGCTACATGCAACTTGGAGTTCTGCGAGAATTTGTTACATTAAGAAAGGTGGTTGAAAGCCTTGAACCTTCCTTAGTGAAATACCTTCAGATATACTTGCCAACCAGTGGACGCGATGCCTTGAACTATTCAGCATTTTGTGTATACCAAGACAAAAGTACTCACACAACTCATTCTCAAACCACTACTTGGTTCTTTCGATTGTGTCTATTTTAGCCCTGGACTGCCTTAGAAACTTTATCGAATGCTCTAGAGATTTAGCCCTTAACTCATCTCATAGACGCGGCCCTTTCACATTCGATATAGGTGATCTCTTATAAGGAGTATCCTGTCATACCCCACTTATATATACTCGAAGTATAAGGATCATTAAAAGCTTAAAAGCTTAACCTTCCTATGGACAGGTCTATCACTCTTTCATCATAGGAATATGTAGGGAACTCAATTTCTCGAGTGCTTTATTCGACCCTAGCCTCATAATTCGGTTGTCCCATTGAACCTACAGATCAGGGTTTATGATCCAGGTTGGGTTGCCATCATGGGTTCAGGTCATTTCGTGGGCTTTAATCCCATTCTCCTCTATGATACCTCAACTTGGTCTCTCGTTAGACCTTTAGTTAATGGATCTGCGATATTCTCTTTTGACTTAACATAGTCTAAAGATATCACACCTGTTCTCAATAATGTTCTCAAGGATTTATGTCTACAACGTATGTGTCTAGACTTTCCATTATACACATTATTTTGTGCTCTTCCAATAGCTGATTGACTATCACAGTGCACGCTAATGGGAGGCACTAATTTTGACCACATCGGGATGTCCTCCAAGAAACTTCGGAGCCAATCTGTCTCTTCAGCTGCTAGATCCAACACTATAAATTCGGATTCCATAGTTGATCTAGCAATGCAAGTTTGTGTGCATGATCTCCACGAGACCGCTTCTCCTCTAATTGTAAATATATATCCGCTCTTGGATTTTATATTCTTGGAGTCCGAGATCCAGTTCGCGTCTAAATACCCTTCCAGAACGGATGGATGTCTCGTATAGTGTAATTCATAGTTAGCAGTGTACCTTAGGTATCTAAGGACTCTAATTATCGCTTTCCAATGTTCATCATTGAGATTACTCGTATATCTCGATAATCTATTTATCGAGTTTGTAATATCTGATCTAGTACAGTCCATGAGGTACATTAGACTACCTATAACTCTAGAATAATCTAGTTATCGCACACTCTCTCCGCGATTCTTGCAGAGACTTGACACCACTTCCATAGGAGTTCTCGCAATTACATTGCTATCCTTATCAAATTTGTCAAGTATCTTTTCGACATAGTGACCTTGGGAAAGCGCATAACCTTCTAAAGTCTTGGTAATTTTCATCCAAAGTATTACATCAGCTTGTCCCAAATCTTTCATGTCAAAATTTTGCGACAATATTCTCTTGGTAATTTTGATATCATCATTACTACCTACGATCAATATGTCATCTACATAGAGACATATTATCAGATAGTCATTATCATCTCCTTTCACGTAGACACACTTATCACATTGGTTTATCTGAAATTCGTTAGATAGCATTACACTATCAAACTTTTCGTTCCATTATTTAGGTGCTTGTTTTAGTCCATACAAGGATTTTACAAGTTTACACACCATATGTTCTTTACCTGAAACCACAAACCCTTCGGGTTGTTCCATGTAAATCTCCTCTTCAAAATCTCCATTAAGGAAGGCCGTCTTCACATCCATTTGATGGATCTCTAGGTTAAACAAAGTCGCCAAGGCTATGACTAACCTAATAGACATTTTCCTGGAGACAGGAGCATATGTACAAAGCCGCTAAGGCTATGACTAACCTAATAGACGTTTTCCTGGAGACATGAGCATATGTGTCAAAATAATCAACACCCTCAGTTTGCTTGTAGCCTTTAACAACAAGTCTTGTCTTGTACTTATTCACTGTACCATTAGGCTTCATCTTCTTTTTGAAGACCCACTTATGGCCTAGTGGTTTACTACCCGGAGGTAGATGTACTAGTTCCCAAGTGTGATTATATAAGATAGACTCTATCTCACTTGACTCATATTTGAGTTTGTTGTAGGTTACTAGATCATTTTCTAATAGATACGTTAGGAAATCTGACCCGAATGACTTTTCTTTTCTAGCCCTTTTCCCACGTCTAGGTTCTTCAACTTCATCTTGAGGTTCCTCTCTCCCCACATTGCTCCCACTTTCGTCAACTTGACGGTCAACTCCATTTGTGAGGAAAGATTTCCTGGAAGAATGAAGCATCCCTAGCTTCAATGATAGTATTTACGTGGACATCAGAGTTATCTGACTTGTGTACCAGGAATCGATATGTAGTACTATCCTGTGCATAACCGATAAACACACAATCCACCATCTTGGGTCATATCCTTGTCATTTTAGAAGGTAGAATTAGAACCTTAGCAAGACATCCCCAAACTTTTAAGAATTAGTAGCTAGGTACATGACCTTTCCACAATTCATAAGGTATTTTATCCAACTCTTTGTGCGGTACCCTATCGAGCACATAGTTGGCCGAAGGCACTGCTTCCCCAACAACTTGGAAGATTCTTGATCTTCTTCCCAAGTTGGTTCTCGACTTCATTCTTATAGTGAATGATAAATCTATTGCTTTGTCTTTACTTCTCATCAAGTAGACATAGCAATCTCGTGTACAATCATCGATCAAGTCTCGCACTTGTATTATCGATGTTGACTTGGGTAATAGGTTTAGTGACATAAGCCTTTGTAAAGACTTATAATTCACATGACCTAATCCACCACTCCACAATTGTAATGGCTCACGAGAAAATGCAAAATTTGCATTCTCCCCAGCATTCATTACAAATGTACTAGTGCTAACCTCACAGGTTGCACTTATATCAGTCTAAGTATTCGACTTTGCCTTAGAGGCTAAAGTCATTTCCCTCATTTTGAAAATATTGGTCAAAAATAATCTTTGCCAATAGATATTCCGCCTTTCAACAGAATGACTTTTTCCAACTTAAACACAAGTTGAAAGTCTTTCTTGTCGAGCACAGCTCCGGAGATAAGATTCTTTCAAATCTCAGGTACATGTAACACATCGGTCAGCTCTTGTTCGAGGTTACTTTAAGCAAAACCATCTCTTGCCTTCAATCTTGGATACTTCCGAGTTTTACGTGTAGCAATTCTCATCTTCCACTAGTTGATAGGTATTGATCATCTATTTGTTCGCACAAATGTGGCGTGTGGCCCCCGCGTCCACCCACCAACAAAATTCATCTCAACACAAGACCGGTTCATGTCATCAAGGTCGAAGCTCAAGTTTGTCTCATTAGCATGAGCATGCTTCTTGTTCTTGCCCTCAGCGGCATGACATTTGTAGCAACCCTTAGCAACTATGCCATTTGGTTTCTATTTAACCTTTTTGTTATCTTGCTCGATATGCAACCTTCTCAAAAGGTCCTCGAGACTCATCATCTTCCTCTTGTATTTGAGGTGCATCTTAAAATCCTTCCAAGATGGTGATAATCTTTCAATCACCATCACCACTTGGAGGACATCACTGATAAGAGTCTTATGAAGATCTCTAACATTGTCCCTGGGTTTACTCTCTTTGAGATACCGGGTCAAGTTCAATGTAGTCAAGAAGAGCATCATCATTTATTGCCACCTCTTGAAACTACTACCCTTGAACTTTTTTGGATTCTCAAATTGAGAAAATGATAGTAGGTTTCTCAGAAACGGCATCACGACCTCAGCGTCACTAGTCCTCAAAACTTGAACCTCGGTGGTCATATTGTGATATGCATTTATCTCAACCATATATATCACAAATATATATCAATAAATATGAACAGCTTGTCAAATTAAAGACATGAGTCCAACATCAGAAAATTGGGTCTAATATTAGAGTTCTAATATTAGAGTATTAACTCTCCTTTAGCAAATTTAACATAAGCCCCACTAAGTCAAACCCAATAAGTATTATGACAATAACAAATCAAATTATCGGATATGTTAATTCAACTCTCCACAATGTGTGCACTAGATCAGATAAGAATTTAATTTGTAATACTAAATGGACCCCATCGAATAATATGGATAACCGAAGGCACCGAACTATTTAGATCATTCCCCTATAATCCACGAACAAAATGATACTGGACACATTGTCCAACGTTTATGACCCCGTCGAATTAATAGCTCACAATTATGAGTCCAACGTTTTTTTTCTTAATCTTTTGTAACGTAGATCAATAGGTTAATTAATCCAAATATAAAACACAAATATATATCATGCAAAGGAGATCATGTGGACGAGCGTTATATCTCACAATTTAAGTAAACCCAAATAATATTTCCCGATGTAACGTTTGCAGCAGGTGAACACAAACAATTAACAGTTTCAAGCTATTATCAATCACACTAACAGTTGACTATTGAGCATGAAGCAATTAATTGGAACTCTAGTACTTAAAAATTTCCTGTCTCCACACAGAAACAAACGGTAGCACTAATTTTAGCACATAACGTTAGTGAACCATAATTTAAATAATGGCAGTTTCACGATTCGTAACAATAATAGGTGAACTAATTTCACACTTGATTTAGACCAAATTAATATTCTTGTCGCTTCGTGGCAGTAAGCTCATGCAATTTAACCTCAGGACGTTTTTCCTCTATTATTTAATTGCGACAACAACGAAACAACAATCAATTATTTTAATCGATGTTATAACAGAAAAAGTTTTTGATTCTATTTCCTCACGGTATACTATTTAAGCTCAAATAATCTTTTCAAATTATTAGCTAACGTTTCCAATATTTAATCTCTTTCCAATTCTGTAATAGCAAGTGAACACAGAAGCATTACAGTAGCACTAGTGTAGCACAGAACCATGTTTTATCAATTAGCAACGACAACGAGAGCATAATATAACGTGAACAAACACTTCTCGATAGAAGCGATAAAACATGTACGATTAACAAACTAATTTACTAATATTTTAAAAACCTAATAAGAGTTTAAGATTGTTGGAACATTTTAGGAATTCAGCAACTAGAGAACAAGATCGCACAAAGAACACAGAACAAGAGAATTACGTGGTTCGGTTTAATGCCTACGTCCACGGAGAGAGAGGAGAACTTTTATTGATGAGTTTCCGAGCCACAAAGTCATACAAAAAACCTAGGGTAACATGTCTTTATATAGAGACAAACCCTTGGTGTACAAATAACCTATCTAGGTCGGATTAGGAGTCCAAAACCTAGTCAGAATAGGAATAGGAATAGGAAATAAGTCTTTCCTATTTCTTGCCATCCTAACAATCTCCACCTTGGCAAGAAATTATCTCGTGGAAGAACCATGAAGCTTCAACCGAACTTCAACAAACTCCACATTGACAAAACACCACCCCATGAAGAACCATGAGATCTTGCAAAACTAATACAACTCCACCGACTCCATCTCGGACCATAGATAACTGCATCAATAAGACCATCTCAACTTTCTCTTCACCTTTTGTTCAATCACTTGGAGCCAGCCCCCAAACTCGAGATTCTGAGCTTGTTTGGCCTATTCTCTCCAACCTCCATCGAACCCCAACTAGCGAGTCCACTTTCTGAAGCAACCTTGCAACCAATAGACGTACCCTCTATTTTTTGATCAGCCCTATGCTCCCAACCTCGAACCGCTCTTCCGTTAGACCTTTTTGCCTCAAACCAATGCTACTTGCCATAGCATACAAAGGGTAATCTTTTGTTCTACCAAGTAGAACCCTCGACATGCCACGAACTCCACAGTTCGGCCTTGAGTGAGATATCCGATTCTCCATGCAAAACCTACCCAACACTTTTGACGTGCACGTCCCTTTAGACAACCATAGCAGGGCCCAGCTAACAATGCTTCTCTGAGACAACCATGGTTCCTTGCCAACCATGCCTCCACGAAATAACCATAGCTTGCTATCCATGTCTTCGTGAATCTCAACTACACTCAAACCATCCATGTCAAGCCTTTGCTCCCTTATACGAACCAACCTCATATGACCTGAGCTTTTTCCCACTTCATCAGACCCATTGATGTGACTCCACTTACAATAATGTTCCCCACTAACCTGTAGGTATTTCCTTTCACCCTTCATCCCTACCATCACATCCTTCTCCACCTTCATTAGCATACCTTTATAACTATCACTGTTATAATCCAAGCTTCCTAACAAAAAGAGATTACCAGGATGCATTGGACTTGATGAGACAGAAAGCCAGTCACCATCCGACCCGTCTAAACATGTGGCTATGTTTATGGATATAGATCCCTCCTCGTTGTCTTGATCTCCAGTTCGTCCTGAATAGTCCCCTTCATGCGCCCTTCTCAACACTTGAAGCCACTTCCATTGAACTTCTTTGACTCCGACCTGGATCCTCTTCAACAACCCAGCTGGTGGCTCCTCATCATCCGCCAAGCACAAGCGAATCTTCGCTACTGCCTTGGCCTCCAACTCTTCCCACTCTTGCTCTTCCATCTTCTCGAGCTTCTTCTCCGAGAGTGCGATAACCTTCTCTTGCTGTACGAGGAGATCCCTGACACGCCTTTGCCATAACCCGAAATTCAATGAACTATCAAACTTCACAAGAGCAAATTTTGCGCCGTGATTCGACATCCTCCAACCTTAGCTCTGATACCACTTGTTAGGAATTCAGCAACTAGAGAACAAGATCGCACAAAGAACACGGAACAAGAAAATTACGTGGTTTGGCCTAATGCCTATGTCCATGGAGAGAGAGGAGAACTTTTATTGATGAGTTTCTGAGCCACAAAGCTATACAAAAAACCTAGGGTAACATGTCTTTATATAGAGACAAACCCTTAGTGTACAAGTATCCTATCTAGGTCGGATTAGGAGTCCAAAACCTAGTCAGAATATGAATAGAAATAGAAAATAAGTCTTTCCTATTTCTTGCCATCCCAACAGAACAAATATTAGTAAATTATGGTATGAGCATGTAAATATAAATCATAAGCATATAAAGAGAGGAGTTTAGAAAATGTTCACGATCACACTTGGAGCTAAGTGTGTAAATTGTCATCTTCAAAGTAGTGACTTTCAGATTGAATCTTGGACGAAGCCACAGTTTAACTGTGTGCCCTTAAACTCTTATTACCCGCCTATATGCTTCAGGCCTCCGTCAGTAAGAGAGTTCCCAAGGTACAACGTCCAATCACGTGTACGAAAGGAAGCACTTTCACACATCTTTCGAACCTTTGGTAGTGTAGAACTCCGACTCTTATGGAAGTGAGAATGCTATGCAAGGGGGAGAGAAGTAGAGAGCTCAAGAAAGAGTGTGAGTTAGGGGTGGTTTGGAATAGAGGAGGAGGGCTCCTTTTATAGGAAGCCTAGGCCTCCAACATTCAAATCTGCATTAACTCTGGCCATTAACTAGCCCAGTAACTTGGTGAGTAAATGGGTGGTTACTAGACCATAAAAACTCCATATTAACTTGGCGGTTACTCTCATTAGATTGGCCCGAATTTAATTTTGAAAATTCAAAATTTAAATTCAAATGCCAACTAGGAGAAGAAGGTTCTAGAGCGTGGGCTTGTCCAAGAGGAAGCCCAATCAGATTTTGGCCCAAGAATCGTTTCAACAAGTCCGGCCCAGCTCTAAAAAGATAAGGCCTTCGAACCTGGAACAATTCTCACAAACCCACAATCCTGTAACCCGCAGTTATACCACCTTTAAGCCAATTTTTCATTCACCCTGAGAATTGGATCTTCGCAAGTGTTATATATATCGTTACAAAGCTTTATCAATAAGCTTCGTATTGATCTCACAAACACCCAAATCTAATTGTTGTGACCTCTAATTAAATTATATTTAATTAGGATTCTCCCTCTAATTAAATATTTGGGCCCAAAGTCCAATACACTCAATTGTATTGGGCCATCTCTTCCTTGGTTATTAAACCAATTCTCCAACAAAAATACCCTTAGAACCAAAAATGAAAAAGGCTGACGTCATCTCTTCTTCTCCAATGGTCAAAATCCAAATTAACAAACCCAAATAGATGTCGAAGTTGACTCGACTCCGGCCCATTCAAGCTCCTGGATAAGAAATAACCTAATAATTAAATCGATGACGAAGATGGAGGTCGCGGAGTCGCTGAGCTCGGCGCCGGCGCTCTCGAACGCGTCAACTGTCGTCTCGCCTCCTCCCCCATGCATCAATCTGATTTTGTCTTTTTTATTTATTTCTGAAATTCTGATCTGGGTTTTGGTCAAAAATTATTTTGAGGGCTGATATTTTTTTAGCTTTAACAAGTTGTGGAGACAAGGATAAAGACAAGGATAAGGAGCAATGTACTAATTAATTGATGTTGCTTGGGTTTGAATGTTCGTTGACTTAGCTTTGGGGGAATTGATCTGGTTATAGTTATGGGAGATGGTTGGTCTGAAATCTTAGGAGGAAGAAGAAGAGATGACATCAGCGGTTTTTTTATTTTTTTGTTCTAAGGATATTTTGGTCATTTCATTGACAAAAATGAAAAAAGAGTTGCTAGCGTGCGCTAGGGACCCGAAAGTATAATAAAATCAAATAAGAAAGACGTCGGCGTGTATTTTGCAAACATGGAGGACTTTTGAGTATATTTAAGCAAATTCGAGAGGCTATAGAGTAATTTTCCCAAAATAAAATAAGCACATATAGAGCTAGTCAGCCAATATTGTTTTAATTCTCATGGCTTGGTATATATTGATATATCACCTATATCTACCAAATTGATTAATCTAAATTTTAAGTTGTGGCAAATATTTTCAATAATAATAGTATTTAAACTTGTGGTCGCCTGTTGTTGTTACTTTTTGGGCTGGGAAGTTTGTGGAAACAACTAGTGGCGTTTAAAGAGATCTTTCGGTTGTAATTTGGCCCAGTTTAAATGACAATTAATAGACTTCTGCGTTAAGGAAAAATATAGGACCCAGAAAAGCTCAAAGACTACCAACCAATCCAAATTGGCCAATCTTTTAATCTGGATAGGTTACTTGATTCTATTACCTGAATTGAATATACATGTCCTACACGGTATAAAAAATATACGTGTAACTAACAAACACTAATATGAGATTGTTACAAGCTGTCTTGAATTCGAGCTATAATAACATATATGTGTTAAAATTAGTTAGAAAAAATTTTGTAATTGTTTGAACTCTTGTCCAATCACTTAGTTAAATAAGTATTCGAATATTTATTATCTACACCCCATTTTATTCCGCGCCTATAAATAAGTGCGAAATCGACACACTTGGTCATATGCTAAGAACTAAGCTCCCTTGTATCCCAGTGCTTATCCTGTGACCATCCTAGCATTTATTTCTCTTCAATTCCAGTTTCCAAATCCTTCATTTACCTAAACCACAAGGCCCTCCCCTGTTTCCCCTGTTTCCTTGCTCTGCTTTCTCCTGCCATGGCTCCCCCAAATGATCCCTCCAGGAACCCATCCCTCCACACACAAAAACCCAACAATTTAGACAAACTCCTGACCCTATCCAATGGATCCCTAAACGTCAATGGCCTCCCATTGCTGACCGACGTCCCGACCAACGTCACCTTGTCCCCCTTCTCACCGATCTTCGAGTCCTCCGACGCCCCACTTCCCCTGCTCCAACGAGTCCACTCTGTCTCTCACAAGGGAGGCTTCCTCGGGTTCCGAAAGGAATCGCCATCGAACCGGCTGGTGAACTCCCTTGGGAGGTTCACCGGGAGGGACTTCGTCTCCATCTTCCGGTTCAAAACCTGGTGGTCCACCATGTGGGTAGGGAGCTCAGGCTCGGACCTGCAAATGGAGACCCAGTGGGTCCTCCTCAACGTCCCCGAGACAAGCTCCTATGTCCTTGTCCTGCCCATTATAGAGGGTAGCTTCAGGTCGGCGCTTCACCCTGGAACCAACGGGGAAGTGTTGGTTTGCGCCGAGAGTGGCTCGACCCGAGTAGAATCCTCCTCTTTCGAAGCTGTTGCCTATGTTCATGTCGCGAAAAATCCTTACACTTGCATGAAAGAGGCTTCTAGTGCGGTTAGAGTCCACCTCAACACCTTCAGGCTTCTGGAGGAGAAGAGTGCCCCTCCCCTGGTTGACAAGTTCGGGTGGTGCACCTGGGACGCCTTCTACCTGACCGTTGACCCGGCCGGAGTCTGGACCGGGCTGGAGGACTTTGTGAAGGGAGGTGTGTCGCCTAGGTTCCTTATTATTGACGATGGCTGGCAGAGCATCAACTTTGACGACGAGGACCCGGGAAAAGATGCAACGAATTTGGTCCTTGGAGGGACTCAAATGACTGCTAGGCTCTACAGGTTGGAATTCGATATATTCGATGATTAAGATTTGAACGGTACTTCACTTTCTTTTATGAAAATGGTAAAATTATTCTTGCAGGTTTGAGGAGTGTGACAAGTTTGGGAAGTACGAAGGAGGATCCATGCTGGGTCCTAGCCCTCCCCGATTTGATCCAAAGAAGCCCAAGATGCTCATCTCCAAGGCCATCGAGCTTGAACATGCAGAGAAGGAGCACGACAAGGCGGTCCGATCCGGCGCCGCCTCCGATCTCTCCCACTCCTCGGAAAAAATCAGGAAGTTAAAGCAGGAGCTGGATGACATTTTTGGAGGAGGATCATGCACCAATTGTTCTTGCAACAAGGGCGAGACTGAGAGTGGGTTAAAGGCCTTTACAAGGGACCTGAGGACCAACTTTAAAGGTTTGGATGATTTTTTTAATGTAATTTTTACAGTAAATATTACACCTCACGAGGAATTTAATACTGGACTTTTGTCATGTCTTTTGTCGTCGGGTAACGTGCCATTTGACAGGTTTGGATGATATATACGTGTGGCACGCCTTATGTGGTGCATGGGGAGGGGTTAGACCTGGCTCCACCCATTTGGAGTCCAGGATTGTGCCGACCAAGTTGTCTCCTGGCCTTGATGGGACGATGGAGGATCTCGCCGTGGTTAAGATTGTGGAAGGTGGTATTGGCCTTGTTCGTCCCGACCAAGCTTCCGATTTCTATGATTCCATGCACTCCTACCTCGCCGGTGCTGGTATTACCGGAGTCAAAGTTGACGTTATTCATGTAAGTTTTTCTTAAATAACAATATTAATGGCCCAAACTCGAGACCTTGTACTCAATTTAGAACAATCTATTTTTAATTCATTTAAATATTTTTTTTGATTTGCGTGACATATAATTTAAATGCTATTATCATATGGTTAATTATCAAATGATGGGGTGTAATTAACTAATGTTTTTTTTTCGAATCAGACGCTCGAGTACGTCTCTGAAGACTATGGAGGGCGTGTGGATCTTGCAAAGGCCTATTACAAGGGGCTAACGGAGTCCCTGTCAAAGAATTTCAAAGGGACGGGTCTAATATCTAGCATGCAACAATGCAACGACTTTTTCTTCCTAGGAACTAGGCAGGTTTCCATGGGAAGAGTAGGTACGTAACAACAAGTAAAATCATGTCCAAATCAAAACTCGGTGATCAACGTTTTAATCGGTAATTAAATTTGTAATAATAAATTTTACAATAAAATTAGAGAATATATAGAATTACACGACATTTAAATGTTAAATATAATTAATAATTAAATAATTAGAAAAGACCCGAAAACCGAGCAGAATTTGCGAGATTTTGATCTCTGCTGCGGGTGGTCTTAGAAATAAGTCTTATAGTTGAAGGGTACAATTAATTTATTTTATTTTATTGGGTCAAGAGGGTACAATTAATTTACAACTAACAAGAAATCCTTGCTGTCATTTTAAACACAAACAGGAGACGATTTCTGGTTCCAGGACCCGAATGGGGATCCAATGGGAGTTTACTGGTTGCAAGGTGTACATATGATCCACTGTGCCTACAACAGCATGTGGATGGGGCAGATGATCCAACCGGACTGGGACATGTTCCAGTCCGACCACCGGTGTGCCAAGTTCCACGCTGGATCGAGGGCCATCTGCGGTGGTCCGGTGTACGTGAGCGACTCGGTCGGCGGCCACGATTTCGAGCTCATTAAGAGGCTCGTGTTCCCTGATGGCACCATCCCCAGGTGCTTGCACTTTGCCCTCCCCACCAGGGATTGCCTCTTCAAGAACCCTCTCTTTGACCGCAAAACTGTTCTCAAGATTTGGAACCTAAACAAGGTAATAATATTGGTTATAATTGTTAGTATATTCATATTTAATCATAAACATAAGATAATTGGTAAGTTGAGTTCTTTTCATTTTTATGTTGAATTATTGGACTTTCCATTTTCAAAGTGAGATTCTTCAACATAACTTATACCATCACTTTTTAATTAAGCACGTATATAATCCTACATCATTTCTAGCCAATAATAATATAGTATATGGTTTTGCATTAATTTTTTTTGTAAATGCTAAAACCTCTAAGAAAAATGCTACATCTTTTATGTATCAGGACTTGACGCTGTTTTCCTAAAAAGGGACTTGAATATGTTTTTTCTTAGTTTCTTGATTTGAATTGTTTCTCAAAGTAAAAGCAAAAAATGGTAAATATAATAGGTATTTAAAGAAAGATAATTATATGAAAAAACTTTTTTTTGGAAAGGTAAATATGAAAAAACTTTATGCTGAATCTTTTTCTTAATATGACTTAACGCGTTGTAATTCATAATTTTTCGTAAATGTCATTAGCCAAACGTTTCGATACAGTCGAAATAGATTGTTGTCAATTTTTTATTGGGGAAGTGGTTGTCATTGTTACACCAGCAAGTGTTACCCATGATTTGGGTTTCTCTAATTTTTTTAATACACATGCACCGATATTTTTAATTGATATTACATGATATTTTTCAAAATCTCGAACTCAAACTCTTTTATTAGCAAATTGTCATTCTGGCTATTAATCTTCCAGTATGGAGGCGTAATTGGAGCTTTCAACTGCCAAGGAGCCGGGTGGGACCCAAAGGAGCGAAGGATCAAAGGCTTCTCCGAGTGCTACAAGCCAATGACCAGCTCTGTCCACGTCACGGACATCGAGTGGGACCAGGTGGAAGAGGTGGCCCACTTGGGCCAAGCCGAAGAGTACGTGGTCTACCTGAACCAAGCCGAGGAAATTCGCCTGGCGACCCCAAAATCCGAACCAATCCAAGTGACAATCCAGCCTTCTAGCTTTGAGCTCTTCAGCTTTGTACCAATCACGAGGCTCGGACTAGTCACCAAGTTTGCCCCGATCGGGTTAACCGACATGTTCAACAGCGTAGGGACGGTTCAAATGGTAGAAGATTTGGAATACTGCAGTTCTGACGTGAAAATCAAGATTGTAGTTAAAGGTGGTTCGAATTTTTTGTCCTACTCCAATGTTCCTCCTAAGGGATGTTTCCTAAATGGATCTGAGGTTGGTTTTAAGTGGATGGGAAGTGGCAAATTGACACTGAACCTGCCTTGGAATGAGGAGGCTGGAGGGATATCTTATGTAGAATTTTTGTTTTGATTGTTCTCCACCATTGTATTAGAATCAGTCCATTCTATATCTCGATGTAGGAGGGAAGTAACTTAGTAATAGAGTGTCATCTTAGAATGAGTTGACTCGATTATTAGATTATAAGTTATAGTGGAGTTGTAGAATGTTGGAACTATGTATCGACAAGTGTGTGTCAAATAAAACCTACGACTATTGAAGTATCTATTTGATTTGTCAAATGGGAAGTTTGTTTACCCCTTCCACAAATAGGAATCTAAAAGCAAAACGAACGGGGTTATGGCATAATCACAATTTGTTGGGTTTCAATGCATAATAAATGCATTTGACCCAAGTTGAAAGGCCCAAGCTGGAAAGCCCAAGCTGAGGATGAGATTACCACATCGAAAATTGCAAGAAAATTTTCCCTATTTATAAGGAGAAACTCCAAGCTGGTGTAACATTAAATGTTCCACCTGAAAAGCTGACACCATCCGAGCACGAGCACGTGCACGTGCGTGTGCGCATGGCGCATTGGACGCGGGTCGCAATGGGCACTTTGTGGCGCAGCCATTCGGAGTTGTTCTTCTCTCCCTCTCTCTCAAGAAAGTTCCAAATTTGCCTCGACTATTAAAGATCCTAATCAAGTACACCATATCCGACAACCAACAATCGTAAGACGAGATTTGTGTACTTTAAGATGGCATCAACAAGCTCAGCACCAGTGCCAGCGGTCCCGAGAACTGTCCACGCCGAAAGGCCGGCCAAGTTCAACGGTACCGAGTTCAAGAGATGGCAACAGAAGATGCTGTTCTACCTGACGACGCTCAACCTGGTCCGATTCTTGAAGGAAGAGGACTAGACGACACCCTTTATAATGTCTATGCAAGTTACAAGACCGCAAAAGAATGGTGGGACTCCTTGGAGAAGAAGTACAAAATGGAGAATGCCGGCTTGAAGAAATTCATCGTCGGACGATTCCTCGACTTCAAGATGATCGACTCCAAGAAGGTGATAGACCAAGTGCAAGAGTTGCAACTAATCCTACATGAGATCTATGCTGAAGGAATGCAACTAAGCGAGTCTTTCCATGTGGCTGCTCTGATCGAGAAGCTACCTCCTCTGTGGAAGGACTTCAAGAACTACCTCAAGCATAAGAGGAAGGACATGGGGCTAAAAGACCTGATCGTGAGACTAAAGATCGAGGAAGACAACCAAAAGTCCAAAGTCAAGACCGGCAGGACCAACTCCGAGGCTAAGGTACACCTCGCCGAAGGTGGTACCGAAAAGAAGAGGAAGAAGCCCGGAAACAAGCAGGAGAAGCAAGAGCCAAAGCAAAAGAAGGCTAAGAAGATCAATGGCAATTGCTACAACTGCGACAAACCCGGTCACATGGCAAAAGATTATCGCCTGCCAAAGAGGGACGATCGTGAGAAGGCAAATCTGGCCGAAGACCTGTCTGAGCTAGACTTATCCGCCGTGTTGTTCGAAGCCAATCTAGTGGATAACCCAAGAGAGTGGTTCATAGACACAGGGGCAACCTGACACATTTGTTCAGACAAGGAGATATTTTTGACCTACATTCTGATCAACGGACGAAAGTTATTTATGGGTAACTCCTCGACTTCACCCGTAGTTGGACTAGGCCAGGTGGTGCTGAAGCTGACCTCTGGTAAAGAGCTGATCCTCAAGGATGTGCTGCATGTCCCAGACATTCGTAAGAATTTAGTATCCGGCTCACTGTTGAGCAAAGCTGGGATGAAACTAGTATTTGAGGCTAATAGGTTTGTTCTGACCAAGGCCAGTGCCTTTGTAGGAAATGGTTACCTCGAGAGGGGGCTCTTCAAGATGAATGTAATAACTGTCAAACACGCCTTTAATGGCCCTAAAAAGTTGTTAATTCTTCTTATTTGGCTGAGTATTCTAACTTATGGCATGATAGATTAGGACACGCAAATTTGAGCTCGCTAAGAAAGTTAGTAAGTTTAAATTTATTGCCTAAAATAGAGTTTGACCTGAAAAATAAATGTGAAGTATGTGTAGAGGCAAAAATGACCAAAGCAACTTTTCATTCAGTGGAAAGAAGTACTACACCTTTAGAGTTAATTTATACCAACATATGCGATATGAAACAAGTGCAAACTAGAGGTGGAAAAAAGTATTTCATCACATTTATTGACAATTGCACGAGGTACTGTTATGTACACCTCTTGAAAGGAAAAGACGAAGCCCTAGAAGCTTTCAAGAGTTATAAGAATGAGGTTGAAAATCAACTTAGCACTAAAATCAAAATGATTCGAAGTGATAGAGGGGGAGAATATGTAGCTCCGTTTGAGGAATTCTGCCAACAAAATGGCATTATCCATCAGACAACAGCTCTATACTCACCTCAATCAAATGGCGTAGCTGAACGCAAGAATCGAACTCTTAAGGAGATGATGAACGCTATGTTGATTAGCTCGAGCTTACCACAGAATTTGTGGAGGGAAGCTGTGCTATCAGCTAATCACATTCTAAATAAATTGCCGCACAAGAAAAGGGAAAAAACCCCATATGAACTATGGAAAGGGAGAAAGCCTTCCTACGGTTACCTTAAAGTATGGGGGTGCCTAGCTAAGGTAGAAATACCTCTGCCTAAAAGGGTGAGAATAGGACCCAAGACCGTTGACTGCATCTTTATCGGATATGCCCACAATAGTAGCGCATACCAATTTTTAGTGCACAAGTCTGCAAACCTTGAAATCAATGAGGGAATGGTCATGGAATCAATGAATGCAACATTCTTTGAGAATATCTTTCCTAAAAAGGAAACAAAAGAAGTAAGCTAAAAAAAGAAGTTATGAAGCTACACAAGGCTCTGATCAAGGTACTGAGGAACTTAGACGGAGTAAGAGGACCAAAGTAGCCAAGTCGTTTGGTCCAGATTTTCTAAACTACATGTTAGAAAATGAACCTGGGACAGTCCAAGAGGCATTATCTAGTCCGGATGCTCCTCTCTGGAAAGAAGCTATCAATAGTGAGATAGAATTCATCATGCAAAACCACACGTGGAAAATCGTGGATCTTCTACCAGGTTGCAAACCTTTAGGTTGCAAGTGGATCCTTAAAAAGAAATACAAAGCTGATGGATCAATCGATAAGTACAAAGCTCGGTTGGTAGCTAAAGGGTTCAAACAGAAGGAAGGATATGATTTCTTTGACTCCTATTCGCCGGTCACAAGAATCACATCCATTAGAGTGATCATAGCTATCGCAGCACTCTATAACCTCGAGATACATCAAATGGATGTAAAAACAGCTTTCCTAAATGGAGAACTGGAAGAGAAAATATATATGAAATAACCAGAAGGGTTTGTTACCCCCGGGCAAGAACATAAAGTGTGTAAGCTGGTTAAGTCACTATACGGGCTGAAACAGGCGCCGAAACAATGGCATGAGAAATTTGACAGGATAATGATGTCAAATGGCTTTAAGATCAACGAGTGTGATAAATGTGTATACATTAAAGGCACGCCTGATGCTTACGTGATTGTATGTCTATATATAGACGACATGCTAATCACGGGAAGCAGTAATGATCTTATTATAAAAACTAAGAACATGTTAAAGAACAACTTTGACATGAAAGATATAGGTCTAACTGACGTCATACTGGGGATTAAAATCTCTAGGACGACTGAAGGAATTGTCTTATCACAATCTCACTACGTTGAGAATGTACTCAAAAAATTTGATACTTTTGACAAACCTCCGGCTAAGACTCCGGTAGACCTGAGTCTACACTTGGCTAAGAACAGAGGTGACCCATTATCTCAACTGAAATATGCAAAGATCATCGGGAGTCTAATGTACTTAACAAATTGTACACGCCCTGATATTGCATACTCAGTTAGCAAGCTTAGTAGGTTCACGAGCAATCCAGGACCAGACCACTGGCTAGCTTTGGAAATGGTTCTAAAGTATTTAAAACATACCATGAACCATGGCATACTTTATACTAGGTATCCAGCTGTATTGAAAGGATACAGTGATGCGAATTGGATATCGGACACTAAAGACTCTAAATCCACTAGTGGTTATGTGTTCACCATAGGTGGAGGAGTTGTGTCCTAGAAATCCTCTAAACAAACGTGCATAGCTCGATCCACCATGGAGTCAGAGTTTATAGCACTAAACAAAGATGGGAAAGAAGCTGAATGGCTCAGAAATTTCCTAGAGGATATTCCGTGTTGGAATAAGCATGTGCCCCCTGTATTGATACATTGTGATAGCATGTCTACAATCGGGAGAGCACAAAGTACTATGTACAATGGTAAGTCTCGACATATTCGTAGGAGATATAACATCGTTAGACAATTAATCTCAAGTGGAGTAATAACCATTGATTATGTGAAGACCAAGGACAACATAGCTGATCCTTTGACGAAAGGAATCAACAGAGATCAAATGTACAACATAGTAAGGGGAATGAGGTTAAAACCCACACATTAAAGAACGTTCATAGCGGTAACTCAACCATGATGAGTGGAGATCCCATAAACTTGGTTCAATGAGACAACTAAGTTATGGATGGTTCAGATGAATACTTGGAATCTGTCCCAGTCTCAGAAGCTACCCAAGTACAAACCTGCAGAGGTGTGGTAAGGTTAAGCGTCTACGCTTTTAATGATTCCTATACCAGAAAAAGGTGGAGTATGGCAGGATACTCTTAATGGGAGATCACTTATATAAGTGTGAAGTGAGGCCACTTCAAAAGGAAAAAACACTTATGAATCCAAGATAAGGTCCATGGCCAAAATGGATACAACGTGAAAACCAAAGGATATTAGAGATATCATTGTGTAAATGTTATTGTCTTGATTTACATAAAAAAGCTGACCAGTTCAAGACATCGCGTTCACTGAGCAGCAAGTAAATCTGATAGTACTTTACTAGGGAAGGTTCAAAGCCGTAAGCTACCTTTCTCGATGCAATGATATTTCGTTGAAACTTTCTTAAAAGTGTCAGCATGCATTAAATCATCATTCACGTGGGGGATTGTTGGGTTTGAATGCATAATAAATGCATTTGGCCCAAGCTGAAAAGCCCAAGCTGGAAAGCCCAAGCTGAGGATGAGATTACCACATCGAAAATCGCAAGGGAATTTTCCCTGTTTATAAGGAGAAGCTCCAAGCTGGGCGTAATATTAAATATTCCACCTGAAGAGCTGACCGAGGCTGCCTGCGAGGATGGTGCAAAGCACCATCCGAGCACGAGTACTAGCACGCGCAAGCGCACGTGCGTGTGCACATGGCGCATTGGACGCAGGTCGCAATGGGCGCTTTGTGGCGCACTTGGCACTTCGTACGTGCGCATCGTCGCGAGGAGCTGGAGGTTTGCCCGAGTCCGGAGAGAGCTGCGAGCGCCTTCCAGGATGGCCACCGAAGAGGCACGGAGGGCTGGAACATCCAGACGGCCGAAGGGTTGCGAGATCCCTCGCGAAGGGATGCAAGTTGGCCAACGGATGAAGGGCCACCAGTGTGCATCCAGAAATGGGAACGTCCTGGAGGCTTCCAGATTGCCACCGAAGAGGCACGAGGAGTGCCTGGAAGGCCTGTGGCCGAAGAGACACCAGCAGGCATCCAGGAGCCCTGAAGAGACACCTACGGGCATCCAGAAAACTGGTGGCCAAAATGGTGCCTCGGCTCCCAGAATTGTGAAAGCATGGTGTCCCCTCGGAAGTGCCTGGCAGCCATTCGGATTTCAGCCATCCTTTCCTATAAATAAGCCCTTCCCCCATCACTTGCAATCATCCCTACAACTCATTGCATAAGCATTTGTTAGCAATAGTTATTCTTCTCTCCCTCTCTCTCAAGAAAGTTCCGAATTTCCAAGGTTCGCCTGAAGCTTCGAGAATCGTTGTGCTACGAACTCGGAAGCAGCCTAGTCGTTGTATCTTGGGGATGATTGCCGCAACCCGTAAGCACTGAATACGGGGCAATCTCGTCTTACGAAGAAAGAGTCCAACTCTTGTCTCGACTATTAAGGATCCTAATCAAGTACACCACATCCGACAACCAACACAACTTAAATTAGTTAAATTTATCTTCTTTTTAAAAATATTTAATGTATTTGTATAATTGCATTTTGATGTTAGCTAACATTTTAAATAGATCAAGATTTTTTTGCTTCTTATAAACTTTATTACTACAATTTTTATATTCATTCGTTTTATTTGGTTGTGGAATAGACCGGAAAAAGTAATCTCCTTCAAGATCACGTCCTCCCTAACTTTAGTCCAACTTTTTGCTTCTTGTAAATTTATAACTACCAATTTTTAAAAATGTTCCAACAGCTCTTAAAAATCCATTCTAAGATGACAATCGATCATTGTAATAATTACAAGTTAAATTTTACTTTAAAAAACAATTACAAGTTTGTAAAATCAAACTAGAAAATTAGAAGGAAAAAAAATGACACTTTCGCCAGGACCGGTAGCTAAGAACCATACATATTTTTCTGTTTAGTTTAGAAAGATTTGTGGTTTCTTACAGTGCAAGGAAGCCCCCACAAACAGTGACTAACGGTACTCTGTACTGTCGTGACAGTTATCTTGATATTTTTAATATTTTTGAGTCTTGAATCAAAAAATATTTAAATAAATTAAAATTTTTTATCACTTAAACTAATTTTTGTTGAGAAGTTGAATAACCCCCTATCCATGAAGAAAAGTTGGATAAACCTTTAGGTCATGGTCGGCGAATATTTGTCAAATTGGTAGAAAGCGGTAAAGGGTCTCAAAAAAATCGAGGAACGAAACCGAGAAAGTGAAAGTCAGGACAGTCGTTTGATTTCTAAGACGCGTTTCAACTTATTAAAAAATCAGGATCAGAGGTAATCAGTTTGGTCGGTCCAATAGTACTCTCGTGGGACATGAACAAGTAAACTCGTGTTTGACCGTATAACTATCAGTCATAACTAACTTAACTAACAATAGTATATTATAATTTTTATTTTTCCAAATTACCCAATATCCAGATACATGCACATGCATGCACAACCTGATCGAAGATAAAACCACATGAAAAAATTAAAAATATTGTTAGAAGAGTTATTTCCTAAAATAAGATTCCACGGTCTTAGATTTTTAATATATAACTTAAAAAATTTTGATTAAAGTGAATTGACTCGTGTTGCATGGAAAAGTTGTGAGAACGTCGATCGAACTTTGAAATGACCCGCAGTGGTCGTCACAAGATCGGTCTAACGCAAGGGGGGGAAAAAGATGGGTAGGATTCCTTGAACCAAAAAGTAAAAGGATACAAAGTAAAGCTAGAGCTTAGGGGTTTTTTGTGTGTGATTTTGTGGTGTCTCTAGCCTATGCCAAAGCCCTGCTTATATAGAAAAATGAAAAACTTACCCGGCCTCCTACCCTAAGCTATGTTTTAGTCGGACTTGACCACCTCAATCTTATGCAGGGGCGGAGCCAGAAAATTTGGAGAGTGACGGTAATATAAATTTTTTCAAAAAGTTCAACGTATGTAATTACAAAATTTATAATTTTTTTAGTTGATTATTTTATTATTTATGATAGTATAGTTAGACTAATTAAGATCTTATAATATATATTAAAAGATTAAAGAATGCCTAAATTTTTTTAAGATTTGGTTTCAATTTTTAGGTTGATTAATTTTTTAGTGGGGTCAATTTCTAATATTAGTGGGAACATACATTAAAAAATATAGATAGTTATCAAACAAAAAAAATTAAGTGGGGGCAATTGCCCCACAATGCCCCACGTCCCTCCGCCCCTGATCCTATCCCTTCTAATGCCTATCATAGTCCGACTCGGACTCCTTCGGTCTCCAGAAGTTCATCTGCCTTTGATGTCTTCGTGCATTCTCGAACTGTGTCCGCTTACAACTCTTAAGAGTCTGAGTACATCCGGTCTCCTTAATACCTTCAAAATCTCCAAGAACCCATCTCAAATCCGATTTCTTCGTGTCCTCATCTCACCTAACCTTAGAGTCCACCTTTGTCGGATCTGTCAATCACCCACAAACGCAGAGTCTGGCATCTGAGCACATGACCTCTAATTTGATGACCCGATGAGAGGCTTCTACTTCGACCATTTGAGGTCGAGGCTCCTTATCTCGATGATCCAACCCTGGATCCCTTATTTCGATGATCCGAGTGATGGTCACTCGAGAGGACTATTTTGACGATTCGAGTGATAGTTACTCGAGGGAACTACTTTGACGATCCGAGTGATTGCCACTCTAGGTGCTTATTTTATCGATATCGCCTCAACCTTCTTGTCTCGATGATTCGGCCTAGGCTGCTAATTTGACCATCTGAGCTATCTCCACTCGAGCTGACTATTTCGACCATCGCACCCCAATAGGCTTATTTCGACCATTGCATCTCATGACACTTATTTCAACGATTGAAGCTTGAGATGCTTATTTCGACCATCCAATGTTGAGTGGTTTATTTTGACCAATTGACATCGAATGGCTTATTTTGACCATCTCTACTCGAGGTAAACGATGGCCAATTCAAACGGGAATTTTGAAAACCTCTTCTACAAATTGGAAGAAGTCATCAACTATAAAGTTGTAGATCTACCTCTTCGTTTTGCACAGCAACTTGAATCGCCTCAATATGTGATCTGAGTCACAATATATGATCAAATTACTAAAGTCTAATGGTCCTCACTGATGAATCTAGAATCGAGATTTAAAGCCTCGTTATAACCCTCTTTCATGTAGAATCAGGAAAGATCCTTAAAAAATAAGTTGGAGATATACATCTTAGCTTTCCATGGTAGTAAGAATTACTTCGTTCCAAGATCTAGGTCGAATTTTACAGTCAATTTACCAAGTATGGGTACTCCTTAAATTACCTGAGGAAGTCCAACTTAATTTCACTTAAGGAAACCCTCTCATTCCTTCCAAGTGCTTAACCTAATTTGAAGATAGCTCAAGCTGAGGCTGAGTGTAACTCAAGCTGACTTGATTCTGAGAGTACCCAAGCTGACCTGAGGCTGAGGGTATCTTAAGTGACCTGAGGCTAAGGGTAACCCAAGATTACCTGAGGCTGGGGGTACCTATGAATAAAGGCTGAGGGTAGCTCAAGCTGAGCTGAGACTGAGGGCACCCAAGCTGATTTGAGCATACCCAGCTAAGGCAAGCTGACGTCCAAGTACAAGTGTGTGACTCGATTATAATTTTTATTTATCTATAACCTCGAAGGAGAACTTGAGATCTCGATGTAGGAGGGAAATAACTTAGTACAGTAAAATCTCTATAAAGTGATCTCCTCTAAAGTGATAACTTCTCTAAACTGATAAAAAGTTCCTGTCCCGAGTTGGGACCAATGTAAAAATTTAATAACCCCTCTATCATAATAATTAACACGTTTTCATAAAATTTTAGTGCTAAATTCCGATTCCAATTTTTGCATAAAGTGATATTTGTGTATAAATACATATATTTTTACATACTTTATGAATTTGAAAAATATTTTAAGATACTAGTTTGTACTAGACTTGCTTTTTCGATAAATTTTATATCATTTTTTGTATTCTTAGTTGTCTTCGAATGATCCTTTTGAGCTTCCTCTTGTTGTTAGAAAATAACTTAATCGAGTGTAGCATTTAAATAAGACTATAAGCCGATATTTTAGGTAATTTTAATATAGACAATGTAATTTTTTGGTATTTATGTAATTATTATTAAAAATTCAGTTTTAATTTTTTTAGAAGAAAAATGTAAACCTCTTTTATTTAATAACTTCTCTAAAGTTATATTTTTTTCCGGTTCCAACGATATCGCTTTAGAGATATTTTATTATAGTAGAATATCATCTTGGAATGAGTTGACTCGATTATCAGATTATAAGTTATAGTGGAGTTGTAGAATGTTGGAACTACGTATCTCCAAGTGTGTGTTAAATAAAACCTACTAGTATTGAAGTATTTATTTGATTTGTCTAATGGGAAGTTTGTTTACCCCTTCAAAAAATAGAAATCTAAAGCAAAACGAACGGGGTTATGGCCTAATCACAACTTAAGTGAGTTAAATTTGCCTTTTTTAAAAAATATTGTTAAGAATTTTCTATAAACTTAAGTATTTGTATAATTGCATTTTGATGTCAGCTAACATTTTGAACAGGTCAAGATTTTTTGGTTCCTATAAACTTTATTACTACAACTTTTATATTCATTCGTTTTATTTGGTTGTTGGAATAGACCGGAAAAAAGTAATCTCCTTCAAGATCACGTCCTCCCTAACTTTAGTCCAACTTTTTGCTTCTTGTAAATTTATAACTAACAAATTTTCAAAATGTTCCAAAAGCTCTTAAAAATCCATACATAAGATGATAATCGATCATTGTAACAATTACAAGTTAAATTTTACTTTTCAAAAAAAAAACAATTACAAGTTTGTAAAATCAAACTAGGAAATTAGAAAAAAAATCTGACACTTTCGCCAGGACCGATAGCTAAGAACCATACATATTTTTCTGTATAGTTTAGAAAGATTTGTGGTTTGTTACAGTGCAGGGAAACCCCCACCAACTGTAACCAACGGTATTCTATATTGTCGTGACAGTTATCTTAATGATGTTTATAATATTTTTGATTCTTGAAAAAAAAAATTAAAACGAATTTAAATTTTTTATCACTTAACCCAATTTTTTTTGTTGAAAAGTTTGAATCACCCTATCCATGAAGAAAAGCTAACCCAACTTTTCGTTGAAAAGTTTGAATCGCCCTATCCATGAAGAAAAGCTGGATAAATCTTCAGGTCATGGTCGGCAAATATATGTCAAATTGGTAGAAAGCGGAAAAGGGTATCAAAAAAATCGAGGAACGAAACCGAGAAAGTGAAAGTCAGGACAGTCGTTTGATTTCTAAGACGCGTTTCAACTTATTAAAAAAATCAGGATCAGAGGTAATCAGTTTGGTCGGTCCAATAGTACTCTCGTGGGACATGAACAAGTAAACTCGTGTTTGACCGTATAACTCTCTGTCATAACTAACTTAACTAACAATAGTATATTATAATTTTTATTTTTCCAAATTACCCAATATCCAGATACATGCACATGCATGCACACCTAATCAGAGTTAAAAACACATGAAAATATTAAAAATATTGTTATTAGAGTCATTTTTCTAAAATAAAATTCCACCGTGTTAGATTCTTGGTACAGAACTTAAAAAAACTGATTAAAGTGAATTTACTCGCATGAGATTTTTTTAACGTGGAAGCGACCAGGTGACTCCCTTTGCCACTTGGCACTCTCCCAAGGTTAGCAGATACATAAGTACAGCATTTATTTTTATGTACTTTCCTTTTTTAGGATACTGCCAATTTTGGGAAAAAGTTGAGTTATACTCATATTAGATATTTTGTTATTTTTTTGGAAAAAGAGACGGTTCAATTTTAACTTGTGTCTCTTCCTGAGGGGAAAAGAAAAAGTGATCAATATCTTTTTCATGGTCGGCCGTTACGTGTGGTTATACGCTTGTTTATTTTAAAGAAAATTAGTTTGAGAAAAGTACACTTAACTACCCTGTAGTTTCACCGATTATCACTTGGGTACCCTGTAGTTTTAGAACCGTAAAACAGGTCCAACTTATTTCAATTTTTTTCACGGACCGGTCCCGAGCTCTGGTCCGCTTTTTTTTGGGGAGAAGGGCATCGTTTTATGGCTGACGTGGACTGCCACGTGGCTTAGATTAGGATTACTCGATGCTGACGTGGCAAGAGTAAATTACCAAATTAGTACCTAATTAAAAAATTGTAAAAATACTAAAAATCAAATTATAATCAGCTCTTGGAGGAGTTGAGCTCGGGTCTTCTTGTTCAAAGGCAAACATCATCACCAACTATGCTACACGATTTAGGTGTTACTTGGACGCAGCTTCAAAATTTATATATTAATTCATCTTCTTTCTCCTTCATCTTCTCCAACTCCATGAAACCACATCGAGAAAATCAAAGATTCGAATTAACAACAGCTTCTCCAATCCGTACTAATCGGCCTCTTCATCTCCTACCTACTAGTGAAGCTCATTTCCGTCGTCATTTCCTTCAAAAGCGACAACTTCTCCCTCTCCAAGAGCTACCTCGACCCCGTCGGAACCCCAGCCTCCCCCCGCCACCGCACACGACAGCGACCGGAACAATGAAGGCTACGGAGATATGGACGGTGAAAGCGAAGACTAGGAGGGCATGGAGAGCATGGAGCTCGACGAGGCGTTCGGCAAGCGTGGCAGAAGCTCTGCGCCATGCCTCTGACATCATCACCAACTATGCTACACGATTGAAGGGTTGCATCGGTCGAAGAAAAATGAGTGGGTTCATTTTGATTTAGATTTCATAGGTCCTTACTGGAGAAGATGAGTTTCATGGAGTTTAGGTATTGATAAAGAAGATGAGTTTCTGGAGAAGATGTGTCAGGTGGAAGAAGGAGCACGTCTTATAAATTCATTATATAAATTTTATGGTGCGTTTGATCGATAACTGTTGTTGTAGCCTAGTTGGTGATGATGTCGGGCTTCCAACCAAAAGACCTAGGTTCAATTCCCCCTGCCAGCAGATTTTGGTATTTTCACAATTTTTAAAATTTGGTACTAATTTGGTAATTTATCCATCGTCACTTCAGCATCGAGTAATCCTAGTCTAACTCACATCGGCCATAAAACGACACCGTTCTCCCAAAAAAATGGACTGGAGCTCAGGACCGGTCCGTGACAAAAATTGAAATAAGTTGGACCTGTTTTACGGTTCTAAAACCACAAGGTACCCAAGTGGTAATCGATAAAACTACAGGGTACTTAAATGTACTTTTCTCAATTAGTTTGTAAACGGGTCCGTCGTTGGTAATGGCCTAATGGGAATTAGTTTCTTTGGGCTCGGAAGACTTGAAGCGAAAATGTAAGGCCCATGTGTGATAGTAATGTAATTGGGCTTCAGGAAGATCTGACGCGTGAATTAAAAGTTGTCGCCAACACATTATTACTCTGTTAGAAGGGAAAAATATGCGAAAATGTAAAGCCATACTCACATTATTTGATTGAAGTTGGAAGGTCGAAGATGATACAAGGGGAAGAGAAAGTTAAAGGTTTTTTTAAAAAAGTTATATGAAAATTGAGATTATTTTGATAATCTTTTGTCTTGCCATGTCATCATCTGATTCATTCCCAAGTTGTAATTTGGCATGCTACCTGGACACAGAAAATGGACGTGTCAAATTTAGGTGGGCCGTAATTTAAACAACTGCGCCGGATTGGAGGTGATAAAATTTCAAAAACTACAGAAATTCTAATTTTAAACCAATAGTCCTAAAAGCAAAATCAGTAATACCAAAGGTAGTAAAGTGCAATTTTCCCTATTTTTCAGGGGACTTTTTTTCTATTTTAATCTTGTATTTAAAATCAAACACTTTGGTACTCTACTTAAGGGACCGGATTTGGTCCTGGAGGCCAAATCCAGCACGGTGCTGGAGGATTTTTATTGAAGGACACGCGGGGACTATTTTGAAAAAATGCAGAAATACAGGGGTGAAAAATAAAAAAAGCCCACAACCATTGAATCGTAACTGGGTAAACCATTGAATTGTAACTGAGTAAACCATTGAATCGTAACTGGGTAAACCATTGAATCATAACTGGGTAACTGGGACGGTCCCGATTTATTCGGGACAGAAAAAAATGGACCATTGAATCATAACTAGGTAGACCATTAAATCATAACTGGGTAGACCATTGAATCATAACTAAGTAAACCATTGGATCATCCAGGACGATTCTGGTTGGATTTGGCCTTCCAGGACAAAATCTGCCCTCACTTATTATTAAAGGACAATTATGTGAATAGTTTATTTTAATTTGGTAAAAGTTAAACTCAAGAACTACTTAGAGGAAAACTATGGGAGTAATTTTTTTAAGGGGAAGACTTACAAGTCCTAAGTATCAATATAATGTATTTAAAATATTCTGTTAGTCCTGAATTTTAAAAAATTAAATTAATTAGTCTCCAAAATCATAACTATCCATGGATATTTAATTGAGATTTCAATGAACACTTCTTTGTACAATCAGTCAAAAGTTTTATTAGACTTGTTCCAAGTATTAAAGAACTTGGACAATTTTAAATACGTATTAGGACTTGAGGAGGCGCCTCTCGTTTGGACTACAAGACTAAGGAATTGAGGAGCTTGGCCATCTTAGGGCGAGGTGCAAAGCTCGCCTCCAATGGCTTGTTCTTGGACAAACTGTTCCTACCAAGTGCATGACTCATGTCCTCGTCCATGATCTTGTCCCAGTCAAAACACTGCACGAGCATCCCTAACCCCATGGACACCATGTAGGTTGCCATCGTGTTCCCGGGGCAAGCCCTCCTCCCGACACCAAACGGCACGTACATGTATCCCTCGCAGTCGGATCCCTCCTCGAACCTCTCGGGCCTGAACTCGTCGGGGTCGTCCCAGAGCTTGGGGTCCCTGTGCATGGTCCACGCATTGACCATGAGCAGGGCTCCCTCGGGGACCTCGTACCCTCCGATGGTGCAGGCTTCGCTCGACAAGTGAGGCACCATAAGTGGGATTGGAGGGTACATCCTTAGTGTCTCCTTCACGACGGCCGTGAGGTAGGGAAGTTTGGCGATGTCGGACCCGTTCAGGAACCGGCTACCTCCCACGACGCTGTCAATTTCGGCCTGCAACTTGTGGATTTTCTCTGGATGCTGCATGAGGAGTGTTAACCCCCACTCCAACGTGGTACTTGACGTTTCGGTGCCGGCATTAAACATCATCTGCAAGGGAAGTCAGAAATAGAATTCTATTGTTAGGATTTGTCTCAAATTCCTAATTAAAATAGAACTCTAATTCCTATTGAGGAATATATTGACTTGTCTTCTATATATATGAGAGTAGGAGTTAGATGTTCTTTGGTCTTGGTCTAGGTCTTTGCATAACGCAATGGTAGTATAGGCACGAGAGAGTTAGGCTTGAGGCACTGCCTCGCCTATGACTTATGTACCATGTATCTCCACATAATATAGTGATGATTGTCTCGGCCCCGTGGAGTAGGTCATTCGACCGAACCACGTAATTCTTGTGTCTCGTATTTTACTCGTTTCGATCTTATTTCTCAACATCTATCAAATTTTTTATTCGTGTTCGAGTCCGAGTACCAAACTCAAGATTTTTTATTAAATTAGAACCACTCGTTTACAAGGTAATTCCTATAATAGCAATATTATAGATGGTGTATAATTGGCGTAACAAATTTCGAGGAGTAATAATTGTTGGTACGAATATATATTACTTACCATGATAATACCCTTGATGATGTCATAGGTGTAAAACTCAGGGTCGGTCTCCTTCAAATCGAGGAGGGTATCAATAACAGAGCTGAGCTTGTCGCCCTCTTCCTCCCTACTCGACGGCCTCTTAGCCCTAAACTCGGCTACCAAATTATCCAGGAACACGTCCTGCTTCTTGGCCAACCGGATCATGCTCTTCTCGATCCCCTTGTACCCGATCAGCCTCAGCACCGGGATGAAGTCGCATACGGAGATCGAGGTCACAGGGAAGAAGAGGATCTGGAACTCATGGAGCAGCCGCTTCTCCTCCTCGGTGTCCTCGTCGCGGAGCGGTACGTGCCGCCTCCCCGTCGCCACCCTCATGATCACGTTCACGGTCAACAAGGAGAACATGTACTTCATGTCCACCTTGGGCTTGTCCCCGCCGGCGGAGTACCGGAGCAGCCGGCCAACGAGGCGGCGGGTCTCCTCCTCCCGGACTAAGGCGGACCTCTGGAGGGCCTTCAGGGAGAAGATCTCGGTGTACGTGAGGCGGCGGAGGTTCTTCCAGAGTGGACCGTACGGGGCCCAGACGATGAAGGTGTAGTTGTAGGTGTGGTGATCGCCGGACATGGACTTGGGCCGGCCCGCAAAGACGATGTCGTTCTTGGTGAAGCACTCCTCGACGGCGGCCGGGGAGGAGACCACCACGAGCGGGACCTTGCCCATCCAGAAGAGCAGGATCGGGCCGAGGCGGTTGGAGACGGTCTCGAAGTAGCGGTAGCGTGGGGACTTGATGAGGTGGAGGTGGCCGACGACGGGGAGGGCCGGTGGGCCTGGTGGGTAGTTGTGCTTCTTTCGTGAGAGAAGCTTGTAGGCGACGAGAGCTGAGAGAAGAACGGGTAAGTAGAAGAAGAACAAGTCCGCCATTTTCGGGAAAAAGCAAAGGAAGACGGATGAAGTGAAAATATTGCACGTTGGTGTTATCTATTATTCGTTGGCCGACAGGAAGTATCTTTTGTTTTGAAAGTTTGTTGGATTCACACAAAAATGATTGGCAGAACAGAAGTTCACTAGTTTGACATTTTTTTTAAATTAATTTTCATGTGTTTTCTTTCTTTTTTGTTTGTCACCGAGTTTTTTCCAACCAGTTACACATTTCTGTTGGGATTAGTGCCGTAGTAGTACCAGAAATTGAAAGAGCGAAAGGAAATAAGACAACGATATTTGGTGAACCATAATTTTTTACTAGATTTTCTTTTGTTTCTGCTACACGAATACAGAGATGGTACAAAAGTTCATATAGTAAGACTCTTTTTTGAGAAAGATATAATAAAACTTACCCTAATTTAGGTAGAGAGTCGTAAACAATCAAAACATAAAACTTTTAAGGTTGGACTGGACTCGGCTAACAGATATGATATGAGTATTGTTGGTGTCCTTTGAATTTAATCAAAACAGTGGCTACTGTCACTTGCAAAGGAAAGACGTGGCTACTGCCACTTGCAAACAACATCAGTTTATGTCATTTGGTTTCACAACCAAATGATATATTAGTTGGATTAAAATTGTCGCAACCCGAAAATAAAAGTGACAGAAGTCCGAGGTATTAAATACCCCGTTAGGCTCCCGATTTTATTATGAAATACATTCCAATATTCGAAAGTAGTCATTTCTTGAAAATCAAAAGGTTGACATCAGATCATATACCGACACTCATTATTGAAAATCAACAGTGGTGATGCGTGCAGCTAAAACCCTTTCTACTCCCGTTCCCGAGCCTCCCCTGAACGATCTGATCACATACGACTATAGTGAGTTGAATAAACTCAGTAAATGAAACATTTATAAACATAACTCACAATGAAATCAAATAGTCGATCATTCACTATAATAATTCCCTAACCGACTACTTAGCCAACTAACAAATAGGTCTCCGGAGCCTAACATATAACATATCATGACGAGGTTCTCGTGGGGCACAGATAAATTGTAACGCCCCATGATTTGACCGACTGTCTCCACAGACCAACACGGGTCTTTTCCAGCGTGTTTTTTCCTCACTCACACGCATCCCAGAAAACTTCCCAGGAGGTCACCCATCCTGATCCTACTCCCGGCCAAACGCGTTTAACCTTGGAGTTCTCTCACGATGTGTGCCAGAAAAGAAGGTGCACCTTGTTGATATGGATAGTACAAATCAAATCACTTAAGCATTTCAGACAGAACAGATCGGGGTATCACATACACCCCTCCTTAAATACGCGACGTCCTCGTCGCGCCAGATACAAACAGTTCCAGAATCCCTCGGTTGCAGATGCGTTCGATCCCCGAACCACACCGTACAAGCCGAGGTCGCTCTGATACCAAATGTAACGCCCTGTGATTTGACCGACTGTCTCCACAGACCAACACGGGTCTTTTCCAGCGTGTTTTGTCCTCACTCACACGCATCCCGGAAAACTTCCCAGGAGGTCACCCATCCTGATCCTACTCCCGGCCAAACGCGTTTAACTTTGGAGTTCTCTCAAGATGTGTGCCAGAAAAGAAGGTGCACCTTGTTGATATGGATAGTACCAATCAAATCACTTAAGCATTTCAGACAGAACAGATCGGGGTATCACAAAAATCAAAAGACACAAATGGTTAACAATTTGAAAGAGAAAGAGATTAAGAGAAAAATGTTTCTCTTCATCAATAGTGCTTGGTAGAATTCAAGTGACTTTTGATTTATTATATAAAGGACCAAGCCATTGTCATTTGGATGATCCCATTCATTTTCATATTTTCTCTCCTCTTATATTGTCCACCATGAAGATATTTTTGTATAGTTCTAGAGGTGATATTCTATTGATTGCCACTTAGAATATATAGAATTTTTGAGGAATCCTAGGAGTGTACTTGCCGAAACCCGTTGACAACAAATAGTGGAGGCAAATAACACTTTAAGGATAGTGATTACAAATCACGCTTCAAGAAAATAAGTTCGAAGACTTCTATAGGAAGTGTTCATGCGTCGTCAAGTCAATTATTTGGACGACATTGGTGACTCAACAACCATACTCGGAGTACCAGATTTGCTCAAAAATTGATCATACTTTGTTAGATTTATTGACACTACAAGAAGCAGGTTCTATCCCCACATTTATTACAACAATCTTAAAGTGTTATTGTGTTATTTGTTGTGAATTCTCGTCAATGATTCTGCTGGGCAGCAAGTTGATGGAGTGATAGGCAAAATGGATATAGTGCCGATTGAATAAAAATATATTAAGGCATGTACCATAAAGTGAGTAGAGGAAATGTTGGCAGAACCGTATTAGTTGTTATAAATTGAGAGGCTATTTTTTATATTAAAAAAAGGGAGCTTTAGGAAACAACTTTCTAATTATGCATCGTAATGGTGTGATTGTGGGCCAATTACGTCCCTACTAAATTAAACTTGGATTATGTCTTTTGAGATGAAGAGGTGCCTGCCACCAAATTGAAATTCCTGTGTTTGTTTTCTCATTTCATGGCAAGTGAACAAAAAAAAAGGGAAAACTGGAAATGGACTAATAAGTTTGAAACAAGATTTTCCTTGTTGATGAGAAAATAATTAGTGTGGTTTTGCTCTGTTCTGTGCGTTGGACGATGCTCCCGCATTACAGGAATCAGACCCATGACGACCAAGTTCATGGACTAATGAAAAGATCAACTTGTTCTTAATTTTTGCCTCTCTCCTGTAAAGTCGTGTTCTTTGGTCTTCGAAAAGGAAGGTTATTTTGTCTCTTTTGAAGTGAAAGAAAGCACATGAAGTTTACGGAAAGAAGTCGTTGAACTATAAAGAAAAGGAGGTGCCAGATGGGTATAAGTATGACTCGTTAAGGTGACTTTGTGAAACGACTGTAAGTTACGGTAACAAGTCATTACTTGATAATTATTATAGTTGCTTTTTTCAAAGTATGTTGGTATATACTTGATTGTGACGATGGAACGTTTGAAATATTGGAGGGAGTGCTCATTTTAATAATTTTGAGAAGAACATGGTATTGTTCATTAAAAAGAGATGCACCCTACACATTACTAATAAAATGGATTGGCTGAAAAAAAAAATTTTGGAGGACATGATGGATTTCATGCTCTTTAGTGTCGGATGTAAAAAGAACTTTGGAGGACATGGTGAATTACATACTCTATAGTATCGTATGAAAAATGAACTTAGGAGAACATAGTGGATGCTATGTTCCTTAGCCAAAGTTGCCAACTAATTTATTTGTGAAAAGGATAGTTGCATGTCTTGTGGAATATTGGATATATCACATGTATCAATATTACAAGACATAGTGGGGGTTGTTAAGCCTTGGCAATCTCAATACATTGAGAAAATAAGTAGCTCAGCTTTGAGTACTTAAAATTTAAGAAGACTATTACCCAAAGCGAGTAATCTAGAAGCCAGTCACAAAATAAAGAGTTTGGCGAGTCATGAAAAATCTACAAAAGATTTTGGACCTTTGCAACTTTTTTTGTATGCTAGAAGGATACTCATAAGTTAGTTAAATAACTGGCTAAAGAACTATCGGTCAACTGCAAGTTGGATGTTGATATGTAGGAGGTGCGGTTTCTTGGAATCAAAGAAAGAAACAAGTACATCACATTTGATGATAAAGTCAAAGTTCAAAACTTTGGAAAATGCAGTCAAAGAGAGAGAGAGACTAAATGATCTATTGTTAGATGTTAAGTTGTGGCCACAACTGATACTAGCCATCTCTTTGTATTGCGATAGTCAAGCGACTATGTCTAGCATTTATTCCGGTGTACAACGGAAGAAATTAGACATTTTGGCTTGAGGCATGAGTACGACAGATACTCGATATTGGCGGGTATATTCACGATAGTGTTTATATGGTCCGACAATGATTTGGAAGATCTATTCACCAAATGAATCTCGATAGAATTAATGAAAGCACATGATTTTGAGAATTGATCTAGAATTTCTAACAAAGTCACCAATAGTAGGAATCCAACCTTTATTCTAGTACTACCCCCAGTCTAAAGGTTTAAAGGGTAATAACAAACTATTGTTGTGGCAGAAAATAAAGTATGGACTAAAGTACTTGTTTAGGTGTTGGAGGTTGAAGTATTACAGATACTCTTAATGGAGTCAACTTGTCAGAAAAAGAGACAAGTGTATTGTCTTAAAATACCAAGACATAAAATGACAACTTCACCTATATGAGTATCAGGAGTGGTGCTGCTTCTAACAAAATTCGGAAGTAGAACTTTGAAAATATTCATGAAACTAGGATGAGCAGATAGCCATTAACGGTGCTAAAACTCTCTGGGAACTAAATAAAATATTTATAGCTTATGTGTGAAATCATTTCCGGTTTAGATATAAAGAATCGAGGTTTAAGCAACTAGTCACCATCAATTTCGTTCGAACTTTGAAATATTCTCACTAATAAAAAGTTTAAGTCAAAAAATACCTTTTAAATACATAAGACTATGAGATTGATGGACCAGAATTGTTAACCAAGTGGGGATTGTTGGTGTCCTTTGAATTTATTCAAAACAGTGGCTACTGCCACTTGCAAGCAACATCAGTTTATGTCACTTGGTTTCACAACCAAATGATATATTACTTGGATTAAAATTAAAAGACACAAATGGTTAACAATTTGAAAGAGAGAGATTAATAGAGAAATATTTTTAGTGGAATTCAAGTGACTTTTGATTTACTATATAAAGGACCAAGCCATTGCCATTTGGATGATCCCATTCATTCTCATATTTTTTTCTCCTCTTATATTGTCCACCATGAAGATATTCTTGTATAGTTTTAGAGGTGATATTCTATTGATTGTCACTTAGAATATCTAGAATTCTTGAGTAATTCTAGGAGTGTACTTGCCGGAACCCGTTGGCAACAAATAGTGGGGGCAAATAACACTTTAAAGATAGTACAAATCACGCCTCAAGAAAACAAGTTCGAAGACTTCTATAAGAAGTGGTTCATGCATCGTCGAGTCAATTATTTGGACGACATTGGTAACTCAACAACCATACTCAGAGTACCAGGTTTGCTCAAAAATTGATCATACTTTATTAGATTTATCGACACTACAAGAACCAGGTTCTATCCCCACAATTACTACAACAACTATGGGTAGTTCATTCTCAAAAAAAAGTATGGGTAGTCTAGGAGGTCTCAGGACTAGGGTCAAGTCCTGCTGAGTGCTGACCATAAATGTTGATGGTCGAATGGTTGTTTAATTTTTCTCTGTCAGTAGTTGAATTTTAAAATAGGTGTGTGTGTGATACTGCGGTCACCTTCATTGATTGCTGATATCATATTATAAATTAAAATTGAATGCCATATATCACTTTGTGCCCGGGCTTAAAAAAATATAAATAAGAAAACAAAATTTTTTATTTTTTTATTAAAATACGAAGAAACTTCTAAAAACTTTTATAATTTCATAAACATAATAAAAATATCTAATTTTTTCAGAAGAGTCATATTTATTAACAAAAATAAAAAAGTCTTATATAGCCAATGAAATTTAAAAAGGGAATGGATTTGGTACCGAGAGAGAGGGGTCTCATGTACCAAAAATGATTTAATATGGTCCCTTAATTTTGATGACTAGGCGCGCGTCAGAGATCTGACGGTTATAATTCGTATAGACATTTTCGTCTTTTATCCACCCTCCTCTATTTTTTCCATTTCTTCCCTCCCTGCCATATTTCTTTTTTGCCTTTTACCTCTCTCTCTCTCTCTCTCTCTCTCTCTCTCTCTCTCTCTAATTAAAAATTCATGGCTCCAGATCTGAGGTTGACGACATCGTCACGAGCCCGATGCCGACCACCACTCCGATGCCGGCGAGGAGCAGACTGGAGTTCGATTGTGAAGAAGGGACGACAGTGAGAAGCGGTCGAGAAGTTTCGGTTGGAGAGCCACAAGTTCTTACTCTGAAGTCCGATTGAGGTGATTCAAGTTGTTTTATAAAGCTGAGATATAGATCTATAACTTTTTAGTTAATAACTTCTCCAAATTCGAAGTGAAAGGATGTCTAAAATACGTTTGAAGCCACGAGTCGATCGAGTTATAAAAATATATTTCGGTTGGGGGATAACAAGTTCTTACTCCGGAGTCCGATTAAGATGATTCAAATTGCTGTGGGAAGGTGAGATGTATATTTAAAATTTTGTAGTTTATTACTCTTCCAAATTCGGAGTGAAAAGATGTCAAAAATATATTTGAAGTCAATAGTCGATCGAATTACGAGCCCGGGTTATGTCAAATGGCATGCTCAGGTTATATCAAATGGCACGCACGTGTTATATCAAATGACATGCCTAGATTATGCCAAATGACATTCCCAGGTTATGTCAAATGACATGTACACGTTATATGAAATGGCATACCCAGGTTATGTCAAATGACATGCCCAGATTATGTCAAATGACATGCCCAGATTAATATTGAATAAAATATAATTAATTAAATAATTAATCAAATGACAGGTTCAATTATGATTAAATAGTATGCTTAGTTACTTAAAATGGTACGCCCGATTACGTAAAATGGCATGTCCGATTACGTAAAATGGCATGTCCGGTTACGATAATACTAATTAATACTTATAATAAAAAGTTAAATAATTAGTTAAATAATATATTAGTTTACTTTATTTCAGTATAATATAGGAATAAAGAAGAAGAAAAATAAAAAAGGGGCACGTGAACATACTCCCCCAACCCCCCTCTTTCTCTCTCCTTGCGCGTGTCACTTTTCTCATTGTTGTTGGACTATTTTGCCCCCTCCTGGATGGTACAGGAAATAACCATCTTGTACCGAATCCAGGCCCTTATTAAACTTAAAAATAGTTTTTTTGGAATATTAAAAAAATAAAATAATTAATTAATTGTGATACCCCGTAAATGATATTTACTGTCTTAAATGCTTAAGTGATTTGATTTGGCTATCCATATCAACAAGGTGCACCTTCTTTTCTGGCACACATCTTGAGAGAACTCCAAGGTTAAACGTGTTTGGCTGGGAGCAGGATCAGGATGGGTGACCTCCCGGGAAGTTTTTTCGGGTGCGTGCGAGTGAGGACAAATCACGCTGGAAAAGACCTGTGCTGGTCTGTGGACAAATCATTATTAATCATTACATTAATAATGATTAAAATAACCATCCTCATTTTTCACAATTATCCGTACTTGGTATACACAATGGTGTAAAGTTTATCAAGTGATAATTTTATACTAAGTATTAAAATTTTATTTTTGATAAATGATTCAAATGTTATCACTCATATCTAGACGAATATGTGATGGAATTGTTATATGCACACATGAAGAGCTTTACTCTTTTTAAATAATAAGATGTTTACCTTTATAAAAGAAAAAACCTAAAATTATGATTTATGTTTAAAACATGTATTAAACGCATAGAATTTTGAGTCATTTTTGTACACTTGTCTTTATTTTAGTGTTATTTTAGTAAGCTTTTGAGTTTTTGGTAACTAATAAGCTCTTTGAGCTAAATTGTAGGAAAATGGGTGAATTTGGTAAAGAATTATATTTGAAGAAGAAAGCAGGGACAACTGACTTAGAAACGCATTTTGGTCAATTTCAGAGCCGAATTAGAGGAAGCCTATTAGATAAACAATTGAATAACTTTCTTTTCTCTTTTCGTGGATATAAAGTACGCTAAAATTGGAGGTTATAAAAAGAACTTATGACCAAAACACTGAAGGCTGATCTTGCAGAATTTTATTGACGAATATTTAGGGGCAGTATTAGAAATTCGGTCTTCTTCATCGTTTAGGATTCTGAGGATGACTTCTGTAGGTTTTTACACTTACGAGGGCATATACATAACCTTCTAGACTTAGTTTAGCATTTTTTCATTCCAGAGAACCAGACCTTATTTTATTTTAATTTTGTCCATGACTGTGAGGAATTAATCCTCTAGGTTGATTTGAGGGAGGAGACCGAAGGATTTGGTTGTGAGAATCTTGTTTATAAATTTATTTCAGTATCATTTGTTTATTCCTTGAGTTATTCTTGTTCTTGAATGATTTACGATTGTGAGTTAATTCTAGAATTTGTGTTGTCATTGATTCTTGATTAGCGGTTGCAGTTAGGAATTGAATTGGGAGTAAGTTTAATTCAGTAAGGAACGGTCGTTGCCAATCTAATTAACTAAGAATAAGTAAGGCTAGTTTGTACATACCAAGATTTTGAGTATAATCGCTATGAGTACAAACATCCGTTCTTACTACTATTACCTTATAGAATTGAAATATGTTGATATTATGTATGTTAGGTGGTAAACAACTAATTAGGCGGTCGTTTGGCTAGTTGATTATTGATATTTGTGGTTTCTTTGCGGTTGCGAGAATTTATACATACTTGCTACATGTGTTAGATTATCTTTTGTAATCCAGTGATCAACTAATCTGTCGTGGTACTCCTTCAAATTTACCGTTTTCTCTCATTGATTTTTACTCTTACATTTCTCTTTTGTGTTCATTGATTTCGTTCGATCTAGAATTTCACAAAATTCTCCCTTTTACTTTCGTTTTCATAGTTAAGGTAATTGAATACTCATTCCTCTTTGAATATGACTTGATTTTTCTATTTACTTGCTACAAATTAGTGAGAATATCGTTTATTTTGAGGGGTCTAGAGACCGTCGTCAAATTACTCTATGGCCGTCCCTCCCTCGTTTAATTTCGAAAGAGTAGCCACTTAAAGTATCTACATGTGATTTCACTGGAGATGATGTTATTTACCGGAACCGAAACGTCAACTAACCATTTTCAAAAAACATCAACTAACCTACCGTGCCAGAGTGGGTGTTGGCCCTCCTCATGCAACATCCAAGAGAGAGATCCAGAATAATTATTTTTTAAAACGGTATAATTTTTATTTATCAATAACCTCGAAGGAGAATACGTAAACTCGCGATTGTCATTCTCTTCAAAATCGGATATAGTAAAACTCTTTAGAAAAAAATTATACAAGAAAAAGAGTGTTGTCGATAGTACCATTATGACAAAATTCTTTCCGACTCCTCGATTATAAGAGTTGTCCAAAATAACCCAATTAACCGTGCATAATGCAGAGTAAATTAGGCAATTTTGGAACTGTACAACCTGTCAACCTTGGTAAAAACCAGCTAAAAACAAAACAAAGCCACCAAGTCCCAAATAAACCCAGACAAAAGGAAAGCCGAGAAGAAGACAGCCCAGACCAAAATGAAAAACCAAAAAATTGAGTCCTCCGTCCCTGTTTCTAGTGCACTTCCACCCGTGTCCCTTCCCCTTCCATGGGCGATCAACAGCTCTAGACTCCATGAGAGCTCCATTGCATGTCCCCCAACACCGTCCAGAATAATTAATTAAACACAAAGATCTTTTTTTTCCCCAAATTTTAACATTTATTAGTACAAGCACACAGTTTAAACTCAAACACAACTCCGAGCTTTAAAATTTATTAGACACAAATAAAAGATGCACCATTGAAAGAGATGCTTCTAAATAAGTACAGACACATTCGTCTCGACTACGAGAGTAGGGAATTGAGGAGGTTGGCCATCTTGGGCCGAGGTGCGAAGCTCGCCTCCAATGGCTTCCCCTTGGATAAAGTACCCGCACCAACCGCATGGCTCATGTTCTCGTCCATACCGAGCTGGTCCCAGTCGAAGCACTGCATGAGAACGCCCAACGCCACGCACACCATATGGGTTCCCATCGTGTTTCCAGCGCAGGCCCTCCTCCCAACACCAAACGGCACGAGCAGATACGTGTCGAGGTCCGATTCGACGAACCTCTCGGGCCTGAACTCGCCTGGCTCGTCCCACAGCTTGGGGTCCCTGTGCATGGCCCACACGTTGACCAAGAGCATGGTTCCTTTGGGGATGTCGTAGCCTCCGACGGTGCAGGCGTCGGTGGAGAAGTGAGGCAGCAAGAGTGGGACCGGAGGGAACATTCTCAGTGCCTCCTTTACAACGGCCCGGAGGTAGGGGAGGTTGGGGAGGTCGGATTCGTTCATGAAGCGGCTCTCTCCGGTGATGCCGTCGATTTCGGCTTGTAGTTTTTGCATCTTCTTTGGGTGTTGCATGAGGAGGGTCAACGACCACTCCAGCACGGTCGTTGACGTTTCGGTACCGGCTATAAACATCATCTGCATAATGGCACACCGTTTTTTTAATGGACTTCTCTTTCAAAATTTTGCCGTAATTGCAGTTTGATATTTATATTTTTAATATGTAGACTTCACTAATACAAGAAATATTTACAGAATATAAATGTTGCAAACGCAATACTACATTCTGCTACATAAAATGCAAGAAACCCCTCGAGACCCTAGAAATTACTACTAGAATTAGTCCGATATTCAACAGAGATTGATATAATTTGGGATATTCGACAGTTAACATCTCATTAGACGGATATAATGTGTTTTTTATCTTTTAAATTCTTTACAATTTTCACTGAATAAGTATGCTAATTGGTTAGTTATGAACAATCAAAAAACACGTTATTAGCGAGTTGACAAATCAGAAATAAATGATTAGAATATGTGGAAGTTGTTCACTGGCTGAAATAAATGAATTGAATGCGTCGTGAATCACATTTTTTTCTAATGAAATAATATTTAATTTTAGTATCAGCTATAACCTATGGTCAGGGCGTGAGCCGTGTGAGGACTCAAGACACTTGGACCTGCTAAATTATGCGTATTCGATAAATAATTTTATTATGCTTATGACGTTTTAATTGATACGACAAACTTCAATAAAAATTTAGACATGAAAAAATATAGACATGAATTATGCATGATTTGTCCTGATATTAAAAATGATAAGTTTTCAACTGATGTGTATACTAAATAATATATATTCCGTTAGAGGACTAAACTAGATAATTTTATTACGATTATGATGTATTAATTGATAAGACAAAAATCAATGAAAAACAATTTAAAAAATTAGACATGAATTATTCATGATTTTTCGTAATATTAAAAAAAATTTCAAGTTTCAACAGATATGTATACCAAATAATATATATTCCGTTAGAGGAATAAAAAAACTAGATACGGCACCATTTACCACTCATAGTGGTGACCAAATGGCCACCAAGCAAAAAGACAAACAACAAATTAGAAAAAAAAAATCAAAAAGCAAAAGAGAAAAGGGGTTGGTCACGCCCTTGTGCGGCTGACCGCCGCTTTTGACACACAACTAGGTTATTCAATTTTTTTTTCGTTTTCTCAATTTAATCTACTCACACACGATACAATATTATTTGATAAAAAATAAAATTTTATATTTTTTTATTCTCTATAAATAGATGCCAATATTTTCAACTCGTATAGAGTTTAATTTTTTAATTCTCTATGAAAATTCGTATAAATAATACATGTATGTGGATGAGAGAGAAATTAATTGTTTATTTGTTAACCTGATTAGACCATGTCACTAATGTGGGTAAAACAATATTTAGTTGGGTTGAGTTGTAGTCAGCACCATTAAATGCATGCAGTGATATTGTTTCTGTTCTGATGAAGCTTCGAAGCAATACAAAGTAGAACAACGACTACTCTCGCATTAGTCCCTTCCCTTTGGCTTCAACAAACATTTGTCAAATAATTTAAAAAATAAAAAAATGGAGATACAAGAGAGAGATGGAACCAGAATTCTCCCTTCCCCACTCTGTGCACCCGGCCCCCTCACCGAAACCACCAGACATATTCATCACCACCCTAACTGAACCTACACAGAACCAACCATCACCTACCCCGACCTCCCCACCAAGCCCAACATCCCAACCCTCCCTAAACCCTAGCCCCTCCATTGAAACCCAACCAAAATAACCCCTATCCAACCAGACCCTGTCTCAAAATGCTCCCCAGGATGAACCCAACCAGTGAAGGACCTACAGGGACTCGGTCCACGGAAGCCAGACCTTCCCAAAAGCCAAGAAAAAAAATGGAGGATTGGCTCGCCCTTGGACTTGCTTCCTATGACACGGCATCAGATCTAGACCGACCAAACCTGGTACTGACGCAGGCTGCCATGGACCAGCTGGACGAACCGTGGAAGAGCACTGCTATCGTAAAGGTCCTAGGTAAGCCCGTAGGCTATAGAGCTCTCTTGAACCGCATTCAACAAATTTGGAGTCCCAATGCGGCTTTCAAGCTAATAGACCTCCCCTATAGTTACTACTTGGTGAACTTTGAGGAAAGAGAAGACTATGACCGTGTTCTAGCAGGAGCACCGTGGATGTACCTTGACCACTACATCACGGTGGCTCCCTGGACCCGAAATTTGAGCCATCAGAGAAGGATGTAATCCTAACCAGGGTTTGGCTTCGTCTCTCGAACTTGCCCATGAGGTTCTATAACTCTAACCTCCTGGGGTGTGTTGCAGCGGCCTTTGGAAGACCCATCAAGCTTAACCTGAACACAGCGGGAAGAGCTAGAGGCCACTTTGCAAGGATTTGTGTAGAGATGGATTTGACCAAACCATTACGTAGGGAGGTCCGGATTAATGGAAAGATTCAGAAGGTGGAGTTCGAAGGCTTGCACACAATCTGCTTTGGGTATGGGAGGTATGGCCATCTTCAAGAAGCTTGCTCACATGGTGGTCGAAACTCGGAGTTGAAGGAGGTGATGGCACCGTCCGGCAATGTGAGCCATGTTTCAGATGGAAATCCTAGCAGCTCAATAGGTGAAAACCCTAGTACACCAGATCCCAAGGAGAGGAGGGATGATCTTGGCCCTTTGATGGCAGTTGCTAAAAAATGGAAGATTTTTCGTCCACCAACCTTCAGGTCAGAACTAGGAACAAGAAATAGGTTTAATGCTCTTCTCTCACCTGACAGTGCTGGACGAGACACATGTACGAGAAAATACAACTGGCCAGCTGAAAGTCTTTGGAGCCAACACTCGACCAAACCAAAAACTAGGAATGTCAAAATCAGTCTATTCACCAAAGTCCACCAAGCCAACAACTTCCAAGAAACCCATGCCCCACTACAGCAAAAAAAAATAACCCCCTTGTAACCAACAAAAGACCAAGGAGAGACGAAAATATCCGCAACCAAAAGTTAAAATCAGCCATCACAAAACTCCAAAACAACAAGGAACCCTAACCCTGACTTATCTCCTCCTCCTGCTCCCCCCCCCCCGCACACCAGCCCAACACCCAATTGTCTCCCTCAACCAAAAACATCCCACCAAACACCAAACCTGAGCTTTGTTGGGTCCAGTGCTATGGGAGCCGTTAAACACATATGGAGACCATGGAGATGATGGGTCCCGCTTTTGAAAACAGTAACCTTTGGAGAAAAAATCAGACAATGAGCCGAGCCGATAACCGGAGCCAAACACAAAGATTCGACGCGGTCAGCTTTCGCACAAAACCGCACAAAACCACACAAATCCGTGCATTTTCTGCCAAAAACTGCACAATTTTATGCGGTTTCTGACCAACCACAGACAATGAAAACATTAACTGACAACTCCATTCTGGGAGTTGTCAGAATTTTCAGTACCACTCCGGAAAATTAACCTAGCAGAACATGTTAATAAATTTATTAAAAATATATTTGGACCCGACTAATCTAGATTCGAGTTGACTAAGAAATTTGACAAAGATCTCCCAACAAAAAATATTTTTAAAACTCGACCTCTAAAACTATTGATTAAGCTAAAATATTGTTCTCCCCAAGTAAGAGTTTGTGTTATCTGGGAAAATTAAAACCCACTGATCGAAAAAGGAAAAAAAAAACCAAATGCAATATCCTCCTAATCTTTTTTTCCCCTAAAAAAAGTTATTTCTTTTTTATGTTGCAGAATTTCAATGGCGTAGTACAACCGGTGTCAGCATCAATCTATTTTTTGGACTTGCTTAGTTATTTTTTTGGTGCTATGCATCAGCTTCTTTCAAAAAATGGCTAAAAGAAACAACGTGCACGAATACGACATGTTTTTTATACCAAAAACGATCACCATGGAAAAGAAACAACAATTATTTTATCTTAATTAAAATATTTAGAGTTCGAATCATCATAAAAGTATTATAGTTAAAATTTTTGTCAATTTCAAAAATTTTACCCAGCTCAAATTTAAATTGTCAAAATAATAGATGTTCAGATATGAGGTGATATAAACCAAAAATTTAATCTAGGTTTTTTGGTGCCTCGCCTAACTTAAATTTTATTATAGTGTAACATTAAATTTGGGACTGTCAAACACTCTAAGGAAGTCAATTTGTGCATAAAAAATTTAACTAATTTATTTAAATAATGAGTTTTGATGTAAAAAATATTGAGTCCTCCTATGCGGCTCCAATACTGAGTATCTATCAATGTTTTCAAATACGACCCGGAGAGCGACCTGCTCTTGTCTCTGGGACGCATTTCAATCGGTCTGACCGATTGGACTTCCAATAGGACCGGTACTTTTTTATATTAAAAATATATTTTTATTAAAATTTTAATTACCCCTACACCACTACTCCAGCCAAAATATCCGACCAATCCTGATTTTTGATTCAATCTTACGAAAATATCCTAAAAAAGAAAATATCTGACCAAACATGATTTTACTCTTTTTATTAGGGTTTGGTTGATTTTTTTTATTTTTTTTTTGTCAAAATATCTGACCAACCCTGAATCTTTAGTTCAACCTTACGAACCAGAAAATACGAGGTCAAAAATTCGGTCAAATTATCCGGTCCGACCATTTTTTTGACGGTTGGTAAGGTTGGCAATTTTTTGTCCAAACCCGGTATACTCTTCAGACCGAATCACAATCCGACCGCCAGTCGGAGTACGTATTTAAAAACCTTGGTATCTATCTAGGATGAACTGTTTCTTTACTTTTTTTTGGAGGAATTGTTTTCTATATTTCCCTCTCCCTTTTGGATTCCATTGGCTAAACTAAATGATGTGAACTTTTGTGTGAAATCTAATTCGAATACAATTATAATAAAGTTATTTATATTTGTAAGTCTTAAATTTAATAATTTTTAAGTAAATTTGAATCTCTGACTACTTAAACTAACTTCTATCGATAATTAATAATTTAATTTAATATTGTGATTTGATAGAGTTAGAAAGGATTATATAAATGGAGTTGGTGGTTACATCGTCACCTTTGCTACCTTCCAAATAATTACAACCAGGATAAGTTATAAATTTTTTCTATTTTCTAATGTGATACCATTTTTATATTGTTTGCGTCTTCTTTATAAATTTATTAGCCATGTTTAACTGGTATTTTCTTCACTCAATTATGAATAGTTATGTATTTAGTCACCCTAATATTTGATCGATATTTATGTGTTTAGTCCTGAATCAAATAAACATAAAATATCCATAAAAGTTGGTTCAATCAATAATAAAACAAAATACCACTAGATCAAATTTATATTGTACTTACCATGACCAAACCCTTGACGATGTCATCTGTGTAAACCTCAGGTTCGGTCTCCTGCAAGTTGAGGACGGTGTCAACGACGGAGCTGAGCTTGTCTCCGTCATCGCCGCTCGACCTCTTGCCGGAAGCCGCCCTCTTTGCCCTAACCTCCGCGACCAAGTTGTTCAGGTAGACGTCCCTCTTCTGGGCCAGCCGGATCATCCCCTTCTCTACCCCCTTGTACCCGATCGTCCTCAGCACCGGAATATAATCCCCCACCACCGACGTGACGACGGGGAAGAAGAGCTCCTTGAACTGCTTGATCCGCCGCCTCTCCTCCTCCGTGTCCTCGTCGTGGACCGCCACGTGCCGCTTCCCGGCCGCCACCCTCATGATCACGCTGGAGGCCAGCAGGGAGAACATGTACTTCATGTCCAGCTTTGGCTTGGTTTTCCCCCCGGCGGCGGAGCAGTACCGGAGCAGCCGCCCGGCGAAGTGGCGGACCTCCTCCTCCCGGACGAAGGCGGACCTCTGGAGGGCCTTGAGGGAGAAGATCTCGGTGTAGGTGAGGCGGCGGAGGTTCTTCCAGACCGGGCCGTGGTGGGCCCAGACAAGGAACGTGTAGTTGTATGTGAGGTGGTCTCCGGACATGGAGTTGGGCCTGTCGGCGAAGACGATGTCGTTCTTGGTGAAGCACTCCTCGACGGCGGCGGGGGAGGAGACCACCAGGAACGGGGTCCGGCCCATCCAGAAGAGCATGATCGGGCCGAAGCGGTTGGAGGCGGTCTCGAAGAAGCGGTAGAGCGGGGGCTTGATGAGGTGGAGGTGGCCGACGACGGGGAGGGCACGTGGGCCTGGTGGGTAGTTGTGCTTCTTTCGAGACAGAAGCTTGAAGGCGGCGAAGGCCGAGAGGAAGGCGGCGAGGTAGAAGTACAATTCCATTGCTGTTACGGATAGTACTATTATGTGGTGGTGTTGTGGACCGCGGATGGGGAAATCTCAGTGCATACATCCATCCCCTTTAAATAAGGATTTCGCTATGACCTTCCTATTCATTTAAATCCGAATTTATTAGATGGACTAATTTAAATTTGATCAGATAAATTTTTGAAATATAACAAAAATTTTATAACAATAATGTATTTCAAAAACTTAAAACTCAAAATTTAATTAAACTAATTTTTTTTAAAATAAATTTAACTAATTTAACGTACTCAAAAATTGATGCAGGGTAGTTGGTCTGACTTTTCTTCCATTATCCTTGACTTCTTCTCGAAGATAGGAACGTAACAATAATTGGTGAAAGAGACTGCTAATTTATAATATGTGCGTCCAGTATCTATAAAAAAGGGAAAAGTACACTTAAGTACCCTATAGTTTTACCGATTATTACTTGGGTACTCTGTGGTTTCAAAACCGTAAAACGGGTCCAACTTATTTTAATTTTTATCACGTACCGGTCCCGAGGTCCGGTTCATGATTTTTTGGACAAACGATGTTGTTTAATAGCCGATGTGGACTGCCAGCGTGGCGTAGAGTAGGATTACTTAATGCTGACGTGCAGTGGGTAAATTACCAAGTTAGTACCTCATTTTTTATTTTCTTTTCAAAAAACCAAAATCCCCATATTTAGCCCACACCCATCTTCTTCTTCCATTCTCTCTCTCTCTCTCCCCCTCCCTCCCCCCCCCCCCCCCCCCCCCCCAAAAAAAACACAAATCAACAACAAGCCCAAAATCCATCCCAAAAACACAAATCAACAACAAGCCCGGGTTTGCCCAAGATCTGGAGATGAACGAGGACGAGCTGGTAGGGGCGGAGGCGGCACTGGGGGGCACGGGGGAGGAAGGCGTACATGGTTTAACGACCTCGACCCTACCAGAACCACCCAGACCCGGTGGATCTCCTCGTCGCCTCCCCACGATTCTCCCTTCGTGTCCTCCCGATCTCCATTTTGTTAGCCTGAATTTTTTGGCCTCGTTGTCTAGTTGGAGAAAACATCTTTATCTACCTGTCTTCGTCCTCGACGAGTCCTTGGTCTCACACCGCCGTCAACAGAGCACCAGTGGTTGTCTGGGTTCTTGGTCTCGCACTGCCGTCGGGACTGGAAGCTCCCCCGGCATCTGGTTCTTGGTCTCGCACCACCGTCGGGACTGGAAGCTCCCCTGACGAACCTGTCCCTAACCTAATCAATACAAATCAAATCGATGGAAATTGTTGCAAATCTCCCGACGAACCCGTCCCTAAACTCATCGAACTCCTTGCTTGAGAAATAAATTGATGTTGTTGCAAATGCTACTTTTTGTGTTATTGGGGATGGGTTGTGATAAAAATGCTTCCCTGTGAAGGAGGGAGATGGAGGTCGTAGAAGGAGGAGACCAGGAGGGAGAAGAGGGAAGAGAGAGAGAATTAGAGAGGGGATGATAAGATTTTTCGTAATAAATATAAATTAAAAGGGACTATTTTGATAATTTACTATAGCCACGTCAACAACGATTAATCTGGATCACCGCCACGTAGCATTCCACGTAGGTGTCAAAACGACGCCGTTTGTCTAAAAAATCATGAACCGGACCTCGGGACCGGTCAGTGATAAAAATTAAAATAAGTTGGACCTGTTTTACGGTTTTAAAACTACAAGGTACTTAAGTGTATTTTTCCCTAAAAAATTTACAGGAGGTAGGAGATTTAATTATTTATCAAAAAAAAGTAAGAGATTTAATTTTCTAATAAAATTGTTGGTTCAAGTTTTACAAATTGTAAAAATATAATTAAAAAAGTCATTTTTCTAAATAAAATTTAAAGTACTCGACTATTAATAAAGAGATTTAAAAAATTAAACACATCTAATAAGAAGTCTGGGAAAAGGGTGAAATGTCAAAAGTTGACGAAATTTCGTTAACGAGTTTCGGAAATGATAAGTTCAGAAGACTTAATTCAAAATGTCGAGTGAAACTGAATTAAATATTAGCAATCTTTAGCAAATAATTTTTTTTGTAATTTAACTTTATTCAGAATGTGTATGACACATCATATGAAATCATACATTAGCCATTAAAATTAAAAAAGGGATAAGTACCATTTGAGTCCTGTGGTTTACACGAATTTTGCGATATGATCCTGAGGTTTAGGAACGACTTTTTTGGTAGTTGTGGTTTCACATTTTTTGCGTTAGAGGCTTGAGAAGGCTCCCGAGCCAAAAAATCAGCTCCGAACCTAGAAATGACGTCATCCGATGACGAGGTGTCTCGCCACGGTGAAAATTTTAATCTAATTGACAATATGAGGTGTCATAGTAGAAAATTTCAAAAAAATACCTAAAAATTTGCACTCCTCTCTAGGCACCATCTCTCCTTCTTCCTCCTCCCCTCTCTCTCCTCTCCTCTTCTTCTTCTTCTTCTTCTTCTTCTTCTTCTTCTTCTTCTTCTTCTTCTTCCCAAGTGACTCGGGCAGAGAACAACCAAAAGGATTATGAGACAGGTCAAGCATTGTTAAAGACTTCAACTTTGAAACTTCATCAGGTAAAGGGCCAGTTATTTTACATGAAGGAAAAGATAAGGAGTTGGTGGACACATCTAAGGATTCCAAAGATTGAAGCTTTTCTAACAATGGAGGAGGTAGAGGACCTGAGAGGGAGTTGTTTGAAAGGTCTAAGAACATTGATTGAGTCAACACGGCGAGCTCCACCAGGACCGACCCAGATAGGGAATTGAACAAGAGGATCAAAGTGGTGAGCTCCCCGAGGCCACCGAGCTCTGGGGGAACCTTCCCGGAGAACGAGTTATTGTCGAGCTTCAGCGCCTGAAGCTGAGTCAACTCGTCGGAGAGGCGATTTTCGATAAGGGAGAGCTCGGTGAGGCCTGTCAAATTGTAGACCTCCGGCGGATGAGGGCCAGAGAGGAGGTTGAGGGAAAGGTCGAGGCGGGTAAGACTACAGAGAGAGAAGACGGCAGGTGGGATATGACCTTTGAGGTTGAGGGAGGTGAGTACAAGTGAGCCGACTCGGCATGAGATGCCGGCCCAGTTGCAGGGAGGGTTGACTCGTCCCACGAGGCGAGGGCCTTTGGGTTTGAGGACTTCAAAGAGAGGAGGGCGTCTTTCTCCGGTGAAACAGAAATGGACGCCGAAAGGATCATGAAGAGAGAGAAAGTGAGGGAAAGAAGTTCCAAAAGATTGAATTTTTGGGAATCCATATGGGTGGAGAATAGGGGAAAAGTGAAGGGCATTTGCAAGGTTTAGAGTTGAAGGAGAGGGGAAGTTGAGGAAATGAGTAAAAGATGGAAACTTTGGGAAGAAGAAGAAGAAGATAGGAGAGAGAGGGTGCCGAGAGATTAGTGCAAATTTTTAGGTTTTTTTGAAATTTTCCACTATGACACCTCTTATTGCCAATTAGATTAAAATTGTCACCATGGCGAGACACCTCATCATCGGACGACGTCGTTTCTAGGTTCAGAGCTGATTTTTGGCTCGGGAGCCTTCCCGAGCCTTCAACGCAAAAAAAGTGAAACTACAAGTACCAAAAAAGTAGTTTCTAAACCTCAGGATCATATCGTAAAATTCGTGTAAATCACATGATTCAAATGATACTTATCCCTTAAAAATGGTGATTAGATCACAAAAATCTCAAATTTCAGTGACCATTAATATCTTTTTTTCTCGAGACAGAAAAATATCACTTCGTAGATATTTACATAAAAAATTTTACATTTTTTTTTAATTTTGAAATTATTAAAACAAAAAATAGTGTATTTTAAATGTATTATATCCTATGTCATCAGGTGTGAACCGTGAGGACAGAGACCCTGGGACCTGCTAAATTATGCTATCTAGAAAATAATTTTATGGTGGTTATGACATATTAAGACAAACTATAATAAAACCAATAATTTTTTTGTAAGTAATAAAACCAATAAATTAACTATGACTTGTCGTAGTAATACAATTTCGGCCGACAAATATACTAAATAATATGTATTCCAATAAAGGACTAATTTTTCCCATATGCATTAGTCGTGAATCACGACGAGATGATATAATGTAAACTAGATTATATATGATCACGCCATCTCTTTTGGGTAAAAGTCAGGATCTTGAACCATTATTGCAAGCAGCGGCCACAATCATAAATATATGACACCAATAAAGCAAAAAAAATTGTAATTTAACTTTATTTTTAATGTGTGTGACATGGAGTCAGGATCGGTTTTGGATTGAGTGGGGACAACATAAAAGTCATCCTCACAGAGGGGATTTCATTTAGACTATCAGATTTTATTAAAAATCGTGTCTAGAGATCAGACAGTCATTAAAAATCGTGTTTATAAACATAATGACTTGATTCATTTTAGTGGGGATAACTTTGTCCCCACTGAATCCAAACCCGTCGGTATCTTACAGTGACCATTGATATCTTTGGAAGCCAGCTAAATATTGCCTGTTGGGAGCCAGCTGGTGGACGATGGACTCCCAACAGCTGACTTAAGGTGTTCATCAAATAAAAATTATGAATAAATACTTGGATCGATTAGTGAACACTAATCTATGAATAAATACTTGAATCGATCCCCAACACCATGGAAATCGTGTCTTAATATTATAGTTGATTATGTGGGAACACAAATCTATGAATCCATATTTAGATCGAATAATAAAAAAAATATTCTAATTTGATTAAAAAATATCAAATTTGAGTCATAAAAAATTTAACAGTGTTTGCCGTCTTACTTTACGTCGGAAGGGTACTCCAGGAACGTTGGATATTCCCCGACTACTGAAATTTGGGCATGGGAAAAGGCCCGACCCGATCTCTTTAAAATCCGTTTCGAGTTAGATTGTTTGAAACCAAAACCAAAAATCCTCGCAAAGCTTTAGAACCCTAAATCTCTGAATCGCAAATCCCGAACCATCACCGTCGGCCCTCTCTTCACCTACCTGGGTTTTTTTTCAAAATGGCAAAAAATTTACATATATTTCTTAAATAGGCAAAAACTTAATATATTTTTAAAATAGACAAAAATTTAATAAAAAATTAAAAAAATAGGTGACGACCCATAGTGGGGTCGACACACCAATTTATTTACATAAAATAATAGAGGCGACCCAATAGTAGGTCGCCTCCCCGACATTTTTATGATTATATTAATATAATATAAGAGACGACCTAATACTAGGTCGACTCTTGCCTTGTTTAATTTTTTTTAACTACTTGTCTAATTTAATTTCGGTCGATTGAACTCAATTAGTTTTTTACTGTAAACATATTTTCGACATCCTTACATTTCGAATTTGGAAAAATTATAAACTACAAAGTTGTAGATATACGTCTCAGCTTTGCACAGCAACTTGAATCAACTCAATCGGACTCCGGAGTAAAAATTTGTATCTCTCAAACGAAATTAGTCGATCGAACTCTATCGGCTTTTGAATTAAACAAAATTTTGACATCGTTACACTTCGTATTTGGAAAAGTTCTAAACTACAAAGTTGTAGATATACGTCTCAGCTTTGCATAGAAATTTGAATCAACTCAATCGGACTCAGGTGTAAAAATTTGTGTCTCCCAACCGAAATCAGTCGATCAAACTCGATCGTCTTTTGACTTCAAATGAATTTTAGAAATTGTTACACTTCGTATTTGAAAAAGTTATAAACTAAAAAATTGTAGATATATGCCTTAGCTTTGCACAGAAACTTGAATTACCTCAATCGGACTCCGGAGTAAGAAGTTGTGACTCTCCAATCGAAGTCTAAGAGAAGAAAAAAAAGTAAGGAAACATAAAAAAAATTATACAACTTTAAAAAGAAAAAATTGCAAAGCTGGAAGGAGGCGACCTAGTTATAGGTCAACTCCACTATTCAATTTTTTTTATTGTTAAAGTGACAAGTTGTTTGAGTATCCGAATGAGTTATTTTTTTTCGATTTAGCATAATTTGTTGAACTCTTCACGTAGATCTCAAAAAATTGAACAAAATCAAATCAAAATTAAACTCATTCGGACAATCTAACACTAACTTATAACATTTATAAAATTTTAAAAAAAGAGTTATTAATTAGGGAGGCGACCTACACTTGGGTCGCCTCATGTTATTAGATATTTTTATTATAAGGCTAAGAAATGGAGTCGACCCACTGGAGGGTCGTCTTCTTATATTTTTTTTAATTTTTAATTAAAATTTTATCTATTTTAAGAATATATTAAATTTTTGCCTATTTAGAAAATATATCTAAATTTTTTGTGTATTTTGGGGAAAAAAAAGCCCACCAACCTTGCTTATCCTTCATTTATATTTTCCACCAACCAAATCTCGCATGATTCTTTTGACAACCTCCTTTTTTTTTACAACCAATCTCGCATGATTCTTGCCACCTCTTCTCCATCACAAAGTGAACTTGTGTCATGGAGCTATCAACGAGTGGTTTTTTATAAGTAAAAGTATATTATTCTTCGAATAATTCCAAAGGAATTATACAACTCTAATAAAATCAGAAAGAACTTATCAAAGTAGAACATACTAAATAAATACTATCTAATTTCCCTTGGTTATAAGGGACCAAGAACAAAATCCACGAGTCACCTAGCAAGAGCAATGAACACCAAACAAATGGATGTTTTGGGACAAAATATCATCTGGACTAACGGTACAAAATATAAAATAATTTGACTGAAGTGCAAGGTTCAAAATTATACAATGTGTAACTCTTGTTGGAGTAAAAAATGTATTTTTTTTTAAAAACAGCTGTTTTGGGAGAAATTTTATGTTCACGATGAGATACTTAATATGTACCAACCAATTTATAAATGCCAAGTGGATTATGTACTTCTTAAATAATTAAAGGACTAGAATAGTAATTATGAAATCAAAATATTATTGTGATAAAAGTTTAAAGAATTCTTGCCTGAATAAATTTTCTGAATGTGGAAAATATAGCTAGGGGAGGCCAACTTCAATTCTTGTCATATTTTATTTTAGTTCTTCTAAACAGCTAAAATCAACAATTAGTTGGAGAAATAATTATAAAAAAATATGCAATGAACAACCGAATAATGATTAAATTATATTTTTTTAGAAGCCACCATATGTAAGGCCATTTTTGAAACTAAACCAAGGTTTTCACAAATGAACCGACCTGGAATTTGGTCCGACTTCTGGGTCGACCGACCCGGCCGCAGGTCGGACCGGATCTTTTATTTTTAAATATTTAAGTTTTTTTTGGGGGTGGAAATTTAAATATTTAAGTAAAGTAAATAGGTGAACAACTAAATATGGGAAGGAAGCTTGAAGAGCCCAAACCATCAACAGCCCAGCCCAGCCCAAGTGTTGAGCCGAGGGGCAGGAAGATGAGATCCACTTAAAAAAAACTTAGTAATTAAGTGAGAAGCTCTTTAGAAAAGTAATTGAATGAGAACAACAAAAACGCCAAAATCACATCAAATACATCTAAAAATCAAATCCAATAAACACAATCTCCATTGTTTATTTTTGCTACAAAATCACACCAAATACATCTAAAAATCAAATCCAATAAACACAATCTCCATTGTTTATTTTTGCTACAAAATCACACCAAATACATCTAAAAATCAAATATTTCTAAGCCAAGAGCAACCAATAATCTCACACTAACAAGCTCTAGACACAGATCGGTGAGACCTCCGACGTCTCCTACGAGATCTACAAGGAAGAAAAAGAAGAAGACCTCGACGAAGTATACGAATACGAGCACTCGTCCAAGGAGCCGTAGTAGGACAAGATGGCCTCGTGGTCGGCCCTAGCTGCCTCCTCGGCTGCCAAAACCAACAGCCGCCTGATCTCCGCCTTCCTCGCAACGGAGCGACGCCATTTCTCCCTAATTACGAACCCGAAGACCACCGCAACCACCGCAACGACGAGGCTCCCAAACCCTAGATCCACCCCCTAATTATTCTTGAGGAAAATTATAGGATCGAGCTTGCCTTTTAGGGATTGTATAATTTTCCATATCTTCTTTCTGCCCAAAGAGAGGAGGAAGTGTGAGAAGAACCGAAAACTGGCCATTTGGTGCGTCGGAGGATTTGACGGAAATCAATGGTTCAAATTCTGGCGTAGGCATATTTTTGGTATAATTTACTTTTTTTTAAAAAAAACTGAAAATTGGGAGAGTGGAAGAAAGAATCATCGGGAAAGGAAATTGGAATTGAAAGAGAAGAACAAATCTATGGGCGTTTGATGATGGTTTTGGACTTTTTTCCAATTTTGCCCTTGAGGACCTTACCAACCAGAAAATTCCCGACGCATTGAAAGACAAGATCAGTTCTATTCGACAGTTCTTACTGGCCGTCGGGATAGAGAGCGGATTGAGTGGGGACTATGAAAATATTGTCCACAGGTGGGGATTGAATTTTAAACCGTCAGATTTGATTTTAAAAGAATATCTATAAATCCAATGGTCACTAACCTATCAAGGGCATTTTTGAACTTTTACTCGAGAAAGGTATCAACTAGTGTCCGACACAAATTTATTACAGTTTCTTACTCTCCCAAATTTTCAAAAAAAAAAACCTAGCCTCCAACACCATCTCCTCTCCATTCCCGACTACTCACTGTAACATCTCCTCTCCATCTTTCTCTCTCTCTCTCTCTCTCGTCTATTTCTTCTTCTTTTTTCCCCAAATATTCTGATTAGGGTTCTTGAACCCAATTTTCTAATCCAGAACATTACACTCACCTTCCCCTCTGTGACGACCACCGATCCCACCGTTCGGGGCTCGCCTTGGCAATTACCTTTGACCCACCAAGAATCCAAGCTTCGTCCCGATTTAGGTGAGAGATTGATTTTGCTTTTTTATAGAGTAAGGTTTGGATTGTCGAGATTTTTTAGGTATTTAGGGTTCTTTCTCTTTTCCTTTACAGACCCAGTACAGAGTTGGAGGCCGCCACGCGCTCGCCCCCCTTCCTCGCTCTCTCTATCACCCACTTCACAATTGACCTAAACCTACCTCCTTTCTCTCTCTGCTGTTTACTCTCTTCTCGTTGTTGTACTTCCTTCCATATTACCTTATTCTCAGGGACTTCCGTTACGCCATCCTCATCACCGGAACTTCATCCAGGATCGAAGAGGTACCAATATCAGTCACTGCATAAATTCGGAAAAACCATCCAAGCCTGTAGCGTTGGGTACCAATATCAGTCAAGACCGTCGCTCCCCCGCCCTAGCCCGGGTTCGGGTTCCGATCGGCCACGACTCCCGTGCCCGTCCCTGTCCCCGTCCCGAGAGCCGGAGTTTGTATGTGAACCTAAAGCTACAGAGGGGTACGAGTTCGGGTTCGGGTTTGAGTTTGGGTGGGGTTCTTTCAAAGGATGTGTTCGATTAGGATTTTCGTGATCTCTTTTGTTTTGTTTGAGTATGTAATAATATTGGTTTGAGTATGTAATGATATTGGTTTGAGTCTGTATTGAAATTGGTTTGAGTATGTAATAATATTGGTTTGAGTATGTAATGGTATTGGTTTGAGTCTGTATTGAAATTGGTTTGAGTAAGTAAAGATATTGGTTTGAGTAAGTAAAGATATTGGTTTGAGTATGTACTGATATTGGTTTGAGTCGGTAAGGATATTGGTTTGAGTAACCAAAGAACAAAAATTCAATAGAAAACCAATATCGACTGCATTCGAAAACCAATATCACTACATTCGCAAACCAATATCACTACCTTCGGAAACCAATATCACTACGTTTGGAAACCAATATCACTACATTCAGAAACCAATATCATGACGTTCAAAAACCAATGAATACAGGAGTTTGAATTATTGGATACAGCAAGTTTGAATTAATAAATAATGCTCCGGCACATGGAAATGTAACTGGAATGACATGGTTCTGTGACAATGCAATAAACCTTCTTCAATTATTGGGAATAATAAATTCAGAAATTCCAGCTTCTGATTCACTCCCTCTAGGCATTTATCACGACCCAAGTCATAAATTGTGTTTGGTGCAATAATTAACAAATGAATCTCTAGTATCTAGAGTCGATTTTTGGATTTTATTTATCAGTCAATTTTTTAATAGTATTTTTTACATTCGTAAGATTTGAACACAAAATTTTCTTAACGAATTCAGAATTTCTTACTATTTATATCAACTCCAATAGACTAATAATTTAATACCTATACTGAAAACAAACATAGACATGGGGGAACCAACCCCACATGACTCTCCCCTGTATTCTCGCTCCATCCACATGTTAATAATATAATTAAACGGTACATAATACACAAGAGCCTGTTGGCTAAGAACAGTACAATGGAGACTTTTAACGATGATCCTTTCGAGCCATCATCCATTGGTTCAGATGGAAAATTAGTGGGAGATGTCAATTACCTCTTGGAGGAAGGCTGGTTCTTTGGGAAACTTCCAAGCACAGAACCAGCAAAGATTTTGAGGTGCAATTCTGACCCGATTCCAAGATTCGATGATGATTCCCCAAAAGGCTCGACTTCGAGTCCTCCCATTGGCCGTCAAATTTTGGGTACACGAAAGATTGCCGGTCAGTTGGTCCGTCCTCCTTCCTTGCCTCCGGAAGGGATACCTACCAAACCGACTACTCTAATTAAGGTAGAACAATCAGAACAACGCAATGTTTGCCTGGATCGACAAAGCAACATGGCCGGATTGCGAAGAGCACCATCTCTACCACTTCACTTTAGCAGGAGTGATGATGACGAAGCTGATGAGATCTCCATGAGCAGATTGATCCGGCAAGCAATGCCAAGCTCTTTAATTAGTTCGTCTCCAAGAAGAAACGGAAAGGTAAACAAAAACTTACCCCCATGCTCTTTAGTTATTGAACTAGTCTTGAAGGTTCGCGTAAATTTATAACGCACTCGATTGCTTGATTCATTAAATCAAACAATTTTAGAGTGATCCTTCTACGAGTATGATTTTGCACTGGTCTATCTACAAGTAAGATTTGGTATATCGGATGGTTATGATTTTACTATGAGACAATTTTTTGGTGGATCTTAAAAATTTTAATTTTTTTTCCCGGTATAAAGTGAGCACTATAAAATTACTCCGAACCATGTGTCAACAATAAGTAACTAATCATTGTGTGTTGATCTTTTCAGGGTATAGAGCAAATCCCAAGGTACAAACCACCAAGAGGTTCGAGTACTGCACCGGCTAAACCTCACGCCGGCGAAAGACAGCCCAAGGTTCCCGGCACCTTAAGAAAGACGCTCAGCAATCTAGAGAGCCAACGAGTAGCTGCACTGCTTCCTGATCTTCAATGGAGAGGTAAGATTAACGAAACAGACCAATTCATGGTAAGAAAAAGGCTCGATTTCTGCGAATCCTTGGATGTCATAACGCCGGCGGCGACTCCATTCTCGACGTTGGTGGGTAAGAACTCCGACGAGGATATGAAGACCCAACTCAAGTTCTGGGCCAGAGCTGTGGCATCTGACGTCCGTTAGGCTTCTTTGACCAAATGAATGAAGGAGTATCCGTCGTATAGATTAACCGGGTTTAGAGTGATTCCCTTGATCACGAGAGTGGAAACCTTGATCTTCTACTGCAATGTTACCTCCGTTATTTTTATTTAACTAAAATTTTATACCATAATTATACCTGAGATTCAAGTCTAAACCCCATTCAATTCCATCATAGGCTGACCAAATGCTCTTTGACTTGTTGCCTCGGTTTTGCTGAAACTAACGACGAAGCATTAGTTTAACATCGACGAGAACGCATGTTTGGCCTAAGTCGGCTACAACTGTTAACCTTCGTTGACTATTTTCGAGAAATGGCGACGGTAAATATAAGGATCGATTCATATCATTCGAGTTCCTCGAATGAAGGACTTGTTTGGGCTATTAGAAAGAAGTCATGATCAAGTTAGATTACTAATCAGTCAGTTACTTGGTAATCAAGTTAGATTACTAATCAATCAGTTACTTGGTGATCAAGTTTGTAAACTCATATATATATATATATATATATGGTGATCAATAAAATCAAGAGACATATTTCATCATGGTATCATAGCTAAAAAATTAGATTAGTATTTTATTTCATCCACACCAATTTTCTAAACTTAGATAGGTTTTTTATTGAGCCTACATTTTTCTTCAAAGAAATCGCAGCCACCAATAAGAGGCAGCCACCAATAAGAGGCAGCCAATTGATTTTGGCCTTTGTTATTCAAGAAGAAGGAACAATCGATTGTGAATTTTTCTAGAAGGGGAAAAATCATCCACCACCGATCAAACTCGCTCAAATCATCCATTCTGATTCACGTGGATCACAATCCACCAAAAGAAGACGGAGCGAAAAAAAAGGGACGAAGCCACCCTGCATCAAGTTTTTTGAAACTGAATTATTTTATTTTCGAAGGCAAGCGTAGTTAGTTATTGATCACGATCAATCCAGAAATCTGTGGTTGATTCAGACAAATTATTTTTCCTGAACGAATTTTTCAGGAGATTGGTGAAGTATTTCTACCGATTGTTGCAACCTAGATTGGTGAAGTATTACCACTAAATTTCTTTGCTATTGTTCCAAGTTCATACCAAAGTTCATCCAAGTTCATATTGAAGTTGATCCAAGTTCGTCAAGAACCAAGTTCATTCAAGTTTTGTCCATGCCTTGAGCAATTTTTTATCGGGCCTCAAGTCTTCGATTTCCCACCGCTCTCGAGTCTGCAACGCGGCCTCAAGACGTGATTATTGTCTTGCTTTCCCTGAACGTATTTCTCAGGAGATCCAGTGAATTCTGATTAATCTGAAGATTTCTGATTATCAAGTTTGTAACTAAGATTGGTGAAGTATTTCTACCAAACAAAGCCATGTCTGCCGTTAGTAGCACATGACTAAAAGTCTACCAAAACTTGGAATAGGTTTCGATTCTCCTTGGTCTCAAGTTTTTTGAGGCTGAATTGATTCAATAAATTTCTTCGTTAAAGAAGATCCAAGGTCTCAAGTTTTTCGAGGCCAACTTCTGAGCAACGGCGGGAGTTTTGATATCAGCTTCCACTAATTCCGTCCAAGTATTTCCACCAATTAACTAGTGGAATACATGATTGTCTTTTAACTATGATTGGTGAAGTATTTTCACTAATCATTCAATTTGGTGAAGTATTTTTACCAATCGTCTCTTTTGGTAAAGTATTTCCACCAATCTTCTCTTTCGGTGCGTCTGCCGGGAGTGGATAAGCAGCGCGATGGTCTCTACTACTTCAAAGATGTGCGAAATCGTACCAGTGAAGATTCCTACAGTGTGTTCACGGAAGCTCTAGGTCAAGATAGTTTCAAAGAAATTGTTCGCAAGTTGGGCGTTGTTGATCTCCACGCTCCAACTTGAGGGGGGAGTATTAGGAAGAAGTCATGATCAAGTTAGATTCATAATATGTTAGTTACTTGGTGATCAAGTTAGATTACTAATCAGTCAGTTACTTGGTGATCAAGTTAGATTACTAATCAGTCAGTTACTTGGTGATCAAGTTAGATTACTAATCAATCAGTTACTTGTACTTGGTGATCAAGTTTATAAACTCTTATATATATGACCTCTATGGTGATTAATAAAATCAAGCGACATATTTCATCACGGGCTTTTCCCTTCGATTCATTTTTTTTTTGCAAATTGCTTTCAGGCCCTTGAGATTTGATTAAATTACTATTTTAGTCTCTACTGTTCCGAAATTGAAACTTCAGTTCCCTTAATTTAGTTAAATGTCACTCCCTTAATTTAGTTAAATGTCACTCTCAAGTTCCTCGCTGACGTTTTAGTCATGAAAATGACTATGATGCCCTTACATTTAAATAAAAAATAGCTCTGGCGAGAGAGACATTCTCCGTTCATCTTCTCTGATGAGACTAACACCGAAACCAAATTCAACACCCAAACCACATCATTCAAACCCTAAATTTCAATATACAAATGGGATGAACCCTAACTAACTGAGAGGTTTCCCTAATTTTTCACAGAGGAAACGCCGACAAAAGGGTCTACGTTGAAGGCCTCCGATGTTGAGAGGTTTCCCCAAATTTCAACACCCATTTTGGGAGGTGCCCCCGCATTGAAAGCCTCCGATGTTGTGCTTACGACAAAAGGGGCTCGATGCTTGCGGCGGTCCTTGACGAAGTCTGGCCAGCTCTTGTTCTTGGTAGGGTCCACCTTGAGGTTGAAGTAGGTTTCTGGGTTACGGGGCTCGATGTTGTGCTTGCGGCAGAATGGGACCGATAGGTCGGCGAAGCGACCAGTGTCGATGATGGAGGTCGGCACCGGGGAGGTCGGAGCGCAAGTCGGACTTGGAGGGGGAGGGCAAGTCGAACTTATCATCGAGGACTTGCAGGACGGTGGTGTTGTTGACCTGACAGACCTTGGGGACCAGATAAAGGATTTCCTCATCCTCGACAATGACGTTGTCCTCCGCCAGAGTGTGGCTGGATTTTTTGGCCGGAGGTCGAGGTATGGTTGACCGTGGTGGACAGAGCTTGAAGGTCGAAGGTTGAGTACTTTCTATTTTTTATTATAAGGGTATAATTGTCATTTAAAAAAAATTTGACCGATAATATTAGCATTTGAACCGATAGTTTCCTGAGAGTTCGATAAAAATAAAGTACGGAATCAAAGTTTCGATTTCGAAACAGTAAAAGCTAAATAGCGATTTATGCAAACTCTATGGACCTGATGGCAATTCGTCCTTTTTAATAATCTCTGGGCTGGTTTAAAGTTTGGAGCTGAGTTTATAACCTTGGGGTAATGAGCCGGCGTCCTTTTTTTCTTGTTTTTGCTATTTCCGAGTGCTAGGCTTATGCCTTGTTGGGCTTCTCATTTGTGGGCTCTTCTTACCTGTTGGGTTTTTCGTATATTTTTTTGGGAAAAGTCTACTTTAGTACCCTGTGGTATCGCCCAAAATCACTTTAGTACCCTGTGGTAAAAAACCGACCAATCGAGTCATACTTATTCCAATTAACATCAAAAAGAGCCTCGGGCAGCTGCCCGGACCCGCCCGAACCCTGCCCGGGTTACGTGGCCAGCCACGTCACCAAAACTTGATGATGTGGCGCCACGTCACCTCTTCTTCTTCTTCTTCTTCAAATAAAACCAAACTTCGGGCCCCGTCCACAACCCCGTCACCGCCCCTGCCGGTCTCCAGCCCTCCCCCTCCGGCGACCCCGGTGACCATCACTTCTCATACTTCTAATCAACAAAAATTGAATCCCTCATCGTCGTATCTTCTTCTTCTCTTCATCTTCCTGCAGCAAATAAACAACAAGAAGAAAACCGTCAATACCACCATCCCTCCAATGGCTATCCCCACCACTAGCCCCGTTGATATCCCCGACGACGGAGGCGGAGAGCTCTTAGCTGTGGAGGGTGTCTTCGACTGCGGGGGAGGCGAGGGGGTCGTGGACGGGGTGGAAGGAGGAGGCGAATCGACGATCGACGGCGGGGGAGGCAGCGAGGTGGAGGGAGGCGGCACCGTCAGGGCTCGGGAGAAGTGATGGTCACCGGGGTCGCCGGAGGGGGAGGGCTGGAGACCGGCAGGGGCGGTGACGGGGTTGTGGATGGGGCCCGGCTGGAGACCGACAGAAAGCTATACCAATTACCGAGCACCATCCTTTACTATTATCAGGAATAAATAAATAAAAACTAAGCCTTCGAAGATTATTATCAGGAATAAATAAATAAATAACTAGGCCTGGACAAATGATTAAGAAAAGAGAACTAACGAGTAGTGGCAAGCCGAGTCCGGATTATGCATGCACCGCCGGACCAGGTGTGGCCGGCACCCCACCACCGGGCGGGTTAACGTACGAGGGAGGCGGCGCCACCACCGTATTCGGAGGCGGAGGAGGCACTTGTACCACTACCGGGGCAGGCGGCGGCGGAGTAGGAGGAGGAGAGTAAGTCTCGGGATTCGGAGGCAGCGAGGTGGAGGGAGGCGGCACCGTCAGGGCTCGGGAGAAGTGATGGTCACCGGGGTCGCCGGAGGGGGAGGGCTGGAGACCGGCAGGGGCGGTGACGGGGTTGTGGACGGGGCCCGAAGTTTGGTTTTATTTGAAGAAGAAGAAGAAGAAGAAGAAGAAGATGTGACGTGGCGCCACGTCATCAAGTTTTGGTGACGTGGCGCCACGTCATCAAGTTTTGGTGACGTGGCTGGCCACGTAGCCCGGGCAGGCTCCGGGCGGGTCCGGGCAGCTGCCCGAGGCCCTTTTTGATGTTAATTGGAATAAGTATAACTCGATTGGTCAGTTTTTTACCACATGGTACTAAAGTGATTTTGGGCGATACCACAGGGTACTAAAGTGGACTTTTCCCTATTTTTTTTCTTCTACAGAGAAGCGGATGGTAAGACAATCTGAGTCATCATCGTATTCTCCTTCTGACTTGATCGAAATGAGTCAGAAGGACAAGTTCCTTCTATGATCTGTGTGGTTTGCGTTTGCGATGTCGTGGCTCGGGAGAGGGGGAGGCCCCATGGCTTGCTCTCAGGGAGAAGGCTTTTTCCTTTCTTTCGGTGATTCTCTTTCAAGCATTTTTTAGTGGCTCGGGTTGATTAATGAAGGCTTGAATGTTTGTGCAATTATATAAGTCTCTATTATATGGCATTGTGAACCACTAAAATAGTATCGTGTTGACCAAATGATTCCTCATCTTTGGTGTTGTATATGTCTCTATTATATGGCACTTATGGGGGACCAATTAGACTAGCTGAATCTGGTTTCGGAGTTCACTTTGGTATTATATTTTGGATCATTCTGTTGTGCTCATTTTAAGCGATATGATGTAATATATTTCGAAAGTTGAGGCGCTATTATTAAAATCTTCACTTAAGAAAATAACTCTTAAAAATTAATTGGAGTGAATAAAGTTGAGGTGGAATTTTGAGATTAAAACTTGTGGCGAATTTTTAAATTTTGATAGAGTAAAAAATCTAACCCAAAACTAGATAATCATTGAGAGAATGAAGTTCATATACTATGTATTACTATTTAGGCTTATTTAGGAGAATCATTGTCGCCCGCTTGGCAAATTAATGAACAGAAAAGTACAATTTACTTGAAATTCGTAAATCCATACCAACAAACAAACAAACACATTGGATGAACAACCAATCGAATTCTATCAACAACATATGCTCAAGAAATTACGTTCTACCTCACACAATAACATAATCCTCATCCAGCCGTACATTTGTTAACTCTATCCAATTCATCATCAACACATATCCCTGAATACAAAAAAGAAAAACAATTTCTCCTGTGGCTATATGGATAATAAAGATAAGAGGCAAAGAATAATGAAAAAGTGATAGCAAGAAGAAAAGAATAAAGTTGTTAAAAATATATGTGTAATATCCGCAGATTTTACATCAATCGAACTGGTAATTCACTCAGTTGGAACTCGTCAACAACTGGACCATGTTTTGCATGACTCTTACTCGCATTTCCAAAGACATGATGTAATCAGCTGTCTCCCTGAAAAGCACACCCAACTCCATAGATTCAGTGTTAGGAACCAGCTTCTTTAGGGTTCTTACCCTACTTTTAATCCCACTTCTTGCCCTTCCTTTGTCGTTTCCCTCCAAAAGAGAAGCTCTTGATCTCTTCATCAACTTGATACTTCTATTTCTACAGTTGGTCGCCTTTGTTTTCCTGGTCACCAAGACTCTCTCTGGTAGAGTCCGACTCGACGGGTTGGTCTCGTAGTTCATCTGTCCTTCGTTTCCTCGATCGATCTCCTTCGACGCGTCGAGAATAGTATGAGAAGGATTTTCCATTTATCCAAAATATTTATCTCAACAAGATCAACCAGCTTGAATCGATTAATCTTCAACTAATCGACTTCCAAGCCAAGAGGGATAGCAAATATATGGCATGGTTGAGGTCTCTTATATAATGTAGCTAGGGTTGGTGACCCATGAGGAGAGATAAAGATAAGAGAAGTAAAATACATTAATTAGAAACGTGGGTTCCACCATGGACAAGTTCTCAGAAGGTCTCCAAGGGAATGGGGATAAATGGTAGCATACATACTAATTGACGAAAAAGTCTATAGATTAATTCCTGTCCTATAATAATAATTGGTGTAAAAATTTATTTCAAAAAAATTCGATAAAGAAAGGAAGAGGTGCAAAAGGTGAGGAGAGTGTTTTTTTTTTTTTTGCTTACTGCTTTGGCCATGTTCTCCGGCTCAATGCACATGCAGCCACATGATGATTCCTCACCATAACCTCTCTATAACGCCACCATCTTTCATCAACGTCACACACTCCCTTCTCATCAAGACACCCTGGATGATTCCTCCCTCCCACTTCCCATATTCAATATTTTTTATATAATTTTAGATCATACATAAAAATCTTAGATGGTACCAGAACAAATTCGATATACGGCATCTACACGATCTCAAGATCCCTCGTTCCACGCATGCAATTGGGTTTCGTTTGAAGGAAGCTTATCGTTAAAAATTCTTTTTATCAGTAGAATTTTTAAACTCCAAACACAATTTTCACATTCACCATTTAAATCTTGATCAAGACTTCAGGGGCTAGTGTATTTCATTCACAAGTATAGATTAGCTCAACAGATATACATTATTTCCGATTTGGATAAACTCCAATTAATAATAACTTTAAGGATCTTAATTAATTATGTACAATTCCCTCATTACAGCTCAAAAGCCTCGGCGTTCCACTAATGTAATCACTAATATTAGAGCTAATGGTGGCTGGTTCAGCCACGTGTTCCTAGACAGGAAACTTCGAACACTTGTCAAAGTAATGTCAGAATTATTACAAAAAATATGAATCAATTTTATTAGATCGATCCTAAATGAGATAAGGTAGATTCTCTTCTGACATTCATGAACCACATTGTCCCCGCTATATAATATATATGATCTTGTTCTAAATCGTTTTATTTTATTATAAGAATTTGTAAATGGCGAATCATGTCCGGACATGTTTGCTTCTTATGTACCTATGAACAAAGAGCTTGATCGGAGACAATCGGACAGACATAGATGCATGCATGTACCTTGATCACCGCCAATCATAAATATTTTCGAATATGATTAGTCGATCAAGTAGATCTCAATTAATTTAAAATGACAAGATAACAACATGCCATATGTCGCAACATCGATCCTCTAACATCCTTTTAGAGAAGAAGTAAGGCCCAAGGAACATGCAAGCACGTGTAGTTGCTTGACATGTATAATCGAAATGATCTGTGTGTAACCAATTAACCACCGAAAATGTGTAATCGAGTGGCTTTAAACGTGCAGCCGTTGGTTAATTAGGCCAACTGAAACTTACAATTAGGCCGTAGGTAGCTAATTAATAAACAGAAGAATCTGCAACTTAGCCACTTTATAACTACTGGGGGCATCTGTCCCGCTATTTTTTTTCTTCAGTACTAAATGATTTATATATCAATTAAAAATTACAATTAACTCACACTAAAATATGTGACCGTGCAAAATTTTACTCTATTTCAAAGAAATTTTTTTTTTCTAAATTTCATACATTTTATATATTATCCTTATTAACTAAATTTTCAGACTGCTAAATAATATTTGGCTTAATTTGATGGAGGTCATAATTTAAGTATAACTATTTATTCATGTAAAAGTTTACTGAGGTGGGTTATCCATATGTGGGATTTCTCTTTCTCCCACCGGTAGGGTAAGGTGATTTTGTCCAACATAAAATGAACAGGTAGGCAACAATGTTACGTAGGATGCTAATAATTATTGTCATCCTTATTGTTTCCATAATGATATGTTATAAAAATTTAAGTGATTTGATTTGGATTATTAAGATGTACGTATTTTTTTAAGCACATATTTTGAAAAAAGTTTAAGGTTAAAGGCGTTTGGCCTAGAGAAATTTTAGGATGGTGATCTCCGCACGCTTGAAAATAAATGATATTAGAACAAGAAATCGGCTAGTACAGTGTGATTCGGGGACTAACCAAACTGAAGCTGGTAAATATGTGATGCTCGGGGCTTAGAGGGCGGAGAGTGATCGCCAATGTAAGAGTGCATAGACAATGAGCGGCTCTTGGCAAGCATTCTAGGTGAATGGAGACATGGAGAGCGGCATTGACAAGTTTAGGGAGATCTAGGGTTCAACCTCTGTCAATTGTAAACATAGTGTACAAATTTACCTTTAAAAAAATATTCTAAGTGAATGGAGACATGGGCGAACCGATTTCACATCGGAAAACGAGGGATTGTGTGGTTGTTCTATGTGGCGCGACGATAATGTCGCGTATTTAAAAAGGAGTGAATGTGATAACTCGTAAATGATATATTCTAAAAATCTTAAATAGTTTAATTTGGATTATCTATATAACAATGTACACTTCTTTAAACAAAACACGCTAAAAAATATCTATAAAAATATTCACTCGAATCACATTATATAATCTCTTCTCTATTCGTGGGCGTACTAATTAGTTAGTAGATAACAAACAAATCCCATGACGGCTACCCACATGGAATAGCGATAGCCTCGTAGTTCGTATATTGCCTCTCTTTTTTTACAAATAGTAGATGGTATTATTAATCGACGACCTCACCTTTTACTTTTAATTTATACATGTTGGCCGGGGAAATCAATACACATTCCTGGAGGAAAATAAATTGATCCAAGATTCTCCATTTTTTTCAAAATTATTTGATATTTACATACTTATTGCACTAGCAAATCTAAATTTCAATTTGGCCTTACTCAAAGATCAATTTGTCCCCAAACAAATTATACCTTAACAAATAAATATGTAGTCATTGGAAAGAATAAAGTTATTTGCTCCCTACCTCAATTTTCTTAGCTACGATCACAACAGTAGAGGAGCGCCGTCACACTTTATTTCGTAATTAGTGAAATTAGTTATAGCTAATTAATTATTAATCTTTATTTATGTTTATTTGTTATACTATTGGATCTCTAAAACGTCTATAATATAATGAATAAATATATATCAATTTTAGTATTTGGAAAGAAAATTTAACAGAAAATAAAATCTAAGGGCTCTTGCGGAAAACAGAAAATACAAGGAAAAAGGCCGGGCCTATCAAACAAGCCAAGAGAGGGGCCTTGAAGTTTCCGCATCGTTTGTTCAATCTCCAAATGAATAAAAGCCCAGAATTTATTGGGCTTCAGGAACCCAGCAAAGATATATTTATACACGACATAAAACGATCACAAGTTCATAAAATTATAACAAGTTCGTAACTCAATTGGCATGACATCAGGGTTCACCAAAGTTAATTACACCAGATGTGCCCTACATCACCCAGCTACTAGAAAAATACATATCAAAATTATACAATGATAAATGTTTACTAATTTTTTATTCTTTTGGCTCGAATATGATTAAATTTGCTTAATGATATTCAAATTACATAAAACTTGCCCAAAACTTTGGATACTTGGATCTATATTAGATTTTAATTCTAATAGGAATCTCCAGGGACTCGGTGCATGCGTGGAATTATGTATAGCAGTAATTTTGGATGCTCTTTTTTTCATCGTTTTCTAATTAAATCTTATCATAGTGAAATTCGTGCTGCAACATTGTACATAGTACAAGGAAATTCCACCCTAGCTATACATCAGCATAGCAATTTTATTAATAAAATTTTACCTATAAAATAAATTACCGAGGGAGTTACTTGACTAGTTATATGTATCAAAGATTAAAAAATACTTGATCTAATCTTATAAGAGAAAGTTGGGATAAGGAATCATCAGGTTCTAATCCGGACAAAAATCTTCTGCAAAAAGTTAATATTTATCAAAGATTGTCGACGAGTGTTTGGGCCTTATCGGTGGGTGGGGGAGGAAGATCGTAGACCTTCTGGAAGGTTGACATTAAATTAAGGGCACTTTAATATATGTGATCTCGTGAACGATCCACTTTATGGGTGATTACCGATATTTATGAATCATCAATCTTGGACGGATTCTCTCAAATCTTTTCGAGGGATTCGGAATTCTATCCAAGACATTAATTAAAGATTAAATAAAGAATATTTTTTTGAAGGATAAATAAAGACTAATTGGAGGTGGCGTACATGGGACCAAGTCAAAATAAAAGATTATGGAATGTGCATAAATAACAGCATGGCATTAATTATTATTTTATATTCTTGGAAGAGCATGACTTGATTGAGAGAGAGTTGAACAAAATTCTAACCGAATAACATTTACATCAACCATGAGAGTTACATCATTAATCAAAATTCGAAAATTTATGAACACGGTAATACTAAATAGGTATTATCCCGTATCTATGATGTATCTTTTTTTGGTAGATTATTTTGGTGGAATATAACAATTTATTTATATTTAAAAAATAAATGAAAAAACTAATTTAAACATTTTCGAATATTAACCGGCTTGAATTTGTATTAATCATGTTGAATATTTTTCCTGATAATTGATGATACCGTTCCACATCTTCCGTTTCTTTCGTCATTTTTTGAAATGTCTCAAAAATAATTAATAAACATTTAACACTTATTAAAATTTAGAACTTGATTAAGATTTACTACGATACTTTTATGGGCAAATTACCCTCACATCCCTGAGGTTTGGTCACCCTCCCCCTAGGGTCCCTGACTTTTGGAAAAAGATTGTCTCGTCCCTAAGTTTTGGTGATAATAGACTCTCGGGTCCCCGGCTGACGTCATCGGTTCTTTTTTTCATTTTTGGTCATGGAATTGACCAAAATACCATTAAACAAAAAATAAAATTTTTTACCTTCTTCAACCTTTAACCCCCTCCTCCTCCCGCTCTCGCTCCCCCCCTCCAAATGAAGAGCATAGGCAAGCAAAAGAGAGCGCAATCATAATAGACATGCCGGGCAAAATCACAGCACAGAAATTAAAACGGGCCATGTTCCTCAACGAAAAAAAGGCACATGATAGGAACTAGGGGCCTAATTGAGAAAGCTCTGACATCGGCAAGCCCATTGAGAAGCAACCAATCAAGTACATAGCTTCGTACGAGGATTCGCTAACAATTCGCATTTCTAATGGGCAACGACACAAAAGTAGAAAATGTCAAAACCAAGTATCTATCCGTACTAAGCAAGAACTTGCTAAGGGAGAATGGATCCCCCTACTGCTGCTATTCACATCACCGTCCAATTACTCTCGTACTAAACAAACACAGAGAACCGATATTATGTTATACACAAAACAGAAAAGAGAAGTCCAACCAGCTAGCTACAAAGAAGAGGAAAACTTGATAAATTGCCACATAATAACCATAACAGCCCACAAAATAAACTGGAAATTACCACTCGGAGTTGCCCTTGAGGAGGGCGTGGGGTTACCACTCGGAGGAAACCAGATGAAACTTCGACGGGCTTTGTCGATTTCATTGGCTTCGAATTGGTCTCCCCGTAGATCGGCTCCGATGAAGAAGTTGGAAGCAGAGAATCGGGAACTCAAGAACCAGCTGGATTGGGTTTTAAACCAGCTGGAGGGGGGGAGCGGGAGCGGGGGGAGCGGGGGGAGCGGGAGGGAGGGAGAGGGAGCGGGGAGATCTCGAGCGGGAGGGGGAGCGGGAGCGGGAGCGGGAGCGGGAGGGGGAGGGGGTAAAAGGTTGAAGAAGGTAAAAAAATTTATTTTTTGTTTAAGGGTATTTTGGTCATTTCCATGACCAAAAATAAAAAAAATAGCCGATGACGTCAGCCGGGGACCCGAGAGTCTATTATCATCAAAACTTAGGGACGGAACAATCTTTTTCCAAAAGTCAGGGACCCTAGGGGGAAGGTGACCAAACCTCAGGGATGTGAGAGTAATTTACCCTACTTTTATTAATAGATATAAATATTTGTTGGTTTCTTTTATCATTTTCTATATGACACGTTTGTATTGTGTAGGTACATGAATCCACAATTTCGGTATGCATATCCTATGGGCCGGGTCCAACCCGTATACCGTAAATCTAATGTATGTTTTTTTTTACTGTATTTGGGGTAGTTATGAGTATATGTCCATCTACAAGCAGGCATGGCAATGGGTATGGTAAGGTATGATATTAGTAGGACCTTATTTATACCCTAATTTTTTTAGTTTGACCCATACCCTATCATCGACCCTACAAATTTTTTATTGTTAGATTTATACCCTACCCTCCTGGAGGCCCAGGGTCTGCAGGGTCCAACCCTTTAACATTCTGCATTTTGATAATGTTTAATCGAAAGTTAGTTTTTTATATAAAATTAATAAATTCAAGTCATCTACTACGTCACACATCAACATTCAATAGAAAATTAATGAAACATAAAATTTTGTAATTTAATTTCAATAGTACAAATTTTTTATTTTCGAGTTTGAAGTACATAAATAATTCAACAAAAAAATATATAGAATGTCAGCTTCTAGTGATCCGTCATTCACCACATCTTTTAAGCTGGTTGTGTAATAACATAATAAATATATTAAAGTTAACCATAAAGTATATTATATATATTATTAATAGGGTCTAACTATGGTCTAATTAGGGTAGAGTCTAAAGTAGAGTAAAAATGTAAGGGTAGGGTCCGACCCACGTGGTCTAACTATGGATTCATACCATACCCTAGACCCTACTTCTAAACATGGACCCATACCCATACCATACCCTAAACCCAGTCAAAGTCAACATACCCTAGACCCGTAGGGTAAGGGTAGGGTCCGACCCTCAGGGTATGGGTATTTCTGACATGCCTATCTAAAAGTAGGATTTAGGGTAAGGTATGAATCTGTTTGCTCTTTCACATTATTTCAGACCCTACTCTTATTAGTGTTGTTGTCGGAGGGTTCGGTGTACTTGATTAGGATTTACTGCAGTCGAGGCAAGTGTTGGACACTTTCTCCGTAAGACGAGATTGCCCCGTATATTTCAGTGCGGTACGGGCTACGGCAATCATCCCCAAGATACAACGACTGTTCGGGCGTTTTCAAGAATGTTGCACACGTATCTCGAAACTTTCGGGCAAACTCTTATATACCCAGAACTTTCGGACGGACTTTTGTAAGTGAAGAACGGGGGAGAGGAGAAGACAACAATGTTTATGGAATGCACTTGTTGCTGGGATGAGTGATATGGCAAGGGGGCAGGCCTATTTATAGGCTGGAGGAGGCAGGGAAGCAGCCACCCCGAAAGGACGCGTCCGTTGGCCAGCAGGCAGGCTGGCTGCGCTCGTGGCTCTTCGGTGGCCATCCTGGATAGGACAACGCTCACACTCCTTCGCGAGGGATCTCGCAACCTTTCGGCCTTCTGGATATTTTCGGGATGTTTCAGCCCTTCGTGTCTCTTCGATGGCCATCCTAGAAGGCGCTCGCAGCCCCTTGTCACTTCGATAGCTGCGCAGCTCTCTCCGGACTCGGGCAAAATACTTAAGGCTCCTCCAGCTCCTCGCGACGATGCGCACGTGCAAAGTGCCAAGTGCGCCATAAAGTTCCCATTGTGACCTGCGTCCAATGCGCCATGCGCACACGCACGTGCACATGCGCGTGCGCATGCGCGTGTACGAGTGCGAGCGCGTGTACGAGTGCGAGCGCGTGCACGAGTGCGAGTGCGTGCACGTGTGCGTACTCGTGCTCGTGCTCATGCTCGGATGGTGCTACGCACCATCTTCGTCGCAGTCCGAGTTGGCTTTCCTTCGAGTTGGTCAACTTATTTCCTAGTCAACAAGGAGTTTCTCCTTATAAACTAGGACATGTTGGTGCCACTTTCCAATATGGGATTGCACTTTTCATTTTCCTTTGGGCCTCCCACTTTGGGCTTATTCACAAATTCAACAATCCCCCACACGAATGATGATCAATGCATGCAGACTCTAATCGAAAGTTCTGACGTGTTATTATTGCATCGAGACAGGTAGCTTGTGGCTTTGAACCTTCTCTAGTAATATGTTATCGAATTTACTCGCTGCTTGGTGAACGTGATGTCTTGAACCGTCAGCTTTTGGCGTAAACCAAGCGATAACATTTACACAATAATAACTCTAGTATATTTGGGTTCTCACGTTGTGTCTGTTTCGGTCATGGACCGTATCTTAGATTCATAAGTATTTTTCCCATTTGAAGCGGCCTCAGTTCACACTTACATAGGTGATCTCCTATCAGGAGTATCCTGCCATACCCCACCTTTATCAAGGTATAGGAATCATTAAAAGCATAATGCTTAACCTTACCACACCTCTGCAGGTTAATATCTGGGCAGTTTCTGAGAATGAGATAGGTTCCAGGTGATTAACTGAACCCTCCATAACTTAGTTGTCTCATTGAACCAAGTTTGTGGGATCTCCACTCAGCTTCTTCCCCAGTTTTGTCTAGTACTATAAACTCTGACTCCATGGTGGATCGAGCTATGCATGTTTGTTTAGAGGACTTCCAAGACACAGCTCCTCCTCCTATGGTAAACACGTATCCACTCGTAGATTTGGAGTCCTTGGTGTCTGATATCCAGTTTGCGTCACTGTATCCTTCTAATACAGCTGGATATTTAGCATAATGTATGCCATAGTTTATGGTATGTTTTAAATATCGTAAAACCCTTTCCAGAGCTAGACAGTGATCCTTCCCTAGATTACTTGTGAATCTACTAAGCTTACTAACTGAGTACGCAATATCGGGACGTGTGCAGTTTGTTAAATACATCAAACTCCCGATAATTTGTGCATACTTCAGTTGAGATACTGGGTCCCCTCGATTCTTGGCTAAGTGTAGATTCAAATCTACTGGAGTCTTAACCAGAGGTTTGTCAAAAGCTTCAAATTTCTTGAGCACGCTTTCCACGTAGTGGGATTGCGTCAAGATAATTTCGTCAGCTTTCCTAGAGATTTTTATTCCTAGTATGACGTCTGCCAAACCCATATCTTTCATGTCAAAGTGGTTCTTTAACATGTTCTTAGTTTTCACAATAACCTCTTTATTGCTTCCCATAATTAGTAAGTCATCTACGTAGAGACATACAATTACGTAAGCTTTATGTGTGCCCTTAATGTAAACACATTTATCGCACTCATTGATCTTAAATCCATTCGATAGCATTGTTCTGTCAAATTTCTTGTGCCACTATTTCGGCGCTTGTTTTAGCCCGTATAGTGACTTGACTAGCCGACACACTTTATTAAACCCTTCAGATTGCTCCATGTATATCTCCTCTTCCAGTTCTCCATTTAGGAAAGCTATTTTTACGTCTATTTGGTGGATCTCGAGGTTATAGAGTACTGCAACAGCTATGAGTACTCTAATTGATGTGATTCTTGTGACTGGTGAATACGTGTCAAAGAAATCATGTCCCTCCTTCTGTTTGAACCCCTTAGCTACCAATCGAGCTTTGTATTTGTCGATTGATCCATCATCTTTGTATTTCCTTTTTAGGATCCACCTGCATCCTAAAGGTTTGCAGCCCGGTGGGAGATCCACGATTTCCCATGTGTGGTTTTGCATAATGGATTCTATCTCACTATTGATAGCTTCCTTCCAGAGAAGAGCATCTGGACTGGACAATGCCTCTTGGATTGTCCTGGGTTCATCTTCTAACGCATAGGTTAGATAATCCAGACCAAAGAATTTGGTTACCTTCGTCCGTTTACTGCGTCTAGGTTCATCATCTTCATGATTTGACCCTTGCGTAGTCTCGTGAGCCTTTTCCTTTGGACTTCCATCCTTTCTTTCCTTATTAGGAAAGCTATTCTCAAATAATGTTGTGTTCCTTGATTCTATGACCATTCCCGTATTTATCTCAGGATTTTCAGATTGATGCACCAAAAATTGATAAGCATTAATATTTTGCGCATATCCGATAAAGATGCAATTAATGGTCTTGGGTCCTATTCTCACCTGCTTAGGCTTATGTACTTCGACCTTTGCTAGGCACCCCCACACTTTAAGGTAACCGTAGGAAGGCTTCCTTCCTTTCCATAGTTCATATGGGGTTTTATCCCTTTACTTGTGTGACAATTTGTTTAGAATGTGGTTAGCTGAGAGCACAGCTTTCCTCCACATATTCTGGGGTAAGCCCGAGCTAATTAACATAGCGTTCATCATCTCCTTAAGAGTTCGATTTTTACGTTCAGCTACGCCATTCGATTGAGGTGAGTATGGAGCAGTCGTCTGATGAATAATGCCATGTTCTTGACAGAGTTCATCAAACGGAGCTACATATTCTCCCCCTCGATCACTACTGATCATTTTGATTTTCACGCTGAGTTGATTTTCAACCTCATTCTTATATCTTTTAAAGGCATCAAGAGCTTCGTCTTTGCCCTTTAGGAGATATACGTAATAGTATCTCGTACAATCATCGATAAACGTGATGAAGTATTTCTTCCCGCCTTTAGTTTACAAGTATTTCATAACGCAAGTGTCCGTATGAATTAACTCTAAAAGCGTAGTACTTCTTTCCACCGAATGGAAAGGTGCTTTGGTCATTTTAGCCTCCACACATACTTCATATTTATCGGATGGGTTGAACTCTAGATTCGGTAATAAATTTAAACTTACTAACTTTCTTAGCGAGTTTAAATTTACGTGTCCTAATCTACCATGCCATAAATTAGAACACTCGGCCAAGTAAGAAGAAGCGTTAACTTTATTTTCACCGTTAAAGGTGCGATGTACAGTTATTACATTCATCTTAAACAGCCCCTTTTCTAGATAACCCTTTCCTATGAATTGACCCACTTTGGTCAGTACAAATTTATCAGCCTCAAATACAAGCTTAAGACCGGCTTTGCTTAACAGTGAGGCAGAAACTAAGTTCTTACGGATGTCCGGGACATGCAGCACATCCTTGAGGGTCAGCTCCTTTCCCGAGGTCAGCTTCAGGACCACCTTACCCAGACCGACGATCTTGGATATTGTGGAGTTTTCCATGAACATCTTTCGGCCGGTGATCGGGATATAGTTCAAGAACATCTTCTTGTCCGAGCAGACGTGGTGGGTAGCTCCTGTGTCCACGAACCACTCTCTCGAATTGTCCACCAGGTTGGCTTCAAACACCATGGCTGACAGATCCAATTCGGACAAGTCTTCAGCCAGGTTAGCCTTTCCTTGGTCGTCCTTCTTCGGCTGGCGACAGTCCTTAGCCATGTGGCCGGGTTTGCCGCAGTTGTAGCAGTCGCCCTTGATCTTCTTATTCTTTTTCTTCTTGGGCTCTTACTTCTCCTGCTTATCCTCAGACTTCTTCCTCTTTTTGCCACCTTTTCCCTCAGCGAGGTGCACGGTGGTCTCAAAGTTGGCCTTGCCTTGCTTGACTTCGGACTTTCGGTTGTCTTCTTCGATCCTAAGTCTTACTATCAAGTCTTTTAGGCCCATGTCCTTCCTCTTATGCTTGAGGTAGCTCTTGAAGTCCTTCCAGAGCGGGGGGAGCTTTTTGATCATCGCAGCTACTTGGAAGGACTCGCTGAGTTGCATCCTTTCGGCTTGGATCTCGTGAAGGATCAGCTGCAACTCCTGCACTTAGTCGATGACCTTCTTGGAGTCCACCATCTTGAAGTCGAGGAATCGTCCAACGATAAATTTCTTCATCCCGGCATCCTCCATTTTGTACTTCTTCTCGAGTGAACTCCACAGCTCCTTAGCGGTCTTAGCTACCGCGTAGACATTGTAGAGCGTGTCGTCTAGTCCATTCAGGACGTAGTTCTGGAACAGGAAGTCGCTGTGACTCCACGCTTCGAGAGCGTTGATCTTCTGTTGATCCGTCTCATTTTCTGCTATCTTCGGTACTTCCTCTTTCAGGAACCGAACTAGGTTGAGCGTGGTCAGATAGAACGTCATCTTCTGTTGCCACCTCTTGAACTCGGTACCGTTAAACTTGGCCGACCTTTCAGCGTGGACAGTTCCCGGGACCGCTGGCATTGGTACGGTGCTTGACGATGCCATCTTCAAGTACACGATCTCGTCTTACGATTGTTGTTGTCAGAGGGTTCGGTGTACTTAATTAGGATCTACTACAGTCGAGGCAAGTGTTGGACACTTTCTACTGCAGTACGGGCTACAGCAATCGTCCCCAAGATACAACGACTGTTCGGGCATTTTCAAGAACATTGCACACGTATCTCGAAACTTTCGGGCGAACCCTTATATACCCAGAACTTTCGGATGGACTTTTGTAAGTGAAGAACGGGGGAGAGGAGAAGACAACAATGCTTATGGAATGCACTTGTTGCTGGGATGAGTGATATGGCAAAGGGGCAGGCCTATTTATAAGCTGGAGGAGGCAGGGAAGCAGCCACCCCGAAGGGACGCGTCCGTTGGCCAGCAGGCAGGCTGCGCTCGTGGCTCTTTGGTGGCCATCTTGGACAGGCCAACGCTCGTACTCCTTCGCGAGGGATCTCGCAACCTTTCGGCCTTTTGGAAATTTCTGGGATATTTCAGCCCTTCGTGCCTCTTCGGTGGCCATCTTGGAAGGCGCTCGCAGCCCCTCGTCACTTCGGTAGCTGCGCAGCTCTCTCCAGACTCGGGCAAAATACTTAAGGCTCCTCCAGACGATGCGCACGTGCGAAGTGCCAAGTGCGCCACAAAGCACCCAATGCGCCATGCACACTTGCGCACGCGTGCTCGTGCTCGGATGGTGCTGCGCACCATCCTCGTCGCGGTCCGAGTTGGCTTTCCTTCCAGGTGGTCAACTTATTTCCTAGTCAACAAGGAGTTTCTCCTTATAAACTAGGAAATGTTGGTGCCACTTTCCAATATGAGATTGCACTTTCCATTTCTCTTTGGGCCTCCCACTTTGGGCCTTTCCACTTTGGGCTTATTCACAAATCCAACAATTAGACCCTATCTTAATTAGACCCTAATAAAATACTGACTAGACCCTAGTTAGATCATAATGAGATCACAATTAACCATATCCGACAATTATACTATGACGTGGTAAGTGAATATCAATTGCTTAGAATGGATAAAAGTGAATTAGATGCGTGCAGTGTTCTATGTTCCGAAATAACTGTGTACATTCTACAATTATCTAATTTTTTATTATCTATTGTATTTTGCATTTATGGAGTGTCTTATAACTAGTCTAAAAAATAATGTATATCCGTCACTATTGACAATACATAGTTTTAATAGACAAGACATTATTTATATAGATTTATAAGTAGAAATTGGCAATGCAAATAATCAAAGAATTGACCGAGCTAGCTGAGGCATACAAATAGATAAAAAGGAGTAGTGCAAATATAGCAATATGTGGAGGATCGGGTACCGGCTACCGTAGTCAAAATCTTGGGGCTCTGTGCAAGAAAATTATTTAAATAAATGTCTAGGCAGGTACCGGGAGATGGTGACTTCCCATAACCCAACATTTAATAAACCTACTTTAACATTTAATAATTATTTTTTAAAACGACATTTAATATTTGTTTTTTAACCAATTCTCTGCCATTCTATTTTTTTTTGAAGGGGGTCTCTTTCTTTTTACGTATGGCATCGCTACTTCTTTTGCAGTATTCACTAATTCGAAACTGAATTTATTTTGATTCTGACATTTTTAGGATGCCCCTCTTAATAATCAATGAATGGTAAGTGTTTTTTCTTGTGTGGATCCTATTTTAGTGGAAATTTAATGAGTCGATCAACATACACGTCTTACTTTACCATGTTGACTAATCAAGATTTGAACCAGATATAACTTTTGAAAGTTTGTTAAATTCACTCAAGAATAATTAAACACTATTATATTTTTTGAAAACTTGAACTCAAAATATAATTAAACTAAAATAATACATGCAATAGTTGATCTAATTAACTGTGGGTGAGCCCTCAAAAAATAATTGTAGGTTTTTATTTTGGGCAAATTATCCTTAGATTATTGGATTATAGTTTTATCACTCGCATATCCCTATGTTTCGAAAATAGTGTATGAGGTCCCTCCTTTTTAAGAAATATTGGTCTGAGGTCCCTAGTCACCGGATCAGAGATTTTCTCTAGCAGAGAGCCATCTGAAAAGACAAAAATACTCCTATGAATAAAAAATAAATAAAGTATTCATCTTCAACCTTGGAACCACCTTTGAACATAAAAAACACAACACCAAATTAAAAACTCGATCAATTGAACAAACACAGTATTAAAAACTCGATCAATTGAACAAACACAGTACTAGCATTACACTCAAAATTAATTGAACCCAGGAAGGGCCACCAAACACAGTCCCTCTCCAAGGCCATCTCGCAGTCCCTCTCCATGGTTACCAATGGGCCCGAGCTCTGGGAGGGCCACCACACATCACAGACAGAGGTTATGCGCGTGGCGACCCAAACCCACAACCCAGACCGGGGCAGTTATGGCTTGGAGGACGGCGGCCGGGTCTAGGGTGGGGCGGTTGTCGTCGTGGCGGGGAAGGACAGAGAGCCGAAGTGGCAACCCAAACCCACAACCTAGAAACCCCTCCACCGCTGACCTAGGAGCGCCTTCGTCGTACGCCCGTCCACCGCTCCTCTGAAACCCCTCCGCTGCCTTTACCAACACACAACCCAGAAAGATGTGAAGGTACTCGACGAGTGCAGCGTCGATTCACCGCTCCTTCGAAACCCCTCCACTGCTGACCTAGAAGCGTCTTCGTCGAACAAGACCGTCACTCTTGAACCCAGTTCCACAGTTTAATTAGTTAATTATCAACCTAGAACATGAGGGATGAAGCCCAGAAACATGTTAAAGATGTGAACTGTGGAAGATGGGTCGCAAAGGATGGTGATTTTGCTTCTAATTTGGTATTTGTTGGTTGATTGATTACATATGAGTTTCTAAGTTGGGATGAATTCATGGGTTCGAGTGTTCTTGGGATGAATTTCTAATTACGGATGAATTTTGCTTAAGTTTTGACCAGAGGAGTATTTTTGTCTTTCCATATGGCTCTCCGCCGGAGGAAATCTCTGATCCGGTGACCAAAAACCTCATACCAATATTTCTTAAAAAGGAAAGACCTCATACACTATTTCCAAAATACAGGAACCTACGAATGATAAAACTATATTCCAAAAAATTGAGGGTAATTTGTCCTTTTATTTTTCCGCTCATTTTCGCTTTTTGGAGCTTCCAAACGTATCCTAGAAGCAACCTTAGTCAAACAGTCTAACAACCAAAAGCACTTTCCTCCGTCACTTCTCCAATGTTGTGTCTTTGTTTTGTTGACGCCGGTACCCACTAACAGCTATTAGTGGACGGAGAATCCATAAACTATTGTTTGAAAAAAATTCCGTATTATCTTGAAAGATTGGATATATATATATATATAGTAACGTAGGGTCCATGATGACTGCGATGCTTCTGGCATATTCATGAGCTCACTTCATCATGGGGCTAATTGAAAATATTATATTTGTTTTGTTCATCGTTGAAGAAAATTGTTATTTTCTGAATGAGTAAATTGAAAAAAATTGGTTAATTGAGATATAATTGGAGGAACACAGATGCAATATCTCTCTCCTTTTCCTATTAAAGAAACTAAATATCCAACATATAACATGATCGTGCAGTTATTTGTTACATTATCTGTATTATGTCCAGTCAAATTTCTTATATAGAAATTTCATGTATATTCAATATATAATTTATATCTTAACTTGAATTTTACATTTTTATTGCAATATAAAATTATGATTTGTCCATTTGAATGAGTATCATTGTCGAATACACGATTTTGGATTTCCGGAATAATATGCCTCAAAGATTTTTTTCAAAATTTTTTGGAAAATCTCAGCACCGAATATTTCGCTATTTTATCAAAAACAAATCGAAATAGGAAAAAAATAAAGGCACGTGTCGGGTGATGTAATACCATCAATGGGAACAAGGACCGTACACGCGCATCGTGGCGGTGGATTTGTAGGGCCCACGTGGACCCTACAAATGGAGAAGGACCACGTGTGGGATAATGAAAGGGCAGTACTCTAAGGGCACTTTAAAATGTGTTGTTTCTTTGCATCGATGTTAGGGGGGAAGGACGAGACAGTGGGCCGTGTATTATGCCCTAATTTGGTCTCGTAATTACAGGCTAACAACGTGGATTACGCCATTAAATCTTCTTTTAATTCGGATCTTTCCTTTGTTTTTCTTGTCCCTTGCACTTGTCTTTTCCCTTTCATCATCACCTCGTCAGCTCATGGTTTGTGTCCGTTGTTATGATACACGATGGAATTAATGGGTTTTGTAATGCTCCGTGATTTGTCCGACTGTTTCTATAGAATAACATAGATCTTTTTTAGCGTATTTTGTACTCACACGAATCCCATAAAAATTTTCGCGTTTAAGCATTCCATATAGTACATATCATTTACGGTGTATTACAGATTTTCTATAACATGTACCTTGTGACCTCACCCATCTGGTATCCTAAAACTTTCTAGGATGATTGATCCAAGTAGTCGGGTATAAGTTTTAAAGTGAGGCACAATTATTTTGTATTCCAAATGATACGAAGTTAACATTTTAATTAATTTTGAATAATTCTCTAATTTAACCGGGACTCTGGCATAGAACGCAGTGAATGCCGTCGAATCGCAGCTCAATTGACGTAGAAAATTCTCCGATTTAATGTTGCCCACGTAATAAAATAGAAGAAGAAACCGAATAATTGAGAGCATACACAAGGTCAGTTAGATATAGACGCGAATTATGTCAGCGTGCAATCCCAATAGGCATAGAAATTGAGTGTCTCCGAGTGGCTCCACCAATCCACTCGTGAATCAATCAACTTTCCCAGCCGAAGAGAAACTACGTTGCTATTGCTCTCCAGTCTCCTCTTTTAGATTATCACTTTTTTAAAGAGTGATCTTGTTTGTTTTTTAGGGTAGAAAATTTATCTATTCAAATTTTAAATTTTTATTTGATATAAATATTTTAACATAGATAAAACTCATCAAATTTTTATCTGATGCTCGTGAGTTGTATATAAAAATTCAAACATCTTCATCTACGATCAACCTCCTTATTTTCTGTGTAATATGGCCCTAAAGAAACAAAAAGCAGCCGTAGTCACCGTTTATTGGCAAAGCATTTGCCCATAGATAATCCCATCGGATCGCTTTTCGGTGGGAACCCTTTTCACGTTCTGGTTCCTTGATTTCTGACAAGTTGCTGTTTGGTATTCAGATTAAAGTATTCTGCTCACACCTCCACTTGGCTATTCGTAGGCTGGTACGTAGCACTTTTGACTAGGAAATATTAATTTCAAATTTAATCATGGTAGTAACGTACATTGTATGTATAAGAAATTTTAATTGTATACTGATTATTATTTTTCCGGAATAATGTATGCTGATATTGTCACGACTCGATAATAGAAGTGACAAATGCCCGAGGAGTGAACACCTCGTACGACACCAAAATTATTATAGAGAAAACAAAACTCAAATACTCGAATATAAATAACCATTATTTAAATGCGAAATCCAATATTGGTTTAAATACATCCGAAATCAAAATGAAACATGGTTCCGATAATTTATTGAAAATCATAATGATGCATGCAGATCCTTCTACGACTCTTACTCTCGATCTGAAATCCCATGGTATGAAAAACACACACAAAACTGGTGGTGAGTCGTAAACTCAATAAGTGGATCACAACAAAGAAGAATCAATATAGATCACAACTGAAACGAAATTCAGAGCAGAGACCGAGATTAGCCATCTAGAACAATAACAAAATAGAGCTCCGGAGTCCACATAAGTCATGACGGGATTCTCATGGGGCACATATAGATACCCCCCGTTCCCGCAGAGCGGGCCCAGAAGACGGAAGAGTATCCCTTCCACGAGTCCAGATAGTTCACACGCTCCCTGTCCATTTGATCACACACACCTCAGGTTACCCAGTATCCTTTTAAGCGGTGTGCGTAAACTACGAGGCCCAGAAAGGCATGGGACAATCCCGCATGTTAGAACAGAAAAACGGAACATACTCCCAATACAGAAATCATATGAATTATCAAATAATCTGAAAGTTTCTGTATTTACTTAATAGATTGACTTGTCTTACATTGTTTACCAGCTAGGACTTATATACAGAGAAGCTACAACGGCTAGAAGAGCCACACTAGGAAATAACTTGCTACAAATGGTATGTACATTATTGTGTTGTAGACAACCAAGCGCCTTACTTCATGCTAATCAAGCTCCGTGATTCCTGGAAGTAATGGCTAGTATCCAACTGTCAGAATCTTCACAAGATGTAGGAGATCAAGAGGTGCCATCTGGTTGAACTAGGAATCACGGCTAAAAGAGCCACACTAGGAAAGAACCTGCTACAAATGGTATGTACATTATTGTGCTGCAGACAACCAAGTGCCTTACTTCATGCTAATCAAGCTCTGTGATTCCTGGAAGTAACGGCTAGTATCCAACTGTCAGAATCTTCACAAGATGTAGGAGATCAAGAGGTGCCAGCTGGTTGAACCATAACTCGCAGGATTTGGGAAAGATTGAGCTGCAGAATTATGTAGCAATCAGCTGTAGAATTCTATAGTTGTTCATCTGCAACCCAGAAGCTTGGTTCTTCACCTACAACTGGCATGATTCCTCTAATCTTCTCACCTCATAACCAACAATCCCCCTCACGTTAGGGGTGAATACATATTAATCATCCCTAACTTGCTAAGGATAAAATTGAATCGGGACGGTTGTAGTGCCTTGATAAATACGTCTGCCAGTTGGAGTTGAGTGTTCACGTATAGAGTGCGAATATCTTTAGATTGAACCTTCTCTCGAACATAGTGGCAATCCACTTCTATATGTTTTGTTCTCTCGTGGAAGACATGATTGGCTGCAATGTAGATTACTGACTGATTATCACAATAGAGATCCATGCTTCCTGATACTGGATATCCAAGATCATGTAAGAGATTTTTGACCCATATTAGTTCGCTTGTGGTGTCCGCCATTGCTCTGTATTCTGACTCGGCACTTGACCTTGAGCACACATTTGCTTCTTGCTTTTCCAGACCACCAGATTTCCTCCTACAAAAACACACATACCAGTAGTTGATCTTCTGTCATCCACATCTCATGCATAACCAGCATTAGTGTACCCTTGAACATTCAAGTGTCCATTATTTCTGATTAGCAGGCCCTTGCCAGAAGTTAATTTCAAGTATTGCAAAATTCTATCAGTTAAAGCAATGTGACAAGTTTTTGGATTATGCATAGCTTGACTTACTAAACTCACAGCATAGGTAATATCAGGACTGGCGATTGTCAAATAAGTTAACTTTCCTACCAATCTTTGGAACTGACCTACATCTTCAAGAGTTTCACCTTCAAGTGCAGATAATTTTGTACCATACTGGACTGGACTACTCATAGATTTAGCATCAAGTTTCTTAACCTCTTTTAGTAGATCAAGTACGTACTTCCTTTGAGAAAGGAGAACACTCTTGTCAGAATATGCTAGTTCTATGCCCAGAAAGTACTTTAGCTTTCCTAGGTCCTTAATGTCAAACTTAATCTTTAGAGCTTGCTTGAGACTGTTGATGGCATGAATATTACTACCTGTAATGAAGATATCATCTACATAGATGCATATTCCACCAAAAAAAATCTACATAGATGCATATAATGACCTTACCTTGTTGGTTGTCTTTAGTGAACAATGAATGGTCTTGTGTGCTCTTTTTAAATCCAAAACTTAACAATTCTCTACTTAACCTGTGATACCAGGCTCTTGGGGATTGCTTTAGGCCATAAATGGGCTTCTTGAGCTTACATACAAGACCTATTTTTTTTGAGTTTGTGACATGCAGAAAGATGCATATATATTTCTTCTTCTAGGTCTCTTTGAATGAAAGTATTTTTTACATCCATTTGGTACATAGGCCAAGATTTATTTACAGCAACACTTATCAGAATCCTTATGGTGTTCATCTTAGCTACGGGAGCAAAGATTTCATGCTAATCTATTCCTTGAACTTGTGTGTAGCCTTTTGCAACTAGTCTTGCCTTATACCTTTCTATTGTGCCATTACTATTGAATTTAATCTTAAAGATCCACTTACATCCTACATGTTTCTTATTCTTTGGTAGTTTAGCTACCTCCCAGGTTTGGTTCTTGGCAAGAGCATCTAGTTCTTCCTTTATAGCTTGTCTCCAAACTAACAATTTGTTATCTTCCGATCTAATCTATTTTGCTAACTACGATGACTTACAGAGATCGAGTTATAACACATATACTTATAAATGGGATAGAGTTTGGATCTGGATACCTTGTAGTCTCCAAGTTTAGTAGGGGGTTTATGTATTCTTACTGATCTTCTGAGGTTGTCCACCTCTGTGCTTAACTCCCTTGATGAGTTTCTGCTACTTGGACTCTCAATTATGTTGTTGATTTCTCATTGAGTTTGACTTTCTTCGCTTGTAGCTTGTGGTTGCTCTTCTTCTTCAAATTGTGTTGGTGGACCATAGCAACTACCCTGTTCAGGATTAAGATCACCATCATTAGAGATCATATTTTGTGTATGTGAAACATTACCTGGCAAGATTGATTATTTCTTTTGTAGGTTTGTGGCTCCTTGGTCTTCAATGCTTATGATCTCCTTGTTGACTTGGTCATTTTTTGCTATATGCTCCCCCTGAAATTCAGAATCCTTTCTCACGGATAGATTGTCAGCATAATAGAGACATTTTCTAGGAATTAAACATCTCTATATACAAACCTCTGCTTTTTTTTGGGATTGAAACACTAGTATCCCTTAGAGACAGTTGAGTATCCTAGAAACATGTATCTTTCAGATCTAGGATCCAACTTATCTCTTTTCTGAGTTGGTATATATACATAACACACACAACCAAATGTTCTCAGGTGGGAGATGTTAATTGGTTTCTTTAGAAGAACTTCTAGAGGAGACTTGAACTCTATGACCTTGCTTGGTATTCTATTGATCAGGTAGTATACCGTGAGGACTGTGTCTGACCAATAACCTCTAGGGATATGCATTTGTAAGCTAATAGCTCGTGCAACCTCAAGGAGGTGCCTATTTTACCTCTCTGCCACTCCATTCTGCTGAGGAGTGTAAGTGCATGAGCTTTGGTGAATTATGCCTGAGTTTTTAATCTCTGTGATGAATCCCTTAGAGTATTCCGTGCCATTATCAGTTCTAAACACCTTTATACTTTTATTAAGTGTGTTTTTATCATGTTCTTGAATTCTTGAAATACTTTAGGCACTTCAGTTTTATGTCTTAGAAGATATAACCATGTAATTCTGGAATGATGATCAATAAAACTGATAAAGTACTTGAATCCATCACGAGATATCTGAGGGGCAGTCCATAAATCATAATACATGAGATCAAACAGTTCTTTATAGCTAGTAGAAGATATTTGAAATGGTAATCTGCTATACTTAGCCAGTTTGCAGCTTACACAATTATTTTCTTCCAAATTTAGCATAGGGTCAACATGTTTGAGTATATTATTAGCAGGATGGCCTAATCTAAGATGCCAGAGCTTGCTTATTTCTTCTGAATCCTTTCTGCTTATTAGGGCCACTGAGTTTTCTTCATGGATGTAGAGCCCATTTCTTTGAATCCCTTTACCAATCTGCTTCTGGGTTTTCATGTCCTGAAAAATAACTTGGTCAGGGTCAAATATGGCTCTACATTAAAGTTGCTTAGTGAGTTTACTTATTGACATCAATTTAGTTGTAAATTTAGGCACAAGAAGGACTTCAGTTGCTTTATTTTTTATGAACTCTTTAGATCCTATGCCAGTAATAGAAATGCTAGAACCATCAGCTACTTTAACTCCTGCTCCTAGTTCAACTTTTCTCAGATTATGTATGTCATTAGGGTCATAAGTCATGTAATGATTAGCTCCTGAATCTATGATCCACTTAGAATGGTTATGATTAATTGCAAAGCATGATATGTATTTAGAAGTACCTGGTATATGTGTTGATGGTCCTGATTCAGAATTGGATGTAGTCCCCATACCACCAAGTCCCTTGCTCATGTGGTGTAGCAGTTGGTTGGCTAGGAGCTCAATTGGTGATAACTTTGGTCCTCCATCAGTGTTGGTAGCAGCATGAGCGTGTGTACTTTGTCTCTCTTCAGGACCTGCATATGATTTTTCTTTTGTATTCCTCAGGTGAGGATACATGAACCAACACCTATCTTTGGTGTGGCCTATTTTCTTACAATTATCACAGAAAAATTATGACCTATTGCCAGTATTTTGGAATCCACCTCTGCCTCTAGCATTATTCTTGAAGGATAGTTTCTCTCTCGAATCATTCTTAACATAGCAGGCACTAGTTTCAAAATTTTCATAAGCTTTTTCTTTGGTGGTAGACATGATTTTTCTCCTGGTTTCTTCTTGCTGAATCTTAGAACATATGTTATCTAAAGAGGGCAGATCTGAACTAATTAGAAGCTGGGATTGGACTGATTCAAATTCAGTTTTGATTCCAGACAATATTTTAAAGATCCTATCTTGTTCTAGTCTGTTCTGCATTACAACCATGTCTGATGTGGGAGGTCTATAAAGGGCTAGCTCATCCCACATCACTTTGAGTTTACCTAAGTACTATGTGAAAGGCTTGTCACCTTGCTTGATTTCAGAAATGCTCTTTTTTAGATCAAATATCCTATAAAGGTTGTTTGTTGACCAAACATACCTTTAATAGAATTCCACAGATCTTTAGCATTTTCAGCCATTGAGAAGATGTCATATATCTTAGCATCTAGGGAGTTCAAGATACAGGTGGTTACCAGTTGGTCGTTTGCCTCCCATTCTATAAAATTTTCATCCTATGGTTGAGGAGATTGTATCTTGCCATTGATGTATCCCAGCATGCCTTTGCTGTTGAGATTTCTTGATACGGCTCTTGCTCATGATAGGTAGTTATGTGAGGATAATGGGATAGGTGACAGCTTGAGCCCAATATTAGAATCAGACCCAGCAGTGCTGAACCTCCTCATCATTTGAGATGATTGAAAAGTTTGTGCACCAGAATTGGTAGGGACACGAGGGGTTTGATTTTGTTCTTCCATTGGAAGAGCTCTGATACCATGAAAGTTTCTGTATTTACTTAATAGATTGACTTGTCTTATATTATTTACCAGCTAGAACTTATATACAGAGAAGCTACAATAGCTAGAAGAGCCACACTAGGAAAGAACCTGCTACAAATGGTATGTACATTATTGTGTTGCAGACAACCAAGCGCCTTACTTCATGCTAATCAAGCTCCGTGATTCCTAGAAGTAACGGCTAGTATGCAACTGTCAGAATCTTCATGAGATGTAGGACATCAAGAGGTGCTAGCTGGTTGAACCATAACTCACATGATTTGGGAAAGATTGAGCTGCAGAATTATGCAGCAATCAGCTGCAGAATTCTGTAGCAGTTCATCTGCAACCCAGAAGCTTGGTTCTTCACCTACAGCTGGCATGATTCCTCTGATCTTATCACCTCATAACCAACATAATCAAATAAGCGAATTGGCAGAACATAGAAATCCTTCTGATTCAGAGACGTAAACAGACATTCGTAGAAATCCACTTACCTTATGTAGCTCCTAGTTTCTAACCCCTTCCAGATAAATTCTCCAACGAACCTCCTGAAACCCTATACGAATCTCATAATATTTTCTGAGTGGACATTCACGTAAATCAGAGGTAGGACGTGGGCTCTCAAGTTGACTCGACGAGGAGTTCAGATTCTTTTCAACAGCAGAAACGATGCAGTTTGGTCGTCAAAAAATTCTGATGCTCAAACTGGTAGGGATATTGTAAGTCAACGTGAAGTAATGAGGGTAGTTGTGAGTTATAATATTATGAATTTGGTTGCAACCATGGCCACTTGGCATTTATGGCTGGTCATCAAGTTGACTGGCTGGCTCCATTTCTGACTAAGACAATATCACAACTATTGCAGCTTCAGTACAAGAATATCACACTCCGGGCTGCTGTCTCGGTAGCAAACCTACAAATCAGATTTGTCCTCTTGAGATGGATCTGTCAGTCAGAACATTTCTCCTACTTTTTGAATGAGAACACATGAGTTTCCTTGCATTAACATAACTCAGATTTGAGAAAAGACAGATATAGTGACTTACCCTCCACTGCTAGTGAGCCTTGAATGATCTCGTCCCCTCCTATCGTGTCCGTTGGCACCCGAGTATACTCCTCGCCTTCACATGAAGAAGAGGATTTTCATGAGTTCTTAGGGTGATACAATGAGGATGGTCAAACCCTATTTAAGGTATAATTCGGGGCAAAAGTCCTAACCCTGCATCTTTACCCTAATACGGCTAAGGTTACTTGGATAATTTTCATTAGCCCCTTGAATTTATTAAGAAAAGTCATTCACTCCTTTAAACTTAAATCACTTATCATTTAGATTTTTTGATTCTTACAGATATTTTTTCATATTAGTTGCTTTTTATTGAAATATAATTTTAAATGTTTCAAATCATATTGTGAATTAACTATTAAAAAAATTTAAGAGAAAGAGGTGCTAGCTTTTGCACGAGAATCTTTATTGTATCCGTTACACCTTTTCAACTAAATTTTTATATAGTGTGATCATGGTTGTTCTGGGATTTACTGAAATTTTTAGGGTTTATCTATTTTATTTTTTGAGGTTTTTGGATTTTTTTCTCTGATAGAATTTTCTCTCTCAAAAGAATCTCAATGTATGCATACTTGGAAATTGCTTCAAGTATTTGATCAAATCTCATGTATCTGATAGTTCAACGTGGAAGCACCAAAGCTTCAGTTCTCAGTTCCATTTGTAATGGTGAAATTAGAGTAGGCAACATAGGCAGTTCTTTTAAAATTATCAGTTGAAGTTGGATAGAATCTTTGTGCAATGATAAAAAAATTTCACCAAATATTTAATTCACAATTGTTCAAATCAAGACTTATTAATTAAGACAGAACAACTTTCTTACCGAATTATCCAAATTATAATAATTTATCAAAGCAATGACTTTGATCATGCTTTTGTTTTTATCAGCCATGATTATGAAATAATGTCTTCTTCCGAACCAAAAAAGGAGAAATAATGTCTTCCACCGTCACATGCCGACTTGGCACATGATTCTCCTTTGAACGGGGATGCCACTTAAAAATCGTTATTGGTGTGTTATATAATTAAGTTCTACAATTTTTGATTAGGTCGTAATAAAATTTTGCTGACTACTAAATCAAATCGGTCAATTTCATATACTTAAAGACTAGATTCTTCCGGTATAATCAACAATAAGTTTTGACAAATTGGCATGTAAGTATGGTTGATGCGTTAGATTTTTAAATAGCAAGTTGTAAATGTGATATATTTTGTTTATAAGTGCCTTAAAGTCTCAGTTTTTTTAAAATGTACACTTTTACACCAAACTAGGATTTAAATCATGATCTTCTTAAAAATAGTGTATTTTTTGTTCTGTTAGACTAAATACATTTTGACAAATCTTAAAATCTCTGGATATAAAGATCTTAATATCTTATCATCTTGTACACTGATGATGCTCCAATGTCGAGACATTGGCAAAGTAAAAATACATACAAAATTAAAATTAACCAATCAAAAAATGGTTAGATCCAAACACTTGAGGAGAGAGAACTGTTCGATTCTTTCGGCTAATTGGATGGTACTTTTTCTTTAAGGATCCGATTGCTTTTGCTTAATTTCTTCCGATCAAAAGAAACAAAAAGCCGAAAAGTGATCGTCGGCTTTATGTGCACGAGCAAAAATAGCCGCGAGCCTGAAAAGCGTATTCAGTTTGGCAAACCGCCGTACCGAATTCGAATCCCGCGTTGAGCCGCAACCCACCGTTCACATTTTAGCGGAAAGATATCAAAGTTCCAATTAGATAAAATATTTAAAATTATTTCAAAATTTTGAGTATCTAAAAATTGTTAAATTACTTTGAATACTGGTCAACCTCTGCATTGAATCATTTTATCGAATATAATCATATTTTTAAAATTTTAATATAAATATTTACGAACATTTCAAACATTAATGAGTTTGAATTACTGGAGAAATTTTGCATATTGTTAGTGTCATCAAAAGTGCGGCTGAATCGTAATCAATAAACTTATTTAAAGTACATAAATATATACAAATTAATATTATTTGCTTTATTGTTTAAACTAAAAGCAACTTCATGCTTAATATTTTTCCCCCCTTTTCTAATTGGTGGTTCCCCACCTCTGCCACCCACGTGGCTGAACGTTGAATGCGGACTCTGCCACGTGGCATATCACCTTCAACACGCCCGGGCCCCACTTGTTTGTTTCGAACACGCTTCTTGTCCTATTTTGATATTTATCTTTTTTATATACAAAAAGTAAATATAGAATCGGATATTGTCAGTAATATAAAAATATTATTAAAAAATTGATTTATTTTAAAAAATTAAGATGGATATATTATTTCAAAATCAATCTTTTTTACAACTTTGATCATTATCAAATTTCAAATTGGTTGAACCGGTCAAACTCTGGGTGTGAAAGCGTTGACCAAGACCCATGGTGTCGGTAAGCCACTGGTCGATCAATAGAATGTACGGGCTTCAATTCCTCCGCGACTAACATGCTGATGTTTCCCTTTCCGTACACAAAAATGGAAATAAAAAAAGACATATAATTGCCAGAAAAAATCCCAAATATGTACTCTAAATTATCCTGCCCAAAAAGCCCAACTTTATTACAGGAAAAAATCCACCAATTTACATGAGTTCCTTGGCGACGAGCTGGCTAAAATTATGAACTGTAATTTTTTATGCAATAATTAACAAATTAAGTATAGGGAAATTTGACTATTATTGTTATCTAACCATAAACCATATCTTTTAATCATATATAGTTTACAATGATCCATGATAAGAAAACTTGAATTCTTTTAATAAAGTTTCAAACTTGAATATTGTCAAAAAGAAATATCATTATAAGAGTTATTTTTAGGTAAACAAATTTATTAACAATAAAGACGTATCCCAAAAATATTTTAAAAGCTATTTGCTCATAGTACTAAACTCTAAAGATACATTTTTATAAGCTATTTCTTAAATATGACATTATAGTACTATTTCTGGATACTTGAGTCTCATTGAGAGAAAAAAAACATAGGTATTTTGAATTTATCCAAACTATCACCAAATTCACGAAATTTGTTACGTCTTCATTTTTCATGGGGTCGAGTTGGGTGTTACGTCTTTCTTCATCTTCAAAAATATATATATTAAGCGTCATAAAAGTTAGTCTGTCTGACAAAAAACGAGTAGGGCTCAATGCAAAATTATACAGGCCAATAGAAGCCCTTATCCTCCAAAAAAAAAAAAGAAAACAAAGAAAACGGAACAAGCCTGGAGGCTCTATTAAGAAACATGTAAAAAAAATAAATACTATCTGGAAGATGGATTAATCAAATTAATAGATAAATATGAGTGTAGGAAAAACAAACACGTCCAAAATCCCAATAACCTCCTCTCCTCTGAACTTTCCCTAAAGAAATATCATCACTTACTTCTACACCCAAAACTCTCTCTCTCTCTCTCTCTCTCTCTTACCTACCACAAAAAAAGGAAATCATCTACTTAAGTTAAAACCTTCTTCCTCTTACCATTTTCCATTTCCTCTACCATAACACAAAACCTTCTTCCCCAGCTTTGCTTCCCATCTATACCATCCACTAACTGTACAAACTCCATCTTGTTGATGAAAGTTCTGAAGTTGGTCTGATCAGCACAGGAATGGAGAGGGGAGAGGCAGGAGTCAAGGTAGAAAACACCAACAACAACAACAACAACCTAGGATCCTTGTTTTACCCTGATCATGTCCAGATCAGCACTAGTTCTACTTCCACTAGCTTCCCACTTCAGGTTTTGTTAGAGTATTCTCCAAGTGATCTAGTAGTAGAAAAGGGTTGTGGTGGTGGTGGTAATAGTAGTAGCTCTCTAGGGTTTATGGAGTTACTGGGTCTCCAAGACTATGGTAATATTAATCCATCTTCTTGTCTTCTAGATGACATGGTCCATGCCCCATATAATACCACCACAGTGCAACTTTCTGGTCCTCTTCCTCCGAGTCCACCTTGTACTAGTACTATTGTACCTAATACAAATAACCAGCCCGGGACCCCTATTTCGTCCTCCATCTCGTCGGCCTCTAGCGACGTTTTGAACGATGAGAACAAGGCCGTCAAGGGGGTAGACGGCGAGGAGGAGGAGGAGGAAGAAGAGGGAGGCGCTGATGAACAGGAGGAGGACCACAAGAAGACTAAGAAACAGTGAGTTTTATATGTCTTCTTAAAAAATGGAACTCTTTTAATTTCACTTAAAGTCAATAATTTCTGCTTGATGGTTTCCGAAGGTTAAGGCCCAAGAAGAAGGATCAGAAGAAACAGAAAGAACCCAGATTCGCATTCATGACGAAGAGCGAGGTTGATCATCTGGAAGATGGCTACAGATGGAGGAAGTACGGCCAAAAAGCTGTCAAGAACAGCCCCTTCCCTAGGTATTTATATATGTATTCCCTTCCCTCACTTCAATGTTAGTCTCGTTTCATTTAATATTTATCCTTTTCCTTTCTTCTATCTATTTATGAGTTCAAAATTGTGATATTTTCAGGAGTTACTACCGCTGCACCACTGCTTCATGTAATGTGAAAAAGAGGGTGGAAAGATCCTTCACGGACCCCAGCATAGTCGTGACGACCTACGAAGGCCAGCACAACCATCACAGCCCGATCATGGCCCGACCCGCCTTCAACGCTGGTGCATTCGACATGCCGATGATGCAAACGAGAGCTCCTCTTCATCATCATCATCAGCAGCAACATTTTCTCAACCCGCATAATTTCGGAGGCGTCGGCTACAATGCGGGTGCGGCAAATGCCAGACTTCTCCACGAGAGGCTGCTTTGCACCCCACAAGGGTCCAGCCTGCTCAAGGATCATGGGCTACTTCAGGACCTCTACCCTTACCACATGTTTAAGGAAGAATTCTAGCTAGAGGGTAATTGCAGAGGTGTTGCTTTTTTAGCCAGCACCTAATCCACTTGCACCATTGTTGGGGTTCATAATTGACCTTCTGGCCCTAGCAAGTGACTATTTATTTCTTTCTTCAAAACTTTCTATTATTGGGTTAGAAATTAGAATATGTATGTAAACTAGAAACCCTTGTTCATCAATTCCACCTTCTATGCTCCTGCTGACTACTTGCTATTCTTTTTGTCCTACACTATCTGCCAAGATTCTAGTGATTAATGCAGTCAAAGAGGGTAGGAATTGGGATGTGAGCTTAACCAGAGCAAATAGAACTTGATGTCCAGTGATCTGACCCATGTCTGTCAGAATCTAGTTTTTCTACATAAATTTGTTGAAGAAATTCTACAACCCAGATCTCACTAGTCCTTCAAGAAGAAAAATTGCCATCTTTGCAACCCCCGAAAGCAGAAATCTGGGGGTTGCTCTGCAGTGAGCAAATGGCCGAAAATCGCAGAGACAATCAACCGGAAGGTTCACTGCCCTTTGCCTCCGATCGCAGAGGAAGCACAATCACCAAGCGGGCGAAAGAAAAATTCCTCGACAAGAAGATTGGAGCAATAGATGTATCACCATAAATCCGTCTTCAAAGACGAAAACTCTCTCGGGGCAGACCCATCAGAATGCAGCACAAATCTAACTGCAGTTTACTGCCAAATACCGGTTCGAGTGGGTCAAAATGCAGCAGCATTTGTTTTCCATGGTGACAATATAAGTTAGTAGTAAGATGCCCTGTGGTCTGACAATGGAACTTCTTCAATGGCATATAACTGTTCAATGCCAGTTATTGCCAAGTGAAGCACCTCTGTAAAGAGAGCATAAAATAAACTAAACAAGAACAATGTTGATTTAAGTCTCCGATTGTGTATTAAGCTCCAGGTCCATCTCTGACAAGGCGATAACTTGGCTGAAACACTTGGGCCAATAGTTACTCCAAAAGAAGCAAATCAAAGTTAAAAGTGGCGAACTTGTGGGTCTTCCATGTTTCGCGAAATCGCATCGATGCAGAAGAAAAAAGAGGACATGAATCAGCAACTCCATGGTATTAACCAAACTTTCCAAAAATTTTAAAAGCATCAACTTAATTGATCCTTGCATAAACTTCAAAGCACCAACAGATATCTACTCAAGCATACATCTGCAGTTGAGACCAGGTTAGGCTTTAACATGGTTGCAATTAGCTCAGAACAAGTGAGCCTTTCTAGCAGATATTTTTAAGCATGATGATGCAGCTTGCAGATAAAAGCTAAGTTTGGATAACTACTTGCATCAGCAAGATGCTTGCACCATAAATAAACTGGGCAAGTCTTATACATTAGTTGGCTACACAACAGGATTCACTTCCGGGCGCAAATGAAGGCGATCAAGGTCCTGCAAGCAAAGTCAGCTGGATGGTCAGGAGATTGCAACAATATTGATAAAAAAATGTTGCACTGCATCAGCTTTACCATCTGTGATCTATGATCAACTTCAGCAGGGACGCCAGGCAATATGGAAAGACGTTGGTCTGGATCCGGAAGCTTTTCCTGCCTCTGTCGTCGTTTCTGAAATTCTGCAAACTCCTCAGGGATCTCCCACTGCAGGTTTGTATACAGTTACATTTTGTCATTTCACTGGAATCACTCCAGCAAATTCGAATATCTTTCTTTTGTTCTTTTTAGGAACATGCAACAAGACCTCCAACAGTTACAACACAGGCTAGATTATGAGACAAGATCCTCGAATTTCAGTCTCTTGATCCTCTCCAGGGACACGCCAAAAGGAAGAGTACAGCGAGTTAAATTAGATACTGGGATGAGCTTGCACCATAAATAATGCCATATTCATCGCCTCTCAGCTTGTAACCAATAGAAGTAAGAATAGATAGCAATTAGCATGTACAAGCTGAGGAAATGTAGTCCAACAATGATATTTTAGTTACTCTCAGATAATTCAGTCAAAGCATGTGCATGCACTAACATTTGCATTATTCCTTCTCTCTAGGACAGGCATATGTCTGCAAGCACAGACTCAGATTGCCTCTGAAAATGTTGTTTCACAAGTTCACCTAGTCATCAATTAAAGGGACCTTGATACAACTTATCCAACTCTAATCCAATACGATATGCAGCTTTCTGTCATCCAAATCCAATCATGGAGAAAGTTTTAAGTCAGCCTAGAGCCAACATTGCCTACACAACTTGAACAACTGGCAGGTCATAGTGATGTTCATTAGATGGACCATTAACTGAAGGTTTAGAACTTACTCTGCTTTCACAAGTGATACAATTATAATAGTACTTGTCTCCATCAGGACAGGTGTGTTCACTCCAATCGCAATCTTCTAAATCTGTAGCTTCACAACTTGAAGCTACCAGGGTAACATCAGGACCACAAGCTACCTGAGTACTCTCCGTACTCGGAAGGGCCTACACCAAATTATGAAGAGAGTTGTTGGTCCAGATCGTGGCTAAAATGTAGAAGAAAATCAGAAAACAAAATATGTGGGAATAGAAAAGCTGTTCACCCAGAAATACATCTACTGACAAGAGTATTGGTTTCTTTTTCCCTTCCGGCAGAGGAATATCATGCCAATCCAAATTAGCAAGAACGTTGGAACAAGATGGGCATTTTGATTATAGATCAACCAAGGAACAAACCTATACATACCTCAGCAGGAGGAACTTGTTCACCCGGTAGCTTCCTTGAGTACTGAGCCTGTTTCTGTGTCTCAGAGACTGAAACTGATGGAATCTGATGACGCTCTGAAGAAAACTGCTCCACAGTATGATGAGTCTGTAATGGAAACTGAGAAAGTGGAGGACCCTGTTTTGTCAAATATGTTTGGGAGTTGGACGCATTTTCTTGCACAGGATGAGAAGCATTGGGCAATGCAAACCCTCTCGACGAATCAGAAAAGCCGGATAACGGTCTGCAGCAATTAAACACGCTAAGAACTCATAGCTTCATCTGATCTAAGGGAAATGTGGAAGGGAGTAAATCAAGAGAAGGATGAATCAAATTATCTTTAAAGCCAACAGGTTTATTAGCAAAGCCACAGGTCACGAAATGCATAAATAACCAGAAAAAAAAGCAAGAAAGAAAAAAAATACCGATTACAGTGAAGAAAAAAAATATCGATTACAGTGAATGAACGCATCGACAAAGTGAAACTAATCAAAACATGTGAGTCTGACTCGGAGAAATTCCAGTTTATTTTTGTTCAATAATCTCAAATGCCATCACCAAAACACAAAAACATCAGGTTCACCATATGCGTGGGCGCTGAACCTATGTTTCAACCTAACCAAACCAAGATTAAACATACCCTTGAAATCAAATTCAACCCAATAATGGAGTTATAGTAGTAAGACATTTATCAACAATAACTTCAGTTTCAACCATACAAATTCCTCTCTTCTACCCCGATCATAATTTAGTATCTGTCAAATAACATAGAAAATAGCTTAAACCTTCTCCTTTTGGCATAGTTATTGAGTACAGAAAACACACTGAATAAGTACCAAGTAGCAGCAACAACTTAAGTGCCAAGGGAGAGAGACCTTGGGTCTCCAGGCCTAGGTTTTAATGGATCTGCAAACCGGACAATTAATGGCTGATCACAACCCTGCACGTGACAGCATAAGAAAAACTGGTTTAGTTATATGGAAATACAAAAGCATCGATGATAGGAACAAGAATGCTGACAACACATTACTCTCATCCTGAAGATCCCATGTAAAGCTTCGATTGCTGCCAATGCCATATCCATGTGAGAGAATTTGACAAATGCGAACCCTAGAAAATGAAAGAAAAGACAATTTAAAATGATTGTGCATCAGTGACGGTCCCATTGCAAAATCTCTTGACCATCCTCATTGTTAAATATCAAAGCCATAGATCATATCAGCAAGATAACTCGGACCTATAGACAAGGGTTCCCTAACCGACATACATATTCCTAACAGAGGTAAAAGTAGCAATCCAATGCAATGTAAACCAAACTTAGTTTTCCTTTTCATTTTTCTCTTTTGTGCAGTGTCTGAGCATATAATTGGAAGGCACCAGGATGTATAAAGATCCTAAATACGAAAAGGATTTAATGAACTAGGCAAAGGCCAGAATATTACCGGAGAGTCTGCCCTACAGCACCACGTTCCAAAGAAACATTATATCTCTATCAGGGGAACTAATCATCGAAGAAGTGAATAATGCATATACATCTTTAACTTGAAAAAAGTCTCAATGAGCTTGGCAAAGGCCATAATGTAACAGAAGAGTTGGTCCTTCACCGACCAAGAAAGAAAACTATAATCCATCAGATGACCAAATCATAGAAAAATGGCACTGGCTTAGTTAGGCCTTGCCTTTGATTGGATAGAGACATAGAGTAAAGGAGAGAGAAGTACAGCCGTGTATGTGAAAATGTTGAATACTTTAATTGGATAAATTTAAAAGAGAAGAAAACAAAAGTAAGACAGGGAATTGCCCTCTCTCCAAGATGGGAGTGTAGATGAGTCAAAACTACCTATTCAATCAAAATATATGACAATAGTCTCCTTTACTTAAAACTTCATCCTACATTCTAGATTTCAATCTAACCAAAGTCAGGTTTCTATCGACGAGGTATATAGGATTGGTGAATGCCCAGAGGATTGAAGGAAGGCACTGGATTTGATTGACAACATCCCTAACAAATAAAGTGGGTGTAATCACGAGAAGTAGGACAACTTACCACGACTTTGCTTCATCTCATCGCGCCCAATGTAAATATCTTCTACATTACCATAAACAGAAAAGACCTGAAAATATTTTTATGAACATTTCAATCAGCAACTTTAAAATTAAAAAGAGGCCACTTGCTAAATATAAGATATACAATACTGCATGCTTTAAGACTGATGCATTTCTTCTGCCTGTGAAAGAAGGCACATATCTTATTGTTTTCAAAAAGATTATGTAACATGCATTTATTTTTCCCTCATTCAATCAAACGAAGAAAGGTTACCAAGAATTAGGTAACTTATTTTGCTTAGCAGGTACACTATACATCCAATACATAGAGCTATTACTTCTCTAATTTCCTGCTTTGAGGCTAGTCTGTTGATGCCACCAACATAGAGCTTTTCTGCAGCTCCCCCTGTAGCAGAATGCCCATAAGATAAATACAACTGAAACTACAAAAAGAAATATTAAAATAAAAAATACAGTAACATGAGATTTGCAGAATGCGTATGAATGGGTAGTCCACATGGCAAGGTAATTTCAAAGTTCACAAACTTGAAGAATCCACAAGGGAGTACATAAGCAAAAAATTGCAAAACGATCTGCAAACCACTTCAGACACAGAGTTGCTAAATGACAACGATTTTGCTCAGCATGAATTCTGAACACAATTAATTTATTTTCCTCATGGAACTTCAGCATGCCATCAATGGCTCTTCAGTTAATGCTAAACAGAGGCAGTTGTCTTTGTATATAGCTTTGCCTTGACAGAGACAGATGAGTCGCCTACAATGAATTATGTGATAATGAATGCCATTCGGTCGAAATGAAAACAAGACTGAAGTAAGATGAAATTGTGAGAATACAGATAACAGACGTCCATTGTTCAAGTTATCACATAATGAAGAAATGTAACATGTTCAAAGACCTGCGGCACACATGTGGACAGTTTGGAGCTAGCATGCATGAGCAATGGCGGTTATGGCAAGCAATATGATATGCAGACATGCATAAGCTATAAACAAATTCAACTCACCAACACGCTCCGCTTCCACTTTACCAACATTATCTCGCCGCACATCAGCATACCTGACTACCATAGGAAGTGCTTCCTATACCAAAGAGAATAAACATTCACTCGCTAAATGGAACAATGCTTCAGCAACTGTGATAATCTATTATCATAACTTACCCCGGGTATTGTGTACTGACCGTTCAAAGCCTTGATAGCCCGATCTGCTTCCACTCTGGTTGAATATTTTACAAAACAATATTCTGGCAAGTAAATATGACACAGATTATGAACTACAATTAATAATTCTGCAAGAATTCTCTATGTTCGGTAAAAAGAAAAAAAGAAGCCAGCAAGGCCATGAAAAAGCAAGAGGAAATAAAAGCAAATTGTCAGATTCCAAATTACGGATTTACAGAGCACCTCGACTCAGCAAAAGCAGAAATTCTTAAGTCCAAAGTTTCAGGAAGTGTCAAGTTGGAATATGTGCCGGTCCACAAAGACGTAGTTACGTCGTAGAAATCAGAAAGCTACCTGGTCTTTGTTGTTCCATGTCTGTCAGGTACGTAACTTATTTGGTTGTGTTATTCTAAATCACTAACTTGCCATTCAATCACAAAGGCTATCAAACATGAAGCTCGAGCACATTAAGTAAAAATGATTCCTTGAAAAGAAAAGAACGTGCAAAGCAATAGGATGGATACCTGCACGCAGCCTTTGCCTCTTATCCATAGGGAAAACAACCTCAATTACGTTACCATATTCTCGAAACAAGGGCCACATCTAGTACAAAAAAGAAGACCAAGACATCTTAAGAATTAACAAATGGCAAACAAGATAAAGCTCTCAATTACTAAAGCAGAGAGAAGCAAATTCAGCTTTTCGCTTTTTACCCCCGTCAAGGTCAAAAACTAAACTAGAAAGAAGCAATTCCTGCATGTCCAGTTAGAAGGAAACCTGAACCAATGTCAACGGCTGATGATCAACCCGAAAGACAAGTAAACAATATCTCATTGGACATCTATTACGCAAAGCTAAGCACATAATTCAGTTCGTGTGGGAGCAACTTACATCCTCGGTGGTAATCGTTCTCGGCACTGGCGAAACGTAAAGCTTCGTGTAGCCTCCTCCTACACCGTCATTCTGCTCTGTAAAACCGAACAGACACCATTGCCACACACATTAAACTAAACAGTCAAAAAGAGGAACCAGAATAGCGTCAAAGAGAGCAAACCAGAGGCAGAATATTCGCGAGCCGTACCCACATTAACGGGAGGAGAGGCAGGGCGGGCCCTCTTGCGGTCATTCTCAGGACGGAATCCTCCGGCACCGCCACCACCGGCGGAGTTGAACGGCTGGCTAGGAGGAGGAGGAGGGGCGGCGATCGGCTGGTGGCTGAAACCGGGAGGGTGGGCGGGGTAGCCGTTGAACTGGCCGTGCTGGTCAGGGTAGGGGTGGAAGCCAGGGGGAGGCTGGTACGGATACGGCGGCGGCGGCGGATGTTGATGATACTGTGGGTAGTAATTCGGGTACGGGTAGTGGTTCTGCTCCATTGCGTTAACTTCCCGGAGAAACCCTAACCCTAGGGCAGGATTTAGACCGACGCGGTTGTGGATTGGAACAAATTAGGGTTTGGGAATTTGGAAACCGTTGCGTGGCGGTTGGTGGTGGAATGGTCAACTGGAAGCGAGAAAGGTGGTTTCTGGAACCGGGTCGGGTTGATAAATTTTACATTTTTTTGAGTAAATTGCTCTCGGAGCCCTGGTCTATAGAAAAATCACTTCTAAGTTCCCTGCTTTATTAAAAATTATTTAGCTGTCATTTCTTTATGCAAAAATGTTGGTTTCAGGTCCCTAAGGTCGGAATTGGAGAAAATCTTTTAGGTGCTTTTTCGCCGAAAAAAATCTCCGATTCTGACCTTAGGGACTTGAGGGCAATTTATCTTTTTTTCTGAGAAAATAAATTTTACATTTATATATATTATGTGATTTGACGATTTTGTAATTTACATAAAAATTGTATACATATATTTGTGCAAATATCGAATATCTTGTAATTTGTTCTGGTAATACTGAAAATACAAAAAACAAATCCGGTCAGATGAATCGTTACTCATTTATGCAGTTGGTATAAAATAGGAGAAAGTTTTACCTGAATTGTATCTCTTCCAGAACGAAATAGAACTAAACCAAAAAAAAAATCCACATTGAGAAAAAAATAACTCCAATTAATACTAAACATTCCTTAATGAATATGGTAAGGGTTTACAAGAATTAAACACAAGCTCCAAACTTAGAGGTATGATCTTAGACCCTCCAATTCTTTTATGTAAGAATTGAGACCCTAATGTGTAATTCAACGATATAAAATTATAATGTCTAATTTTGAGTTTTAAGAAAATAATAATATGTGACCAGATCTCAATAAATGTCAAAATACAGTGACCCCCAACCCAGTTGGACCCCGAGAAGGCACAGAACAGAAAACCTAGTTTGTAATAAGCTTTCACTATCCACTATCCCAAAATTATATCCCGCCGCCGTTAGCTAGCTGGAGAATTATCGCTCGCCGGCGACAAGAAGGCGGGATGGCGACTAGGTCGGACCAGGACATGGACGACGACGACGACTTCGCCGACCTCTACAAGGAGTACACCGGCCCAGCGCCCTCCACCGCCAAGCCCAACATCGACACCAACAAGCGAGCCCTGGGGCCCGAGGAGGACAAGGGCAGGGAGGAGGAGGAGGAGGAGCGGGACCCCAACGCTGTTCCGACGGACTTCACCAGCCGGGAAGCCAAGGTCTGGGAGGCCAAGTCCAAGGCCACCGAACGGAACTGGAAGAAGCGCAAGGAGGAGGAGATGATTTGCAAAATCTGCGGCCAGTCTGGCCATTTCACCCAGGTTAAAAAAAAATTCACTTTTTTTTATTTGGGTGTTTCTTAGGGTTTTTCGGGTATTAGTTGATTCGCCGAGTTGGGTGTTAAGAGGTTTGGATATTTTCGGAGTAATGCCGGTTATCCTGGTCTGTGGGGAAATTGTTGTCCTTGGTTTGGTGTCGTTTTGAATGTTGTGCTGTGGATTGGACGATCAGGGTTGCCCTTCGACTCTCGGAGCGAACCGGAAGTCCCAAGATTTCTTTGAAAGGGTTGCTGCAAGGGATCCTCACGTCAGAGCCCTGCTCTCCGATAAGGTGATGCGGAGGATTGAGAAGGACATCGGGTGCAAGCTCAAGTTGGAGGAAAAATTCTTGATTGTTAGTGGTAAGGACAGGCTGGTTCTGGCAAAAGGGGTTGATGCTGTGCACAAGGTGATTAAAGGCGAGGGTGATCATCAAAGGAGCCGGTCCAGGTCACCTATTCGTAGTCCCGCGGGTTCTTGGTTTCAGCGGTCTGAGTCTCAGAGGTCTTATTCAGGCCGCGATGTGCAGCAATATCCCCAGAGGTTTAATAGGCAAGATAAGAAATTTGAAGATAGGTTACGTGAAGATCAACAAAAATTTCCTAGAGGTTCTCCACAAGGTAGGGACAGCATAGCATATCTTTTCGGCAACCGTAAAGAACTGGTAATCTCATGTTCATAGCTTGTTAGGATGAAGTGGTCTTTCTGGTTGTTGTTGCAGAATCCTTTAATGATTATGTTTGTTTCTTATCATTTGGTTGCAGCAAGAGGTAAGTTCTTATCTTCAAGCCTTGTGTGTGAGATATCTGGTGGCTCTGAAATGATCGGATTGCCCCCAAAACTACTTATTTACTGAAAGGCATTGTCGGACTTGTTTGCCACGGATGGATTCTGTCTGTATGTTACTAGTAAAGCTACCATCTCTCGATTCATCTCGGTTTCAAGTGCTTATCGTACTATTCATTTCATGAAGCTTATGGTAAGGATGGAGCTAGAAGTCGCACAAGTCATTCTAGATCTCCTGGGCATATCCCCTATTCCAGCAACTCATACGCCTCATATGATAGCCGTAACCATAATACCCCTGCTTTTAGAAATGATGGTTGGGATGCAGAAAGGAGGAGTTTGGATATGCAATCGAGTCATCAGGTGGAATACTCTACCTATTCCCAGGGGCTGGAAGAAATAGAGTTGGAGTATAATAAGGAGGTCATGGAGCTTGCCAGAATTCGTGACAAGGAAGAAGATGAAGAGAACTTCAAGCACCGTGAGGTATATGCTTCATGCCCTGTCCATTCTTTTTCCTTTATGGCTAAGACGCTGAGTAGCTGATTTGGTTTCACATGTCCCAGTTTAGCCAAGTCGAAGTTTACAATGTCTGTGAATGGCTGCTTAGTTTTTGCGCAAATGGCTAGTTAAACTCTATCTGGACTTGAATGCATTATTTTTGGAGAACCTAGTGATTAAAGGCTGGAGACCTACTGTTCCCTCAATATTATATGCCTGCACTGCCGCAGTTTATCTTTCGGGGTCAAATTCAGCTTTCTAGTACTATCACCTTTTTATGTGTGTTCTTCAAAATTGATCTTATACGGAAATTTCTCTGTGGTTGTATGTATGTCCTTCAACATTGTTTTTCCGGAGAATTTCAATAATTTTTGGTGAGATATTTCCAATAAGTTTTCTATAATGAAGCTGGGCTTCTTCAATATAGAGTGAAATAAGCACGTGCAGAACTGTTGTCTATTCATGGCTAAAGCTTCGGATTTGTTGTGTGGATTGTAGACTGTGAGAGAGATGAGAGAGAATTACATGAAAAGGCTGGCAGTCATAAGGGCCTCACATGCCAGACTCTGGGAGGAGTTTCTTCAAATGAATGCCGAAAGGCACCAACAACAGGCTCGACAGCAAGTACATTCATCTGGATATGGTAGTAGTTATAAACAGCAGGAGTATAATGATTACTATGGTTCAGCAGCCGATCCTTCTTATGCTGGAACAAGTGTATCTATGGCCGGAAGGGTCAGGTATCCAAATAATTCTGAAAATTACCCTTCAAAGTCTCACGAGTCTTTCAGCGATTTCCATCATCAGAGACATGAGGATTTCGGAAAAATGTACAACCGCTACTGATTCTGTATGTCGGAATTGCATAGGGGTGAGTTTTTCACTACTTTTCCCGACGAAAACTAATGTCACATCTATTTCATTGGCAAGATCTCATAGGCAAATCCGGCCCTTTGAAAACCTTCAGCTAACATCCCCGAGAACTTGCCAGTTCTGTTGTTCGTTGTCTGATGCATGTTTTTATACAACTTGCTTTTTTGCATGCCAAACAGGTTTTTGATTTATTCGTCAGGGTAAGGAGTTAGTATTGTACTCTGCTGAATCCTTGTCGGTTGGAGTAACGCGGTCTTGATGCTTGACCTGTGGTAAGTATGTCGATCCATGATCCGGCTCGGATAAAAGAATCCAGCACGACATCATCATGTGAGTTTACCTGGTCTGTTCTTGAATCTAGCGTTGTGGTATACCTGGCGCATCTTGCTTTTGCAAGTGCATCGTACTTGGACTTTTGGTTTTGGTGATCCTGTAACATCAAGAATTGGCAGATTTCCTCCACGGTTGACACATTTCTGTTTATGAGTAAATCATATCAATGATTGCCTCGGCATTTGACATTCTTATCTTTATTTTTTCATTTTTGCCAAACACCGTTAACGTTCCATTTGATCAATACCCCGTTACATGAGATTCATGTATCCAGAGGGTATTAGTGTTTAGGTAAAGCTAGAAGCACCGGATAGGTTTCGGTTGCAGGGACAAGTTGGAGGAACACCGAGCCTCATTTATTAGAAAAGGTTCTAACACGATACTTCTGAGATCATTTTAAGTCCCGAGAGTCCTACACCAAGAATAAGATGCGTGTATTTGTGCATTGATGCCCCTCTTCAAACCCAAACTAACAACCCTTTCAAAAAAGAAGACTATCTAAGCTAGGGGTCGACCATGACTGAGATGTGACGGTCCTATAACTTCGGCTTCGGGGCTGTGGCTCAACGGTAACCAAACAGGGGTGCAATCGTTAACGCTTGGGTTCGCAGCGTGATGGCGAGCCACCATCCGAGAGCCAAAACGTTTTGGTCGGGTTGAACTGTGATTCGACAATACTCGATCCTAACAAGGGCCCAAGATCGTGTGTCGGAGTGAATTATATTTCACTATGCACATAATCTTTTTTTTTTCCTTCTTCTGAAGATGCTCTTTTCACATGGTCTTTGAGCAGACATTCCTCGCGATGGAATAAAAGTTTCCTCGACATTATCCAACGTTCCCCGGACAAAGACAAAGAATGCAAATGGACAACTAGTTTGTATTTATCTTATCGTGAAGTCAGTCGAAAATAATTGAAAAGCCCCCATAACTTTTTTTAAAATCATGTACGGTTACCATATTTACGTGCACATTATAAATCCTTTTCATTTCATGTTTGGCAAAATCAAAATACTTCGATCCGATAAATTTCATCTGCTAAAATCCACCTGTGTCGAAGTCTATCGGTGAAAGCGCCCATGAATATTTTTATTTAGCAGAGGCCCATAAGTTTAATCTCCGGAACCGAGAAAACATGTTCGAAATGCGAACCTTTTAGGGGAAAACATGTGCGAAATGGGCCCCTCGCGATGACCGGTTGCCGCCCTCCCGCTAGCCGACACGACACGCACAACGACTCTTTCCCTTGGAACGTCTCGCCCAACTGACACAAGAAAGAAACAACATTACAAGAAAATAATAAAAACATTAAATTAGGACAATACAGACACAATCCTAAAAACATATGGATAATTCCTTTTTGTTATTATTAGCTGTTAAATTTAGGATAATCAGTTAATTAATAATTACTCCCTTTTCCAAATAGAAAATAAATACTGCTATATTTACTCTTTTTTTTTCCCTTTCTTTTTGGCCATTTGGGTTTTAGTCATTTCTTTATTTGCACTGTTTTATGAGTCTTTCTTCTCCTCTCCTTGGTGCCCGTTTCCTTTTAGAGTCTTTGTGGGCGGATGGCCAATGATCTAATTCCGGAACTCTCTCTCATTTCTTAGAAATCCAGGGTTTTGCTTGCCTCGTCTTTGTAAAGGTACGATCTTTCTTCTCCCAGGTTTGTAAAGATTCAATCTTTTTGTTATCCGAAGCTAGGAATCCGTGGACGAGGAGTTGTTAGTTTTACAGAGATGAATTGGGTTAATTTTCTTTATTCATGTTGTTTTGATTAGTGGGTCGGTTGGTGATTTGGTGGGTTTTGTTTCTTTTAATTTCAGATGTTTTAATTTAGCAGTTGGAAAGGTTTTGTTTTTTTGGTGGTTAAGTTTGTTTCAACTTTTTAACTCGTCATGGGTACAGACAGGATTATATAGTGTGGCTGAGGGGGAATTTGGGTGCCAAGCGTTCTCTTGTTGGTAGGTTCGTTCATGGCAGAATGCAGATGTTTCTCGTCGAATTGATCAAGTGAACTTACCTAGTTTGGTGATTTGGCTGCCGCCTTTCGGTTTATGATCCTGGGTTTGTATTCCAGACTAAGGTTAACGAAGGCGTTGCCCATGTTTTGTTGCTGAAAAGGTTGAACATTGTTGGTCTTGATGTTGGAAAATACGGTGTTGTGTTTTTTCGAGGTGACAAAGTTTTGAACTTCCTTTTATTGGATTTACTTTGAGGCAAGTGCTACAGAGATTCGAATTGTTTGATGGAGCGTTTGGTCTCAAGAGAAAGAGAGCTTGATGTGGATCTTGAAAGTGGTGGCACAGCCAGCGAGGAGGATAGATCGAACGATCATGTTTGTGAAAGCAGACGACACAACAAGCTTCTAGATAGATTTGGCTTCGGACCTTCGAGTTGTGAACGGCCAGTTAATTCGTTTGTCGTTGAGGAGGTTTGCAACGAGGACATAGCGTTGTTGATAGACAGAAAACCGGAGGGAGAAGAAGGTCAGCACCATGCAGCTGTCATAGACAAGAGGCATGCAGTAGACAAGCCTAAGACGAAAAACACAAAGAAAGCTGCCAAGCCTCCTCGACCTCCTAAGGGTCCAATGCTGGATGCAGTAGACCAGAAGTTGATGCAGGAAATAGCAGAACTTGCCATGAGAAAACGTGCTAGAATTGAACGATTTAGAGCTTTAAAGAAGATGAAAGCAACAAAGTCATCATCTTGGATCAGTAGCTTAACTGCCATGGTGATTACAGTCCTCTTCTGCCTCATCCTTATCTTTCAAGGTACCAAGAGGCACTCTGCTGTTTTGTTTTAGTCTCTGTGCATCTTTGTACCAATGCATGATTCGTGCTTCTTGGAGTGTCCAAGTCACAAAGACGGTTAGTTGAAGGGGGAATACACTTCGATAGAGCATATAAGCTTTGCTCCAATAAAACAAATACTAACATCTGTCTATGCAAGTAATACTAATTGGATGGCATTTGATGAAAATCAGCTTCATGGTGGGCTATTGTTTGCTTGATCCCTTATCATTATTGCTGTTGAAATTTTACCTGTAGCATGTTTTTTATTTGCAATTTCTTGAAAATTGTGAAGATATGCATGCTTTTGAAAATAGAAGGTTTTGTTGTGAGTTATCACTGAAGTGAAGAACCGATGGTCAATCTCCTCAGAAGAACCACTGGAGACTGACGGGAAAAATTCTTGTGAGATATCACCGGAAAATTTAAATATGTGGTCTATTAGAAGGTTCTGTTCTCTACTTAGACTCTTCGAGTGGAGGCATCTGCTAGCTCTTGTGTATGTGGACTCCCTTCAGCTTCTTGAGGGATAAATTTTTTTTTGGGGGTGGTTGATCAATAGATCTTACTTCGGAGAAAGTTTACCTTGTGCCTGGACTGAGACTAATTGACCAAAGAGAATGCTTGGATGGCCTAAACTGTTTTGGATTTAGTGCTAGCATTTGAACTGCTTGATGTGTGAAACAAGATTGACCTATTTCTCATATGCTTTTCATGGTGCAATGAATTTCACTATGATGTTCGTTTGGACATTAATGCACTCATAGAGCTTGCAGTTATCACTGACATTGCCCTCACCTTTTTATTGGCAGCTGTTTTCTCAAGGAATAACGGAATCATAGATTTGCACGTATCTCCAGGACCAGCAGTTGCCGGGGGTGATTTGATTTCTGTTCAGTTCTATGATAACTACTCTTCCAATGAAAGGGATAAATCTGCATCCGACTCTCCAAGGTAAATAACTTCGCTTTTCTTAATGACCATGTGCATTTTCCGTGTGCTTCAACTTGAATTGTTTGAACATCGTGGTTTTCAATTTGTCCCTGGTCCTCTCTCCCACCCGTTCACAGATCTCATATGCTCTGTTTGCGCAGTTGGGTCAACAGCCAAGTTTCTGGTTCAGCTTTGAGGAGAACAGCGTGAGGATATTCGCCAGAGACCTTATAGTTTAGTCACGAAGCTTGTGTCGCCTAGTGTTAACTGATGCTGTATCTGCCTTTGGCTTCTTAACAAACAGCATTACTTAGATCTGAAGAGATGTGCGAAAGGACAGATTTTAGTTCGTAGAGTCGATAGAACTTTCTCGAGATGCTTGTTGCCTCTGTCCAACATGTGCATTACTTTGAACCAGTGTTTAGTGTTGTACCGGGAAGAAGGTTCTTCATCTTGTATCCATTAATCATCTATCTGGCTGAAGGGGACGATGCCAATGATCGGCCGTCGGGTTGAAGGAGGCAGCGGAGGCTACCGGGTGAAGTTAGGGAACAGGGTGAAGTTACTGCAGCGGAGGCTACCGGACATCCATCGTTCCAAGTGCTCATGACACTGCATGCCAACCTTGAGAAACGTGCTCTGAGTTTCAGTTAGGGAACAAGGTGAAATTACTCGCGAGGCTTTCTTGGTGATGTTTCTGCGTTGTAATGTCAGCTTTCAAATTATGACAATTCACGTCTACCTTAGCCTTTTTTTTAACCCCCGTATGAGAGTCGAACATTGTTGTGTCGGTTGTCTACCTTAACCTTTTTTTAATCCCCGTATCAGAGTCGAACATTCGGTCGGCTACCTTAGCCATTGCGGGTGTCACTTCCATTGCAGCTCTAAAGTACTACATATTAGTGAAAACTACCAACTACAAGTTAAAATGGTCGAGAGAAATTGTCTCCTCACTCCAATCACAATCTAAGCATCCTCACTTCTAGGGATCCCGATCTTACCAAAAGTGCAAATTCACTTTATTTTAACTAGTAAAAATGCACGTGCGATGTGAGTGCCGTGCAGTTTCAAAATCCGCAAAATATATAGTTTATTAATTTTATTTTTTAAGCTGTATATGAATAAGATGATGTCTTACATATTTAATTACACTATTTTATTTTCTGATTTACCTAAGACGCCATAAAAACTTCTTTGTACACGATATTTTTTATAAACGTTCCAACTTTATCAGCAACATGCCAACATCACATCTTTTGACTAACACCTTAGTGTTCTTGCTTGAAACACCTCTTCCAAGGGCAACGTACAACTGTCAATGACTAAAGGTATGCTCAGGCACATAAATACCAGTGTTTTCAATTGTGTGTCCTTGTGCTTTGTTGATCGTGAATGTAAAACACATATGTACCAGAAACTATTTGTGCATCATCTTAGACGGCATCTCAAGATTCTCTAGTGGGTTCAATGGCATCCTATGGATGAATACTCTCTTACCCACAAAATTTTCACCGAGGATCACTGAAAATAGGCAAAAAGGAAACTCTGTGTGTGTGTGTGTGTGTGTGTGTGTGTGTGTGATGGATGAATACTCTCTTACCCACAAAATTTTCACCGAGGATCACTGAAAATAGGCAAAAAGGGAACTCTGTGTGTGTGTGTGTGTGTGTGTGTGCCCAAATTCATGGTCAGTGACCGCCGCTAGATCATGTCAAACTTAATATAATAAACCACAACCTAGCAAGGCTCAAATCATAATACATCATTCTTATTACAAGGATTGTCAAAATATTTTTTTTCACAACATTATTTCTTCAAACAAACATATTTATCATGTCCAAAACCTAGTAGGCATTGGAGTACACATCTCCACCATCATATCATCAAACTCATCCTTTTAAATCATAAACATAAAATTTACACATATATTACATATTAACATTAATCTAAGGTCATCCATCACAGACCAACAAATATGTACAATGGAGCGACCTAGATTATAAAGACAAAGACCATCCGGAGACCTTTGAACGTAGCCCGAGAAAGAAAGACAACGGGCTGAACTCGGATGAAAAAACTTCTCCAGATGCAAACCACGGCTAAATCTCTTCACCTGTGGATTGAAGTAAGGGATAAGTGCTTTGAAACACTTAGTAAGCAAATATTATAAGTAACATGTATTTAACCAACCAGTCGTTCTCATCAAACCCAACCAAATACTAACACACAACTAAGACAACAAAAGACTACTTCACAGACAAGGTCATCAAAGAATTCATGTATCACACGTAATCAAAACTTCAGATAGACTTTCACAGAATATATAACACAATTCGGATGAACTTCAGATAGGTCTAGATAATGTCACTCCCATTCCGACACGAGGATACCATATCTTAAAGGCGCCATCAGAAACCAACCCCGCCGGCCAAATATCATATTGTATACATATCCAATGTATCCTCAGAATATGTGCACATATGCCAACATCCCCGGTTGGTCACGGGTAGACCTCATCATCCGCCATCACACAAATCACATACCAAACTTTTCAAAATTCACATACATACACAGACAATCCAAAAGCAACCTCAAATATCAAATAGACCAAAACCCAAACCCAATACCACATTTCAAATTATTCAAAAGTACGCCAAATAAAGCACATCACCCACGTCTAGTTAACTAAACACATGTTACAAAGAATATCCACTTACAAGACAATGGTTGCTCAAACCACTCAAAGAGAAGCTCCTTGCTTCGTTGTACAACTCGTGGCACTCGGATTCAAACGTCAGTTAACTAGTCAAAAGAATAATTAACCACTATCATTACCACACCCTCTTTAGCATATAAAATGGTCTTAGAAAACATAAAACTTTATTTCTTTATTTACAATTTCTATCTCCAGAAATACTTAATCTAATCCTTATCAATTATACAAAATATATCACCTTCATTTCTTTCATTTGGCTTCCTTTTTATATCTTTCCTAATCTCTCTTCATTTAAACATGGATCATAAGGAAACGCTCAATTGTTTTATAGTTTTCTCTCTTTCAATTATATCACTACATATAACTTCACAATTTCAATATCCTTTCTATCAGTTCTTTCATTCCTTTTAGCTTCTAGTTTTCTATCGGTTCTTTCATTCCTTTTATCGGTTCTTTCACCTTTTTATTCAAGTCCTCTCGGTTAATTTCTTTTACCCATTCATTTTATTCATTTTTCTTTTGTTTAGTTTACTTCTATACTTTTTGTTTTAATCTAATTAATTCTCCAAGTACCCCTAACTGATTTCTTACTAAACTATATACAAACTTCTCATCTCGCTAAGTTCATCTGATTATATCAACCAAATACAAAAAAAAACGTGCCAACGTAATTGACTTACCAAAGCTAGCGACCATCTTCTCCACTTTTCATTTCTTCTTTTCTTTAATTTTCTTTATTGGCCTTCTCTTTACTTGTATTTCATTTCATTTCTTATTTTACTGGTTCGGTGGAACTTGAGGTAACAGAGATAAATTTTAACCTTCTCACACTTTATAGTAAACAAATTGTTTCAGTGGCATTCCTATAACTTGCCACGTTTCTATTCTAATTTTTCTTGCTTACTTTTTTTATTTTGGTGGCTTCGAATTAGGTTCTGGATGAGACCACGCAAATGTCCACTAATCCATTGTTTATTGCACATCAAATTTTCGTGGCCAACTTAATTGGCTGCCACGTTCTTTTATTTTTTTATTTTTTTTATTGTAAACTAAGTTCACAGCTATAAAATTATGAAATTTCTCCATGACCAAATTATACTATTTTGTAACTTAGTATTTTATTACTTATCGAATGTCTTAACATATTTATTAATTACACTTAGTTTACATATGTAAAATACTTTAGTTTTAATGGAGTGACTCGCCTTTTATATTTACATATGTAAAATACTTGAGGTGAAATTCTATATGGTTGCCACGATCTAAATTTTTCATACTATATTTATTTATTTTCCGTATCTAACCCTGCAAGCTAAAATTCAACTAGCTCTTAATCCGTGTCAGAACTATTTACAAATCTTGTCACTCGACAGCTAAATATACTTTGCTTAATTTATCGAACTTAATATGGCTAAGCATCATATTGAATAGTAAAGTAAATTCAAAATTTAGGTTAACTTAAATAAAATCACATAACAAATATTTCCAATACTGACAAAATCAGACCTATATCAGAGCACCGAAAATTCTTGATTTGTTTCGGCCAGATTATTTCATAAATCACAAAACTCAAATAACAAAATTATGGATCTATGTGTTATGAATCCACACAAATTAGAATCACCTAAGTTGAAGTCCCGATGAGAAAGCTACGACTATTTTACCAAACGACGACAGACTACACCTAAACCCTTCCAAATCAATCTTATTATGTTGTAAAAATGTGGTTGAAGGGTATGGGTATCACAGTCTCCCCTCCTTATAAAATTCGGTCCCCGAATTTGCTTAACGAAAGGTTAACTTACTTGTTATACAAATAGATGTGGGTACTTGGTTTTCATTTCTCCCTCCATTTCCCAAGTTGCCTCAGCCAAAGAACGATTGGCCCATTCAACCTTGACCATCGGAAGCTCTCTATTCCGAAGCTTTCTAACTTCACGATCCAATATTCTTATTGGATTCTCTTGATATGTCAAATCTTCACTTATCTCTACTATCTGCGGCTCCAAAATATGAGTAGGATCGTGCAAGTATCGCTTAAGCATGGAGACATGGAACACTGGATGAATATGTGACAAAGATGGTGACAAAGCCAATCGATATGCCACTGGTCCAACTCGCTCCAAAATCTCAAATGGGCCAATATATCTAGGACTGAGTTTGCCCCTTCTTCCAAACCTCATTGTTCCCTTCATAGATGAAACCTTGAGGAAAATATGTAGTCCCACATCAAACTCAATATCCTTTCGTCTCTTGTCTGAGTATGACTTTTGCCGACTCTGGGCTGTTTCTAGCCTTTGTCGAATCAACTGTATCTTCTCATTGGTTTCTCGTACTAAGTCATTACCCAATAGTTGTTTCTCACCAACCTCATTCCAACACAACGGAGATCTACATTTTCTTCCATACAAAGCTTCATATGGAGCCATCTTGATACTTGACTGGTAGCTATTATTATAAGCAGACTCCATCAATGGCAAATAGCGATCCCAACTTCCTCCAAAGTCAATAACACAAGTTCGCATCATATCTTCTAATATCTGAATAACACGCTCAGACTGGCCATCTGTTTGAGGATGAAAGGCCGTACTCAAATCCAAACGAGTTCCCATAGCCTCCTGAAATTGCCTCCAAAACCTTGATGTGATTTGAGTTCCACGATCAGATACAATTGAAACTGGTACACCATGAAGGCGAATAATTTCATCCATAAATATCTGAGCAAACCTACTTGCATCATATGTACTCTTTATTGGTAGGAAATGTGAAGATTTTGTCAATCTGTCTACAATAACCCACACTGCATCATAACCTCTTGAGGTAGTTAGAAGCCCTACTAACAAATCCATTGTTATCCGCTCCCACTTCCAAATTGAAATCTCTAGAGGTTGTAGTAATCCAGAAGGCCTCTGATGCTCTGCTTTTACCTGTTGACAGGTCAAACACTTTGAAACAAACTTTGCAATGTCCTTTTTCATACCTTGCCACCAATAATTGCTTCTTAAATCATGGTACATTTTTGTAGATCCAGGGTGCATACTGTAGACCGCTCGGTGTGCCTGAGTCAATAATTCCTTTCTTAAATCTCCAACATCAGGGACAACCACTCGAGAACCAAAATACAAGATACCATTAGCACTAAGTCGAAATTTAGGTAATTCACCATGCTTAACTTGTTCCATCATCACAATAACCTTTGGATCCTCCCATTGCAATTCCATAACCCGTCCTCGTAAGGTAGGTCTCATATGCATCTCTGCTAGAAACTTTGGCTGAATTAAGGATTTGCGACTTAAAGCATCAGCTACCACATTAGCTTTCCCAGGGTGATAGTTAATGGTGCAGTCATAATACTTAAGTAACTCCATCCACCTCCTCTGTCTTAAGTTCAAATCTCGTTGCTCAAAGATATACTTGAGGCTTTTATGATCTGTATATATATCAAACTTCTCACCATACAATAGTGCCTCCAAATCTTCAGTGCAAACACAACAGCTGCCATTTCCAAGTCATGGACTGGATAATTCTCTTCATGTTTCTTCAGCTGTCTAGAGGCATAAGCAATAACATTCTTGTGTTGCATAAGAAGACATCCCAAACCCACTCTTGAAGCATCACAATACACTGAATATCCACCTGATCCTGAAGGTAGAACCAATACAGGTGCATGTGTTAATCGATCCTTCAATTCTTGGAAACTCTCTTCACACCTACCCGACCATTCATACTTGGCATTTTTATGAGTTAACCGAGTTAACGGTGCTGCCAAAGTAGAGAATCCTTTGACAAATCATCGATAATACCCTGCTAAACCCAAAAAGCTGCGTATCTCAGTAACATTAGCTGGGGTAGGCCAATTCACAACAGCTTCCACCTTCTTTGGGTCAACTGACACTCCATCTTTAGACACAACATGTCCTAAAAAAGCTACACTTTGAAGCCAAAACTCACACTTTGAGAATTTAGCATATAACTTTTTCTCTCGTAGCGTCTGCAACACTTGCCTAAGGTGTCTCTCATGATCCTCCTGATCAATAGAATAAATCAATATATCGTCAATAAACACAACCACAGACTGATCCAGGAAAGGCTTGAAATTCCAGTTCATCATATCCATAAAGGCAGCTGGGGCATTAGTCAATCCAAATGGCATAACCAGAAACTCATAATGACCATATCGAGTTCTGAATGCCGTCTTTGGAATGTCCATCTCTCTAATCCGCAACTGATGGTACCCTGATCTCAAGTCAATCTTAGAAAATCATTTAGATCCCCGCAACTGATCAAACAAATCATCTATTCTCGGAAGAGGATATTGATTGCGTATAGTTACCTTATTCAGCTTCCGGTAGTCTATGCACAATCGTAAGCTCCCATCTTTCTTCTTCACAAATAGCACTGGGGCTCCCCAAGGAGAAACACTAGGCCTTATGTACCCTTTATTCAACAAATCTTGCAACTGATCTTTTAACTCTTTCATTTCAGCTGGAGCCATACGATAAGGTGGTATAGAGATTGGTTCAGTTCCTGGTACAAGATCAATACAAAACTCAATCCCTCTCTGGAGGTAAGCCTGGTAGATCTTCTGGAAATATATCTGGGTACTCCCTGACAATAGGGATATGATTCACTGAAACATCTTCCTTCTTTATTTCCTTTACCATAGCTAAATAGCTTACACATCCTTTCCTTAGAAACTTGCTAGTTTTCATGTAAGAGATAAGCTTTGCAGTAGTCACCTTTTTCTCACCCTGAAACTCAAACTCTGCCTCATCTGTTGGATGAAAAATAACCCTTTTTCCAAAACAATCCACTACCGCATGGTAAGTGGATAACACGTCCATACCCACTATTATATCAAAACCATCCATATCCAATATGTATAATTCGGCTGACAAGGCATGCCCACTAATTTGAATACTGCATGATCTAACAACTTCACAAACATACACAAACCCGCTCGAAGGAGTGGCAACAATCATTGACTCATCCAAACATACAGGTATAGCATCCAAACATTGAACATATTGAGATGACACAAAAGAGTGTGTAGAACCCGAATCAAATAGAATACGTGCATAAGATGATCCAATGGGAAGGTTACCTGACACCACAGTATTACTAGCATCAGCATCTCTCCTGGTCAAAGCATACACTCTAGGTTGTGCACCGCCTCCTCCACTATCAGACTTAGGTCCCTCAATCCTCAAACTTACTTCTCTTTGATCAAGTAGATTGCCCTGCTGAACTTGTGGTCGAGGAAAGTGTTGTGTTGGCGGCCTAACTATCAAACTTGCCACTTGCTTACGCTGATCGATTGTAGGACAGTCTTTCACCAAATGACCTTGCATACCACAACGAAAACAAGCTCCTGTCCTTTTATAACAAATGTCTCCAGGATGTTGTTTACCACAACTTTGGCATCTCCTGAAATGATTGGATTGGTTCTTACTAAATTGCTGACCACGGAAATCCTTCCCTCTACCAAATCTACCAACTGGTCCTCCACTCCTAGATGATACTGGCAAATTGTTGGTCCATCTTTCTTGTTGTCTAAAGCCTTGATTGGAACCCTTTTGTGGTGGCTTATCAAACTTTTGAAATTTTGGTTGACTTTGGACCACTCGACGTTCATTATCTCCCATCTCCAAGGTTCGAGCACAATCCACTGCAGCTGCATATGTCTCAAAACCACGAGGATACATAACCTTGATAATAGAATCATCAAGTCCACGAATAAACCTCTTTACCTTCATCTCATCATTGGGAACCAAGTGTTTTGCATACCATGATAGATAAGTGAACCTTTCATCATATTGAGATACTGTCATCTCTCGGGTCTTCACCAATCGCTCAAATTCAAAAGCTCTAGCATCTTTCAAACTCTCTGGTAAGAACCGATCCAATAAGGCCTTAGTAAAGATCTCCCAAGTCTACGCATATGATCCCTCATTTTGGAACCAAATTCCAGCCACACCTGCCAACTTCCACTAATGGTAGATGTCCCTCCCAATTCTCCCCAAAATCCAACACACAAGCTCTCAGCAAATCTTCTAGGGTCTTTATCGTCTGTTCAGATTGTCCATCTGTCTGTGGGTGAAATACTGTACTGAATTGTTATTTTGTCCCGAGTGCCTTCTGTATGCTACTCCAAAACTTAGACAAAAATCTGGTGTCTCGATCCGAAGTGATGCTCACCGGGACTCCATGTAGCCGCACTATCTCTCTTATGTACAGTTTTGCCATTTGCTCAATAGACATACCTGTCTTGTATGTTAAGAAGTAGCTGACTTGGTGAGGCAATCAACCACTACCCACACTATGTCCTTACATTGAAGTTTCATTGGAAGTCCCATCACAAAATCTATTGTAATCTTCTCCTACTTCCAGTCTGGAATCTCTAATGGTTGTAGGGGGCCGGGTGGTCATTGGTGCTCTGCCTTAACCAATTGACATACCATGAGACTGGCTATATAATCTGCTATCTCTTTCTTCATACCGGACCACCAAAAATCAAGCTTGAGATCTTGGTACATTTTAGTCCCCCCTAGATGCCCTGCATAGCGGGTGGTGTGGGCCTCTTCCAACACTTTATTCTTTAATTTTTGGCTACTGGTACACTTATTCTATTCTGGTAGTAAAGATAGTCATCATCTCTAATGAAAAAATGTTCCAACTCTCCCCATTCAACTTTCCATCTAAAAGTAATAAGAGTTGTGTCCTTGCATTAGCCTTCCCTGGGTGGTAGTATATCCCAATATCATAATCTTTGATCAATTCTAGCCATCGTCGTTGTCTCATATTCAATTCCTTTTGTGTAAAAATGTATTTGAGGCTTTTGTGATCCCTATACATCTCGTAGCGGACACCATATAGATAATGTATCCATACCTTAAGTGCATGAACCACTGCTGCTAGTTCCAGATCGTAGGTAGGGTAATTCCTTGACTTATATGTGTTCAAAATCCTAAAATCCTCAATTTATGAGGCAGCATAAATTTCCACTTACCTGACGTTGCTCCTAAATCCTTAAACCTTCACGAGCCTAATCCAAATCCCCTTCAAATCTGACTTGTCCCCTCACAAAATTGTCCTCTCCACCTTTTGTTTGGGAGACAGAATACGTGATTTGTTTGAGAATCACTCAAATCGGATTTAAGAAGGAAAAATAGTGATAAGAGCTTACCCTCCTCGTACAGTGATTTCTGGATGGCCTCGTCCTCTCCTGGAACCTCCTTCCGAATCAGATTTTGCTCCTCACCTTCACAGTGAGAGAATAATTATGGGTGTTATTTGGTGACAGGATGGACAACCTACGGGCTTATTATAATGGCTTCAAGGCTAAAAATCCTAATCCGCCCCAAGTTACCCTAATACAACTAGGGTTTATGGAAAATTACCCTTTGCTCCCCAAACCTTAGGAAGTTAACACTCTAGTTTCTCAATTTTTACACTAGGTCCCTCTTAGGCTCGTGGCGGTCCTAGGCAAACCTAAAGCATGATGCTTTACTCCATGCTAAGGACGACTAGGATCTACCCTCCGGTCTCACATACATCGGGCTTCCTCTAGTCAATTAGTCGGCTAGCTCCACAGCTCCCCTTCACGGTCAAGTCCATTGGGTTTCCACTAGATTAATTAGCTAAGTTATAGGCCCTCAATGATTCCCTCTTGGGAGTGAAAAGCTTGGATTAGGGTATGACACTACCATACCCCTCTCAAGGCTTAGGTGTATTTAGACCCTAATCTGACATGACCCAACTAAAAGCATTACATTTACTGATTAATACGCACAAGCCCATTTGAAATCTAGATCGTTGGGATGCATTTATGGGCACCCAATCCACACACAACTACTCACACATCTACAAGCTCAAACTCAACATCAATAAAAACAAACCATTGTCACAAGCGTTAAATGAAAGAGAGGGTTTAGAAAAACTCAATATGTCTTCAAGCTTCCCATCCTTCCGTTCATTCCCTTTTTAAGTAGAAAAAAAGAGAATCTGCAAGAATGTCATATAACTACTCAAGAAGAAGAAGAAGGCAGCCTAGAAAAGAAGAAGCAAAAGACTGAAACAAAAAAAATCGAAAAAAAAGAGAAGAGTAGAAAAAAGAAGATGTCCTGCAACTACACAAGAAGAGATTTTGAAACTGATTTGTCAATGCTTGATCCAAAGATTATAGAGGCCATGATGAGTGGGATGAGGCATATAATGAGAACGGAGGTCAGGAGGTTCAGCAAAAAGGTGGACCGGATATTGTGCAAACAAGAGCAACTACACGAAGTTCCTAATATCTTTAGGGGAAAACAAATTCAACAAAGGAAGATGAGGGTCAGAGATAAGAAAAATTCAGGAGCTGATTTTGTTGGAGAAATCGATGTAAAGAGGGAGAACACCATTGACACTAAGCACGGCATTCAGGAGAAGGTATTTAGTTCTGACGATTTGGAGGTTACATCTGAAGAAATTATTGAAGAAGAGGTTTTGACATGGGAGGAATTTGGTGAATATTCTATTGACTTGTTTGATGGAGAATGTTTTAATGAGCATACCATGTCACTTCTTTATTTGAAGAATTTGTTCAATGAATCAGAAGTTGTGGAAGTTGTTCACATGAACAAGTGCATAATTCCTATTGATGGTGAACATGAAGAACTTGTTGTTGCTGTTGAAAAGAAAGAGGTTCACACCATATCTTACATGTCTCCAGATTTCCATGTTGAAAATGTTAAGCATATTGATTTCTTGGGAGTGGACAAGTTTGATTATATTGGAGGTTCACCATTGATCAACATCTGGAATAGTTTGAAGTTCAAAGAAAGGCTTAAACGGATTAGTAATGCTTTGGATTTTGAATTGGAGATAACTTCAGATTCTTTAAAAGGTATCAAGTGCAGCCACGACGTTCAAAGAGTTCATCTTGCACCAGCATGGTTGTGAATCGGCAAAAGCATGACGGATGCGAGGATTTGAGGACAAATCCATTTCAAGAGGAGGGGAATGATATGAATCTGATCAGCAAGAAGATTAATTTTGTTTTAAAGATTTTTGAGTCTGTTTAGGAAGTTAATTATATGTTAATTTAATTTTTAAGAGTTCTAGTCTATTTAGGAAGTCAATAATGTAAAAATTTTGTTTCTTTAAGAGTTCAAGTCAGTTTAGGAAGGTGATTATGTGATAATCATATTTTTAGCAATCATAGGAGTCCTAAACTTATTTTCTTTTTTAGTTTCCCTTTTTAAGTCATATTTATCTAGTTAGAAGTTATATTTAATTAGGAATCTCTTTGTAACAATTTACCTATATATAAAGGCATTATCAATGAGAATAAGGAGAATTTTTTTGGATACAAAAAAATGTGGGCTTTGCTCTCTTGGTTCTTCGGAACTGTTCGAACACAGCGGAGGGATTCCGTTCGTTCACCTTCGACTTATCAAGTGGGTCTACATCACCGTTTGTGGCATCTTCATCAAATCAAGGTTCTTGTTTCCCTACAGCAGCGGGTCGAGGTTGTTCATACCGAGGTTCTTGCAAAGACGTAAATAACGGGTTGAGATTTCCATCAATCTGAACGTAGATAGATCCCGCTTCTGCGTGGATCTGTAATAAGATTCACATCAGCTGGTATCAGAGTCTAGGCTCTACTTCAGATCATCTATCTTTAAATTTCATTTTTTTATCATTAGTTTTTAGTTAGTTGTTCTTATTGTATTCTCAGTTGGAGAAAGAAAAAAAAATAGAGAGAAAAAAATTCCAAAAAAAAAAGAAAAATAGAGAACAAGGCAGCCTAGAAAAGAAGAAGTAAAAGACTGAAACAAAAAAATTCGAAAAAAAAGAGAAGAGTAGAAAAAAGAAGATGTCCTGCAACTACACAAGAAGAGATTTTAAAACTGATTTGTCAATGCTTGATCCAAAGATTATAGAGGCCATGATGAGTGGGATGAGGCATATAATGAGAACGGAGGTCAGGAAGCTCAGCAAAAAGGTAGACCGGATATTGTGCAAACAAGAGCAACTACACGATGTTCCTAATGTCTGTAGGGGAAAACAAATTGAACAAAGGAAAATGAGGGTCAGAGATGAGAAAAATTCAGGAGCTGATTTTGTTGGAGAAGTCGATGTAAAGAGGGAGAACACCATTGACACTAAGCCTATAATAATAGCTTCTAGGTGAGCATAGGAATGGTTCCGTATAAGGCCTGTATGGGAGGAACTGTCGATCGCCCATCAGCTGGAATGAGATAAGGGAGAAAGAAATTATGGGTCTGGATATGTTCAGGGAACTAACTGAAAAGGTTCCAATGATACGAACTAGAATCCAAGCGGCTCAGGATCGTCAAAAGAAGTTTATAGATCAGCATTGTAGGAAAATAGAATTCAAGGTCAGAGATCATATGTTTTTGAAGGTATCGCCTACCAAGGGTATTTGAAGATTTGGAGTCAAGGGGAAACTGAGCAAACGTTATATTGGTCCATTTGACGTGATCCAATAGATAGGGAAGTTGGCTTAACAATTGGCCTTGCCTCCAATTCTGGCCGGGGTATATGATGTGTTCCATATGTCTATGCTACTAAAATACATCCTCAGGGAGTGACAGGTAGTGCAAGATATCCCAACAGAGATTCGTCTGAATGTAAGCTATGAGGAGGTACCTCTGAGGATTGTCGATGTCAAACTTCAATAGCTTCAGAAGAGGAAAATTGAAATGTCAATGTGTAATGGAGTAACCACACAGAGAGGGAAGCCACCTGGGAATTGAGCCCTGAAATGAAGGAGAAGTACCCTAACCTCTTCGAACATACAAGTAAGTTTGAGGACAAACTTTATTTTAAGGTGGGGAAGAATGTAAGAATCGAGAAACTAGAGTGTTAACTTTCTAAAGATTGAGAGCAACCAACTCCACCATTCGCTCTTTATCACACCTTAAGATTCTTCTCCTCTTCTCCATCTCATCAATGAATACCTGAGGATCATCACTTGAGCCAAAAAATGTTGGCGGATTCAACTTCAAGAACTCACCCAAAGAGTCATCTTTAGCAGCTAATGTAACATTCTGCTCTAATTGTGTTTGCTGAGTAGCGATGAATTTCTCCATTGCTTTCATAACTCTGTCTACACCATCACCACCCTGCCTCTCCATCTCAGAAGTAGGAACAACAGCAACAGGTGGTAGAATCTCATCTCTAATGACCCTACCAGCGGTAATGGCCTCAACTGGTGGTGTAGTCTCAGATACAACATCATTCCTCCGACCTTGGGAGCTTTCACCATGCTCCCTAACAGTATCCATACCACTACGTGTAACTGTCATATCCTCCTATACAAATAAGTCAGAATTAAGCATACCAAAAGACAACACAACAAAAGAGGTTCAAGGACATGACAAATCCTATGCTCCATTATACACAACATATAATTCAAAAGGCTCAAACCTAATGCTCTGACCAAGCTCTGATACCAAGTCTGTCACGACCCAAATTCATGGTCGGTGACCGGCGCTAGATCATGTCAAACTTAATATAATAAACCACAACCTAGCAAGCCTCAAATCATAATACATCATTCTTATTACAAGGATTAGCAAAATATTTTTTTTCACAACATTATTTCTTCAAACAAACATATTTATCATGTCCAAAACCTAGTAGGCATTGGAGTACACATCTCCAACATCATATCATCAAACTCATCCTTTTAAATCATAAACATAAAATTTACACATATATTACATATTAACATTAATCTAAGGTCATCCGTCACAGACCAACAAATATGTACAATGGAGCGACCTAGATTATAAAGATAAAGACCATCCGGAGACCTTTGAACGTAGCCCGAGAAAGAAAGACAACGGGCTGAACTCGGATGAAAAAGCTTCTCCAGATGCAAACCACGGCTAAATCTCTTCACCTGTGGATTGAAGTAAGGGATAAGTGCTTTGAAACACTTAGTAAGCAAATATTATAAGTAACATGTATTTAACCAACCAGTCGTTCCCATCAAACCCAACCAAATACTAACACACAACTAAGACAACAAAAGACTACTTCACAGACAAGGTCATCAAAGAATTCACGTATCACACGTAATCAAAACTTCAGATAGACTTTCACAGAACATATAACACAATTCGGATGAACTTCAGATAGGTCTAGATAGTGTCACTCCCACTTCGACACGAGGATACCATATCTTAAAGGCGCCATCAGAAACCAACCCCGCCGGCCAAATATCATATCGTATACATATCCAATGTATCCTCAGAATATGTGCACATATGCCAACATCCCCGGTTGGTCACGGGTAGACCTCATCATCCGCCATCACACAAATCACATACCAAACTTTTCAAAATTCACATACATACACAGACAATCCAAAAGCAACCTCAAATATCAAATAGACCAAAACCCAAACCCAATACCACATTTCAAATTATTCAAAAGTACGCCAAATAAAGCACATCACCCACGTCTAGTTAACTAAACACATGTTACAAAGAATATCCACTTACAAGACAATGGTTGCTCAAACCACTCAAAGAGAAGCTCCTTGCTTCGTTGTACAACTCGTGGCACTCGGATTCAAACGTCAGTTAACTAGTCAAAAGAATAATTAACCACTATCATTACCACACCCTCTTTAGCATATAAAATGGTCTTAGAAAACATAAAACTTTATTTCTTTATTTACAATTTCTATCTCCAGAAATACTTAATCTAATCCTTATCAATTATACAAAATATATCACCTTCATTTCTTTCATTTGGCTTCCTTTTTATATCTTTCCTAATCTCTCTTCATTTAAACATGGATCATAAGGAAACGCTCAATTGTTTTATAGTTTTCTCTCTTTCAATTATATCACTACATATAACTTCACAATTTCAATATCCTTTCTATCAGTTCTTTCATTCCTTTTAGCTTCTAGTTTTCTATCGGTTCTTTCATTCCTTTTATCGGTTCTTTCACCTTTTTATTCAAGTCCTCTCGGTTAATTTCTTTTACCCATTCATTTTATTCATTTTTCTTTTGTTTAGTTTACTTCTATACTTTTTGTTTTAATCTAATTAATTCTCCAAGTACCCCTAACTGATTTCTTACTAAACTATATACAAACTTCTCATCTCGCTAAGTTCATCTGATTATATCAACCAAATACAAAAAAAAACGTGCCAACGTAATTGACTTACCAAAGCTAGCGACCATCTTCTCCACTTTTCATTTCTTCATTTCTTTAATTTTTTTTATTGGCCTTCTCTTTACTTGCATTTCATTTCATTTCTTATTTTACTGGTTCGGTGGAACTTGAGGTAACAGAGATAAATTTTAACCTTCTCAAACTTAATAGTAAATAAATTGTTTCAGTGGCGTTCCTATAACTTGCCACGTTTCTATTCTAATTTTCCTTGCTTACTTTTTTTATTTTGGTGGCTTCGAATTAGGTTCTGGATGAGACCAAGCAAATGTCCACTAATCCATTGTTTATTGCACATCAAATTTTCGTGGCCAACTTAATTGGCTGCCACGTTCTTTTATTTTTTTTATTGTAAACTAAGTTCACAGCTATAAAATTATGAAATTTCTCCATGACCAAATTATACTATTTTGTAACTTAGTATTTTATTACTTATCGAATGTCTTAACATACTTATTAATTACACTTAGTTTACATATGTAAAATACTTTAGTTTTAATGGAGTGACTCGCCTTTTATATTTACATATGTAAAATACTTGAGGTGAAATTCTATATGGTTGCCACGATCCAAATTTTTCATACTATATTTATTTATTTTCCGTATCTAACCCTACAAGCTAAAATTCAACTAGCTCTTAATCCGTGTCAGAACTATTTACAAACCTTGTCACTCGACAGCTAAATATACTTTGCTTAATTTATCGAACTTAATATGGCTAAGCATCATATTGAATAGTAAAGTAAATTCAAAATTTAGGTTAACTTAAATAAAATCACATAACAAATATTTCCAATACTGACAAAATCAGACCTATATCAGAGCACCGAAAATTCTTGATTTGTTTCGGCCAGATTATTTTATAAATCACAAAACTCAAATAACAAAATTATGGATCTAGGTGTTATGAATCCAGACAAATTAGAATCACCTAAGTTGAAGTCCCGATGAGAAAGCTACGACTATTTTACCAAACGACGACAGACTACATCTAAACCCTTCCAAATCAATCTTATTATGTTGTAAAAAGGTGGTTGAAGGGTATGGGTATCACTGTGTGTGTGTGTGTGTGTGTGTGTGTGTGTGTGTGTGTGTGTGTGTGTGTGTGTGTGTGTGTGTGTGTGTGTGTGTGTGTGTGTGTGTGTGAGATGGGCAGACCTCACTTTCCTTTTCCTTCTATGTCTCCTTTGTGGACCTCATCACCGTCCCCATCCGCAGGACCCACATCCACGACCATACTGACAACGTCATCGTCATCTGCCAGTCAGTCTGCTCCGCCGTCAAGCAACACTTCACCATGATTGTCGTTGTGGCGGCAGCCTTCCTACTTGTCACGTACTCCTGCCTCCTTTCCTGTCACCTCATCCTCCTTATCCATTGGTTCTGCCAGTATTGCAGGTTCCAAGTGCCGTCCTACTCTACCACGTTGGCCAACCTGGACTTGTCTCCCTTCCGTTTGACGATTCCTCCCCCAACAGGGCCGCTGGCTGATGAGTGTGTATACACTCATATTTTGTCGTGTATTTTGTATGTGTTTAGTCATACTTTCGTCTAATTTTATCTTGTTCTATTGAGTCTTATGTCATTTTTATGTATTTGAGTCATGGAGTGGACTTCTACCCTTTGTTGTGTTTTGTGCTAGGAAGTGAAGCTTTTTGAATGCCGTTGAAGGGGTGATTTCAAGAGACCACATTGCAATAGCCATAACTTTCTTCTCGAATGTCCGATTATATCAAATGAGATACCCTTGGAAAGCTTAAGAGAGATCTACATTTTCTCTTTTATAGTTGAGACCAAATTCGGAGCAGAAGAGGATCAAAAATGGAAAATATAAAGATACAACAAAGCAGATGGAGCCAAAAGCTAGGTGGACTCCCCGTCGCTAGTCAACTAGCGACCGCTGGTGAGGGGACACAGAATGTTGATTGAAGACCCAACTAGCGTCCACAAATCAACTAGCAGCCGCAAGTTGCCTGATGTCAGCTTATTTCACACTTCGTATTTAGTTGGGAATTCGACTCGTTTAAGAAGTATTCGACTCTTGGCCTCTTGTTTCGGCCCTAAGACCATAATTATATTATTACTTGGCTAGCAAGACTTCTAGTTTAGGTTAAACCTCCTCTAGGTTTTCTATTTTCGTGTTAGACTTTTGGCTATATATAGGCCTTAGTCTCTTAGGTTTTATTCATACTTTCTACTGCAATATTGAGACAGCCTAAGGAGCTTAATAAAGTCAGGTTAAGCTTCGTGGAGGAGATTGGCGAGGCTTGCTCGAACGACTAAGCCTTCTCTTTCTTTATACTTATGCTTTTCGTTATAATATCTTTTATTATTATCTCTTGCTTTGTTACCATGCTTAGCGAGTAGATTTTCTTAGAGTACGATGCCCTAGCATGTGATTGATTGCCTATGTTGATTTATGGTTCGAATATCTTGTGTAGTAGTTGTTAATTAGTGTGCTTAATACTTAATCTAAATTAGCCACTTAGATTATGATTCGAGTTGATGATAGTGGACCGAAAGGCACTAGAATTGATGAAAAGAACTAATTAACATATTCTTATGTATTAATGAGACGTCTTAATATCTTAAGGGTAACCCGTTAGGAGGAATCTTCATAATTAGATTAGTATAGTTCTAAGTCTAATTGATGAGCGAAAGTGTTAATTAGTAGCTTAGGTCTTTACGATCTTAGTTTTATCTTTCTAATGAGCGAAAGTGTTAGGGGGATGTATTAGAACACTTCGGGTACTAGTTGGAGCTTCGTAAGAACCATAACCTCGACATAGGTAGTTAATCCATAGGGTATCGTGCTCGTTTGTCTCCACTGAATCACAACCCTTTTATTTACATTTTCGATTTTGTTTATTTTCTTACAGTTCAGTTACCAACCTTATAGACCTTTTAATTCTCTCGCTTCACATAATTACTTGCCTTGATTTCGTGTTCAACCCTCAGTTCAAAACCCTACTTATTCACTATACTATTTGGTTATGCATTTAATTGTTCTCAATTTTGCGTATATCAATGGCTTCCACGTGTACTCCCTCTACGGGTTTGATGACTCTGTCATCAAGACGATCCCTCTCTCCCTCTAAAATCTGACGTCGAACGACATCGTTCTACGAGACTATGCCATGTACTTGCTGGAGTTCGAAGAGAACGACTACGTGAGGACTCTCTCAGCTTGCTCCCACCCCTTCTACGTGGACTATATCGACATCTGGCTCCGTCACCACACCAACGATCCCCTTTGCGGTGCTAGAATATTCACTTGATTCCTCCCCCTTCGACCGCCTCATGTCTGCTAATATATGTCCATCCCTTGACGACGTCGTTCTCGTTTCTCTTCTTGACCAGGCCAACATCATCACGATTTAATTGAAAGGGTAATTTTGACACTTTCACATTGTGACATCAAACTACCTAAAAATGAAAATTTTTTATTATAGTAAAATAAGATATCAAATTGGTTTCAACATCTGATATGCAAAAAGTCAAAATATTGACGAAAAAATTATTTTTCCATTTCATGCGATCTGAAATAAAACTTCTCTTTTTATATTTTTCTTTCCCCGCCCGGTTCTTATTTTCTTTCCTTTCCTTGTAAGACCTTGGGGGCGATCAAAAGTCAAAAGTCAAACTCACTTAGAACTGTCTAATACGGCATCATTTTCTGACTCTCCTCTCCTTCCGCACCCGCGAAACCACACGCAGAGGACAAACACTTAACTGATTCCTCCTCCTCCTCCTGGTCTTCTCTCAATTTAAAAAATTAAATTGAAAAAAGAAAATGGAAGCGAAAGCGAAAGCGAGCTTGAGGGTGAAGAAGCTAGGGCTAGCGGCTGAAGTATTCGCTTGCTCCTTCTGCTTCCTCGCAGGCCTCTTCACTTCATACGTTCTCTTTCTCCATGTCCGTACTTGTTCCTCTTTTCTCTTTTTCTTAATATTTTGATTAAGGAATTGTCCGCTAGCGGAGATTGTGCAGCTGTTTCTCCGACGATCAGAATATAGTTTCGGCCGGCAGACCGAGGCCGAGGCAGCTACAATGGATGTTTGAAATTGTACTAAGGGTAGTTTAGATATTTTCACATTGTCGGACCAAAAATGGATGTTCTCTTTATTATAGTAAGACTAGCAAAGACGACGCACGCGCGATGCGAGTGCTATTCTGTTTTAAAACTCGCAAAACATATCGTTTATTGATTTTTTTAAGCTGTACTTAAATAAGATGCTCTCTTACATATTTAATTACAATTTTTTTTTCGATTTACTTAAAACGCCATAAATACTTCTTTGTACATGACATTTTTTGTAAATGTTCTAACTTTATCAGCAACATCACCTCTCTTAACTAACACCTTAGTGTTCTTGCTTGAAACACCTCTTGAAATGACAACGTACAACTGTCCATGACTGAAGACATGCTCAGGCAGATAAATACCGGTGCTTTCAATTATTTGTCCTTGTGCTTTGTTGATCGTGAATGCAAAACACATACGAACCAGAAACTACTTGCGTATCATCTTATACGGCATCTCAAGATTCTCTGGTGGGTTCAATGGCATCCTATGGATGAATACTCTCTTATCTGCAGAATTTTCACTGAGGATCACTGCATTGATTTAAATAGGCAAAAAGGAAAACAATATATATGTGATGGCCGGAACTCACTTTCCTTCTCCTTCTCTGTCTCCCTTATGGGCCCCATCAACGTCTCCATTCGTAGGACCCACGTCTACGACCACGCGGATAACGTCCTCGTCATCTGCCGATTTGTCTGCTCTACCGTTAAGTAACACCGGCATCTCGGGCGTGGACTTCAGCCCGCCGCTCATCGCTATGGTTGTCGTTGCAGCGACAGCCTTCCTAATGGTCACCTACTCCAGCCTCCTCTGCTGCCACCTCATCCGTTAGTTTTATCGATCGTGGTGTCGGTGTCGTAAGTTCCAGCAGTCATCTTACTCCACCACGTTCACCAACCTAGACTCGCCTCCCCTCCTGTTCGACTATTCTTCTCCCGACGGGGCCACTGGTTTCCACGTGTACTCCCCCTACGGGCTCGATGACTCTATTTTCAAGACGATCCCTCTCTCCCTCTACAATCCGCCGTGTTTTATATATTGATCCTAGGAAATTCGTTGCTCTTGCTAGTGAATCAGAAGAAGAAAAACACAGAGTTGTGATCATCAATTGTAGGAGACGAAGAAATGTCAAGACTCAGCAGCTTAGATCTCGCGTCATGTACCATGGTCGTGATTGTTACAAAAGCCATTTTTAATGCTTAACGACATTGTTGATGTTTTGCACTTGTGCACGATTAACAAACTTTTTGATAAGTAATTGCATTTTACGTTAAAAAAGAGCATTATGAGATTTTACCTTCTTTTCAGTGTGAAAGTTCTCCTACTTATGAGACGAATAACATTTTTGACCAAATTATGGTTCATTACTTCACAAAATCAGATTCATTTTGGATAAAATAGAGAGCTGCCAAAAAAGTATTTAATTTGTATTATTAACCACATGTCCTCCACAGTAATGTTCTGTCACACACAAAAAACCCAAACTAATCAAATCAAATTTAATCTATCCTAAAATTTCCAACCTTAGAAACTATGAGTTCACAAACAAACATTTTTAACGCAGTTACACTCTCTTGAGATTGATCCTGGACTTCCGTCAATTCATACTATGATTTGTGCTATTAGGCCAAATGTCTTTCTACATCCGTCCTTTGAACGTTCACATGATGGTGCAGTTTGGTAGTATTAAAAGAAACCTCCTTTGAACGTTTTTATTTATTCGACTATTATTCTAGTTGAGATTCTACTTTTTTCGGACAAAAATAGTATTGAGTATTAATAAATTAAAATTTGAAATAAATCATAAACAAATGTAAAAATATTCATTTGAAAAATCTTATGAGGTTTTTGTAAAATATTCATTTTTTTTCCTCACTTGTTTCTAAAATATTTTAAACCAAAATTTTATTCCTAATTAAACTTGAGCATATTTTTGTAAAAGAATTGTTCGAGTAGGTTTTAAAAAAAGATAGTATTGGATTTTTACCGGAAAAGGTATTAGCATCAACTTTTAACTACTTGACCCACCATTCCTCTTTCTATCGTGCTGACCGAATACCCAATTTTTTAACCCAAAATCTACATTTGGCTCTACAGAGGACGGACCGCCGCGAGCGGACGAAGAACCGCCACGGGGTCACCGTTCTCTTCGTCTTCGCAGCAAATTTCACACACGCCATCTCGTGCCTGGCCTTTCTCTTGTCTTTGATTAGAAGCAAATTCCACACACGCATTTATTAATACTCAATACTTCTTCATAAAGGTAGTTTCGACATTTTCAGGTTGTCAGACCAAATCGCCCAAAAAAGACGTTTACATTATAAATTATTATAGTAACATGTTATTGAATTGATTGACTTTGTACAATTCTCCATTTATGTTGTCGTGGGAAACAGAATTGGGGTGGCTTCATTTGTAGTTGAGTTTGCTGTCCATATCGTCCATGGACCATTGTCACATGCCCCTGCATGCATGTAAAATATATATATTTAAAAGTAGTTAGTGATCTCGGTTCAATGAATCTTTTCTTTCGTGATGAACTGTTGGAATCGGCCCTACATTTTAACTCTGTAGATTGAGCAGAAAGAGATTTGGTGAGAAGAGAATTGTACCATGAGATGACAATTAGTTGATAATTTTTAACACTTATAAAATTTTAACTTCACCAACACGTATGATGTATGAGGATAATAGTGGACATGATATCAACTAGCTCGAATATAATGTTAAAATTTCCATCTCTAACTTTCAAACTAAGTTCACTACATTTGTTAATATAGATACATTTTATATGCACCAGTTTATACGAAACGCGTTCCATCTTTTCAAAACTTTTATGAATTTGACTTCCGGTGCATGTTATATCCCATTTTGGGACACGTTCTTGATCCTGCATTACATATTTATTGGAGCTACAACTGTCAATCTTAATACTAAGTATCAATCGATCAAAGGGGAGATGCATGCAATTCCGAATAAGTTCAATGAATTTCCTTTTTGGAATTTTTGCTCAATAACGTGTATGTGCAACTCTTATGACGCTTTTCTTTAAATATGAAATTTCAATAATTCTGTAGTTTGTATAAACATGGGATCAATTCTTCTATATTTCTTTCCTCTCCACTACCTTATTGAAGAAAATTTTAAAATTACGGATTCTAATCAAGTTCTCAGCAATAATTATTTTATAATCCAGTTGGGCGTCTATTGTGTGGCCACAAAAAATCATATCCTATTTGAACCTTGATTAGTCGACTAAATGAATATTTGGACCGTGATATTAACTCCAAAAATTATAAGCACCACAACATAGTTTTTTTGGATAGAAAATCTAATAGATTTTTGGAGCACGTACGTACCACATCATCTATTTTGACCTGCAAATGCAATAAATTGGAAGGAAAGACATCGAGAGACTACTTGCGTGCCATGTTTACTTAGAATTGTATGTATTAACGCGGTTTTTCCTAGGAAAATGTGCTTCCCATTGGATGATAATTAGACTCTTATCCTTAGGGTCTATCCTGATTTAGACCCGAAAGGTCCAAGAACTATTGACTTTGACCGGGTGTAGATTTTGATCCTGCCTGAAACCTGATATTTTAAAAAGATAAGGATATGAATATAGATTTATAGGATCTTGTCCTGATCCTACCAGAATTTTTTTAATTAGTATTAAAATAATATATATATATATATATTAATTAATTAATTATTAGACATAATACCAAATTCTCAATTTTAACTTACCCGACTTCAATTTTTTTGAATTTGTTTGTCTGATTTCTTTGTATAGATTTCTTTAATAAATAAAAATATCTCATTATTATTTGAAAACTATCAAAAGATAATTTAAATTTTTTAAAATTAAATATTTTAAAAAATATAGACCCGCGGGTCGCCCTTAGGGATGGCAATGGGTAGAGTATGGTAGGGTATTGCTAGGACCCTACCAATACCCTAGTTTTTTTTTGTTGGACCCATACCTTACCCTCGATCCTACAAATTTTTTATTGTTAGATTCATACCCTGCCCCACTGAAGCCCCAGGGTCTATAGAGGTCTGCAGGGTCCTACCCTTTAACGTTTTGTATTTTGATAATTTTTAATCAAAAGCTAATTTTTATATAAAATTTAAACAAATTTAAGACATCTACTACGTTACACATCAACATTCAATAAAAAATTGATGAAACATCAAATTTTGTAATTTAATTTCAATAGTACAAGATTTTTCTTTTCGAGTTTGAAGTATATAAACAATTCAACAACAAAAAATATAGAATGTCGGTTTCTAGTGATATCATTCACGACATCTTCTAAGCTGGTTGTGTAATAACATAATAAATATGTTAAAGTGTTGGAAAGTTGAATGAAAATTCAATAAAAAAAGCCCAAAGTGGAAAGCCCAAGTAGATATGAAAATGGCAATCTCACATTGGAAAGTGCAACAAAAATTTCCTAGTATATAAGGAGACTTTCCTTATTGACTAGGAAATAAGTTGACCACCTTATTGTGCGTGTGCGCATGGCGCATTAGACACAGGTCGCAATGGGTGCTTTGTGGCGCACTTGGCACTTCGCATGTGCGCATCGTTGTGCTGCCTGCTTGTCGAAGGGGTGCCAACGACCTTCGAAGAGCCACGAACGAAATTGGCTAGAGAGGCACATGAAGGGCAACCTGCTGGCCGAACAAACACATCTCCTCGGCATTGCTTCGTGCCCATTCGAAAGTGCCTGCCTCCACTCCATCCAACGCCTATAAATAGGCCCCTCTCCCTCATTTGTATCTCACCCCGAAAACTCATTGCATAACCATTCTTTAGCAATAGTTCTCTCTCTCTCTCTCTCTCTCTATCGGAAAGTTTCGAATATCCAAGGTTCGTCTGAAGCTTCGAGGATCGTTGTACTACGAACTCGGAAGCAGCCTAGTCGTTGTATCTTGGGGACGATTGCCGCAGTCCGTAAGCACTGAATCGGGACAATCTCGTCTTACGGAGAAAGAGTCAAACTCTTGCATCGACTAAACCAGATCCTAATCAAGTACATCACCTCCGATAACAACATAAAGTTAACCATAAAGTATATTATATATATTATCAATATGGTCTAACTAGGACCTGATTATGGTAGAATCTAAAATAGAGTAAAAATGTAAGGGTAGAGTCCGACCCACATGGTCTAACTATGGATTCATACCCTACCCTAGACCCTACTTCTAAACATGGACTTATACCCATACCCTACCCTAGACCCAGTTAAAGTCAACATAATGTAGACTCGTAGGGTATAGGTAGGGTCCAACCCTCAGGGTATGGGTATTTCTGCCATCCCTAGTTGTCATGATCCTGCCAGATTTTTTGGGACCCAGATTCTGCCCAAATTCTTATTTTTAAAGAGAATAAGGATAAAGATCTATGTTCTGTGGATCCTGCCTATTGCCATCCCTACATACCAATACCATAGTTGTAATATAACAAGTGTAACAACTTATTATTTTGACTTTTTTTTTGGTAATTAAAATTTACTTATAAGAAAAGACATTGAGAGAGTCAACTAATAAATAAACATTTTCACGATCCTAATTGGTTGTATAACTCGCTTTTTAAATCACTACTTAATTCCGTCGCAATTATACAAACGCAACGAAAACCAACAAAATCGAGAGTATCAGTTCAGGACACACCCCCCAAAATGGAGGCGTTGACCTTTGAGAATTTTCTCTGACCGAGTTCATACATAATTTACTCCAACGGCACGTTGACTTTTTCCCACCAGTTATACTATGATCTCTTTCTCGGTAACATTCTCTCTAAATCTAATTGGCGCCGAAATCAGACCACAAATTAATTAACATTGACCAGCTCTACTGTGAAACTTAATCGACCAGCTATGTACCGTAGAATTTATACATTATCAGAATTCCTGTCAATATGACCTTTCTGGCTTCGGGATATCAAAATTCTGTGTCGGTCATCCATATGTAACCTATATTTTGACTTTTGTTTCATCGGTTGGGCAAATATACCATGTATATGGATACGCAAAATTGATTAACCGCTTTCAATTCTCAAATAATTTTATTATGATTCGTGTATACCAAACAATAATATTTGGACTACTTGTTCTTCTGTAAATTTTAGGAGAGAAAAAGTGATAATAAAATTAAAAATATAAAATCTTAATCATTAATTGTACCAAATAATGCTTATGTACGAGCGTTCTATACTATTAGAGTCTCTCAAAATTTTAAGACAATGAGTATGTGAATTTTTCATATTTATAAATAAGTTTATCACTCTTGAAATGAGGGTCGTACAATGACAACAATGGACACAATATCAACCCCGTTCTGATAACATGTTAGAATCCTGATATTTAACTCGAAACTTTAATACAATGATTATGTGTATTTTTCACAAAACAAATCCACCACTCTTATACTTAATAACTTGAAATTTTCAAGTCTATAAAATTAATTTCGAGTTTGTTGGTTTGAGTTTATTGTGTCGCTTTTGGGTCAAAAGCATTCATTAGTACTACTGGCTGGGTTTAGACTTTATTAAGCCGTGGATTTATAATGTCATCTGGTTTCGAATTAGAATACGATCGCGGCATTTCCAAGAACGCGGCCTGAGCATTAATTTACGTTGGCCCTAGGATTCGTCGGCCCTTCCTTCGGCCGGCGTGCCCATTTCTCCATTTACTCCCTTTCATTTGTTGTGCCATGTTCCAAGATAAACAATTTTAGATGTATGGGCATCTATGTGATTTTTATTTCTCTTCCAAACAAAAATTTCTATTTTGGGTCTCTCTCATTCGTTAATAATAATAATATTCTTTACAAGTAAGAGTGACGTTAGAAATAATAGTCTCTTAGCTAGAAATAATAATTACAAATGAAAAACACAAATAAGTCAAATGCAAAACTTTTTTATAAATTGAATGCTAAAACATTTGAAGTTAGGGTCTTGGATTCACTTGATTTTTTTAATAAGTTTTCTTCTGCGGGGTGTATTACATATAATTATCACCCATCTAATGACCTGAACAACAGCATGAGCCGGCGGTGCTCGCCACTCATGTAGTAGATGCAGCATAATAAATTAAAATTTCAAACCTAGCGACATCGTATTGTGGATGCAAGAATAATTTTATGATGTACTTTTAACTAATATTTGGATATTAATTTTGAATAAAATTAAAAAAGAGAATGAGTTAGGTAGTGTCCACCATAAAATTATTACTCAATAAAATTATAATAACTGAGTATGACAAAATCATGGTTATAAAAAAATTCGGATACAAGGGGCTCCAATTGGTAGCACTTACCTGAGTAATACAAGGTGCTTGGTGCTCTTAGTATATTAGATGACGATATTTGAATTATTGATATTTTATTAAAACTCCCTAAAACGTGAACCACCAAAGGTCCTAATACTTTGCCGCACTTACCTAAGTGCACCCTACATTTAACGAATCAGGTTGTCCTCCAACAAAATTTTCTTCCCATTTTATTTCGCACTCACCGAATATTTTAGATTTGACCTTTCAAGATCTCCGCACATGGAACAACCAACCTAACTATAACTTCTTCCATGCCTAACATGGCATTATTCTACATAGATCCATGTCGTAGGTCACTCCTTATCACTTTGTTGAGCCCGTAAGATTCCCATTTTTCGTAATTTGGTAAAGTCAAAGTCAGTGCAATCTTCGACCCGAGGTGGGTCTCGTTTGAAGGGGCGTGTTGAGAATCTCACATCGGTTAAAACACGAGTGGGGGGCAAGTTTATAAGTATGGAAAATCCACCAACCCATTGCCTTAAGATTTTGGGTTGGATATGGAGATTCTAACATTGTATCAGAGCGGGTTGATCTCGTGTCCATTGTTCAGCCCGCACGACCCCTATTTCTCGCACTTTGGTGAAGTCAAAGCCAGTGCAATCTTCGACCCGAGGTAGGTCTCGTTTGAAGGGACGTGTTGAGAATCCCACATCGATTAAAACATGAGTTGAAAGCAAATTTATAAATATAAAAAATTTACCAATCTATTGCCTTAAGATTTTGGGTTAGATATAGATATCCTAACATCTTTCATGCCTAACATGGCATTATTCTACATAGATCCATGTCGTAGGTCACTCCTTATCACTTTTTTTAAAATACGGTATTGACACAAAATAGAAATTGCCAACCGTTGCGTAGCGCTTTTAATAGCAACCGCGTCAACAGTGAGAACAATTCGTCCAATATTTGACCCTTTAAAGAAAGACAGTAACTACTACAAGCCATTTTTTGGGGGTAAGTGACTACTACAAGCCATATGAAGCATCTTCACAAACTTTGTTAAAAAATTAGTCTCCAGTTTTTTGAAACTGGTAAGAAACATTGATATTATTAAGTCAAATTTTGAGTTCTAATTTTGTGCATGACATAATTACGATAGAATTACTCTCTATAAGTTGACTATGTTCAAGAAAAATCTCTATAAAGTGAATTATCTAAAATGATAATCTCTCTATTCATAAAAGGTCCAGATTTCGAGTGGGAACTACTATTAAAATTTAATAATTCTTTTATCGTAATAACTAATATTTTTCAAAAAATATTAGTGTTAAATATCGATCACAACTTTCGTACAAAATAATATTTTTAATAAATTCATATTTTTTACATAATTTATGTAAGTTTCATCATTAAATAAATGCTAGTCTAATTTATAAGTATTTTTTGAGTGAAAGTTTCATCGTAGATAGACGTTAAAAATTTATTTAGAGAAATCAAGAAATGGTTGGAATTTTTATGAGATACAAGTGTGAATATTATTAATATAGTTTTTGGTGAATTGAATATGGATAAAGCAACAACTATAATTTTTTGATAATGTTTTGGGTGACATGATTATAAAAAAATTATTTTTTGGTGTTTAAGTATTTATTGGTCAAAAACTAAATTTAATAATTTTGGAGTTAAAAAATTTAAACCTCTCTAGCCAAAAGTTTGTAGTCTAACGGCATAAAGAGATGTAAAAATCTAGGAGGTCCAAATTTCAAATCTTGGTAGTGTCATAGTATAAAAATTTACTTTAAAAAAATGTGATAGTCTTTTTAAAGTGATATTTTTCTCTGGTCCCAACGATATCACATTAGAACGATTTTAATGTATTTAGTCGTTTATGTCAATTCGATGGAGTGTGGTAGAAAAAAAATTGTGTTGAAATCTAGCCGCAACGTGTAAAGTGTAAACAATTGGAATGGCACAATTGTAAAAAGCGGAGGCCATAAGGTTACATCCACAACAGCAATCCTATAAAAGCCTTTGTCCGGGCTCAGAAAGTTAATCAAACATCAAATAACCCATCAAAACAAACAAGAAAAGAAAGTCTCTAAGCTTCCACTAATACTTTGGCTGCTTATAGTATCACATCACTAGAGCGAAAAAAAAATTTGAAACAAAAAGAATGTTGACAAGCTCAACCTTCTTCAAGGCCATCTTCTTCTTCTTGTTTAGGTTTCTCTTCAAGAATCTAATCACCAACTCCAAAACCCTAAACAGAAACTTCAGCAATGTCCAATACTCCTCCCAGAGCAAGTACCAAAAGTTTGCCTCCCTCCCTCACAGGCCTGACCTAGCAAAAAAGACCATAGTATTCAACGTGGAAGGATCCCTCTTGAGGTCTTCCTCCATGTTCCCTTACTTCATGCTCGTGGCGTTCGAAGCGGGTAGCCTCCTTAGGGCCCTCGTGCTCTTCGTCGTGTACCCTTTCACCTGCCTGCTCGGCGGTGACGTGGGGCTCAAGGTGATGGTCATGTTGACGTTCTTCGGGTTGAGGAAGGACAGGTTCAGCGCGGGGAGAGCCGTCCTGCCCAAGTTCTTCCTCGAAGACGTCGGGTTGGAGGCGTTCGAGGTGTTGAGGAGGGGAGGGAGGAGGGTGGCTGTGAGTGACTTCCCTCAGGTGATGATCGAGAGCTTCCTGGTGGAGTACCTGGAGATGAACTGCGTGGTTGGGAGGGAGTTGAAGGTTTTTGGAGGGTATTTCTTGGGTGTAATGGAGGAGAAGAGGAAGGACGTGATGATCTTGGAGGAGATCCTCAAGGAGGAGAAGATGAACAGCCGTGACGTTATTGGGATTAGCCGCTTCAACCATTTCCCTGATCATCGCTTCTTCTCGCATTGCCAGGTAATCACTGATTAAGCTTTTCGGTCGGCATGCTAGTTTACTATCCCGATGCTCCCACGACATTCTCACTTTATTCTCGTTTAGAAACATGTTATTAGTAATTAATTTGACTACGATGACCACTTTTTATATGCATAATTTTTTAATTATACATTCTTGCTTCGTCTAGCATATAATTAAATTTGATGCAATGAAATTATAAGTAATAAATAGCAGCAACCGCCCTTATGCAATCATTAATTAACGCGTCATGTAGCGAGCTTTCTTCTGTCGCCTATTTTTCTTTCTATAGTAATAAATACTTCAAAACATAATAGTGCTATTCCCTAAGTCAATGCTCCTACTGTCAGTAGCAACGTGTGCTAGACCAATACTGACAGTCTTTTAATTCTCAAAAAAATATTGACAGTCTTTAGATGATTTAAGATTAAAGGGGAAACTTTTTAAAAAGAATGAAATTGTCCCCTATGTAGTTTCCAAGAATGCAGTTCCAATGTTCCATGCATTTTCCAAAAAAAGTGTTCAATGTTAAGATATTTATTAGATGTATACATGCTCCTTGAGCAAGACAAGGTATCAATAATACATATGTATCAACATGTTTGATATTGGAAAAATTAGAGTTTAATCCCAAGTAACCCCAAAAAAATGTTTGATACAATGTTAATCATAAAACCCAAAGATAAACCAATGAGAGGTGATATAGAACTTGTATTCTTCCAAAAAAATAATTCAAATTGTACAAATTGAAAATATATTATTATATACTAATATTCGACTCTGTTCACTAATAAAATTGAACAAAATTATTGTTGGTTAATTTTTTTATGGGGTTGAAAAAAGTGTCATAAGTCCATGATAGCACGAAAATGGTAAGTTACAACTAGGTACTAGAATTCCGACTATTTTTTAACGGAAGCTCACCTAAACATGAATCCTACCATAAATAACGATACAGCATCAAGAGTCTTTTATTTATTTTTGCTACATATAACATTGCATATGTCAGTAAATGAATGCGGTTTCAATTATTACTTCCACATAAATATTATAAATCCCATTTTGTTTTACAATACAATAATAAAGGGGCGAAACTCTGACGTCACACGTTACAAAATCTTGTTGGCAGACTATTTACTTGGTGAGAAGAGCAGACAAGAGGACCTGGCAGCAACTCCCGAGCGACCGCTACCCGAAGCCGCTCATCTTCCATGACGGACGACTGGCCATCCGCCCGACCCCGCTCGCCTCGCTGGCCCTCTTCATGTGGCTCCCCCTGGGCCTACCTCTCTCCGTCATCCGGATCTTCATCTCCATCACCCTCCCCCACGGCATCTCCCTCCCCATCCTCATGTTCTCCGGCCTACGGACCTCCATAGGCCAGCCCGTCCGACAAGACAACGACAAGAAGGCGGCCGGGGCGATGGTGGAGGTGGAAAACCCTAAAAAGGGCCTCCTCTACGTCTGCAACCACCGGACCCTCCTGGACCCACTCTACCTCTCTTTCTTGCTTAAGAAGCAAGTCACCGCGGTCACCTACAGCCTGAGCAGGACCTCCGAGATTATCTCCCCGATCAGGACCGTCCGTTTGACGCGGGACCGCGATCTGGACGGTCAGATGATGGAGAGGCTCTTAAGCCAGGGGGACCTCGTGGTGTGCCCGGAGGGGACCACCTGCAGGGAGCCCTACCTCCTCCGGTTCAGCCCGCTATTCTCGGAGATGAGCGACGAGATCGTCCCGGTGGCTCTCAACACCCACGTAGACATGTTCTACGGGACCACCGCGGGTGGGCTCAAGTGCCTCGACCCGTTCTTCTTCCTCATGAACCCACTCCCCTCCTACACCGTCAAGTTGCTCGACAGCGTGTCCGGGCTGTCAACGTGTCGCCACCACGTCGACATCGAGAGGAAGAAGTTCGAGGTTGCGAACCAGGTGCAGGGGAGGATCGGGGAGGAGCTAGGGTTCGAGTGCACCAATCTCACGAGGAGACACAAGTACCTGATCCTCGCCGGGAACGAGGGTATCGTCGGGAAAGACAACAAAATCACTTCCAACATTAATTAAGATCTTCCTGAGACTTGTAATAACTGCGTCACTTTCCTACCACATCCACCAAAATTTAAGTTTTGTTTTTGCACTTAAATGTGTCTTTTTGTTTTTTGTACAAGGGGTCAATTTTCTTATTATTGTACTAAGGCTGTAGTTTTGGCGGGGCCACAAATGGCTATATATATATATATATAATATTTGTAGGCTAGCTAGCTTATAACTAGACAGATGTTTCTATTGGGAATGTTTCTTAAGTTTGTTCTTGTATGTCCTGCCAGCCTAATTTTAATATTAATTTGTTCTTTGTTGAGTTTACTAATTAATAATTAATTACTTTCTCCTGCTAGTAACGTGCCCATAATTTTGGGTATTGTTCCTAGCTACTTGTATTCTTTAAACGATTTTGGCAAAAAAATATTCTTCATCAGATCTCCATGCGCATGGTTGGTATGAAAATAAATACCAGTAAAGACTACACATTCAGCCCATGTGGGGTATGGATTGGGTACAGAATGCTCAGATTCTGAACCGTTCGGAATGAAGACGCGCGGAAACTTTTTTGCAAACACGCTAAAATACGGGGACCAAAATAAAAAAAGTCACTCACAAACGCAGGCCGAATACAAATGCCATTATCACATAACTGCGCGTGCCAGTATCACATAACTGTGCATGCCAGTATCACATAACTGCGCATGCCAGTGTGACCTTTTTGTAAAAATGCTAAAATATGGGAGACCAAAATGAAAAAAACTACGCGCGCCATTATCATCAACGGGGACTTGCCACTGTCACAAATACACATGTCATTATCACATGACTGTGCTTGCCATTATCACATGACTGCGCTTGCCATTATCACAAAACTGTGTTTGCCACTGCGGTCCCCTTTCACTCCAAACCGTCCGGAATCAATTCCTTCACTCCGTACTCAATCCACTCCCGCCCATGTGATGCCATGTGAATTTCAAAGTCTTTTTTGAAATACATATAGATTTTTGTCAAAATTATTGGATATTCAAACTATTGTTAGATTAGATAATTTATACTTAAGTCCAGTTAATTTTTATTTGAGTCAGGAAAAATGGCAAGCATATTGATTGCTTTGATTGAGATTGTTAAGTTCGGGCTTTGGGGCTGACTAAGGAGTTGTTTCACGGGAAACAATAAGGGTCGAGTGCGGTTGTTAAGGACATACAAAGATAGGGACTCAGAGTTTTACCCACAAGAAAAAAGGGTAGGGATCGGAATTAAATTGGTGTTATGATGATCATAAATTTTGATAGATACTTTCATTAATTGGTTTCTCTTTTTTAATGCTTGACCTACCAAAAGTGCACTACCCAATGACGAATTTTTTGTTTATGCTATGTAGTATTCGATCTATTAGACCGATTGCCGATTAATTTAAATTTAAATAGGGCGTGAAATTTTAAAGATGACAAATATTTAACACTGTAAATTTTCAAGGGATCGAATTCAGTACTGATTAAAATTGAACAATTATTTCACTAGTTGATATAAGTAATTGTGCCTTATATTTCTTATGTCTAGTCCGTTTTTGAATCTTCGTCATGGTGTAGCTAATTAAGAGAGGGGCACCCACCATTGTACTGATTTCGTCCCAGATGGTAGGTAAATGATAATACTTACTTCGGCGTCCTTGCGAAAATTATGTCACTTCTGCACCTTTCTGCGAACTTTTATTTTGGAGATAAGACCGTTCTCCGAATTTAATTTGAAAGTCGAGATACAACACCCCTTTTTTTGTTTTTGGAAAGGTCAATAGTACTCGAGTAGTTTTTTACAAACATAAATAAATCAAAGAAGTTAAAGTCGGTCTAAATAGTAACCACTTAAATTTTATTATAGAGAATTAAAATTCAAACTTAAAAAAAATCATCTCTGAATAGGCTATCTATGAAGGGAGTACATAATAAATTTTCCCGCATTACTAAACATTAGAGCATGTCCGTTTGTTGCATCTTGCCAAGAAGCAAGTTTAACATACGTACCTACCGCGTTTTATTGATGCTGTTTTTAAATAAAGAACATTTATTATTTATTTAATATCCAAAAATTTATGTTAAATATACATGTTCTAACACACTATCAAAATTGATTAAACTTATAAATTATTATTTTTAAACGACTCTTGTCTCGTGATATGCTAGTTCATGATGCCAAATTCATGCAAATTCCTGCCAATAAAAAGGCTAGCTAAGATTTCCATGTTTAGATGGTAGTTTTCTGTACATATTGCTTAACGAATTTATGAATTTCAGGAAACCATGAAGGTGATTAGGGGTGAGCATTCAGATAATTTAAATTCGAATTTTTCATTATCCAAAATTAATATTTTTTGATCCAAATTCGAATCCGAATAATGAATTATCCGAAATCTAAAATTATTTTGGATACGGATTCAGATAATCTAAATTATCCTAATTAAAAAAAACTAAAACGACGTACTACTCTGTAAATGATTTTTACTCTACCCATTACCATATTTAACAAAGCAAATGGTTGCGATTAAAGCCAATACAAAGCAAATGATTGCATGTGAGATTTGGGTCTTATTAAAAAGCATCTTCCAAAATTACAATGGCCAATCAGATATAAAAATCTCAAAGAAGTACTAAAATGAACTGATTTATAAACCGTAGTGATCAAACGACCAGCCCAAACTCCTTTACTTAGGAATTAAAAAGTTCGAATATTCGGATAATCCGAATTTTTATTTTGGATATCAAATTTTTTGCTTGCCTTTAAATGTGATATTTTTTTTTATCGTCAAGTATTCAGACACTATTACGCTAACTAAGTCAGATGCAATTTTTTTAAAATGATAACGAAAAGAAGTGATAGTTAATTTTGCCTTGCAATTAGTTATTATTTCCACCATTATCTCTTTCCTTATTTAAACAATGATAAGGGGACAATTTATTGGCTAATTTGTTTAAGAAAAATAGTAATGAACAGTCCCTTGCCTTTAAAACTCGTAAAAAATCTTTGTTCTTGGTAACAAAGTAAATGCCCAAGAATACTGCCAAGTCACCAATAATTAATGGTTGCATTAATCTATTGCATTCAATTTTTGAACCCACCTTGGGGTAAAATTAATTAAGCACATGCCTACACCTTTCGAAGCTGGCCAACGTAAGTAATAGCCGCAAATATATGATCCGTTAGTTGCATCCACGCACCACAGGTTTCCTATGCATCTATATCGAGCATTGCCAACTCTTAGTCTTCAGTTTGCATGGTTAAAAGTGATTATGACGAACTTCTTCTTCAATTGCCGTACTATCAATTTTAAGATGTTCACTCCACAAATATGAGGTGATATAGGTGATATTGTCATGGTAGGTCTTCTTCAATTGGATTTGGAAAATCTATAATTTGACTGAATGTTAATCTTACTTGGTTATTCTATGACCGAGATCATGATATAACTGTGCAATTTAAAAAAATTTAAAATAACTGAACTTTAAAATTCACAGATGAAAACTTGTATATATGATGAATATATAAAATTGCTAACCTAAACCATACGAAATCGAAAAGCTACACGATCTTCGAGGTTCTACAATTTAATACCCGACAGTAACATGCATTCAATAAAAATAAATAAATTAGAACAATTAAGAAAAGGGGTGAAAACGAAATTGCACCGAAATTGGGCACATGTATGGGTCTACTTGTGTCCTTTTTTCTTATAAAAACGCTAGTAATACCTGTCAATAATTGAAACTAAGATTTTGGTTAATTTTTACCACGCATTGTATTTTTAGGATAAACAACATTTGACCGGTCGTGGATATATAACCATTCTTTTAAATCTGCGACCCTTCCTGGATTAATTTTGGTGGACCATTAAATTCATGGATTAAATAAGGTTCGAATATTCATTAGGTAACAAAAAGACAGCAAAAATTGGGGTAGCAGTAATACTAAATAAAAAACACAGACAAAGAAAACAACGATCGTTATCATAGATAACAACTAGAACAGAAGGAGCAAACAAGAAAGGAGTCTATAGGGAAGCCATAAAAGAAGCAGCACCAACCGGAATTTAAAGCCGAGGTCCCAGAGGGTAACCAGAAAAGCGAGCCCATGTGGAGGCAAGAGGATGACAAAGGTAAAAAAGGGCTTCTGGCATTTATATGTCTTTTTAACAGCTTGGCCGATTTCTGGACACACACATGTACATGTCACGGTGACAAATTTGCTGGAGGAACAAGGGTTTGGTGTGCTGGCATAGAAAAGGCATGGCCAAGACAGGAACCTTGTAAGGGATGGAAACGGGTGGAAACGGATCTGCCCTTAAGCTTGTGTTGGGAGAGATCGAATCCTAATACCGTCCAGATCCTGGGGTTTAGGCTAACCCGCTTAAATTTTAAAAAAAATAAAATAGAAAAGGCATGGCCAAGACAAGACAGGAACCTTTTTTGCGATGGGAGTAAGTGGACCAGAACTCATTGAATTGGTATAAATTGGGATACCAGTCTCGGTATTTCTGGTGGGGCTGGATGTTGGCGACAATGGTTCAAAGTCTAAGCTAATTTTATAGCATTTGATCATGACATCCAACATTATTGATTTCAGCACCATCGCTACATCTAGTGAGTGATTATTATAGTTTTAAAAAAAATCGAGTTTATGCTCAAGCAACACATTCGTGTTAGAGTTCGGTATTGAATATCACAATTTTAACTTGCCGTCACGAAAAAGGCAGGGGTAATTTTGAATTTTATTATTACAGTTTTCACTTTTCTGCTTTTTTAAGGTTTTTGTGTTAAAGAATTGGAATTTTAAAGATTTTTTGGGTGTATTTTTTTCATTTTCCTTTATTGGCTTATATTTATTGTTTTCACCAATTTAAAGGTGCGATGGGTTTCACCAATTTCACATGTTTGTTGCCTTTCAAAAAAAAAGTCTGTTCGAACCGATGAGGTAATATTGGGCTTGGAAAAGTAGGCAATCAAGGTCCAGAATGTGCAGGCCAAGGAGTTAATATTGGACCTGCAATGGTTTCAAAGAAGAAGGGGATCCAAGCCCAAGTCACGCGGACTCCAAGCCGAGAACGGCCTCAAGAAATGGACACAGGCCTAGCGGGCCGAACATTTGGGCTGAGCAGAACAAAAACATCCGGTAAGAATTCCGATGAGTTTGATACTAGGATCACAAGGAGAAGCGTTCAGCCCAAAAAACCTAGGGCTAAGACGAAAGCAATCATTAAACATTTTCATAGGAGATTTGGTCATCTTGGAAGATTATCTTCATGACGAAAAAAAATCTCTGCTCCAAAATAGACAACAATTTTTTTACACTGGATCAAAGGAGAAATATTGTTAAGAAAGTTTTTGATGAGTAGGCGCTTTATATATTTCATTACTTTTTCTAATTGTAATTTTTTAAGAAATATATAAAAAATTACTTATTAAAAAAAATTTCAACCAACACAAATTGCATTGTTGACGAATTTTTTTAATTGTAGGCAATTTAAATGAATGCAACTAATGTTGTATTTTTTCACAAATGAGTTTCTTTATATTGTTGACAAATTTTAATTTTTTCGGATGTTCCTCTTGGTTGCAAAAAAAATCCAATTGGAGGTTCATAAGTTAGATAGTGAGCGAAGTGGCAACCATCAATAGAGGAAAATTTTCTAATTGTACCCGATTATTTGTGTTATATGGAAGATGAAGGCGAAATGTGAAGGCTGGAATGTGTCGTGTGAAAGCGGGTGACAGTTGGAGAATAGCTAGTCGTTCGGGTTACTTAACTGAAGCTGACGACAGGTTGTCCAAAGCAGGCTTTTGGATTACAAGTTTTAAGGTCGTTTGGGTCGTGTGCCTTTATTTTTATTTGTTGTTTTCAGCCGAGTATATATATATATATATGTGTGTGAACAGTAACAAAAGGGTATCTATTGAATATTTGGTGAATGAAATGGAAATTATTTCCATTGTTTTCTTCTTTCCCGTCTTCTTCCTCTAAACTTTTCTTCACTACGAAACCAACTCTCTTGTTATTCTCGTGATCTTTTCTTGACCTAGATCCCCTGGAAACAAGCTTAGTCAACTTTTCCCATATCAAATTGTTCATGTAAAATATTTGGCAATACATTAATATCATTGTATTAAAATAAATTTTATTTAATGCAAATAAAAATTTGCTCAACACGTGCGGTAACCCTTTGCTCATTGCATGGAAGCATTATGGCGAGCTTGAACGCACGTCCATGAGTCAACTTATTATGTTAATTTTGATTTATCAAAGGATACAATCAAATCTATTGGGAAAGTATTTTGTTGAGGTGCAAAATTTATCTGAGCCGGACTTTATCACTTACAGCCTGTTTGAAAACTTAAAAATGATGGGAATTAGAATCACTTTCATGAGTTTTAAATAGTTGAGTGTGTTTGGAACCAATATTACTCAAGAAAGTGATTCTATTTCCGTCCAAGACTCAGGAAAGAGATTCCTTTGATAAGTGGTCGGATTTCTAGGGACCGAAAACGGAATTGTACATGAATACCAATTATACCCCTCCCCCTCGTCAGTTTCTTCCTCTCCTCTGTCCCTCCCTACCATTTCTCCTATTGGGCGACGACTCCGGCTCCATCTTGAAGGAACTTTGCTGCTGCGACAAAAATATTCTTCACCGTCGGCGACGTGGGATCCGGTAGCCTCATTAAAGTTTCCAAGAGAAACAATTTTGTTTTCCCTATTTCCTCTTCCTCCATGGATCCTCACAAGAAGGTCTCCATGTAAAGTTTGGTTCCTTATGTTGTTTTATTTCTGGGTCTGAAATCTGTGGGTTGGTTGAGAAATTTAGTTTGGTGGGTATTTTGTTTTGGGGGTAATGAGAGTGCAACGCCTATGGGGGAAAATGTGGGATTTTTTTTTCTCAGAATTGGGAAACCAAGAGAAGTGAAGCAAGTTTGTGGTTTGTTGGAGCGAAACATGGTTTTATTGGCTGGATTAATTTAGGAGTCAATGGTGTTCACGTGTGGGAATAAACGCAGGCTTCTTCTACGAATTGGGAAACCAAGAAGAAGGAAAGCACGTTGATGGTTTTGTTGGGTTAGATCAATCTAGGAGGAGTAAATGGCGTTCACCTGTAGTCACTTGTTGGATTGGAAATGAGACTTTTTTTGGATGACTCCTGACTGGTTTATACATCCTCTTCCTATTGTCGGCGAATATGTGGGAGAGGAAGTGATGCTCTGAGCATCTATATTTCGTTGATGTAGAAAGATCTTCCAATGACCAATCATCCAAGGTAACTTGAAGACAACAAGAATTCTGTAGCAGTTTGTGTTCTTGGTTGCTGCAGAACCTGCTGCAGATTGCAGCACTTGAAGCTCTTGGTTATGTGCTGCATTTCGCAAAAGTCTTGGTTATGATTTGTGCAAGTTAATTGGTGTTAATTGATGTTAACTAGTTGTAAGGGTATTAATGTAAAAAATTTAAATCAATTTCTATGTTTAAGTTTTGGTTCCAAACAAGAAAATAGAAAAGTGATTCTATTCCATTACTATAAAGAATTAGAAATGGAATCATTTCCTTGACGGAATTGGTTCCAAACAAGCTGTTAGATTTTCACTTTTTATCTTTAGACTAGTTTTATCTCTTATTGTAACACTTATCTTTTTATCGGAATATTTATTACATTTGGTTAAGATTAGTTCAAGCTATTTGATTAGAATTTATCTAACAATAAGATATAATTATCGTATTAGTTTTGATTATTTTTGTATTTTTTATCTTTATCTAGTTGTCCGTTAGACACCTATATAATGGTGCTAAGGTATACGTTGTAACTCGGGCACACACCCTAATGCATGTTGGGCACAATCACTATCCAACTATATCCAACTATATTTTCTTCATCCTCTCAATTCTTGTTTTTCTACCAATTATTTCTTGTCTACCCATTCTAAAATATTTCCCTTTACTCATATTTATTGCTCTTCTACCAATTCTTTTCTTTTCTAACCATTCTATCTTCACATTTACCCTTTTCTGCTATCGTTCTGCTATCGCTCTTAAAAAATTATTACCAACAATTCTATTGGATTTTCCATAATTGTTTGAATAGGTACAAGAATTACACAAGAACATATCAAAGTAGAAGACATATATGACTTTATTTGTATTCATTTGGGTCTTGTTTTAAGTTTCAATCTCCTACTATTTATTGATACCACTCTTTTTTATAAGTCCCATTTTAGGACTCGCAATACACAGTTACAAAGTATGGTCGGATGACAAAAGGAAGACAATTGATAAAATAGAGCTCTAAAATTTAGAAACACACGTAGCTAAAGTAATTCATTATACAAATGAGTTTGCATCTTACAAGAAAGAGCACGTTTATATATATTATCATTTTAGTGTCATGAGTGGAATAATGATTTCATTTTTTCTATTATATTTTTGATTAATTATAAAATATTATTAATGAAAATACCATCTAATGAAAATACCATGAGACAAATTGTGATTATTGTAGCTTGGGGCACTACTAAAGATGGGATATACTTTTATATTTAGAAGTGATTCAGCCAACAATAGTATACAATACGATAAATTTATCATTTTATTATTATATTTTATTTTCTAGATGTAGAAGGTCTAAAAATGGTATTTCCCGTGCTAACAAATCAAATATTTATTCTTTATTCTTTATGTTAGCCATAAATAAATTTTTATATTATAAAATTTTTATTCTTCAAAAGCAATGTAGCAAGCTACTCATGATTCCATACACGAAAGGGAAGTTGAAGAGGAAGAGGTCAACATATGATAATCCAGTTGCTGTCATCGAGAAATGCAAAGATGAATTACTTCCTCGTCCCAAGAAGGAGAAGAAAGGCAAATGAGTGACAATTGAATCTGAAACAATAACTGTTGTTAAATGGAATCCTTCTGCCGTGTTGGACGATGCCTAGGTAGTTGCTTGAAGAAGTTGTCATGCTTAACAAACCCAATAGTTACAAGCAGGAAGCTGAAGAAAGAATTAACAAGCCAGGGCAGTTAGGTGAGCCTAGGCTATTTACCTTGTGTTGACTAATGGTCAGAAGGATCTCATCTGACAATATGCACTGAGAGAAGATGTAATACACTCCCGTAAGTTGCATATTATGACATATGAATTCTTTTTGCTTATAGAATTTTGAATGTCCTATAATTTTTATTATTTTTGTTCATAGAGGCGAGATTTTTGCATGAGATGGAAATCAACAAATGGTGTGCGATGAAACAGAAACTCTAAAAACTGTTATTGATTGGCATCTAAAAACTGTTATCAAAGGTGTTCACAACCATTGTGGAAAGATTGATCATGTCATCTTCCCGGTCGATAATGCTGTGAGTATTCTTATTTTATTATTACAAAACATGTTGTGAGTAACAATTGTCATGTGATGCTATTGTTTGACCTTTTTTATAAATCATTGTAGCAATAAGTGGTTGAAGCATGTCCTCCGCTCTATTGATGTAATGGGTCCTCATATTTGTGCTCACGTAAAAGATATTCAAATGTACATGAATTCATTTTTTTTAATATGCAATATCGTTTATCATACTAAGTAATGTATTTGGTTCAAAAATACATTTATGAGGCGTCCCAGATTGCAGATAGGGTATTGTTATGCACAACTTTCCAACCCATGACAAAGTCACACAATAAAAAATAGCGGGATCAGGTTGATCGAAAAAAACTATTTAACAGCATACTAAAGTAGAAGTATGATAAAAAAAGGTAAATTGAAGTCCAGACAAATTGCACAGCAGAGCTAAGTGTCCCTCTTTCCTACAGGACAAGAGCAGCAGGATCAGTGTAAGATCGCAAGCAGCAGGATCAGTGTAAGATCGCAAGCTGTGAGATCAGAAGTGGTAAGATCAAAAGTAGAGCGATCAGAAGTGGTAGATCAAAAGCCGCGCGATCAGAAGTGGTAAGATCGCAAGCAGCGAGATAAGTGGTAAGATCAAAAGCACCAGGATCAGTGGTAAGATCAAAAGCAGGGGGATCAGATGTAAGGATCTCGACCATGGGGCAGTCCCTCAAGTGTTCTTCATAGATATAATTATATTTTTTATTTTTTTATTTTTATTTAGTTATTAGTTAGATGACTATATAAAAGTACTAAATTATATGTTGTAATTTGGACACACACCTCAATGCATGTTGGGCACTATTATTATCCAAATATATTTTCTTCATCCTCTCAATAAAATTCTTGCTTTTTTACTCATTATTTTTTTCTACCCATTGTAAAATATTTTTCTTTATCCTTATTTCTTGCTCTTACACCAATTCTTTTTCTAACCATTTTATCTTCATCTTTACCCATTTTCTCTATCGTTCTTAGGGTGATCACTCCGGACCCGTCTCAATTACTTTCACGTCGTTCTATTAAAAAATTATTGCCAATAATTCTATTGGATTTTCTATAATTATTTGAATAGTTACAAAAATTACACAATAGAACATATCAAAGTAGAAGACATGTATGAATTTAATTGTATTCATTTGGTCTTGTTTTAAGTTTCAATGTCCAGCTATTTATTCATACCACAATGCATGATTCTGAGGTATGGTCGGATGACAAGAGGAAGATAATTGGTGAAGTAGAGCTCTAAAATTGAGAAATACACGTGGTTGGAGTCATTAATTATACAAATGAGTTTGCATCTTACATAAAAGAGCAAGTTTATATATATATTAACATTTCAGTGTCATGACTGGAATAATGATTTTTTTACTATTATATTTCTGATTAATTATAAATATTACATGTATGATATATGTGTAATAAAAATATCATCTAATGAAAACACCAAGACACAATATGTGATTATTATAGTTTGGGCACTACCAAAGATGGGATATATTTTCATATTTAGGAGTGCTTCATTCAATAATAAGCATAGTATACAATACGATATATTTATCGTACTATAATTATGTTTTAGTTTATAGGTTCAAGAGGCTTGGAAATGGTGTTCCTCGTACTAATAAATTAAATATTTGTTATATTTATTCTGTATGTCACCCATAAATAAATTTTTACATTATAAAAATTGTTATATTATAAATGTCTACGAGGTAAAAGATGTTAACTTAGAAGAAGAATTCATAATTATTCGATATAATAAAAACAAAGTGTAAGTGCTTCATCTGGATTATATGGCAAATTAAAATATATTTTATTTTCCTAATCACGATAAACGTATGCGATCAATGTTGTATTTTTCACAAATGAAATTCTAAATATTGTTGATTAATTTTAATTTTTTTAGGATATTTCTATTGGTTGAAAAAAAAGATTCGGTTATAGGTTCAAGAATTAATAGTTAGCGAGGTAACAACAATCAACAAAGACAAATTTGTAAATTGTACATGAATATAATTATGTCATTATTCATGTAAAATATCTGACAATCCACTCGTATTATCGTTTAAAATAATTTTATTTTACGTAAATACAAATTTGTTGAGCACCTACAACCGCTCAACAAGACGACCGAAAAGAGAAATAAAGGGGCAAAATGATATTGTCTACCCACTAAAAGGAAAAATCCCAAACTTGAACCTAATTTGAAAATTTTAACTTGCCTTGGTCGCCGGGAAGTTAAAGTAAAATACTAATTTGTTTGCAATAAAAGTAAGAATTTCGAGTCATTGAAATACTTTGTAGTTAAAGTGATCACGACTGGTGACACTCATATGTGCTGCACGAGAAATCCAAATCCTACAAAAGTTGCAAGGGCATCCTAACATTGTTGAAATGATAGAAATATTTAATAACAGAAGACCAATGTATATTGTCATGGAATACTTGGAGGATAATTTGTTGAATTATATGATATCTCATTCAATCAGTGTTTATGTAAAAAAGTCTTATGTGAAGCAGATGTTGTTATAAAAGGGTGTCACTCATAGAGATCTGATGCCCAATAATCTATTTTATTCAGTCCACAAATGCATTTTAAACTAGTTATTCAATTATATTAGAGGCTACATGCTAAAAAAATGCACTTTTTATGTTAGCCGGATCATTATCCTATAACGAAACATTTAATGAGTCACTCTGGTTGCATCCAAATACAAATGCAAATCAAAATAATAGCACAATAGAAATAAATTTTAAAATTCTCTAATTTGTCGCAAAAGGTGAAAAAACATGAATCCATATAGACAAAACCATCGAAGCAAACAAACATTAATGGGTTATAATTTTGGATTTTTTTTTGAGTGGTATAATTTTGGAGTTGGTCTGTCAAGCATCAAATCTAAAATAAGAACACATCTTAACCGAAGCATCATCCCCCCGTACTTATTTATGGCCCATGTAATTAGCCAAAGCCCAGACCACAATCTAAGCCCAACATCGTCCAAAAATCCCAAACCTATATCGGCCACCGACTACAAATCTCGCACGTGCCAACCTCTCCCCTCTCTTTCCAATATAGGGTTTCGCTTCCCGACATATAGAAAGAACCTCCCTCCTCCCGCGTCCAAAAAAAAAAATCCTCAATTCGCCCCGAAACCCTAACCCGTAGCTGGCGATTCGGATCGTAGAATGGGCACGGAGAGGAAGAGGAAGGTGAGCCTGTTCGACGTGGTGGACGAGACCTCCGTCTCCAAGCTGACCAGATCGAACGGCGCCGTTAACGGGGGCGACGGTAACCCGGCGGTGAACCGGTGGAATGGGAGGCCGTTCTCCCAGCGGTACTACGAGATACTGGAGAAGCGGAGGACGCTACCCGTTTGGCACCAGAAGGAGGAGTTCTTGTCCTCCCTTAGGAACAACCAGGTCCTCATCCTCGTCGGTGAGACAGGTAGCGGTAAAACTACCCAGGCAAGTTTCTCGCTTCCGAGACTGTTGCGGTTTTTTGTTGTTGGTTTTGAGGTTGGTGTGAATGTGGGGTTGATATTGATTGAGGCGGTTGTGGTGTGTTCAGATACCTCAATTTGTTCTTGATGCTGTGGACGTGGAGACTCCCGACAAGCGGAGGAAGTGGATGGTCGGGTGCACCCAGCCCAGGAGGGTGGCAGCGATGTCCGTGTCCCGTCGTGTTGCTGAGGAGATGGATGTGAGTATTGGGGAGGAGGTTGGTTATAGCATCCGTTTCGAGGATTGCAGCGGCCCTAGAACCGTGTTGAAGTGAGTATTATAGTTGGATTTTTGTTGGGGTTTTGAGTCTAGGTGTTTGATTGATTGCCTTTTGGTTGGTTTTTGATGATAGGTATCTGACCGATGGTATGCTGCTGAGAGAGGCAATGACGGATCCGCTTCTGGAGCGTTACAAGGTGATAATTCTTGATGAGGCTCACGAGAGGACTCTGGCCACTGATGTGTTGTTTGGGCTGCTCAAGGAAGTGCTTAGGAATCGGCCTGACTTGAAACTGGTTGTTATGAGTGCCACGCTGGAGGCTGAAAAGTTTCAGGGTTATTTTAGCAGTGCCCCCCTTATGAAGGTTCCTGGCAGGCTCCATCCTGTAGAGATTTTCTACACCCAGGACCCTGAAAGAGATTACCTTGAGGCAGCTATCAGAACGGTGGTGAACATACACCAATATGAGTCTCCTGGAGACATACTTGTGTTCCTTACTGGTGAAGAGGAGATTGAAGATGCCTGCCGTAAGATAACAAAGGAGGTTGGAAACTTGGGTGATCAGGCTGGCCCAGTGAAAGTTGTACCTTTGTATTCTACTCTTCCTCCTGCAATGCAGCAGAAGATATTTGATCCTGCTCCCCCTCCATCAGAGGGTGGGAAGGCTGGAAGGAAGATTGTTGTATCAACAAACATTGCAGAAACTTCTCTGACCATTGATGGAATTGTGTATGTTATTGACCCGGGTTTTGCTAAGCAAAAAGTATACAACCCACGTGTTCGTGTAGAGTCATTGCTTGTGTCCCCAATATCGAAGGCTAGTGCACATCAAAGAGCTGGTCGTGCTGGAAGAACTCAGCCTGGAAAATGTTTCAGGCTTTACACGGAGAAGAGCTTCAACAACGATCTCCAACCTCAGACGTATCCTGAGATTTTGCGGTCAAACCTAGCTAACACAGTGTTAACGCTGAAGAAGCTGGGGATTGATGATCTAGTGCACTTTGATTTCATGGACCCCCCAGCGCCTGAGACATTGATGCGAGCTCTCGAAATGTTGAATTATTTGGGTGCCCTAGATGACGAGGGTAATTTAACCAAGCTTGGACAGATTATGAGTGAGTTCCCCTTGGACCCTCAGATGGCGAAGATGCTTGTGGTTAGTCCAGAGTTTAACTGCTCAAATGAAATTCTGTCTGTATCGGCCATGCTGTCTGGTGAGTTGCTCCTTTCTTTTCCATTTTCTCCTTGTCTTTATTTTGTCTGGGTTGAGTCTTTTCTTAGTTTGGTAATGCTGCTGGTTTTGATGATTCAAAGCCATTCACCGTGTGCACTAGTCTATCTGTGCTTGGGTGGTGGCAGTTCTGTTCAACTGCTTGCATTCATGTGCAAGTATGAATGCCTGCTTGCGGTTGAACAGTTGTTGTGTCAGATTAGGTTGTCATCAGCAACTGTCTGGTTGGGTTCCATGCCCGCCGTTGGCATGCACCATTAGATTCTAAGTAAGTGCTGATGCAGATAGTTGCAGTTTCTCAGTATTATCTCATCAAGCAAATCGTCTCTTCTCGCCTGTATGCCTCTGCTGACCAACCATGGGCCTCTTCTGTGATAACCAAATTCTTTCTTTAGTACCCAATTGCTTTGTCCGCCCTAGGGAGGCCCAAAAGGCCGCGGATGAAGCAAAAGCTAGGTTTGGACACATCGACGGGGATCATCTTACGCTGCTGAATGTCTACCATGCATACAAACAGAACAGTAAGTGTAACGTTTTCTTTAAAACTATTTTCTTTTATTATCATTATGTCTTTGTCGCCGACCATTTATTTTATTGTCTTGCAGACGAGGATTCTTCTTGGTGCTATGAGAACTTTGTCAATCACAGGGCAATGAAGTCTGCTGACAATGTCAGACAACAACTCGTCCGCATTATGGCCAGATATAACCTCAAACTATGTAGCACCGACTTCAACAGCCGGGATTATTACATCAACATAAGGAAGGCTATGCTTGCTGGGTACTTTATGCAGGTTGCCCATCTGGAACGCACCGGACACTACTTGACAGTGAAAGATAATCAAGTACGTCAAGAGCCTTGTTCATCTTTCATGTCACCCAGTTATTCATTGTCCTTGTTTATATAGCTATTTCTAACTTGTGTTTTTCTCTACGTTTGACTTACTAAACTGCCTTTTTTAGGTGGTGCACTTGCATCCGTCAAATTGCTTGGATCACAAGCCAGAATGGGTTATATATAACGAGTATGTGCTGACTAGCAGGAACTTTATACGCACGGTGACTGATATCCGGGGTGAATGGTTAGTCATTCTTTCTCTTGATTGTGATGTGTAATGTGTTGCATCAATTGGATTCTTTAACTTTGTTAGACTTTGTTCAACTACTCCAATGCTTAATCCAAGTCTTTGCTCTTACAGGTTGGTGGATGTCGCACCACACTACTATGATTTGACCAACTTCCCTAATTGCGAGGCCAAGAGAGTCCTCGAAAAGCTGTACAAGAAGCGGGAACGGGAAAGGGAGGAGAATAAGAGCAAAAGATGAGGTTTATACTATATATTCTGGTTACTTCTTCTCCACAAAAGACATGAAGAGGGTGCACTTGAGATGTTGGTTATAATCCTGCGTGCACTCTTTTCCAGTGATCGCAGTACCGTGCAGCGGCACTAAGACACCATTTCTTCATGTTGATGTTTGCTTAACTTGTTCTCTTTTGTACTGATCTTCAATTTTTTGGTGGACAGACTCTCTCTCTCTCTCTCTCTCTCTCTCTAAAATTGGGTATTAGCACCCGGTGTTTCTTGGTGATATGGTGTCTCGTTTGACAGTTATGCCCTAGAATTACTTGGAGAAATGGTAGCTAGAATGAGATATCAATCGGAGTTTATTTACCTGGTCGAGGAGTGGCGGGTCAGCTACTGCACCGAATTCAGGGCGTCAGCGTTAGATTGTCGAGGAATCCATTCCTTGCCCTCGGGTGAACTCGAGAGCGAGGAATGGAATGACCGTTTAGGAGACCAATATTAATCTCATTCATCTATTAGGATCACAAAAAGACTGGTTGCCAATATTCCCTTTATACACAATATAAACACAAATATTTGACTAGTAAAGTTGGATGGTACAATACAAGTGTTGATTCGATGCACCAAAATGACATATATTGCAGATATAATACATTAATGAAGAAATATAATTTTTGCCGCAGGTAGGTGATATTAAATTCCCGCGCATTTACAGTTGTTTGTTGGCATGCGATCGACCTTCTTACACTTTTCCGGTTGCCAACTTGCGATAAACTTCATCGATTTCGACCTGTTCCATTGGGAAAACAATTTTTTGTTACACATTTGGAAAGGAATCGACGAAAGGAAAAGTTGTTTTCGACGTTCTCATAGACTTTACCCGCAACGCGTAGCGTACCTGGTAATAGCTGAGCAATTTGTTCCTTTTCTTCTTGAGGGTTGCAGTAACCAAATCTCTCTCCATGTCGAAGGGCTGCGACTCCAGAACCACTCCTTTGATGCACTCAAAACCTCTCAGTTTGCGCCTCTGAGCTGTAGACTTCAACTCTGAGAGGACATACTGATGTAGCTGAGGAAGAGAGCACAATTCTGCCAACGAACTTTTGTGTCCGTTCGCGGATGCCCATCGTTGCGCAGCTTCTTCGTGCAGTACTACTACTGCAACTAGTGCAGACTTGAAGCTGTCCCCGTACACCCAAACCTGTCAGGATTTTGTTGCAAGACGAAATCAGAACAGAGAAAAATTGTAAGTGTCTTGTAACAAGGCTAATTGGTACAGGATCCTGACGTCTTCAACGATTGGAGTGATTCCGTAGACATTTTCCAAGTGCTCGAGTGCGATGTACTCTCCTTGAGAGAGCTTTATCAGATTCTTCTTCCTGTCGATGATCTTGACCGCCCCACATGGAAGAATCTCCCCGATGTCCCCTGAAATTTGTCGAAGGATGTAATGTGTTTAGAGTACGGTAATATAATTTCTGTGTTCAACTCGAAAGATTAAACTGATCTTTGGCTTGAATTCTGATAGTTTTATGATAGAATCCGATGGTTTACTTCACCTGTGTGAAACCATCCGTCGACTATGGATTCTCGGGTCAGCTCCGGATTCTTGTAGTACTCTGAGAACATTGCCTTCCCTCTTAGGCAAATCTCTCCGCGAGGTGGATTACCAAGTGGATGGTAGCCCATCTCGGAAACCTCCTCGAGCCTGAGCTCGTGGTACACCGATACAGCCCCAACAGATCCCATCAAACACATTTCGTCAGGAGCACCGTTTAGTGCAGGTCCAACGCTTTCTGTCAATCCTGAACAATGTGCAAAGCCACATTTTGAATATCAAGAAACCAACATTATTTTTCTTCTTGAACAGCTTTCGATTTGCCGTTATTCTGAATGATTTGTTTACCATATCCTTGAACCACAAAACCACAGCAAGTAACCCTCAAGAACTCTTCCACTTCAATGCCCAGAGGTGCACCTCCTGACACTATTAACCTCAGCCGACCGCCTAGCCTGGCTTTGACCTGAAAGTTTTACACATAACAACCAAAATATTCTTAAACCGAATTCGGTTCCTGTTCGGTTTTGTATTGGAATAGACTGGAATGATTTGTATGCAAGTTCCAGGCGCTACCTTTCTGAAGGCTAACAGATCTGCCAATTTTGATGCATCTTTTTGCTTGTAACCTTTGTTCATCCCATCAAGTTTGCTGAACAACAACAACAGAACATAGTAGAGAATACTTTAATTCCGGATGATACGAACGGGACGAGCTTTTTAATCCGTAAAGGAACTTCATTAGACTTCTTACCGATGATACAGGACATCGAATGCATAACGCCGAATAGGATTGAGTTCTGACACTGCCTTTTTGATTCCTGAAAATTTGGATCAGGCATACTGCTATAAGATGCTGTCTCTGAATTACTAGGAACTTTTTGTTTTCACCAGTGAAATTATCTTGCCTTCTTGTATCTTTTCGAATACTCGAGGTACACCAGCTAAAACTGTTGGCTTCAACTCACATATGTCATCCCTCAGCGCATTCAGATCCTGCATGTTAAGAACATGATAAACAACAGTAACTGACCCGAAAATAGTCCGAGGACAGCATACCCCATGATAGTAGCCCACAGATGCGCCTTTCCAGAAAAAGAACTTCTCGATCACTCGGTCGAAAACATGGGCCAGAGGAAGGAAAGACAGATACACATCGTCCACTGTCATCTGTTAAAAGAAAAAAGAAGAAATACAATGTACAATTATGAGACACCATATATGCTTCGGACATGAATACGAATACGAATACGAATACGAGATGCTAATTAAAGCATTGTGCAACAGTTTACAAGAAATCTGATTGCTGCTTCATACCTTGTCTTCAAGTGTATCCAGATATAGATCCATGCCTCTAGCAGATGCAACAGTTGCTTCATGCGTAAGCACCACGCCTTTAGGATCGCCACTCGAGCCACTCGTATACATGATTGTTGAAACATCAAGAGGCTGAGGCGGTTCTATCTCTGAAGGGTTCTCTTTTCCCTGATTTAGTACGTAAAGAGAGAGCTAAGAAAATGCATTGGAGCTCTCGAAAATAGAGAGAAATGAAGTTAAAACTAACCAAGGCCATAAACTCTTCCCAGGAGTACGGTTTTATTCCAATCTCTGCTGCCTTGTTCTTCTGATCCTCTGTCAGAGACGTGAAGCTGACAATTGCTGCCACCATGAACTGTGTTTAGAACAACTCCTTTGACGGGATTTTCGAGCAAATTGATCGAAATGCTACCGTTAATTCTCACCTTTCAGTCGTCGAGCTGATGGACAATTGGGATTCAGTACCTGCAAATTTTTGTCTACATGTTTAGGCTTGATTCATATTACAAAACGGCAAACACCAAAAGGGTATCCACCACTTACTTCTTTCAACTTCTTTTCTTGGACGAAAGCGAAATCGAGCTCTGCGTGATCTATGATATAATCTACAGCAGTTGGACCTTCATCCAAACAGATAAAACACAGTTAGAACAGGCTAATTGACTCTTACCAAGTTCCCACAGACATGGCAACGTGGGTTATCAAACGAGGGTCGTGTGACAACAATGAGTACGGACATCAAATTAAAGAAGTTTACCAAGTGTATCGTACAGAGGCACAGAAATTAAGCTGTGTGCATGGCAAGCCTACAAAAAAAATTAAAAAGAAGATGAACCCTTTTGACGCATCTGCCTCAATTAGGAAAATTTCAACCAAATATGCATTTGGAAAAAAGAGGAATTTCGACAAAAACAAACCTCCATAGCCTCAATCCATTGAGGGCAGTTGGACCCATAAATCCCAACCCTGCAACCCTGTCAGCTTCAAACAACTTGTCACATATCAAGTGTCACACATAAAATGCACGTCTTTTACGAGTATCGTTGACTGCAAATTGAGTAGAATTCTATTTTAACGAGCGCGCCATCAACAAGGGACTCGGAATCACTTACGGGGTCACCGCCGGAAGCACGCAAGGCGGAACCAATGTTGAGAACTTCTCCATGCACTTCCTTGTAAGTTTTCCACACGTATGGCCCCACCTGATAATCACGAGAGACTTAGATTTTACTATGGCTAATGGAAATTCGGAGTCATTTACATTAATTGTGGTGCATTTCTTTACCTTGCCGTCCACAATTGGGCGCCATCCAAGCATTCTATTGTTCGGATACTTCTTTACTGATGAACTGCAACGTCCAATCAATTATATCGCAATGTGTTATCAACTTTTTGGTGTCCTCGCAATCGCAACTACTAATTGATTAGCTCATAGGGGTGTCATCGGAAATGCATGTCATAAAGTGGCACATATAAGAATCCCGTTATTGGTCCGCTAAGTCAACAACCAGCAAGTCAACCCATGTCAACAACTTTCCTATCCAAACAAAAAAAACTGAGAAAATTATATTTTGACATTTGTAGCTTGCATAAATAGACCGAGTACAAATGAGTCCTTTCCGTATTCATTGAACTTAAAAGTATTTTTTTTTTCGAAATGAGAACTTCGTTATCAAGTGTTTGACTCTAAATATTATTATGTTCTAAATAAAATGTTGAGGTATTGGCTCGAATCGAAGTGCTGGTGCATGACATGCTTCCTGGCGGGCGACATCGGGACGATGATTTCAGGCATAACTGAAATTCCTTTGGCCTGCACAAACCGTCGCCCGCCAGCAAATTTGTCACCCAGCAGAATACCTGGTGCCCGCCAGGAATTTTTCTTCTGCCTGAAATCATCGTTCCGCTGGCACCTACCAGGAGCATGTCGCGCACCCACACTCCGATTTCGAGCCAATACCTCAACATAGGGTATTCGTTGTAGTTCTATGGATTTGGACCGTCTTCTATACTTCAAATGCATACAAAACGCATGCACATTTTGAAATTAAAACCTGAAAATACCTGAAAAGGTCCCAGTCAGTTAATATATCTTTATCCGATGGAGGGAATCCGTCCTTGGAGATTGGGTTTCGATACACAGGACCAATTGAAGGTTTCCCATCTTGCCCTTGCCTGCCCTCCTCCACTTCTATCATGAACTTCGTCATTCTCTTTCTCTTCCCAAGTTTCTGACAAGTACCTGCGAGCTTGAAAGAGGAAGAGAGAAACTTTTACGTAAATGTAATGCAAGAGAAAAATAGGAGGAGGATACGAGTTCCTGAACTTGGAGATCTCAACTAAAATAGAAGCTACGAGTTATGGAAATGTTGAACAGCCCCACCAAAAAGTGGTGTGGAAATTTTGTCTCATGAGCTAAAAAGTCGAATAGTTTTGATTGATCGTATTTAATATCTTCAGGAAAAAGGTATCGAACTATATTGGCGGCGAGGATATTTGGAGTTGACATAAAGGAAGCAATATCACAAGGTATATTTATATCGGATAATATTTGGACTATTAATCTTTCGATATAATATAAAAAAGTGGATCGCGTAAAACCACTATAAAATTTAAAAAATAATGAAATCCTAACCATCAACTAAACTAGGAGTGACCACAATAAAATCGTTAAGGCATCGGAGGCGAAAATATAAATGTTAGAATACCATAACAAATACTAGTAGAGAGATAGAGAAATAGATGACATACTATATACGTAGTTTAGTAAAAAAAATTTATATTTACGAGAGCGAAACGACCATCGTGATAGGCAAAGTTATACCTCCAAACTAAATTCTGTTAGTATAGTCCGTAATGAAAAAAGGCATAACCAAATTAAGCCGACAAACTCATATACATATATGAGCAGAACAGAAAATTTAATAGTCAGATGGAAAAGATCAAGAATCACCATGGCGATTGAGTTGCACTAAGCTTGCAATTGTTTTTTTAAATAGTTGCTTTATAAGATGTCATATAGCTATAATTAAATAAAAATAAATATTCTAAAAAATGTAAACATAGTTATTTCACACCAATACATATAGTGTCACCTTCTTCTCCAGTACTATTTTTAGAATTTTTATATCCGATTTAAAATATTAAAATAATACTTAGTTAAAGTCATGGTTTCAAAAAATATGGTCCGACCGATGGTCCGACTGGTTGGACCACGAATCATTCATAGGAGCGGGTCGATTTTCATGGTTTATACGGGGTCCGTACTAACCGTCCAAATTCCGGTCAGACCGGACGGTTCAGAGGGTTTTTCGGGACGGAAATCTCCGGTCAGTACGGGAGAAGCGAAATCAGATGTAAAATTGGGCAAAAATTCTCCAAACCCTAAATTACCCAGATTTTTGCCAAAATCAATCTCCCGTGCCTCACCGACCAAGCAAGAGACCCAGATCTGGCCGACCAAGATCTCAGCTCCCAGCGACCTGCAGTTGTTCCCAGATCTGACCTCCTTACACTTGCTCTCTTCGCTCAACTGTTTGTACTTGAGTGAGCCGGTTGTTATATAAAGGGAGAGTTATGGAGGTGAAGGTGGAGGTGGAATTTTGGTGGTTTTAAAGAGGGTGGGGTATTCAGAAGGAAGAAGATGAGTGTTGTCGTTACTTTCCATGTTTTGGAGGTTGAGAATAGATAAATGGAGACATAAAAGTGAAGGGAAGAGAGAAGAGCATTAAAGTGAAAAAGTATTGGAAAAAAAATAAAGAAAAAGACAAAAGTATGTGAAAAGCGTAAAAAGATAGATGAAAAGATAAGTCTGTGTTACTGAAAAGTAGAGTCTATGTCAATTTACTTATATTTACACACATATATATAAATTTAGGATAGTAAAAAAATATGGTCTGACCGGTCGGACCATTCGACCCGGAAGACGGGAGAAATCTCGGGTCAACCTCCGGATCGTTTTTTAAAACCATGGTTAAAGTTCAATCACCTATATTTTTGCGAGTAAAATATGAAATATATCGACAATATTTTCCTGCGGACTAAATAACTAGTTGATTCATTTTTTATAATATTTTTTTGGGTTCTGGCTGTAGTTAATGCGCTTACCAACCATCGGAGTCATCCTATGGAAACGACAGCTCGAGAATTTAATACGTATAAGGAATTAAGAAATTGAAGGAGGAAAGGGGTGGCAATCAATATTTGGACCTATCTACCGCTTAGTTATGATTTATATTTTTTTGTAAGGTTGTATAAAAAATAATTTAAGCTGCTGTACTGGTTGATCACTCTTTAGACCAACCTAACTAAGATTTCAAATTATAGTAGTCGAAATCTTCCACTAGACAGATCCTCTCAAAACCCTAGGAACCAAAGAAAAAAGTATATCCTTCTTGCAGGGACTACCGCCGGTAAAGACTTAGATTGGATTAGGTTACGAGCAATCTTTTAAAAACGAAACATGAATGCAAGATATTATGAGCCAATCGTCTGTATATCTCTATGTTTAGAAGAGGTTTTCAAGTGGCGTTTTCATTCCTCTAATCTCAGATCAACTATTATAGATGTCATATATGTTTTTTTAATGAAATTATTAATTTCTAAAAAAACTAACATTTCAAATTATGATCAAAGGGAAAAATACTTAATGATATCAAGCATATTAGTTACCAATTGACGGTGAGTTATATTGGATTAGTCATTGGTTTTCAATCACAGTCCTAGAACACATGATAGGATAATCAAGAAGGTTTGGTTTGCACTCTATGGGGCGATACTTTGGGGACTTTGGAATATGAGAAACCGAGCGATATTTCAAGGCGAGCGGTGCAACAGGGAGCATCTCATCCATGCTATTACTGGACGAGTCCAAGAATGGCTTACATGGTCAAATTCTTTAGCAGATATTGGTTCCCAAGATTTAATTTTGTACATGGAATCTCTACGCGATAGGGGAGATTACCATTGTAATTAACTTGTTGCGTAGGATTGTACTACTTCCTGTAACTATTTTGGGTTTAATATATTATTCTATCTACCAAAAAAAAAAATCACAGTCCTAGAACACAGCAATTGTTAAAAACTTGTTAAGAAGATTTTCTTCTACTATTCAAAGTTCTATCCCGCTCAATTCTGGAGAGTAAAAAATATTTGTGGTCGTTAATCTTTTATAATTTTTAACCTATGGTCACTTATAGGGATGATATAAATACACATACTTTGAGGGTCGGACTCTACTCTTACCCTACGAGTCTAAGATATGTTGACTTTGAATGGGTCTAGGGTAGGGTATAAGTATGAGTCCATGTTTAGAAGTAGGGTATATGGTAGGGTATGAATATATAGTTAGACCCTGTGGGTCGGACCCTACCTTTACATTTTTACTCTATAGACTCTACCCTAATTAGACCCTAGTTAGACCTTGATTAGACCATATTGATAATATATATAATATACTTTATGGTTAACTTTAACATATTTATTATGTTATTACACAACCAGCTTAGAAGATGTCATGAATGATGGATTACTAGAAGCCGACATTTTATATTTTTCTTTTATTGAATTGTTTATGTACTTCAAACTCGAAAAAAAAAATCTTGTACTATTGAAATTAAATTATAAATTTTTATTGAATGTTGATGTGTAACATAGTAGATGTCTTGAATTTATTTAAATTTTATATAAAAATTAACTTTTGATTAAACATTATCAAAATACATAACGTTAAAGGGTCGGATCCTACATACTCTGTAGACCCTAGGTCTCCAAGAGGGTAAGGTATGAATCTAACAATAAAAAATTTGTAGGGTCGATGGTAGGGTATGGGTACCAATACCCTACCCTGGCCATTGTCATCCCTAGTCACTTATCTATTTTTGTCCCTTTATGGTCACTCGTCTATACTAAGTCACTCTTATATTATCACTGATCTATATTAAATCGCCCTTGTATAGTCACTAATCTATATTAAATTACTCTTCTATGGTCACTCTGAGTATTTTTGAATTATAAAATTTCCAAAAATTTCCAAATTTTTCCCTTTTTTTCTCTCGCACTCTTACATTCCTATCTTATCTCCCCTCTCTTTCTCTCTTCAGCAAGGAACCGTAGGCTCCATTGACGTCACGTTGTCACTGACATGCCAACTGCCACGTCAGATATCTTAAACTATTTAAAAATTCTAATTATTGATTCGAATTTCAAATATCGTATATTTTGCTTACACTATCATCATTTAGGCCTCACAATGACGCATTATGTAGCTTAATCCTAAGCTACAAATAGAGCTTAGCCCAAGTTACTTTATTAAAAGAGCCGAGGAGATTGAGCACAACTCGATAGAAAAATTTGGTCATACATTTGAAATATTTTATGTGTGCTCTAACATGATCATGTTAAAGAATACATCAACACAAACTTGTCAAAAGAAAAAAATGCATCTAACACAAGGCATGAATTGTGGTGTAACGGCGTGACATCAACGATGCCAATGATTCTTTGCCAAAGGGGGGAGAGAGGGAATGGAGACCATAAAGATAAGTGTTTATTAGACATATCTTTTTATCCGACGAAAAAACACATCTTTTTAGACTCTTGCATTACACCCTTCATCAGATTTTCACACGCTTATTTTTGTTTTGATTATGCAATTATTATTTAATCTAAGAACCCTAACAACATTTTTTATTATAAATTTAGCATTTGAATAATGCTGATGGACAGCGTAAATTAGAAACTTTAAATTAAAAGAGAATGTTACTATCACTCTTCTGATGAAGGATAAGCGTCACTTAAGAAATGCCTCGCGCTCTTAATTATCCTTTTCTATAAAAGGATGTCGCCAAAATTTCACTAAGCGAAAAAAAAAGGAAAATTAATGACGAGTTAATTTGGATTGGATTACTTACAACCGGTAGATTATGTATATTAACTTAGAATTGATTATTATATATGGTGGGCGAAAATTAAAAGGAAACATGTGTTATGATTTTTTCACAAAAAATTAGTCTCTCTCTAACTTCTTCGGTTTTCAATTTCATTTGCAAGGGTTAGACTCGTCCGTCCGATGTACTCATTCTAATATTCAATGAATGAAGGTCTTAAGGTTCATTTGTCCCTCCTTTACTTAAAAACTTTACATACTTATGCAATGGTCCTTGGTTTTAATTATCTAATAATAATATCATAAAATGTTCGAAAATCGCTAACTTTTTACCTGGGAAAATTAGACGATCGAATGAGCGAAAACAGCCGAGCCTTTACTGACCCACCGACGAAAACAGCTGCTAGGAATTCTATCTGTGTTTAACTACAAGAATCAAGCAATCATCTGTTATATACAAACAAATCTCCCTAAAAAAACTGAAAAATAAAAAGCATTTGGCCCAAGAAAACATTAAATCGAGGAAAATTAAAACATATAGGGTCAGTATGTATTCGTTAAAATCCTGAAAAAACCAAACATATATTCTCTACATATGTGTTGCGGGAAAAAAGTGCAAGAACGTTATCGAAGAAAGACGATCAAGAGTAAGGAGGTTGAGGATGATGATGGATGGGGATGAGGGGGTTGCTTACGAGGAACTAGAAGAGAACTGGACACATGGACAATGTAAGAGAAGGGAGTGGAGAGGTAAGGGAAGAGGAGGAGGGTTCTAAGGTGGAATTTAAGAAACAAAAAATCAAACAAAAACCATTATTGTGGTATTAAATGAGGAGGTTGAGGCAGGTGTGTGTGTACCTATATTGTTTGTATTAAGTTGTTTTTATAGGACATTCGTCTTTTACTAAATATGTACGTACACTTTGTATTCCTCCATACGTTTGATTTTTTTAATTATAGATTTATCTTGGAAATTGATACATCATTATTATTATTTTTGGTCTATCATCCTGCACGTTAATAGGTATCCATTGCAGTGGCGTTAAATATATGTTTCCCATTTTTGAAGTTTTGCATTTCTAAGTTTTTGGCTGACAATTGTATCCAGATATTCATTAACTGGCTAATTTATATTTGAACTGGATAAAATTTTTAAATGATGATAAAATTGTTTCAAAAAATATTAAATATTGACGCCTTCCCAATGGCTTCAATTAAAAACTTATTGATTAACATTTTTTATAAATAAATTTTATTTATCTCCAAATTAACGCAGTCACTATTCCGAGAACTAGTGTACGATACATGACTCCCATAACAACACCTTTTATGGCCTATTATGACTTGCATTTATAAGTTTTTGGTTGACAACCGTATCCGGATATTTATTGACCAATTAATTCATATTTGAGCTGGGTAAAATTTTTGAATGGTGACAAAATTATTTAAAAAATATATTAAACATTGACGCCTTCCCAATAGCTTCAATTAAAAACTTATTGATTAATATTTTTTATAAATAAATTTTATTTATCTCCAAAGTAACGCAGTCACTATTCGGAGAACTAGTGTACATCTATCTAATACATGACTCCCATAACAACACCTTTTATGGCCTATTATGACCTAAATTGCCGAATTATTGTTGTCTTTAAAATTATGCACGTTTGCCTAGCACGGAGAGTCTTTGTTGATCTCCACCCCGATGGCCGCTCGTACTGTAGCGTTGTAAGGATATAGGTCACGTCTTTTTTAAGTTGTGTAATTGGTATATAGCAAACAGAAATACCTAATACCAAATAATAAAATTTTAAAATAAGTCATGTCTTCTGAACCGAAATTATTTTGCTATTATACCGAATATCAAATTAAATTTCAGTATTATCACAAAAATACCGAAATTCACAAAAAAAATAGAATCCAATATTAAGTTTAATTCCTCAATACAAACATAGTAACACAAATTCAAGTTTAGAAAGTTAATATCCATTATAATCAAAATAAGTCACAATAACATTCGAACAATATGTCAATCAAGTTCATCGAAGTGTTGAAGGAAGTGGAAGTAAGCATGGACTTGAGTTCAATGATAGTTTGGACAACTTTGAAATAAAATATAAAACAAAATCATTAAGAAAATAATAAACTATTAGATTTAAAAAATATAAAACCATAAGACTTCTTACCATCTTCTATTTTAACTTCATCGATAACTTCTTGAATATTTTCAACATCAAAATAGAAATTTTTGAGCCAATCATGGACACATAACAATGCATCCACACTAGTTAGACCTAAGGAACTCCTAAAAACATACAACACTCGTCCACAAAGGTGGAGCCAAAAAATTTGGGGAGTTGGGGCAATATAATTTTTTTCAAAAAGTTCAACCGACATCATGATGATATAATAAAATTCTTGGTCTCAAACCAGGGTCTGAAGGAATTTTTTTCAAATCAATCTCGATATAAGCTTGCTTGAAACTCCTTTCTGTGCTTTTTGAACCACTAACTTCGTCGATAAGCCTCTTACCTTTCGTCACGTACTTATCCATAACTAATCAGAAATACAAAATCAAACAGATTAATATAAATCAATACCACAATAAGGAAGACAATTTTACCAATATTAATATAGCAAAATCGAATCAATTTTTAGGTTGATTAATTTTTTAGTGAGGTCAATTTCTAATTTTAGTGGGGACATACATTAAAAAAATATCTAGTTATCAAAAAAAAAATTAAGTGGGGGCAATGATCAACGTCCCTCCGCCCTTCTCGTCCACCTATAAACAAATAGTATGGCATAAATATTATTAGACAAATTATCCTCAGGTCCCTGGATTATAGTTTTATCACTCGCAGGTCCCTGTGTTTCAAAAATAGTGTGTGAGATCCCTGCCTTTTAGAGAAATGTTGATCTCGGGTCCCTGGCTGACGTTAGCACTCAATTTTTTATTTTTTTCATGAAAAAGACCAAAATACCCTTAAACAAAAAATAAAAAATCTTATCTTTTTCAAGCTTGAAACACCATTGATGAACACTAAGAACACCATTGATGAACACCAAGAATACCATATCTTGAAATCAACCAAAATCAGTGCAGATTCCAACCATTTTCTTTTTAATTAAATCAAAGCCGCCCAAAAGGAACATTCAAATTACAACAACAATAAATCTACAACCTAAAACTTAATCTAGGTCGGTTTTGTTCACCATGCTCCTAAAACTTCATCTTGTAAAAAATCGGCATCCCTGCCATCATGGACACAAGGAGCTCCTCCTCGCGTCTCTCCTCTCCCTCTCTCCTTCTCTTCCATCTTCTTCACAGAAAGTGTCGCACAAGGACGCGAGGGGTTCTAGCGACGGAACGACTTTCGATTATAGCGAGAAGAGGGGAATCCCCAATTTTGTATTTGGATGAACCCTAATTTTTAAGGATTGAGAATTATGTTGTCCTTGACTATGACAACATTGAGGGAAGTGAAGCCAGCGTCAAGGCTATTCTCGACGAGCTCCTTAACGGCGGAGACGGGGCGCTAGATATACGGGGGTTAACCCGGCGATGACCCTAGCTCGCGTCCGTGAAGGAAACCCCAAGCCTCTGACCCGGCGATAACCCTAGCTCGCGTCCGTCAAGGAAGCCCCATAGCTTGGTTTTGCTGGGTCAGAAATTTTTGTGCTCTACGCCATAACGTTGTCGGAGATGCGAGGTTCTTGAAGTTCTTGATACACCGTGGTCTATGAAGGTCAATTTCTGGGTTAGGGTCAAATGTTCTTGAAGGTTTCATGAGGTTGGAGAAGTTAATTTTTTTATTTTTTGTTTAAGGGTATTTTGGTCATTTTTATGATAAAAAATGAAAAATTGAGTGTTGACGTCAGCCAGGGACCCGAGACCGACATTTCTCTAAAAAGTAGGGACCTCACACACTATTTCTGAAATACAGGGACCTGCGAGTGATAAAACTTTAATCCAGGGACCTGAGGATAATTTATCTATTATTATTTCACATATAAGCAAGCTGCTTTCTTGTGCCAACAGTAACCAAGGATGTCAAACTTGGCATTGGTATGTAATATCTCTCTATCCTCATTCTTGTACCTATCTAATTCGGACTTCCAATCCGAAGTTCTAACTCAATCTTTCTTGATCTTATTAAGGCGCTCGAGCCTTTGAAACATCTCCAACTCACTTTTTGCCAAGTTTGTCCTTTGTCATTGATCCTTATCACCACCTTCTCCATCATTTTTCATACTCACATCTCCTCCATTTTTCAATAACCATACTCACATCTCCTCCATTGATCCTTATCACCACCTTCTCCATCATTTTTCATACTCACATCTCCTCCATTTTTCAATAACCATATTCTTCTATAATCTTCAAACAATGCATAGAGTGTGTCTTTGACTTGTGTAAACATTGTACCCGCCTTTTTCCGTACATGTCATTCAAACACAACTTCACCTAATCTAACTTCGCACGTGGATCAAAGATGACCGTAACAACGAGCAACTTGTTCAATTTTTTAGGATCTCCCCAATACTTGTCATACTTGGCTTTTGTGGCTACTGTCATTCTGACAAAATCACTATCAGAAGATTTTTGCCATTCTCTTACTACCTCATCTAGGGTCACAATCTCATGAAAAAAGTGTTGGAAGTAACATATTTAGACCCAGACACTTTCAAAGTTAGTTCATAAAAGTGTTTCAGAAACACAACAATCCTTTTATCATTTTATGGTACCCAACATTTTCCTTTATCATATGTCAATTCACTCCTGAAGCTTTCATTCTCATCTTCATATCTTCCAAAATCTTCTCCAACTTCATAGCAAACACCAACATTAAGTAAGTTGAGTTCCATCTAGTTGTCACATCTTCCACCAATGAACACTTACTGTCGATGTTTTCTACCTTGACGTGTTCCTTAAACTTTCCTAGCCTCTTCGGATGTGCTTTATGTGTTTCAAAACTTCTCTAATCTTCACCACTGAAACATTCATCAACTTCAATCCCTTTTTCACAATCAAATTAACAATATGCGCTACACACCTCATATGCATCATCTCAAACCTCAACATACTAGTTGACTTGTTGCAATATTTCTCCTTCAAATAACGCAAAGTAACATCATTCGAACTAGCATTGTCAACAGTTATTGTAAAGATATTTTCCTACCCCCAATCACGAAATTTATCAATAGCTAGTTCAATATCTTTTCTCTTATGTGAAAAACTTGGACGAAAATTTATAATTCGCTTATGCAACACCAATTCTCATCAAGATAGTGAGTAATCAAGCACATATAATTGACACGCTGATTAGAGGTCCAAGAATCAGTAGTGAATGAAACTCTTTGCTTAGACTTCATCAACATCTCTTTCTCATTTGCTTAGTCTTCTTCGCATATCGCGCCAACTTTTTTGGCGCGATCCGAAGTTGCTATGGCCATCTCACTATACAAAATTTTCTGGATTGTCCCCTCGCTTGAAATTTGGTGGATTGCTAATCTAGAAGTGAAATTTATCATCGGTGAATCCGTTAATATAAGTGCTGGTTGATTTTTGCATTTCTAAGTAATTGTAACGTTAGATTCACCACCACAGCTGATTTCGTTCATGGGAAGAACGGACACAGTTATTTTGTTTCTATACATATGGTAGGATTTAAAAGCAATTAATCTACCGAATTACTCCCACTTGACTCCAGCTTCTAATGGCCAAATTTGTAAGTTTTTTTTAAAAGGTAAATTTTTACACTATGATATTGTCAAGGTTTAAATTTTAGATCTCCTAAATATTTAGGACACCTTGTACCATTGTCCTACAAGCCTTTGACCCAAATTTGTAGCTAAAGGAAAGCAATCCAATGAGTTTTACCTTTATAGGTTTTAACGAGGTTGCTTTACCAGGAATTTAACACTTAGAGACTATAAATATTTACATATTGCTAAATTGGATTAAAAATTTACCAAAAAAAGCTAATGGAAAGCAAGAATTAATTTTATAATTTGGCCTTTAGGAAATAAGTGACGTGCATAGAATACCGTATGCGTACCATAAAGTGTGGGTAGGTAGAGCCGGTGGCCAAGCCACTTCAACAAAAATGTGGTAAAGAAAAGCGTAATAAATGCGGGACATCTATATTTTACTTAAAAAATTAGCGATGTTTTACTATTATGATGTGACTCATGTTTATAAAATTAATTGTTTTCCTGTTAGTACACTATTGTTAAAAAACTAATAAATAATTAGATCAACTAGTAAGAATATTATTTTAGTTTAATCAGGTCTTGAGTTCAAGTCATTAGAAATGTAGCAGTGTTAAATACTTGTTAACATAATTTTGAAACTTTTGAAAAGATTCATCCGACTCAAATCTGAATTAGTCAGTAAGTCAAATATAGATGGTATAAAAAATATTATTGTAAAAGAAATCTAAAACTCAGCTGCATTAACTAGTCCGATTTGGTGGCGATTTGAAATTTTAAAAGCTGGATTAATTCAATACCCGAACATGTATAGATTTCTTTATACGTAAAATTGGTGGCCGAATAAACCTCGAAAATGGACAAGTCAGTATCAACATGAATAAAAGGTCCCAATTGCCGTTGCCCGTTGGTACAATGTTTCAATGTAGCTGATGAGAATAGATTGTTTTTAGAATAATGAGAATAGATATTTGCAATTACGAGAATGTATTCCATTTATACGAGGGGCGTATATTAATAATCTAGTGGCCAATTTGCAAAGGTAGGTGCATCGTGTCGGTGCTCCGGACAAAGGGATCCGTCGCTTAGTATCTTTCTCACGCTAACTACGAATATTTACATAAAATAACCAAGTTATTTCGGTTTAACTATAAATTTCAATTGAAGTACAAGAAATGTATGAATATCATAGAAATAATTTTGTATTCAAATTAGTTGATATATTGAATAGTAAGATAACTAATAGTTTCAGGTAAAAAAAACTCTCGCCCATGTAGATATCAAGGAATTCATAGGTGCTATATCAAATTATACAGCTTATAAGGGTGTAAGTATTTTTTTTAAGGTGGTTTTCAATCTGTTTAGACCCTATTACTAATATAAAAATGTTCAAGATTATTAATTTAATCTCAAGTATCTACGAGAGCTTGATAGACGTTCCCATTAATTCTAGATATAATTCATCATGGACATAAGAAAAAATTCTTAACTAATTTATAAAAATAGGCTCTGATACCACAAATATCACATGTAAAATTAATTCACAGATCATTGAACATAAGGAAAAAAAGAAAAATCAAGTTATAATTATGACAAGAACTTTGACTACATAAATGATGATGTGGTTTCTCTACATCAACTAATGAAGCATGTTTTTGCTTATCGCTTGATGTTTATGTAATTAATTTTATAAGAAGTTCAAATATTCGCTCTAATTTATCCCTATTTTGTGAGAAAAAATGAGATTCAAGGAAGTTGAAACTCTAAACTCCTGGGCTACTTTGATTATATAAACATTACTGATGCTGACGAGATTGCTGTCAATATCCTAAATACAATTATCATGTTGCGTAATAACTATTTAAAAAGACGATCATGTAATTTAATAACGTCCCAACCTCCAACCGTGCGAGTGGTTGCTCATAATAATTATTTTTACACCAACTAATAACTTTATTAATAAAAAAACGGACAACATTTTTCTGACTTATCTAATATTACAAGAATGAAAATTTTACTTCATTACCTCGTCTAAACGAAGACATACTTCACAATATGCACACAATAACATCTTACATCACCTTTCAAAAAAAACATGTTACTGTTGGAAAACTCCAAACTGGTGTAATATTAAATGTTCCATTTGAAAAGCTGATCGAAGCTGCCAGCGAAGATGGTGCGTAGCACCATCCGAGCACGAGCACGCGCTCGAGCTCGAGCTCGCGCTCGCGTACGCGCATGTGCATGTGCGCATGGCGCATTGGACACAGGTCGCAATGGGCGCTTTGTGGCGCACTTGGCACGTGCACATCGTCGCGATGAGCTGGAGGAGCTTCGAAGTTTTGCCAAAGCTCGGAAACCACTCAGGCTGCTCGGACGAAGAGGCACGAAGGGCTGGAACATCCTGGAGACTTCCAGACGGCCGAAGGATTGCGAGATTTCTCGCGAAGGAGTGCGAGCGAAGGCCTGTGCTCAGATTCCCACCAAAGGGACACGAGCGGAAACTTGCCTGTCGAAGGGTTCCAGAATGTCTCCGAAGAGCCACGAGCGCAGCCAGTCTGCCTCCCATCCAGCGCCTATAAACAGGCTTCTTTCCCTCATTTGCATCTCACCCCCACTATAACTTGCATAAGCATTCGTTAGTAATTGTAGGCTCTCTCTTACTCTCTTACTCTCTTAGAAAGTTCTGAATATCTGACGGTTCGCCAGAAGCTTCGAGGGTCATTGTGCTACGAACTCGAAGTCTGAAATTCATTGTATCTTGGGAACGATTACCGTAGCCCGTAAGCACTGAATGCGGGGCAATCTTGTCTTACGGGGAAAGAGTCTAGCTCTTGCCTCGACTTAGAAGATCTTAATCAAGTACACCAACTCCGACGAACAATAATCGTAAGATGAGATTTGTGTACTTGAAGATGGCATCATTAAGCTCTGCACCGACTGTCCCAGGAGCTGTCCACGCCGAAATGCCGGCCAAGTTCAATGGCACCGAGTTCAAGAGATAGCAATAAAAGATGATGTTCTACATGACAACACTCAACTTGGTTCGGTTCTTAAAGGAAGAAGCTCCGAAGGTGGCAGAAAATGAGGCTGATCAACAGAAGATCAATGCCCTAGATGCATGGAGTCACAGCGACTTCCTATGTCGTAACTATATCCTAAATGGATTAGACGACACTCTTTATAATATCTATACAGGTGCTAAGACTACGAAAGAATTATGGAATTCTCTAGAGAAGAAGTACAAGATGGAGGATGCTGGGATGAAGAAATTCATCGTCGGGAAATTCCTTGACTTCCAGATGGTGGATTCCAAGAAGGTCATAGACCAAGTTCAAGAGCTGCAGCTGATTCTACATGAGATTCACGCCGAAGGCATGCAATTCAGCGAGTTCTTCTAAGTGGCTACCCTAATTGAGAAGCTACCCCCCCCCCCCCCCCCTGTAGAAGGATCTCAAGAACTACCTCAAGCACAAGAGGAAGGACTTGGGGCTGAAAGACCTAATCGTGAGACTAAGGATCGAGGAAGGCACCTGAAAGTCCAAGGTCAATACCAGCAGGACCAACTCTGAAGCTAAGGTACACCTCGCCGAAGGTGGCACCGGCAAGAAAAGTAAGAAGCCCAGAAATAAGCAGGAGAAGCAAGAGCCAAAGCAAAAGAAGGCTAAAAAGATCAAGGGCAATTGCTTCAACTGCGACAAGCCCGGTCACATGGCAAAAGAATGTAACCTGCCAAAAAGGGACGATCGTGAGAAGGCTAATCTGGCCGAAGACCTGTCTGAGCTAGACTTATCCACCATGGTGTTTGAAGCAAATCTGGTGGATAACCCAAGAGAGTTTCATTGACACAGGGGCAACCCGACATATCTGCTCAGACAAGGAGATGTCCCGATCAATGGACGAAAGTTGTTTATGGGTAACTCCGCAACTTTCTCCGTAGTCGGACTAGGCAAGGTGGTGCTGAAGCTGACCTCCAGAAAAGAGCTGACCCTCAAGGATGTGCTGCATGTCCCAGACATTCGCAAGAATCTAGTATCCGGCTCCTTGTTAAGTAAAGCCGGGTTGAAGCTAGTTTTTGAGGCTGATAGATTTGTATTAACTAAGTTTGGTACCTTTATAGGAAAGGGTTACTTCGAAAGGGGGCTCTTCAAGATGAATGTAATAACTGTCAAACGCGCATTTGAGGGCCCTAATAAAGTTGTTAATTCTTGTTACTTAGCTGAGTGTTCTAACTTATGGCATGATAGATTAGGACACGTAAATTTGAGCTCACTAAGAAAGTTAGTAGGTTTAAATTTATTGCCTAAAATAGAGTTTGACCCAAATAATAAATGTGAAGTACGTGTAGAGGCAAAAATGACCAAATTATCTTTTTATTCAGTGAAAAGAAGTACTACACCTTTAGAGTTAATTCATACCGACATATGTGATATGAAACACGTGCAAACTAGAGGTGGGAAAAAGTATTTTATCCCATTTATTGATGATTACACAATGTACTATTATGTACATCTCTTGAAAGGAAAAGACGAAGCTCTAGAAGCTTTCATGAGTTAAAAGAATGAGGTTGTAAATCAACTTAGTACTAAAATTAAGATGATTCGAAGTGATAGAGGGGAAGAATATATAGCTCTATTTGAGAAATTCTGCCAACAAAATGGCATTATTCATCAGACAACTGCATCATACTCACCTCAATCAAATAGCGTAGCTGAATGTAAGAATCGAACTCTCAAGGAGATGATGAATGCTATGTTGATTAGCTCAGGCTTACCCCAGAACATGTGGGGAGAAGCTGTGCTCTCAGCTAATCACATTATAAACAAACTGCCACACAAGAAAATGGACAAAATTTCATATGAATTATGGAAATGGAGAAAGTCTTCCTACGGTTATCTTAAAGTGTGGGGGTGCCTAGCCAAGGTAGAAATACCTCCGCCTAAAAGGATGAGAATAGGACCCAAGATCATTAACTGCATTTTCATTGGATATGCTTACAACAGTAGTGCCTACCGATTTCTAGTGCACAAGTCTGAAAATCCTAAAATCAACGAGGGAATGGTCATGGAATCAAGGAATGCAACATTCTTTGAGAATATCTTTCCAAACAAGGAGAGGAAAGACCCAAGCTCTAATAAAAGAGCTCATGAAGTTATTCAAGGTTCTCATCAAGTTGTTGAGAAACTTAGATGTAGCAAAAAGGCTAGAACGACTAAGTCGTTTGGTCCAAATTTTCTGACATATGTGTTAAAAAATAAACCTGGGACAATCCAAGAAGCGTTATCTAGTCCAGATGCTCCTTTCTAGAAAGAAGCTATCAACAGTGAGATAGAATCCATCATACAAAACCACACACGAGAAATTGTAGATCTCCCACTAGGTTGCAAACCTTTAGATTGCAAGTGGATCCTTAAAAGAAAATACAATGCTGATGGATCAATCGATAAGTACAAAGCTCGGTTGGTAGCTAAAGGGTTCAAACATAAGGAAGGATATGATTTCTTTGACACGTATTCGCCGGTCACAAGAATCACATCTATTAGAGTGCTCATAGCTATTGCAGCACTCTATAATCTCGAGATACATCAGATTGATGTAAAAATAGCTTTCCTAAATGGAGAACTCGAAGAGGTGATATATCATTGGGAGCCTGATGTACTCAACAAATTGTACACGCTCTGATATTACATATTCAGTTAGCAAGCTTAGTAGATTCATAAGTAATCCAGGAACGGATCACTGGCTAGCTCTGGAAAGGGTTCTAAAGTATCTAAAACATACTTTGAACCATGGCATACTATATACGAGATATCCAGCTGTATTGTATTGAAAGGATACAGTGATGCGAATTGGATATCGGATACTAAAGACTCCAAATCTACCAGTGGTTACGTGTTCACCATAGGTGGCGGAGCTGTGTCCTGAAAATCCTCTAAACAAACGTGCATAGCTCGATCCACCGTGGAGTCAGAGTTTATAGTACTAGACAAAGCTGAATGACTCAGAAACTTCCTAGAAGATATTTCGTGTTAGAATAAGCATGTGCCTCCTGTATTGATACATTGTGATAGCATGTCAGCAATCGGGAGAGCACAAAGTACTATGTATAATAGTAAGTCTCGACACATCCATAGGAGACATAACACCGTTAGACAATTGATCTCAAATGGAGTAATAACCATTGATTATGTGAAGTCCAAGGACAACATAGCTGATTCTTTGACGAAAGGAATCAATATAGATCAAATGTATAACGCAGTAAGGGGAATGGGGTTAAAACCCACACATTAAAGAGCGTTCATAGTGGTAACTCAACCATGATGAGTGGAGATCCCACAAATTTGGTTCAATGAGACAACTAAGTTATGGATGGTTCAGATGATTACTTGGAACCCATCCCATTCTCAAAAGCTGCCCAAGTACGAACCTGCAGAGGTGTGGTAAGGTTAAGCATCTACACTTTTAATTATTCATATACCAGAAGAAAAAAAAGGTAGAGCATGGCAGAATACTCTTGATGGGAGATCACCTATATAAGTGTGAAGTGAGGCCGCTTCAAATGGAAAAATACTTATGAATCCAAGATAAGGTCCATGGCCGAAACAGACACAACGTGAGAACCAAAGGATATTAGAGACATCATTGTGTAAATGTTATTGTCTTGGTTTACATAAAAAAGCTGACCAGTTCAAGACATCGCGTTCACTGAGCAGCAAGTAAATCTGATAACATCTTACTAAAGAAGGTTCAAAGCCGTAAGCTACCTATCTCGATGCAATGATATTTCGTCGGAACTTTTCTTAAAGTGTCAGCATGCATTAATCATCATTCATGTGAGAGATTGTTAGAATAAACTCATAATTAATGCATTTGGCCCAAGCTGGAAGGCCCAAGCTAAAAAACCCAAGCTGAGGATGGGAGAACCATTACCACATCGAAAATTGCAACGAAAATTGCAAGGAATTTTTCCATGTTTATAAAGAGAAGCTCCAAGCTGGTGTAACATTAAATGTTCCACCTGAAGAACTGACCGAAGCTACCTGCGAGGATGGTGTGTAGCACAATCCGAGCACGCGCACGCACACGTGGGTGTGCGCATGGCGCATTGGACGCATGTCGCAATGGGTGCTTTGTGGCGCACTTAACACTTCGCACGTCCAAAAAGAGATCTTTTTTGAGAAAAAGCTCTCTTTTTGGACAAATCAGTAGTTTCAGAGTCGAACACTGTTGAACTTTATTTAAGAGTGGTTCTCCGAATTGTGTTTTTTACAGTCGTATGGTGTGAGCCCATAATTTTCTTAAATAAATCAAAGTCTCTTACTACTTCAATCAACTATCGTCAATTTTGGCATGCTCTCTGTGTACCTAACTTGTGTACATCTCATTCTCTTTCACTCCTTCCCAACCACCCATATGGAAGGAATTAATGATGCACATTCCAAATCCAAGATTGAGAGAAAATGGCAAAAACATCTACTAGCCTGAAGCGTCCCAAAAGTAGACCATGTGTAGTGGGGAATTGAAGTTCCACGATAGTGGCAAGAACGAACGGACGACAAAATGTTAGTCGAATGGCTTCATGGCGGTGGCCCCCTCCATAGTTTAATACCCGTTTCCCAACTCAAAATCTCCTTTAAAAAAACAAGTTTCTTATCACTTATACCGACTATCGTTATTACTTGGGTTTGAGTATGATACCCTCGCAAGTCGAGTCCATTATTTCCGGGGCCTCTCCACTCATCTGGTCAGCATCATCGGGAGGAACTTGGAACCCTAGGTGGTTTTTAGTTGAACGTCACAAACCAATGAACCAACCTTACATTAATGGAAGAGCTACCTTTAAATAGGATCCACCAATGCCGGACCGAAAAAAGGAACCACCTCTCGACTCCCACTCTCATGTTCCGGGCATGGATTCTTTACCATTAACCTGCACAGAATTACACTTGGAGAATGGGACCATAAAAGAAGGCAAATGGTAACCTCCTAAAGGATATTACATGCACCTACACTTGAGCTGTTCCAAGGGTTCCTCCCTTCAGTTTTTCTCCACATTTGTCCAAGAAACACAAGTGAAATCAACCAAATAGACTACAGAGTGAATCAGGGTGATCTCCAGGGGGCATTAACTAATTGTTCAAAATTACGCCTGGCGTCATTAATGAGTGACCTTGCGGAATCAACCTCCGACTGCAGCTTCGATATCTGCAGGTCCATAGCGTGCGCCTTTGACTCGGATGCAGCATATTCTTCCTGCAGCTTAGCCATCTGCTTTTGTATGTCCTCCATCTTTTCAGCCAACACCTTCCTCTCGCTAGCTTGCTCAGTAATCAGCTTTTCTGTATCTAGCGACTCATTCAGAAGGCCTCCTTGTCTGTCTTTAATCGATAGTAATTCGTTAAGGCGGTCTTGCAATATGGCAATATCAAATCCATGCTTCTCCAGGTCAAGAAGACTTTCGAGGACGCTCTCAAATATGCTTCTGGGATCATCGAACCTCAGGGAGGAAACCTTGTCAAACAAACTTGCAAATGTTACCATAAAACCAATGGCAGATCCTTCACGGTACTCATCTTTGCATTTCACCAAAGGAAGGAAATGAGGATTTTGTGGTATCAATTGGAACACTTCCATAGATTCTATTGTTTTCCATATCGGTGACTTCTTCTGAAAAGGCGGGAATCTATCTTCACCCTCCACCTGGTTTTGTTCGACACTGATGGCATGAGAATCTACTGCAGCAGCAACTTGTCTAGCGGCTTTATCACTCCCTCCATTAGCAAGTGGCTCAGAGGAAAATCCTGAGCATGAGATGAAGATGGTAAAACAAATTACTTTTTAAGCCAAGAAGAAAAATGGACATCTGACTAACTTACTGGATTCTTCAACGCTTGTGGGACAGGGATGTAGAAACCACAGAGACAGGGGTTGATCATCATCGGCTTCATATGTTAGCGCTCCAGTCATGCCTACATCATTCTCCAACTTCTCCCTCGGGACTTCTCTTGCATCTTGAGAAATTAGAGATCGATTGATTTAGTTGTCAGTAGACAAAGTGTAGAATTGCTTGACATGTCATTCTTTGTCGTGATCTTCTATTTATACAATGAAAGAAAATAAAAAAACCTTGGCCAGAACTAGATGCATATCTTCATGAGGAAACAAAGAGCTGACTGGGAAATTACATACCTGCAGACTCCTGTTCTGTCTCTGTCAGTGGTTCAACTCCATTAGCATGATCTTTCAGGATCATACTCGTATCATCTCCAACGCATGGCCCTGCCTTACCTACAATCACGACATACTTTGTGGGTTAGTAACATAAAGCTAAAGAGCTTTTCATACAACAATAAATGAAAGCTTAAAGTCACAGTTCCATCACTTTCAATATCAGCCTTGACAGTCTTTGGCATTTCGACCACAAATCTAGTTGGTGTTCCCCGCTTTCTTTTCTGACTGCTCCGCCTACCTTTTGGCTTTTCATTTACCTGACCAAAACAAGATGAAAAATGGAAGAGAGTTTTAGACACAGACAAACAGAATCAACAGCGCACCTGCGACAGATAGAAAAGGCACAAACAGCAATTAAAAGCATCTGGCTGAACAGGAAAACCAGATATCCACGGTGACAGACATTGATGCTTAGAAAGAAAACAAAAAAATCCAAAGTGGAAATGGAGAAAAAGAGGCGTGATTTCAGCAGAACAACGTCCAAAAGCCAGAAAATAAGACCTTTACACAAGCAGATCCAAATGATTTCCGATCACAATATGCCTTGTGGAAGTGCTTCCTTTTCATACAGAACACTTTCAGCAGTTGACCTTATAATATCTAACCTTCCACTACATCTTTCAGAGATGTATTTGGGTTGTGCTAAAGAGCAGTGGTAGCAATTCCTTACCCAATATTCTTCCTCACTCAAAATGTAAGCAAGACTGACCCGTGCAGTTTGCCACTACAAAAGCTTTACGAACTAGGCTAGCTAACCTCATTTTTCCTTGTACTCTGAAGTGATAAAAGGAAATTTGTGGAGTGCAACTTACCAAGATTTTGTCCCCGTCAGAAATATTTGAATTATTTCTTCCATCCCGTATAATATCCAGTAAAGCATCCCCTGTTACCGGACGAGGATGCTCAGGTATTATGTTCCTTCCTCTCGCTTCTAAACCCACAATTACAGGAACATCCACCACATTTGCATTCACTTCTAATACATTGATGGGATGTGCATCAGAATCAGCAACCTCGGACTCCTTAACTGAAGAAAAAGCAATACCATGAAGTCATCCAGAAATGAAAAGAAGAAACAGAAAATTGTAGTTTAATGTCCAAACAATGCCGTACCACGAGCCAATGCTTTTGAACTTGCAAATGGCGACTTTGTAGCCCTTCCTTTTGATGTCACTATATCAAGCTTCTTGTTATATGTATCAACAAATTTCCGCACCTAAAAAAACAACATGACAAAAGAAGCAAGCAACAATTATTTTCTGCTCCCTGTATGTGCTACATGAAATCTAGCAAGCTATTATGACCCACTTGTGATCATGGCTTGGTTAATATGCTTTGTAAACCGGAAAGGAAAAGAATGACAAGATATCAAGCTGCAAAAACAGGTAATGACTGATTGTCATGAGTAAGATAATTGGCAAAAAAGGAATGGAACCCCAAAACTGCAATAACCTGTTGAAAATGAGAAGTCTGATTCTTAAACTAGACATGGAACTAACTTAAAGGTAAGTCAAAGCCTAGGACATAATAAAGGGTAAATTGACAAAGGACTGAATGGCTATAAACAGACAATTTAAGGGAATAACTGGTGTATAGTCCAAACAAATGAGACCGAGACGTGCAAAATATTTATACCTACAACATAACTCATGCCAAAGGGCATTTGGCCTAGTGGCACAAGGCGTTGTGATGAATTGACGGAGGTCCAAGGTTCTATCCCTGATGGGTGTAGCTAGGTGTAAAAAATTTACTTATACAAAAGAAAAAACTATATAACTTATGCGCATTTGAACAAACTGGACACCGACTGGTGACTACTGAAAAAAATTCAAACACTGCCCCTTCGGAACAATGAATTGTACAACCTAGAAGGCTCTCAAAAGAAAAAATCTATAACTCACGGGTCTTTTTCCACTAAGTTGGCTGTCAACTTTTGTAGAAGGCTGATCCACAACCACATGCTTCTCGATGCACCTTCTGCCCGTATTTGGAAATGAGCCCTCTGTTATTGACGTCTGATCACTACCTAAACGTTTGCTGATAGGCTTTCTAATTACTGAATTTTGAGTGGCTAAACCACCATGCATCTTTGTAGCTGATGTTACAGTTGGCGTCTTCCTTGACTGCAAAGTTTTCAGAAACAATGGGGCTTCTGCAGAATCCTGTTCTGCGGAGTGTTTTGAAGAATCTGAAAACAAGCGATTACCAGAAGTAGCAGCCAGCTTAATCTTCTTCTTGCTCAGGGGCAAATCATCAAGCAGTGGCTTTTCATTGCTAATGGAAGGCTGATCCATCAGAGTCAAGATGCTAATAGAACGAGATGCTTTCAGATCAATAGCATCAGTTGTAGCCCCAGAAGTTTCATATTCTACAGCCACTTCAACCATTCTATCTTCGTCAAATGCGTCTATCAGCCGCGCTTGGCTATCAGAAGACATCTTGCTATCCTGACAAAAGCCAGCTAGTTATGCCACTTGAAGATGAAAAATCCTAGATGTTTCTATAATCTGATGGAGGCGGCAACTGGTTCACAACGACCCAGAAGGAGGTTAAAACTATCGACCCCAGCCCGCCCACCCATTTCTGGACACAGAATTGTCAACAAAGATTTTTTCCCCTCCAAAAGCTGAAAAGATGTGGAACTCTAGTCCCTCGAGTAGGCTCCAGAATATTATAACTCTGCCACAATAATGTTACAACTATGGTGCAAATACTTCACAAATCCCTTAGGTCTGGGTAAATTATTTTAATCCTCAATTAAACATGTCGAAGAAAAACCAGGTTGCACTGTTGCCAGAGTAACTATAAAAAAAATCAGAGCTTCTTTTTTTCAAGACACAAGAAACAATCTGTTCCAAAAAGGAAGGGCATACATCCGTCTGACCCAAGACCCATCCATTACCACCAGAAAAGAAGAAACAGTCAATACCTTGGATTTCCACTTTCCGTCAACCCATACAAAATGAGGCCTCAGATCTGACTTCTTGAACTCCTTATCCTCATTCCCCTGCTTCAAGAAAATATTGAACCGATCACCAGCAACAACTTTTGTGATCACCCCAGGCCGCCAGCAGGAATCATACCGCGCTTCAACCTTCTCCAACAACTCGAAACTTGTCTCCTTAGGACACGGAGGAGCAGGCCGAATGTGCTGCAAACCCACAACAACTCTCTTCGTCACTGCAGTAGCCCTCGAACTCTCAAGCTTCACCAAGAACGTGTTATCCCCATTTTCCTTGACAACAACCGCAGGGAACCAACCGTCACGCACGTTACCCTTCTCAAGATTCACCTCTACCGCCTCCCCGGAGCCGAAAACCGAGTCTGACATTTCCTTTAAAATAAGTTCCACAAAGTTTAAGTAAAAAAGACAATGTTTTCACCAAAGACACGCAAACCCTAACAAAACCCTAATTCTAAACAGACCCACCAGTGCATATGAATCCAGAACAACAAAAGCAGCGCTTCAAACCCTAATAAATAAAACCCTAATTTTTGCACAACCCTAAAACAGACCCACCAGAGCAAATGCGCCTGAAACAACAAAAAGCAGTGAACTTGGGTACCTTTCGACCGGGTGGGACCCAATTGCCATCAACCCAGTCCAAGTGGGGCCTCAAGTCCTTGGCCCGGAACTCGATAAGATCCGGCGGGTTGTCGAAGTAGACCCGGAAGCGGGAGCCCTCGAGAGCCTTCCTGACGACGCCGGTCCACCAGCCGTCCTTGTACCAGGCGTCGACGACGTCGTTGAGCTCGGGAACGAAGGGGGGGTCCGGGGGAGGGGGAACGGGGCGGATGAGGGTGGGGTCCACGTGCTCCTTGAGTGGGGCGGAGCCGGTGTCGGTGACGAGGGTGGCGTACTGGACGAGGGCCCAGTCGCGGCGGCGCGTCCTCTTGTTGGGGGATGGGTGGTCGAGGATGGTGGCGGAGTACCACGCGCCCTTGAACCCTGCCTCGTGGGAGGTGACTTCCACTCGCGCGCCCTTTTGGAACTCCTGCTGCTTTTGGGTTTCCTCCATTTTGGTTCCCTAATCTATTCCTTTGATTAGTAGGTCCTTCGGTCTTTTTCGAATTTCGCATTTCGACTTTTCCATTTTTTTCGCTTTGCGGGAGTTTGAATTTTGTATAACCTAATTAGTAATCCCAAAACCTTTCTAATTTTAATTTTTTTTAATATCAACTGATATCTGTACATTAAATTGAGGCCATTCATAAGAAAGATGAAAAGGTTTTTTCCTGGTTTTATTTACCTCATCATATAATTTACGATTTTGAGTTTGATATAAAAATGATAATTACTGTACTAGTGACATGGGATAACCACGTGCCCCGTGCGAGCACATGATTTAGTCCTGAATATAGAAAAAGAATCTAGATGGTGCAGAATTAAATCTCAACCGTTAATCTAATCTAAAAAGTTACACTCTCCAATCCGAAGTTGAACATGTGTAAAGGGCTATTTTTGAATTACACACCCCACTCCCCTCCCTCCCTTCCTTCCTTCGTCTATTTCATTCCTCGCTTCCCAGTCCCACAGAAAAGTCAAAAAATAAAATACAAAAGAGAAATCTGAGGTGAGTTCGGTGGAGAAGGAGAAGAAATCTGAGATCCGTTCCAGAGGCGACGGTTGTCAGTCGATTTCATTTCGGGAGCCGTGGCCTAGGGTTGGAGACGGAGCTGCGTCGTTCTTGGTTTGGAGACGGAGACGCCTCGAAGGTGTTGTTTGTGGGAGTGGAAGGGGAAGGTAGCGACGAGGTGAGTTCGGTGAGGAAGGAGAAGAAATCGAACGGTGAGGGCAACAATGGTGCGGAAGGGACGGTGTCGTAGGAGTAAGGCTTAGAGTGAAACAGCGTCGCTAGCTCACTTTTAAACAGCATCGCTTCGCCTTTTCGAGGTCGGGGCCGCTGGAGCACCGACGGCCGAAGAGACTGTGGCGGAGGGGGTCCTATTGGGGAGAGGGTCCATTTTTCATATATCTCTCGCAAGGAAGAAGGGGGGTCGAGAGGATGCAAAGGAAAAGCCTAGAAAACCAAAAATGGTGGAGTTTCAGATTAGATTCTTTATTTTTTATTTTTCGCATTTATGATGATGGATATGCCCGGTTATGTCAAATGATATGTCCATTATATCGTATGGTATGTTCGGTTATGTCAAATATTATGAACAATTATATCGAATGGTATGTCCGGTTATGTCAAATGGTATTCGCGATTATATCGAATGGTATGTCCGATTATGTCAAATAGTATGCCAAATATATTGAATGGTATGTTTGGTTATGTCAAATAGTATGCCAATTATATTGAATGCTATGTTCGGTTATGTCAAATGGTATGTCGTGTTAAATAATTAATTTGATAATATTAACTATGATTTTTTAGATAAATTTAATCGAAGATATGTGGAAGTGATATGCCAGTTATATTAAATGGTATATTCGGTTATGCCAAATGGTATGCCCAATTATATAGAATGGTATGTTCGGTCATGTCAAATGGTATGCCCAATTATATCGAATGGTATGTTCGGTTATGATAAAATGGTATACCTAATTTTGTCAAATAATATGTCATGTTAAATAACTAATTTGATAATATTAATTGTAATTTTTTTGAGATGAATTTAATCGAAGATATGTTGAAATGAAATGGTATGCCCAGTTACGTCAAATAGTATACCCGATTACGTCAAATGGTATGTCGTGTTAAATAATTAATTTGATAATATAAATTGTTCTTTTTTCAGATGAATTTAATCAAAGATATGTTAAAATGGTATGCCGAGTTATGTCAAATGGTATGTCCAATTATATCGAATAGTATTTTCGGTTATTAAAAATACATATAATAATTAATTAAATTATATATCGAATAATATGTCTGGTTATATCAAATAGTATGTCCAATTATATCGAATGGTATGTCTCATTATTAAAAAAACTTATAATAAGAAAGTTAAATAATTACTTAAAAAATATTTCTATTAAAAAATAAATTTTAAGTTAAAAAAAGAAACGCGCGTGAATGCCAACCCCCACCCCCACAAAAACGACGTGCACGCGTCAGATTAAATGAAAAATGAAATGCGTTCCTCCACGAGCACATCTTTTCTTTATTGTTTGCCATGTAATTGACGATCAATTACGATTCTATCTTCGGCCTATTTGTAAATTAGATTGATCCTGATTTTTATGTGTGAGGCCAAATCTAGTCCCACTATGTGTTTTTGCTATTCTTTGGGCCAAACTTCAGTTCATTTTAATGCATCGTAGTTTGGTGTATTTGTAACTAATGCATATTTCAAGAACTTAAAAATGGCAATAAAAAATTGTTATTTGACATATTAATAACATCTTCTTAACTTAATTTCTCTAAAAAAACATCTTCTTAACTTTGTTATTTTAGTCGTATTTAACTGTTTATATCCCTCAAAAAACTGTTTTTGTCCTCTCTTTTTTTTACTAGTCTTGACAGGCGCACGCACACAGTCCACCCGAAGGACACGGCAATGACGTGGATGATAGTTAATTAACGAAACCCCGGCGCCACCAAATCAACAAACGGCCCCCTACCCTTCCCCGTTCGATTCCGTTACCCAACCAAACCCACATCTCTCCCAATGTTCACCTCTATGAAGATGCCCTCGCTAACGGCGTTAACCCTAGCCCCGCCGTTATCCACCAAACCCCCGCCCGATTGTCACCGTTATCCCCCACAGGCCACGGCCATCAAGCCGCGGGTCCATGTGGACGGCAGGGGGAGGAAATTCCGTCACTTGACGGCGTCGAGCCAGGCCAGCGCTCCGTCCTCCCCGGGGCTGTACTCGTCGGAGAAGTTCGAGCTCACGATCGAGAACGTGGACCTGGTCCTAGAGGATGTCCGCCCCTACTTGATTTCCGACGGCGGTAACGTCGACGTGGTCTCCGTCGATGACGGCGTTATCTCTCTCAAGCTCCAAGGTATTCCTTCCCACTTTATTTCTTAAACTATTTATTCTACGAGGCCCATTCGGGGCAATCCAAGTTCCTTATCACTTGGACGGATTCCTCGCGGGTTATTGATCGAATCGTACTAAAATTAGCGAGTCAGTTACGTTGGTGGCAACAGTGAGCAATTGCTCTAACGGTATAACGGAATGTGGAGATTTCGCTTCGAGTGAACGGGTTCAAAAGAACCCTCGTTGTGACAAGATTCTACTTAATAAAAAAAAAAAAAAAAAGAGTAATGTTGGTGACACGGAAATATTGGTGGTTTCACTAGATAGCAGTGGGTTGGATTATTCTCATATAAACGAGGAAGTTTTATGCTACTATGATAGTGTCGTAATAGTAATACAACCTAATAATAATGAAGCTCGAATTGTTCGTCTCTGCTGTAAAGCAGGCGCTTATTGGAAATTTTTTGGACCAGATAGATAGTGAAGTAAGCCGGGTTTTTACTCTATCGTTGACACTGTCTTCAGTAGTAATTCAAAACTGAGACAAGAGGAGTTGCTGAATTTCACACAATTCGGAAGTGTTAAATTGGTGCGACTCCCAATTGATTATCGTTTCTCTCTGTTAATATATTCCGAGTTTGGACTGAATACTCGTGGTAGACAAGTTTGAGATGGCTGATGTTTCCTTCTGCGTGGTAGACTAACTTAACCAGAAGAAGATTCCTCTCAACAAAAATGGTACAATTTGATTGATAGAGTATCTATGTTTGGTACTTGTATTATTTTGTCATAATGTACTAGCCAGAGTATACCGCCTGTACATGTTTGCTTATTTATGTCTCGGTGAAATTGTTGTCTTGATTGGACTTATTAAGGTGAAACACTTGGTGAAAGTTTGGTTTTAAAATATAAACAGGAGCATGTGAGAGCTGTCCGAGCTCGACAACAACCATGAAAATGGGGATTGAACGTGTGCTCAAGGAGAAGTTTGGGGATGCAGTCAAGGACATCCAGCAAGTGTATGATGAGCAACCTAGGGAGACTACCGTCGAGGTAATCGCGCGTATTTTCTTTTATCGTTTAGGTTCATTTGAGCTCTTGTATTGATGTATGTACATGTTGAAATTTGTAGGCAGTGAACCGTCATCTGGATATACTGAGGCCGGCCATTAAAAACTTTGGTGGTAGTGTTGAAGTGTTGGCCATAGAGAGTGGAGATTGTAAGGTTCAGTATACTGGACCAGAGTCAATTGGATCAGGTATCAAAGCAGCCATCAAGGAGAAGTTTCCAGATATTATCAATGTTGTCTTTGTAAGTTAGTGGTCCTCTGTGTATAACTCAGAATACGAACGAGTACACATGTAAAGGAACAGCAGATCATGTTATGAGATGTATAATTGGCTCATTTGCTTTGTTTTGGTGACTCGGAGTGATATACATGTTCAATCCGTCTGCGCTCGTGCGTTATTCTTGTCATTAGAGGTCACTGCAAGTTTGCAGCAAGATTTTTTTTTGTCTCTTGAAAAACCTTACAGTAGTTGCTATCATCATGGCATTGGGTGGTCAGACCCCTTTGATTGAGGGATTTAGCAGGATCCAGGACCTGGTTGTTGTTGGTATTCCAAGTAGTCAGGTAAAAGTTGCTTTTGTGTAAAGATTGCAATGGTCTTTCCACATAGATCCTTCTACCGGTATAGCTCATCCCTTTTTCATCCATTTGAACCAAATTGTTGTTTTCCTAAAGGAGGATGTCAGCCACTTCAAATGCGCAAATACATGAGTCGGAGGTGAAGTTGGCGTGAGGCCCTGTAATAGAGCCATCCGAGTTATTAGCACAAGATAGCTTCGATCGGATTGATCTCCGTGCTCTTCGCCTGTAAGGCTGTCTCTAATGATGTATTACCTGATTTCTTTGCGCATAGCATCAGATTGGGACTAAAGCTCTAGTAATTTCGTTTATGGAAGATTACTCATTGCAGAATGCAGACATATAAGTCGATACATCTTTTGAATCTACAACTTTCAATGAGATCCGTCGAGATAGTTATTCAACTTGAAGGAGGTTGTCTCACCGTTCCGGTTCTGATTTAGTCATGCAACAGATATGAACATTGTTTTGTTTATTCAGGCTTATCTGCAGGGGATAGAACTGATCTGAACCAGCGCGATAAACTGACCAAGAACGGTGTATAGACGAAGTAGCAAGTGAGCGTCCAAGTAACTAGTCCCTGCATAAGAAACTAGCATTTCATTCTACAAATAGAGCTCAGGATAAGCATACTCACTACTTAAATCTGCACGGGAATGATTTACCTGACCAAAGATCTCGATGTTTGTGTGTGGATAGTACCAAAGCTGGAAGAACCTGCAAATGTGACACCACAAGGTAAGAAAGAACCCGCATGTTCCTCGGTTCTCAACATTGCTTTTCAAGAAATAACTAGTTAGTCTTACTTCATCAAGGGAACCTCGGCGAGTGGGCAGGCGAGTCCAATGATGGATGCCAGGGTGAAACCGACCCATGTTCTGTCAAGGGAGAACCATATGAATTCTGCTGCTGCGAATAATATGTAGGCCTCGTAGTTGTCTGCAACTCCAACTTTGTACATTTCGGCACTCGCTTCAATGAACAACACGAGCGCTCTGCAGTAGAAGAGCAACGCCTGAGAAACCGGAGGCGTTTTTATGTGGTTAAACCAAAGGTAAGTTGTAGGATACATACAAAAGTGCTGCAGCTACTTTTTCCGGGCTTCCTTCTGGGACCTTAGCTTTTGAAGATGCCCTCTCATCCAGCCACAGTTGCAGTAATCCGACAGTGCAGTAAAACAATCCGAGGAGCGGAGGAACCTATCCAACAAAGAAACTGCAGGTTGATGCCTCAATGAAACAAGAACCATAATTGGAAGCGCAGCAAGTTTATGCTTCTTACACAGATGTTAGTGTGAAGAGGACCAACATCGAGTGCCCCGTTTTGGTACACCACAAGACCGACCCTCGAGTGCAGGCCATCGATGAGGGGACCTAAGACGAACCCTGAACCGAAAAGCGATATGCCAATTGATGGCCAAGCCTTCCATGGATTGCCCCTGACTTGATTTTTCAAGCTGCAACGAAGTTTGGTAACGAACCGCTTGCTCTTTCGATTCACATGGCTGGTGCAATTGGGAAGAAAGCAGCGATACCGAAAGCTTGTGGAATCAAGTTGAGCTTGCATTTTTTGTAAGAGTTTCACATTTTCAGATGGCAACGGTGAAGCTTAGGTTCTCTCGTGAACCACAAGTTCATTGGGCAGCTGGAGGCTGTGGTCTCTCCAAGTTTTATCCGGTGGCCATAAGGCGCATAGTCCTTGGACACTTTTTCTTTATATAATCTTACCCGACAATACTCGAAATTAGATTACTCAGATCCAATAAAATGTCTGAATACCATGTGTTTTTGGAAGAAAAATCTTAGCCACCACAGGTAGGAGGTTGTACATACATTGCATGTCACGTTAAACATGGAAAAGGACCGAGTGCTGCATTTGCTCATTGGAATAATACATTAAAGATGCATAGTACAGTTTTACTCTAAAGCTATTATCAGAACGCAAGTACTGATTTTCCCTCTTACAATATGCGCAATTGATGCCAGGAACTAACATGATCACAAGATGCGCCATTCGGGCTGGAAATAACTATTCAACAGCGTTAACATCTTAGGCATCTACAGCCCATCTTGTTGTGCAGAAGCCCTCATCCTTTGTTCCTATCGTGTTCCCAGCCTTCGATTCCTTTTCATGGCATATGCTGTCAATCGGAGTTTACCAACCGCGTATGGGGCTTCTTCGGCTATTTTATTTTTTTCTGAGGCTTCTTCAGATATTAGATCACATATCGGAGGCCTTCTTCCGGGGTCTTTTATGAGCTGCTGGCGACGAGGGATTCTCAGAAGGCCTTCCAGGTCCCTTGACATGTCACAGAACAAAGTTAGATTACAGCACAGGAGCAGCTTTAGAAAAATTCAAAAGATAAGAAAAGAACAAAATTGGATCATACTTTACGCTTATGGTCCTTTTTGCCAACTCTGTCCCCTGGTGTTCAATTAAATGTAAAGTTAAGCACAAGTAGTCGAGATCGGTTGTATATCTGATGTATCAAAAAACCAATCAGTGACCAGAATCCAAGTAATGTATGTAGGCTACCTCCAAAGTTCAATGAATCCGGAACAAAAGTTCGGTCATGGTCACGGTGGATTCGCTGTTACGAAGAAAAAAACAAAAGAATCAATAGTGGCACCAAGGGAGCCAAAATTCGAGTCATCATACTGCCAAGCATATAAGGTAGAACTTTTCATCTTCCACAAGGCACGTAATCAGTAGTAGGAACTCTAACCTTGGGTGTGCCAGGTGCTTCAGAGTAGGAGCCTTCACGAAAAGATGATCCTTCAGCCTCTTTGTATTGCAACTGGTAATAAAAAACATGAGTGAAAACGTAAGGATCAAGCAATTGAAATGGCTATGCAGAGATTATCCTTTTCTCTTTTAAGGAAGTTATTATATTTCATTTTCTTATGTTATATTCAGACTGTCCAATGGAGCGACGCAAAACAAAATGACTTATATTGAGTACAAGAAATAATGATCGACAAAAGAACAGAACAAAGAACTTCATTCAAGAACAAATCCTCGGAAAGCTAAGGCAACTGCAATTACTCAAGAACATAGAATGAAGCATCACAATGGAAATAGAAGCTTGAACTTGAAATGGTTACCACACATCCAGTACCTGCTTTTGAAGATTCAGGAGAGTCAATATTTCTTTTCTTAATTCAAGGTGCTCAGCACAAACAGCTTTGGTAGGAACTCTTGGTTTCAAGTTGACCTGTTATCCAAGATCACATGAAAGTATATTTGGGAATTAATACAGTGATGATACAAAGATAAGGAAATAGAAATGAACTTGGAGAGAAAAACAGAGTCCCTGAAGAACCTACCAAAGCGGGTTTTGACATGTTAAAATCACAGATATTATTTAGGACAGTGCACAATGCCAACCTATCTAAGCCAAAAATAGGACAAAAGCTACAGAATTTAACAAGACAAAAAAACATGTAACATCTTTGGGAGAGAGTAAGAGACGGGAGAGATAATTCTAAACACCATATACATAATCGCAGATTATACCTGGAAAAACAAATTATCTAAGGAAAAGGAAAGGAAAAATGATTAAAGGTAGCACACAAATATACCTCAAGTTCTTGCAATGTCTGTTCAACGCGTTTTATTGTCCGAAGTCCTGCAGATGAACTTGCAGCTTGTACCATTTGCTCCAGACCATAGGTTCTCAAGTATACCCGAAGCTGAAATTCCAAGTGAACAATCGAAATCTTATTTTGAAAAAATTACATAGTGAAAGAACACCCAAAACAAACATTTAAACTAAAACCATGTGGGACACAAAAAACATAGAGAAAAATTTCCAGGTTAGAAGGCTTTAATTCAGAATCTCTGGAAGAAAGGATGTCAGCTAAAAGAAAAAAAAATTCAATCTAGTAGAATACAATAATCATTCTCTATTCATTCCTTTTCCAGCTCTGACAAACCAGGAAGACAAATAGATGATAGTCTAAATGATCTCCTTACCATGCGCAAGGATGCCAGAGTAGAGGCATTGTCTGGTATTGCAAGCACTCCGGGTGCCATAGCCGTGGATGCAAGCTGAGTGTTTGGTGAAGGTGATACAGTATCATCAGTGTTGGTCGCTATGTCAGCAACTTCTAAACCAGCGTTTAATTTGACAGGCAAGGAAGATTCAGCAAGCTGGACGCAACAGAAAGTTCAATAGATAAAAACGGAAGTCAGTAATATATGAAACTGATTATGCCAGAAAATGTGAACTTCTTCATTTTAATTTAACATTTTCTTGAGGGACTCTTCTACTTCAACATTTGGACAAATAACACCTTAGACACCTCTTCTTGATGTGCACTAACAGTCCTAAGCAATCTACCTAAGGAAAGAAATAGAGGCTGGCGAAACAAATTACTTACCCTTTCAGCCATTCGAGACTCCGCTATTCTTTTGGCTTCAGCAAGAACCTAAACCAGTATAAAAGAAAAAATCCAAGTATTACAATGCATACTCAGGATAGAGCATATGACACTTTGAATCACAAACCTCAGAATCTTTTCGCTCTTGATGCTTTGTTTGAGAGAGGATCATGGATAAAGCACGTTTTCGCTCTTTATCTTGCGCAATATTGTAATGTTCCTGCATAAACAAGAAACAATCTAGAGCTACATAAAGATGCCAGGAACCAACAGAAAGCTGTAGATACTGGACAGCAGAGAGAGGTAGCCACCATAATTTATTAGCTCAGAGGTAAAGTGTTCTGGTACTACAATCATATGACAACTCAAGCATAGGGAGGTACTAACCTTAACAAGAGGATGACTTGAAACGTCTCCAGGAGATGGAGCTCTTGCAATTAATATAGCTCGAGAAACTAGAATGACGTTGTGCCATCAGAATCAAGAAAACAGATGCAGAACATTGAAATTACTACAATACACTGCAGCAAATAGACAACAATTTTGTGGAGTCATTGGTTCAAAAAAATAAGTGGTCAATAAATGATTACCACTATAGTAGCGATCCTTCAACTCTTCTATGGTTCGTGATGATGGAAATCTATCAGCTACGACAATGAAGCGAAGATCGAATCTTTCACACAAGTCAAATAGCTGATCTGTCTCTTCCTTGGTCCAATTCTGGAAGTCACAAGAAAAACAAGAATCACTTCACCCAAACAAGTCAGAGCGGGATTTGAGCATTATATATTTCTCTTGAATAGTGGTTATTATACCATTATTTCAACTTAAATGTTCATTTGAAAAATACTTATGAAGAGCAACAATGATTTGATACGCACGGGATCAGTCAAATACTTCTCATACTCCTCATCTGTATATTTGATAACATCGACAGACTGCAGCAGGAAAACCAACAAGCCAATGAGATACACCACGGGAAAAAAAAAGTGGATAGCATACAAAATTATTCCCATCTGTTGAAGTATGACACGACAATAAACTAGAATACCAAATGAATACCTTATTATACTTGGCAAATGAATAGTCTCCTGTTGGTGGAACACCATTTACAACTCTGACCTGCATATCATAAACCAAATAGCAAATTCTCAAACCCCAGACACAACCAAATCGTAGAACGTTTCAGATGGAAAAAGACTTGAAACATACCCAGTGGTAAAGCTGAAGATTATCCTTCCTAGCAGAACTTGTAAAAGATTGCCACTGCCAAGTGATCTGGAAGAGAAGTCATCCACTACGTAAGAAACAACATCATAGTTCAACTGAACAAGCGGACAGGGAAGAAGTCAACATTGTTAACTCCTCAAACTATCAGTTCAATTTAGTCAGACCCAAGTTTGTCGAATATTCACCTCACGAGTTTAAAAGCAGCATATAAACTACTGGCATAAATTGAAAATACAAACAGCCGGAAAGGCAGCACCTAACACTCGAAGTCACTTTATCCAACTGAAACTCTTCCATCCAACTCTATTCCAAGCAGAAGAATGTAAAACAAAACGCAATCAAAGCAAGACTAAGCAGCAGCATTGCTGCAAGTTCCACATAAATCACGAAACCTTCTCATCTACACACCAATGCTCATCACTACCACATATAAATATCACGACATTACCTTCTCGTCGGATGGGGGTCGTCGCTTCAGTTGCGCAGCATCAATGGACGGCATGAGAGGCGCCAACCCTCCCGTAAGCGCGTAAACCTGAAGAAGAAGAAGAAGAAGAAGAAAAAAACACAAACCCCCAAAACGCATCACTCGAATAGGTAAATACTTTCCACGAGTACAACACTTATACCAAATGAAAAAAGATCCAACTTTCACCTCGCGCGAGATTCCATCTGGTTTCCGCTGGGAATCTTTCTTCGGATGCGATTTCTTCTCCTGGGAAATCCCCGACAACGGGGTCTTGGGCAACCCCAGTATATCCTTCGCGTCCATGCCTAAGCTACTCCAGCCCCGAGCATCGGACGTCAATTAACTAACCCTAGGGTCGGTAATTTCACCGCGGGGGATTGGGAATTAGGGTTTAGGGTTAGAGATTGCGCGCGGGAAATTAGTCTCGGCTCGGCTGCTTCCGGGTTCGGAGTTGGAGCTTGGTTTTCCCTTAGATGGAAGAAAAAAATAGATTAAATGGTCCCGATGATTTCGGAAATATCGTTTACGTCCCTAAATTTTCGATTTCTATCATTTTCGTAATGCCCGAGGGTCCCAAAAGTTCTATATATTGTAAACTAGTTGTCAAATTGGTATCCGGAGCCTCCCAAAAGTTTTAGATGCTTTTGACAGTTGATTGTTCTAATAAGATGTCTTCAATTCGAATACTGAAATATAACTGCATTATAAATATGCAGGATCAGTTTCATGACAATATAATATTTTATCGAGCCCAAATTTAAATTAGTTCGGAATATTGCATAGTTATTAAAATGTGATACCCTGATTAGTATAATTGATATCTATTCTATTGGCACGCCCTTGATGACCACTAGCGGCCGGAAAATCCCAGCCAGCAGAACACCATTAACTACGTTCCCAGCTATGTATTAGTCTGCTTAATTAATTAATGATGTGTGGTAATTAGCAACTTGTAGGGTGTCCGCTTGCCCGTTGTCGTAACCTAGTCAGCCATCTTGTTGTTTGGAAACACTTCATGGGATCTTGATTAGTAGATTGATTGCAATTAGCCGATAATCGTCGACATGTTTATATTCTGTTTTTCAGTAACCTTTTCATTTTTTATACCACCAAATATCTACTGACTCGGTTAATTCATATTTAAGTTTTTTATAACCTTTAATCAAATATGGCAAAATTCTCAAGTATTTAACACTAATGTTCACAAAAATTTGAACTCCATATTTCTTAGGGATAAAGATACTTTAGTACACTGTGTTATATGAATTAGACACTTTGCACCATGTGTTTACAAAATACCCAAAAAGGTGCCCTGTGTTTTTCTCTGGCCATCCTTCAGTAATCGGAGATGACATGGCACAATGACATGGAAAAAATGCTGACATGGACTAAAAAAAAGAAGAAAAAGTAGTCGACACCTTTCATCTTCTGTACCTTGTCTTTCGTTTCCGGCGACCGAAAAACACACCGACGAAGGTCACTATTTCCGGAAGTACAAGCCATGTGCTTTGATGTTATCCTTTTCGGCAATACAAGAAAGTGGAGATGTACTACATTTTGTTCCCTATCATCTTATTCCACTTGAACTCGCCTACGTAGCGGCTGCCGTCGTCGCAGGTGTGGACGCCTGTACCGTGGGTCTGACTGTTGGACCACTAACCAGCGTATACGTCGCCGGTGTAGAACCGGTACACGCCGAAGCCGTCGTGGAGGCCGATGCAATACTGCCCCTGAAAGCGGCTCCCACAAGCTCAGGTCTCGACCCCGAAGCCGTCGTACTTGCCGTCGACTCAGTCCCGCTCGTAGCGGCCGCTCATATAGTAGTAATACACGTCCGAGCCGGAGCAGATCCCCTTGTGGAACTCGCCCTCATAGACGTTGCCGTTGGTGTAGGCCTGGACCTAGGACCCGGACACGAGACCCCGATCAGGCGGGTGAGAGCCGTCGGGGACTTGGTCGAAAAGAAGCGGGCGAGAAATATGCAGATCGAGGGGAGGCGGGGGAGGGAGAGGAGGAGAGCGGCGAAGGCAGCCGTGGAGAAGAAGTCGAGGAGGAGGGACCGGGACGGGTGGAAAACGAGTAGGTAGAGAAGAGGGAGGGCGAGGAGGAGCAGGGGGCGGAGGTGGTGGCGGGAAAGGAGGCCTTTAGGAGGGCGGCGGAGGTAGGTGGAGGGGCGATGGGAGGAGCGGGCCGGCGCTTGAAGGGGGTGGCTTTGCCAGTGCTTTTTTGGTCGCCTGAGACAAACGGCAAGACGAAGAAGATGAAAGGATGTTCGACAACTTTTTACATTTTTTTAATTTTAATCCACGTCAGCTTTTTTCCAAGTCACTGTCACTTTTGTTTGTGCCATTCATCTCCGGTTACCGGAATCTCAGATCCGACAATATTTTTTTTAGTAAAGGATGGCCGGAGAATAATACAGGGTACTTTTTTGGGTGTTTTGTAAATACAAGGTACAAAGTGTCTAATTCATATAACACATGGTACTAAAGTATCTTTATCTCTATTTCTTAATTAACATTTAACAACTCTCTCCGAAATTTATCCAAATTTCCGTTTCATTTTGAAATGTCAGATTGATACCATCCAGTTTATGACATTCTTAGTGTGACCAAATGACGCGGCTTTCCATATTGACCAAATAGAAAGGAGATTGACCACCTTCGGTGTTGTTTGTGGTCCAAGGCTCTAAGCCAGTCCAGATGCCTCTTATTAATTTGCCAATTGGAGTGGTTAGAGAATCTCATTATTACAATGCACAACAGCAACCTTCCAGAATCAGACGTTATACCGCGGAAAAAAAAATCAGTCTTTATATTTAGTGTTTACAGTCAAAGGGCTTGTAATCCAACCACAGAAAAAGTTATAAATATTTAAGAAGTCTAGAGTTTAAATCCTGACATTATCATTGTGTAATTTACCTTTCAAAAAAAATATTTAGTGTTTACATGAATGAAATTACATCAAAAATTTCCCAATCCGCCCGTGCAATTGACACTTTCTGTCTGTTTTAAGGTATATCCTTCTTTTCGAACTCTTTTTCGGGAAAAAATTTTCCAAACTTGTTGCGAACATATAATATAATCACGAAATATATAAATTAGTGATTCTAATGGATGCTGACAGCCTGACAACAAGGCCATCCGCTCCAGCTCGCCAAGTGATATCAATGTCGCTCCTTGTTCATCATCATTCTGTCATGAAAAAATGACCAAACAAATGATAGAGAGTCACCTCTATGTAGATTAGACTATGCTGGATTTAATCTATTAGATTTTAAAAAATGAACGTTCTTACCTATGCAGCCAAAGTTCAATTTTTTTTTAAGATAAAATTTTTACAACATTATATTTATCAGAATTTGAACTCTAGATCTCTTTAAAATTGACAACACTTTATACCATTAGAATATATACATTTTTAGCAACAGCCAAAGTTTGTTGTTTGTCGGAGGTGGTGTACTTGATTAGGATCTACTACAGTCGAGGCAAGTGTTGGACACTTTCTCCGTAAGACGAGATTGCCCCGTATATTTCAGTGCGGTACGGGCTTCGGCAATCGTCCCCAAGATACAACGACTGTTTAGGGCGTTTCCAAGAACATTGCACACGTATCTCGAAACTTTCGGGCGAACCCTTATATACCCAGAACTTTCGGACTCTTTTCTAATGAAGAACGGAGGAGAGGAGAAGACAACAATGCTCGGAGATGCAAATGCTGCTGGGATGAAGAAAATGGCAAGGGGGGCACGCCTATTTATAGGCTGGAGGAGGCAGGGAAGCAGCCACTCTGAAGGGACGCGTCCGCTCGGCCAGCAGGCTGACTGGCTGCATTCGTGGCCCTTCGGTGGCTTCTGGATCCTTCCAGGCGCGCCCAGGCTGCGCTGGCGCCCTTTCGCGAGGGATCTCGCACCCCTTCGGCCTTCTGGAAGCCTCCTGCACATTCCTGCCCATCGTGCCTCTTCGGTGGCCTGCTGAAAGGTGCTCGCATATAACCCTTTCCTATGAATTGACCCGCTTTGGTCAGTACAAACTTATCAGCCTCAAATACAAGCTTAAGACCAGCTTTGCTTAACAGTGAGCCGAAAACTAAATTCTTGCAGATGTCCGGGACATGCAGTACATCCTTGAGGGTCAGCTCCTTTCCTGAGGTCAGCTACAGGACCACCTTACCCAGACCTACGATCTTGGACGTTGAGGAGTTTCCCATGAACAGCTTTCGGTCGGTGATCGGGATATAGTTCGAGAACATCTCCTTATTCGAGCAGATGTGGCGGGTAGCTCCAGTGTCCACGAACCACTCTCTTGGATTGTCTACCAGGTTGGCTTCAAACACCACAGCTGACAGATCCATCTGGGACAAGTCTTCAGCCAGGTTAGCCTTTCCTTGGTCGTCCTTCTTCGGCTGGCGACAGTCCTTAGCTATGTGGCCGGGTTTACCGCAGTTGTAGCAGTCACCCTTGATCTTCTTATTCTTTTTCTTCTTGGGCTCTTGCTTCTCCTGCTTATCCCCGGACTTCTTCCTCTTCTTGCCACTTTTCCCTCAGCGAGGTGCACGGTGGTCTCAAAGTTGGCCTTGCCTTGCTTGACTTCGGACTTTCAGTTATCTTCCTCGATCCTAAGTCTCACGATCAGGTCTTCTAGGCTCATGTCCTTCCTTTTGTGCTTGAGGTAGCTCTTGAAATCCTTCCAGAGCGGGGGGAGCTTCTCGATCATCGCAGCTACTTGGAAGGACTCGCTGAGTTGCATCCCTTCGGCTTGGATCTCGTGAAGGATCAGCTGCAACTCTTGCACTTGGTCGATAATCTTCTTGGAGTCCACCATCTTGAAGTCGAGGAATCGTCCGACGATGAATTTCTTCGACCCGGCATCCTCCATTTTGTACTTCTTCTCGAGTGAACTCCACAGCTCCTTAGCGATCTTGGCTTCCGCGTAGATGTTGTAGAGCGTGTCGTCTAGTCTATTCAGGATGTAGTTCCGACATAGGAAGTCGATGTGACTCCATGCTTCGAGGGCGTTGATCTTCTGTTGATCTGCCTCATTTTCCGCCACCTTCGGAGCCTCTTCCTTCAAGAATCGGACCAGGTTGAGCATCGTCAGGTAGAACAACATCTTCTGTTGCCACCTCTTGAATTCGGTACCGTTGAACTTGGCCGACCTTTCGGCGTGGACAGTTCCTGGGACCGCTGGCACTGGTGCTGTGCTTGTTGATGCCATCTTCAAGTACACAATCTCGTCTTACGATTGTTGTTTGTCGGAGGTGGTGTACTTGATTAGGATCTACTACACTCGAGGCAAGTGTTGGACACTTTCTCCGTAAGACGAGATTGCCCCGTATATTTCAGTGCGGTACGGGCTTCGGCAATCATCCCCAAGATACAACGACTGTTTAGGGCATTTCCAAGAACGTTGCACACGTATCTCGAAACTTTCGGGCGAACCCTTATATACCCAGAAAATGGCAAGGGGGCACGCCTATTTATAGGCTGGAGGAGGCAGGGAAGCAGCCACCCCGAAGGGACGCGTCCGCTCTGCCAGCAGGCTGTCTGGCTGCATTCGTGGCCCTTCGGTGGCTTCTGGATCCTTCCAGGCGCGCCCAGGCTGTACTAGATCTCGCACCCCTTCGGCCTTCTGGAAGCCTCCTGCACATTCCTGCCCGTCGTGCCTCTTCGGTGGCCTGCTGAAAGGTGCTCGCAGCTCCTCGTCACTTCGGTAGTGCCAAGTGCGCTACAAAGGCGTCCATTCGCACCGTCCTCGTAGGCAGCTAGCGGTGGGTCAGCCTTTTGGGTAGCCAATCAAGTTGAGAAGTGAGGAGGAGAATTCCTTATAAACAAGGAAATTCTCCTTGCTCTAATCAATGTGGTATTGCCCCTTTCATTTCCCTTTTGGGCCTTACCACTTTGGGCTTTACCACTTTGGGCTTTGCATTGTATTTTTTCATTCAAAACCCAACAAAGTTTACTTGTCATCACTAGAGTGAAATAAATAATCAAGGGAATCTAAAAAAGTTGAAAATTTTGGGACTTGGAGCACCAAAATTATACAAAGGCTAACGTTATCCAAATTTCTCTAAAAAAACGTTATCTAATTGATAGGGTCGCATGTGTCAATCACACTCGGTGCCATTTTTAACTCAATTCGTCGTACACTTTATCAATCCTTGGAAATGGCTTAATTTTTGGGGTATCACATTGGGTGCCAAGTGGCAACCAATCGAAGAGGCTAGAACCCACCAAATTTAGTGGAGAACTTTGTACAATTAGTTAAGTTTTGTTTTCTTAAAATATTAAATCCAAATGTTGCAAATGAAACATACTCTGAAAAAGTTTGACTCAACATTCCTGTTTGTTCGTAAATATTGCAGCGGATACTATATTGTCGAAAATAATTGATGTTGTCGAGGTTTGATATTGGGCATTTTTTGGAAGGAAGATGTATCATCTATCTTCCATGTGTTAAAGGTCGTGGCTCGAAGGTCTCATCGAATCTTGCCTTTTGATACTCATTAACTTGGTTTTTTTCTTGGGTGTAATTGGGGGCCGTTGTACTTTTAGTAGAGTCACATTTGAAAAATATACTAGATAGTATTTATATTTATTTTTTTCTATTAGATACATGTCTATCTATTACCTTAGATGTTCGGGTGTTGTACGCAACGTATCAAATAGTAATTACCATGTAACTACATTTTGGTGAATTTAATACAAATTTATTTATAAAAAAACAATTGATGTTGCCAGTGTACTTGTTTTTATCCGATCTATTGTCTGATTCAGATGTTTCCCTTTCGCCTTGCCGGCCGGCAACCATGAAATTAAGGGCAGCGTTTCAGGGGGAAGCCGAGGCCAGAAATGCAGGAACCAAAGGTCATTTGTTTATGGAAAATTTGTACCTGAAAGTGCACCGCCTTGTTGTTTTTCTCTATCCGATCACCAAGTGTCCATAATTGGGGACATGCACAGGCTTTTCGCTTGGCATGTTCCTTGCATGCCTGAAGCTAGGAATCTAACAACGTGTTTGACGAGACTTCCATTTCTTACAATTAAGGGGATAATTAATGTTGTTGTTTTGAAATTTTTTTGGGTGATACTCAGTTCGGACGTGAATTTATTGATACATAACAAATTTAATTACATTGAATTTATTTCATTCCATCATCATATCTATCTATTAATCATACTGTAAACTCTCATTGACTGGCTAATTTGATTATCTTCATGTTTATTACAAAATTAGGTAGAGAGTCAAGATTGTATTCCAAGATTAAGCAACATCAAACATAAAAAAAAGACAGTGACGAATGCTGAATTTGACTGGACTGAGGAAAAGCCTAGAAAATGAAGTTGGACTATTCTACAAGTAAAGATATCTCTGACTTTGTTAGTAGAAAGGGCATTGGGTTGAACCAAATATGAAATCTGATTGCAAACGTTTCCCAATTGACTCAATGTAATGTATGGCATCTTTTACTCCAACAAAGTATGAAATCTGATTTTTTTTTTGTAGTATTTAACCAAAGAAGTCATTCTTCAAATTTAAGATGATGGAATATATTTATACCTTCAACAATTGCTCAAGTTTTATGCGTCTAAATATCCCACGTCACCGCCACAAACAATTCGAGATTCGAAAGAGACATTGATCAAATATGCTCTTCCACATCAGCCAGAGTTAAGAAGAAAGCATAAAAGTCTTTAATCCATTGTTAGATAGTAAGAAAAAGGGGGAGTAGCTACCTATGTACCTATAGACATATAGCTCCCCATCCCATGTTCACGACACTTCCTTGCCTATATATAATTCCTTTTTTTTTTGCATCCCTGTTTATAATTCGTCAACCAACAACTTTTAATTTTATCCTTGTTATTTTTTTTTTGTTTAATGTGCACGCACGTACACATCCATTAATTTGATTTGAAATTTCTGGTGGACACACCGCCCATGCGTGGGTTGAATTAAATAGTCACACCCTCTACCTCTCCAAGTCATATGATGTAATTGAATTACGCGTCCGAATGTGATTAATTAATTAATTAAAGTTCTGACCTACTTCTTGTTGATTAGGACGGGATATTATTTCTTAGGCAAATTATCCTCAGGTCTTTCGTATTTTGACTCCCGACCTCTCGTGTCCCTGAATTTCCAAAAATAATTTTGTCATTCTCCGTGTTTAATTTTATTATACTATTGGGTCCAAGGTTGTTAGAATCTATAGTTAACTCCTGGAATCTTAAGATTTTACGATTCACCATGGGCAAAACGAGTCAGAGCCTGTACAAGATCTGGAGTCGAGCGGGATCTGTGGGATCTGAGTGATAACTCCTAAGATCCTAAGATCTACGAGTTAACTCCTAAGATCCTAAGATCCGAGTTAGAGCGATGGATATTTCTCAACACTTCCACGGGAGAGAGAAGGATAAGGGGTTATTCTTCATTTAATATTTTAATAATATATGTTATTCAGATAACTATACTTCTTTTAATGTACAAGCCAAAACACAAAAATCTACTATACTTTGTTTAATATTTTTTAATAACATTTGTTATTCGGATAATTATTGATCGACTAAAATGCTTAAAATGAAACGATTGTTGTTGAGCCCAGAAATTAATAATCTAATTTATATTAATTAAAATCTCTGAGATTAATAGTTTTAGAGTTATTTAAATCCATATTTTCATCCTACCAATTTTTTGCCATTTATTTCTTTTACATCAATTTTGATATTTATTTTATTTTATTTATTGCTCGTCAATCACATTATGTAATCTATAGATACGTAATGGATTATCATTAAAAAATGTATTGAACTTAGGTTTTTGTGTGTAAATTTATGAAGAAAAACTGGTCATTAGTAAAAAATTTATGGAAAGATTATTAATCTTAGTTATTTTTATAATTTTATCTATTTGGTGAATCTTACGATCCGTATTACGATTCTACGATTTACGCTTTCTCTACGCCCGAACGATCTTTAGTGGGATCCCAATTTTGACAACCTTGATTGGGTCCCTCTCTCACATCATAAACTATTTATATATTTTTTAAATCTTGAAATGACCAGGAACTTGAAGATAAATTACCTTTATTTCTATCTTCTTTCGCTACATCAAAAAGAAATGGTCGCAACCTATCGACAAGCGGGTGATGCCCGAGGTTCTGATTTAGAATCATGAACTTCTTATCCTATTTATTATGTATCCGTATTTTCCGCCATCCTATGATTATAGATAATTGTTGTTTAATCCATAAGCATATATTGTAATTAAATGGACAATAATGGATCAATAAGTGGTTCGCCTACACTTCCCAATTCCAAAGTATGGGCATGGCGAAGTTAATCAGTCCACATTAAAAATGGCACAGATAATGGTGGTTAAGAACATCGAGCAACCACGTTCCTCATTTTATGCCTGGAAATAATTCAAGTGGAGGCACGTAACATAAATAACTGTTTTAGATTCCCCCGGAAATAATTCAAGTGGATGATCGACCCTGATCATGTGGAATCTTTTTCCTGAAATTGACCGACCTTAGACTCTTACTCTCAAATTAATTATGCGTCTAAACATATATTATAATTTTCCAATTCATCTTTGATCTAGACATTTGGTATGCTTTACACGGAGATTGTGCGATTTTTTACGGCGCCAAATGTAATCAAAAATTTATTCTTTATTTAAATCTGTTTATCAAAGTCACGACGGTCTCAGACGAAAACAAAATATGTAGAAAAAAATTAGTTCTATGCTTGGAATCATTTAGGTAAGAAGGGTCAGTTATGTTCTAACATTGTATAATAGTAAGCTATCTTTTCCTATAGGTTTGGATTATTTTAACAAAGTTAAATTGGTTAAGGATAACATATGATATTTTTTGTCAACCTAAATTATTGATCGTATTCAGTTTTTTTGGTCCCCGATATTAAAGTGTCACTCTCGACGCTGTATTAAATGTATTATTATGAGTTAATACTCCTTTTGTTAATTTAGAAACTGTTTAGTGTTTGTTAGTCAAAGGGATTACTTATGTTTAATAGACTATGATGGTTCGTTTGTAAAGTTTAAGAATCATATGATAACTCTTGGTTTTTTAACCCCTTATTTTTTGGTAAAAAGATTGTATATATTTTCTCCATTAGGCCTCTAGCTTTAACCCCTTATTCATCGAGAGAAGTAACTTATAAAAAATAAAGAGAGGTAGGTTTAAGTAGTTGAAGATTCTTATTATTTTAATACATAGGCAATACATGAGATCAATATCTCTACCTTACTACTACTTATACAATTTTGTTCATCAACAAAAGTCACAAACTTTAAACATTGTCTCCTATGAATATGAGACGTAACAAAATTCATATATAATATAAATTAGCAAACGCATTAAGCCTCCATAAGTTTTTGGTTAATATTCTTGTGGTATCAAGTGGATTCTTTAAGGGCGATTTTTAATTTAGAGTTCAACAATAACAATGTCATGTCTTATAAAAGGAGCCGGTTTTTCAATAGTATTTTTTTCGATACGCCCATAAAATATCATTAAATGTGTACAAGTATAATATACCAATAACATATATAAATGCATAACAAAATGTATTACATGCATTTTTTAGTAGTATTCTTCCATTTACACTCAACACATTATTTAAAAAAAAATTCAAATTCACGGACCATCAGTTTCTCTATAGTAATTCCATTAACAAAAACCTCCAAGCATTGGAAAAAAAGAACATATACATACTTAAAGTAATTTTTAGTTCAAACTTCAATAATATAAAAATTAATATTAAAAGAGTGACTGACAATATAAGCTAAATAGTATTCGACTTTAAACATATAACTAAAAAAATTTGCAAGGGGTGAGCGGCCCTAGGCCAGAAGAGAAAATGACCCATCCATCCCGTTTTGCTTCCCCAAGACAATAACCGAACGGGCGAAACGAAAAAATAAAATAAAAGGGAGAGGGGCATTTGGGAGTCAAAGGGTGGATAAGGTCAAAGATACGCGTCGCAACGTGTAATAAGTCGGGCAAAAGGATTGGAGGGTACCACACGCTTTAGAAATGCGTTGGCTGCAAAATCCCAACTGAGAGGGGACAAACAGCCGCTTACCAGCTTGTCCAAGGCCCGACCCTCACCCTCACCCTCACCCTCACCTAATGTAATAAGCCACTCCCCACCTTTCCTGTTTAATTCTTCGACGAAAACGCTATGCGGGTTTTCAGTCCGATCATTTTATTCGAGTTTGTATTAGATGATCCATTAAATATTTGTTTATAAAAAAATTCTGAAACTAAATGATGGTTATTAAAAAAATTAGTATCTTATTAACCTTTGGTAGTGGTTGGCTTCAAATCTCATGAATAAAATAAATTTTTTGGAGAATTATTTTTTAAATAGGACTTGAACGGTGGTGGACATGGTAAAAAACATACCGAGGGGGGCGAACAACCGTGAAAAATAGAGGAGGAAAGAGGAGGAAAGAGTGTGCTTCTCTTATATTCCCTTTCGGTACTGTCCATATCTCCTACGTTCACGAAACTGATTTATTTATACATTAAAGAAATTGCAAATTGCCCCTACCTTGCATCAGAAAAAGAAAACCCGTAATTTTCAATGCAAAATGAGAAGAAGAAAAATAAACGAAAAGAATAAGATAAACAACGAGTAACATACACATCTTCTCTCTCGCAATTCGTATCAATCGGTGAGAGCTTTGTTTTATCTAACATGTCGAATTTGAACATTCAAAAATCTAATATATTTTCTTGCCACCTTTCAAATATTTCATCAGTTTTGAGTCTAGATTAATGGGCACAATTTAAGCGGTCTAGAAAAGAAAAAAAAGTCACACCCGCCTATATCGCCTATATAATCGTGTATATATACCGATGTTCGCCCTCCTCCGCAATGAACACACCTCCAAGTTAGCTCAAAGCACTCAAAAACCCTTCAAAACCAAGCCCATATTCTCTTCACATTTAACATTCAATTTCTCAATAACCCATATCCATAAACTAGCGCAAATTTTGATCCAACATGGTCGTCCCTCCTCCAAAGACTCCCATACGTGCCATGGCCAAGAAGACAATGGCAGTAGGGATCCCAACGATTGATCTCTCTCAAAACAGGTCAACCGCGTCGGAATCCATCGTTAGAGCCTGCGAAGAGTACGGATTCTTCAAGCTCGTGAACCACGGGATCGACGAGGACACGGTTGCCCGAATGGAGCACGAAGGTGTCCGGTTTTTCTCCAAGCCGGTCGGCGAGAAGCAGAGGGCCGGTCCGGCGAGCCCTTTTGGCTATGGCTGTAAGAACATCGGCTGCCGCGGCGATGTCGGCGAGGTTGAGTACCTTCTTCTTCACACCAACCCGAGTTCCGTCTTCGAGAGCTCGAAGACCATCTCCAACGATCCTTCCAATTTCAGGTACCAACTGAAATCAAAATAATTGATATACCAGTAAGTTATAGTACGTATAACTCTTATGTCATTATAAAAGCGGGTCTCGATATTTTTGTCATCCCTAACTTAGGTTAGAAGACAGATTTTCGGGGATTTCTGTTTCTCTGATGCGATACAGATTACGCGGGTTTATGCTGTTGGGTATATGATTTTTCCAAGTTTCAACAAGACGCTTCTTTTAATATCTTTTTAAAGAAATCGTAACGGTCATTCTTTATTATATTGTTTCTGGTAGACGAAACTATTGCATTGCATTCGGTTGCTGGCTGCATTATGATTAAAACTAATATCATATAATATTAGGAAACCGGGGACCAGGCCGGTGGTCAATGGAGTTGTTTCAAGTAAGAAACGCGGTGGAATACTAGAAAACTATAGATCCCTTTCATCCAAAGACAGTAGCCTGTTTTCTAGAGAAATTTGACTAACTAGAGAATATTCGACGGTACTTAATTTATGAAAATAATAAATATCAACAAGTGATAAAAATAGATATTAGAATGTTTTCATGTACATTTTAGTTGCTCATCTAATCAAAATTTCTTAATTATATTTCCACGTCTCCAATTAATTAATTGCATACGGTCAGCAATTAGTTCCACCTGAACTATCTCTCGCTTTCTACGATGGAATCGGCTAAACTCAATAGCCAACCAAATTGCTGACTAGTCCCAACTTTCTCATTTATTTCCAATTAATTCTTTTCCCTTTTTAACCTTTCATGTTTGTAAGTTTTGTTATGACGTTTCATCTTGAAGTTAATTGAGCCGTCTTTTTTGACAAAAAATGGTCTATTCCAATAAAAATATTAAACAAACGAAAATTTTAATATTGTAACTAAAAAAATATTTCATTAACCCAACTAATTAAAATTCATAAACCCATTATTTAGGAGTATACTACATGTGCTTCCGCAAATATTAAAAAGATAATATATTTATAAGTAACAAAAAAGGTCCAAGGATCTTTCATCACAGATCCATAATTGGACCTACAATTACCCGAAGCCACCAAATTAATCATTGGAGGAAAGGGAATAGTCGTCAGAAATCAATTGGTTTAGGGAACAAATCAACAAGAAGAATCGAATAGCTACCCTACTGTCAAATCAAACCACCATAGATCTAACCTGTCCAGCGTCCACCAGTTCCTATGCATCGAAGCCCAAAACTAGAAACTATGTTACTATCTTTTTTTTATAGGAATTACTATGTTACTATCTTTGCTTACCATATAAAGCCAAAAGAGAAAATTTCGTAATTAATTAATCCACTTTTATGATGGATTCAAATCTAGTTTAATTGACTAAGTAAATTTTGGAACACCAAATAGTTGTGAGATAATATTAACGTTCAATCTATCAGACTGATCGATTTACCGATTGGACCAGTCGGTCCAAACTAAGTTGTTTGAAATTTACGATTTTGGAAAAAAAATTGTCCGCCATCATTCCAATCGGTCGGATCAAGAATACAAAAAAGATATGAGTTGCTTCACCATCAATTTTTAAAAATATTGGTATGCAATGAATGATGTGAACTTTTGTTCTTTCTTAATGTTTTTGCAGCTCTGTGGTGAATGATTACATAGGTGCGGTCCGAGAACTAGCGTGCGAGGTCCTTGATCTAGTGGCTGAGGGCTTGCGGGTCCCAGACAAGCAAGCTCTAAGCAGGCTAATCAGAGACGTCCATAGTGACTCGTTCCTGAGGCTTAATCACTATCCGACGGTCAAAGGGGTCCACGATTGGGACCCATCTCTGAAAAGAATCGGATTCGGCGAGCACTCTGACCCTCAAATCTTAACCGTCTTGCGATCCAACGACGTCGCCGGCCTCCAAATTTGCCTACCTGATGGCTTGTGGGTCCCAGTCCCCCCTGACCCCACCGCCTTCTACGTGATCATTGGTGACTCCATGGAGGTTAGTAGAATATGTTGGTTTCAAATGTAGTTGAATTCTTGCGAATAAAAAAGAACAATATTAAAATAAATCTTTTTTAAAGTGGGCTCGATGTTCGACTCTGAATCACAATATAATGTTCTCTGCTGTTGTAAACTTCAGGCATTAACAAATGGGAGGTTCATGAGCGTGAGGCATAGAGCGCTGGCTAACTCCATCAAGCCAAGAATGTCAACCATGTACTTCGCGGCGCCGGCACTTAATGGCTGGATTTCTCCTCTCCCGGGGATGGTTTCCGCTTCCAACCCGAGAGGCTACAAGTTCTTTACGTGGGGCGAGTACAAGAAAGCTGTTTATGCTAAACGGCTCGGAGATAACCGTCTTGACATGTTCAGGATCCGAGAGAGACTTGAACAGAGCGTCGAGTTCGATTCTTGTGAATGAAGTTCGAATTCGAGTTGTTTCTTCTATAGATCCCCGTAAGTATAACATCATATACCGGATAAAGTTCATGCACCACGAAAACTAAATTGCTTTAAGGGGACGAACAAATGAAACGTGACCTTGTAACATATATATAGTTTTAAGTAGGAGGGTACAGCAGGGGTATTGGATAGGTCGAGGGATGTATGGAGTACAAGCGACTTGCAATTAGGAATTCGTTTATTTTTATGTTTTGTTATTGTTCCTCTGGGGTCGGCTGCTGCAGGTTTTTTGTGCTCATTTTATATTGTGTATGGTGTGCATGTAGAGGAATTACCTATACAGTGTCTGAGATAAAAATATTATTGGTCTGTGAATCTACAAAATCGATTTCGTTAGTCAAACTCACACGCTTTATTTTTGTTGACCTCTTCGAACACGACATTGAACAGTTTGAATTTTTTCAGTTTTTTGTAAACTCGTCCAGCAAAATTCCTGCTAGTATGTTCCCACTTGCAATCTCGGCAGTATGAAAAATTTATCAACTCATTATCTTAAGGTTTTGGATTAGATATGAAAATTTTAACATGGTATTAGAGTGGGTTGATCTCGTACCCATTGTTGAGCTCATACGACCCTCATTTCTCGCACTTTGGTGAAATCAAAACCAGTGCAATCTTCGACCCGATGGGTCTCGTTTGAGAGGGCGTGTTGAGAATCCCACATCGGTTAAAACACAAGTGAAGGGCAAGTTTATAAGTGTAGAAAATTCACCAACCTATTACCTTAAGGTTTTGGGTTGGATACAGAGATTCTAATCCCACATCCAACCCAAAACACGAGTGGGGGGCAAGTTTATAAGTGTGAAAATTTCACCAACCTATTGCCTTAAGATTTTGGGTTGGATATGAAGATTCTAACATAATATCAGAGTGAGTTGATCTCGGGCCCATTATTGAGCTCACACGACCCCCAATCTTCGATATGGAGATTCTAACATAGAGGAATAGAAAAATATGGTATCGTAGACGTGGTCATCCACGTAGCTCCACTTGGCAACAAATTGATGTTATAAATTTGTCAATAAACCAAACAATCTCATTAAACTTAAAATTAACCAAACAATCTATTCATAATAAACCGTCATAATTATTTCTTACTTATCATAACTATTAGCTTGTACATATCTCATTTTCGTAAATGATATTTAACAACGAAAAAAACAAAAATAATAAACGGCCCACTTAATGTAGGATAGGTTTGTCTCCCGAACCAGCTTGGCCCGCAAACTGAATTCGGCCCATGTATGCATTTATTTTTACTGTAGTCCAAGTAGGCTCCAGTCAAGAAAATAAGTTGAATCCATAACCTATATATATATTTTTTACAATAAGTACTTTAAGTAGGGGTATAAACACTCAAAAACCTTATTCAAATGGTAAATTTGAGATGAAGATTTGATATTTTAAATGCGAAATGCGGTTCAAATTCTGGATACTTTTTTTTTAAAATGTTACAGTATAAACACAACGACAAATAAATAAGATACATTCCTCAAAAAATAAAAATAAATAAGATACAAATAACAGTTTACAAAGTCACAACAATTCGTAGTTCCAATTATGCCGTACAAATTTCACACAAATTTTAAGGCCCAATGAGCCAAGTATCTCCATCCACATAGTAAGTCCCTAGAAACGGAATAGCCTCTTCCTCCGTCAAAATCCTAGCCCACGAAACCCGCCCAGTCATGTTGGATCCTGGCCCAGAACACTTGAATTCTCCGTAAAACACGCTCCTGACACCAGACAAATCCAACGATCCCGTCAATCTTAGTCGGTTCACTATATATTCAAATAGTCGATAGCTTCTCAAAATCTATTTACTATCAAATGATTGAACTTACGTTTTTTTGGGTAAGCAAGTCATTTTATTAAAGTTATTATTTGCAATACATACGTTATAGAATCCCTTGTATGTAAAAACTCAAATACGAGATTGCAGTCGCAGTAAAATCGTACTTACGTGTCACGCTTGAGTTTGCCCCAGTCGTTCCAACCTTGAGGAAGCACAATGTTACCCATGTAAGTGTAAGAGTAAACGACCCTGGAGTAGTCGCCCCAGGCTCTACCGAGGTACACCAACCCACTTCCGGTGACCACGCATTCTTTGAAAGAGAACCCACTTTCCAATGCCGGGCTGCTCCGCTTTTGGGCGGTCAGAGACGCCACCTTCTTCGCTATCGAATTCAGGTGACAATTCTACTTAAATGACAAGAGCTAGTGGTCAGTTAGGAGTTGATAACTCACTGGCTCTACTAATCTCGGTTCGGGTTTAGAGTAACCTCGTAGAGGGATCTGCCAGACCCGAAAATGAAGTCAACCGAGCCCTGGATGAAGCAGTTGCGGAAATAGTGAAGGCCCTTATGGTCGTAGAGCGTGTCTTGGGCTCCATAAAAGCTGCAATTGTAAAACGCGGCTTTGTTCCCGGACACCCGAACCGCCACCGCTTGTTCTCCCACTGTTCCAATCTCATGCGGGGCCGAATTCTGCATATACGAGAATTGCACAATCTTAACCGTTAAATATATCAAGTTACATATTCGTCGTGACAATAATAAAATTTGTCCGGACATGTTCGAGTTGTTCTCAAGTGGGTCGAGGACAGTGCCAACGATGACAATCTGGATTTTCCATTGGATTTAGGACCCGTGAATTTGCGTCCTTCAGTGGTCCTAGTGGAATTTGTACCGTTGTTTTTTGGTCTCTCTATGCTAAGTTTTAATATAAGGTATCTAATGTATATATTTTGGCCGTACCTCGAACCTCATGTTGATGGCTGTAAAATAGCTCGCGTCGACGGCGATAGTCGCACTTCCATATGTCCCCAGCCGCGACCCATCTCTCCCGAGAACTGATGCTGTGTCGTTGCCGGTGATCGTCGGTGGATAGTTTGGATCTCCAGAAAATGTAACGAAAGGCAATGTTCTTGGAATTAAGATCTTTTCCCTACATATCATTACTCAAAGCTAACTTGCTGCTATGTTTATCGACAATTGTAATTCAGAGTCGGGTATTATCGAATACCTGTAGATTCCGGGCATGATCGAGATTACGACTCTCCTGGTGTTGTTTGGTGGAATGGTTCTAAGAGCATCCGAAATTGTGGTGAAATTGGAAGTCCCATCTTGGCTTACATTAAGAACCACCTTGCTCATCTCCGCCCTCCTTAACTTCTCATCAGCAGCTGCTCCACTAGCTCCCACTCCTAGTTTCTGAACCAGTAATACAACGGGTTTATTATTTCTCTAGAGTATTCTCTTTATTCCTACATTTCTTAATATAATACTTCAAAAAAATTATTGGCAATTCAAAACAAAAGTTGATTTCGGAACATTGAATTACCGAACTACCTTCCTTCCAAATTTTTTTATTCATTTTGGTCATGATGTATTTCTGATCTCAAATATTCACTTGCAACAAACTATACCTCAATGGATTGTCGTAATTTTTCACCGTCTTTCAAATTGGATCTCTTGTGGTGGTGGTTCTCCACATTCCATGACACCCATTTGCTGTAATAGTCTGCTGATCCATTGCTTATTGTCCTCAACGAAAGGGAATTGGGAATGTAGGTGGAGAGTAGGAGTGAGAGAAATAGTAGAAAATGTGGGTTTAAAGCCATGTGAAAGTTGGAAGGACGTAGTAGTGCAATTGTAGGTGAAATTGGAAGATTTTATAAAGTATATGCACATAAGCTGCATGGAAGGAGATGGGTCAGTTGATGACATCTGTCTTGCACACTTTCCTATTGAATCTAGCAATTACTTTAGTGACCTCATTGTTACGTCATGCATATGATTTCTTCTCATTATACTAGCTTAAATATTACTCAACTCTTAATACAGAGTTTCACAAAATAAATAAATCTTTTGTTAGTGAGTTGATCCGAGTTGTATGAATTCTTGATTCATTTAAAGATTTATTGAATTCAGATTTTGTGAGTGTAAAAAATATTATTGGGAGAATTACGGTCTAATAACGCTTGATTCTAAATACTCGATACGTAAAAAAAATTCCTCTTAAAAAAACTCTTTCCCCATCACCAAGTGAATGAATATACGCCATTCCTAAAAAAAAGTAAATGAATATACAACGTTGTTTTAACATAGTTATAGTAATAAGTTTAAATTAAAAAATGTGGTTGCATTAAAAAAGTTTAAAGGTCATTGCGTTATACTCGACAGATGAGATAAGTTTTTGCTTTTATAGTCGATTTCCACTTGGGTCTTGTTTGGTTAAACTGATTATTGTAACTAGTGGCTAATTGCACTACGAATACAGGCTGACCGATGTTTAACGTAGACGTGCTCCAATATTGACGCAAACATCGGAGTTAAATTCTTCCCAAATTTTTGGACCAAAAATAAAAAAAAACTCTTCCAAAAATTTATGAGTGAAACGAAGGGGGGGATTCTGGGTAAGAATGGCAACAGGCAAGATCCGGATAGGATCTATAGGACCCAAATCCTTGCTCTCTTCTGTGAAGGTCGACCTAGATTTTTACACTTATCCTCTTTAAAAATAAGGATCTGGGTATGATTCGGGTCCTAAAAAATCGGGCATGACTGCGGGTCCGTATTATTTAAAAATTAAAATTTTTTTTCAAATTAAACCATACTTGTTCGCAATAGCGAAGCACTCGAAAAATGTAAATACAATTTATTCTTTCGCTAAAATAAGTCAATATAAAACAAAACAAATAATAAAAAAATTACAAATTAATATGACAATTGAAGGGTAGAATATATTAGAAGGTTGAATTAATATTATGCATGTTAAGGCTTCTTCATCATTCCACCTTTGGCAATTTGTTAGTTTCTCCCGGATATCTAAAGCGTCAAGGGCATCAGTTGGAACCTACTTAACGGGTGTTTCTTTTGGATGAATAGGTGTTCACGCTCTTTACCAGTTGTAATATCTTGGTATTTGATATTCCGGTATCGTTACCATTGAAATGTAACTTTGGTATTTTGGTACCGTGGAATTTATACCAACTTGGATGAATAAAATTTACTTATAAAAAATTTCAAATTGGGTAGGTTGTGATGAGAATTTGGTACTAACTTCAGTAATTAATATATATATATATATATATTATTTTAATATTTTTAAAAAAATTGGGTAGGATTCGGGTAGGATTATATGAGTCCATATCCATGCCCTTATCTTTTTTTAAATAAGAATCCGGACAGAATCCAAATCTACACCCAATCAAAATTAACAGATATTAGATCTTTCGAATCTGAATCAGAATAGACCCTCATGGTAAGGCTAAAATTACTATCCCTAATTCTGGGCGAGGCCATGAGGTCCCCATCGATCCAAGCATTGGTGGATCAGAGCAGCAAAAGAAAATTGGGAGTACAGCTGTATCCCATATCCTTGGTTGACTTTCTTTTTTTTGGGTTTCGAGATGCGGTAGAAAATAGAACAGATTGATATTTCTGAACATCTATCTTTGTTTATATGCGAGGCTTATACTTAAAATTTTAAACAAATTTAAGTTCTTCGTCACTTGTTGTTATTCGTTCTATTGATTAGTTTTTTGAGTGGGACTGGATGAGGAGGGACAAAGTCTAGTGTCCTCCAGAATAGGAATCAGCTTTTTCCCGGGAAAACCTCGTGCACCCAACTCTAGCCACAGTTCTTGTCTTGATTGGGCCTGGCGGGCTGGCCCATTTTTGTGTTATTTGTTGCTAAATACCTGATTTTTGAGCGGTGGATTAGGGATGGCGATGAGTAGAGTATGGTATCAGTTGAAAATGGTCGGGATAGCTCAGCTGGTAGAGCAGAGGACTGAAAATCCTCGTGTCGCCAGTTCAAATCTGATACTTTAGTTTTAAAAGTTGGACCCATATCTTACTCCTGGACCCTCGAAAAATTTCATTACTAGATCCATACCCTTACCATCAGGATCTGTAGGGTCTACAGGGTCTGCAGGGTCCGATCCTTAAATTAAATGCAAGATAATTTTGATAATTTTTTAAACACAAAATTTTAATTATATATATATATATTTCAAATAAATCATAACTAACATGTAAAGATTAATCATGAAATTATTAGTATATCAATAAAAAAAATTAGAATTATATGTACCTCGAATTTGGAGTCAATAACATGAATCATATTTTAGAATATTTGAGAAAATCTATGATAATTTATAAGTAAAAAATAGAGATAAATGAGTCTATTTAGAGTCTTATCAGGGTCTACCTAGGATATGGTCCAGAGTAGGGTAAAATGGTAAGGATAGTGTATAAATTCATAGGATTCATACCCTACTCTAGACCCCTACTCTAAAAGTAGACTCATACCCATACCCTATCCTAGACCCAGTCAAAGTCAACAGATCCTTGACCCACGGGGTAAGGGTAAGGGTAGGGCTCGACTTACATGGTATGGGTATTTCTGCCATCCCTAGCTAGCATAATAATTTATCAAAAAAATAGTTCCTTATTATCAAATTAATCCAGCGATTTTAACATCAAGCTAGATTTTTTCTTTCGAGCTGTTCTTTTCCTACTGCGATTTTTTTCCACTAGATTTTATCGCGGTAGGATTTTACGGAAACCAGCTATCACAACCTCGTAAGAATAAGTACCGCACTAATTAGATTGTAGATATTATTATTAATAAATAAAATTTACTTATAAAAACCAACATCTCCGTTGGTTGCAGAATCCAGAAATATTGTTTACTCTATGGAAGTTAGTCTATGTTCTTAACTACGAAGTGCCAAACTTAGAAAATACATAGTAATAACTGAAAATTTATCAATTGGATTAGTTCAAGTGGTATAAATTCACTTGTGAGAACTGCCCCTAAATAGCATAGAATCACAAAAAATGAATATTTTCTATTTTTAAAAGTTATTGCAGAGGAAAAGGAGTGCAAGAAACCTTCATTTTTGCGAGTTATAGGACACTTCAACCTATTATTACAATTTGAGAAATTTATTATATATAATTCCACATGGCTATTTTTTTCCGGGGAAACGAATTCATTCAGAATTAAAACAAAAACTGTTCAGTGGAACGAGGACCTAGCACTACCCAAAATTAGTACGAAGCAAATCTACACACCTAAAAATCAATTCTATATGATTCCCCCATAGCAAGCTATAAGGTTGCAACTGCCAGTTTCGGAAAAAATTATAATTCGAAAAATCCATCCCGACTAAAACTAAATCAAACTAGGGAACGACTGCATCGCGGACAATACCCGTTCTAGCAATAACATTGCTAAAATAAGAATCATACGCATTGCCCTTGATACAGCCGACCCCGGGTGAAAGAAATACCCCCGAAGTTGTCCTATCACCCCCTACCCTCACCTACCCCCAGTGCCTCGGCCTCCACCACATCTGTGATCTCCACCATCAATACTACCCCGATAAAACTCACATAACATCTTTTCAATCCGTTCACAGGTACCAACAGGGATCAAGAAATAGCTCATCATGTAGGTGGGAATTGATTGCAGTGCTGACTTGATCAACACGTCCCTCCCAGCATGAGAAAAAAAAAAGTGGCTGCCAGGACCCAATCCACTATTCTCCAGCTGTGCAAAAACCTTCTTTTTCGATCTCCCAATCACCGTGGGTAGCCTTAAATACTTCTCCCCATCAGTCCCAAACCGCACCCCAGCATAGCCCTTAGCCGCTCCGCCTCCCTTTCACCCACATTCCTGCTAAAGGTAATTGCACTTTTCTCCAAGTTCACATGTTGCCCTGATGCCTGTGAATAAACATCTAAGTTGCGCATCATGGTAGGGAAGGCCTTCGCATTGATTGTTTTCTCGGTCCATATCGACCCCACCAGGCACATTGCTCCCTTTCCCCCCACGAGATCTACTGGGAGGTCCAGCACAGCCTCCTCCTCCTCTTCCCGGCCCCTCAGCCTCGACTGCCTCCCCTCCTGCTCCATCTCCCACTCGCTATTGCCTCGTTAAAACTTTGCTCAGAACACAAACCTCTTGCTAGGGCTCAATCTTTGGTGCAGTTTTTGTGAGCAAACCTTAGTGTAATTGCATGGAATTGCCTCGAAGTGTGTGAAACCCTAGAGAGGGACAAAAAAAAACCTAGCAGAGAGACAAAACCATAGAGAGGGATTTTTTTTTAAGGGTAGAGACGGACTTTTTACATGCCTATTATTTTTGCTTAGGCCCGATTGACTAAATAGTGGAATTGATCGGGCCCTTCTTGTTTTGAGAGTTGTTGATTGGGCCCTTCTAGAATATTTGAATCTTACACCAGACGTAAGCAATGACAGATGTCATTTGTAAAATATTCTCTGGAAGGAGAGAAATTTCTTGACCTGAGAGTTCCACTTAATCGTTTACTTGGAGTTCACTAACAATATATTAATATTTGTGTCAAATGTCTAATAATATTCATCACCATCTATTATTATATTTTGAGAAAATTACGCTCAGGTCCCTGTAGTTTGACGTCCCTCCCTCTAGGGTCCCTGAATTTCCAAAATCCATGTTGTTGTCTTTGTAGTTTGGTTTTAGAAACTCTCGGGTTCCTGATGGCTCTTTTTTAATTTTTGGTCATAGAAATGACCAAAATACCCTTAAACAAAAAACAAAAGATTTTTTTGTTTAAGGATATTTTGGTCATTTCCATGACCAAAAATGAAAAAAGAGATATCAGGGACCCGAGAGTCTCTAAAACCAAACTTCGGAGAAGTAAAAAATGATTTCAAAATGCAGGGACCCCAGAGGGAGGGACGCCAAACTACAGGGATCCGAGCGTAATTTTTTCTTATATTTTTTGTCTTTCATCTCATGTCTTTATTTTCAACATTGTCGTGTAAAAGTTTATTTCAAATTCTAATTGAGGCAATTACGATAATCTATCCCTGGTTTCTATCTTTTATCAGGGATACAAGTATTATAATTATGTTTATGATTATTAGTTTGATTTTAAGATTATTAGAAACTCGAAGATTGTCTCTGATTAATTCTAGTTATATAATTTGGTCTTCTTTTTGTCTATATAAGCACGTCAAGATTAATCACCATTTATCACTAACTTTAAAAAATAAACCAAAAAATCAAGTTATAGCTTACGAAAATTCCGTTTATGTTCCTTGAAGAGTCAAAGAGAGTTGGACCAAAATAATTTTGGCTGCTATCCAAGAATCAACTAAATGATTCAAGATACAAGATAAAATCCTCGCTCCCTAGTTTCGATTTCGAGCATGACCAGCACAACCATTATTGGACATGGAAAATGACGGAATTGAGGAGAATATTTTCTGGTCCGGTTCGATTTATGTTTAAATTTAGCGACGAAGAGAGATTCTCTTGCAAATTCATGATTACTAAAATATCCAATCTGTATTAACTATTGCGCTGCAACCATGGCGAACACATCTTGCGTCTAAATTCTGCTTAAGCTAATCAAGCTCTGGCTCTGTACATGCCATGTGTAATCCTAATCTAGCTCTACCGAATTTTAAGATACATAGAATCAGCAAAAGTTAGCTTTAAATCTTCATAAATCTGAAAATTGAAATAAAAATCACACCGAAAACGACGCAGTGTCCAATTACACAATGCGTCACGGAATCGAATTTTGCAGCACGCATGTTTTTAAGAAGGTCCGGGCGTCACACGTTTCTTCTTGCATCAATTATTTTAGAGATCCCAAATAATGTTATCATGCTCATTATCAGCCCACCAACTTTCCGAAATTACTGACGAGTCCTCGCCTCCAAAAACCGACCACGAGTCCCAATAACCCGATTCGGCTCCCGTCGGGTACAAACCTGACCCAATTGGCATGGTTTCCAGGTGATTCCAACCGGGTTGGTAACTATTTGGATAATCTGCAATGTCGGATATGGGAGAGATCTGAGTGTTGAAAGATTCAGGCGAGAAGCTTGAGACGACACCCGAGTCTATCCATTCTGAAACATTGGATCCTGAATTCGCATTAGTCCCCCGAGCAATCGGGTCAACAATTTTGTTGCTCGGGTAGCACACATGAGCATTTCCGTTGTTAGCGGGTGGACCCATGGAGGATCCAGAAGAAGAAGAGGCGTTGATCCGTTCCATTAAACGGGGCATCCAGACATAACGCATGTTATCTCTAAATTGCTTGCTATTAACGTCACATTTGAGCTGCTTGGCTAGCTTTTGAACTCTCGTCCTCCAATAGTTCTTGATCTCATTGTCTGTTCTTCCGGGCAAGTACTGGGCAATTTTTGACCACCTGATTATCAAAATTAATTCCCAATTAGCACACAATACTTCAAAAATGAACGAATAACTTGCGAAACTAGTTATTAATTTGAAAAATATACACATGGTACGTACCTATTACCCCAGCGGGAATGGAGCTCAAGAATCAAGAGCTGTTCTTGGAGGGAAATGTTTCCTCGGCGAACATCTGGGCGCAAGTAATTTAGCCATCTTAGCCTGCAGCTTTTACCGGTCCGTTTCAGTCCTGCACATAAATAGATAATTAAACATAATCACCGAGGCATATAATTAAAGCTGCAGTCTTTTCTAAATTTTTTACCGACCGACTTCCGATACTCGTTAAACTAACTAATCGAGTTTACCTGCACAATGAGCAGCAGCGTTCCAGCGACCTTCGCCGTGGACGGCGACGTACTCGATTAGCAAAGAGTCCTCTTCCATCGTCCACGGGCCTTTCCGTACGTCCGTATCTTCTTTAGTACTTTTGTATCCGCCACAGCCGTAGCCTTCCATCTCTCTGGAGAAGCAAAGGGAAATCAGATACTTGCGGGCTCGATGTGTATATCTGTACTAATCCGAGGAGACAAGAGACGGTTGGAAGTTTTTAGTGTGTTTTAGCGATGTGGGTAGGAGACGATATGGTCTTAGAATTGGAATGTTTTGTCTTGCTATGGAAAGTTTAGGAGTGGGAGCTAAGCTATATATAGTGGAGTAAAGTTTTAGCACGGTTTAGAAGTACTATGGTAATGTTTATTTGCCGATTTTTGTTGTTTGTCCGATTTTTTTTTTTGAATTTTCTAATATTTGATACTATTAAACTCTTATTTAGAAGTTAATTTTTTCAATAGTATTTTATCTTTCATATCGTGAGATTCAAACCGATATTTAAAAAAAAAATTTAATTACTTATTACTTAGAGCAACTAGTTTAGTTATCGGTATTGGTAGAGTTCATTTGCTTGACTTTGGTTATTATATTTGGGTTCATGAGCAATGGCACTATATAAAGATAGTACAGTAACGTTATTAGTTTATTACTACTAGCTTGTAGCGGTTTGACCTCTGACTTTTCAACGTCCCTTGTACAAGTTCACACGGATAACCGATTTGAACATGCGCGTGACCGTTTATATATTCGTTTAGGGTTATATCCACTTTGCACCATCCATTTCACAAATTTTCATAAATTACTTCGAGTTATGCTCCGGACATAAATTTGCAATTGGGTTATCGCATAAAGAGATGAAGAGGGGGAAGAGAGGGAGAAAATTATCGTTTTCATTTTAATTTCTCGATTTTTATTTATATAATAATGCATGTTAGATTTGCTAGGCCGTCATGAAACGTCATCATACCACGTCATTCATGTTCGGAAAATTTAATTTCGATAAAACTCATTCTGGAATTGCTCGCCGAAGCATGACTCGAGATAGTCTACGGGAGTTTTCTACAACAGATGGTACAAAGCAACACAAAGTACCAAAATGTAATTAACCCATTAATTTATCATATCCGGTTTTCAGTGTGTTTGAAGGTCTCGAGTCATGTGAAGATTGTCTCGTAGCGATCGTTTTGGTCGTAGGTTGTCTGTTTAATTTATTTTGTAATTGGTAACATGTGAAGATTACTCGGGGGATAAGGTGGTTTTCATATTTCTATATTCCTCGCCAACCACTAACGAGCCCGGCCCCTTTACTACTTACTATTATACTATTACTACCTACCATTAATTTGAAGATATTATTTTATCTTAATTAAATATCATGAATTCGAAATTTAGAAAAAATATAAGTGTTAAATAATTGTTCGAAAAAATTTGTCATATTTCTAAGATTTTATATGGTTCCAAACTGAATTTATCTACACGATAAATTTTTCATGAAAACTCATAGTATTTTTTTATAGAAGGAAACTTAGTACCAAGTCGGAACTACGCACTTTTGAGTGATGCTATTGGGAGAGACTTTATCCTAGATTTGATCTTTGAGACTCGTTAGAATATTGCTGAATGAGATTTCGGCTGCATTTGATTTTTTTGGCTTCGGTTGACTCGAATTTATTTAGATTTTGTAAGGCTAAATGGGTTGTTTTAAAACGGGAAACATTTGGCAAAAATCACAAACGAGTTTGGTAATTGCTGACCGTTTTCGAGAATTTTAGCACTCTCAGGAAGCCAAGTCAGCGGACAAAACTAGTGTGGAACCCGGTGAATGCTTTTAGTTATAGAAGCATTGAAGTTATAGAGTATATATATTAGTTCAATTAAAAATTGTTACGAAGTAAAGAATCGTTTGCTCTTTTACTTCTGGAAAATTATGAGGCTTTCATTAATCTAAGGAAATTAGCATTTAACGAAAAGAAAAATCAACGAGCAAGCTAACGTTTATTGATCTAATTTAGAAAAGAAAATTAAATTTCTTTTAAAAAAGTAAACGAGAAAGAAATCGGTAGAATATAATTAAAAGGTGCCGTGTTTTGGTAATGGGTGACCACATTCTCTGTTTGAATTTAGGGAAGTAAGTTTGGTGTAATTAGGGGCTGTTTTGATGTTTGATTAGGTGAAATTGTGATGTTCATGTGCGGTTGCTTTGGAATATGTACTTAGATAGCATTTATCATAGTTCTTGTTATGATATGTGCCTATCTGATATTTTATGTGCTTAAGTGTTGTACTTTATACATATGTTACTCTGTAATTTTTTATTTATAAGTAAAATGTATTGAATCCACCAAAAGGTAATTACAAGGATAATTATATAGGAATGTACGAAGCGTATCAATTCCGGGCACCAAGGTACTGATAGACACCTATCTAAGCAAAAACAAAGATAAGAGCTATCTAGCATAATCCCCAACAACTCCAACAAAAGTACTGTTGAAAAGTTGAATGAAAATTCAATGCCAAAAACCTAAAGTAGAAAGCCCAAGTGGAAGGCCCAAAAGTGAATATAGAAAGGACAATCCCACATTGAAAAGTGTAACAAAAATTTTCTAGTTTATAAGGAGACTTTCTTTATTGACTATGAAATAAGTTGACCACCTGGATAGCCAACTCGGACCGCGGCTCGCCATCCGAGAATGAGCACGTGCATGTGCGCATTGGACGCACGTCGCAATGGGCGCTTTGTGGCGCACTTTGCACGTGCGCATCGTCGCGAGGAGCTGAAGGAGCCTTAAAGTTTTGCCGAAGCTCGGACGAAGAGACAGAAGGACTGAAACGTCCTGGAGACTTCCAGAAGGTCGAAGAGTTACAAGCGAATCTGAAGGGCACACAGGTGAATCCAGAAGCTCTCAGGAAGGGACGCGAGTGTGCTACCTGCCTGCCGAAGGGTGCCAACGACCTCCGAAGTGCCACGAACGAAATTGGCTGGATAGGCACCTAGAGGGTAGCCTGCTGGCCGAACGAATGCGTCTCCTCTGCATTGCTTCGTGCCCCTTCGGAAGTGCATGCCTCTACTCCATCCAGTGCCTATAAATAGGCCCCTCACCCTCATTTGCATCTCACCCCGAAAACTCATAGCATAACCATTCTTTAGCAGTAGTTCTCTCTCTTTCTCGCTCTCTCAGAAAGTTTCAAATATCCAAGGTTCGTCTGAAGCTTCGAGGGTCATTGTGCTATGAACTCGGAAGCAGCTTAGTCGTTATATCTTGGGGACGATTGCCGAAGCCTGTAAGCATTGAATACGGGGAAATCTCGTCTTACGGAAAAAGAGTCCAACTCTTGCCTCGACTTAAAGATCCTAATCAAGTACACCACCTCCGACAAATAGCAAGTACAAATCTCCCTAATCACACCAAAGATAAGGAACATAAGCTAGCGATGGTCAAAAGAAAGGAATCGAACAGGTACTCGAGCAACAGACTTGAGTGCATGGAGAATCGCAGAGGTGTCTTCCTCCCAAGATATGCCCATAAGAATTGCTAATTGCCATACCTCGGACGTGAACTCCTCACTGAGAACATCGTCACACACCTCTAAGGAAGCAAGGAGCGAGCTAAGGGGTAACTCTGCTGAAGGACGTGACGAAGGGGGCAAGCCAGCATCCCTTTTCGACTGCGACTTAAGAGCCGCCATCTTGGCCGTCAGTTTCCTGACCCGATAGCTAGATCGAATCGGAGTCAGCATAAGAGACTTCCTCTTACTAGTCTTCTGGATCACATTTGGGATGCCGTACCATAATAGGAGTGGGACATTCCTCCAAGATTGACACGTAGGTCTCACCCTTGCGAGGAGGAGGCGGCAAATTTGTCACACTAATTATAGCCATAAACTGTAAATTACCCAACCACACACTCTCCTTGATCGCAACAACTTGATGCCGCATAAAAGGTATCTTCACAGCTGATGAAGAGACTCCCAAAACAACAGCAGGAAGTGACCCTGCATCTACTTCAACAAAAGGGAGTGGAGCACCAACCAAAATTGGAGAAGCAGCACCATCTGTTGGGCCTTCTTTATCCATCACTACAGCCTACGGGCCAGCAGAAGAAAGAAAATTATTTCCCTGGTAAATGACCAATTGGAGCCCACCAATTATTTCCCGTGGGCCTGCTTCCAAGAGGTCCTCTAAGGGGAAGTCATTGCTTTTGATCCCGATAAGAACTAGTTGTCAGGTTAGAAGACCTACGGTCAAAGGGGCGGCTCTAAAGTTGTGTCCGTTGAGGACTCAAAGATCATTCTCCTCGGTGGAGCCTTTACCAGTTCAAAGCCTTAGCTCGATGCTTGCTGGCATGGAGGTGCATGGCGATGCTCTCCAAGAGGAGCTCACGACTGAAGTATGGCGCCTTGCGATCGATACTCGACTATCGTGGGAGGAGGACACTTCAAAAATACTCGATGTGATCAAGGACGCTGCCTGTGGTTTGGACCGTTTTGAAGTTTGGACCCTCCTTGATTCGGGCAATTTTGGTTTTGATTCACTTTTGGTGATACTTGGTGTTGTCTCCCGATAGCGTATAGGAAATTTCATATCCTACCCAAAATCTTAAGGTAGTGAGTAGGTGGATCATCCATCCTTATAAACAGGCCCAACCTACTTGCAAATTTCGATGTGAGATTCTCTCCAACACGCCCCCTCAAACGAAGCCCATTGGGCTGAAATTTGCACGGGCTTCATACTGCCTCTCGTGCTTTCATAGGCTGGCCGTGTGAGCACAACATGCCATGGGCTCGTTAGAGCAATTCACTCTGATACCATATAAGAATTTCCATATCCTACCCAAAACTTTAAGGTAGTGAGTAGGTGGATCATCCACCATTATAAACAGGCCCAACCTATTTGTAACTTCCGATGTGGGATTCTCTCCAACACTAATCACTACGTTGGATTTTGATTCTCGTTATCTAGTGTCTGTGATGTATACTGTCGTGGTAATTGAATATAATACTTTACTTATAAAAAAATAGCAGAAAATGGAAGATTAAAGCCATGTGGATGCTGGTGGAGGGACGTAGTAGTAAAAGTGCAGGTGAAATTGGGAGATTTTATAAAGTAGTATGCACATAAGCTGCATGGAAGGAGACGGGTCAGTTGATGACATCTGAATTTTTTTCAAAAAATAACTCTTCCTATTAAAGAGACGATGCGGATTGTAAGGAATTTAAATTTCTTTAAAATTACATTGAGTTCAAGAGATACTATAGAGAGAATTATTTTTGAATAAGATTCGATAGTGATAGTGTTTGAGTACTAATGCCTAATTGCACTACGAATATAGGTTGACCAATGTTGACGTGCTCCAATATTGACACCAACCTACACTTGCACTGAAATAGACGGAATTACGTGTCTAATTAAGCTAGCTTTTTTTTTTGAGAAAGATTAAGCTAGCTAGCATTATAAATTATGATGGTCTAAGAGGTAAAAAAATTAAATTCACTTAAGAGTCTTATTTTAAAATCATACAAATGAAAAATACACAATTAACGCCCCTAGCATAGAATCACAAAAAAATGAATATTTTCTATTTTTAAGAGTTATTGCAAAGGAAAAAGAGTGCAACCAACTACCCTTCATTTTTGCGAGCTATATAGGACACTTCAATCTATTATTACAGCTTGAGAAATTGATAATATATAATTTCACAGGCCTTTTATTTTCGCCTAGGCCTGATTGGCTAAATAGTGGAATTGATTGGCCCTTCTAGAATATGAATCTTCCACCGGACGTAAGCAATGACAGAGGTCATTTGTAAAATATTCTATGGAAGGAGGGGAATTTCTTGACCCGTGGGTTCCACTTAATTGTTTTCTTGGGGTTCACTAATAATATATTTATATGTGTCAAATATCTAATAATATCGATCACTATCGATTATTATATTTTTCGTCTTGCATCTCATCTCGTGTCTTTATATTCGACATTGTCATGTAAGAGTTTATTTTTGTTACGATAAATTGTGGTAGAACGTTGGAAACGATTTTTAGAACGGGTCCGGAGTGGTCGTTCCAAGAGCGATTCAAACGAAAGGGAGAAAATATGAAATAGGGGGTGAGAGAGGAGAAGAAAGAGAGTGGGGAGGAAAGATATTTATTGATAGGAATAGGAGAAAAACATGAAATACATGAAAGATAAAAGCTAAGAAGTTACATAAGATAAAAATTACGATAAAAGCTATGAAACTAACGGTTTGATGTGTTATTTTGTGGGTGTCTTTTATGTCTATGCCTAGCTCTCCTTATATAGACTAAGCTAGCCTCAGCTCCATACAAAAATCCTAGGCTGTGTTCAATATAGGAAAACCTAATATAGCTCCGGCCTAATAAGAAAAAACTCAACCTTCCGAAAACTTGTAACCCAATTTTTGCCCCCTTCTGTACTGAATTTGGAAAAGTCATAAACTACAAAGTTGTAGATCTATGTCTTCTCTTTCTGCAGAATTGTATCAATCCGATATTTGAGCCAAAAGTTATGGCCTTTTTACCAAAATAGCTTCAGCAAACCTGCGAATTAATTTTTCGCTCCAACAATGCCCCCCACACGTCAATGTTAAAGATGCTAGGAAAAGTATTGACGTGTATCCGCCCTTAAACATACAGAAAATTAACTTCACTTTACACATAACCGGCTAAGGTAATACCATAAATATGTAGAAAATGTACCATCAAACTAGTCGAGACCTAGCCGTCGTGGCAATGTAGATGATCAACCAACTCGAGATATCCATGTGTTTAAAGCTTTCTCGAAAAGACTTAATTTAGGCTTACATGGCTGAGTAGGAGCTTCATCTTCTTCATCGAAACGGCCAAACAATTATTGTTGAAGGTCTCTAAGCTTTTTCTTTTGTTTCTGAATTTTGCGCTCCAACCTTCTTTGTTAATCTTCGTGAGAGTCAGTCGATGAGACTCCAGATAATTTCTCCCTGAGTGTGGGTTCGGCTTTCGTGGCATCTCCTTACACACAGGCTTTGTTTGATAACTTAGAGATCTTGTAAGCCGATCACTCCTTGTGGGTCGTATCTCACATGGTTCGTTATTAGACTGCGAAAGTTCTTCCTTGGGCACCCAAACCTTGAAGGACTTCTTTCTCTGGAGAACTCTTTGCTCGGTCGCCAATCAAGTGATCACGTCCTTCTTAACCCACGCGTACTCAGGCGGTCTTTTTATGTCGCTGGCTGATTTTGACCGTATGATTTGAGGACATTCCCTGTAATTTGAAACCTTTAACAATCGAGTTTGTACCAACAGGTTAGGTTATTGCTTCCTCGTACTCTCTCTTTGGTGAGGAGAAGTTGAAGACTTAACTTTATCATCCTTCTCCGTCTTTGTCATGTGCACGTCCTGCCCCCCGGCCGGGATAATTTTGGCTGATGTAGGAGCTTTGATTGCAATGTTGCAGCATTCCTCATGCCCCCTGGGTGAGATTGAATTCTTACTATAGACTTGCCCTTCTGTGTCTTTTCGTTAAGTTGGGATAGAATTGGGGAAGCAAAGGTGGCTCACTGTGCGTGGAATGAAGGGTGACTCGGATCTCTGCAACAGATAACTCGGCGGAGGCCCTAAAATTTCCTTAGCTAGTAAAGGACCAAAGATTTTCTTAGCCGGCAGAGGCCCTATGATGCCTTTTGTATTTGATACAACACTTAGGATTGTCTCAGTCGCCGATGGGACTTGTATCGAGCATAGCGGACGTTGCAAGCTTGATGGCCGTAGTGTCGGCCAACTGTAGACTAGTTGTTTGTACGACCTCTTAGACAACATGAACATAAAATTGTGTAGATTCAGTCGATTCATGTACTGCCGTCTCAATACTTATCTCAGAATCGTGAGATTCCGAAACTATTTGGTCTTCAACTTTGCGACGCCACTTGATGCTCCCTCAGTTGTTGATGTAGTCCTTGAATTCTCATTCTTGAAGGTCTTGTATCTCATTGTTCGAAATTTAGCACACAAATCCTCGTTACGTTTCGTTTGTTCCTCCACAAATTTTCTAACTTGCATACAGAATGCTAGGTGTTCAACACGCTGTCTCTCTTAATTACCATTGCTCCCCATAAATCCCTCAAAGCTGATCATGGTTAGACAAAATAAATTGAAAATTTTGAAACCAACTTATAGAATGACCAGTCTCTGGTATTTTAGTCGTAACTTCTTTGTCCAAACTCCAATTTAAGCAATTTTGATGTCTCTAGAAATCTGAGAGAAAGATCTTCAATTTTGGCAGAAATAGCTATCTCCTAATTCGGCAAGGAAAAAGATAAAAATTCTCTTCAAAGCTGACTGAATTAGCAATCAACTTATAGACCAATCAGTCTATAGTGTTTTGGTCGTATCTTCCTGGTACGAACTTTGATTTCAATGTTCTTAGTGTCCACAGAAAGAAGAAATAACGACCTTCACTTTTGGTGAAGAAAGCTTCTTCAGATTCAGCACTAAAAAGGGCCAAAATACCCTCCAAAATTGGTTGACCTCGCTGGACGTCTTCTTTCATCATAACCTTTGATCGGTTTCGTCCCTTTTGAGGAAGGACTTGAAACTGTATGTGAAAGCTTGTGTGTTTGGATACAATGACCGCTCTTCTCAGATACTCTCCTTAGTCCCACCGAGCATGCCAAAAATATGTTGCGATAAATTATGGTAGAACGTCGGAAACGATCTTTAGAACGGATCCGGAGTGATTGTCCCAAGAGCGATTCAAACAAAAGGGAGAAAATATGAAATCGGGGGTGAGAGAGGAGAAGAAAGAGAGTAGGGAGGAAAGATATTTATTGATAGGTATAGGAGAAAAACATGAAATACATAAAAGATAAAAGCTACGAAGCTACATAAGATAAAAGATACGATAAAAGCTATAAAACTAACAGTTTGATGTATTGTTTTGTGGGTGTCTTTCATGTCTGTGCCTAGCTCTCCTTATATAGACTAAGCTAGCCCCACCCCCATACAAAAATCCTAGGCCGTGTTCAATATAGGAAAACCTAACATAGCTCTGGCCTAATAAGAAAAAACTCAACCTACCCAAAATTTGTAACCCAATTTTTGCTCCATTCTGTGCCAAATTTGGAAAAGTCATAAACTACAAAGTTGTAGTTCTCTGTCTTCTCTTTCTGTGACTTTTAGAATCGTATCAATCCGATACTTGAGCCAAAAGTTATGCCCTTTTTACCAAAATAGCTTCAGTAAATCTGCGAATTAATTTTTCGCTCCAACAATTTCAAATTCTAATTAAGGCAATTATTATAATATATTCATGGTTTCTATTTTTTATTAGGGATAAAAGTCTTATTATGTTTATGATTATTAGTTTGATTTTAAGATTATTAGAAACTCGACGATCGCCTCTGATTTAATTCTACTTATAATATAGTTTGGTCTTCTTTTTGTCTTTATAAACATGTCAAGACTAATCACCATTTATCACTAAGCTTAAAAAATACCAAAAAAATCAACTTATACGGCGAGAATTCTGTTTTATGTTCCTTGAAGAGTCTAAGAGAGTTGGACCAAAATAATTTTGGCTGCTATCCATCCTTTTTCTTCTAATCACCCGCCCACTTGCTTATTTATTTCACACGGACTAATCTAATTAATTAAAGTCTTGTAATCCCTCCATGACACGAGAATGTATTGATTAATTTTTTCTACATCCAATGTTCTTCCGTCGGTCTTAATAATTACTCTTAGATGTCTTCGCCACTAGAGACGTTCGGGGTTGACTTCAGATTTGTTAATGCGTGCATGAGTTGACCGCCGGTTACATGTTAAATGGACAATTAAGTAACTTACCAACTAATTTAGGAGGTCATCGAAATTCCCAATTAACAATGTCTCAAGAGTTGCGGCAGTTAGTGCCTCTCAGACGTGACCTACCCCATCAGTTTGATTTTTTTAATAAGTAAATAATTTTAGTTAATTCAACTATAGTGTTTTTTATAAGTGATATTATATTAATGTAATAATAATTACAAGAAAAAAATGTTGACTAGCCTCGCGAGAGGTAGCAACCAATGAGTGTCGGAGAGAAACTGTTATCGCTATTAAATACAACATCAAAAGCCCCAGATACAACCAAATATCCCCGGAAGAATAAAAAAGCATCCGGCTACACCCACAACAAAAGGTAAGGCAGAGGGTTTAAGATCGGGACTCCAAGTAAATCAAGATGTCCTGTCCCGCTAGGTCATTCACTTCGATCAAAATAGCCATTTTTTGATTCGAATATCGACGGTATGATGGAGAAACTCCCAGTTGTACGACATGTATGCATGATTCCTCATATTTTCGAAAACTGCGGCGTAAATTACAAATCATACCTTCTCTATCGTGCCACCTTGAAATCGGATCAGATTCATCCAACCAGCAAATAAATTATCCGAAGAGGGACTAATACACTACCGATACACCAAGAGATGCCCAAACAACAAACAAAAGAATTCCATAAAAACCAAGAAGCCCTTGCAACGTAGCAAGAGATGATCTCCAGATTCGCCTTCATAGCAGTGTTACATCGGAATAGTAGTGAAAAAGTAAAACCTATCCGAATAATCACATGAGTTATGTAATAATTTTTTTGGCAAATTTTTTATATAATTGACTCTATGTAAAAAATAAGATCATGATTACATAACTTTTGCTCCATTCTTGGACATGAAATTGAATGAATTGACAAGAAAGTCTTGGTTGCATTTAACGCCATAAATTTTCCGTAATTTTGAAGTCTTAACAAAACCATAACAAACATCCATACCAGAACTTCTCGAGGACCGATATGTATTTTTATACGCTACTTTTAGTGAAATTTTCTTGCGAGCACTGTTGGCATATCACGCAACTAAGTGTAATTTACACACTTTTGACGAGGCTCGTGAGCTAAAACCTCGTATTAAAGCGATTGATTTCAACGTCCTAACTTATAATATGTAAATCTTTACAGTTCGGGTGGATGAAGTTTTTTACCTATCAAAAAAATTAAACCATCCATTGAATCTTATAAACAAATGCACGTGACGTGAAGCAGCTGGCAGCCATCTCTAAGTTTTAATTTAATTAAAAAAATTAGAGTTGTATACTAGTAGTACCAGAGTAGTTCAAATTACCTATCTTTAAAAATAGAAAGGTATGTTGTATTATGTACTTGGTTTATGGGGTTTGGTGATCTTACCTTATCGTCTTTGAGTTTTCAGAAATGATTTTTTCGTCCCCCGTATTTGGTTTTATTATACTCTCGGATCCTTCGTTCAAGTCATCCGTCAATTTTACATGTAAAATGACTATCATACCCTTAGCAAAATATTAAAAATTTTATATTTCCTTCCTCCTCTCGTAACAGCGTTCTCCGACATCAATTCCTTCAAGTCCGTCCAAGGCCGTCAACCCCAATAGTCTTCTTCCACCGGCGAACCCACTCCGACATCAATTCCTTCAAATCCACCGATATAGAGAACGAGCCCGTCTCGGGGTGCATCGCGAGGTCCCTGGCGGAGAGGACCACCTCCTCAGTGATGCCGACCTCCGTTGGAAAGCATGGAGATCCCGTTGGAAAGCACCTCTTCAGTGATGATTTTACCGGGGATGATAATATTGGCCGCTTAAAAAAAAATTAACCAAAATTCCAGTCGCAAATGACAATATTTTACCGGGGATGAGCTATATTATGTCCTAGTTTGGTTGTTCAATAAGGATGAGTCGGGGGAACTCAAGACAAGGGCAGTTGAAGGCGATTTTTCCATTTTTTTTCCTTCTCCGGTAGAAAAAAGTTGGCCGGAGATAAACACAGGTTTCTTTTAGATATTTTTAAATCAATATATACAAAGTATCTACCTACTATAATACTACTCAACTTTATTTAAACCAAAAAATACACATGAAAGAGAGATATTCCTTGTTTTTATAGGAAAATGTAAACGAGAGATTCTCTTAAGCTAATGTGTCTATTTATTTCTACATGCACCTCTGGCTCTGTACACGCAATGTGTAATCCTAATCTAGCTCTACGGATTTTAAGATTACATAGAATCGGCATATTACCAAAAAAAAAACATAGAATCAGCAAAAAGTTAGCCGTAAATCTTTATAAATCTAATCATACAAAAAAAAATTCACACTGAAAACGACGCAATGTCCAATTATTCAATGCGTCACGGAATCGAATTTTTAAGCAGGTCCGCGCGTCGCACGTTTCATCTGGCATCAATTTTTTTAGAGATCCCAAATAATATTCTCGTGGTCATAATCAGTCCACCAACTTTCTGGAATTACTGATGAGTCCTCGCCTCCGAAGACCGTCCACGAGTCCCAATAACCCGGTTCGCTTCCCATCGGGTACGAAACCGACCCAATTGGCATGGTGTCCAGGTGGTTCAAACCGGGTTGATAACTATTTGGATAATCTGCAATGTCGGATATGGGAGAGACCTGAGTGTTGAAAGATTCAGGCGAGAAGCTTGTGACGACACCTGGGTCTACCCATTCCGACACATTGGATCCTGAATTCGCATTAGTCCCCCGAGCAATCGGGTCAACAATGTCGTTGCTTGGGTAGCACGTGGCAACATGAGCATTTTCGTTGTTGGCGGGTGGACCCATGGAGGATCCAGAAGAAGAAGAGGCGTTGATCCGTTCCATTAAACGGGGCATCCAGACATAACGCATGTTATCTCTAAATTGCTTGCTATTAACGTCACATTTGAGCTGCTTGGCTAGCTTTTGAACTCTCGTCCTCCAATAGTTCTTGATCTCATTGTCTGTTCTTCCGGGCAAGTACTGGGCAATTTTTGACCACCTGATTATCAAAATTAATTCCCAATTAGCACACAATACTTCAAAAATGAAAGAATAACTTGTGAAACTAGTTATTAATTTGAAAAATATACACATGGTACGTACCTATTACCCCAGCGGGAGTGGAGCTCAAGAATCAAGAGTTGTTCTTGGAGGGAAATGTTTCCTCGGCGAACATCAGGGCGCAAGTAGTTTAACCATCTTAGCCTGCAGCTTTTACCGGTCCGTTTTAATCCTGCTCATAAATATATAATTAAACACAATCACCGAGGCATATGATTTAAAGCTGCAGTCTTTTCTTAATTTTTCAGCGGTATTGCCCGAAATCTCGATACTCATTAAGCTAACTAATCAAAATTACCTGCACAATGAGCAGCAGAGTTCCAGCGACCTTCGCCGTGGACGGCGACGTACTCGGTTAGCAAAGAGTCCTCATCCAACGTCCACGGGCCTTTCCGTACAGAAGTATCTTCTTCAGCACTTTGGTACCCTCCATAGATGTGGCCTTCCATATCTCTAGAGACGCTAAGGGAAATCAGATATTTTCGAGCTCGATATGTATATTTTCGACAAGAGACGGTTGGAAGTTTTTAGTGTGTTTTAGCGATGCGGGTAGGAGACGAGATGGTCTTAGAATTGGAATATTTTGTCTTGCTATGTAAAGTTTAGGAGCGGCAGCTGTGCTATATATAGTGGAATCAATAAAGTTTGCGCACGGTTTAGAATTACTATGGTATTGTTTATTTGCCGTTATTTGTCGTTGGTCGGAATTTTTTTGCCAACTTTTCCTATTGAAAATTTTCATTACGATCATTGTCGAACTATTATTTTAGTATTTGACTTTGTTAATAATATTTTTTATATTCGTTAATCTAAATTTTTTATTATCTACTAATAAATATTTAATCTAATAGTACAATATGTATAAGATTTGACAGAAATTCTGTATACGATTTGGTCGGGGTTGATTTTCTTGTTTATGGATATTTTATTTGGGTTCATGAGCAATGGCACCATCTAATTTTAAGATAGTGCACTAACGCTATTAGACTAGCTTGTCAGCTGTTTGACCTTTGACTTTTCAACGTCCCTTGCACACTTTCACACGGATAACCGAGTTAAACATGCGCGTGACCGTTTATATATTAGTTTAGGGTTAACTACATTTTGCTATCCTATATTATTCGAATTAACCACTTTGCACCATCTCTTTCACAAATTTTCATACATCACTCCGATTTATGCTTAAAAAATCTCGATGTGAATACATAGAGACAAAGGACCGATCTTTGAACGAGCCAATGTTCGACAAGCCCAATAATTGACTACCACATATAGACAGATGATGTGTCGATTTCAGTCTTAACCACGATCTAGCTATAATAGATAAATAGCTCTAGGTCCGGGAGGTAACCAGGTGGGTTTTTTTTTTGAGCAGTTGTATCAGGGACAAATTGTAGAGTCCGTTTTGAGATGTGGTGCCATTGCTGGAGTTCTTTTTCCTATTCCGATTTATCCGAGTCGGGGTGAGTTTGTAGAGTAGGTTTTTTTAATGAGACCAGCGACTACAACCTCGTGCAGAGTACGAGAGGGACTCTATGTTTGGATAGGTAGATCTAAGAGGGTAGTGTCTCTATACTATTGCATGATGTACTTTAGGTTTGGGTAGGTAGCTTAGATTTTTAGGATCTAGAGGATGGTGGGCGGGTTTAGGTGGGTAGTGCTCTCTCGCACTATTGTACGTTGCAGTGTTTTTAGGACCATATTTCGGGTGTTGTTTGTTCTGCTTTCTGATGCTTGTATCGCAACTCTTTCTTATTTGATTGAATGAATTTATTTTCCCGCAAAAAAAAGTATACTACAGAATAAATAAGGATTCCGGGCATAAATTTGCAAATGAGTTATCGTGTAGGGAGATGAAGAGGGGGAGGAGAGGAAGAAAAATATCAAATTTAATTTTAGTTTCTCAAATTTTTACAGAATAATCCATATCAGATTTGTAAGCACCATGACACACGTCATTCATGTAACCCGAAAATTTTAATTTCCGTAATAACGCATTTTGAAGTTGCTTACCGAAGCATGACTCGAGATAGTTCACGGGAGTTTTTAAAAAAGATGGTACAAAGCAACACAAAGTTGTTGCGAGGAAAAGGGATACTCCAAGTTATCCGAGAAAGATTCGGAATGGTCATCCCAATGTCGGCCTAACAGAAAGAGTGAAAAAAGTGCTAAACTAAGGCTAAGCTAAGGAACAAGTAATAAGGACAAGATAAGTAAATTTGTTGTTGGTTGTGTTTGTGGTGTCCTTCTCCTTCGCCCAAAGCCTTTTTACATAGAGCGTTGTGACTTAGCCTCGGCCTTCAATGCAGGAAACATTCTAATCAAGTCGCGCCCCCGCGTATGAAAATTTCATTGAGGCCGTTTCCAATACAACGATATCCAACCCGGCCTTGTATGAGAAAAACCAAGACTTACTTCCTAAACAAAGAGATCCGGCCTCCAATAGGAATGTTGAAGCCGTGTCAAGCAAGCAATCCCGGCTCCAAATAGGAAAAGTCTAAGCCGACGTCCGCTTTCCTTTAAAGTGAGTCGGTCCAACTCACACTCGAAGCCAAACATCCCTTCTCTCCGGACCCAAAGCGGGATCACTTCAATGATAACACCAAAGTCGGCCCAACACCCTACTTCCGAGTAAAGTAAGGCGAGCACGGATAGACTGAAATCAAACGGGCATGGAGAAACCAAAACCAAGTGGGATTGGAGAGACCGAAACCTATCGGGCATGGAGAAACCAAAACCAAGTGGCCTTGGAGAGACCAAAACCAAGCGGGCATGGAGAAACCAAAACCAAGTGGGCTTAAAGAGACTGAAATCAAATGGCTATAGTAAAAATACAAGCACGCAAGCAACGAATGAATATACGCACCAAACGTATGAAGCGGGACCGCTCGCATGAAGAAAATAATGAGGAGGCTGGACCTCCCACATGAAGAGAAAAGTGGGAAGGCTAGTCTGCCTGCATGAAGGAAATAATGTGGAGGTCGACGAACTGGCCTTATGAAGAAAAAGGGAGGCGACTTGGACCGGCATCATGAAGAAAAAGGGAAGGCCATCGGTCTGGCCTTTATGGAGCGGCCTTGGGCGTGCTCACTCATTCCATTCCAACCGTCCTCAAAATGTCTCGATCCTCTGAAGCCTAAGTTAGACCGCTCGAAGCCCGGGTGAGCAAAACCACTCATAACTAAAACTGGTAAGGCAGACCGTCCGCGTGAGAAGAAAGACAAGCCAGTCAGACCGACCGCCTGATAGAAAAAAGTAAGCAAGTCGGACCGACCATATGAAAGAAAATACAAGTTAAGTTAGACCGACCATATGCAAGCAAGTCGGTCCGCCAATGTGAGAAGAAAGGTGAACAAAGCGTCCGGCGTCCTCCAACGTTCTCGAAATGGCCCGGACCTCCATCCCGAGATAATTTAGTCCTCCAACAAAAGTACCAAAATGTAATTGACCCTTTAATTCATCCTATCCGGTTTTCCAATGTGTTTAAGGTCTTGTAGCGATCTTTTCGGTCGTAGATTTGTTTTTTTTTTATTTTTTAATTGGCAACATGTGAAGATTACCGGGGCTAAGGTGGTTTGCATTTTTCTATAATCGTCGCCGACCACTAACGGGCCCGGCCTTTTACTACTTAGTTTAGTTTTAGTAACTCTCACTCACAAATATTTAAATCAATTGATGGTGATAATCCTAATTTAATTAAAAAATTTTGAATTTAAATTTTTTAAAATACAACAAAATTAAATAATATGAGTGTTCGAATATTAGTAACAAAACTAATTCTATCCGTCGGAACTGCGCACTTTGGAGTGATGCTATTGGGCCAGACTTTATCCTAGGTTCGATCTTTTGAGACTCGTTAAAATATTGCGAAATGAGATTTCGTCTGTATTTGACCTTTCTCTTGGTTTCGGTTGACCCTGAGTTTTTTCACTTATCAAAAAACAAAATATACTTTTTAGGCCAAATTTGTTGTTTTAAAACTGGAAACATTTGGCAAAAGCCACAAACGAGTTAGGCAATCGCTGACTGTTTTCGAGAATTTTTAGCACACTCCATCAAGAAGCCAAGTCAGCAAGGTTGTTGGGTCAGCGGACCAAACTAGTGTGAAACTCGGTGAATGCTTATAGTTATAGAAGGATTGAAGTTATAAAGTATACCAGTTCAATAATAAAAAAATTCGAAGTAAAGAACCGTTTGCTCTTTTACTTCTGGAAATTATGAAGCTTAAATTAATCTAAGGAAATTAGCATTTAACGAAAAGAAAAAAATTGCAAGACAAAATCTACGATCAAGCTCACGTTCATTGATCTAATTCAGAAAAGAAAATTAAATTCCTTAAAAAAAATAAAAGAGAGAGAAATCGGTAGAATAGGATTAAAAGGTGCCGTGTTTTGGTAGTGGGTGTCCACATTCTCTGAAGGACGATACAAATTTCTCGAGCAAAAGAGGTTTCTTGTGGAACTCTCTCACTTTTTCAAAATTGGGGAATTCCTAATCTTTTAAGAATATAACCGTCGTCATCAAGTCAGACAAAGCCAACTGTCCATGAGTTTCCTGGTCAATTTGGAAACTTCTATGCCTCAATATTCTAAATCCACCTTCGGGATTTAATTTCTTTCAGATTAGAAATTTAGCTATTAACTAGAGCTAACAAGTATCAGTGCGAGCTCCCTCTTGAGTCTTGTCACAGTTTATACATTTATCCTTCTAGATCAGCGACTTTTACAAAGAAACAGAACAATTCAGGTACCCCAAGACGATGGTAACAACTTTTTTATTTACTGTAGATAACCCGGAAAAGGTCCGATTGCATGCTGAAGTGTGCATTAACGATGGATTTTCTCGGATCTCAGATGTCGCATAGGCAAAGTATGATCAAAATAGTCGGACCAACTTACACTACATAGAATGCCGATTGCATAGCTAATGTGAAATGAGATGCGACGGTCCAGGATGCAAATGATAGGACCACATCAAGTAAATATAGCTAAGAGTCATATGTCAAAAAAAAAAAGAGAAGAGAACTGACTATTGGGTATGGAGACTTCGGACACCGCGTGGGGGGAGTAGCCCCCGTCCAGAACTGGGATCGACCTGCGTGTGTGTTTTTGGTTCCTAGGTTTGTTGGCACTATAAATACCCCGCTTCTCTGTCACTGTTGTTTTTTATCTTCTTCCTTGTGTAGAGAGAGACAGAGAGAGAAGAGGAGAGAGAAACACCATTGTTGAGCAAGTGAAGCTCCAAAGTGTAGATCGAGCTTGATATAGTAAAATCTCCTGGCTTGGTACGCCCCCGGACGTAGATCGGTTAAGATCGAACCGGGTGACCAAATCTGTTGTTCTTGTTTGACTGTGAGTTTTCTTTACTCGTAGTTGTGGTCGATCTCCTCGTTGTGTTCGTAGATCTTGCTCCGATCTTGTTCGTTGCGTTGTTTGGGTCCACGGGAAAGTGGGTTATTTCCTAACACTGACAGACATAAATTTTAGTTTCACATAATGGCAGAACAACAAGCATTTAACAATAAGTTGACATTCCTGAAACAATATCCCCGGTCCCAGAAAATGGTACACTTGCATTTGTGTTGCAGGAATAAATGAACAATTAACCCGAGACAGATTCGGAGTGGTCGTCTGAAGGTCAGTCTAAAGTTATGCTAGGTTACGGGCTATGCTAGGCTACGGAAAGGAAAAGCGATACAAGATAAGTAGAGTAATTGTTGTATTGTGTTGATGATGTCCATTCTCTCGCCCGAGCACTCCTTATATAGAGTGTCTTGACCTAACCTCCGCGCCTTTAGAATAGGAAATACTAAATCGCCTCCAAGTCTCAATCCCGAGAGATCCGCTTCAAGTTATTTGTTCCTAATATGACGGGATCCTCTCGGCTCAGTACAAGCCGTCTTCCTTAAATGAGCAGATCCTATCCTCGAATAGAAAACTTTCAAAATGTGACGACCAAGCAATCACAGCCTAAAGAGGAACTTACCAAGTCTTGCCAAATATTGAGAATCATGGCTTAAGTTAGGAAAATATAGATCGTCTTGACCTTCTCGAATCTCCCACGCAAAATCTTGACTCAAGTCCGTCATCGCCCAAGATGGACATCTCGTCAAGCCCAAAGTGAATCCCGAAATGGGCTCAAGCTAACGGCCTCCTCAACTAAAGTGGACCTATTCCTGAAATTGTCTTTCCACCTACGAAGGTCAAATGAGCTTCCTACTCGGGTCCAAGTTGACTTCTCACCTTCGGCCCTTAGGCTCCTCGCTCGTCTTCTCGCCTTAGGCTTTCCGCTTTAGGTTTCTCACTCGGCTTCGTATCTTAGGCTTTTCGCTCGGTCTCTCGCCGTAGGCCTCTCACTCGGCCTCTCACCACTCGGCCTCTCGCTGTAGGCCTCTCACTTAGCCTCTTGCTCGGCCTCTCGCCGTAGGCCTCTCACTCAGCTCCTTGATCGTGCTTCCCACCGGCCTCTCGCCTATGTGAGTTAGAAGAGTTTCTCGATCGAACTCACCCACGTGGGCGAGAGGAGCCTCTCGTCCGGGCTCACCAACGTGAGCGAGAAGAGTCTCTCGCTTGGACTCACCTACGTGGGCGAGAGGAGCCTCTCGCCCGGGCTCGCCTACGTGAGCAAGAGAGGCCTCTCGCCCGGGCTCCACGTACCGACAAGCCCGAGCCAATTCTCGCACACTCGGAGATAGATCGTTATTAATCCGAAACATTAATTTCGTGCTCCAACAATTTGTTATCCTTTTCCAGCAAATCAATGCCAAATTTTGTTGGGTTTTATAAATACGAAGCCTAGGTTCGCAGCAGCAGAAGATAAATTTTTTACCAACACAAATCTGATCATGGCAGTATAACATAATTTCAAAATAACAACATCGTTAAAGAATTCTTACAGTGCATCGTAGACTGAATCCTCAACTATGTTATCCACGTAGTCCTCGTCTAGAACTCCTTGAGAGTTGAAATCTTCGAAAATTCGCTGGGAGAATTCTATAAGAAAATAACTAGAGAAACCTTTTATGTGTAGGTTAACTGTTGGCGTAAAATTAACCAATATGCAAATGTATATATATAGTAAAAACTATTAAATAACTCCTATACTTATTAGGAGCAGTTTTCGTGGGGAACAAGCTGTAAGCCCTTGGCTTGGCTTCCATGTTAATCACCCATTTGGGCCTTGAGGCCCAATTAACACTTCCACGTTAATTTGTCTTTGGGCCTTGAGATCCGATTAATATTTTTTTGATGCAATCAATTTGTCCAACACTTAATTAGTTTTACTATATATTAATTAAATCTAATTTAATTAAATAACTATAATTCTATCTAATAGAATTATAATATTTTTCTATAAATGAAATATTATTGATCAAATCAATATTTAATCTAATCAACTTCAATTCGTAAACTAAGACTACTTATTGTGTGACTCATATGCCCTCACATGTCAAGCAATTAGTCGACTAATGATCTTAGTTGAACCCTAGACAATAGACCATACAATCTCAACATAAGAGGTATGTTGCGAGGTGTAATGTGAAGCTCACAGTGATACAGTCCTTTCATTCGTGAATACTCGATTAAGTCTTGAATATGATTAAGTGTCTATTCAAATAACTTAATCATATTATCTTATTCTACTAATTGATCATGTTGTCACTTTTAGATTCCATTCCAAAAGTGACGTACATTGGCCAATAACTAACGATTCAATTAGTTATGAGAAGACAAGTATTCTCTCCAAGTCTATTTGAGGAATGAATCTCATTCTTGGCTCAACTACCACGCACATGTACTTCGTGATGTACCTAACACATGCCGTATCTACCCCGTCAAGAGTGCAAGCATTGGTCATGGTCAAAGCTCACCACTCCGTATATGTCGTGTGTATTGACCTCAAGTCAGAGGACTATTATACTACTCCACAAACCGATATTCCCGTAGACACATAAATAAAATACTCCAAACAGTTTCTCGGTCGGGCATACCAATACTCTCCAAAGTATCTGTGCATCCATCATGAAATACATAGTATCTCGTAGTTGTGAGAACCACTACATCCTCTAAGAATATGATGCAAATCGCACACCAATCTCAATCGCATCATCGATATCTCATTCTCGATAATCATTGATTGTAGCTATTTTAGAACTATATTCATAGTCACCTGAGATCTAACATCCTCAATGACAACATTAGTTCATAGGAACACTAACATGAATATATACAAATAATCAAACAATATATTTAATAAATATAATACCGAGTATTATAAATCAATAATACAAAATGACTGAATGTGGTCAAGTATAATATCTTTAATATGATTATCTCTCGGATATCTATACTAACAAATTTATCTTTTGACTTAGTATCGAATCCTGAGACATAGCATCCAAAGAAAATCATCTAATATTGGAATGTGAAACGAGTTGAAAGAAAAATATTTGACATTGAAAATCATGTTTTCTCTTGCTCATGATGTACCGAACTTCTGTACACGCGTTATCCATGACATGCTTGCTGTATTTCCTATAACCATTGACGAGGTATCTTTTTGTAGGTCCACAATCCCATTCTAGCATCTCTGATTAGTATGTGGCGTGTAACTGAACATATTGAATGGAGATGTAAATTTTGGAAAAAATAGTTGCTCAAATATGAAGATCGATCCGAGTCTAATTCATAATTGTATTGAAATTTTCTGCTTCTCCCCACAGCTTGCGCAATATAAATTTCATGGAAATGTGAAATCTGCAGCGGTAAAGTACAAATTGTTAGAATCTCTATATTATTTCCAAAACCTTAAGCCAATGGGTAGGTAAATTTTACACATTTATAATCAAGTCTATTACTCCTGCACAAAGCAATGTGATAATCTCAATAAGTTCTCTCAAACGGGACTCATCAGGCCGAAGATTGCATGGATTTGACTTTCCCAACGTGGATCGTGCGAGCACAACAATAGACACGGATCAAGAATGGAATGGACAATGGGTTTTCCACGGGATCAACACTTTAATTTTCGCGATGCCTTTTAATCAAAATTAGTGAACATACACTTTCTAGTTTCGTGATTTAGTACTGTAGGGTATTGAAGTGAACTTTTCTCTTTTTTCTTTGTGTTCTTTTCTGGAAAGGCGGAGAGGGTGTGTGGCGGTTTGTGGGCTTTGTTTTTGTTTTATCCTTTCAATATGCGGGTTGGCCCAATCCGCTATCAACCGAGGGCCTTGGTGGGCTCAAGGGCCGTGAGTTTAAGCAAGAAATGATGCCTTGGTGAGCCTGCACGCTGTCGATCTAAAAAAAATGGTTTTTGCGAACGGGAATAAAAGAATGGTTTTTGATTTGGATTTCGAATATCCAGACTCATCCATTGGAGAAAAAGAAAAGAAACAGGAACACGTAAACCAATAATATGAAAGGGAAAAAGAACCCAGCTGCTGGCGGGAGGTGATTGCACAACTAGTGCTCATCATTATTAATCACATTCCGAGAAACCGTGAAACTAGTAAGAAATTTAATTTTTTTAATAAGAATATTTTTGAACAGAATTTGATAATTCTCGATTCTGAATAATGACGGACGAAAAAGGTAAAGAAGAGTCGATCATGCAATGGATGATGGACTTTTTTAGACACATTGCAGGAGGAATTGGATCCACTATTTTTATCGAGGAAAAGATGCAAAAAGCCGGGGTAGTTGTAGGATAAGCGACAAAATTCAGCTAGATTCGAGAGAGCGACGGAGCAACAAAGTTGATTCAGAGAATTAAGGAAGAATCAAGATAGCAATATTCGGATGTTCTACTGTCTGGGCCCAATTGAACAAGTGGCATCACCCAAGTCCCAAATTCAGATTCCAACGTAACAGGATGAAACTATAGAAAGAGGTTGATGCCGTAAAGCTTGATAAATTATATGAGTAAATTGTATTTTAATATCCTGAATTTGAGCTATTTTTTGTGAATATATGTATTGAGGTAGAGCATTGGCAGGCGGCACGAGGGTGACTAGCTCAATAATATTTTTATATTCGTAATATTTGAACACAAAATATTATTAAGTAAATCTAAATTACTTACCAATTTAATTAATTCTCATCGACGAATTGGAGCTATTTTCATGCCAGTAACATGGTTGAAAATATAGAGCTTCAAGTGTCAGATGGCACATGTCGCAAGGGATTGTAGTAAGAAAAGAACAAATTGCGAAAGACCTAACCAAAACCAAACAAGCCCACCAAAAAAGGCGACTACGGGATTGTACTAAGATGAAAATAACTGGAACTATAAAATACCGAAGTGAAAGTTGGAATCTGGCAAATGTTTAAAAGGTTAAGTGACAATTTAGACCACGGAACTGATTTGCGCTTTTCTAGTAACATTTAGAATCAGAAGAGCGGCCATGTGGGCTCCAATTTCTGACATGCGGCCACAATGTCCCATGGTATATTCTAATTAATATATATTTACTAAACTGAAAATTGTAGAACTCGCCATAAATCTAAAAATGTAATAACATTGTCGTTAAAAATTATATTCAGATATTTTTCGAGTTTGTTGGTGGTGCTTGTGGTACAAGAACGCTAAGACTTTCCGAGATGGATTCGGAATGGACGTCTCAAGGTCGGCCTAACGGAATGGGAAAAAAAGTACTAAGAGCTATGGGACGAGCTAAGCTAAAGGAAGAACGATAAAGAGTAAAAGATTGTTCTTGTTGTATTGTTGATGTCTTGTTCTCGTGCCCGTGCCTTTATTATATAGAGACGTCGCCGACTTAGCCCTGCCTCATGATGAAAAACTCAAAACGCCTTAGTCACATCGATACCCAAACTGCCTTAGTCATATCGATGCCGCCGACTAAGCCTTGTCTCATGATGAGAAACCCGAACTGTCTTATGGATGATGCCGACCTGGTCTCGGCTCATGATGAGAAACCCAAGCCGCCTTAGTCACATCGATACCTAAACTGCCTTAGACGTATAGATGACGCTGACCAAGCCTCGTCTCATGATGAGAAACTTGAACTGCCTTAGCCACATTGATGACGCCGACCTGGCCCCGGCTCATGATGAGAAACTCAAGCCGCCTTAGTCACATCGATACCCAAACTGCCTTAGTTATATCGATGACATCGATCAAGCCTCGTCTCATGATGATAAACCCGAACTGCCTTAGTCACACTGATAACGCCGACCTGATTCCGGCTTCTTCTCGAACATCTTCGCCAAAATACCATCTAACCCAAAATCATAAGCCCTGCCCGGCGCTCTCCAAGCCCACTAGGGTGTTCTTAGGCCCAACGATTTGGGCGTTTGCCATGTCCAGACGCGGGCATTCTCAGGCCCGACGATGCGGGCGTTCACCAACGCGGCCCGATGCAGGCGTTCGCCAATACGGCCCGACGCAGGCACTCACCGGTCCGACGATGCTGGCGTTCTCCTGGCCCAAGCCATGCATACGTTCACCAACACGGGCCTGATGCGAGTGTTTGCTAACGTGGCCTGATGCATTTGCCAGCCCGGCGCGAGTGTTCTCAGGCCCTGCGATACTGGCGTTCACCAATGCAGGTCCGATGCAGACGTTCGCCAACACTGCCCGATGCATTCGCCATTTTGGCCCGATGCGGGCGTTCGACGAGCAGGCATTCTCGAGCCCAAGCGGACGCTTCTGAGCCCAAATGGGCCTTCTCAGCCCAACGTGGGCGTTTGCCCAACCCGGACACGGGCGTTCTCCAAGCCCAGCACGGGTGTTCTCCAACTCTTGGGCGTTCTCGCCTTTACCTACATTTTTGGCCTTCTTTCCCTCTGAATCTAAAGAAGCTGTCAACTACAAAGTTGTAAATCTTTTTTATATCTTTCCATAGCCAAAAGAATCAACTAAATCTGATGTGCGAGTCAAAAGATATGGCTGATCTACTAAAGTCTGATAGAGCTGAGATCTGGCCATCCTCGTGGAGAGCGACTGTCCTCTTGGTCTTTGTCCTCTGACCAACCATCCTATAAGTGTTCGTCCTCTTGGAGACCAACCGTCTTCTTAGAGATCGGTTGTCCTCTTAGAGACTGGTCGTCCTCTTAAAGATCGATCGTCCTCTTGGAGACCGATCGTCTTCTTGGAGACCAAGAACGTCAAGAAGACAACCATCCATTGTAGGCAACAAGCCGGACATCCCCAATTGTAGGTGACGAGCCGGATACCCCTAGTTGTAGGTGATGAGCCGGACACCACCCGTTGTAGGCAACGAGTTGGACACCACCCGTTGTAGGCGACAAGTTGGATACCACCCATTGTGGGTAATGAGCTGGACACCACCTATTGTGGATGACGAGCCAGACACCACCTATTGTGGGCGACGAGCTGGACATCCAAAAAAGTAAGCCCCAAGGTGACCTGGGCGATTGCAGCGCCCAAGCGAGCTTGGTCAGCCCAGGCTCAAAGTCGAAATAAACTGGCCCAACTCGAACCCACAATTATTTTTGGGTCCCAACACCGTCACAATGCTACCCGAAAGCTGGGTCATCCAAGAGACCGAAGACGATCTTGTCACACTTGTAAACTTGAGATGTGTATATGATGCCAGAGTTATTTTGTACCTCAATACGTCCCAAAGTGGACAACTAGGGGGTACGTCCCGGAGCAGACAACCAGGAGGTGTGGCCCAAATTGGACAACCAGGAGGTCCGTCTCAAAGTGGACAACCAGGGGGTGCGTCCAGAAGCGGACAACCAAGGGGGTCCGCCCCAAAGTCGACGACTAAGCGGTCGGACAAGAATGAACGAACGACTAAGTGAGCGAACGATCGAACAACCCCAAAATGTCACACTATGGCCGAACCCAAAATTATACTCGAACCTTAACCTCCCGAGGTCATTTTTGAACTCCAACAGAGTTCGTACTTTTTGAAACCCGAGGTCATTTCGGAAATTTTACACGCCCCGAAACTGATTTAATAGTTTTGCGACATTTGAATACGAATCCACAAATTATACGTCTATTTATACGGCATTGTGTGCACCGTATTTAAATTGTTGGAAGATGGAAAATAGAAAACTGTAAAAGCTCTTCCTAGGGTAGCTAGCAAGTGATTATCACTGATAGTCACTAAATACTCGTGACGCTTACCCCAAATTAAACCAAGATAGAGAGAGCTTATATAGTATTTCATCTGACCATATTCTTCTTCCTAATTAAATCCCTTCCAAGTCCCAAAAATTATTAATACACCAAACATATGATATTAACTTCCCATGAGCCGACCGTCAAAATAAATCGCTGGCACTTGGACATTGCTAATTATAGACAGACCTCCGCTATCTCCAAAATCCCGCGAGGCACATGGTCATGGCCGGTACCACTTACTAAATTACGTTACATTCAGCAATTAAGGCTGAATAAATATTTACCAATCTTCAATTCGTTTAACATTAATAATCGTTTCAAAGAAATAGTAGTTTACAACTTCATGTTTTTAATGGACTAAATATACTTTCATTTAATTTTATGAAGGACTTTAAGTGATAAATTCTTGAAATCGTTCAAGCCTCATAACCCTTAAATAGCGTGAATCAAGATATGAGAGTTTTAAAAAACGTTTATTTCTTTTACGGGTATTTCCAAAATTTTACCACCGATTATTATATTTATTAATTACCGAACCTGGACAAATTAAAATTTTACCCAATTAAAATTTTACCAAACACATGATTATAAAATTTCTTTAGTCTCATCTCCTCTCTTCTAGTCTTTTCCACAATATGCATTTAACAAGGCCCCCCCGCCGCACTCCAGAACCTTCCCCGGAGCTGGAATCTTCACTCCACCGTCCGATCATCCACAAACTGCCACGTGTACGGCCACGTGAGATTCTTCCCCGCTTCTATTTAAACACCTCCCTCCCCTCCTCCAACCTCAACCCAAGCAGCTAGCTTCAGAAATCCCAAACACACAAATTAAATTAAAATTAAATACTCTCTTCCACAAATGGCCCCTGAGATCGTCCAAGCAGCAGCCGGGGCATCCGTAAAACCTACTTCCCTGATGACGAAACCCGCGGCCCCACCGGCGAGGGCTTACGTCACGTTCCTGGCCGGGAACGGGGACTACGTAAAGGGGGTCGTCGGGCTGGCCAAGGGGCTGAGGAAGGTCAAAACAGCGTACCCCCTGGTGGTGGCGGTGCTCCCCGACGTGCCGGAGGAGCACCGGCGGATTCTGGTCTCCCAGGGCTGCATCGTCCGGGAGATCGAACCCGTTTACCCGCCCGAGAACCAGACCCAGTTCGCCATGGCTTATTACGTCATCAACTACTCCAAGCTCCGTATCTGGGAGGTACGTAGGTACATTTATACTGTCGGGTCCTATTTAACGAGGAGTATTTTATTAATGAATGGTGTTGCAGTTCGTGGAGTACGAGAAGATGATATACCTGGACGGGGACATCCAGGTGTACGACAACATCGACCACCTGTTCGACCTCCCCGACGGCCACCTGTACGCGGTGATGGACTGCTTCTGCGAAAGGACGTGGAGCCACACCCCGCAGTACAAGGTCGGCTACTGCCAGCAGTGTCCCGACAGGGTCCACTGGCCCCACGCCGACCTCGGCCCTCCCCCTTCCCTCTACTTCAACGCCGGCATGTTCGTCTATCAGCCTAGCCTCTCCACCTACCATGACCTCCTCGCCACCGTCAAGCTCACCCCTCCCACCCCTTTTGCCGAGCAGGTAGATTACCAACGCAACTGCATTTTCGGGTTTCAAAGTTAACTCGAGTAGTGCTTATGTGACGAGGTTATGTATTGCAGGATTTCCTGAACATGTACTTCAGGGACATCTACAAGCCGATCCCGTTGATATACAACCTCGTACTTGCCATGTTGTGGCGCCACCCGGAGAACGTGGAGCTCGACAAGGTCAAAGTTGTCCACTACTGTGCAGCGGTGAGTATCTCGGGTTGATCCGTGACTAGTTGTACTCCCGTTTAAAATGAAAATATATATTTTAAGGCTGACGTGGGATCTTTTTGTAACCGTGAAGGGATCTAAGCCATGGAGGTACACGGGCAAGGAAGAGAACATGGACAGGGAGGACATAAAGATGCTAGTGAAGAAATGGTGGGACATCTACGAGGACGACTCCCTCGACTACAAGCCTCCGGCGGCCGACTCGGACATGGAGCCCGTCAACTTGCAGCCCTTCATCGCTGCTCTCGCCGACGCCGGAGCTGTCCAGTACGTCGCAGCCCCATCAGCTGCTTGAGCGAGTTGATGCCAAGCCTCTACTAAGCTAATAATTGGGAGATCCAAGTGTAGAAAGTACGTACGTAGATGGTGTTACGTGGGGTGGATAGAGAAGATCGATTGCTGTGTTCCTCGTTTCGGATACGATGATGAGGGGCATCGTGGTTCTGATTTTTTCAGGAGTGAATAAGCGTTTTGGGTTTTCTTTTTGGGTTTGTGCTTCTGGTACGATCCATGATATTGTGTGTAGCGGATAAGACAAGTGGATCTTGAGAAATGTATCTACTACCTTTGTAATATAATGAAACGATTACAAAGGAAAATTACACTACTACTGTGAAAATGGAGCACGGTCGATACTATTTAGAATGAGTCTTATTTAGTAATGACTTTTCTCTCTTTAAGTAAAGTCAATTTCTTTCAATTTTGATTGGTTCCATTGTCAAGCAGAAGAATACATCTCAATACATTTCCGGGACGCATGCGTTGTTAGTCATAGACAAAGAAATACAATAGAAACGCCCCTGTGATGGCTATTTAATCCAAGAAATTGCAACTGAATTTGCCATCTGACAGGAATAGCTTCTACGCTTTTATTCTAAGGGAGGAGAACGAAATTCTTGGAAGTTTGACCCAAAAGAACTCTTGGAAGGACTGCAAATAAAAATCTCCAATCTCGCGGAGACATAGTGAGAGAGCCTAATGACCCGGAATTTCCCAGAAATGTAGGAAACTTGGATAGAATGATAATAAATTAACTTATTTTTCGTGGGTCAAATGGCAATAAATCTTAACTCTCTTTTTTTGTCAGTGGATCAATTTCACCTTTGTAAAGAAAAAAGCTATGTTTTTATTCAAAAATCTTTCTTTGGAATGAAAACAAAGCTAATGCCATCTAATGTTCTCAGGTTTACATCAACTCATCCAAATCTAAATTTAAAAAATGTCGAGGAAAAAAGCTACACGTAAACATCTTTTTGGCAGTAATATCCTTTTGGATTTCTGGAGGATAGAAGGTTAGATGTTATTAGGAGAGTTATTAATAAATAAAATAATAATGTTCGATTTTAAATATCAAATCTCTAGAATATTCATTCCAGTCCAAAACGCAGCTGTTTTACCATCCATGAAATGCTGAAGTCAGATTAGTATAAAAAAGGCAATCAAACGAGCAAATTCTCAAAATCAAGCAATAAAAGAAAGCTTTCAATATTATCGAGAAAAAAAACTTGGGGGAGATCAGTTTACAGTTGTCTGATTATATATAAAAATTGTGATTTGAGCGTGTTGCTCAACTTTATTCCGATTTTACTGTTGAGTATTACTCCAGTAGGTCACAAAACATCTATTCCGACATTTAGCAAGATCAACGAATTTGTTGTTAATTATTCTGTCGCGACTCCAATATTATGAAGAATCAATGAATTCGTTGTTTCTCGACGAAAAAAGAAACTTGGGGGAGATAGCTGAGGTGGATGAACCCAGATGACTTATCAAGCTCACCCCCGATGCAAAAATAAAAGGGAAAAGTCCACTTTCGTACCCTGTGGTATCGACCAAAATCACTTTAGTACCCTGTGGTAAAAAACCGATCAATCGAGTCATACTTATTCCAATTAACATCAAAAAGGGCCTCGGGCAACTGCCCGGAGCTGCCCGAACCTACCCGAGCGCTGCCCGGGCCACGTGGCCAGCCACGTCACCAATTTTGATGATGTGGCGCCACGTCACCAAGAGGAGGAGGAGGAGGCGGGGAGGAGGAGGACAGGAGGAGGGGGACGCGGGGAGGAGGAGGAGAGGAGGAGGGGGACGCGGGGGAGGAGGGGGACGCGGGGAGGAGGAGGATGCGGAGGAGGAGGGGGGCGTGGGGAGGAGGAGGACGCGGGGAGGAGGAGGACGCGGAGGAGGAGGGCAACGTGGGGAGGAGGAGGAGAGGAGGAGGAGGGGGACGCGGAGGAGGAGGACGCGGAGGAGGAGGAGGAGGAGGACGCGGAGGAGGAGGGGGACGCGGGGAGGAGGAGGACGCGGGGAGGAGGAGGACGCGGAGGAGGAGGGGGATGCGGGGAGGAGGAGGAGAGGAGGAGGAGGAGGAGGAGGAGGAGGAGGGGGACGCGGAGGAGGAGGACGCGGAGGAGGAGGAGGAGGACGCGGGGAGGAGGAGGAGGAGGAGGAGGACGCGGGGAGGAGGAGGAGGAGGAGGAGGAGGAGGGGAGGAGGAGGAGGAAAATCGGAGGAGGAGGAAATTGGTGACGTGGCGCCACGTCATCAAAATTGGTGACGTGGCTGGCCACGTGGCCCGGGAAGCGCTCGGGTAGGTTCGGGCAGCTCCGGACAGTTGCCCGAGGCCCTTTTTGATGTTAATTGGAATAAGTATGACTCGATTGATCGGTTTTTTACCACAGGGTACTAAAGTGATTTTGGTCGATACTACAGGGTACTAAAGTGGACTTTTCCCAAAATAAAAAGCCAAAAAATTCAGTTTAGTCACGTATGATTTGACCATTTATTCTTTCATCTGCTTAACAACGTTACTTAGTACATTATCATGATCAATAATTAATTAAAAAATTCTAGTCTGTATTTAGTAATTGGTAGAATAATACCAAACAGAAAAGGCACATGAGAAAAACTATGTGCTCCAAAATCAATTTGCATGGATATTGTATTCGAAGGGAAAAACTTCTATCTGTTTTAATATATTTTAAAATTTTGGTACCTTGTTGAAAAAAACACTATGGGTACTAATTTAAAATTACGTCAAAGTATATAGCTGTGAAGTAAAGTTTGGCCAGAAATAAAAAAGCTAACAAAACACGCGCCAGTTATTTCCACAATCGCGCACGCTCGATTCCCTTTGGGAGGAGAAAAAAAAAATGGGCACCCCCATCGCCGGAACTACCTCGTGCCCCAAACCGGCGTCGTTCCGGTCTCACCGCCGCGGGGACCCGGAGCCCGTCCCTCTCCGGTCGATCTGGCTTAGCGCGGGCCCCTTTGCAACAGGCTGCTCAAGATTCCCTAGAATCAGCGCGAGGCGCGTGGGGAGCTTCACTGTCAGAGGTCAGAGCTCTCCCGGTAATTGTCTCCGTTTTCCGATCTTCTTCTCCTTTTTTAAAAAAAAATCAGTAATCATCGGCGAGCTTTTAGTGGTTGCGGTTAAAGAAGTGGTGGTGTTGTTTGGTGGCAGACAGTTACTATGTTCCCGACGCCAAGTTCTACAAAGTGGAAGCGATTCTCAGGTGCTTTTTGACTCTCTCTTTTTTTCAAGCATCTCTGTTTCTTGAATCGTATGACATGCATTTTGCATGCACTGAGGACTCGGTCTCGGGTTCGAATCTTTGGGATGGAAAGGAGAATATTATCGCTATTTTGCCGTAACTGTATCCGTTGGGTTTCTATTTGGATAAGAAGAAGAAAGAAAACCATAACATGCGTAATGCGTCTATATGTAGTTTGATTCGGATTGTTAAACCTACGTTGTTTTGTAAGGGATTATTATTGTCTACTCTTTGGTATACCAATGAGTCACTGGAACTTCTAGTTGAAAATGTTTGTGAAATTTTAAGTTAATGGATATGCAGAATTTATTTTGGTTCTGCTAATTATTTCAGGATGGCCAATTGTTATATGGCTCTTCGGTCTCATGTGCAGTGCTTTTTTATGCTGTAGTCAGGGAGTTGTGTTATGCTTGCACCTAAACCCATTCTTTTTTTTAACTGATTATGGAATTTCCTGCTTCTATCCGGTTGTTGCATTGGGGGCAAATGATGTAGGCCATGGAGAGTTTCCCAGGTTTCCGCGGTAAGATTTCAAGAAGCTGTTTGCCCTCTTAGAGTTGATAATTTGTTTTAAAGAATTTTATGGATTCATGTTTTCTTCGACTCTTTTCACAATTAGTTGAATCTAAATTGTTTGCCGACTAGTGCAGCATGTAGTGGTGTGTCCTAGTTTTGTTGAACATAGTGGAAGTTTCAGTGGTAAGGGAGTTGAGGGTTCATTTTGGAAGCCATTAAGTGGAATTTTGTATTTAACGATGAAAGCCTCCAGTGGGGATTTATGTTCCTTTGTGAGAATCGGCAATGACCGTGCAATAGGATTCGTAGTAAGCCAAGATTTGATCATGCTTATCCTAATTATGACAACGTGAACAAAGACCGGATATGTGTGTTTCCTCGCCATAATAAAGTGTTAATATCTGATCTGATGCTTCTTAGGTATCACTTATCAGGTGATAATGTTTTATGGTTCTCTCCAGGATCATTTTTTATAAATTTGGGTTTATCTTCTTATGCTCAAGTGAAATTAATAAACTGCTTAATTCAGGGTATGTCTTGTGCCTAGTCGGTGCATTCTGAAACATTTGCAGAAACATGTCTCGGCCTTGATATCTTGGCTGTCCGGATACCAACAGTTTCATATACCTGAAGTTGCATATCCTAGTGGTTCTTCTGCCAATCTTTGAGCCTAATGGACCCATTTCACAGTTCTTCCATACACTAAAAGAGTAAAAACGTTTGATGTTGAAGTCTGCACACATTTACTTTTTATGTTCCATCCCTTAAATTTTGGATAAATGTTCCGTCTCTTTAGTAACTGGATGTCTGTCTTGGAGATCTTTGCATAAAGTACGCATGTAAAATGTTTTTCTTTCTTGCTACAATATTGAGCTTCTCTAGGTTATTCTTTTCTGAAGTATCAAGTTCTACTCGAATCATTCATTAGCATATGATTGCAACTAAACTTCAAGCCCTCTGAAAATGAAGGCTCTGCTGAATATTGGTATACGTGGTGTTACCGTTTCTGATGTTAGAGGCTTTGGTGCTCAAGGTGGCTCAACAGAGAGGCAGGGGGGTGCGCTCCGATTTCTTTATTTGAATCATGCTATCTTGAACTATATTTAGTTGCTCTCCAGTTCACTTATCGTCTTCAACCTGTGTTTTGGTTGCTTCTGGCACCATCTCTTGTTGTATACTGCAGGCTCAGAATTTTCTGAAGACAAGTTTGTTGCTAAAATTAAGATGGAGATAGTTGTCAGTAAAGACCAGGTACTTTGAATTTGGACATGCTAATTGCGTTCAATGAATGGGCTTCTAGCTTCTCTATTACAGTAGGATATGTTTTGCTACACCTGATGAAGAAAAAATGCACCGTCTGAAACTTCTCAAAGGTCTTATTAGTTTCATCTTTTATGATGTTAAGGTTGAAGCTGTGATTGAAAAGATTATTGATGAGGCCAGAACAGGAGAGATTGGAGATGGCAAGATTTTCTGTAAGATATTGCTGATTTTTTTTTATGCTATATTACTCTTAACTTGCACCTTTGATTATTCAATGCATGCAAGCATTTGAGGTTACATCTCTTTCATTACTTTGAATGTGATTTTTATGCATGGATGCCCGAGATGTCCGATGGAGGACTCACTTTCCTGTTAATTATCCTGTTTTTTTCTTCTCCTGTGATGATGCATTTACGTTGTACAGTAGCAGTGTTTCTAGCTCCAAAGAACCTAGGTTGCTATCTGACTGGGTAGTCAGTAAAATGTCGTTAGTTAGAGCATGTGTGCGGTGCCTAGACCCCTCCAAGTTGCAACCCTTTAAAAGCTCAATCATAGTCATACGAATCAACTTTGCTGGTCTTTTTCCTGCGATTAAGTTGATTACACAGTTGTAAAGTTGCAATGCAACTTGGATATATATCTTCAAACTCGTAATGAGGTTTCGTTGATTTTGCAGTGGTGCCAGTTGCAGATATTATAAGAATCCGCACTGGTAATGTACCCTTCATCGTTTTCCATCTTTTATCTATTGACGTTTCTTCATTCTCCTTGCCTACCATATATGTATCAAAGAATAAAGGACCGACACGTCTAACTGAACATAGCGTTTGGGTGGTTGTCAGGTGAGCGCGGAGAGAAGGCTGAAAGGATGACAGGAGGTCGATCTGACTTGATGGCGTCCAACTAACCTGTTCGGACAGAATAGTCTGCAGGTGCATAACCAAATTACAACTCTTATCCGGACACTAGATTCGCCGACTTGCCCTTTTGCAACTTCGGGCCTTAGAACCCGTCTGTTTTGATGCTTATTCCAAGACCAAAATAAGAAAGGAACCCAAGAACAGCGAGAACTCTTCCTGTTAATACGTAGCGAGCTGTTCTATTCCTTGTCACGCTGAGTTGGAAAATGGTTACCGACGAAATTTTCGCAACGGGAAGAATAAGAGTCGTTCGTGAGCCCAAATGTGGGTAAACGTTTCTGGTTAATGTTCTACTCGGAATTAATTACGGACGAGGATACTTATGTGAAGTTCTCAAAAATATTCTAGATATTGCCTTTTCCCTTTTCTTCGTAGGCGGTCAACATTCTTAGTCAGTTCAATTGAATTTCAAATTTTAATTAATCAGTCTAATAAATTTTTTTTATAATTTCTCCCATATTCTAGCGTAATTTTTGTATACGAGCAGGCAAAGAAAGCTGTAAAACATGGTCCCGGACACATAGGATTCCGGTGATACTATGCATCTGACCGTGATGGTCCCGACGTAGATTAAATTAATACCTGATTTTCAATTTATTTCAATATATAATATGTTTCCTTTCAAAAAAAAATTATTTTAATTTTGATGGTGCTATTTTTAAAAATTGTCAATTGCAGCTTTTTTTAAAATAACTTTTAAATCCTCCGAGTTCTGTTCCTGGAGTTCAATTCCTACCTCGTATTTTACTACGAGCTAAGACTTTGTTTGTTTATGTAATCGATTTTACGGGAATAACTTTTCCAATTTTTTAAAGCCTCCGAGTTCAATTTTGTATTTAGATACTTTGGTATTTAAAGCAAAACCATTTAACTTGATAATTTTAGCTATTATCTCGTTTAGCATATGGACTTTTTATAGACAAATACGGCCGCCGGCCAAATGGAAAAAATTTCGAAAAAACACAACAACAAAAAAGGCTTATTTTGAGGAAAAAAGAAGTATCATTGACCAAATGAAAAAATTTCCGAAAACTAAGGTTTCTTAAAATATTGCATTAATAGTAACAGAAATTTCAAATTTAAACTTGAACCAAACCTAAATTTTGGTTTAAAAAACCCTGTCATTTATGTAATTTAAGTTAATCTAAATTTAAATTATATTAGTTATCAATTTGAATTAATTAGTTATTGTAGTTTGAGTTTCCAAATGAAGAGAAGGAAAAACAAAAAAAAGTAACGACGTGACCCGACAAACAGACGGTTAACGGAAGCGAAAAACAAAGACTTTAACGGAGAGAGCCCCCCATATATAAAACCCCGAAATCACCATCTCCAAACATTTCCATCCTCGACGCCAAACAGCAAGAAGAAGAAGATTTCGTTTCCCAGGCAAGTGCTCCCCCGACCCGACGCCGTTTCATCTCTTCTTCTTTAATCAACCGAAACGGCGGCGGTTCAATCTGCAGCAGTTGGATTTGGGATCGTAGATCTAACAATCAGATATATTTTTACAGAAGGATGGGGCTGTCGTTTACGAAGCTGTTCAGCCGGTTGTTCGCGAAGAAGGAGATGAGGATCCTGATGGTGGGCCTCGACGCCGCCGGTAAGACCACCATCCTCTACAAGCTCAAGCTCGGCGAGATCGTCACCACCATCCCTACCATCGGTGAGCCCCCCATCCCCCTCCGCGATCGTCCTCCTTGTTTCGATGTCGATGGATCTGATGTCCTCGTTGTGTTTGTTTGCGCGATCTGGTAGGTTTCAACGTGGAGACCGTCGAGTACAAGAACATTAGCTTCACCGTGTGGGACGTAGGAGGCCAGGACAAGGTAGTTATTCGATTTGCGGGTTGAGGATTCATCCGTAGAAGAGATCTTAGGGTTAATGTCGTTTTTGTTTTGGTTCAGATCCGGCCGTTGTGGAGACATTACTTCCAGAACACGCAGGGGCTTATCTTTGTGGTTGATAGCAATGACAGAGACCGTGTGGTCGAAGCCAGGGACGAGCTTCACCGAATGCTTAATGAGGTAGCTTGATGGAGAAATGGCACTCGGGTCTTTGGATCTGTTTCTCCGTGTTGTTGTTGTTGTTGTTCTGATTGCATTTGTTGGTTGGTTGGTTGGCAGGATGAGTTGAGGGATGCCGTGCTGTTAGTTTTCGCCAACAAGCAAGATCTTCCTAATGCGATGAATGCTGCTGAGATTACCGACAAGCTTGGCCTCCACTCTCTCCGTCAACGCCACTGGTAGAGCCAGAGGACTACCTATGCTCCCAGATCGCTCTCATTTCCCACCCGATCCCCCCACCTCGTGTCTGACTCTGTAAACTGATTGTGCAGGTATATCCAGAGCACCTGTGCCACGTCGGGTGAAGGGCTGTACGAGGGACTGGACTGGCTCTCCAACAACATCGCAAGCAAGGTGCGGTTACCGTGATTTCCTTGTGTTGGTGATTTCTCATCGATCTTAGACATGAATTATTCTCTTAGTTCTGAACAATGTCTTTTTATTTTGCAGGGATAAATGTCAGATCTCTGAGGCTGTTGACTGTGGATGATACTACGTGTTAGCAATGTTGCACTATATGTTGTTTTCCAATTATTACTTGGATGGTTTTTTTAAATCTGTTTTACAATGTCGCATTTTCTCTTGCCAAACAATTCCTTTTTCTTTTTTTTTTAGATTCGGAATGATTTCATATGATTTTAATCCGAATAGCTTGTTTTCATTTCTCCTCCCCCGTCTGTTATAGACACTTTTTTGAACGTAATAAATAATGAGTCCATTCTTTCGCCGTTGCCATCTGATGCAAACTATTGATGATGAGGGAAAAAAAAGAGTTTTTAGGCTAATCGACTTGAAATTCTGACCTTCATCAACAAGTGTAGGTGATCAAACTCCCCACGTTCTGGAGAAAAGGTAGGACCAAATGAAAATAGCAACCCTCATTTACAATCACAGAACTTAGACAGGATGATCAAATTGCGTGTCAATTTGTTGGGTCTGAAAGCGTTTGAGACGGGAAACAACATCATAAGGCGGTATCTGCAACCCCGATCATGCTCAGGATTCTTCACATAAGTGATCCTTGGACAAGAACAGGTAGAATATGATCAGATACCTGATTTCTTGCTTAAAAGGAATTTAAGCCGACCTCCGCAAGACTAAACTGACAGATGCTGATATACTGAACGCCTGTAGTGTAATGGGAAGAACTAGGTTGGTGAAATAGCATGTTGCATACACAACGTCTGATTCCTCCGCGGTTTGCCATACTTGGTGTTTAGAATGAGTAGTGTATCATCCTTGGCTGAACCATTGAAGGGATGGTGTTCAAATTCTGTGATTCCGGCAAGTCTTGTCCTGACTTAAGACGGATGGGCTCACAAGGACCAACTTTGAGAACATCTCATATCTGCCAATAGATGACAGCAGAAAAGATGAAACCACGAAATGCAGGTGGCATGCTACACCAAGGCAATGCAGCCATTGCAATTCAGTTTCAGCGGGTACCCCACTTTCAGCTGCATCAAGTATTTAGTATCGTTGAGGCTTTCGGGGTCTGTCTTTGAACTCTTTCACTGGAGATCCAAACAGGGCCATTTTCTCTGACAACTTTTGGATTGTGTCATGCTTGTTCACCAACTCCAAAAGAATTTTGATCCTTTTCAAAGATTCGTGGCTAGGTTTATGACCTTTCTCTACCATCTGCGCGAAGCAATTTTCTGCTTCGACCAGTTTTCCCATATCACACAGCAAATCAAAGAGCACGTCGGATACCAGAGTGTAGGATCCGAAACCCTTCTCCACCATATCATTCCACAGCTTTAATGCCATGTCCACTTTCTCATGCCTCTTGAACAATCTCACCAGAAACATACAGGACTGTGTGTTTGGCAAGCACCCTGCACTCATCATCCTCCCATACAAACTCCACGAGCTCTTCAAGTCGTTCGACCAATAGAAAACCCGAAATATCAGATTATACGTCGTTGCATTGGGACAAAGACCATTCTCTTCCATCTCACGCATCAAGGCAAAAGCATCACCCATTCTCTTAGCAATGCAATAATTCCTGATAGCAGCGTTGTACGCTGCAGCATCCGGGTGGCACCCATACTCCCTCATTTCCTTCAAAAGTCCCCTAGCTTTATCAGGCTGACCGATCAACCCCAACCCACCAATGATGCTAGTATAAGTAATCACATCCGGAACAACACCCTCCTCCCTCATCTTCTCGACCACACCATATGCCTTCTCCACCTCCCTCCCCTTACAATAGACATCAACCAAACAATTATACGAAACAACATCCGGCCGGACCCCAAACTCCTGCATCTCCCGGAAGAACAACTCCGCCTCCTCCACCGACTTCCACCCCGAAAGAAGCACATTAAAAGTCTCCAAATTGGGCCGAAACTCTTTCTTCAATCCATGGTACACATTCCTCGCATCGCTCATGCTCTTCTCCTGGCACAACGTCCTCAACAACGCGTTAAAACACGCCACATCGAAACCCGAAACCAGCCTCTTGAACCTCCAGAACGACTCCACTGTCATCCTAACGGAGCAAACCTTGGCAACCCTACCTAAAACCACCTGCACCGTCCGCGGCGTGATCAAAGAGGGATCTTTCCTCCTGACATCGCCAAGAACCTCCCAGACAAGCTCAAATCTACGGCACCGACCAAGAACATAGAGCATATTGTCCAAGGAGAAAGAGGAATGATAAAACCCTCTTCGGTTACCAGTGTACCTGAAGAACTCGAGGGCTTGTAATGGGTTTCCGTGTCCGAACCTGACCCTTTTGAGGACCCCATCGATTAGTTCGTTGGAGAGGAAGACCCCACTCGATTTCAGACAGTCTCTTAGGTTCTCGGGGGAGGTGGAGGCGGTGACGACCCGGTACACGGCCTCCACGTCATCGTGTAAGGAGGTGGCGGCGGCGGTTGGGATTGCGAGGGTGCAGAGTCGGTGGCGGGAGAGGAGGGAGTTGGATTGGGAGCGGAAGAGGAGGAGAGGGTTTCTTAGGGTGGCCGCCATTTTTCTCAATGGAGATGTTCTTGCAAAAAATACAATGGAAAATGTTGTAAGACTACGTACAGTCCTTCACCCGAGCGCTCGGGTGAATATTTTATTATTTAAAAAAAACAGAAAAGAAGTGATGAACGCTCGGCCGACGGATTGGTTGGTCAATTTTTTTTTCAATAATCTAACTATCTAGTTATTTTCACTTGGCATAATATTATTCGTAAAAATAGATTTATTCGGATAAGATTTGTGTAGTTATAAAAATTGAAGTTATCTTTAACAAAATTAAAATTCTTTTTTTTAATATCTATAAAAAATAGAGCCAAATATTGACATATTTTGATTCACAATTTGTATTCCAATTTTTTACATAACTAAATCGTTCGAATATTAAGTTCAAACATATTTTTGACATTCTTATACTTCGAATTTGGAGAAGTCATAAACTAAAAAGTTGTAGATATATGTCCCACCTTCACAAAGCAACTTAAATCAACTCAATTGGACTACGGAATAAAAAGTTGTGGCTCCCAAATCGAAACTCGTACTCGTAACTCGCTCGACTATTGACTTCAAATATATTTTTGACATTCTTATACTTCGAATTTGGAGAAGTCATAAACTAAAAAGTTGTAGATATATGTCCCACCTTCACAAAGCAACTTGAATCAACTCAATTGGACTCCGGAATAAGAAGTTGTGGCTCCCAAATCGAAACTCGTACTCGTAACTCGCTCGACTATTGACTTCAAATATATTTTTGACGTTCTTATACTTCGAATTTGGAGAAATCATAAACTAAAAAGTTATAGATATATGTCCCACCTTCACAAAGCAACTTGAATCAACTCAATTAGACTCCGAAATAAGAAGTTGTGGCTCCCAAATCAAAATTTATACTCGTAACTCGCTCGACTATTGACTTCAAATATATTTTTGACATTCTTATACTTCGAATTTGGAGAAGTCATGAACTAAAAAGTTATAGATATATGTCACACCTTCATAAAGTAACTTGAATCAACTCAATTAGACTCCGAAATAAAAAGTTGTGGCAAAAGTTTGGAAATAAATGTCGTGTTATTGAAAACATAATTATTTCGTAATATATAATTTTAATCTAAACAAATGAGGGTAGATAATATGTGGATGAGAGAAAAATTAATAATTTATTCTGTGAACTGGGTTGCTGATGTGAGTAGAAAATATGTAAGTGGATTGGATTGGATTGGATTGGATAGGAATTGGGTATGGAAGAGAGAGAAATTAATAATTTATTCCGTGACCTGGATTGGATGGGTTGCTGATGTGGGTAGTCTAACATTTTTTTTGGGCAAATTGCCCTCAGGTCCTTATAGTTGCTGATGTGGGTAGTCTAACATTTTTTTTGGGCAAATTGCTCTCAGGTCCTTATAGTTTAACGAATTCATCAGTAGGGTCCTTATTTTTTCGGAACCCCTATTTTCGTCCTCCAAGTTTGGCAAAATAGAACTCTCATGTCCCTGGCTCTGGTACCGGAAAAAAACTCCTGCTAAATTTTATGTGCAAGGACCAAAAATAAAAAAAATAAAAAAAACATCTTATTCAAGCTTGGAACATTAAGAACACCAACACAAACCAGAAAACACCACCCAATCGTTTCCAATTTCAAATCGTTTCAAGATGAACCCAATTTCTAAAAAAGCAATCATCGATCTCACTTCCAGCCTCTCGAAACACACAATTAATAGGGGGTCTACGTGTTCCACAGCGGGTGGTTGAAGCTCAAGGAGGGCTCAACGGATCCACTGTCACATAGAAACTGACTGACACCAGCGACGCCGAGATCTTACCGGAGAGGTAGTCGACCAGAGACCTTGTTCCTCGCTGTTGCCCCTAACCTGAGCTATTCCACAGAGAGCGAGCGAGAGAGAGAGAGAGAGAGAGAGAGAGAGAGAGAGAGAGAGAGAGAGAGAGAGAGAGAGAGATGACGACGATGGGGTTGGAAGAGAGAGACGTCGACGGTGGGGTTAGAAGGGGAGGAGGAGGAGAAGAAGAAGAAGAAGAGGAAGACATCGACAGTGGGGTTGGAAATCTGGGTTTCTGTCTTCAACAGATTAAAAGCTGGAATGGTTCAAAAATCTGGGGTTTTTATGTTCTTGAGATTATTTTTGGTGTTCTTGATGTTCCAAGCTTGAAGAAGATAGTTTTCTTATTTTTTTTACTGGGGGCATTTTGGTCCTTGCACATAAAATTTAGCCTGAATTTTTTTCCGGTACCGGAGCCAGCTACCTGAGAGTTCTATTTTGCCAAACTTGGAGGACAAAAATAGGGGTTTCGAAAAAGTAAGGACCCTACTGGTAAATTTGTCAAACTACATGGACCTGAGGGCAATTTGTCCTTTTTTTTATTTCACACAAACTTAATTACAATTTAAAGTTCAAATTAACTTAACCGACTAATTCAGATTCGAGTCAGATAAGACATTTGAAATATGGTAAAATTCTTCAAGTATTTAACACTATTACGTTTCTAAAATACTTGGGCTCGAAACTTCATTAACTATAACAATGTTGCCACCAATTTGATAGAATAGCGTTTGACCCTTTATTGTACAACATAAAAAACAATCATCCTTTATTTTTAAGTTGTTATCTCCAAGCGAGTTTGACCCTTAGCCTTTGGCATTTACATGAAATTAAATTGGCAATTAAAGTAAAATTCTCTATGTTGGTACATTAAAATAAATACGCATCTCTTTGAAATTGAACCGGAAAATTTCCAAGCTAAAAACCTCTACATACAGTTTTATTTGGTCAATTTGTAATTTTTTAGGTTGTCATTAATAAGTGTGACTGATTGTAAATTGTGTTTAATTATATTTTTCTTTAAATAATAGCGTAATAAGTTTTAAATGAGTACATTTCAAAATTATTCAAGTAAAAAAAAAGTTATCCTACTCGAATAAAACTGAACCAATTCTGAAATATATTATTATGTATCAAAATTGGTCAATCTTCTAAAAAAAATGGTCAATCGTTTTTTAAATAAAAATTTACCAAAATTTCTGAGATATGTAAGAAATTAAAATACCATACTGCCCTCTCGGTAAGAAACACATATGGTCACTCATCTTTTATAATTTTTAGTCCATGGCTATTATTATTTTTCCTTTATGGTCACTCATTTATATTAAATTTATATTAAGTCACTCTTATATGGTCATTATGACTATTTTCAAAAAATTTAAATTTTCAAAACATCTCAAACTTTTCTCTCTCGCACTCGTTCCTTCCTCTCTCTTCTCTCTTTTTTCTTTTCTCCCTTCGGGGAGGAGCCACCGGCTTAGTAGACGTCGTGTTTACCATTCATTTCTCGTGTTGATGCATGATTCAACATGATCATGTCGGAACACACATATGACATATTTCAAAGCATGACCTAATTTTCCTAACGAATTGTGCCTAATGTCCTCAAATCTTTTAATAAAGTAACTCGGAGCGGGCTCTATTGGTAGCTCGAATCAAGTTGCAGAATGAAAGAGTTGCAGCAAAAAAAGATTTGGAATCAAGCGGTGCTCTAATAAAACTTGAACTATGAATCTGACATTGAAAGTTTTTATATAGATTCAGATATATGACGCGGCAGGTGACATGGCCGTGATAATACAATGTTAATAGAACTAACGAATCCTTGCTGAAGAGATAAAGAAAGGGAGAGGGGAGATAATAGAAGAATGAAAGGGAGCGAGCAAGCGAGAAAAAAATGAAAATATTGGGATGCTTTAAATTTTTTATATTTCAAAATTACCTCGAGCGATCATGAATGGTTGAGTTAACATAGATTCTTTTTGATAAGTGGGTGACTTAATATAGATTATTTACCATACAAGGATGATTTAGTGTAGATAAATGACTATACAAAAGTGACTTAATATATATTAGGGTGATCATAAAGAAAAAAATAGATTTGCGACCATGTACTAAAATTTATTAAGTATAAGTAACCATGAGTGTTTTTTACCTGTGCTACGTTAGATGACAATGTCGTAGCCCATCGGGCTATTCCGGAGAAAGCCCACAAAAAAATCCCGACGAAGAAGTCCATGAACTCAATTTTTATATTTTATAAGCTATTTTTGGTACGTCTTCTAGACAGAACTTGAGATACATGACAGGAGAGTACTGGACAGACTTGGTGAAGAAATAAAAAAGGAAAGAGTTTAGGGTAATATGGTAAAAATATATCACAAGAGATTTCTATCATTAGACATAATTTTATGTCTTATGGAAATAAATGAGATAAGAAATTGGTGGTGGGATGAGACAAACTTCTAATTTTGTCCCGTCTATTTTCTGCGCTAAATATAGACTTGGACAAAAATCTTTGTTCAGTCCTGTCGAAGCCATAGAAACAAACGAAGTGATAGTTGCTTCTTAATCCCGTGACCTCAATTGCTATTTTTTTGTACAATAATTGCGCAAGATCATGTCAAAATTCCATCGATGGCTCTGTCATCGTCCTATGAATTATTACCCATCCTTTTTTTTCCTGGTAAGAATCGATTAGCATGTACCCTTGAGGGAACACCAATAGCATCTAGAGAGTGGACAATACTTTTTTTTTTTTTGAGAAATAGAGTGGACAATACTTGGACAAACCTAGTTTGGAAGGTGTAAAGTAAATAGACTTGGTGGTGGTGATGGCTGGTGGCCGAGGATTATTCGTGGAAAATAAAAATCTTAGTAACTGGGAGTCAGTCCCCTTTGCCTCACCTACCGGGTTGTTGATTTTTATGAATCTGAGTTTAATTGGATGATATTTTAGAGGATAATTTTTCCAGTGATATTTTTTGTATTTGTAAATTTTGAATTCAATATATTTTTAAATAAATTCTAAGTGTCTTGTCTCAATTCTCTTATCACTTACTTACCAAGTTGATAAGAGTCTCCCTTGAACTTTAGCCTAATCTTAGTTTACTTCACTAAGTTTGTCTGATAAGAAATTTAAATTCTCTTTTAAGTGTGACTCGTGTTTGGATCTGAAAATGGAGTAGAAACTATTGAGAATGTTATTTACATTTTTGTCACTATATTTTCACTTGTTAGTTGATACTTTATATGTTTGGTACATAATCAGTATTGATACTCAACATTCTCTCTAATTTATTCCTCTCTCAAAACTCTACCTATGTTCATCAACAGAGGTTGTCGTTTGTCATTTTTTTAGACAATAGCCCCAACCTCAAAATTTTTTATTTTATTCATGACATAACGAATTTTTTACCATGATTATAGTCCATATATAACTTAATTATTTCACTATATTATAAATTTATAATGGAAATGAGCGTGGCAATGATGGTGTTTTTCGGTTGTACGGAAGTTGTATTTTTCTAACATTGAGTTTCCATTTCCTGCTGCCGTCAGTATGCTTAGTCGTGGGGCACAAGGCCAACAAGGAGAATAATTATATTGATCCAAATTGTAAATAATTTAGATTAATTTAAGAAGGTTTGACTTGAAAAAAATTATCTCGAAAAATTATTCCTAAAATAAGATCAAATAATGAGTCGATGGTGTTCGAGAGAGGAATTTGTGAATTCTCCGTAGGCCGAACGCCATTGGTGTGCAGCCGCCGGAGACTGGTCACGTTGATCGGCTCACTGTGACGCTTTTAAATTCCAACGCCGACGTTGATTTTCTTGGAAAATTATATGTACTCTTAAACTTCAAAGCACCGCTGCGTGAAACACCTAGCCGTTAATAGGTTAGTTTTAGTGATAAAATATTCAATCCATTTTAAACAAAATTCCAAATTTTGAATATTGTGAATAAAATCCCCGCAATTAGAATTCTCGTAGATTAGAAAATTCGAATTAATTGATGCACGTAAGAAGACCGGAGACAAATACTGAAAAGTCATGGAAAAAAAATCATACACCGATAGTATCCCACAATGAACATATATTTTTAATTCATATCGTCTTATATTTAAACAGTTGGATACTATATTTTATTGATTGCAAAATATTTTCAGATAATTGTTTAATATTATTGTGGTGTTAAATGTTCGAACTCGACATTTCTTAATTAACACAGTATACTTGTCTAAAATGAGTAGCTGCAAAAAAATTACTTTGGCTAAGTTAACAAAAAAAGAAAGAACGTGAGGGAAAGAGAAAAGAACAGATGGTTTAAAAAGAAAAGAAAAGAAAAAACTAAAGTGCGAGGTTAAGGTCTAAACCACGGAGATCATCATTCTCCCCTTCCTTCTTGAAATTATCATTATCGATAATAACGCCATAATCACCCGGCTTAATATTAATGGTGGAAACAATTGCAGGTTGCTTCTCTTGGTTGAAATCCTCCCATTGGAAAGCAGGGGCCCAGTTACTGGGTGGTCTCTCCTCATCCTCCTCCTCGGGACTCGCCTTCTTGGTGATCTTAGCCTTCTTGTTGCTGTAATTACTTTGATTAGATCTCTTCCTAATTGCCTCCTCCTTCTCCTCCTCTTCTTTTTTTATTTCTCTCTCCCTCCGGCTCCTCGCCTCGTGGAACCTCCTTATCAATGCGAAGAACTCCTCCATTTCCCGCTCCTCGCTGCTCCGCTGGCCTTCTCCACTCTCCATCGGACAGACGAATAGGCAGTAGATCTATCGGGCTGCCGACTAATCCAAATTTGAATGGAGATTAATTTTGACGCATGCGATTTAGGGGATGGGTGTGGTGTGCTGTGGTGGGTGGAAATTGCTTGGCGGGTTATATTTATAGGACAAATGCATTGTTTGTATGTCACGGTCCGTTTCGGAAACTTCAAGGAGACGAAGAGGGTGGTGGGTATTGAGAAAAAGACATGTGTGCCCCTACACTGCAGAGGTGGAGCCCAGTTCTGGTAAGAAACGCGGACTTGTGCGCTGTTTCCGGCTCCTTGTCCAAAGCTGGAGGATTCACGGGACGTCATATGGGTTACGTCAGCATCATCTTTGTTGGGCTGGGCTACTGGCTAGTAGCGAGGCGACTGCATTTTTTATTTAGGGTAAATTACTTTTAAGTTTCTCAGATTTATTTAAATATACTCAATAGTCCCCCGCGTGTTAAAAATACACGCCGACGTCTCTCGTGTAGGGATGGTAATTAGACCCTTACCCTGAGGGTCTACCCTGATCCAGACTCGAAGGGTTCAAGACCCGTTGACTTTGACCGGGTCTAGACTCTGATCCAGCCCGGATTCTGATATTTTAAAAGGATAAGGGCATGGGTATGGATCTATAGGATCCTGCCCTGATCCTACCCGAATTTTTTTAATTAATTTTAAAATAATATACATGTATATTAATTATTAGACATAATACAAAATTCTCAATTTTGTTGGTAGGTAAATATTTTTTATTAAAACAAAAGTTCAAAACAGAGGAAGCGCAAAAAGAAAGACAAGATAAAGGGGCCTGATATTTACATCAGTTACAACCCCACCCTCAACCAAAACGTTCCCTCAACTTCAAGAGGTAAAGAAGAGGGACCTATAAATTGTTGTAGGCAATCAAGAAAGTGAGCATCGATTGATTGTGAATGATCAAGGCATCCGTTCAAAGGATCCACTCTTGGACATGAAAGAGCACAAAATACAGGAGAAGCTCGTTATTGTACCTCGCCTCATTGAAGATAATATCATTACGAAGCAGCCATATGCCCCAAGTAATAGCAGCAAAAATTACAAACCAAATTCTCAATTTTAACTTACCCACTTCAACTTTTTTTTTGATTTATTTTTTTGGTTTATTTGTATATATATTTTTAATGAATGAAAATGTCTCATTGCTATTTGAAAACTATCAAAAGATAATTTAATTTTTAAAAATTAAATATATTAAAAAAAATAACGGAACCCGCAGGTCGTCCTGATCCTGTCCGATTTTTTAGGACCCAGATCCTACCCGAATCCTTATTTTTAAAGAGGATAAGGGTAAAGATCTGGGTCTACCATTTAAAAAGAGGGTAAAGATCTGGGTCCTATAGATCCTACCCGGATCCTGCCCATTGCCATCCCTAATCTCGTGTTTGATTTTATTATACTTTCGGGTCCCTCGCTGACATCAACAACTCTTTTTGTTTATTTTTTCATTGAAATGACAAAAATACCCCTAGAACAAAAATCTCTCCACCTCTCAACCTGCTCCAATGACTAACCTATCTTCTCCGACGACATCATCATCTGCAACATCAAAAACTTTTAGAAAAAAATCACGAACCCTTCAACTTCCACATAAATCACATCGCCAAGACACAAATCTCATGACCAAATCTCAAACTTTTCTTCCATTTTCTCGTCAACCACACCAAAGTATCTCAACATAAATTCCATAGACCCAGAAATTGAAACCTACCCAGAAACATGCCACAATTTCTTCCTCAAAATTCCTGCCAAGGCCGCGAATCAATGCAATTAATTACAATCAAGAACTTCGAACAAATTCAATTCATCCCAGAAGCAATAACACAAGTGTTCTTCTTCTCGAACCAATTGAGGCAGACGACATTTTCCTCTAAAAACTGAATGCCGATGGAGACTGACGGTAGGAGGGAAAACGCCGATGGAGACTGACGGCAGGAGGGAAAGTGCCAGGGAGCGACGACGACGGCGGTGTCTTGTCCTCCCGACTTCGCAGCTTCGATAACGGCGACGGTGCCTTGTCCTCCCGATTCCTATGGCTCTTGGAGCCCTCTCTTTCTTGGAACGGCTCGGAAGGGTGGCAGCTCCATCTGACTTACCCGGTGGATGCTTGAGCATCTTTCGAACGGGGATTCAGAGTCGGAGTCGGCGGACTCGAGCACCGGCGTTAGGGCTCCAAGCACCGGCCAAGGAGCTGGAGGACGCAGCCTCGGCGTAGAAGATTTACCCTGTCGTTGCCTCTCCTTCCACTTCTCGTCGGGATCTGGCAGTAATTTGGGCTGAATCGGTGTCGGAGTGAACATTTTGGTCATCGTGTTTGGGAAGTATTTGCCTTTTGAGCTTGAGAAGAAGGCGTTCGTCGTCATCTGACAAGAAGGTCCGGTCGTTAGGGACTTACAGCTCGAGGAGAGGTGGATGGAGAGTCTCGGAGGAGGAGACGAGAAGCTGCTCGACGCCGACCCCGGCGCCCGCCCTGTCGGTAAGAATAGGCTGATCGAGAGGAAGGAGATAAGTATTTTTTGTCTTTTTTAAAGTATATTTTTATCATTTCATTATATGTCAGAGACTTAAAAATATAATAAAATTAAATAAGAGGAATGTCGACGTGTATTTGACAAACACAAGAGATTTTTGAATATATTTAAATAAATTTGAAAAACTTGAGAAGAATTTATCTTTTTATTTATTTATTGCAAGATCACTTTATTTTTTTTTAATAATATGAAATTTTATTGGTACAGGAAAAAAAATTGAAATAGTTACGTATCACTCACATCCTATCATCCACTCACCCACGCTTAGACCTGACCACGGTTCGAATTTGGACGAATTCGAATCGAATTTATTCGAATTCGAATTCATCAAAACATTAAACCGTATTCAATTCTTCACAAGACGAATCGAATACGAATTATGAATTTTCGAATTAGAATCGAATTAGAATCGAATTATAATCGAATTCGAATTCGAATTAATTCCAACGATGTTGAACATCTTGTGGAAAACGTTTTGGTTTCATGTTGTTTAATTTACAAAATTTTTTCCAATCTTTTAGCAATTTTGGGCGAGCCCATAATAAATTAAGTGCTTATTTAATTGGTCCTAATGTAGAGTCTAAAGCTTTAATTCCATCTTGGGTACAAAGATTAAATATATGACATGCACATCTAATATGAAAAAAATTTCTTCCGAATCGTGTACAAAAAATTTCTAAATCTTTAACCATAACATTATTAGAACTTGCATTATCTAGAAAAATTGAAAATATTTTTTGAACTAGATTATATTCTTGTAAAATAATATGCAATATTTTATAACAATTATTCTCACTATGACTATCATCAAAAACTCTATATGCAATTATTCTTTTTTGTATATTCCATTCATTATCAATCCAATGACATGTAACACCAAAATATGAATGTGTTTGCCAATGATCACTCCATATATCACAATAAGAGAAGTAACTCAAATTAGTAAACTTGAGGGAGAATTTATATAGCTCAAATTTTCAATAAGAGAAGTAGAGAATTGAGATTGAAATGTGTAAAATTTGAAGAATAAGAGGTGGTATTTATAGAGTTGGGAAGAAATTCTGAATTTATAAAAAAAATTTAAAAAGTACCAACAGTAAAAAAAATGGTAACCTAGGGATTAAAACGGTAACAAAAAAAATGGTAAGAAAAAAACGGTAATTTGCCCTTGAAATTTAAATTTCCCCTCCCCCTTCCCTTTTAATTCCCCCCCCCCCCCCTTTTTTTTAATTCCCACCCCCTTTTTTTTTAAAATTCCCGCCCCCCCCTGAATTCGAATTCGAATTCGAATTACGAATTCGAATTGAATTCGCCGGTTTGACGAATTACAAAAAACTTGAACCGTATTCAATTCTTATCATGACGAATTCGAATCGAATTTTTTGACGAATCGAATTATTGTCGAATCGAATCGAATTTTTTACGAATTGAATCGAATCGAATCACGAATCGGATTCAATTCATGGCCAGGTCTACCCACGCTTAACAAAATGATACATCAATTAGATCTAGCCCCTAGTTATCTCACAAATCGAATAGTCAAGATGAGATATCCCGTATCTGATAGGTTAGTGAAACACACAAACAACCTTCTTCTAACGCAAAGCTAGCCCGCACATAGGTAGTCGACAGGAGCCACCACCAGTCAGTGTAATGAAATCAGATTTGGATTCGACTCACTTAAAAATAGATAAATTATTTTTAGGTACTTGGTATTTTACAAATTTACCAGTAGGGTTTTTACTATTTCGAAACCCTTCTTTTCATCCTCTAAGTTTCGTAAAACAGAACTCTCAGATTCCTATCGGGTCAATCGCTGATCTCAGCGGTCAAAATTATTTTTATGGACCATTGTACCCTTCAAACAAAATTAAAAAAAATCCCTCCCTCCCCCTTCTTCTTCCCAGCCCTCTCTTCCTCGTCGGTCGTCTTCTCCGGTAAGGTAACCCCGTCGTTGGCCAGCCATTTCTGTCCCCGACGAGTCCTCTCCCTCCTCTCATTTCTGTTCCTTTTCAAGAACTTCAACAACAACTATCAAAGTAAACAGAACCCAGAATTGAAGAACAAGGAAATCCATAATCCCATTTATTTATTCAGAGAAGAAGCCAGAAGGGGACGAGTTTACCTATGAGCTCATTTTCCCTAATTGCGATTCATTTATTGGGGTCCGTTCAATTGCCAAGAACATGTCAAAGAAAGTTGAAAATTAAGCGACTTGGTGACCTGGACTTGGTGAAAGATAAGCGACTTGGTGACCTGGACCTGGTAAATTATCTATTCAATCCCTAATTAATTACAACGCAATAAAAACTCATAAAAATCAATAATTAAATGACGTCGTCTCCCTCGTCCCTTAATCCTTCTTACAGTTTTTGACCCATCTCGGCCGCCCCCTCTTCTTCTTCCACTTTCAAATTTCCATCAACCATCACCAACAACCACCACCACTATACCCACATCCCACCCTCTACCCCCAAATCACCACCCACCCTCTACCCCCTGATTTTTATCTTTTTTCTTATTTTACAGATCTAGTTGGATCTCTTTGTTCTCTTAATCGTCCCGTTTTTTTTCGGTGGCAGCGGCTCCTTCACCTTCTCCGACCAGAGACCTCCAGATCTGCCGCTGCACGTGAGCCACCTTGACTAGCCGCTTAAAGCTGCCTCCTTGTCCCTGGTTCTCCCTGCACTCCTGGTTCGGCACGTCGCCAACTACCGTTTCCAGACCCCACATACGGCGGCCAGTGCGGACCCTAGTTGAGGCCCTTACTGGGATTGGGGGCAAGGAGAGGAAGGGGTAGGTTTAAGAGACGAGGGAAGCGGCGTCGTTTAAGTTATTAATTTTTATGAGTTTTTCTTGGGTTTTAATTAATTAGAGATTGAATAAGTAATTTATCACGATTCAGCTTTAACTTAAGAAAGTCTTTGGCCACGTGTCTTCCACGTCGTCTCAAAACGATGTAGTTTTGGGCGGGTTTGGACAGGCAGCTGTCCTAGACTTGCCCGAAAAATTGGTGGTCAACTACAGAGTACTAAAATACCAATTTAGAACCACATGGTACTCCTGGCAAAAAGAGTAAAACTACAGGGTACTAAAATAAATTTATTCCTATATTTTTAATTCATATCGTCTTATATTTTGGATACTATATTTTATTGATTGCAAAATATTTTCAGATAATTGTTTAATATTATTGTGGTGTTAAATGTTCGAACTCGACATTTCTTAATTAAAACAGTATACTTGTCTAAAATGAGTAGCTGCAAAAAAATTACTTTGGCTAAGTTAACAAAAAAAGAAAGAACGTGAGGGAAAGAGAAAAGAACAGATGGTTTAAAAAGAAAAGAAAAGAAAAAACTAAAGTGCGAGGTTAAGGTCTAAACCACGGAGATCATCATTCTCCCCTTCCTTCTTGAAATTATCATTATCGATAATAACGCCATAATCACCCGGCTTAATATTAATGGTGGAAACAATTGCAGGTTGCTTCTCTTGGTTGAAATCCTCCCATTGGAAAGCAGGGGCCCAGTTACTGGGTGGTCTCTCCTCATCCTCCTCCTCGGGACTCGCCTTCTTGGTGATCTTAGCCTTCTTGTTGCTGTAATTACTTTGATTAGATCTCTTCCTAATTGCCTCCTCCTTCTCCTCCTCTTCTTTTTTTATTTCTCTCTCCCTCCGGCTCCTCGCCTCGTGGAACCTCCTTATCAATGCGAAGAACTCCTCCATTTCCCGCTCCTCGCTGCTCCGCTGGCCTTCTCCGCTCTCCATCGGACAGACGAATACGTAGTAGATCTATCGGACGGCTGACTAATCTAAATTTTAACCGGAGATTAATTTTGACCCATGCGATTCGAGGGTTGGTGCGGTGTGGTGGCAGGTTATATTTATAGGACAGACTGTCCGCATTGTTTGTCTGTCACGGTTTTCGGAAACTTCAAGGGGACGAAGAGGTTGGAGGGTATTGAGGAAAAGACCCGTGTGCCCCTACACTGCAGAGGTGGGGCCCAGTTCTGGTATGAAACGCGGACTTGTGCGCTGTTTTTTTGAACTGTGCGCTGTTTGGGGTTCCTCGTTCAAAGCTAGAGGCTTCGCCTGACGTCATATGAATTACATCAGCAACATCTTGTTGGGCTGTGGCTACTGGCTAGTAACGACGCGACTTGCATTTTTTTTATTTAGGACAAATTACTCTCAGGTCCTCGTAGTTTGATAAATTCACCAGTATGGTCCTTACTTCTTTGAAACCCCTCTTTTCGTCCTTCAAGTTTCGTAAAATAGAACTCTCAGGTCTCTACCGGATCAACTGCTGATGTCAGCGGTCAACAAATTTCTTTTATGGACCATTGTATCCTTGAAATATAAAAAAATCCCAACCCTGGTCCCGCTGTCGTCTTCTCCGACATCGTCATCTGTCACCGGGAACCATCGTCGGCCACCATCATCCCTCGGGTCCGGTCATCCACCATCCACTCCTCGTCTTCGTCCCTCTCTCCGGCCATCCACCATCCACAAACCTCTGGGGTTTATATTTCATCGGCTTCCTGGTCCCGACAGCGGCGGCAACGACAACAACGGCCACGGCTTCTCCATCGCCCTCAACCTCTTCTCCACAGCCCTCTCCTGGACACTAAGAAATAAAATTTATTTTAGGGTAATCTCTGACGAAGACCACCTCATATCCAGCCCAAACGATTTGATTGGGCTTTTCCGGGGAGCACCTCAAATCTCCTGTCGTCCATGGCTTGTGGTTCTGCCATCACCATTTCCTTTTCTCGGGGGCAATTTTCTCGGTTCCCATCTACGGCGTCGTATAATCTCTAAAGTAAAAGAATGGAGAATGAGGGATGATGGTGGCCGTCGTTTGCTACGGCACTGTCATTGTCTTTCGCGTTAAAGGAACCCAGAGCGTCGTCGTCGTGTGGGTGCTGGAGGAGATGAGGGATGATGGTGGCCGTTGTCTGCTACGGTGTCGTCGTCGTCTTCTGCGTTGGAAAACCCAGAGCGTCGTCGTCGTGATGGCCAGATTGGATGGTGGAGGGTGGCCGGAGTGGATGGTGGATGGTGATGGGCGGAGATAGAGATGATGGCGTCGTCGTCGTCTTCGACTTTGTTTTTTAAAATTTATTGGAAGGGTATAATGGTCATTACAGAAATAATGTTGACCGCTGACATCGGTAGTTGACCCGCTAGGGACCTGCGAGTTCTATTTTACGAAACTTGGAGGACAAAAAGAGAGGTTTCAAAAAAATAAAGACCCTACTAGTAAATTCGTCAAGCTACATGGACCTGAGGATAATTTATCATTTTATTTATTTATTGTCAAATCATTTTGTTTTTTTTAAATAATTATGAAATTTATTGGTATAGAAATTTTTTTTGAAATAGTTACGGATCACTCACAGCCTATCATAACTCATCCACGCGTAACAAAATGGTAAATCAACTAGATCTAGCCTCTTGTTATCCCACAAATTGAATAGTCGAGAGGGGAGTGTGATACGCTATTGGGATACACAAACAACCTTCTTCTAACGTGAAGCTAGTCCGCACACAGGTAGTCAACAGGGGCCTCCACCAGCCAAACCAAATCACTTTGTTCTTTTGTCAGTGTAATTAAATCAGATTTGGATTCGACTCATTAAAAAATATATAAATTATTCTCAGGTTCTTGAGATTTTACGAATTTATCAGTAGGGTCTTTACTGTTTCGAAATCCCTCTTTTCATTCTCCAAGTTTCGTAAAACAGAACTCTCAAGTCCTTATCGGGTCAACCGCTGATGTCATCGGTCGTCTTCTCCGGTAAGGTAACTCCGTTGCCGGCCAGCCATTTCCATCCCCGACGAGTCCTCGCCCTCCTCTCATTTCTGTTCCTTTTCCAGAACCCCAACAACATCTATCAATGTAAACAGAACCCAGAATTGAAGAACAAGGAAAACCCTAATCCCATTTATTTATACAGAGAATAAGCTAGAAGGGGACTAATTGGGCTTCATTTATTGGGGTTCCGTTCAATTGCCGAGAACATGTCAAAGAAAGTTGACATGTAAGCGACTTGGTGAGAGTTTATGTTTTCTCAAAGGGGTTTCAATGTTGACTTGTCCTATGGTGTTTGCTTGGGAATTGAAAATTATTGCCTTCTTTCGTGTAAGACAGGAGACATGAGAGCTCATATTGTAGGTGACGACGTTCAAATGGGTCTTGGTGTTATTTGGTTTATAGTATTGTTTATTTAAGCTTGAGTTGGATGAAGAACAAGGAAAACCCAGGCGACCGGAGAACCAAAGAAGATGGTCGGGGGCCCTCGAACCCATAATTAAATTATTATTTTTGTTCAACTTTCTGGTTGAGAAGAGTGTATTTTTTGATTCAGAACCCTCGAAGCCAGAATTGAATTAATGTTCAGTAATTGGGTAGCTTTGTTTTCAGATAGGGGATCTTCCACCTTGAACGAAGATGGAAGGAGGAGTCGGGGAAGACGATGGGGGAGGGGAGAAGATGAACTTTGCATTTTTTTATTTTTACTTTTTTGGCAGAGTAAAACTGTCATTAAAAGAATATGTTGACTGCTGACGTCAGCAGTTGGTCGGTCGGGTACACCTGAGAGGTACATTTTTTCAAATTTGGAGAATCTTACAAATTATTTTGTTAAATTTCAAGAATCTGAAAATAATTTATCCTTAAAAAATTAATTCAAAATCAATCAATTCGTACAAATATATATTCCTATTCGAATTTATTTCTAGACAAATCATATGCAGTTAAAAATGTCCAAAATTAGTCAATTCGCGGATCCAACCAAAAAAAAAATTTGTTGTCAGGCCTATATGTGGCTTGCGCTGTTTTAGACAAGGTCCATTTCAATTTATGACATGTCAACATAAATAATTATGTCCATATTGATTACTACCAGAATATTTACAAACGAATTACATTTGATTAAATATAATTCAAAATTAAAAATTTATGAATAAAATATATACTATCTAAAAAGTTGATCTTTTTAGATTTGGCCGTATTCTATTTTGGATTAAATTCCTGTTATAAAATTGTCAAAAAAATGGAAACAATAATAGATAGACAAGTTCTTTTCCACTACAAATGATGGAGTGGATCATTAGATTGAATTTATAATTTCCGATTTAAGTTGTTTAATATGGAGTCTTTAAAAATATAAAACCCTCTATTTTTGTCTGAAAATCTCAACGAATTCGACATCGGGAGTCTTATTTCCTCGGACGACAATTAAGGATGCTGTCGTTTGGTGACTCAATGACGTGTGAGAGAGTAATTTTTTAAAATGGGGTTTATTTCCTCGACAATTTTCTGAATGGGGTTCTCGAGGAATGTTTTTCTTGTCTGGGATTGAGCACGAAACCGCTCTGCGGGGAGTGTTTCAGCTTTGCACAAAATCGCTGCTCCGCGAGCATTTTTTATTCAAAACGCTTCAATTGGAGCGTTTTCAGACAAAAGTTGAATCCACGGCTCGGCTCGGCTCGGCTCGGCTCGGCTAGGGGGGTAATTTTTGCCAAAAACTGCTGTGCTCCCAGCGTTTTTGTGTTGTCACAAAAAAAAAAGTAGCTACGGTGAGCAAGGGGGAGAAAATCCAAATAAAAACACAAAATGACTCCTTATTCGGAATCGAACCCAAGGACCTCCACATTTTTAGATAAGCACTCTAACCAACTGAACTACGAGAGCTTACTAATTTATAACTTTGTAATAATAATATATTTCATAGATAAGGGTTCTATGAAATATGTAACATATTAATTTTTAAATAAATACGTATTTGTATAAAATAATATTTTTTAAGTAAAAATAATATATTTCATAAATACATATTTATTTAATAAATAATATATTATATAAATACAAATATATTATATAAATAATTAATAATATATTACATAAATACGTATTTATTATTTTTTAAGCTAGAAACCGCTCCCTGGGGAGCTTTTTTTTCGACCAGAAACCTCTCATTGGGGAGCGGTTTTTGGTCGAAAAAGAAAATGCTCCCCATGGAGCAGTTTCTGGTCCTTTTTTTTCGACCAGAAACCGCTCCCCATGGCGCGATTTTTGGTCGAAAAAGAAAACGCTCCCCATGGAGCAGTTTCTGGTCGAAAAAGAAAAAGGAAAATATTTCATAAATATATTATTTTTAGATAAATACGTATCCCCATGGAGCTGTTTTTGGTCGAAAAAGAAAAAACTTCCCATGGAGCGGTTTCTAGCTTAAAAAATAATATATTTCATAAATATATTAAATATATTATTTTTTAAATAAATACGTATTTATGTAATATATTATCTATATTTATGTAATTTCTTATTATTTATTTATATTACATATATTTGTATTTATATAATATATTATTTATTAAATAAATAAATATTTATGAAATATATTATTTTTATATTTTTTACTTTAAAAATATTATTTTATACAAATATGTATTTATTTAAAAAATAATATGTTACATATTTCCTAGAACCCTTATCTATGAAATATATTATTTATTACAAAGTTATAAATCAGTCAGCTCTCGTAGTTCAGTTGGTTAGAGTGCTTATCTAAAAATGTGGAGGTCTTGGGTTGGATTCCAAAGAAGAGTCATCGTGTGTTTTTATTTAGATTTTCTCTCCCTTCTCACCGTAGCTATTTTTTTTTGTGACAACACAAAAACACTGGGAGCACAGCGGCTTTTGGCAAAAATTGCCCCCAGTAGCCAAGCCGAGCCGTGGATTAAACTTTTGTCTGAAAATGTTCCAATTGGAGCGTTTTGAATAGAAAATGCTCGTGAAGCAGCGGTTTTTGTGCAAAGCTGAAACGTTCCCCGCAGAGCGGTTTGATGCTCGACCCCAGACAAGGAAAACATCCCCTGACAACCCCATTCAGGAAATTGTCGGAGAAATAAACCCCCTTTTGGAAAATTACCCCGTGTGTGAACAGGTATAGAGTTCGAGTCCGGTAAAATATTTATTGGGAGAGTTTTGACAGTTTTGAAAAGTTTTATTCCATTCAAATATAGATTAGTTGATCCAGTAAATCAATTAGTTAGTATAAATAAAAAAATTAATAATGTATGTCCCGGCAATAATTTCTCTATTTCTCATTTAATGACATTTGCTATGTTGGTAGCTGACGTCTTGATGATATCGTCATGCAGAGACCGAGTATGGTTTCGTAGTCGTCGGGCCTCCGGAAATCGGAGTCGCATCTATTCTGCATTGTACTTATTTTGACTTTTTATTTTTCCAAAACTATACGCTGAACGTGGAAATTAATGTGAATTTTGATTCCAGATAACAAATTTTTGAGTTGAAAATTCTTTTCTAGTGTCATTTTGATTTCTGTTACACGGTAAATGGTCGTAACGAGTTGGTTAGATTAGGACATCTTAATGACGAAAAACATTCTTGATTTCTGCTACACGCGTAAATGGTCGTATTATCGGGACACGTCTTATTTAATAATTACCGGGTTCAATTATCTTTGTACGATATATCATTAAACAAAGACCTTGAAAGTTGAAACCCCAAGTCTTCAACTTTTCTTTTAAAGACAAGTTTTTTTTTACATCGTTGGCACTTGGCAGGCAATCTTGCCTATGAAGTGTACCAAAACCAGCATTCGGACATGGCCCAATCCAAAAGCGAATCTCCTAGGTACCAGGTTCTTTTTTCTAACAAAAAAAAGTAAAAAAACTAATACACATATAGTGTGACACTTTGCAACTTGATAGATAAGACCATATTTATTGGTGATCATTTCTAATCCGATCAACAAATAAATAAATAATTTTTCTTTCATCAATTATAATCCATTCCCAGTGTTTTCAAATACGACCTGGAAGTCGACACGGAGTTTGGGTAGAATGAACCGTCAGTCCGATCTGATTTTTTAAATACTATTAAAAATAATATATATGTATAATTGTACATGTAATCACATATACACCTCAAAAAATCATCAAATACATGATAAAACTACGAAGATTGATAAAGTTTTCTCAATTTTAATTTTTTTGGTTTCTTTTCTTTTTTATTTGTGCGAAATTTCTGACCAAACCAAGTGACCAACTCATTTTTTTGGTTTTTTTCAAAAAAAATCATGATTTTTGGTCCAACCTTACCAACCAGAAAATACTGACCCAAAATTTTGGACGAACCACCCGGTCCGACCAAATATTGGGCGGTTCGTAAGGTTGACATTTTTTGGGCCAATTTTGGTACGTTCCTTGTACCGAATCGCGGCACGACCGGTCGGACCGCGTATTTGATAACCATGTCCATTCCAACCCAACTTGTTTATACTTTATCAGTGATTCGATCCAATCCAATCCAATCCAATCCAAACTTCCAAATAAACAATTATTTTCTCTCTCATTCACATACATATATTATCTATGTTAATTTTTATAGAGAAATAAAAAATAGAGCTCTATTGATAATTAAAATACGAGTAAAAAATATTGGGGTTTATTTATAATGAATAAAAAAATACGAATTTATATATTTTTTTCTGAATAATATTATGGCAAGTGTCTCTATATTAGATTGAAAAAAAATAATAATAATCGCCGATCGACGAGGTGTCAGATCGGCTAGCCGAGCATTGTTGCGGATCTCGATTGCTCTCCATTTTTTTTTCATTTTCTTTTTAATCCAACGATTTTGTCGCTTCCTATGAACGATTGGCTAAGTTTACTGATAAACTTTGTTTAAGAGTTCTTAAACCGTCTTCTATTTTGTTTCCCAGGCAAAGTGCTCCCCCGATCCGACGCCGTTTCATCTCCTCTATTTCAATCAGCCGAAACGGCGGCGCTTTGATCTGCTCCGGTTGGATTTGGGATATTAGATCTAACAATCAGATTTAAAATTAATTGTATTGATTTTTTTTTCCATTTTTTGAGCAGACAGCCGCTAACGAAAAAACTAATACACGTATATAGTGTGACGTGACACTTCTGCAACTTGATAATTAGAGTTTTGTAACATCATGTTTGACTCGAATTTAGACAAGTCAACTTAATAGATATTCGAATAAGACGTGATTCGGAAAAAAAAAAATTTCTCATCCATGACTGCACCTCGGTTGACAAAGAATGAGATATCTATTTTACCAAAACACCCCAGTGGTCGAATCTTAAATTCCTAACCAATTAAAGATTCTCAAATTATTAGCTTACTAACCAAATAAAGATGCTCAAATTATTAGCTTAAGGAATACAGTTGCTATCAACCAGTACTTACATCAATAGGTGAGTATATTTTTGCTCTAGGTTAACCAAGAAATCTTGAGTTCGAGTTCTTAGGACGGGAGATTACATTAGAGAAAGAAAGAACCTTTGGATAAGAATAAGACAGCCTATGATCATGGAAGTTAAGAAGATAAATATACTATTTCAAGTAGCTGGCTCAGCAAGGCAATTACAGGAGCCACAAGGGGTCGGGATCGGGTCAGGCACACCTTATCGTTTCCTCAAGGAAAATCAAGCAGAACGTTGTCTATCTGCTATCTACAAAGTGGAACAACAGAAAGTAGAATCACAATGAATAAATGAACGGAGCCAAGTTGATCACTTCGGATATATAGCTAACTTTCTACAGGGTAGTTCTGCAACGCGCAGAGACGTAGCTAGGACGATGGATGGCATCACAACCCGAGGAAGGCGCATTGCTTCCGTGCATGCTCTGGGATAAGCTTCACCAGCATATCAACCGGGACTCCTTTCAGCTCTGATCAGAAGAAGATAAGGAAGTTTGTGAGCAACATCGAATTAGCATCACATTTCAAGGGGGAAATTTCATTATCAGAAAAAAGAATGATGATAAGTTACCATGAGCCTTGAAGTTGAAAAGAGGAGGAAGGAAGCGACCATTTGGTAAACGAGCATGTGGGTCACGGAGCTCATCAAAGAAAGGATGGATCAGAGCTTCCAACTGTATTGAATGGCAAACTGGTCAGGGCTATAAAAAGTAAGTGAAATTAGACGAGTAACCGGAAGGCTTCATCGTCTAAATTCGATGAAAGAAAAAGAGACCAATTCAAATCATTTCTGAACAAGTTTTATTTCAGGAAAATCCGTTCAATCCTGAACCACATTATGTTTATTGAGTATATAGGACAGTCACGACAGTCCAAGGATATTCAATATGATAAAGAAAGACAAATGCCGTATAACCAAGAATCCGTATAATTCTAAACGTAGTATAGTACTTACTGCCGTGCTTCGGAGATTTGGAGAGTATTGCAAGAGTCTCGAAACAAGATCCACTGCCTCAGGTGGCATTCTCTTGTAGAAAATCTGATAGCAACAGCAGTGTGGTAAACATATGGCAATCTAGGAGAATAGTTCAAATCCATTAGCAGTCGAAAGATCGCCAATGATGTGACCAGCCACATACCTTGTGCCATGGATGAGCTTTGATCTGTGGAAATTTGAACTCGGTGTAGTTGGGATTCATGCACTTAATTTCCTCCCTAGTTGGGGTGCCCAAAACCTGCATTACATTCCTCTCAAATTAAAATGGAAGAGAAATGCAGGACTCACTCTATGTTCAAGAGTACATCAATAATACTGCATAAAGGACTCAAGTATGACTATTCTGTTTATCCTCTCACGAGTTTTTTTAAGGGTCTATGACGAGCTATTATCTCACATTTTTTAACGGAAAGTTATCCTCTCGTAGTTTTAACAAATAACAGATGTTCAGACCACATTGTCTGGCATCAAACATAACAAAAAGGAAGTTCCCGACAATAGAATTGATTCTTAAGATAAAGATGTTACCTTTATAATTTCAACAAGCTGGTCTACTCCGCTCTCGCCAGGAAAAAGAGGCTGGAGAAGTTCAATATCGAGATCAGTTCCATAGAAATAAAGAAAGAAAGATACTTCAGAGGAAACAAAGTCAAAAAAAAAAGTTACCAACCTGCCCAAGAAGTAATTCAGCCAGGACACATCCAGCAGACCAGATGTCAATTGCTGTGGTGTATTTAGTAGCACCGAATATGAGCTCAGGAGCTCGGTAATATCTTGAGCAGATGTAAGAGATGTTTGGTTCTCCCTTCACCTGTCAAAGCAATTCAAATCAGTATGTTTGCAAATACAACTGTAATCTAATACACGACAATCGTCCTCAAGGGATCAGACACAAACCAGAACTTTTGCACTCCCAAAGTCGCAGAGCTTAAGCTGGTGGGTATGTGGATTTACCTGACATAAAAAGGACACTTAGAATATAAGCTAGGTAATATGCTAATAAAACATAATTCTATTTACTGAGGAATAAAAGTTGTCTACTACTGCCACAATGTTATTTAGCAGCCAGAATGTAATGAACTCCACACCAAATATAAAACAATATCAGGAAATGAGTCAATGACAAGTAGTTTCAACAAACATACCAGCAAGTTTTGGGGCTTTATATCCCTGTGACACACTCCAACAACATTGTGAATGTAAGCAAGAGCTCTGCATATCTGAAGGTAAGACAAAAAGGCAAACATGAGGTCACCCGGAAATACTTGGCTATCATGAAACCAAGAAAAGTAGAAAAGTGGGAGCAGGAAAACCCAGCCTGAAAATTTGACTAGTTGAGGCAATAGTTCATGGTATATGACTAGTTGTTTGAAATGTCAATGCAGGCCACCAAAAAGGACAAAAAAGAAAGAGAACACACCTGATAAGAATAGAGTTTAACATATATGAGCGGCATTCTTTGATTCATCTTGCTGTAGTGTTTGATCACCCGATGAACCGTCTCAGGGACATATTCAAGTACCAGGTTGAGGTAAAGCTCATCTTTTTCAGTTGTGGAGAAGAAACAGTGTTTTAGAGACACTACGTTTGGGTGATCTAAGATACGCATGGTTTGCAGCTCTCTGTTCTTGTACCTCTTGTCTTGTAGAACCTTTTTAATTGCAACAGATTCGCCAGTCTCCAAGCATTTAGCCTAAATATCCATGGCGGAAAAACGGATCAATAACCAATTCAGATTAGGGTCTAAAACATTTCATCCAAACGGAAAATGGAAAACGTTATGACATATTAATGCATGAGGAAGAGAAAAGAATTTACCTGGAATACAACACCAAAAGATCCCTGGCCAACTACGCGCTCGGCCATATAGCTAATCGTCTAAAAGTCAGAAAGAAACCGGACATTGTCAAAGAACAAAGCAAGATAATATAACTAACGAAAGAATAGACTGAAAAGATAATCACCTGTTTTGGCTGACCATTTTTGCCACCAATGGTGGTGATGATTATATGGCCGGTCTCTGTTCCATTACCATTAACTATAGTTGCTTCCATTTCCTATATCATTCATTAACCAATACACATAAACACTTTAGCAACCAAGCAATCAAAATTCCATGTGATGAGAAACTGAAAATCGACAATGGGGTATACGAAAAGATGCACCATTTACCTTATCATCCCTAATTTTCATATCATTCATCTCTTCAGGCAATCTATCGACAGCAGCTGTGTTTCCGGGAGGTACCCCAGAAGCATTAAGCAAACTTAATGAAGCCATAGGTTCGACGGAGAAGCTCAAAGTGGTATCCTTCTTGCTCAGCTAGAATAAATCAACAATGTACCTACACAAGCCACATCGGTGTCAGCTATTTCTGGTAACAAACAATAGTAAGAGCTCAAAGATGGTATAGCTCCCCCGCAACTCCAGATCTGCATCTAGTCTAGCAAGCAATGAAGAAGGGAACCCTCAACTAACATTTTTTAAAAAATATTTTTTAATAACAAAATTATGATGCTTCCTTCAGTTGGAGGAGATCAAAGATGCAAAATTTACTTCCCAAGTGGTTCAGCTAACCAGCTAGCGCAAGTTACCATAATCGCAACAACCTAATAATGAAGGCTTAACAGGGTAATTGGTGGTTGCTAATGACAAAGTTCCATTAATTACAAGATCACTCCTTAAGCAAACAAAGACCACATGAGTTGAAGCAAATCCTTGAAAAATGAAAAAAGGGACCTTAAAGACCCCAACTTGGCAAATCGCTGAGAGATCAAGAGAAAGAAAGAGAGAAACTCACAGATCAAGACGGCGACGCAGACAAACGGACGACCGGTAGTCGAGGACAGCACATGAGAGCCTTCAAAACTAAAGCCTCAAAGATTGGATCTTTTAGCCCAAGAACTAAACTTTTCTGTCTAAAGGTTGCTTCTTTGATTTAAAAAAAAACAGAAGGCAGCTCAATGTAGACTTCTTCAAATGGGAGATAGAAGGAAGATGAGAGGAAAGAGATGGGGGAATGGTGGGCTTTAGAGAGAGAGAAGAGAGAGAGAGGAGAGGTCCAACCTCCTCCAATAATAGTTGGCATTTATTGTTACTCTGTCTTTACTTTGTTTTTTTCTCCTTTTCTGACCGGTCTTCTTTCCTTTTTCCCACACTCTCTTTTTCCTCCTTTTTGACCGTTCAAACACTGCGCTGTCTCCGCCGGCCCCACTCTTGTAATTTTTTGGTTTACACCAATAATACAATTAAGGGAAAAGTACACCTAAGTACTCTATAGTTTAGCGCTTTTCAACATAAGGCCATGTGGTTTTTTCCGTCCAAAATTAGTCCATGTGGTTTGTTTTCTTGGATATTTTTGAGTCCCGGGCAGCCCGGGTAGATGCTTGGCCACATGTCTGTCCACGTGGGCGCCAAATGATGATGTTTATTGTCTTACGTGGGACAGTCCACATGTGTAAGTCGGATGACGTGGCCGATAGAAAATATTCAAATTAGTCCCAATTTTGAAATAAATTATTTTTTTAAAACCCCACGATTTTTAAAATTTGGCATATAAAATAGAATACAAGTCGGACTGAGCTGAAATTTGGCATGGAGAATCCTCTAAATACTTAAGATTTTTGGCAAAAATTTCAGAAATTTTCTTGATTTGGAACCATTTTTTTATTTTTCCTCGACTTTCAGAAAAATAATTTATTTCAAAATTGGGACTAATTTGGATATTTTCTATCTGCCATGTCATCTCGACTTACACAAGTGGACTGTCCACTTAAAATAATAAACGACGTCGTTTTGGCGGACATCATGTGGACAGACATGTGGCCGGGCATCTACCCGGGCTGCCCGGGACTCGGAAATGTCTGAGAAAACAAACCACAGGGACTGATTTTGGACAGAAAAAACTACATGGCCTTATCTTGGAAAGCGCTAAACTATAGGGTACTTAAGTGTACTTTTCCCTACAATTAATCCAACTATTTGTGAGTTTAGAAGTTTAATCTATAATAATTTTCTCAACAATAGTCCCATTCTATATGTTTCTATTTCCGCCTTTTGTACTTTCTTTGCCATGCCGTCTCTTTTTGAATTGAAAAATTGAAATTCAATGCGGGACTTGGAAATATTAATTGGCATCGAATTTTCAATATTTAAAGTTACCGTGTGAGGTCAAAATTAAATGGGTTGATCGTTATAAGAATGTTGGTTAAGTTTGAGAGATTACATTCTGAATTTCTGATAACGAATCGCTTAAATGCATTAAGTATATAGCACTAGAAAAAGTATAGCATTGGATTGGATAGTTTGTTATAGATACCATTAAATGCAATAGGTATTTATGAACATCAACGGTCAATTATGTTAAGATCTGATGAGAAATTGAGATCCGACTAAAGGTGAAAAATATGCGTATCCATTGTGGATTTTTTTTGTCTTTTTACGTACAAGGAACAAATTTTTTATTACAAAATTTTAAGAAGTGTAAATAAATTCAAATACGAGATCTGATCGACAGAATAGTATTTATTTTAATTAGTTTAAATAGTGGTTGAATTTTAATTAGTTTTTAACCGAATAGTATGTGTTATAAAGATAATATTTATTTAGTATCAGAATAGAGTTTTCTCAAAGTTATGTGTCACGCTGCTTCCAAGCTGTTGGACAAATTATTGAAACCTTATTCTTTTGCCAGATTGTTACTTAGAACCCGATGTCTGTGATAATATTCAAAACCCTAATAAGATAATCCCAAGGCCTGCCTTTAGGCCAGATGCATTGTGGCATCTGCTTTATAAGATATGATGACCACCCAAAAACAAATGATGACCACCTGTTGAATGGATGGATCATTTGTAAATCTCGAATAATTTTTTAAAATTAGAACAGACATATGCCAAACGTAAATATTTACGAAAGCCATAAACAGAATACTCGATAGAAAGATATATTCCTGAGTGAAATAAATATTACTACTTCGATTTTTTCATCAAAATTATGGCACAATAAATTAACAAAACCTAAAATAACCTCTCTCTTGTTCTCCAAAATTAACATAATAGCGTTTTATGCATGCGAGAGAATTTCTAATTATCTGTAATTTAAGATGGTTGATTTAGAATAAATACATCCAGAATATAATCACAAAAAAATAACAGTGTTACAAATTTATTACGAATACATTTGCCGACATTAAAAATTATGTTGCCTTGTCCTTTTCGAAAGTATAATAGTATTAAAATTTTGTTATAAATAATTTCAAAATCTTGATATATTGTCATTTTCAAAAATTAAATTAATCTAGTATATAAATATTTGAAAATCAACGATAAAAAACGTTCTAGAGAACTCACACACTTTTTTTAAGCACATACAACATGCAAAGAAACGGACAAGGCACACTGGGATTTCCAGCGGAAAAAATAGTTTCATTAGTTGGCAGACGTACTATTTGTTTCTCAATTTTTCTTGTTCAAGAGAGTATCTTTTGACCAGGATATGCTTTTCGAATGATTTATTCAAACCAGGCACCAATTTGGAATTACTGGAACAGAACTCGTAAATTTCAACAAGTCATATGCACTTAATTATTATTAATATTACCTATAAAAAATAATCATGATCTTAATTATCCCAATAAAGGCTAGTCCCGTCGCACTTTGATCTCCACTCCTTTTCTTTATTTTATAACACCAATCGTTCAACTTTTGGGGAACCGCTGAATGAGAATCGATAAGATAAAATCATGCGCTTCTTCACATGTCACATCTGCTGAAGAATATAATTCAATATATCTACCAGTTGAATAATGAACATAAAAATCTATATTATCTTAAATTATATTAAAAAGTATTATATATATATATTATGAAGATCGCCAGAAAAATTACTCTACATTACGTCCTAAACAAAATAAGAGAATATGATATGATACAACCTTCATCAAATTCAAGGGCACGTGGAATTGGATAAGCACGAGGTGAGTCGTCCTTGGAATGGCCAGAGTCAAAAAACCCCGGTCAAATTCTAGGGTAATTTGCCACGAGGAAACAAAAACAAGAGCATAAACAATGTCTTCAAACATGGTATTGTGATGGATTCACAAGTGGGTGTAAACTATCTTATCAAGGCTATTGCTAGGGAGCACCCGCTTTTATCTCCTGTGATTAATTGTCAATATCTCATTCATCATACGTGACATGTGGAGGTTTAATATTGTTTTCGATAGGGCAATAGAGCAACTGATTGAGTCTTTCTAATTTTGTGCTCTCAGTGCCTTTGGGATTCCATGTAATAGAGTCTCTCTCTCTATATTGTGTTCCTCTTCTGTTACAGGATAGTGTTGTTATAGGCACTGTTCGTGTTATTGCTATGTAATTTTTTGCTTATGAATGAACGAGTGTATAACACTCGCCTATTCTACCAAAAAAACAACGTTAACTTTTTGGGTTAATAAGAAAGTTAAGTATATAGTGAATTTGTACATCAAAACCCCCTTCATTTTAGGCCTCAGTATGTAGGAATCTTAAATGCTTCTCTCAAATAATTGAAACACAGTGTCTAATCTTTCTGGTGTAATAAATACTTTTCCTTATAAAAACAAGAATTATTAATATGCTTGTGTTTTCCATCCATCAGAGTTTGATCTTTACAGAAAATCGAGGAATAATATTTATTTGCCGAGTGAGGCCCAAAAAATATCTGTTGCAAAGTCGGGCCATCGTACTCTGGGGGGAGATTCCATGGGGACATGGCTAGTCCCCAAAATTTGGGGACTAAAAGAGAGATTGTGACAATTTAGGTATTAATAAAGTAGTTAAGGGTAAAATTGGAAAACTAATAAAAATAAAAGGGGAGATAGAAATTAGCTGACACGCTTTTTTATGGAAAAACTAAAAAGGTAAAAAAAATTTAAACCAATCTCACGTGAAAAGAGGAAGAGACTCTTTCTCTCTCTTTAAATTATTGTGAACTTCAAAAATCCTACCAACTACCAGATTTTTTTTAATAAACTCAAAGAACCAAATAATGAAAATTCAATAGAAAATCAATATCACTAAATTCGAAAACTAATATTACTACTTTCGGAAACCAAAATCACTGCGTTTGGAAACCAATATCACTGCTTTCGAAAACCAATATCACTACATTCGCAAACCAATATCACTACCTTTAGAAACTAATATCACTATGTTCGAAACCAATATCACTACGTTCGAAAAACTAATATCACGATGTTTGGAAACCAATATTACCACAGTCGAAAATCAATATCAACACATTCGAAAACCAATATATCACCACGTTCGAAAACCAATATCACTACGTTCGAAAACCAATATCATTATAGACTAGAACCGATAGCATTACTTACTCAAACCAATAACATTACAGACTCAAACCAATATCAGTACATACTCAAACCAATATCATCACATACTCAAACCAATATCATTAAAGACTAAAACCAATATCAATACATACTCAAACCAATATCAGTACAGACTAAAACTAATATCATTAGAGACTAAAACCAATATCAATACATACTCAAACCAATATCAGTACAAACTAAAATCAACATCAATACAGACTTAAACCAATATCAATACATACTCGAACCAATATCAATACATACTCAAACCAATATCAGTACAGACTAAAATCAACATCAATACAGACTTAAACTAATATCAATACATACTCGAACCAATATCATTACAGACTAAAACCAATATCATTACATACTCAAACCAAACAAAAGAGGTCACGAAAACCAATATCACAACTGTAGAAAACCAATATCACTACTGTAGCAAACCAATATCACTACATCCGAAAACCAATATCACTACATCGGAAGACCAATATCACTACAAGTCCTAATTAATTAGGTGGGCTCATGGAGATCTGAACAGGGATGGGTCGACCCTCAGTCGTACCACCACAGTTGGAGCAAGTCTTCCTCCCCGACCCGGAGCAGGTCCGGCACCTGACGTCCTCGTCCGACCACCGTGAGCAAAAGCACGTGACCCGACCCAACTAAAGAACACCTTCCTCCCCGACCTGGAGCAGACCCGTCGCCAACACCATGGGACCCATTTTCTGGATTCCTCTGCCGGAGGTGGGTGGTTCTTTGGTTGGAGAGAGAGAGTGAGAGATTTTTTAATTAGTGAAAGAGAGGGTGGGAGAGGAAGAGAGATGGTTGGTTTAACCTAGTTTTTTGTTTAAAAAGTCAAAAATGCCCCTGATTGGTTATTGACCATTGGATGCAAAATTTTTTTTAAATCGAATCTGACGGCTCTAAATCTAGTCCCCAATTATGGACAACTTTTTATTAGTCCCCACTCAATCTGTCCTGTCGTACTCTTACTGAAATACTTCCACTTTGCCAAATTATGGGCATGAGTACTGAGAAGCCGGTCCATTCTGCGAAGGAAATGCTAAGTTTATATTATTTTGTTAATAGCGCGATGCGAGTGTCGTTTTTTTTTCAAAATTCTCATAATATATCGTTTATTAATTTTTTTAAACTGTACATAAATAAGATGCTCTCTTACATATTTAATTGCACTATTTTTTTATTTAACCAAGACACCATAAGAATTTTTTTGTACGCGATATTTTTTGTTAACGTTCTAACTTTATCAACAACATCACCTCTCTTGACTAACACCTTAGTATTCTTACTTGAAACACCTCTTGAAAGGGCAACGTACAACTGTCCCTGACTGAAGACATGCTCAGGCAGATAAATACTGATATTTTCAATTGTTTGTCCTTGTAATTTGTTGATCGTGAATGCAAAATACATACATACCAAAAACTGCTTGTGTGTCATCTTATACGACATCTCAAGATTCTCTAGTGGGTTCAATGTCATCCTATTGATGAATACGTTGCTGTGGGCAATTGTACGACACCTCAATATTTTAGGGTTTTAGGGGGCTTAAGGGTTATGGAATTTTGGGGTTTGGGGTTCAGAGTTTAGGGTTCAGGGTTTAGAGTTTGGGTTTTGGAGTTTTGGGGTTTGGGTTTTTGGGATTTTGGGATTTGGAGTTTGGGGTTTGGGGTTTAGGGATTTAGGGTTTAGGGTTTAGGATTTTGGGGTTGGGGTTTGAGGTTTGGGATTTAGGATTTGGGGTTTAGAATTTTGAGATTTTGGGTTTAGAATTTTGGGTTTGGAGTTTACGGTTTATGATTTGGGGTTTGGGGTTTGGAGTTTGCGATTTAGGGTTTAGGACTTTAAGATTTTTTTTATTTTTAACTTGAAACTTTATGAATAAAAAGAAAGAAAATACAACAGGGGGTGAGAAAAGAGCAAAGGAGCTAAAAAACTCGAAAGCCTAAAAGGGCAACCATGGTAGCTAACCCGCTAACATATCCAGTAACTACACTCAAATTAACCCACAAGTCAGGTAGTCAGGGGTGGATACTGCCAAATCTAATAACTAATGCCACCCAAGTGGGAACGTCATCTTCCTCGCTTTGGAGTGAGTATCTTGAGCGAGTATTAGGGATAATTTTGATATTTCTACGGTGTGATACCAAACTAACTAAAAAAGAGGTTTATTTTATTATAGTAAAATTTTTCAATATCTAAAGTTGAACATTCTTAACTCCTATTTAGGAAATAATTTTTGTAAAAGTATTTGCTATTTATAAAGTTTGAAAAAAAATCAATGCAAACTCTTTGTTGATAAACACAAGTTGGTATTGCTACCACCATCATAGAAATGGACAAAAAGAAATCTTCTTTGAATTTTCTAAGAAAGAGAGTAGATCTTCTTTATGCCACTTCTGGATAAAAATTAGGTCACTTAGATGTTTGTGTCTCCTCTTTGATCTCAGTTTCAATGCATTTTTTACGAGGTTGTAGTTGCAGTTCTCGTTAATATCCTGTTATGAAAAATTATAATGGAAAAAATTGTGGCACATAAAAAGAGTACTCGAGCCTCAATGTTACGTACACACAGTTCTTTACTCAAAACACCTCTATTAATATATACAAATTCGCGTAGCTTAAAATTAACTTAAATAACTACACCAAATGTGTAGTAATTCAATCTAATTTCTCCTGAGCAATTACATATATGAACCTAGTAGTAATAGAAGCTGCAGAGAGTGCATTCTCTTTGTCCCCTCAGATCACCTGAGTCACTCCTGGGCACTGCGTATGAGTGTTGGAGACACTCATGGTCATAGAAGGCAGTATCAAATATTATGTGGTTCCGAAAGTTTCATAAACCCAACAAAATTGAGGTGTAAATAACGAACTATACTTTCCCGAACACTCCACCCCTCACTAGGCCATCCAATGATTTTCAATTGACATACTTTTTTTGTAAGTGATTTTTATCAATGTAATAATATTTACATATGTAAAAAATGTTGAATATCTTCGAGAGGGGTATGGATTGGGTACGGAATACCACTATTCCGAACCGTTTGGAATGAAGACACGCGGAAACTTTTTTGCAAATGCGCTAAAATACGGGGACCAAAATGAAAAAAGCCATGCACAAACATAGGCCGGATACAAATGCCATTATCACATAACTCCGCATGCCAGTATCACATAACTGCGTATGCCAGTATCACATAACAGTGCATGCCAGTGTGACCTTTTTGCAAAAATGCTAAAACATGGGGACCAAAATGAAAAAAACTATGCGTGACATTATCATCAACGGGGACTTGCCGTTTTCACAAAAACAAATGCCATTATCATATAACTGCACTTGCCATTATCACATAACTGCGTTTGCCATTGTCACATACATGCGCTTGCCGCTGCGGTCCCCCTTCAATCCAAACCGTACGGAATCAATTCCTTTACTCCGTACCAAATCCAAACCCCCTCGAGAGAGGTAGCAGTCAATGGATCTCAGTAAAAACTCTAATGTAGTAAAAACTCAATAAGAAAAAGATTACTACAATAAAAACAACACTCGTTTTTGCTATTAAATCCAACATTAAAGCAGTCTAATTACAAGGGATGGCTAAAATACCCATATTTCGAGGGTCGGTCCCTACCCTTACCCTGTGGGTCGAGGGTATGTTGACGTTGACTTTGACTTTGACTGGGTCTAGGGTAGGGTTGGTTCGGCCAACAAGGGTATACGTATGTTTCCACTTTTCGAGGTAGGGTCTAGGGTAGAGTATGAATCCTATGAATTCCTACTCTACCCCTACTCTTACCATTTTATCCTAATTTAGATTCTACCATACTTAGACCCTAATTAGACCCATTTATCTTTAAATTTGACTTATAAATTGTAATAGAGTTCTCAAATATTTAGGAATATATTCAATGATATCAACTCTAAAATTCGAAGTATATATAATTCTAATTTTTTTATCGATATACTAGATATTTTATTATTAATCTTCACATATCTATTATGATTTATTTAAATTTTATATAAAAAATAAAAAATTTATGTTTAAAAATTATCAAAAATATCTTGCATTTAATTCAAGGGTCGGACCATGCAGGATCATGTAGACCCTGTGGACCCTGAAGGTAAAGGTATGAGTCTAGTAATGTAATTTGTCGAGGGTCGAGAATAATGTATGGATCTAACTTTCCAAACTAGAGTATGAATAGAGTCCTACTAATATCCTACCCATTGTCATCCCTACTAATTACAACCAAATGCCTCTCAAAATAAAATTTAGTAATAAACAGAGGTGCGACAAAATCTCTTTGGCGATCCTAAATGGAAGAATCCAAGTGGAGCATCTAAGTCCTTGGTCGAATTTGACGGAAAAAGCCACTCTTTGATTATTATTTTTTTGCACGAATTCGACCAAGGAGTAGGGATATCAATGGACAGAATCCGGATAGGATCCATATGACCCAAATTCTTACCCTCTTTTCAAATGGTAGACTTTTACCCTTATCCTCTTTAAAAATAAGGATTCGGGCAAGATTTGGATCCTAAAAAATCGGGCAAGATCAGGTCGACCTGTGAGTCCATAATTTTTTTTAAAATATTTAATTTATAAAAATTAAATTATCTTTTGATAGTTTTCAAATAGCAATGAGACATTTTCATTCATTAAACATATCAATACAAAGAAACCAAAAAAGTAAATCCAAAAAATTGAAGTTGGGTAAGTTAAAATTGAGAATTTGGTTCGTGATTTTCACTGCTATTACTTGGGGTCTGTGGCTATTTCGTAATGGTATTATCTTCAATGAGGCGAGGTGCGATAATGAGCTTCTCCTACATTCTGTGCTCTTTAATGTCCAAGAGTGGATCTTTTGGACTGATGCATCGATCATTCACAATCAATTGCTCTCACTTTCTTGATTGCCTATAAGGATTTATAGGTCCCTCTTCTTCACCTTTTAAGGTTGAGGGAACGTTTTGGTCGGGGGTGGGGTTGTAACTGATGTAAATATCGGTCCCCTGTATCTTGTCTTTTTTTTGCGCTTGCTCTATTTTGAACTTTCATTTTAATAAAAAATATTTACCTACCGAAAAAAATTAAGAATTTGGTATTATGTCTAATAATTAATATACATATATATTATTTTAATATTAATTTAAAAAATTCGGGTAGGATCAGAGCAGGATCCTATAGATCCATATCAATGCCCTTATCTTTTTAAAATATCAGCATCCAGGCAGGAACATGGTCTAGACCGGGTCAAAGTCAACGGATCTGGATCTGGATAGACCCTCATGATAAGAGTTTAATTGTCATCCCTACCAAGGAGTATAGCGTTGGCATACTTTTTCTTAGAAGTTAGATCTATATGCGGTTTAAAATATTCGGTAAAATAGCTATAATTTTCTTCTGAAATATCAGATTGACGCGATATTAAAAGCTACAAATAGATAAGACATAGATCTACAACTTTATAGTTTATGACTTCTCCAAATTCGGCACAAAAAGGGGTTAAAACTGGGTTGGAAATTTTAGTTTTTCCTTATTAGGTCGGAATTATGTTAGGTTTTCCTATATTGAACATGGCCTAAGGTTTTATTGCATTGGGCTGATGTTAGTTTTTTTCTATATAATGAGAGATTGGACATAGGAGAAGACCACCAGAAAAAACCACACATCAATCATACAATACTCTTTAGCTTAGTAGCTTTTATTTTTTATGTTTTTTCTTTCTCCTTTTCCTTAATTTCTCAATAAACTTTTTGCTCTTCTACTAATTATTTTCTCTCCTACCTACTCCACACTATTTCTTCTCTTCTTATTCCACATATTCATTTTTTCTCCGTATTCGTTCGATCGCTCTTGAGATGACCACTCCAAATCCGTTCCTAAATTCGTTTCGACGTTCTAGCATATTTTTCCTAGGACAACCTTTTTTATTTAATACAACCAATCTCTTGTATTTTTTTAAAATGTGCATGTTACGTCATATATGATATTAGGGTACAATCTCCTATACCGTATAGTAGGCTTTTCAAAGACGACTAGTATTATAATTAAAAGAGGATGTTTGCCATTGTTTACGAGTCGTCTTTTTCAAAGTCTACCATTTGGTCAACTAAATGTTTATTCCACGTAATAAAGCTTTACCTATACCATATAGTTGCCTTTTCAAGCCGGCAATTTTGCTCAAAACAACTCTAGCAAGCTTCGAAAGAACACTATTGAGATTAATAGACTAATAGTTACGTGCTTAATAAATTTATTCGTAAAGTGTGAACAATTTACTAATTTAATGTCATGAAATTTAAGTTGGAAATAAATATTATAATATTATATTTGAGAGGATTGATTAAGTTGACAAAGTTAACAACCAATCTATTATCTTAAGTATTTAGATTAGATAAAAAGATTTTGGGAAAATTACTCTCAAGTCCTTCAGGTTTGCTTAAATATACTAAAAAATCCTCCTATATGTAAAATACACGCCGACATCCCTCTTGTTTAATTTTATTATACTTTCGGGTCCCTAAATAAGTTATTTTCTTTTTTTGTCATTGAAATGACAAAAATACCCTTAAAACAAAAAAAAATAGTGACATCATCTCTTCTTCTCCGATGACCAAACCCCCAACCAGTTCATCTTCCTCCCATCATCGGAAAAAAGGCGTTGATCGCCTAGGGCACCGACGGCGGGGCCTAATCGTCGGTCGTCCCGCTCCCCGAAAGTCCCTCCTCGCCTCGCCAGGCTTCCTCCGTTGCGGAAAGCTTTTCGCTCTATGCATGAGAGAGAGAGAGAGAGAGAGAGGAGAAGACGAGGTCCTCTTTGGCATGTTCGATGACCTGAGAGAGGACTGATGTTGCTCGAAGTATCCTTGTCCTTCTTAGGATCGGGGGCGGGCGGTTCGAGGGGGGAGGAAGGGGGTGAGGGTTGGGAGGAAAGGAATCGATCATCGTCATCGGGAGGAGGAGGGGCGGTGGACCAGAGGGAGCTGCTGAGCCAATCAGGGACCTTCTTCTTCACCATAGCTCTAGAGAGAGAGAGAGAGAGAGAGAGAGAGATGTAAAAAAGGTGGAGACTTTAAGCAGAGGATGAGGAGGAGGAGTGGGTTAGGAGTTTGGGGGAGGAGGATGGGAGGAGAGTTTGCGTGTTGGTTTCCTCAGAAAGAAGAGGAAGAAGAAGAAGACAGATAGGGAGGGCGGAAGTTTTTGGGTGGAGAGAAGTGGAAGGTTGAAGAAGGGTATTTTTGTTTGATGATGTCAGCAATTTTTAATTTTTTGTTCTAAGGATATTTTGGTCATTTTATTGACAAAAATGAAAAAAAGAGCTGCTAACGTGCGCCAGGGATCCAAAAGTATAATAAAATCAAACACGAAGGATGTTAGCGTATATTTTACAAACAGGGAGAGCTTTTGAGTATATTTAAGCAAAACCAAGGTACTTGAGAGTAATTTTTCCAAAGATTTAAAAAAAAAGTTAAAAACCGGAGCCAACATAAAACCACGGGAAAAATCAGAGTTGCGGGCGGGGTTAATTCTGTGAATGTTACACAATTATTATATCAGAGCCAGGTCAATCAATCCGTCACTCTATAGTTGGTGGATTGGCTACATGGCCACCGAACCCACTAGTCTTGATTTGTTTAACCATGTCCCTTGGTTTTATTAGGCGAAGGTTACAAGTTGTAATTTTGTACGGACCAACCAGGTACCTCGAATCATGTACTGTTTTTTATAAGTCTCTGAATCATATACTAATAATTAATCCTCGTATCTTTAATGGTACATGTGGTGTACAACACCAAAAAATTTGCCTAACATTAAGCACCTTGTAACACACCTAGAGAATTATGCCTCAAACCATCGTTTAGTATTCAAAACTCCCTAGGAAGTAAAATTACCACCATATATTATATCCCTGTTGGAATACAAAAATTATATGCCGGGTTTCAGACGAAGATGGTTATTTCCGGGTTTGCGTGGAAAGGTCCGGACTCGTCGTTGTCTTTGAACGACCCATTGGACCGCTCAATGCACTCTGAGGTGGACGGTAGTATACCGCCCTTCAAGGCGGGCGGTAGTATACCGCCCTTCATGTCAAGAACATCAACAAGAACATCAACAAGAACGTCAACAAGAACGTCAAGTGCAAGCACGGGCGGGCGTGCAAGCACGGGCGGTAGTCTACCGCCCTTCATGTGCAAGCATGGGCGGTAGGATCCGCTTTGGAACATGAGCAGTAGGACCGGTTCGGCCTTTCTCTTGGTTGAAGGCGGAAGGAGAATTCCGCCTAGGGCCAGAGCGGAATGAGCCCGCTTGGAGGAGCTGGCGGTAAGGCCCGTTTTGGAGCCCGGGCGGTAGGCCTACGAGTTTCCGCTTTGAAGGCGGTAAGGCCCGCCTTTTACTTCGTGTTCGTGGGCGGAAGGTCCGATTTCGTTTAGGGGCCCGGATGGATTTGACGATCCCGCTTTGGGGGCCCGGGTAGAAAGTTCGTCTTGGTCCATATAGGCGGAAGGCTTGGGCCCGTTGTGGGTTTAAAGACGGTAAGCTGTTTAGGCGATGACAAGCTTAAAATGAGCTTTTGCGTAGAAGGTTCGAGAGGATCGGGTCGGCTCGGCTTATATTTTCCTAAGTAGAGCCGGGATTCCAATAAGACTTTGGAGCACAGTTGCTTGGGCGACACGACCGGCATATTCCTAATCGGAGACGAGATCTGTTCATATGAGGAAGACGGTTTATATTTTCCTATTCTAAGCCGGGTTAATTTGGAAACGAAATATTCACTCGGGACGGCGTTTCTTGCACGGGAAGGATGGAGCTAGGTCAAGACGTGCTATATAAAGGGAGCTCGGGCGAGAGAACGGACATCACCAACACAACAAACAACAACTATCTTTACTTTTTATCTTAGCTTAGCTCGTAGCCCGTAGTTCTTTTTTCTCCCTCTCCGTTAGGCCGGCCTTGGGACGACCATTCCGGATCCGTCTCAGGTAGTCTTGACGTTCTTGTACCCACTTTCTCCGCAACATATTTTTGGCACGCCCAGTGGGACTAAGGAGGGCATCTGAGAAGGCGGTCTAGCTTCGTTCGATCAAGATGACCAAGAACTATGCTGCTCAAGCCAATTCCAACCCCAAGGAGGCGACACCCTCTTCCCAGCAACTCGTTGGGAGGAGTTCATCCGACGCGGTTTCCAGCAAGGAGACGGCACCACCCATATCTTCTCAGCAAAATGCCGGGAAGAACTTTACCAACTCGGCTCGCAACAAGGAGCCGGCTCTCCCTGTTGTCTAGACGGGGATCGGGAGGGGCAATACCAACCCGGTTCCCTTCAAGGAATCGAATACTACCGACCCGGCTTTACTCATGAGGCTAGCCGACCAAATCACCTCAGTGGTTGAGAAGCTTGATATCATAGAGCAGAGGAACGAAAGACTACAACAGGACCTCGAACAGGTCATCAAGCGTTCGGAGGAGATCTCAGGGATGACCTGACAAACCGAGGAGTCCTACAAGCGGTTCTCTAATCAGATCTCCAGTCAGATCCAAGAAGTCCGTAAACACGCGGACGAATCAATCCAGAGAGCGGCTATGGAAAGCAACCAGCATATCGTGGACTACTTCACCCAGATCGTGAGGCCTGCTATAGTGAACGAAACTGCCAAGGCATTGGAGGCTCAAAGCAAGGGGAAGGGTGTCTCCGCACCGTTCGATCACTCCAAGGTTGGCACCATGTCGTCCGACAAAGCGCCGAAAACACCTTATGTGCTCAGCCGAAAGCCACTAGTAGGGACGCCCATGTACGTGCCATTCCAAGCATCCTCAAGCAAGGGGACCCAAGGGATGGATGATTCAGGAATGGGGTACACCCAACCACTCGGCGCTCAGGAGAGGTCATGCCCTCCCAGGGTTGAGGCTGATCAAGGTTCCTTCGAGAGGGGGAGCATCCGGACAAACGCCCTGTACGAGCCAATGATTCCAAACTTCGCCCCGATCACTATGACCCCTCGACCAAGGCAAACCGAGTTGGACGAGGAGGACGTCCACAACCCCGTCATTCGGCAGCTGATATATGATGGAAATCAAGCAAGGCCAGGCCAGCGACAACCTAGACCTGAAGAAGAGGAGCTGAACCAGCGACCACCTTTAGAGGGACGGCCGATACCTAACCTTAACCAAGAGGTCTACCAGAGGGAGGGATTGGCCGAGATGCTTAGGAACCTGGGGTTCGAACCAAGGAATACCCCGCGTCCAAGGTTCGTTAAGCCTTACCTGGCGGATGTTGATCGAGTCCACTACCTACAGGGATATCGAGTCCCGGAGTTCACCAAGTTTTTGGGCGAAGAGAGCCAGTCGATGGTAGAGCACGTTGCTCGCTTCGTCATTCAATGCGGAGAAACCTCGATCCATGGAGCATGGCTTCTACGCCAGTTCCCTATGACTCTGACCAAGACAGCCTTCGCTTGGTATATTAGCCTACCGCCGGGTTCGGTGCGAGATTGGCCTGACATGGAACAGAAGTTTCATGACCAATTCTACAGGGCAGAGCCGACCATAACCATATCATACTTCGCTCATATGCAACAGCTCGAAGGTGAATCTGTGGAAAAGTTCATAATTCACTTTCGGAAGGCGAATAACAGGTGCCCGACCAACTTATCAGAGTCTGACTTAGCAGCTTTGGCCATGCAAGGGCTTACCTTTCGCCTTCGGAAGAAGCTCACAGTTGGGAGGTTCCGAGACCTATCCGAGTTGGCGCAAAAGGCTGCCATGGCACAGCAGCTGATCTACGAAAAGGACAGAAGGACTTCTTCTTCAAAAGGTACCTATCATCGCTATGACCCTACACTTGAGATTGACCAATTTAGTGATGAATGGGGTCTCGAAGAAGGACAGACAATGGAGGAGATGGTGGCCGAGTTCAAGAAGGGCAAGCCATACAAGTGCGAAAGCTTGGTCCACAAAATGATGACGGTCCCCAACGAGTTCACCCGTCCTGGGAACTCGCCTCAACAGAGCAAGGGCTTCAACGAGGTCGGCCGAGAGTACTCGTTTGATGTCACAAAGGCCGATGAGATTTTTGATAATCTCCTCAAGAACGGCCAGATCGTGTTACCACCCGGACACAAGATACCCGAAGAGAAGGAGCTGAAGGGGATGAAGTACTGTAAGTGGCATGTGAGTAAGTCACACAATACGGCCAATTGTGTGGTGTTTCGCAACCAAGTGCAACAAGCAATCAAGGACGGGCGTTTGAGGTTCCCTAAAGAACAACCCTCGGCACCCTTCACCGTACCCATCAATATGGTGAGTATGGCAAGGGACCAGAATGAGGAGGAAGATCCCAAGCATGCCCGACGGTCACCCCTCAACGACCTAAGGGAGAAGCTCGGACATGGACACCAAGAACCTTCCCGAGACCTGAGAGAGATACTCGGAGTACATGGATGCCGAGAACCTTCTCGTGATCTGAGGGAGAAACTCGGGGGGCATGAACGTCAACCTGCCCGAGACCTGAGAGAGAAACTCGGGGGGCATGGGCGCCAAGAACCTTCTCGAGATCTGAGGGATAGACTCGGGAGAAATGAACGACGAGAATACCACCGGGACCAGAGGGATGGACCCGGGAAACACGGACAGCAAGGATCGCCTAATCACGAAAGGCGAGAGCAGCCGAGTGAGTCCACGAGACAACTTAGGGCACAACAACTGCTGCAGGAGCTCAAGGAGACACTCGAAGGGAAAGAACTTCCAAGAGGCCCGGAGGAGAGTCCCGAGAGGCGAGAACATCCAAGAGACGTAAAAGAAAGACTCGGGGGGCAAGGTGGACAGCTTCGTCACCCTCACATCAAAATAGATCTTCGAGATAGCACTGAGCGTCAGGGAGGTGTATTCCACCGGTTAGGAGAGAAGAGGCATGCACCGAGACCACTTACACCTGAACCCCTTACTCATACTCAAAGGCGTCGCCTGGAAAGGAGGATTCAGGTCGAGAAGCAAGTTACTCGAGATCTGAAAAAAATGTTAGCCGAACGCAAGGCTCGACTCAAAGAGCAAGAAGCTCTCCTAGCCCTTCCCGAAGTTCCACCCCGTGCGGCTTCCAGACAAAGCCGGTCCATAGGGATCGACGCCCCAAGTCCCGACAAAGGAAAAGCACCGATGAGAGAGGTCGATGGCAAGGACCAGATGCCCATGAAAGACTTTGGTGATGAAACGAAGTTATCAACTTAAAGGTCCGACAAGGGGAAAGCTCTAATGAAGGAATTTAGTGGATCGAGGATGTCGGTAACACTCATCAAGGCAAAGAGGCACATCGACTTCGGGGGAGAATGAGAGCTGAATAAGGTATGGGTACCGAAGATGGAATGTAAGGTCCGCCCCAAAGATAACTCCCCACAAAAAGGCCGAACCACTCCACACGAGGAAGTTATGGTCGATCTAGATGCGGGGGTGTCAAGGTTTAGATCCTTCGAGAAGTTGAGTCTCAACGACATCTCGAGTCGGAATGAGGGGTCAGGTCGGGATGATAGCACTAGCGAGGACAAGGAGGTTAGCAACCCTCTCAAAGAGAAAAAGGCCGTACACCCAGCCTGCGTTATGATCAAGAATTATGAGAAGTTGAGACTACACGGTCTCCCCCACCATCACGAAGAAGAGTTACTAGATTTAGATGAACTTATTGGGGATGGTGATGGTCTCATGCTGGACGGTAAGGACGATGAACCACCCACCAAGTCCTAGTAACGAGAGAGAGTACCTGGCATGGCAGATGAGGCATTTTGTTCGTGAAGATGAGATGGGCGAGAAGGTAGAGCTGGAGGATAGCGCGAATGAGGATGACCTTGATGAAAATAACCAAGACTTACAAGTCAATATGGTCTTCACCCTCCCGGCCATGTTCAGACCAAAGGAAAATCAGCCCAGTTACCTAGAAGGGGATGTGATTGAAGGAGATCTCGGAAAGTACGAGATCGGAGAAAAGTCTATGGCGGTGCCCATAATTGAGGACTTCAGCAATAGCATCACTATTGCAAAACCCACCACCAACATGTGTAGGCACCTCAAGCCGTTGTACATCATGGCTCATATCTTCGGGAAGCCGGTTGGAAGGATTCTGGTGGATAATGGGGCTACCGTCAATATCATTCCCCAGTCATTACTCCGGAGGCTGAACAAGGAGAAGGAGCGTTTGATTCTGACTGACATGGTCATGATGGACTTCACGGGAAAGGGTACACGTCCACTCGGAATGCTCGCAGCCGAAGTTAGTGTCAGTTCTGTGAGCAGGGAGGTCGCATTCTTTGTCATAGATGTGAAGACTTCCTATAACTGCTTGTTGGGGCGAGATTGGATTCACTCGGCTCAAGTCATCCCGTCGTCCCTTCATCAGTTCCTCATCCAATGGAAGCCGGACGGCAAGGTAGAGTTGGTGGCTGCCGACACCAATCCCTTCGCGTTGAATACCAATAATGTGGAAGCGGCCTTTTATGATGGCTCTGTGATACCAACATCAATGGCATGGAGCAACGAAGATGGCCATATTGCCGGGATCGCATGCTCGGTCGAAAGGGAGGTCCCTTCTACCCAACGACCAGTTACAGCTGCACTCGGGGGGCAACCGCTTAGGCTTGCCTTTCGGGAGTAATCCAACTGTTGAGGAGATGGCAAGACAGATGGAGGTCTACGCCTTGTCACAATATGAAGCGGCCGAGTACGTCTTCGAGGATGATGGCCAAGACCCACTGGAGCTATTAAGGATGAGCGATCTTCACCCGGCACCAAGCAAGCTCGATGATGCCAAGGCAGAGGTGAAGGATCCCCTAAAGGAAATAATTCTCCAATCAGAAAAAGGAGGCCGGCCTGTGTTCATCAGTGAGCGGCTTCCTGAAGACTTTGAGAAGGACCTGGTCGAGCTACTGACGGAGTACCAAGACTATTTTGCTTGGGATTATGACGAGATGCCAGGCCTGGATAGATCCCTCATAGAACATCGACTCCCTATAAGGCCGGGTTTTCGGCCTTATCAGCAACCGATGAGGAGGATGATGCCAGAAGTAGTAGAGAAAGTCAAGCCAGAGATAGATAGACTCTTAGAAGCCGGCTTCATACGAAAAGCCGATTATGTGGAGTGGCTATCCAATATTGTACCCATTGTCAAGAAGAATGGAAAAATTCGGGTTTGCATTGACTTTAGAGATTTAAACTCTGCTACTCCAAAAGATGAATATCAAATGCCCATCGCCGATATGTTGGTTGACGCGGCAGCCGGGCATGAAGTACTGAGCTTCATGGACGGTCATTCGGGTTACAATCAAATTTATCTTGCTAAGGAGGACGTTCATAAGACGGTGTTCAGATGTCCAGGGTCTATCGGGATTTTTGAATGGGTAGTTATGCCTTTTGGACTCAAGAACGCCAGAGCTACAAACCAAAAGGGGATGCACCTGATCTTTCCGGATTTCATCGGCAAATTTATGGAAGTATACATTAACGATGTGGTGGTCAAGTCCCATGATCACGCCCAACACTTAAAGCACTTACGGGCTTCGTTTGAGAGGATGCAGGAACACCAGCTCAAGATGAACCCGTTAAAGTGTGCGTTCGGGGTGTCCGCAGGGAACTTCTTGGGATTTCTTGTCCATAAGCGAGGCATCGAGATCGATGAAAATAAGATCAAGGCGATTCAACAAGCCCAACCTCCTCGAAACAAGAAGGAGTTGCAACGTTTCCTCGGCCAGGTAAATTTCTTGCGTCCGTTCATATCTAACACGGGGGGCCGGACACGGTCATTTTCCAACTTGCTCAAGTTAAAGGGAGGCGAATTCCAATGGGAAGACAAGCACCAGCAAGCCTTCGACGAGCTCAAAGAGTATTTATCCTCACCCCCCGTAGTCACTCCACCGACCCCGAACAGACCATTGTTGCTGTACATATCGACCGCTCGAGATTCAATCGGGTGTCTACTTGCTCAGGAGAATAACGACGGGAAGGAGCAAGCTGTCTACTACTTGAGCCGATCTCTTTTAGGAACGGAAACACGATATTCATCCATTGAAAAGTTATGCCTTTGTCTCTTCTTTGCTTGTAGGAAGTTGAGGTACTACCTCTTACCCACGGAGGTGAAGGTAGTAGCCCAGACCGACGTCATCAAGCACTTACTCGCTGGACCCATCATGAGAGGAAGACTTGGCAAGTGGGCATTAGCCTTAGTAGAATTCAACTTAACGTTCGTGCCTCAGCGAGCGGTGAAGGGACAAGCGTTGGCTGACTTCTTGGCCGACCACCCATGTGTTGACATATCCGCTGGTACTTTGGTGGACTTCGGGTTAGTGGCAAAGAAACCATGGATGCTCTGGTTTGACGGCTCTTGTACCAATAAATGTGCCAGGGCTGGGATCGTGATCAAGTCTCCGGCTGGTATCAAAACAAAGGCATCCTTCCTACTTAATTTTCCTTGCATCAACAATCGAGCCGAGTACGAGGCTTTGATGCTGGGGTTATATATTTTGAAGGACCTGGGGGCGGAAACCGTCCGGGTGCTTGGTGATTTAATGTTGGTGATCAAACAAGTGGCGGGCGAATTTAAGTGCGAGCGAGAAGGCTTCTAGGCCTATTGTGACGCAGCCCGGTCGTTACTACGGAGTTTCGAAGATGCGATCATTGGATTCGTGGATCGCACCAAGAACATGGAGGCCAACAAGTTAGCACAGACTGGGTCCGGTTTCCGTGCATTCACCAAATTCAACTCCATACCGGTGAAGGTCAGGTCGACCTCGGCATTAGAGGAGCCTAACCCGACGATCGAGATTGCTTTGTTACAACTCGACCGAGACTGGCGACAGGAATACATTGACTACCTCAAGGACCCAAGCTCTTCCTCCGACAAGGCTTTGAAGATAAGGGCTCTTCGTTTTGAGCTCATCAATGACACCCTCTATCGATGGACCATCGACGGGTTACTTCTGGTTTGCCCAAGTCCACAAGAAGCTATGCTAGCCATGACAGAGGTCCATGAAGGCATATGTGGAGCACACCAATCAGGCATCAAGATGAGATGGTTGATGCATCGTCACGGCTACTTTTGGCCGGGTATGGCAAATGACTGCATCAATTATGCGAAAGGTTGTCAAGAATGCCAAAGACATGGATAAGTTCAACACTCGCCGGCTGACACTTTTCATCCCGTAGTAAAGCCTTGGCCGGGCAGTTGATTTTATCGGGAAGATCCATCTCGCTTCTACCAAGGGTCACGCCTTCATCATAGTAGCCACTGACTATTTTACAAAGTGGGTGGAGGCAGTCCCAATGAAGGTTGTGAATCAAGAGATGGTGATCCAGTTCTTTAAAGAACACATCATCCATAGGTTCGGGTTACCGGAAATGATCACGACCGACCAAGCTACTATGTTCACCGGAGATGAGATCCAAAAGTTTGCTAGAGACATGGGCTTCCGAATCACCCACTCGATACCTTATTATGCTCAAGGCAACGGTCAAGCGGAAGCTACCAATAAGGTATTGAAAGCATGCGTAGAGAAGATGGTGAGAGAGCGACCCAGAATGTGGCATCTTGCTCTATCAGAGGCGTTGTGGGCATTCCGCACTACAAAGAAGGGTGCCACTGGAATAACACCGTTTGCTCTTACTTATGGACACGATGCTATGATACCATTTGAAATGACGGTCCGATCCTTGAGGAGGGCCGAGCAGGCAAACCTCTCCCGACTTGATTATGACTCGGCCATGTTGGCTGAACTTGAAGATCTTCCAGAAGAAAGGCTGAGGGCATTGGACGCGATCGTCCAGCAAAAGAAGATTGTAGAGAAAGCCTACAACAAGCGGGTCCGAGAAAAGCATTTCGAGAGGGGGGATCTGGTGTGGAAGGTTATTCTCCCACTGGGGCGCAAAGACCCCGAGCTTGGTAAGTGGTCGCCAAACTGGGAAGGACCGTTCGAGGTGCACGATGTGCTATGGAATGGGTCCAATCGACTTGCTGACGTCAACGGTGAAGTTCATGATCGTCCGATAAATGGACTTTACCTGAAGAGGTACCGGCCTAGCATGTGGGAGGGGGTGGATGATCGTCTATTTGAAGATTACGCACGAACTTATAATCGAGAGATGTAACCTAGCCGGTGATGGATTTGTAGTAGAATCATACTTAGTCGGTATAGACTATGACGATAGTCTTTTCAGTTTTTGATGGAACCGGTCATACGTGTAGCTTGACAATGTATCTAGTTGGCTAATAGTCAATGTAAAAGGTCAACCAAGGTCAGGTTACTTCATCAGCCTCTTCAAGGGCCATCAAAATCATGTGTCGTGCTCAAGTCTAGCATACGGTCTCGATAAGACCGAGCGTACATACATCAAAGTTGGGTAAATAATAAATACGACAGTCCAAAAGATCCCTAACACAAAAAGCTAGTCAAGCCAGCGGGATCAGAGAGCTTTAGGAAGTCGAGCTCATGCTCGTCGGTCATCCTCCGGCGGGGCGGCACCGACATCGGATTCAGAAAGGTAGGAGATCGTCTCGTCTACTAGTTCTCGGGCGGCATCGATAAAACTTCGGTCATTAGCATAGGCATTTTTCTCATGCCCTAATAGCGCGTCGGCAAGTTCGGACTCGTCTTTGGCGCTTTTGAAGATGGTCATCCCGTATTCCATGTTGGCTTGATGGCAGGCTATTCTCTTCTCTTTCACACGGGCAAGTTCGTCTCGTGATTTCTGGTGCTCGGAATAGGCTTGGATCAAGCTCTCCTGAAGGCGAGCGATCTCAGCTCGAATTCGATTTGTCATCTCAGCATGGGTGGCGGCCGTTTGCGCGGCTTCAAGTTCTTCAGCCTTAACCAGCTTGAACTCGGCGACCCTTGATGCCATTTTGTTCTGAGTCTCCGTGAAGGTTTTAATGTGGGTTTCTGCGTTTTGCTCCATACAATGAATGGAGTCGACGTACCTTTGGCCCCTTTGATACCTGAAGGAAACAAGTGTTAGAAGTGGACAAGGTTCAGTTAAGGCGGTTAGAGAAGAACGAGTACGAGGGAGTTTACCAATGGATCGTATGTGCAAAGTCGGCATGTAGCTTACGGATGGGAGCAAGCTGAGTCCCGGTGGATGGCCCATGGTTCCTCAAGTACTCAAGAGCGTCATATGCATAGGCTGGAGGCTTTGGGAGCATAGTGCTTATTGTCTGGTTTTTGAGGTCGCGAAGGTAACAGATCAAGTTGGCTTTTCGCTTGTCCTTTCTAGTGTCAGCATGAGCGAGTATCGGGACTTCAGGCACCAAAGCGGGGATGACCGGAGGATCGGTCAACTCGTCTATAGTGAATTGAATGCTCTCGTAGAAAGCCTAGCATGAAGTGTCGTATATGGCCTAAGGAGCGATGAATTGTATGGAAAAACAAAGTTGAAAAAAAAATGCTTACGAGTTCGGAGGCGTCGATCAGAGATGTAGGCAGAGGTGGAACAACGGTAGGTGTTGGAGGTCCAGCCGCAGAAAGCGGTGCGACGGTTAAAGGCATCGGAGGATGTACGACATCCGAGGTGGTCTGATGATGCGTAATGGTCATAGATGTAGAGGCGTGCACGGTCTCACCTGTGGGATAAGGATCATCCCGCGGAGCGGGACATATCAGGCCCGGCGCCTGCTCGATCTCGGTCATCTCGGTGTAAGTGGTGCTGCCGGTTGAAGGACGTGCTGCTGGAGGCGAAGGAGTATAACCAGGTGAGTAAACAGGATCGAGCATTACTTGGAACTCGGCTTCATCGTCTAAGGGTGCGGAATCCATAATGCTAGTAGGGCGACCCTGACGCGGAGGATTTCTTCTGAGCCTTAAAGAAGAGATGGCACGGGTGGACTCAGGGCCCGTAGTAGGGTCGATTCGTGCTGGAGATGCCTCAGGTGACGAATCCTGAAATGAAGGGTATCCCACAAGTCTGGCCGGAGGAGAGGAAGCTCGAAGGACGTCACCTATTTAACAAGAAAAGAATGTTTGAGATTGCCAAGTAAGGAACGTGGCGGTTGTAAGAGTCAGGAGACTTACCATCTTTTGGTAGGCCGGAGTCGTCGGCTTTGGAAGGATATGTCAAAGCACCCGCCCGGTCGCTTCCGGCTGAATGATCGACCTTTTGCTTCTTCTTCGGAGGGGTTTTTCCCGACTTCGAGATGGGGCCTGCCGTGGGGGATGTTGCTTTAACGAGAGTAAAGGTCTCGGCTAGCTGCTTGTCGTTAGCCTCCCAACACGTGAGTGTAGCCCACCAAGTCGCAAAGGCGGGAGTACGACCGGGAGAGAAGTTAAAGTCGCTTATCATACTTCGCTGTAAAAGGTAGTTGCTGACCTCGAGAAAGAGCTCCACCTTCTCCCACTAATATGAACCTCGGTCGGCTCGTTGTCCATGGAAAAGGTAGGTGGTCGGGAATGGTACTCATTGGACAAGGCCGAGTTGCTCAGCGTCGAAGTGAGGATTATATGGTTCTACAACCATTCTTCCGGTAGAGCCTCCACTAATAAGATCTCGGGCTGTGAGTATATTCTTCCAGGCATCAGCACTTTGGGTCACGTCAGAAAACTCGAGGAAGCTAGGACGACATGCTTCGTGAAGAAGTGGGGAAGTTTGGTTGCCGCCGTGGTCCTTGTTGAAGACCCGAAAGTAGGGACGAAGATCTTTTGTGGGTTTCCTTACCCGAGCCCGAAGAAGGTGGTGGCTATAGCTGGATAATGACCCATCGTATGTTGGTAGCGAGGGCGTCAGTTCGGGGAAGTAAGCCAAGCACCACATGGCAGCTATCCATAAGGGACCGTTGGCGGTAAAGGTCTTCTTCAATCGGTAGGCGTTCACGTATACTGCCATCTGATCATAGAGGTGGGAGAGGACGAATTGTCCCATCGCCATCTTCCGTCCTTCAGGGAGTGCAGCGGCTAAGTTGAAGAATTCATTCGATACACGTTTGGAGGACGGGCAGGTGATGTAACGAGCAATCCAAAGAAGAAGGAAGGCCGTATGTTCGTCCTTACGGTGAAACTCATCGCCAGGCATATAGTCAGGATCACTCTCTCCAGGAATAGTACCGGGATTGAGTTCTTTTCGAGGGTCTTTATCGTCTAGTCGGTAAGCATCGACATAGGCGGGAAAGCCATTCGCTGTTGGCCTCTTGGCATCGTGCCGGATCCGGGCATTTGTATCGGTCACTGGGGTGGATGGAAGGATTGGTTCACCATCGGGGTGAAGACCGAAGAGGGCGGCCATGTCGTATAGTGTGATGGTCTTCATTCCTGCAAGATTAAGTAAGACGGGTGAAAAGCTTGATGTAGACGGTAAAGGAATCGTCTATATTGAGCATAGCTTACCGGAACGGAAAAGAAACACGTTGGCACTTGGACACCAATAGAGAAGCAAGGTGCCGAGTAGTGGACGATATGGCTCGAGTTTGTGAGTACAAAGGGACAAGAGTGAGGCGATGCCGGTTTGGTCCCATAGTGGATGATGGAATTTTTTAAGACGGCATGCCAAGTCTCAAATTCTTCGAACGGTGTAGGCCATCCACGGTATCCTCTACTATTGCTCCAAAAGTGTAAATTGATGGGAACACCTTGAAAGAGAGGCACGTCACGGTAGTAGACCGGAAGGGTGGTTCCAAAGGACTCAACGTTAGTGACCATGGGTCCAAGTACCCGGTTCTCTTTGTCTTTGGAAATGTCATCGACCGGGTAGCTTTCTCCAAGTGTCGATGTGATGAGTATGTCGGCGGAGAGTTGCTCTTCTTTTGCTACGTCGGGAGGTATCGGCATGATCGTCCTATCATCACAAAATAAGCAAAGGTGAGCAAATGGCGGTATCACACAAGAGCAATATGACGGTTTGTTCATCCACCCGACCGTTCTAGGCGGATCAAACGTCCCGCCTTGGTCCTCCAACTACCCGGATGGTATATGCTTACCGCTTTGGGCCAAGCACGGAGATGATGGACGAGCCCGAGTCCGAGTCCGCTTAGGTGGAACAAGTCGAGCTCATTTCGGGCACAAGCGGTAGGTGATGGACCGATGGTGATGGCGGAAAGGTAAAGCTTGCATAATACATTCTCCTAAGTTAAGAGCCAAGGCAAAAAGTGCTAAAATGTTGGGTTTGGCATTTTCACAAACACTTGGTGTGCAAGAGTTTAGGCTTGGGAACATACCTTGAAGGAGAAGTGGAGTTGAGCCAAAAAGATGTCAAGAAGATGTAAGCTCCCGAAAAATGGAAAGCAACTCCAATCCCAAGTAAGGGTCTTACTACGACGTATAAAAGTTTGACCAAAGTGAGCTACTTTCGTGTATTTCCTTTACAAACATAATGAAGGAAGAAAAGAAGACTTACTTTGAAGATGAGGAAGAAGATTAAGCACAACTTAGCAACTTTGGAGATAAGGAGGAGGGATTAAAGTCTTAACTAAAGTTGTTAAGAGAAGGGGATGGAGGCCAAGATTTGTTTTCCATTAAGGAGTTTGAAAGAGAGGATGATGAAAGTGTGTAAAGAAGGAGAGGCTTGGTCAAAAGTGCTTGGGGTCCTTTATTACTAGGTCAAAGGTGGGAGCTTGAAATTCAAAGGACTCAAGTTTGACCAAAACTTGAAAATTTGGAGGAAAACACATCAACACTTCTCGATTGATTATCTCGAAGTATTGATGTGCGGGGGGCATTGTTGGAATACAAAAATTATATGCCAGATTTCAGACGAAGATGGTTGTTTTCGGGTTTGCGTGGAAAGGTCCGGACTCGTCGTTGTCTTTGAACGACCCATTGGACCGCTCAATGCACTCTGAGGTGGACGGTAGTATACCGCCCTTCAAGGCGGGCGGTAGTATACCGCCCTTCATGTGCAAGCACGGGCGGTAGTATACCGCCCTTCATGTCAAGAACATCAACAAGAACATCAACAAGAACGTCAACAAGAACGTCAAGTGCAAGCACGGGCAGGCAGTAGTATACCGCCCTTCATGTGCAAGCACGGGCGGTAGTCTACCGCCCTTCATGTGCAAGCATGGGCGGTAGGATCCGCTTTGGAACATGAGCAGTAGGACCGGTTCGGCCTTTCTCTTGGTTGAAGGCGGAAGGAGAATTCTGCCTAGGGCCTGAGCAGAATGAGCCCGCTTGGAGGAGCTGGCGGTAAGGCCCGTTTTGGAGCCCGGGCGGTAGGCCTACGAGTTTCCGCTTTGAAGGCAGTAAGGCCCGCCTTTTACTTCGTGTTCGCGGGCGGAAGGTCCGATTCTGTTTAGGGGCCCGGATGGATTTGACGATCCCGCTTTGGGGGCCCGGATAGAAAGTTCGTCTTGGTCCATGTAGGCGGAAGGCTTGGGCCCGTTGTGGGTTTAAAGACGGTAAGCTGTTTAGGCGATGACAAGATTAAAATGAGCTTTTGCGTAGAAGGTTCGAGAGGATCGGGTCGGCTCGGCTTATATTTTCCTAAGTAGAGCCGGGATTCCAATAAGACTTTGGAGCACAGTTGCTTGGGCGACACGACCGGCATATTCCTAATCGGAGACGAGATCTGTTCATATGAGAAAGACGGTTTATATTTTCCTATTCTAAGCCGGGTTAATTTGGAAACGAAATATTCACTCGGGACGGCGTTTCTTGCACGGGAAGGATGGAGCTAGGTCAAGACGTGCTATATAAAGGGAGCTCGGGCGAGAGAACGGACATCACCAACACAACAAACAACAACTATCTTTACTTTTTATCTTAGCTTAGCTCGTAGCCCGTAGTTCTTTTTTCTCCCTCTCCGTTAGGCCGGCCTTGGGACGACCACTCCGGATCCGTCTCGGGTAGTCTTGACGTTCTTGTACTCACTTTCTCCGCAACAATCCCAATAGCTGTAGTTTTGATAGTATAAAATAGGTGAGACATATCTCCATTCTAATAAGCAATTAAATCATGCAAGGAAGACCCAACCTTCTTGTACAAGATTCCTGATGCATCGTCCAAAAGCTGATCATTTTGCTCGAGAAAATTCGTTTTACCACTTAATTCGGATAATGCAAAGTCTCTGAGCCTAACGCCAATTAAACCTAAACAATTAGATAACATGTGGTAAAATTGTAAATTTTTTGAATCAATTAAACTTAATTAAAAGTCACAAAATAGAACCGATAAAAAATTAATTATACTATTAACTTTATGAAATCCGTCATAATTCGAGAAAATAAATATTTGACATATGGTCGTTCAATTATTCGATACAGTACTTAAGAAGTTCATACCATAACAAAAAATATTAAACTAGATTTTCCTCGAAGATTCCCACCCTCAGTGGGCTCACCAAATATTCTTTAGGGAAAACTACAAAAATAATACTTGTAGTTTTTCAAATTTTGAGATATGATCATGAGCTATGTAAACGATTAGAAAAGTCCTGAGGTTGCATTTTTTTTTTCGCAAGAAGCTCGGGAGCCAAATCGTGGTCCAAACTGAGAAACGACGTCGTTTTTTGGCTGGTTTGGCCCGCCACATAAGATAAATTTGTCAAGTTAGTAAGCTGACTTGGCCCGAAAAAATATCTATTTCGATCACTAATTCTTTATTTTTTCAAAAACTCCTCATTTAATCCCAACCTAAACCAACCCAACCCAATCCATCTCCTCCAACCCACGACCCAACCAAATCTTCAAACCCATTAATTAAAAAAAACCAAAATCCTAGTAAGACCTTCAAACCTTTAACCCACCATGAATTTTAGGATCTCTATGAACTAACAAATCTGTCTGCAACCTTTGCCGCTTCTCTGAACTCGTCGATCTTCCCCCTAAGAAGCTCCCCTATGTCGGTGAACAAGCCAAGCCGGCTACGAAGGCGGCCGGGAAGAAGACGGCAGGGAAGGCAGCAGCCAAGGACCCCAACAAACCCAAGAGGCCTGCCAGCAACTACTTCGTCCTTCTCCTTGTCCCATTGGGTTGAATGTTAATTAATGGTTCTTGGGTTTGAGATTAATTTTGTTTGACTTGTTTAAGAAGTGGAAGAGCGAAATGTAGTAGTGCTAGTGATTAGTCTTCCCTTTTGAGAATAATGGACGAGAGGGAAAGGGAAGAAAGAAAATTGGATTGTATTTTAGACGGTGGGTGGTGGTGGTGGATGGGTGTGGGTTGAAGATCTGAAGGTTTATTAGGATTTTGGTTTATTTTAAATGGATTTGAAGGTTTCAAGATGGGTTGGGTTGGGTTGTGGTTGAAGGAGATGGTATGGGTTGGGTTAGGATTAAAGGAGGGAGTTTTTGAAAAATATAAAGAATTAGTGATTGAAATGAATAATTTATTTCGGGTCACGTCAGCTTACCAACCGGATAAATTTATCCGATGTGGCGTGCCAAATCAGCCAAGAAACATCACTGTTTCCACGTTCGGAGCATGATTTGGCTTCCGAGTCTCTTGCGCAAAAAAAAAAAAGCAACTTCAAAACTTTTCTGATCATTTACAGAGTTCAGGATCATATCTCAAAATTTATAAAATTACAAGTAAATTTTTGTACTTTTCCCTATTCTTTATAACGCCGTAAAAGTCCCCGTTAAAAAGCAAGTGGCACCGATGCCATTTCCTAGAAAACCCGAGGGCATTCCAGTCAAATCCCAATCTCCGCTTCTTTACCCATAACCACGTCACCAACTCCCGCAACCCAACGTCACCGCGTGTGAACCCACCCGCCACAAGCGAGGTCGGCGGGACCACGTAATTCCCAAAACACCCCTAAAAGTCAACGTCGCAACTTTCCACCACAACAGCAACCACAACAGCAATCGAAGCAGGTACAGGAAGTGGAAAGAGGAGGGGGGGGGGGGGGGGGGGTGGGGGGGGGTTACGCATACGTGTCATCCAGAAGACCTCCACGTGTCCAGAAAGGTCCGGTTGCGTGCGGTATTCATCCGAAGCCGTCTGGTCCCCGGAACCCCAACTGCCCTTACGTGTCATCCAATGAAACCCACTTCAAAGAATCCGAGAATCTCACATTAAAAATTGTAAATTTTTTGGTCTCGTTTGTAAAACTTAGAAAATTATATATCTGATATTTTGAAATTTTAAATTAGATATTAAAAATTTCTTCTAAAAAAAATTCCTCCTACAAAACATAATACAAAGTCAATTACTTAAATGCAACATGTGGCTCGTTGGGTTAGTACTCAGTACGACCCCTATGAAAATACGAGACTCGAGAGACACGTAGACTTAAAAAGTTGACTTGATAGCCACCGGTTACCCCGGTGCCCGTCTTCACGAAACTTGTATGTATTATTAGTTTGGTCATTAAGAAGCAAGTAACCGCCCTATAAGTACAAGTTCCAAACCTCCTGTCCTAAAGTTTGATCACTTCAACGCTTAGAGAGAGAGAGAGCAAAGACAAGAGAGAGGAAAAGGTAGCAACTTGAGAGGAAGGAATTGGGGTTTTTTTGTTTTGTTTAAGGGATTGTTTGGTTGATGAGAAGATGGTAGCCGAAGTAGCAGAAGTGGTGGTGGTGAAGCAAGCTACTCCTCCGGTACTGGACGTCCAGTTCTTTGGGAAGCCCCAAAACGAGGTCGTTGAAGATGTAATAGCGGTGTCTGTCTCCTCCACTTCCTCCTCCTCCTCCCCCAGGAGGTTGAGCCAAGTTCGTGTGTTGGATGATCCTGCCTCTGCCTCCAAACCCGTAAGTTGTTGGTTTTTTCTGTTGATGTGCTTCTTGGGTTTGGTTACTTTTGGGTTGTCTGTCGGATGGATTGTTTTGATTAAAGACCAAGTCTTTGTAGGTCTTTTTCTTGATTTAGGGTTATCTTTGGGGGTGGGGGGAACTTGGTATTATCTATGGTTGGATTATGAGCCGGTCCGAGTGTGGTTGGTGCTACTTGGCTCTGGTGCATGCAATTTGTAAGGGTTTTGTTTCGGAGATTGAAGTTATTGTGACCAAATTTGCAGGAGGTGAAACCAAAGGAGAATGTTTCTGGCGTGGTGTCTCCTGTTGTTGTGGAGTTTGTGCCCCGAATCCAATCCGGTAGCTTCGCTGATATTGGGCCTCGGAGGTACATGGAAGACGAGCATGTACGGATAGACGATTTGTCCTCCCATTTGGGCTCGCTGTTGAAGTTACCCGTGCCTAGCGCCTTCTACGGGGTAACTTTTGCATCATTTCTGGCGTCTGTTTCCGGCCTTTTAGCTCTAATGATGTTTTGTTGATGACGGGAGTGTCTCTGCTTTCAGGTGTTTGATGGTCACGGTGGACCAGAAGCAGCAGCCTATGTTAGGAAAAATGCCATGAGGCTCTTCTTCGAAGACTCGAACTTTCCCCAAACTTCACAGGTTAATGGTGAGTTCTTGGAGGAGGTTGAAAATTCGCTCCGGAAAGCATTTCTTCTGGCTGACCTAGCTCTGGCAGATGACTCCAGTGTGAGCAGTTCTTCAGGGACGACAGCACTTGCCGCATTTGTGTTCGAAAGGTAAGCGACGGCTGTCATATATTTGCCTGTTAATGCCTGTTTTGGTTAGCTAAAATATATGTTATTAACTTAGTGGCAAACGGTAGAACTTATACCCTGACTCTCACTCAGTAGGCGTTCTCAGTTGACTGCAATATATTATGTACTTTTTACTTTAATGTATACTCATAGATGATGGAAGATTGCGCAGACATTAAGTTCTTATATCCGTTGTCTCCAGAGATGCTGATATAGGTTTTTCTGATTCAGGGTCTTAATGGTGGCAAATGCTGGCGATTGTCGAGCAGTTCTAAGCCGCAAAGGAGAGGCAGTAGATATGTCGCAAGACCACAGACCTATTTATCCATCAGAAAGACGCAGGGTTGAAGAACTAGGTGGATTCATTGATGATGGATATTTAAATGGTGTTTTATCAGTTTCCAGAGCACTAGGGGACTGGGATATGAAATTCCCCCGAGGTTCCCCATCACCTCTTATCGCAGAGCCAGAGTTCCGTCGGATAGTATTAACAGAGGATGATGAGTTTTTGATAATTGGTTGTGATGGTGTCTGGGATGTTATGACCAGTCAGCATGCTGTGAACCTCGTTCGTCGTGGACTGCGGAGGCACGGAGACCCAAACCAGTGTGCAAGGGACATAGTCATGGAGGCACTCCGACGCAATACATTCGACAATCTTACAGTAGTTATCGTCTGCTTCTCCTTGCTCGACCATCAGGAGACTTCACCACGTAGGCAGCGGAGGCAGAGGTGTTGTAGCCTCTCGGCGGAGGCATTGTGCAGCTTAAGGAACTTGCTGGACAGCAGCTCGAACCGCTGAAACTGGTAACCATGTCCACTCATTTAATAGGCCATTGTTTCCGGCTTCTTCAGCATGTAAAACCAGTGAAAAAGCAGCATTCAGTTTTGTAGTTGCTGATTTTTTCAAGCAGCAAGGTGGTGGTGGATTGTAACAGTGAAACATGCAGGTTCGGCGGGGAGTCGAGGGAAGTAGAGATATAATGTGATTGTTGTACAGCTTTCGGTTGTGGATTGTAACAGTGAAACATGCAGGTTCGGCCTGTGTTGGAGTAAATGTGTACCGCAATGGGATTCAAGTAAATGCCTTGTTTTGTCCATATTGTATGCTCTTTATGCTCCCGGCTTTGTTTCCAAACGCGAGGAGTTGCGGCGCTATCGCAACTAGGAACTATGGTGCGATCACACCAGCGTTAATGCACCGAATTCTATCAGAATTCCCGGTCGCAAGCTTTGAAAAAGCAAACAGCTTGCCTAGGGATCAAGTAAGGCAATTGAACCAGTCTGCAGAGTTTTTGTCACCGTGATCTTGTAGTTTGAATCATGGGATTGAGGGATCACCAACGAAAAAGAGACTTTTACTCATAATTCATATACAATCCAGTCAAAAATGACTAGCCAAAGATTTCATGGGACATTCAAATGTCTCAGTATCTCTCAGATCAAGTTTCAAACCAAAGAATGAAAATAGTACAGTTACTTACCTGTAGAGTCGTGATCGTTAGTAGCTTTTTGCGAATACTGCAAATCTTTCCAAGCCACGGGTGAGTAGGTCCTCAATTAATGGCTTCATTGCCTGAAAAATTAGCAGCAAAGTTGCCGATTGTCCATGCAAACTATTTTCAGAAGATTAATTTATGATCCGATCGCCTTCGGTCTAATCAGACATAGCTCTCTCTTCCTTTCGGAGAACGAAAGAACAAAAATTGCAGAGTAAGAATACTTACTGCAGCAACTGGGACCATTATCGGAGGAACCTCGTACGAGACAGTAAGCTGAAAGGAATCGAACATATTATTTGATATCGCGGCAAAGGAAGATGAGTATTCAAGGTAATGAGTGAAAACAGAGACCTCAATGAACAAGATTCTCTATCAAAATAGTTGTTACAAAGAGTGAAGCTCACTTCTAATAGACACGATGTTGGACCTTTCGGAAAGAATCGGACAGTGCCTCTGCGACGTAAGACATCAGTTTGTTAGCATTCTTGCTTGAGGTGAAGCATAACAAACTAAAAACTATATTTTTTACTTCTTGCCAAAGCTTATGGGCAGAAACCGTTTCCATACCGATTGGGAAGGCCTTCGAGCGATCTCCAGTGGATCTTCTGATTCGGAATAGGCTGCAGAGACGCACCGAAGACAAAAGTGATGAGCCTGAATATAGAGACACATGAACACTTGGAAACTCTTAACAAAGAGATCAAATCACCTTCATAATTGTAGCAAGCCAAGAGAACTCAACGTCGTGACCGAATGCTTTATGCTTGAAGGACCACCGAGACTGCTCGGGCTTTTCCTTCGATATCTAACAGAACACGAACCCTCAGGATCAAAGCTACAACGAGAATTGTCCGAAGAACACAACTTTCAAAGGCAATTGAGGTCACCTTCACGGATGAAATGGAGGGCATCCACCGGGGAACCGATTCGCGGTCCATGTAGGCTTTGTAAGCAACTCCGACGGGCACATCGATCTCCTTCTTCACCCTGCAATTCCACCCAACTTCCAGAAACCCGGTTAGCTCCGATTTCCAAACAAGCAAGCACCCAAGAATGGTCTCGTCAGCTAAAGAGAATGGCGGGAACTCACGAGAAATCCTGCCATTTCATGACGGGAGAGAACCGGGTCTGGGTCCGGGCTCGTGTTGGGTACTTGAACATCACAGGCAACGATAACCTTGCCTTGGTTAGAGGTACCAAGGGAGTGGTACACAGTAGGAGACGCTTGGTGGGTCGTTGGGTTGGGTTGCAGTAGAAGATCGTTGTCGGAGACAACGAGGTCGCCGCCGGTGACATGTTCTCTTACTACCAGGTCGGCGATTTCTCCACCTCCGGGGAAAGAGTTGCGTTCTCACCTGTCAGCAATAACTGATTTTTCCCGGACTCCCCACCGACCAGCGTCGTTTTAACGAAACTTTTCCTCGTCTTTTTTTTACCATTTTGGCGGCAAATACAAAGGGGTAGTTATAAACATGTGCCACGCACGAGTGTTGGATACCATTGGCGAGGCGAAGAAAAGATACTATCGAAAGATTGACCAAAAATAAATATAATTTGTCTTCTGTATCAGTCGGTCGGAGCAGTTCAAGATGTAATGCGGAAGGTTGGATTTGTTTTCCTAAATTAGCTTGTCAACATGTGAACATTTAAGATCTTATCGTTTGAAATTATTTTTTTGAGGGGTAAGAAGTTTGAAACTAGGTTGTAACACTGGGGGACCTTGATCAGGCTGAAATCTAGCTAAGATTATAGATATCGGTGATCGATAACAAAAAGGCAAAGAACAAATATATAAAAAATGCAAAATGGTGGTACTTTGGGGTTTTTTTAATAATGTTAATCAATCCTATTGACGCATGACTTAATATTTTTCGTTGAAATAGCTATTGGCGAGTATAATTTGTGTATTTATAAAAATGAAAGTTATCTTTTCATAAAATTAAAATTGAAATATGTATTATTGAATATGACCTAAACGCGCATGATAAATGACTAAATCATTATTTATAAGGTGCGAACTTGCAGCAATGTTTGGGATACGATGGTTCTGGTTGTGATGTTTTGCCTGCAAAAGATATAGCCCATTAGCAACATCAGCTCTACCAATCATCTTCAGGGTAACACGGTCCTGTATAAGACAATAGTTAGCAGTGAAATTAGCGACGTATGGCAAGATTTTAAGGAGCTGGCTGATGGACAGTACTTTGAAGGTAAAAGTGGGAACATGTAGGACGTTAAAAAGTTGTATTGCTTCACTGAGCTGCACAATGCCAATGTGAGTGGCCTGAGCACGGAAGCCAGTAGGAAGCAGGATGTAAACATCAGAAAGTGTTTGATAACTAACAAAATATTCTAAGGAACTAGCTATGTGATATGTGGCTCATGTGTCTATGATCCATGTGTTACTTGAGAAAAAAGATAAAGGACCAACAAAAGATGTAATGATCTTACCAGACATGGAAAGAATTATGGAAGAGCTGGAATCAATCTGAGGTGAGTGACGAGTGGGGGCACTTGAAGATTGCCCTACATGCTTACCAGACAAAGAAGAGTGTTGGTGCATAAGGCTCATCACATTCGATTGTTGCTCTGTAGTCAAATTGAGCTTACAGAGTTCCTGAGTTAACTCAGTTGTGCCATGTTGAGAAGAAGGAGTGATACAGTTGACAACATTAGGTCCTCGAGGATGAGTTGAAGACCAGGGAGCTTATGGCCTGGTTTGAATCCTGGGCTTATATCCATTTGGATATCCGTGCTTTTTATAGCGCTTGTCAACTATGTGTCCGGAGAGATTGCAGAAGGAGCACCGAGGCTTCTTTGATGTATTACAGTTCCTACGATAACCTCTGTTGGCCTTGAGCAGCTAAAGCTGCATTCTCAGACTGAGGAAATGAGTCATAGACCACACCACGAGTCATAGGAATTGAATGCTGAGGAGTCAAGTATTATTGCTCGTGTTGTTGAGCAAGAAACAGAGCACACGGCAACTGTGGTAGTGGATCTGCTAACAAAATTTGAGATCTAACTTCAGCATAGATGTCATTTAATCCCATCAAGAAACGAACAACCTACTTAGTCTCATTATGACAGTACGCATAGCCTTGCATGAATCATCAAGTTCATCATCATCCTCGCCATCGTGTACACACTTACTACGAGGCAAGGGTTGCAATTCCTCTAGCCTATCCCAGACACTTTGAAAACGTGTGCAATAGTCTTTAACGGATAGCGCTCCTTGCTTAAGATTATGAATCTCTTCCAGAATATTACAGATGCGAATAACATCATCTTTAGCAAATCTTTGTTTCAAATTACTCCAAACACCAACTGCAGTATCAAAACGATGAAGAGAGCTGCAATAGAAGGTTCAACCGACCTAATAATCTAATTAAAAACCATATTGTTGCAGTGTTTCCAAGCCAAATAAGATGAATCACTCCATTTAGCGATTTTGACCGATCCATCGACAAATTGATCTTTGTTCTTGTAACCCAAAGTGAGAATGATGGACTTGTTCCAAGAATGGTAATTAGGACCATTAAGAAGAGGAGATACAAGTACCTGAGAGGGTGTCTCACTCGCGTGTAAGTAGTAAGTACTCGTTTCATCGATTGAGAGTGTCATCTCTCTTCCCGGCTCTATGAGTTGAGTTGAGGATGGAACAGACGCTAGTAAATACTTTTTTTATTAATTTTTTTCACTTATCCACGTTAGCGCCACCTATGATAGAGAAATATGATGTGTCACTGACATGGATAATCATGTAAATGCCACCTGAGACAAAATTAATCTTGGTTAGAGTTTGTCACCAAAAATGTCAAATTTCGAAACCTCTGTGACCTAAGACTAGCCACAATGGTGGCCAATCCTTAACCTGGTTAAGGAAGAAGACAAAAAACAAATAAAAAAGAAAACCTAAACAAAAATTCACCCTCCGCCCGGACGTGTGCAGAGAGGAAGGTAACAACCTCTGACACACGTCTGGGTTAAGCCAGTATTTTATTATTTTTACTTTTTAAATCTAATATAGTAACACTTGGCACAATATTATTTGTTGAAATAGATTTTGGCGAATATAATTTACGAGGTTATAAAAATTGAAGTTATTTTTTAACAAAATTTAAAATAAATAATATGAAAATTCGTATTTTTTAATTCTCTATAAATAGAGTCGAATATTGACATATTTTGATAGACAATCTAAAATTCTCTATTCTTTCACTACATAATCTATTTCTATTATTTCTATTATGGATCTGAATGATCCTAACTCTCCAAATTAGTAACCATTTGAAGCTTGTTAAAATTTTTGTAATCTTAATTTTGTTACGTTATTGTAATTTTTTTCCTTGTTATAATTACAAACACATCATTTTCGTATATATTATAATTTATACTAAACATAAATTAATAGTAGATAATATATGGATGAGAGAGAAATTATTTATTTATTTAGTAACTTGGTTGGGACTAGGTCACCATCGTGGGTAGGAAAATAATTATTTAGGTTGGGTTGTATGTAGATGAGAGACAAATCAATTATTTATACCAGGTTACCACTATGGATATTCTAAGTGATAAAAGTAAAACCAAAAATGAGAAATCACAAGGTACTTATTTTTAGCTTTGGATTGGGTACGAAGTGAAAGAATTGATTCCGAACGGTTTAGAATGAAAGGTAGACCGCATTGGGAAACGCAGTATTGTGACATCACAACATTTACCCCTGCAACCCCCTTACTTTTACCCCTGCAAATTGAGATATCACAACAAAATTTAGGACACTGGAGTCTGGACAACTAATCATCCCCAAGGCCCCACCCAGCACAGACAGACCCATGTGGTGGCTTTGATCAATGTCTGGCGCCGCCCTAAGGAACCCTTCCTCCACGCGCCGCCCCATCTCCCTCTTCGTCCTCCTCCTCCGCCCCCACTCGAATGGCCAACTCCCTCTGGATCACTTACAAAGACAGAGAGGACGACGAGGAGAGCCCGGGCCCACCTTCCAGGTGCCGGAGCCTTCTCCTGGCCTCCCTCTGCCCTTGCGTCGCCTTCCTCCTCCTCGCCCTGATCATCGCCTTCGCCGTCCTAACCGTCAAGTTCCGCCTCTACTGCCACGCGCCTTTCCTCTCCTTCCTCTTCAAGGCCAAGTGCCGGTAGCCCCCGCCTCCACCCTCGCCGGATGCGGCGGCGACGAGGAGGAGGTGGCGAGGGTATGCAAGGTGATCGACGAATTGTTCGCGCTGGATTTCAACATGGAGGCCGTCCTCGATGAGTGTGGGGTCCGCCTGTCGCGTGGCCTTGTCGTCGAGGTGCTCCGTCGGTTCCGCCACGCCTGGAAGCCGGCGTTCCGGTTCTTCAACTGGTCCGGGAGGCGGCCCGGGTTCGAGCACGATTCCGGGACGTACAACACAATGATGGATGTTCTGGCCCGGACCCGGCAGTTTGAGAGCATGGTCTCGCTGCTGGAGGAGATGAGGGCGAATGGGTCGTTGACGATGGAGACTTTCGAGATCTGCATTAGGGGTTTCGCGGCCGGGAAGGAGAGGAAGAAGGCGGTTGGGGTGTTTGAGATGATGAAAAGGTACAATCTTGATGCTGGTGTGGAGAGCTTTAATAGTTTGCTTGATAGTTTAGGGAGGGCTAAGCTTGCCAAGGAGGCGCAGGTGCTTTTTGGGAAGCTCGAAGGCAGCTTCGTTCCGGAATTGAGGACGTATACTGTGTTGCTGAGTGGCTGGTGCAGAGTGAAGAACTTGATGGAGGCCGGGCGGGTTTGGAACGAGATGGTTGATAAAGGTCTTCCGCCTGATGTTGTAGCCTATAATGTGATGATTGAAGGGCTGTTGAGGTGTAAGAAGCGGTCCGATGCGATCAAGTTGTTTGAGGTGATGAAGGCCAAGGGACCGTGCCCTGATGTTACCAGTTTTACGCTTTTGATCAGGTATTTGTGCAAGGAGTTGAAGGTGGATGAGGCGCTCCAATACTTTGATGAGATGGTTGGCAGTGGATGCAGGCCGGATGCTGTGGTGTATACGTGCTTGATCACAGGGTTTGGGAATAAGAGGAGGATGGATGTGGTGTGCGAGTTGTTGAAGGAGATGGAGGATAATGATTGCCCACCTGATGGGGTGACTTATAACTCACTTATCAAACTGTTGGCTAGTCAGAAAATGCCTGATGACGCGCTCAGGATGTTTAGGAAGATGACTGGAAGTGGAATTGAACCTACGATTCACTCCTACAATATGATTATGAGGTCGTATTTCCAGGTCAGAAACTACGAAATGGGCCATGCTGTATGGGATGAAATGAAAAGGAAAGGATGCTGCCCTGATGATAACTCATACACTGTCTTGATTCGAGGACTTATATGTGAGGGAAGATCAGGGGATGCTTGCCAATATTTGGAGGAGATGCTAGCAAAAGGGATGAAAGCTCCTCAGCTTGACTACAACAAGTTCGCAGCTGATTTCTCCAGAGTTGGGAATCCTGATTTGCTCGAGGAGTTGGCGATGAAGATGAAGTCCCACGGGAAATTGGATGCCTTGAACGCCTTCACAAGGTGGGCTGAGAAGATGAAGAAGAATGTCAAAGGTAGTAAACTCCCTAATAGACACTACAACCAGTTTGCCATGGACTACTAGCATATTAGCCGAAGGTCGACGGAAGCACTTCCCTATAGGTTTCCAGACCGTGGTTTATACCAACATATCCCTAGGTGTACAACAGGTTCTGTTCTACCAGCCTTGATGTTGCCTAAAATCCCCAAATGCTACAAATTCCGCTTTGGTCTTTCAGTTATTTGTTTCTTACTGTATAACTTCTTAACAAGGAAGGTCAAATGTAACTGATGAATGTAGAGTCCAACTCTTGTAGAATTCGCCGACGTCGTTTTGATGTGGTTTTCATATCTATGGAAAGGTTGAACCAAATGCATTACCTAATGTTTCACATCTTTTCTCCAATGTCGGTAAAAGATGGTAATTCCTAACATTTTTCTTCGGTTAAAAGTTGGTAATCCCACCGTAAATATGGAGCAGTTGCAGACGTGCCTCAGTTAAACTTGAATTTGTTGTGATCGCCCATAAACTACTGATTGAGCTGTCTTGGCATATTCTTGGTCAAATATACGACCCAGTAATTTATTAGATTAGTTTTTTAATGGCTTAGCTCAGACAGAAAGGTACCTCGAGCTGAGCGAGCACATGTACAAGAGGCACTATAAATAGCAGATCTGCAAGTCAGGAAATTAAAGCCAATGCCTAGCTGTGAGCTCTTTTCCAATGACCAAGGCCAGGTATTCTGTTGTTTGTTTCACTTATGCCTCGTTTTTAGATCCTAATCTGCTCCACCTGAGATGCTACTGGTTAATGAGATTGTAGGTTGGAAGGTAAGGTTGCTCTGATCACCGGTGCGGCAAGCGGTATTGGCGAGGCAGCAGCGAGGCTATTTGCTGAAAACGGTGCTGCTGTTGTTGCAGTCGATGTTCAGGACGACTTGGGACATCAAGTAGCGTCTTCCATAAACTCGGGGAAGGTTTCTTACTTCCACTGTGACGTAAGATACGAGAAACAAGTGGAGGAAGCGGTAAACTACGTGTTGGAGAAGCATGGGAAGCTGGACATCTTGTTCAGCAATGCGGGAATCATAGGGCCGATGACGGGCATCCTCGATCTGGACCTTGATGGGTTGGACAACACCCTGGCCACCAATGTGCGTGGCATCGCGGCCACGATCAAGCACGCCGCCCGCGCTATGGTGGCAAGGAACATCCGCGGCTCGATCGTATGCACGGCCAGTGTGGCCTCTCTTGTGGGTGGGAATGGGCCGCACGCGTACACCGCATCAAAGCACGCCGTGGTTGGCCTGGTCAAGACGGCTTGCAGCGAGCTGGGGGCTTACGGTATACGGGTCAACTGTGTCTCGCCATTCGGAGTTGCCACGCCCCTGCCCTGCGAGGCTTACAACTTGAAACCTAGCCAAGTCGAGGCTAATACCTCAGCATTGGCTAACCTGAAGGGGATCACGCTGACGGCCCGCCACGTGGCCGAGGCGGCTCTCTTCCTCGCCTCCGACGAGTCTGCTTATGTTAGTGGGCAGAACCTGGCGGTCGATGGAGGGTACACGGCGGTGCACCGCGCCACCATCGACCCTCCACCCTGAGAGACGAGAGAGATTTAATAATGCAGCAGCGTGGGAGGAACGTGTTGACTTTTAGATATGTAAGGATCCCCCAGAATTAATTGAAAGTCAGACGTTAGTTCCCCCCCATGTGCGATCCCTTGTAATAAGGAAAAAGCTCCGCTGTATGATGTTTTCCATTTGAAGTGAAGGGAGGGTCTGCTTTGCTTTTTAGTACATGTTCTTTTGGTTGGAAAATTTGAGGTTTTGAATTTATATTAGTCGGAATATATATGAGTGTTTAGATATTATGTGTTTTTGCGAAATGTATACGGATTTTTTATGGAAGTAGAAATTCATATGGTGAGTGCGACTTTCTCTATCCCCAATGCAGGAAACGGAAAGGGAAAATACAAGTCAAAATCGCTGTGGAAGCGGCGGAGAATACTATTGTTACAAGGAAGGCTCCTCCTTTTTTTTAAAAAGTAAAATTTTATTATCGGAGAAAAATATTTAAAAAAAAATCCAGATAAAACCAAAGCAGTATAAATTATTAGAAAACTTATATTAAATTAGTTCTCTTCGATTCGATAAAAAGCTAAAACACCTGACCGTATCTTTATAATTATTTCTCGACGGAATGGTAGGGAAACTCTGGGCAATTGCTTTTCCCTTTCTCCGAGAGAGAGAGAGAGAGAGATCGTTGAAAGTATTGGGCCTGGAGACCAGATTGCGCCCAGTGGTATATCGATTGGGCCGAAAATGTCGGGTAGAGTAGGATTGGATCACAAAGTTTTTCCAAATCCATATTTGTCCGGAATTGGTACCGGTGGTAAACAATTTAAATATTTTTAAAGAAATTTTAGGTTAAGTTTTTCTGATGAAAAAAATACTGTTAAAATTATCATATTTAGATTGCACAACGTTAAATTATGAATATCAGGAGTTAAGAAGATGAAAATCAAGGAACTCGTATCAATAATTTTTTATAACTAAGTATAGAATTTACTACGCTATATTTTCTCTAGAGTGATATACATGCATACATGCGGAATTAGTAACCAAAGGTCACATTTTCGTTCTATTAATTAGCAACTTATATGTACACGTATGGAGTGATTAGTGACATGTAATGTACTCCCTTCTGGAGTATTCGTGCACACACACATCCCATAATTAACCTAAATAAACAAATATAACCCATAGTTTATCCAGCAATAATACGAACCCAAATTAAAATACAGCTGCAACTCTATAAACCAAACAGTCAAACCCACCAGTCCCATAACGTATCAAAAAAACCAGCCAATAACCAAATCTCATCCTCCAACCCCTAGTCCTTCCTTGACAATCCCCCGCTTCATTACAGAACCTTCATCGTCGTCGTACATGGGACTAGTCGTCTGCTGGTACGACTTCGTCTGCTTCGGGATCGTGGGGGCGGCCTTCGTGGGGTCATTGTGGGTCCTATGGCGGAAGGAGCTCGCCGCGAAGAAGGAGGACATGAGTGTGATCTACGAGAGCCTGCTCGTGGCCAGGCCGGACCACGGGTCGGATGGCTACGTCAATGCCTTGCCCAAGAACCATGTGGGGTCCTCCCAGCTGTGGACCAGCTGCTGGAAGAGGGTGCACCCCGGCTGGCTCCTGGCTACCCGCTTCTGCTCCTTCCTAACCATGGCTGGCTTCCTCTCCTGGGATCTTGTTGACTGGGATGCCACCATCTTCCTCTACTACACCGAGTGAGTCCTCATTCTTTTTTTAAAAAAAATGCAAGGGTTTGTTTCGTCAGAAAATATTTTTCGGGTTTTAGATAAATCACTTTAGTTCTTGATCTTGATCTGAGGTTGGGAATTTCCTATTTCTTCGTCTTGCTAAAATCGGTTGCCTAAGTTAAGAGCGTCGAATTAATTATTACCGCAGGTGGAGAATGTGCAGCTAATTTTTCTTCGTTTTAGCTCATCAATTACTAGTGTTGTTTGAGATTTCTTGATTAACTAATTAATTTAAGTTATTAATAAGGTAGAAGCAAAAACATAAATGGTTAGATATCCTTAACAAATAATAAAGGAGAGATCGGAGAAATTGAAGAAACGCGATATAACTTATATGTCGAGAGTAGGGATTGACACATGGCAGACTTATGATTACGACCAAGCCAAACTAAGCAACCGATTTTCTGACCTCCACAGGAGATATATTACAATTAGGTACACTATAGAAGATATATCTAATAAAGAAATCTAACATTTGGAGAAATCTTAATATGTTATTTTCTCCAAATGTCAATATAAGAACTTCAAATTGGTTGCTTCATTCCCTCAAATTGCCTTGATATTTATATTTTAACGGGGGAATAACTTGTAGCTACTAAATACACGCAATTTAACTGGGTGGTATTATTGGATTTTGTAAATTTTCTCACTACACACGAAGTCTTTGGGACTTGTTGTTGCTTGGCAAGTGGGGATTGGTGGGACCGTCCATACTCTTTTCAACCAACGTTCCCGGTCAATTACTTTGATTAATTACTAATGACTATTTAAAGAATTGTTCTGACTTAAACAATAATTTCGAGTTTCAAATTTTATTAGCAGATAGAAAATCATGGATCGATGATTTTTTTTTCACATTTTCAAACAATGTGTGATTATTTGTAAATAGAAAAATGTGTTAATATCATTGCTAAAATTGGTTAGAAAGAGCTCTCGGTTAGTTCGAACTTTAGGCACAATGTACAATATTTTTGTTGTTTTAGAGAAAAGTCAACGTGGGAGCTAAGCTTTTCTGGATTTGTGAGTGTTTGGTGAACGTTTGGACTTCACTTAGAAGCTTGTGAATGCACGTATTTTATGCGTTTTAATGAGAGATATAAAATAGTATCTTTTAATTCTCGATTCAATTTGCAGGTGGACATTCACATTGGTTATGGTTTATTTTGCGGTATGTGATGCTTCATAATTCCATATCTTATGTTTCTTTCGGTTCCTGCTCAACTACTAATACAATTTGACGCATAATTTCATGTTTTAGACACTGTTTTTTGGTTTTTGAAGGTTGGCACAGTGACATCAGCATATGGATGCTGGTTAACCTCAAAGAAATCCTCCTCTGCAAATGGGATGCATGATGTAGAAGATGAAGAAGACGCGAGCTCGTTCGCTTACAGGGAAAAACGAATTCGGGGAACCATCAAGCTGCAAAGCCACTACGCGGAGGAGGCGATCCAGCAACGTGCTGGATTTTGGGGTTACCTTATGCAAACTATATACCAAGTGAGTCCTTCAGAAGGAATTGTTCTGCTAATTTGGTGTCAGGCTAATCCTGTAACAGAGAGGATATTAAGTGCTTGCCCTTTGTTTCTTGACAGACTAGTGCAGGCGCTGTCATCTTAACCGATATCGTATTTTGGTGCATCATAGTCCCGTTCGCATCGAATGCACATCTTGGCTTGAATGTGGTTAGTATCTCGCATTGCTCGTCCCTGGAATTCTCGCTCCGTTGTAACTTCTGGAAGACTATATATACTGATGTTTTGCTGATATATGTTTGGCAGTTGATGGGCTGCATGCACACACTAAACGCTGTGTTTCTTCTGCTAGATACTGCCCTAAATAGCCTTGTAAGTACTACATCTTCGTATTACATGAGGGGATATAGTAGCTGCTATCCGTATTCCTGTTACTTCATGTTCAAATTCCACCAAATACATCGGGCCTACGATTTCTTAGATATGCTCATCTTTGCTTTCGTTCCTGTTTTCAGCCTTTCCCGTGGTTCCGCCTTGCGTATTTTGTGCAGTGGAGCTGCATCTATATTGTTTTCCAATGGATAATTCATGCATGTGGTTTTTCATGGTAAATGCAGACCACAGCAGAAGTGTTTTCGTAGATATGCATTTTTGTTCAAAGAGCTAAAATAACGTTTGAGGCAAAAATTACAGGTGGCCGTATCCATTTTTGGAGCTCAACACTCCATGGGCTCCTTTGTGGTATGTTCCTCATCCATCCCTCTGTCTATATCTTCTCTTCGTATCTTACTTAGACTCGGCCGATCTCTGATGCTGCATAATCTGCAGGTACTTTGCTCTTGCTTTGATTCACATTCCTTGCTACGGAATATACATGCTACTCGTTAAGGCCAAGAACTCCATTCTCCCGAGATGGTTTCCTCATGCTTTTGTGAGATCATACTAGTACGTTCTTTTGCATGAAACCAATTGGAAAAGGTTGCATTGGCTTTGGTCTCACTCCTCGTGCTTACAAGAGACAGAAACGCCTTGTACATTCCTCTTCACAAGTTAATATTCCACGAGGGTAAATGGAGAATTTGCAGCTGATGATTTTGCCACGAGCTGCGACGCTTGTTCTCCTTTTGTGTTTGTTGTGATTACGATTCTTTGTTATGACTAAAAGCACAAGGAATTGTCCCTTCCATTTGTGTAATTTGCCATCTTGTCGAACTCGTCGATCACATTGCATTGGAGATATGAATCCTCGGAAAAGATTATCGACAACACAAGTTGCAGCCGGGCAAACTAACAAAGAATCATCAAGACAGGCGAGCTCTGAAAAGACATGATGGACAGCAGCTTGTATCTTTAGATCTGATCTTTCCCTGGAGGGGCGGAGAACCATCCGCGTCTGCAATAAAACTTGATCCAGGAAACCATCCCCTACTCCGATAATCGAATTGCCGCTTCCATTCAAACCAAACCATAGAACTTGACATCTACTGCTGGTGTTGCTGTTGTTTTCATATGATTAGTAATGACATGATGTTTCGAAAGCAGGCACCAATCATTGTCTGGAATCAACATATTCTCCACATACAGAGGTAGACATAGTTGACTATTCCAGGGAAGTCGGAACAGTTTTGGAATGCTGTGGTGTCCGATGCCAGGAATTCGGAGTAGAGTTCAGCAGCAAAAGGGCAACAGAGAGTTAGCGGTTCGAAGGAATTAAACCAATGTGTTTGAAATAGGGCACATTGTGGGAACTGATAATAAAAGGGTAGCGAAAGAAAACTGTGACAATGCAATCACATTGACTCAAAGACGGCCGACTCCAGAGGGAAGTAAAAGATCATACTGGTCGTAATGCAAATCTCCTTTCCCTGGGACAATTAAGAAATGGTTCTTCTGATCATCTCGAGGGTATATCCATATTTTCTACGAAATCAAAGTGACAAGGAACTTGCCCTCACCTCAATTCAACGCGAAAAAAAAAGATCAGGCCGAACAAGAAGCAACCTTAATACTGAACAAGTAATCCCACATCTGACTGATAAACCAGTGAAATTCGGCAAAAGTCGGTGGCAACCATTGATGGGAAGCAGAAAGCACAAAATGCGAACATTCACTAGCACCAGCCAACACGGTAAAAGATAATCGCTAATGGGAGATCAGAAACATAAAACACCATGCAGCTAGACTTAAATTACCGACGAAGATACCAAAATGCCAGACTTATTGTCCTCGTACTCCACATTCCAAATTGATATCTCCAGACAATTTCATGGAAAAATAGACACCCAAATTGAGATGACTGACCCCTGAGAAGAATTCCCCTCGCATTTCATATCAAACACAACGCCGATACCTAAAGCCAAAAGCCAACAATAACCCACCCCTACCGGAAACAAGCAAGCATTGCACAGCGAAAACCCCGCATCAATTAAACTAGCAATTAAAAATCACTAAGAAGAGAAGAAACAATAGCCACTTAAGAAACTCAGAAAACTAGCATTCAGAGGAAATGTAGAAAACCACCGAAAGTTAACAATAAACTGATCCGGACGCGGCTAAATTAACCAGGTTCAAAACCGTAAATACCAAGGTCATATATGGAAAAAGTATCGCATAACATTCCAAACAAAACCAGCCATTAAACGAATCCTAAAACAACCTCCTCAAGGGCAGGCCTAGTCTCCGCCGGCCTTCTGGTAAACATAGGTGAGGCCGCACTTGCCGCAGTAGTGGCGGTCAAAGTGGTTAGCCATGAAGGTACCCGCACCGCACTCGGAGTTAGGGCACTCCTTGCGGAGGCGCTGGACCTTACCGGAGTCGTCGACCTTGTAGAACTGGAGGACGGCGAGCTTGACCTTCCTGTGCTTGTGCTTGATCTTCTTAGGCTTGGTGTAGGTCTTCTTCTTGCGCTTCTTGGCTCCTCCTCGGAGGCGGAGGACGAGGTGGAGGGTGGACTCCTTCTGGATGTTGTAGTCGGCGAGGGTGCGGCCGTCTTCGAGCTGCTTCCCGGCGAAGATGAGGCGCTGCTGGTCCGGCGGGATCCCTTCCTTGTCCTGGATCTTCGCCTTCACGTTGTCGATTGTGTCCGACGACTCCACCTCCAGGGTGATCGTCTTCCCCGTTAGGGTTTTCACGAAGATCTGCATCTCTTCGCCGCCGGTTCTCTCTCTCTCTCTTCTCTCTAGGGTTTTTGGGTGGGAGGGACTGTGGGGGGTTGGGGAAGGGATGTGTGTGGGCATATATTTTTGGAGGGTTTGTGATTGGGTGTGGACCCCGCTTTTTGTGTAATGGGCTGGGCCGGATAGATCCACGTATGTAGCATTTTATGGGCTCCAACTTTTTCAGACCCTCCAATAATACAGCCGAGACAGCGACAGGTTTTCTATCCTTTCGGAAACAGAGCGACAAAAATTTTGAGAAATCAAAGAAGGTCATGAAAAGACGAATTGTCACCTATATAAAGTTGAAAAAAAATAAGTGTTTGAATAGATACCACTTGTAAATTATCCATGGAAAATAAATCGTATAGGAACTACATAAAGTATTAAAGAAACCAACCATTCATCCACATAAGTCGCTTCTGAAAATTGAGTAAAAATGCAAACTTATAATTCCAGAAGTAAAAATAATGCCACCGAAATAATATTGGGAGATGAACTAATTCTAGTTCGAATTATATCATAAAATTAACATTTTTTATTTTGCACGGTCTTTCCTAAAATTGACACATGATAAAGTATTGATTATTGAACATATATAGCTATATTGCGAGATCATTGTAAAATTTTCGATTAGGTAGTGGAGCAAAATTGTCTCTTATTATTCAACTTTATCAGTCTTTGGGGTAAAAGTTAGCGTTCTTTATTAACAATATAAAACACTTATCCCGACCAAACAAAATAAATATAACACACTTATAACGGAAGGTTTTGACTACTGTGATGTTGACCAGTCCCCAACTATATACTAAGATCGGGTCGGGAATCAACAGAATCATGCATCCACGTTGGCTAAGTATAAAGAAGAAAGTCTTGTGGTGTGCTCAATATTAATTGATTCGTATCAGTTGGCGCGGTCATAGCCAGCATACGGCTCGAAGAAATAGTCGTAAGAAGAGTTCATAATATTACAACTACTTGTATTTCTTAATGAAATTTTGCGTTCAACACTTATAAAAAAAATTTTAAAATTTTGCGTTCAACACTTATAAAAGGAAAAAAAAAATTATCAAGAAATCATCCAGTAAATAAATATGACGTTATTCAACTATAAATAATCTTGCCGGTGTCGAACTAAAGATGAAGACAATTATTATCTTAGTACTAATTCACCGGGAAAAAAATGAATTGTTGATTAAAATATGCTTACTTACAACAGCAAATTTGCTTCTTCACAAGAATATACAATTGAGAAATTAATCAAGAACAATCAATGAATGAAAAAATTAATAATAATCAACTTATTAACGATCAGATGGATAAAAGAATATCAGTTGATGAGAGTGCACTGCTTCCTGATCTGGCCTTGGGCGGTTCCGGTGAGGACGTCAAGGGAACCCATGTGCACCATTGCCTTGGCGAACTTGGTAGCCCAGGCGGCGTTGTTGTTGGCGTTGTCGAGCACCATCCGCTGGGTGGAAGCACTGTCCATCAGTGTCTGGTCCGAAGTTAGCACCCCGCGCTTGGTCCTCAGCTCCGAGTAGTACTTGTTGTCCATCCGGCTCGGTGTCGAGTCCAGCCCCACCGTGTTCCCACTTCCAGCCGGGCATTTGGACTTCAAAACGGCAGCGTAGGCCGCATCCAGGGACGGGTCCTGCGGGTGCGTCGCGTTGAAGTTGTAGAGCCTGTTGGTGAATGCCGCGCAATGTGCCACCCCGAGGGAGTGGGCCCCCGACAGCGTCACCATCTCATCTGTTGACATACCTTTTCTCGCGAAGTTTGCTGCCAGCTCCTCTACCTTTAATGAAGGCGCCGGGAGGTTCTGGCCAACCTCGTCGAAGGACGAGACGGTGCCGTCCCGGCGTCCAGCAGGGACTGAGTATGACACTCCTCCCAGCCTTTAGGAGCTGTCGCGGGCGGCAAAGGCCAGGATGTCAGCGCAAGAGACAGTCTCCGGGCATATGGCTTCGATTTGGGACTTGGCCTCGTCGATCACTTCGAAGCCTCTTAGGCTGCCGTTGTTCGCTGGATGGTCCCTCTCCGCCAGCTGACTTGTTGAAGTCGCCTTCAATAGCACTGATCCATCACAGCCCTGAAATTATATATTACACGAAGAATGTGTTGGATGTCGGAGTGGTGTACTTGATTAGAATCTACTTCAGTCGAGGCAAGTGTTGGACACTTTCTCCGTAAGACGAGATTGCCCCGTATATTTCAGTGCGGTACGGGCTTCGGCAATCGTCCCCAAGATACAACGACTGTTTAGGGCATTTCCTAGACCGTTGCACACGTATCTCGAAACTTTCGGGCGAACCCTTATATACCCAGAACTTTCGGACTCTTTTCTAAGTGAAGAACGGGGGAAGAGGAGAAGTCAACAATGCTAGAAAGTGCACTTGCTGCTGGGATAAGGAAATGGCAAGGAGGGCACGCCTATTTATAGGCTGGAGGAGGCAGGGAGGCAGCCACCCCGAAGGGATGCGTCCGCTCGGCCAACAGGCTGTCTGGCTGCGCTCGTGGCCCTTCGGTGGCTTCTGGACCCTTCCAGGCGCGCCAGGCTGCGCTCGTGACCCTTCGGAGGCTTCTGGATCCTTCCAGGCGCTCCAGGCTGCGCTGGCGCCCTTTCGCGGGAGATCTCGCACTCCTTCGGCCTTCTGAAAGCCTCCTGGACGTTCCAGTCCGTCGTGCCTCTTCGGTGGCCTACTGGAGAGTGCTCGCAACTCCTCGTCACTTCGGTAGCTGCGCAGCTGCCTCCGGACCCGTGCAAAATACTTAAGGCTCCTCCAGCTCTGCGCACGTGCGAAGTGCCAAGTGCGCCACAAAGCGCCCATTGCGACCTGCGTCCAATGCGCCATGCGCACACGCGTGTACGCGAGCGCGTGCGCGTGCGCGTGCTCGGACGGTGCTTCGCACCGTCCTCGCAGGCAGCTAGTGGTGAGTCAGCCTTTTGGGTAGCCAATCAAGTTGAGAGGCAAGGAGGGGAATTCCTTATAAACAAGGAAATCCTCCTTGCTCTAATCAATGTGGTATTGCCCCATTCATTTCCCTTTTGGGCCTCCACTTTGGGCCTTTCCACTTTGGGCCAAATGCATTAAAAAATGCATTCAAACCCAACAATCCCCCACATGAATGATGTTTAATGCATGCAGACTCTAATCGAAAGTTCTGACGTGTTATTATTGCATCGAGACAGGTAGCTTGCGGCTTTGAACCTTCTCTAGAAATATGTTATCGGATTTACTCGCTGCTCGGTGAACGCGATATTTTGAACCGTCAGCTTTTGGTGTAAACCAAGACAATAACATTTACACAATAATATCCCTAGTATATTTAGGTTCTCACGTTGTGTCCGTTTCGGCCATGGACCGTATCTTGGATTCATAAGTGTTTTTCCCATTTGAAGCGGCCTCACTTCACACTTACATAGGTGATCTCCTATCAGGAGTATCCTGCCATACTCCACCTTGATCAAGGTATAGGAATCATTAAAAGCGTAATGCTTATCCTTACCACACCTCTGCAGGTTAATACCTGGGCAGCTTCTGAGAATGAGATAGATTCCAGGTGATTCACTGAACCCTCCATAACTTAGTTGTCTCATTGAACCAAGTTTGTGGGATCTCCACTCATCATGGTTGAGTTACCGCTATGGACGTTCTTTAGTGTGTGGATTTTAATCCCATTCCCCTTACTGCGTTGTACATTTGATCTCTATTGATTCCTTTTGTAAAAGGATCAGTTAAGTTGTCCTTGGACTTTACATAGTTAATGGTGATCACCCCACTAGAGATCAACTGTCTAACGGTATTGTGTCTCCGACGGATATGTCGAGACTTTCCATTGTACAATGTACTTTGTGCTCTCCCGATTGCAGACATGCTATCACAATGTATCAATACGGGAGGCACCGGTTTACTCCAGCACGGAATATCCTCTAGGAAATTTCTGAGCCATTCAGCTTCTTCCCCAGCTTTGTCTAGTGCTATAAACTCGGACTCCATGGTGGATCGAGCTATGCACGTTTGTTTAGAGGACTTCCAAGACACAGCTCCTCCTCCTATGGTGAATACGTATCCACTCGTAGATTTGGAGTCCTTAGTGTCTGATATCCAGTTTGCGTCACTGTATCCTTCTAATACAGCTGGATATTTAGCATAATGTATGCCATGGCTTATGGTATGTTTTAAATACCGTAAAACCCTTTCCAGAGCTAGCCAGTGATCCTTCACAGGATTACTTGTGAATCTACTAAGTTTACTAACTGAGTACGCAATATCGGGACGAGTGCAGTTTGTTAAATACATCAAGCTCCCGATAATTTGCGCATACTTCAGTTGCGATACTGGGTCCCCTCGATTCTTGGCTAAGTGTAGATTCAAATCTACTGGAGTCTTAACCGGAGGTTTGTCGAAAGCTTCAAACTTCTTGAGCACGCTTTCCACGTAGTGGGATTGTGTCAAGATAATTTCGTCAGCTTTCCTAGAAATTTTTATTCCTAGTATGACATCTGCCAGACCCATATCTTTCATGTCAAAGTGGTTCTTTAACATGTTCTTAGTTTTCACAATAACCTCTTTATTGCTTCCCATAATTAGTAAGTCATCTACATAGAGACATACAATTACGTAAGCTTCAGGTGTGCCCTTAATGTAAACACATTTATCGCACTCATTGATCTTAAATCCATTTGACAACATTGTTCTGTCAAATTTCTCGTGCCACTGTTTCGGCGCTTGTTTTAGCCCGTATAGTGACTTGACTAGTCGACATACTTTATGCTCTTGACCGGGAGCCACAAACCCTTCAGGTTGCTCCATGTATATCTCCTCTTCCAGTTCTCCATTTAGGAAAGCTATTTTTATATCCATTTGGTGGATCTCGAGGTTATAGAGTGCTGCAACAGCTATGAGTACTCTAATCGATGTGATTCTTGTGACCGGTGAATACGTGTCAAAGAAATCATATCCCTCCTTCTGCTTGAACCCCTTAGCTACCAATCGAGCTTTGTACTTGTCGATTGATCCATCAGCTTTGTATTTCCTTTTTAGGATCCACCTGCATCCCAAAGGTTTGCAGCCCGGTGGGAGATCCACGATTTCCCACGTGTGGTTTTGCATAATGGATTCTATCTCACTATTCATAGCTTCCTTCCAGAGAGGAGCATCTGGACTGGACAATGCCTCTTGGATTATCCTGGGTTCATCTTCTAACGCATAGGTTAGATAGTCCGGACCGAAAGATTTGGTCACCTTCGTCCGTTTACTACGTCTAGGTTCATCATCTTTCTGATTTGACCCTTGCGTAGTCTCGTGAGCCCTTTTCTTCGGACTTGCTTCCTTTCTTTCCTTATTAGGAAAGCTATCTTCAAAAAACGTTGCGTTTCTTGATTCTATGACCATTCCCGTGTTTATCTCAGGGTTTTCAGATTTATGCACCAAGAATCGATAAGCACTACTATTTTGCGCATATCCGATAAAGATGCAATCAATGGTCTTGGGTCCTATTCGCACCTGCTTAGGCTTAGGTACTTCGACCTTTGCTAGGCACCCCCACACTTTAAGGTAACCGTAGGAAGGCTTCCTTCCTTTCCATAGTTCATATGGGGTTTTATCCCTTTTCTTGTGTGGAAATTTGTTTAGAATGTGGTTAGCTGAGAGCACAGCTTCCCCCCACATGTTCTGGGGTAAGCCCGAGCTAATCAACATAGCATTCATCATCTCCTTAAGAGTTCGATTTTTGCGTTCAGCTACGCCATTCGATTGAGGTGAATATGGAGCAGTCGTCTGATGAATAATGCCATGTTCTTGACAGAGTTCCTCAAACGGAGCTACATATTCTCCTCCTCGATCACTTCGGATCATTTTGATTTTCACGTTGAGTTGATTTTCAACCTCATTCTTATATCTCTTAAAAGCATCAAGAGCTTCCTCTTTGCCTCTTAGGAGATATACGTAACAGTATCTCGTGCAATCATCGATAAACGTGATGAAGAATTTCTTCCCGCCTTTAGTTTGCACGTGTTTCATATCGCAAGTGTCCGTATGAATTAATTCTAAAGGCGTAGTACTTCTTTTCACTGAATGGAAATGTGCTTTGGTCATTTTAGCCTCCACACATACTTCACATTTATCGGATGGGTTGAACTCTAGATTCGGTAATAAATTTAAACTTACTAACTTTCTTAGCGAGTTTAGATTTACGTGTCCTAATCTACCATGCCATAAATTAGAACACTCGGCCAAGTAAGAAGAAGCATTAACTTTATTTTCACCGTTAAAGGTGCGATGTACAGTTATTACATTCATCTTAAATAGCCCCCTTTCTAGATAACCCTTTCCTATGAATTGACCCGCTTTGGTCAGTACAAACTCATCAGCCTCAAATACAAGTTTAAGACCGGCTTTGCTTAACAGTGAGCCAGAGACTAAGTTCTTGCGGATGTCCGGGACATGCAGCACATCCTTGAGGGTCAGCTCCTTTCCTGAGGTCAGCTTCAGGACCACCTTTCCCAGACCAACGATCTTGGACGTTGCGGAATTTCCCATGAACAGCTTTCGGCCGGTGATCGGGATATAGTTCGAGAACATCTCCTTGTCCGAGCAGACGTGGCGGGTAGCTCCAGTGTCCACGAACCACTCTCTCGGATTGTCCACCAGGTTGGCTTCAAACACCACGGCTGACAGATCCATCTGGGACAAGTCTTCAGCCAGGTTAGCCTTTCCTTGGTTGTCCTTCTTCGGCTGGCGACAGTCCTTAGCCATGTGTCCGGGTTTACCGCAGTTGTAGCAGTCGCCCTTGATCTTCTTTTTCTTCTTGGGCTCTTGCTTCTCCTGCTTATCCCCAGACTTCGTCTCGGGGTTGGCCTTGCCTTGCTTGACTTCAGACTTTCGGTTGAGCGTCGTCAGGTAGAACAACATCTTCTGTTGCCACCTCTTGAATTCGGTACCGTTGAACTTGGCCGGCCTTTTGGCGTGGACAGTTCCCGGGACCGCTGGCACTGGTGCTGAGGACGCGTCCGCTCGGCCAACAGGCTGTCTGGCTGCGCTCGTGGTCCTTCGGTGGCTTCTGGACCTCCAGCTCCTCGCGACGATGCGCACGTGCGAAGTGCCAAGTGCGCCACAAAGCGCCCATTGCGACCTGCGTCCAATGCGCCATGCGCACACGCACGTGCGTGTGCTCGTGCTCGTGCTTGGACGGTGCAGGCAGCTAGCGGTGGGTCAGCCTTTTGGGTAGCCAATCAAGTTGAGAGGCAAGGAGGGGAATTCCTTATAAACAAGGAAATCCTCCTTGCTCTAATCAATGTGGTATTGCCCCATTCATTTCCCTTTTGGGCCTCCACTTTGGGCCTTTCCACTTTGGGCCAAATGCATTAAAAAATGCATTCAAACCCAACAGAATGTCACTAATTGAAATCAGATATATTTATATAATTGAATTAGAGATTTAAGAATATTTATGAACAATACTCACCCTAGCGAAACAGTCATGGAAATGCATCCTCACAAGGCCAGCCCCCATTCCAGGATTGCTTGCGATAGCTTTGTTCACCGCTCTTTTCACGATGGCCTCTGCTTGTGGACATGAAGACTTGTAGAACCCTACCTTAAGTTGAGCTGATGACAGGGAGGCCATTACCGAGCAACACACCAAGAATAACACAATCCAAGAGTGCTGCTTCGCCATTTAGAAGATATCTGAGCTTGTATATAAGTAAGTGGAACTAGAAATTATCTTTCCGAGAGTCTGAATTAGAGATTACTGAAGATTAAGTAGTAGTTAACAAAAGGTTATTGGTTGTGGTGAAGTGGAGAAGCAAGGGTGGGTTATGGGGTATTTATAAGAGTTCGAAGGGGTGAGACCTTTGGTAGAGTTGGTATAACTTTTGGAGCCCAAATCAAAACGAGTGTAGCTACGTAGCTTCGTGCATGGATGCGCAATGGTTGAAGGCTTCCAATCCATGACGTTGACGCGTTTTTTTCCCCATTAGCCAGCCGGCTTTGTTTATTTTGTGATTGTGGGGACACAATACAAGTTGGCCACCAGATAGCCGCAATTCTACTGCCGGTGAAAGTGAAGAAAGCCAGCAACACTTTTTTTTTTGTTCGTCCTTCAATCTGGTTGAAACAAATACTTAAATTTACTAGAAACAATGTTATTCTAGATTGTCCAAATAAGTATATAGTTCGAATCTTGGGACACTGTGTTTCATAATTGTTAAAAAAATATTGTCATCACTTAAAAATTCTACCCAAATCTAATCTAAATTAGTCAGATCAACAGACAGATAACAGATAATTTAAAACATAAATAAGTGGGTAATTTATTAATTCACGACTATATTATAACAAAAAATCACCGAAAGACTTAGCAATTATGATGAATTCTCGCTGGGTGGCTTACCCTTGTAACTTTCTGGTGCCATATTATTGCTAGTTGGTAACGATTGTCAAATCAATGGATATTAGATAACAGATGATTTAAAACAGATAATTTAAAACATAAATAAGTGGGTAATTTATTAATTCACTACTATATTATTACCAAAAAATCACCGAAAGACTTAGCAATTATGATGAATTCTCGCTGGGTGGGTGTAACCTCGTGACTTTCCGTTATTCCCATATTATTGCTAGTTGGTAACGATTGTCCAATCAAAGGGTAGATCCATTACAATGATTAAACAACACTCTGTACTTTCGTAATTGACTCTTCGTATGGAAAGAAACAAGGAGGGAAAGAAAGAAAATAAGAATGAAAAAAGTTATTTTTTCAATTGCCTGGAAGAATAAAATTAGGATTTGAACCGGCTGTATTCCCGCCTGACCCACCTATAGGATTAGAGCTTTGAGGAATTCAAATGACAAAAAAATAATTACTTTTTATTCAAAACAGAAAATAAAATATAAAATTTTCCATGCAGTAATAAACATCACGACTATTCATCTTTGTTTATTGGCCTTGCATTAATTGATTATGACCAGTTAGAAGTAGAAGATTTCAGACTTACAAAAAAGTAGATGATGTCTGTATTTAGGAAAAAGGCCCATTAACGTTGACCGTTTCTCTTATTATCCATTTTAGAAAGCCATAGCCCGTCTTTTAGTCAAAGAAAACAACGCCAACTGAATTGGAAATATTTCTTGCACCAAAAAAAAATCTGAATTGAAAATATTTATACTAAAAAGAAAAGTATTTATTAGCGGCGATCAAAAATCACCGCCAATAAGAAAGTCAAAACTAAAAATGTGACTATATATATATACATATATATAACTTCCTCATGATATATTAGATTTAACAAATAAGGTGGGTGCACGTACAACATAGAAAAAACCAAGGGATGCCAGCGAATTGAGCTGTTGATATAAGAAAACGTGTAAACCCCTTTGATGAAAGAAGGGGCCGGTCGACTAAGTTGCACCCATGCAGGAAGCTACGTACCTAGAATTATTATTTTTCGATTTCAAAAGTAATACCAGCCACTATATATACCTCAAGAGGCCACCCTTTCTTCTCCACTTCACACAACCAATAACCATCACTAATTACAACTACTTAATCTTCAATATCTCTTATTCAAGCTCTCAGAAGTATCATTTCTGGTCCCACTTACGCATATACAAGTCCAGATATCTTGGAAATGGAGAAACAGTACTCTAGGATTGTGTTGTTCTTGGCATGTTGCTCGGGAATGGCCTCCCTGTCTTCAGCTCAACTTAAAGTGGGTTTCTATCAGTCTTCATGTCCTCAAGCAGAGTCCATTGTGAAAAGAGCGGTGAACAAAGCTGTCGCCAGCAATCCTGGAATGGGGGATGGCCTTGTTAGGATGCATTTCCATGACTGTTTCGTTAGGGTGAGTATTTTTAAATCTCGAACTCAATTATATTATAAATTCCATTTCTTCTTAAATATTATGTACATATATCCAATTTCCGTAAGTAACAGCTTCGTGTAATATATGATTTCAGGGTTGTGATGGCTCGGTGCTACTGAAGGCCACGTCAGGAAGTCAGTTGACGGAGAGGGACCACCCAGCGAACAACGGCAGCCTGAGAGGGTTCGAAGTGATCGACGAGGCCAAGTCCCAAATCGAAGCCATATGTCCGGAGACCGTCTCCTGCGCCGACATCCTAGCATTCGCTGCCCGCGACAGCTCCTACAAGCTAGGAGGAGTGACCTACTCCGTCCCCGCTGGACGCCGGGATGGCACAGTCTCGTCGTACGATGAGGTGGGCCAGAATCTCCCGGCGCCTTCATTGAAGGCAGAGGAGCTGGCAGCAAACTTCGAGAAGAAAGGGATGTCGACTGAGGAGATGGTGACGCTATCAGGGGCTCACTCTCTGGGGGTGGCACGATGCGCCACTTTCACCAACAGGCTCTACAACTTTAACGCCACTCACCCGCAGGACCCATCCCTGGACGCTGCCTACGCTGTCGTTTTGAAGTCCAAATGTCCGGCGGGAAGCGGGAACACGGTGGGACTGGACTCGACACCGAGCCGGATGGACAACAAGTACTACTCCGAGCTGAGGACCAAACGTGGGGTGTTGACTTCAGACCAGACGCTCATGGACAGTGCTTCCACCCAGCGGATGGTGCTCGACAACGCGAACAACAACGCCGCATGGGCTTCCAAGTTCGCCAAGGCGATGGTGCACATGGGTTCCCTCGACGTCCTCACCGCCACCGCCCAAGGCCAGATCAGGAAGCAATGCACTCTCATCAACTGATATTCTCTTTCCCTTTCATCCATATGATCGTCACTAATTTTGATTATTATTTATTCTTTCATTTATACGTTCATTGATTGATTGTTCCAGGTTAATTTCTCAATTGTATATCGTTCTTGCGAAGAAGCAAATTTGCAGTTAGCATATTTTTATAACAATGCATTTCTTCTTAATACTAAGATAACAGTTGTCTTCTTCTTTAGTTCTAGAATAGCACCGGTACGACGTTCTTTTCACTTATTTTTATTTTTTACAATTTAGAATCGATTATTGTCGGATCCTATTTAATAATAATTTTTAAAATTTTGTCTTTTTTATCCGTAATTATTGATCAGAAACATGGTTAAGTAATTTACTATTTGTACCAAGTAGTTGTAATTCAAGTTACAAATTCTAGGCCCTCTTTTTTTTTGGTGCAGTGGTGGTTTGCAGCCACATGTGGTATATTTGAACATTTTGTTCAAAAGGCGCAATATATTGATCCGTCCACTTCCCTTGAGAGATTATTCACACTCTCAACTCAGAAATGTGGGAAAATCGCTGATTGTGATTAACGATCGATTCAGCCCAGTCCAGGAGATAGAAAGAGAAGATTAATGTGACAAATTTTTTCCAAATTTTAGAATAACTATTCATTCAAATTAAAATTTTATCGTTATATAAAAAAATTAAATTTTGAATCTTGTAAAATCATCATAAAATTGGCACAAGATAAAATGTTATTGAGAAATTACTGTAAAATTTTCCGATTAGAATAGTAGAGCAAATTGTCTCTTGTTATTCAACTTTTTCAATCTTTCGGGTAAAAATTAGCATTCTATTTATTGACAATATGAAACACTAATCCCGGCCAAACAAAAATATAAAACACTTATAAGTTATAACTAAAGGGTTTGCTTACTGCGAAGTTGACCATTTCCCAACTGTATATTAAGATCGAAGGTCAACCGAAACATGCATCCACGCTGGCCAAGTATAAGGAAAAAAGTCTCGTGTCGTGCTCAATATTAATTAATTCGTATCAGTTGGCGCGGTCATGGCCATCATATTGCTCGAGGAAACAGTCGGAAGGAGAAGGTCCTAATATTGCAACCTGAATTAAAACTACTTGTGCCACAATTTCTTTTAAAAGGTAAATTTTTTCTGGTCTTCCATTAAATTGTCAAACGCATTGTACCGATAGGCCAAATAATTTTTGATACTTGTACCCAAGGTTGTCAGGATCATGATTATAATTATAATATCGCACGATTTTACGAGTCGTCATTGCTCCACCGTGCTGGATCGCATGCAAAATCTTAATATTGAACGGATTGGTGGGATCGCCGAGTATAATTGTAAGATCGCAAAATTTTTTTTAACTAATTCCCTCCCCGTTCTTGCGAGAGATTTAGTGAATATTTTTGGTTTTTTAAAATCATATTTGGTATTTCCTAAAGGTTTTCTGATTATTTTAAAAATATGTAGTATTTTTTTAATAGTTTAAATCAGTGTAACCCTAACCCTATTAGTGTGCACTATAAATATAAGGGTTTTAAAGATATGGGTTTGATGAGCAGACTCACTTGAATGCTTTGTTGAATTAAAGTTTTTTAGATGATGTTTGAGAAAATTATGTTTTTAGATAATGTTTGAGAATATGAGTGTTTATGACTTATGATTAAATTAATAAAAATTTATGTTAAGTTTATTTTTCTTAGTTATTTCTATAATTTTGTCTATTTGGTAGGATCTTGCGATCTGTGTTATGATCATCCGATCTACAATTTTTTTATACCCAAACGATCCTCAGTGGGATGCCGATTTTGACAACCTTAAGTTGTACGACAATTAAAGTTGACAAAGATCAACTTAATTTAAGTAATAAAAATTTTGAATTTGTTAAATGAGGTTTTATGTTCAACACCTATGGATGAAAAAAAAGGTTATCGAGAAATAACCCTAAATAGGATCCGTGAATGATCGTACCGGTGCTTATGATAGAACTAAAGACGAAGACAACTATTATCTTAGTCGTAACCGAACCGGGAAGAATGTATTATTAATAAAAAGATATTAATTACAACTGCAAATTTGCTTCTTCACAAGAACAATATACAATTTGAGAAATCAATCTGTAACAATCAATCAATGAACGGATGAATGAAAGAATTAATAATAATAATAATAATCAACTTAGCAACGATCACATAGATGAAAGGAAAAGAGAAAATTAGTTGATGAGAGTGCACTGCTTCCTGATTTGTCCTTGGGCGGTTCCGGTGAGGACGTCAAGGGAACCCATGTGCACCATTGCCTTGGCGAACTTGGTAGCCCAGGCGGCGTTGTTGTTGGCGTTGTCGAGCACCATCCGCTGGGTGGAAGCACTGTCCATCAGTGTCTGGTCCGATGTCAGCACCCCGCGCTTGGTCCTCAGCTCCGAGTAGTACTTGTTGTCCATCCGGCTCGGTGTCGAGTCCAGCCCCACCGTGTTCCCGCTTCCCGCCGGGCATTTGGACTTCAAAACGGCAGCGTAGGCCGCATCCAGGGACGGGTCCTGCGGGTGCGTCGCGTTGAAGTTGTAGAGCCTGTTGGTGAAGGCGGCGCAGTGTGCCACCCCGAGGGAGTGGGCCCCCGACAGCGTCACCATCTCCTCCGTTGTCATCCCCTTCCTCGCAAAGTTGGCTACCAGCTCCCCTGCCTTCAATGAAGGCGCCGGGAGGTTCTGGCCGACCTCGTCGTACGACGAGACAATACCATCGCGGCGTCCGGCGGGGACGGAGTAGGACACTCCTCCCAGCTTATAGGAGCTGTCGCGGGCAGCGAAGGCCAGTATGTCGGCGCAGGAGACAATCTCCGGGCAGATGGCTTCGATCTGAGACTTGGCCTCGTCGATCACCTCGAATCCTCTGAGACTGCCGTTGTTCGTCGGATGGTCCCTCTCCGCCAGCTGACTTGCTGAAGTCGCCTTCAGTAGCACCGAGCCATCACAACCCTGAAATTATACATTACACTAAGCTTGTTAATGATTGAAATTGGGTATATTTATATAATATTTAACAGGAAATGATTAAATAATATAATTGAGCAAGAATATTTAAGAATTATACTCACCCTAACGAAACAGTCGTGAAAATGCATCCTGACGAGTCCAGCCCCCATTCCAGGATTGCTTGCGATAGCTTTGTTCACCGCTCTTTTCACGATGGCCTCTGCTTGTGGACATGAAGACTTGTAGAACCCTACCTTAAGTTGAGCTGATGACAGGGAGGCCATTACCGAACAACACACCAAGAATAACACAATCCAAGAGTGCTGCTTCGCCATTCAGAAGATATTTGAGCTTGTATATAAGTAAGTGGAACTAGAAATTATCTTTCTGAGAGGTTGCAAAAGAGATTTTGAAGATTAAGTGGTAACTAATGAAGGTTATTTGCTGTGTGAAGTGGAGGAGAAAGGGTGGGCTTATGTGGTATTTATAAGAGTTGGTGCGACTTTTGGAGACCAAATCAAACGAGTGTACGGACGCATGGATGCGCAATGTTTGAAGGCTTCTATTTCATGAGGTTGACGCGTTTTATTTTTTTCCCCATCAGCCGGCTTTGTTTATTTGGGTTTGTGGGGACACAACACAAGTGGGCCACCGGATAGCCGAAATTCTACTGCCGGTCAAATGAAGAAAGCCACCAAGGCATCTTATTTTTGTGATCTCTTTTATTCTAAATTTTTTATTGAGTTCTTAAATTTGAGTATTTAAGAATTCAACCAGATAAAATAATTGTTAGAAAATTTTATTATTATTTCAAAGTCATATATGATTCAAATTGAATTAGTTGACTTACTCAATTTCAAAATGTGTATCAACCAAAACAATTACTAAATGACTTGACGATTATGATGAATTTTCACCGAGTAGCTTAGCCTCATAACTTTCCCTTATAGCTATATTATTGTTAGTTGGTAACGATCGTCCGATCCTTATAGTTCTTTAGGTAGAAGATCAATTACAATGATTAGGCAACAGCCTGTACTTTCGTAATTAACTCTTGGCATGGAAAGAAATAAGGAGGGCAAGAAAGAGAGTAGGAGAGGAAAATAAGAATGAAAAAAGATTAACATTCTTTCGATTGTTTGGAAGATTCAAATTGAGAGGAATCCAAATGACAAAAAATAATTGTTTTTATTTAAAACGAAAAAATAAAATACATAATATTTCCCTGCAATAATAAGCACCACAAAGTTACGGGTATGGATTGGGTACGGAATGCCACTATTCTGAACCGTTTGGAATGAAAACATGCGAGGACTTTTTTGCAAACGCGCTAAAATACGGGGACCAAAATAAAAAAAATCATGCACAAACACAGGCCGGATACAAATGCCATTATCACATAACTGCGTACGCCAGTATCACATAACTGCGTACTCCAGTTTCACATAACAGTGCATGCCAGTATGACCTTTTTGCAAAAAAGTTAAAACATGGGGGACCAAAATAAAAAACATTATGCGTGCCATTATCATCAACGGGGACTTGCCATTTTTACAAAAATAAATACCATTATCACATAACTGCGTTTGCCATTGTCACATACCTGTGCTTGCCGCTGTGGTCCCCCTTCAATCCAAACCGTACGGAATCAATTCCTTCACTCCGTACCCAATCCAAACCCCAAAATTACTAATTTGTTAATATGGACGAACATTCATCTTTGTTGATTGGTCCTGCATTAATTGATTATGACCAGTTATAAGTAGAAGATTTCTGTATTTAGGAAAAAGGCCCATTAACGTTGACCATTTCTCTATTTGGACCCGGGCGTAGTCTAATTTATTATCCGTTTCAGAAAGGCATAGCCTGTCTTTTGTTTAAGAGTCAAAGAAAACAACGCCAATTAGTTTAGGAATATTAATACCAAAAAGAATTACTAAGGATTGTTTCTAGCAAGCAAACTAAGAACATCATTTTTTAGAAATGCTGCGGAGAGCGTCTAAAAAAAGGTAACAATACCTACAATTGTTGGATTTGTCAAGTTTGACAGCCACCAACGTTTATCATTATCCATTTGAAACTCAAATCTCATAATTTTCTCCAGAAAATTTTTGTGGTGTACTATACACAAGCTGATGCCATATTTCTACCTGAATTTTGCTTGTTATTTCTTATCTTCGACTCTGATATCACTTGTTGAGAATTAATTGTGCGACGAAAATAATAAAATAGAATATATCAAAATAATGATATCACATTCCAAAATGGCACACCAATATTCTCCACTTTATTTAGAAAGAGTATGTCTAAAATTATGTAATAATACTTACAAATCACAAAACCACTCTGATAAATTAAACGTCTCGATTTCTCCACTTTGACCAGCCAACTAAGTTTTTAATTATCAAATTGAGGCCCAAAAAATAACAACGGTCATTATTAGCGGCGATCACAAATTACACGGTGCATTGTTTTACGTGCACCCAATAAAAAATGGAAGAAATTAAAGAACACCGCCAATAAGAAAGTCAAAATTAAAGATGTGACCACAGTTTCAAATACGTATACAAGTTCCGCATGATATATTTAGTTTTAACAAAACAAGTTTGGTGCACTGTGCACGTACAAGAAAAAAAAAATCAAGGATTCCAGCGAATTGAGATGTTCAGATACGAACACGTGTAAACCCATTTGAAGAAGGAAGGGGTCAGCCAGGTTGTACCCATGCAGGAAGCTACGTACCTTGAATTATTATTTTGGGTTTCCAAAAGTAGTACCAAACAACCACTATATATACCTCATTAGGCCACCCTTTCTTCTCCACTTCACACAACCAATAACCTTCGTTAATTACAACTTAATCTCCAAAATCTCTAATTCAAGCTCTCAGAAATATAATTTATAGTCCCAGTTACATATATACAATCTCGGATTCTTCGAAATGGAGAAACAGTACTCTCGGATTGTGTTGTTCTTGGTGTGTTGTTCAGTGATGGCCTCCATGTCGTTAGCTCAACTTAAGGTAGGGTTCTACAAGTCTTCATGTCCACAAGCAGAGGCTATTGTGAAAAGAGCGGTGAACAAAGCTATCGCAAGCAATCCTGGAATGGGGGCTGGCCTTGTGAGGATGCATTTCCATGACTGTTTCGTTAGGGTGAGTATTGTTCATAAACATTCTTAGATCCCTAATTCTATTATATAAATAAATCCAATTTCAATTAGTGACATGCTTCGTGTAATATATAATTTCAGGGTTGTGATGGCTCAGTGCTGTTGAAGGCGACTTCAACAAGTCAGCTGGCGGAGAGGGACCATCCAGCGAACAACGGCAGTCTCAGGGGCTTCGAAGTGATCGACGAGGCCAAGTCCCAAATCGAAGCCATATGCCCGGAGACCGTCTCTTGCGCTGACATCCTGGCCTTTGCCGCCCGCGACAGCTCCTACAGGCTGGGAGGAGTGTCATACTCAGTCCCTGCTGGACGCCGGGACGGCACCGTCTCGTCCTTCGATGAGGTTGGCCAGAACCTCCCGTTGGCTTCATTAAAGGCAGAGGAACTGGTAGCGAACTTCGCGAGAAAAGGTATGTCAACAGATGAGATGGTGACGCTGTCGGGGGCCCACTCCCTCGGGGTGGCACATTGCGTGGCATTCACCAACAGGCTCTACAACTTCAACGCGACGCACCCGCAGGACCCGTCCCTGGATGCGGCGTATGCAGCCATTTTGAAGTCCAAATGCCCGGCGGGAAGCGGGAACACGGTGGGGCTGGACTCGACACCGAGCAGGATGGACAACAAGTACTACTCGGAGCTGAGGACCAAGCGCGGGGTGCTGACTTCGGACCAGACGCTCATGGACAGTTCTTCCACCCAGCGAATGGTGCTCGACAACGCCAACAACAACGCCGCCTGGGCTACCAAGTTCGCCAAGGCAATGGTGCACATGGGTTCCCTTGACGTCCTCACCGGAACCGCCCAAGGACAAATCAGGAAGCAGTGCACTCGCATCAACTGATTTTCTCTTTTCCTTTCATCCATGTGATCGTTACTAAGTTTTTTTTAAATTATTGTTAATTTTTTCATTCGTTCGTCCATTGATTGATTGTTACAGATTAATTTCTCAAATTGTATATTGAAGAAGCAAATTTGCCTTATCGATAATACGTTTCTCCATCTGACTATTTCCTCGAGCAATATGATGGCTGCGACCACGGCAACCGGTACGAATTAATAAATATTGAGCACTCCAGAAGAAAGTCCTTTGTTATACTTGGCCAACGTGGATGCAATTCTCGGTTGACCCCCAATTTTAATATAAAGTTGGGGAGTGGTCAATTTTCGATTGTACACAATAATGAATTGAATATGTTGAAATAAATGATATTAATAAAGAATATTAATAATGCATGGTATTTTGTGTAAATGTTATTGAGCAATTTTTAATAATTTGCGAAAATAGTAACTTTAATTTTTTTAGTCTTGAATATTTAGAGTCTGAATATTGTGAATCTTTGGTATTTTTCAATTGCGTCCAGATTTTTGTTCACGCAATAGAAAAAAAAGTCAAATCTTTATGTAACAAAGGTTAAATAACAACATTTACTTATTCAAAATGTCTAATTCATTCTTTGTACTTGAAATTGGTCCATTTAATCCCTCGTACAATTTCAAACGGGTCAATTAGCACCCTTAGCCACTTTTTCAAATTGGGTTGTTCTAATAGATTACAAAGTTTCTCTCCTTTGGGTTCCTCTCTTTCTTTCCTTCTCTTGGAGACTAGGTCACTTGCTTAGATTTTGACATCATCTTTCTGTCCCTCATATGTTTGTATCTAATATGCTCTGTTATGATGCGTATCAACCTATTCTAAACACCTAATAAAACATTTCTTCTATGGATTTGGAACAATAATGGATTACATAGACGTAAATTGCTCAACTTAATCGAGGCTGAAATGGTTCGGCTATTCTATAATTGCAAGTTCATGGCACCGATAAGAAGAGCCATATGGGAGCGTGAAAATCTCGGAATGCTTAAACATCATTAGAACTTCAAGTGTAGAGAAGAAAAATAACATTGAGTTTAGAACTTGGGTTTTAAAAATTCTACAGGCACACTTGAAATCAGAATAAATATATCAATGAATCAATATCCTCCTGCATGCATTAAGGATTAGATTATAAACATGACCTTGAAAGAGGTGATTTTTGACGTATATGGAGGGAGATGATATGGAGTATTTGAAACTGGCGTGGTGTATTTAAGATGACGATGGTGAGATGTCGTCGGTGACCGAAAAATAATAAGAAGATATTAATTGATCCGTTTGAAATAATACAAGAGATTAAATGGATCAATTTCAGGTACAAAATGTGAATTAGATATTTTTACCTTCCAATATTTATTATTCATAATTTCGATCTTCAACGGTATTGTTTAATAAAGAACCGGTGTTCACTCCCAGCATTACAACGAGTGTACGGACGCAGCTTCGTTCATGGATGCGCAATGTTTGAAGGCTTCTATTTCATGAGGTTGACGCGTTATATTTTTTTTCCCATCAGCCGGCTTTGTTTATTTGGGTTTGTGGGGACACAACACAAGTGGGCCACCGGATAGCCGAAATTCTACTGCTGGTCAAATGAAGAAAGCCACCAAGGCATCTTATTTTTGTGATCTCTTTTATTCTAAATTTTTTATTAAGTACTTAAGAATTCGATAATGTAAAATAATTGTTAAAAAATTTTGTCATTATTTCAAAAGTCATATCTCATTCGAATTGAAATAGTTGAGCTACTCAATTTCAACATGTGTATCAACCAAAACGATTACTAAATGACTCGACGATTACGATGAATTTTCACCGAGTAGCTTAGCCTCACAACTTTCCCTTATTGCCATATTATTGTTAGTTGGTAATGATCGTCCAATCCTTGTAGTTCTGTAGGTAGAAGATCAATTACAATGATTAGGCAACAGCCTATACTTTCGTAATTAACTGTTGGCATGGAAAGAAATAAGGAGGGCAAGAAAGAAAGTAGGAGAGAAAAATAACAATGAAAAAAATTTCGATTGTTTGGAAGATTCAAATTGAGAGGAATCCAAATGACAAAAAATAATTGCTTTTATTTAAAACAGAAAAATAAAATACATAATTTTTCCCTGCAATAATAAGCACCACAAAGTTACTAATTTGTTAGGATGGACGAACATTCATCTTTGTTGATTGGTCCTGCTTTAATTGATTATGACCAGTTATAAGTAGAAGATTTCTGTATTGTCAAAAAAAAGTAGAAGATTTCTGTATTTAGGAAAAAAGCCCATTAACGTTGACCATTTCTCTATTTGGACCCGCGCGTAGTCTAATTTATTATCCGTTTAAGAAACGCATAGCCTGTCTTTTTGTGTAAGAGTCAAAGAAAACAACGCGAATTAGTTTAGGAATATTAATACCAAAAAGAAAAGTAATTTAGGAAAACTAAGGAGTGTTTCTAGCAAGCAAACTAAGAACATCATTTTTTTAGAAATACTGCGGAAAGCGTCTAAAAATATGTAACAATTCCTACAAATTTTGGATTTGTCCAATTTGACAGCCACCAACGTTTATCATTATCCATTTGAAACTCAAATCTCTTAATTTTCTCCAGAAATTTTGTGGTGTACTATACACAGGCTGATGCCATATTTCTACCTGAATTTTGCTTGTTCTCTCTTATCTTCGACTCTAATACCACTTCTTGAGAATTAGCTGTGTGACGAAAATAATAAAATAAAATATATCAAATTAATGATATCACATTCCAAAAGAACCCGAGATAAAATGGCACACCAATATTCTCCACTTTTTTTGGAAAGAGTATGTCTAAAATTATGTAATAATACTTGCAAATTACAAACCACTCTGATAAATTAATCATCTCGATTTCTCCGCTCTGACCAGCCACCTACGTTTTCAATTATCCAATTTTTTTAAATTTTAATTATACAATTGAAGCTCAAAAAATAACGACGGTCATTATTAGCGGCAATCAAAATTACACGATGCATAGTTTTACGTGCGCTCGATAAAAAAAATTGGGAGAAATTGAAGAACACCGCCAATAAGAAAGTCAAAATTAAAGAATCCACCAAAAAAATTCAAAATTAAAGATGTGACCACAGTTTCAAATACAAGTTCCGCATGATATATTTTGATTTAACAAATCAAGCTTGGTGCACGGTGCACGTACGAGAAAGAAAGAAAAAATCATCCTAGAAAAAAAAATCAAGGATTCCAGCGAATTGAGCTGTTCAGATACGAAAACGTGTAAACCCCTTTGAAGAAGGAAGGGGTCAACCAGGTTGCACCCATGCAGGAAGGAAGCTACGTACCTTGAATTATTTATTATTTTGGGTTTCCAAAAGTAGTACCAACCAACCACTATATATACCTCATTAGGCCACCCTTTCTTCTCCACTTCACACAACCAATAACCTTCGTTAACTACAACTTAATCTTCAAAATCTCTAATTCGGGCTCACAAAAATATAATTTATAGTCCCAGTTGCATATATACAATCCCGGATTCTTCGGAATGGAGAAGCAGTACTCTCGGATTGTGTTGTTCTTGGTGTGTTGTTCAGTGATGGCCTCCCTGTCGTCAGCTCAACTTAAGGTAGGGTTCTACAAGTCTTCATGCCCGCAAGCAGAGGCTATCGTGAAAAGAGCGGTGAACAAAGCTATCGCAAGCAATCCTGGAATGGGGGCTGGCCTTGTAAGGATGCATTTCCATGATTGTTTCGTTAGGGTGAGTATTGTTCATAAACATTCTTAGATCTCTAATTCAATTATATAAATATATCTGATTTCAATTAGTGACATTCTTCGTGTAATATATAATTTCAGGGCTGTGATGGCTCCGTGCTATTGAAGGCGACTTCAACAAGTCAGCTGGCGGAGAGGGACCATCCAGCGAACAACGGCAGCCTAAGAGGCTTCGAAGTGATCGACGAGGCCAAGTCCCAAATCGAAGCCATATGCCCGGAGACCGTCTCTTGCGCTGACATACTGGCCTTTGCTGCCCGTGACAGCTCCTACAGGCTGGGAGGAGTGTCATACTCAGTCCCTGCTGGACGCCGGGACGGCACCGTCTCGTCCTTCGACGAGGTTGGCCAGAACCTCCCGGCGCCTTCATTAAAGGCAGAGGAGCTGGCAGCAAACTTCGCGAGAAAAGGTATGTCAACAGATGAGATGGTGACGCTGTCGGGGGCCCACTCCCTCGGGGTGGCACATTGCGTGGCATTCACCAACAGGCTCTACAACTTCAACGCGACGCACCCGCAGGACCCGTCCCTGGATGCGGCCTACGCTGCCATTTTGAAGTCCAAATGCCCGGCGGGAAGCGGGAACACGGTGGGGCTGGACTCGACACCGAGCCGGATGGACAACAAGTACTACTCGGAGCTGAGGACCAAGCGCGGGGTGCTGACATCGGACCAGACACTGATGGACAGTGCTTCCACCCAGCGAATGGTGCTCGACAACTCCAACAACAACGCCGCCTGGGCTACCAAGTTCGCCAAGGCAATGGTGCACATGGGTTCCCTTGACGTCCTCACCGGAACCGCCCAAGGACAAATCAGGAAGCAGTGCACTCTCATCAACTGATTTTTTCTTTTCCTTTCATCCATGTGATCGTTACTACGTTGATTATTATTAATTCTTTCATTCATCTGTTCATTAATTGATTGTTTCTGATTAATTTCTCAATTGTATATTGTTCTTGTGAAGAAGCAAATTTGCTGTTGTAAGTAAGCATATTTTAATCAATAATACATTTTTTTCCGGGTTGAATTACTACAAAGATTGTATCGAGAGATAGTGTCCATGGTACTAAATCTGAAGCTGCTAAGGTTTCGAATATTGTGAGAAATTCTTGCTTGAGGTCTACTTTGACCTCTAATGAGGTTTCGTTGGATGCTACTGGTTGGTGGTTTCTACCCCTTCTGATTTGGATGTTGCGGCTGAATTGACCAAAAAGGATGATATTATTAGTGAGGACGATGATGATTTAAGACAGGAGATGGAGGTTTCAGGGGGTTCTATCATTGTGAATCCATTGCTCCAACTTGAGAGGAATCCATCTCTTGTTCAACCGATTGCGGAGGGTACTTCTGAGGAGGGTTTGCATGCTTTCACGCTACACGATTCGAGTTCAGATGTGGTAGCTCATCCCTCAGACCAGGTTGTTGTTGCCCATGAGCTAGGGTTGGAGCCTACTTCGGAACTGGTGCTTCCGAGTTCTCCTTCTCTCGATGTTGGTTTTGCAGGTTTCTCTTCGGGGATGGTTGCTACTTCTCTTGATTTGGTTCCGTTTGCAGCTACACAAGCTGATGCTTGTAAAATCAGACTTAGTTATTGGCAGAAGGAATGCATTTTATTCAAGCAACTTGGGCTTTTATAGCCATTACAAAAACAGAAGGAAATAACAGCCCACGTTTTACAAGCCTACAACGTGGTATCTAAATTCTGAATAAAACTAACTCCACTTTCCCTGAAGAATAGGACTTGTATAACAAACTCTATCCTCCCTGAAGACTAGGACTTATTAACAGAAAGAAAGACTATTTCAAATAACTAACATTCCCTCCCTTAAGCTAAAGCTCCTGCACTTAGCTTACTCAGCAGCTTCAACCATTCCAAGCATGTTACGAAACTTCTCAAATTGCTCCAACTTTATTGGCTTAGTCATGATATCTGCAATTTGATCTTGAGAATTGCAGTAGCTCAATTCAACAATTCCTTCATGCACCAAGTCTCTAATAAAGTGGAATCTTACTTCAATATGCTTGCTCTTGCCATGAAGCACCGGATTTCTGGATAATTGTATAGTGGAACTGTTATCACACATGATCACAGTGCTTGTCTTCTCTTCAACTCCAAGACTCTCCAACACCCTTCTGAGCCAAACACATTGACAAGCACATAATGATGCTGCTATGTATTCTGCTTCAGTAGTTGAAAGAGCAACTACTGGTTGTTTCTTTGAAGACCACGAAACAGCTCCAGACCCCAACTTAAGCACAAACCCGGAGGTACTTCTTCGATCATCTAAGTCACCGGCATAATCACTGTCGGTAAAGGCCACAAGTCTCAGGTTGCTTCCTTCCCTCTTATAAAGAATCCCAAGATCAGTTGTACCTTTTAAGTACCTTAAAATTCTTTTTGCTGCAAGCCAATGTGACATTGTAGGACTGCTCATAAACCTGCTTATCAAACTAACAGCATACATCAAGTCAGGCCTAGTTACAGTCAAATACATGAGACTTCCAATCACTTGCTTGAATAGAGTTTCATCAACTTTAACTCCATCATTGTCTTTGGACAGCTTTGTACCCGTCACGATTGGATTCTTCACTGCATTAGCATTCTCCATACCAAATCTTTTTAAGACTTCTCGTGCATACCTTCTCTGACAGATGAAAATTCCATCTGAATTCTGCTTAACTTCTATTCCGAGGAAATATTTCATCCTTCCCAAGTCAGACATATCAAATTCCAACATCATTGAATTTTTAAACTCATCACTCAAGCTTCTATCATTCCCAGTAAAGATCAAGTCATCAACATAAAGGCTCACTATAAGTATTTTACCTCCTTTTGACTTTGTGAATAATGTGTGCTCACTGGGACACTTCTCGAAGCCTTCGCGCACAAAATAAGCTTCAATTCTGCTGTACCAAGCTCGCGGCGCTTGTTTAAGGCCATATAATGCCTTTCTCAGTCTGTAGACTTTCTCTTCTTCGCCTTTCTTAATAAATCCCTCAGGTTGCTGGACAAATACTTCCTCTTTGAGATCGCCGAGAAGAAAAGCACTCTTCACATCGAGTTGAAAAACTTCCCAACCGAATTGAGCTGCCATTGCTAGTATCACACGAATGGTGTCAAGTCTTGCCACCGGAGCAAACACTTCAGTGTAGTCTACTCCATGGCGTTGTGCATACCCTTTTGCTACTAACCTTGCTTTGAACTTTTCCACATATCCATCTTCATTAAGCTTTGTTTTAAACACCCACTTGACTCCAATAGGTTGAACTCCTTTAGGCAGCACAGTAAGTTCCCAAGTGTGATTCCTCTCTATGGCTTCAATTTCTGCTGACATTGCTTCCCTCCATTTTCTTTCTTTTATTGCTTCTCCAAATGTAACTGGATCATTCTTTGTCATGTCAGGATCTGTCATCATCATCATTGCAACCAGATTTTCTCCTTCAGATAGTTGTTCCCTTGCGTCATAATCTGCCATCCAACTACATTCATAATCTGTCATCCAACTTGGTGCTCTTCTTTCTCGTACACCTCTTCCTTCAACCAATTCTCCATGTGTATCAGAGTTCGACTCATTTGGAGGTAACTCTGTGAGACTGCTTGAGCCTGCTTCACCATTTTCGTCTTCATTCTGATCATCTTCATCTTCCCATTCTAGTATATCCCACTTGATTTCTTCCTCTGTTCTGTCCCAATTCCAGCTTTCGTCTTCTTCAAATACAACATCTTTGCTAACAACGACCTTTTGTGAGACTGGATCATATAATCGCCACGCCTTGGACTCATCGCTAACTCCAAGGAAGACACATTTTTTACTCTTATCATCCAACTTACTTCTCTTTTGATCTGGTACATGCACGTGTGCTACACATCCAAAAATTCTGAAATACTCCACCACTGGTTTCTCACCACTCCATGCCTCTTCTGGAGTCTTATTTTCAACCGCTGCTGTTGGACATCGATTTTGAATATGCACACACCATCTCACAGCCTCAGCCCAGAAAGCTTTAGGAACTTGCTTCTCTTTCAACATGGATCGAACAGCATTCATAATTGTTCTATTCTTCCTTTCAGCTACTCCGTTTTGTTGAGGAGTGTAGGCTGCCGTCAATTGTCTACTTATGCCCTGGGATTGTCAAAATTCTCCAAACTCATTTGAAGTGAACTCACCACCTCTATCTGTCCTCAAACAAGTTATATGTGCACCTATCTCCTTTTCAACACATGCCTTAAAATTTCTGAAGTGAGCAAAAGCTTCTGACTTCTCACGTAAGAAGTAAATCCAAGTTTTACGAGTGAAATCATCTATAAAACTCAGAATATACCTCTTGCCATTATTCGAAGCTGGCTTGATAGGACCACATATATCCGAATGTACTAACTGAAGAGGCTTTGTCGCTCTCCATAAACTCCTCCCCGGTATAGGATTTTTGTGTTGCTTGCCGATTAAGCATGTCGTACATATCTTCTTTGGAGACTTCAGAGTGGGTAAACCAATGACCATCTTCTTGTCGGCAAGCATTTTCAGTCCTTTATGATTCAAGTGCCCAAAACGACAATGCCACATGTGGACTTCTTTCTCTGACACAGCTTGTAAACACATAGAACTTGTTGCTGCCATAGAAGCCAACAGATAAAACATCCTATTCTTACTCATGTTAGTTTGCATGATCAACCCCCTCCTAGGATGATATACTTTGCAAGTTCCATCTCCAATCAGAATGGCTAACCCCTTTTCTTGCAGTTGTCCTATGCTTAGCAAACTATTCTTAAGCTCAGGAATAAAATAAGTGGGTAATTTATTAATTCACGACTATATTATGACAAAAAATCACCGAAAGACTTAGCAATTATGATGAATTCTCGCTGGGTGGCTTACCCTTGTAACTTTCTGGTGCCATATTATTGCTAGTTGGTAACGATTGTCGAATCAATAGATATTAGATAACAGATGATTTAAAACAGATAATTTAAAACATAAATAAGTGGGTAATTTATTAATTCACTACTATATTATTACCAAAAAATCACCGAAAGACTTAGCAATTATGATGAATTCTCGCTGGGTGAGTGTAACCTCGTGACTTTCCGTTATTCCCATATTATTGCTAGTTGGTAACGATTGTCCAATCAAAGGGTAGATCCATTACAATGATTAAACAACACTCTGTACTTTCGTAATTGACTCTTCGTATGGAAAGAAAGAAAATAAGAATGAAAAAAGTTATTTTTTCAATTGCCTGGAAGAATAAAATTAGGATTTGAACCGGCTGTATTCCCGCCTGACCCACCTATAGGATTAGAGCTTTGAGGAATTCAAATGACAAAAAAATAATTACTTTTTATTAAAAACAGAAAATAAAATATAAAATTTTACATGCAGTAATAAACATCACGAATATTCATCTTTGTTTATTGGCCTTGCATTAATTGATTATGACCAGTTAGAAGTAGAAGATTTCAGACTTACAAAAAAGTAGATGATGTCTGTATTTAGGAAAAAGGCCCATTAACGTTGACCGTTTCTCTTATTATCCATTTTAGAAAGCCATAGCCTGTCTTTTAGTCAAAGAAAACAACGCCAACTGAATTGGAAATATTTCTTGCACCAAAAAAAAATCTGAATTGGAAATATTTATACTAAAAAGAAAAGTATTTTGGAACACTACGGACTACGGAGTGTTTCAAGCAAGCAAACTTTGTAACAATACCTACAAATTAGAGAACCACTCTGATAAATTAAACTTCTCGATTTATCAATTTGAAGCTGAAAAATTAACAACAGTCATTATTAGCGGCGATCAAAAATCACCGCCAATAAGAAAGTCAAAACTAAAAATGTGACTATATATATATATAACTTCCTCATGATATATTAGATTTAACAAATAAGGTGGGTGCACGTACAACATAGAAAAAACCAAGGGATGCCAGCGAATTGAGCTGTTGATATAAGAAAACGTGTAAACCCCTTTGATGAAAGAAGGGGCCGGTCGACTAAGTTGCACCCATGCAGGAAGCTACGTACCTAGAATTATTATTTTTTGATTTCAAAAGTAATACCAACCACTATATATACCTCAAGAGGCCACCCTTTCTTCTCCACTTCACACAACCAATAACCATCACTAATTACAACTACTTAATCTTCAATATCTCTTATCCAAGCTCTCATAAATATCATTTCTAGTCCCACTTACGCATATACAAGCCCAGATATCTTGGAGATGGAGAAACAGTACTCTAGGATTGTGTTGTTCTTGGCATGTTGCTCGGGAATGGCCTCCCTGTCTTCAGCTCAACTTAAAGTGGGTTTCTATCAGTCTTCATGTCCTCAAGCAGAGTCCATTGTGAAAAGAGCGGTGAACAAAGCTGTCGCCAGCAATCCTGGAATGGGGGATGGCCTTGTTAGGATGCATTTCCATGACTGTTTCGTTAGGGTGAGTATTTTTAAATCTCGAACTCAATTATATTATAAATTCCATTTCTTCTTAAATATTATGTACATATATCCAATTTCCGTAAGTAACAGCTTCGTGTAATATATGATTTCAGGGTTGTGATGGCTCGGTGCTACTGAAGGCCACGTCAGGAAGTCAGTTGACGGAGAGGGACCACCCAGCGAACAACGGCAGCCTGAGAGGGTTCGAAGTGATCGACGAGGCCAAGTCCCAAATCGAAGCCATATGTCCGGAGACCGTCTCCTGCGCCGACATCCTAGCATTCGCTGCCCGCGACAGCTCCTACAAGCTAGGAGGAGTGACCTACTCCGTCCCCGCTGGACGCCGGGATGGCACAGTCTCGTCGTACGATGAGGTGGGCCAGAATCTCCCGGCGCCTTCATTGAAGGCAGAGGAGCTGGCAGCAAACTTCGAGAAGAAAGGGATGTCGACTGAGGAGATGGTGACGCTATCAGGGGCTCACTCTCTGGGGGTGGCACGATGCGCCACTTTCACCAACAGGCTCTACAACTTTAACGCCACTCACCCGCAGGACCCATCCCTGGACGCTGCCTACGCTGTCGTTTTGAAGTCCAAATGTCCGGCGGGAAGCGGGAACACGGTGGGACTGGACTCGACACCGAGCCGGATGGACAACAAGTACTACTCCGAGCTGAGGACCAAACGTGGGGACGATGCTACTGGTTGGTGGTTTCTACCCCTTCTGATGACCTCTAATGAGGTCTACTTTGACCTCTAATGAGGTTTCGTTGGATGCTACTGGTTGGTGGTTTCTACCCCTTCTGATTTGGATGTTGCGGCTGAATTGACCAAAAAGGATGATATTATTAGTGAGGACGATGATGATTTAAGACAGGAGATGGAGGTTTCAGGGGGTTCTATCATTGTGAATCCATTGCTCCAACTTGAGAGGAATCCATCTCTTGTTCAACCGATTGCGGAGGGTACTTCTGAGGAGGGTTTGCATGCTTTCACGCTACACGATTCGAGTTCAGATGTGGTAGCTCATCCCTCAGACCAGGTTGTTGTTGCCCATGAGCTAGGGTTGGAGCCTACTTCGGAACTGGTGCTTCCGAGTTCTCCTTCTCTCGATGTTGGTTTTGCAGGTTTCTCTTCGGGGATGGTTGCTACTTCTCTTGATTTGGTTCCGTTTGCAGCTGCACAAGCTGATGCTCACGTCCCAACTTTTCACTTGGAGGTTGCTTTGCCTTCCATAATTCGATCTTCTTTGACAGTAGATGGTGTGCGTCCAGCTTTGGTTTCGAATGCTAATGCCAGTGAATTGGATACATTACATGATGAGGTTTGTGACGATGGTGGTGTTCAGTCCCCTACAGACACGAGCAGAGATGAGGTATCCACTGGTAGAGAAAGATTTTCCACATCGAATGGTAAATCAGCGGGAAGCGGCTCGAAAAGTAGCCCTAGCTGGGCGGACATGTTAGACGACGAGGACGATCCTCTTCCACTTTCACAGGCTTTCAAATATCTGAAGGATGTGGTTGACAAAGCTTCTACTCCTAAAACTCCTAAAACATCCGTTATGAAGGAAAAGAAATATGAAGAAAAAGAAATTTTTTTTGGAAAATTATCTACTCTTGACTACATTTATGAGTTTGATGAGTAGAGTTACTAAGTATGGCTGCGGGTTTGCTAATTTTTAGTTACCTGTATAAGCTTTGGGTTTTTTTGGGTTCTCTCTTTTCTCTTTCCCCTTTTTCTGTATTTTTCTTTCTTTATTTATAAAGATTCCTAATTATATATATATATAGTCACATCTTTAGTTTTGACCTTCTTATTGGCGGTGATTTTTTATTTCCGCTAATAATAACTGTTGTTAATTTTTCAGCTTCTAACCGGTCAGAGTGGTTCTCTAATTTGTAAGTATTGTTACAAAGTTTGCTTGCTTGAAACACTCCGTAGTCCGTAGTGTTCCAAAATACTTTTCTTTTTAGTATAAATATTTCCAATTCAGATTTTTTTTTTGGTGCAAGAAATATTTCCAATTCAGTTGGCGTTGTTTTCTTTGACTAAAAGACAGGCTATGGCTTTCTAAAATGGATAATAAGAGAAACGGTCGACGTTAATGGGCCTTTTTCCTAAATACAGACATCTTCCACTTTTTTATAAGTCTGAAATCTTCTACTTCTAACCGGTCATAATCAATTAATGCAAGGCCAATAAACAAAGATGAATATTCGTGATGTTTATTACTGCATGGAAAATTTTATATTTTATTTTCTGTTTTGAATAAAAAGTAATTATTTTTTTGTCATTTGAATTCCTCAAAGCTCTAATCCTATAGGTGGGTCAGGCGGGAATACAGCCGGTTCAAATCCTAATTTTATTCTTCCAGGCAATTGAAAAAAATAACTTCTTTCATTCTTTCCCTCCTTATTTCTTTCCATACGAAGAGAGAATTACGAAAGTACAAACTTTTGTTTAATCATTGTAATGCCTTTGATTGGACAATCGTTACCAACTAGCAATAATATGGGAACAACGGAAAGTCAGCGAGAATTCATCATAATTGCTAAGTCTTTCGGTGATTTTTTGGTAATAATATAGTAGTGAATTAATAAATTACCCACTCATTTATGTTTTAAATCATTTGTTATCTGATATCCATTGATTTGACTAACTTAGGTTAAATTTAGATAAAATTTTAAAGTGATGACAAAAAATTTTTAACAAATATTTTACACACGTTCCAAGACTCGAACTATATGTCTATTTGGTTAATTTAGTAAATTTAAATATTTGTTTGTACCGGATTGAAGGAAGAACAAAAAAAGATGTGTTGGTCGCTTTCTTCACTTTCACCGGCAGTAGAATTGCGGCTATCTGGTGGCCAACTTGTATTGTGTCCCCACAATCACAAAATAAACAAAGCCGGCTGGCTAATGGGGAAAAAAGGCGTCAACGTCATGGATTGGAAGCCTTCAACCATTGCGCATCCATGCACGAAGCTACGTACGTAGCTACACTCGTTTTGATTTGGGCTCCAAAAGTTATACCAACTCTACCAAAGGTCAGGTCTCACCCCTTTGAACTCTTATAAATACCCCATAATCCCACCCCTTCTTTTCCACACAACCAATAACCTTCATTACTTACTACTTAATCTTCAAAATCTCTTATTCAAGCTCTCAGAAACATAATTTCTAGTCCCAGTTACATCGGATTCTTCGAAATGGAGAAGCAGTACTCTAGGATTGTGTTGTTCTTGGTGTGTTGCTCAGTGATAGCCTCAAGGACATCGGCTCAACTTAAAGTGGGGTTCTACCAGTCTTCATGTCCTCAAGCAGAGGCCATTGTGAAAAGAGCGGTGAACAAAGCTGTCGCCAGTAATCCTGGATTGGGGGCTGGCCTCGTCAGGATGCATTTTCATGACTGTTTCGTCAGGGTGAGTTTTATTCCTTAAAATTCAATTATAAATATATCCAATTTCAGTTAGTGACATTCTTCGTGTAATATATAATTTCAGGGCTGTGATGGCTCCGTGCTATTGAAGGCGACTTCAACAAGTCAGCTGGCGGAGAGGGACCATCCAGCGAACAACGGCAGCCTAAGAGGCTTCGAAGTGATCGACGAGGCCAAGTCCCAAATCGAAGCCATATGCCCGGAGACCGTCTCTTGCGCTGACATCCTGGCCTTTGCCGCCCGCGACAGCTCCTACAGGCTGGGAGGAGTGTAATACTCAGTCCCTGCTGGACGCCGGGACGGCACCGTCTCATCCTTCGACGAGGTTGGCCAGAACCTCCCGGCGCCTTCATTAAAGGCAGAGGAGCTGGCAGCAAACTTCGCGAGAAAAGGTATGTCAACAGATGAGATGGTGGCGCTGTCGGGGGCCCACTCCCTCGGGGTGGCACACTGCGCGGCATTCACCAACAGGCTCTACAACTTCAACGCGACGCACCCGCAGGACCCGTCCCTGGATGCGGCCTACGCTGCCGTTTTGAAGTCCAAATGCCCGGCGGGAAGCGGGAACACGGTGGGGCTTGACTCGACACCGAGCCGGATGGACAACAAGTACTACTCGGAGCTGAGGACCAAGCGCGGGGTGCTGATGTCGGACCAGACGCTCATGGACAGTGCTTCCACCCAGCGGATGGTACTCGACAACGCCAACAACAACGCCGCCTGGGCTACCAAGTTCGTCAAGGCAATGGTGCACATGGGTTCCCTTGACGTCCTCACCAGAACCGCCCAAGGACAAATCAGGAAGCAGTGCACTCGCATCAACTGATATTCGCTTTTCCTTTCATCCATGTGATCGTTACTAAGTTTTTTTTAATTATTATTAATTCTTTCATTCGTTCGTCCATTGATTGATTGTTACAGATTAATTTCTCAAATTGTATATTGAAGAAGCAAATTTGCAGTTGTAATTAGTATATTCTTATCGATAATACGTTTCTCCATCTGACTATTTCCTCGAGCAATATGATGGCTACGACCGCGCTAACCGGTACGAATTAATTAATATTGAACACTCCAGAAGAAAGTCCTTTGTTATACTTGGCCAACGTGGATGCAATTCTCGGTTGACCCCCGATTTTAATATAAAGTTGGGGAGTGGTCAGTTTTCGATTGTACACAATAATGAATTGAATATGTTGAAATAAATGATATTAATAAAGAATATTAATAATGCATGGTATTTTGTGTAAATGTTATTGAGCGATTTTTAATAATTTGCGAAAATAGTAACTTCAATTTTTTTAGTCTTGGATATTTAGAGTCTGAATATTGTAAATCTTTGGTATCTTTAATTGCATCCAGATTTTTGTTCACACAATAGAAAAAAAAAGTAAAATCTTTATGTAACAAAGGTTAAATAACACCATTTACTTATTCAGAATATCTAATTCACTCCTTGTACTTGAAATTGGTCTATTTAATTCCTCATACTACTTCAAACGGGTCAATTAGCACCCTTAGCCACTTTTCCAAATTGGGTTGTTCTAATAGATTACAAAGTTTCTCTCCTTTGGGTTCCTCTCTTTCTTTCCTTCTCTTGGAGACTTGGTCACTTGCTTAGATTTTGACATCATCTTTCTGTCCCTCATATGTTTATATCTAATATGCTCTTTGTTATGATGCGTATCATCAACCTATTCTAAACACCTAATAAAACATTTCTTCTATGGATTTGGAACAATAACGGATTACATAGACGTAAATTGCTCCAACTTAATCGAGGCTGAAATGGTTCGGCTATTCTATAATTGCAAGTTCATGGCACCGACAAGAAGAGCCATATGAAAATCTCGGAATGCTTAAACATCATTAGAACTTCAAGTGTAGAGAAGAAAAATAACATTGAGTTTAGAACTTGGGTTTTAAAAATTCTACAGGCACACTTGAAATCAGAGTAAATATATCAATGAATCAATATCCTCGTGCATGCGTTAAGGATTAGATTATAAACATGACCTTGAAAGAGGTGATTTTTGACGTATATGGAGGGAGATGATACGGAGTATTTAAGATGACGACGGTGAGATGTCGTCGGTGACAAAAAAATAATAAGAAAGTATTAATTGATCGGTTTGAAATAATACAAAAAATTAAATGGATCAATTTCAAGTACAAAATGTGAATTAGACATTTTTACCTTCCAATATTTATTATTCATAATTTCGATCTTCAACGGTATTGTTTAATAAAGAACAGGTGGGATTATAAAAATAAGGTCATTTTCACATATCATATATTAATCCATGATCATATCATATCTTACGTCATATTAAAATAAACTAAAACTCGACAGATTGGATACGCAATCTCGCCATCGCTATGTTTTCATAAACTCGGTCCGCCTGATCTCTCCTTCCAACTCCAATTCCAACACACACTCGCTTCTCCGTCCTTCTCTTCCCGACCCACTGATGGACCCCACCGGCACCGTCATCTTAACCACCGTCGGGAGATGCTCCTACGGCTTCGACGTCTTCTCGGTTAACCTCTCCGCCTCAAACGACACCGTCCCGTCCGAAACCCGCCTCACCGACGGCTCATCCGTCAACTTCAACGCCCAGTTCCTGGACGACAGTAGAACTGTCGTCTTCATCTCTGAACGGACCGGGTCCCCCAGAATCTACCTCACCTCTCCCAGCCAAGCCAAACCGGAGCCCCTCCCGTATGCTCCATCCAGCCTCTTCCACGACCGACCGGTCGTCCGTAACAACACCCTCTACTTCATCTCAGCTCACGAGGACCCCGGTCGTCTGTTTAGAAGCTGGTCCGCGGTCTACTCCTGTAGTCTAAACAAGGAGGAGAGTTGCTCCGATCCCACCAGGTTGACCCCACCGGAGGCGGTGGATTACAGCCCCGCTGTTTCCCCCTCGGGGAAGCTCGTCGCCGTCGCTTCCTATGGAACCCGCCCATGGGAAGGTGAGTTCCACGAGCTAAAGACGGAGATCGTCGTCTTTGAAGCGTCCAACCCGGAGATACGACATGTCGTCTCGCATCGAGGCGGGTGGCCCACCTGGTTGGGCGACTCCACCATCTTCTTCCACCGCCGGGCGGATGACGGCTGGTGGAGTGTTTACCGGGTGGATTTTCAGTTCCCCGGGGACGATGCGATGGAATCGCTGCGGGTTACACCTCCTGGGGTTCACTGCTTCACTCCGGCGGCGTTTCCCGGCGAGGAGAAGATAGCCGTGGCCACTCGCCGGCGGGAAAAGAGCTACCGGCATATCGAGATCTTCGACCTCCGGACGGCGTCGTTTATCCCAGTCACCGAGCCGCTAAACCATAGCTTCCACCACTACAACCCCTTCGTATCGCCTGATTCTTCCTCCCTCGGGTACCACCGGTTCCGGGGGGATTCGGCCGGCCCGGGAGAGCCGGAGCTTACGATCCCGCACCTCGAGCCGGTGGCCTCGCCGGTGAAGAACCTCCGCCTCCTCCGGATAAACGGATCGTTCCCCGCCTTCTCCCCGCGCGGGGACCTCGCCGTCCTCAACACGGAGATCATCGTCACGGGAGGCTTGATGATCGTCAGATCCAACGGCTCAAAGCGCTGGACCTTGCTTAACGACGTGACCGCCTTCTGCAACTCTTGGAGTCCCAAGGAAGACGGCGTCATCTACACCACGCTGGGGCCCATCTTCGGGTCAAGCGGAACAACAGTCCAGATCGCCCGCGTCACGTTCGACCCCTCGCACTTAACGGAGGACCGCGAGGAGGTCACGTGCGAGGTAAAGATTCTCACGGGGGAGGACTCCGGGAACAACGCGTTCCCCTCGTGCTCCCCGGACGGGAAAACCCTCGTTTTCAGGTCGGGGCGCGGCGGTGACAAGAACCTCTACGTTCTTGACGCCGTCAACGGGGAGGTTGACGCTGCTGGGAGCATCCGTCAGTTAACGGAGGGCCCCTGGACCGACACGATGCCCAGCTGGTCACCAAAAGGGGACCTCATCGCGTTCTCCTCCAACCGGGATGACCCAACCAACCCGACCAGGTTCAGTATCTACGTGGTCAGGCCGGACGGGTCAGGTTTGAGGAGGGTCCATGTGGCGGATGAGGGTGACGTGGACAGGGAGCGGCTCCTCCACGTGTGTTTTAGCGGAGACGGGGAGTGGCTGATGTTCGCGGGTAACTTGAGCGGGGTCACGGCCGAGGCGGTTTCGTTGCCGAACCAGTTCCAGCCGTACGGCGACTTGTATGCTGTCAGGTTGGATGGGACCGGGTTGAGGAGGCTGACGTGTAATGGATACGAGAATGGTACGCCAGCGTGGCACTCCGGCGGTGCTGAGCTGGACATCGGGAGGCTGAGCCTGCGTGATGTTGTTGGCGGCGAGAAACTTACTGGGCAGTTCTTTGAGCCACTGTGGATCTCCTGTGATATCTGATTTGAAGAAGGTTTAGCGAAATAGATCTGGGGTGGGTGGTTTTTCGTTGTTCTGTTTGGTTCGGAAAAAGGGTAAGACATAATCTTGTTGTATCAATAATGATTTAACTTTATTGTAATTAAGCAGTTAAGTATTTGTCCGATGATTTGGTGGTGGAAATAACAATTTGAACTTGTTGGCCTTTCTTAAATCCTGGGCTCTGTATACATTAGTCTTTGCTTCCTCTCAAACAAAATTTTTAACAATGGGACAATGGCCATCAAATAATGCGGTATGCATGTCATTCGCATGGAAAGTACTTCCGGACGAATTGAGATTATTTAAATAGTATCAGATTTGAATTTTGTAAAAATATTTTATGTATAAATTTTACTATTGAAATAGATAATTATTTTTCCTTTAAAATTTTTAAAATTTACTTATTTAGAGAGTAATTTGTAATATAAAATATTTTAAAAATTCAATTTTTTTGAGAATTACTCTGTCTAGATTTCTTACTATGAATATTATCAGATGATATTTTATTCTTGGCCAACAAGGCTAGAGTCCACCTCCTACACAACGAGGAACCGCGACCTACGCACAGACACGCTCCCAAGGCGAAAGGTCAAAATATCGGGTCACTCAACCTCCGAATCCAAAACATATAATTAATAATACGCGGGTGAAAACTGAAAACCTGTACATATATAAAAAGATATAGCTAAAGTATACTTTAGTAGTAAATTTCTCAAATTTGCATATTACTATTATGTAATTTAGAACTAGTTGATCAAATCACATAAATTCTCTAATTTATACCTACATAATGTTTTATTTCTAACCAATTTTTCGGACGAAATACCCTTAATTTTATAAATTTGGTCAAAATCTATATGTCACTTAATATCAAACGTGATAAATTTTTTGTCACTACTCCCCTGGTCAACAAATTTTAAAGGAATAATTATCTTAAAATCCTTGGTGTTTGAACAAATTTCTCTTTTAGTCTTTACTATTTTCAAAAGTCTTTCTCGATCCTTCTAGTTTGAAATAATTATTTTTTTTGGTCCCCGAATCCGGTACCAGAAAATTACTATAGCAAAAAGGCACGTGAAAGGACCAAATTGCCACTCAGTCAAAATACCAAAAAAATCTCACCTTCTTCAACCTCTAGAATATCAAGAACGTCATGAACACACTGAAGAACACCAAGAGCACACTTATGAATATCAAGAGTACCTAATTAACTAAATACTAACAACATCTAACGAAATACTAAATAACATCTAATTAATTAAATAAGCCAAACAAATCATGACCATCCTCCCGACCTATAAAGCAACACAACGTTTGCTTAGTCGATCTCATCATCATCATCTGAAAAATCAATACTAAAACCCCCCTTCATTCCACGATCAATTCATCATCCCAAAACTCAAAATTTCATCAAATATTCTCCTTAAAACCCGAATTCTGCCTAGTACTCAAGAAACCTCTAGAGGAGCTCGATCTCGTCCTCGTCGGTCCACAACTGCTGAAACAGCCACGCGTCTCGTCCGACAGGAGGGGCTTTCGGTCGAGCTACGGCGGGGAAGGGAGGATGACATCATCGTAGGGCAGGGGCCGATCCGGTGGCGCTTGGGTCCGGTAGGGAGATGGCGGCGGTTGGGAGAGTGAGGATCGGATGCTTGCCGTTGGGGATGGCGATGATGGTGACGGCGGAGGCGGAGGGGACGACAATGAGGACGGGAACCGGGGGGAGGGGGTGGTCTTCTTTGTCGTCGTCCATGATCTCGGGGTCATCTTCGAGGTCGTCATGGGACTGGGACGACCGGTCATCGTCGTCGAGATCAAAGACGGCGTCATATTGGGATTATTTTTCTGAGTAGGGTTCGTTGGTATTTTTTTCTTTTTGTTGTTCTTGATCTAATTGAGACCTTCTTCAAGGTTGCTCAGTGTTTAATTGGATGTTGGATGTTATTGGTATTTAACTATTTGGGTGTTATTAATTTTAAATTGAGGTATTTTTTGTGTTCTTGAGTTTGTTCATAGTATTCTTGACATTCAAGAGGTTGAAGAAGGTGCGATTTTTTTATTTTTTTGACTGAGGGGCAATTTGGTCATGTCACGTGTCTTTTTGCCGGAGTTATTTTCCAGTACCAGAGCCAGGGACCAAAAATGGCTATTATTTCAAACTAGAAGGACCGAGAAAGGCTTTTGAAAATAATAAAGACTAAAATAGAGGTTTGCTTAAACACCTGAGACTTTAAGATAATTATCCTAATTTTAAACCACTAAATGATTGTGCAAATAGGTGAAATTACACAGGACTAAAATGAAATTTCAATTTTGGCCGTATATTTAAGCCATTCGTACAGATGCAGTAGAGTTATTATATTCACAAGTAAATAATTCGGATCTTAAAAGTCCCAATTCCCATCCCGTTTCCTACATATTTGATATTTCCCATCAAAAGGGAACCAACCGGAACGAAAGAGCCCTTCTCTCTCTCTCTCCTACCAATCAAATCCCCATCGCGCCGGCCGTCGCCAAACCCTAAAGAAGCTTCGGGAAGAGACATGGACGACTCGTGCGCCGTCTGCGCCGATCCCCTAGAATGGGTGGCGTACGGCCCGTGCGGCCACCTCGACGTCTGCTCCACCTGCGTCGTCCGCCTCCGCTTCATCTGCGACGACCGCCGCTGCTGCATCTGCAAGTCCGAGTCCTCCGTTATCTTCGTCACCAAGGTTTGCTTGCCCCCCTAGGGTTTCCTTAACCAATTTTAATTAATTAGTTTTCCCCTAATTTTTTGGATTTTTTTTTTGAAATTTGTAAGGCGTTGGGAGACTACACGAGGATGATTAATGACTTCTCCCTGCTTCCGGTGGAGCCGAGGGAGGGCCGGGTTGGGTCGTACTGGTACCACGAGGACACCCAGGCGTTTTTCGACGACGTGGACCACTACAAGATGATCAAGGCCATGTGTCGGCTGTGTTGCTCCGTCTGCGACAAGGCCGAGGAGGAAGGAGGGCCGCCTCCCACTGGAGGGGACGGGCCCAAGCGCAGGCCGGCTAGGTTTAAGAATGTTGAGCACCTCAAGGGGCATTTGTTTCACAAGCACAGGTTGATCATGTGCAGCCTCTGTCTTGAAGGACGCAAGGTAGTATTTGTCCCGTGGGCATTTTGTACATTGTGCTCGCATGGTGTTTCTGGCTCGCTAATGGTGATTGAGTTGTTGCCTTGGAGTTGCGAGAACTTTTGCCTGATTGTTTCGAGTGCTGTTTTAGGTGTTTATCTGTGAGCAAAATCTGTACACTAGAGCGCAATTGAGTCAGCACATAAGCACTGGGGACTCTGAGGTTGATGGAAGCGAGAGTGAGAGAGGTGGCTTTGCAGGACATCCGATGTGTGAGTTCTGCAAGTCCCCTTTCTATGGGGATAATGAATTGTACTCCCACATGTCCACTGAACACTATACTTGCCATATTTGTCAGAGGTGAGCCATCCCATTCTTCATTACTACGCTTTTTTCCAGGTTAAAGAATTCACGGGTTGTTAATGTGACCTGCTTCTCTAATTCCAGGCAGCATCCAGGCCAATACGAGTACTACAAAAACTACGATGATCTAGAGGTTTGGTTTTTCGCTCTGCTTCTTTTGGTTGCGTATTTTTATTAAATCGGATTTGTTTCTAAGTGATCTCGTGGCAGTATTGTCTGATGAAAGAGAAGGTAATCTGTTGCAGATGCACTTCCGGCGGGACCATTTCCTTTGCGAGGATGAGGGTTGTCTTGCCAAAAAGTTTATCGTATTTCAATCTGAAGGGGAAATGAAGGTACATTTTAGTGTCTGAAACTTGTATCACAGAATTGCATGTTCCAATCTTTTTCCACTTGTATTTTGGTGTTAGAAGTTGCTTGCTACTACTGTCTTTCACTTACTATATAGCGTTGTTTAAGTTCTCAAATGCTCGATGAATGTTTTGCAGAGGCATGATACTATTGAACATGGTGGTCGCATGTCACGTTCCCAGCGCAATGCAGCCCTTCAGGTATGTTATCATTCCATATTCTAATGTTATTGTTCTGTGTAACGAATGGGTAGCTTTTTGATAGCTTGCTCCTGTTACTTGTATTGCTTTTGTTTACAGGTAGATGTATAACAAAACTTGTTTTCTATTACAATCTCATGTAAATGTTTTTAATGCCTTGTTCTGACTTTTCTGTACCAGATACCTACTAGCTTTCGGTACCGAAGGGGTGCTGAACAGGAGCAACGCCGTGGAAGGGGTCGGACATTTCGTCGTGACGAACCTGATAATCAGCTATATATGGCCATTGAGGCAAGTTTGGGGACAGCTCAGTCAGAAGCCTTATCTCGTGATCAATCTTCTGCATCCAGCAGAGGAGTGGTCTCTGATCATAGGAACATGGATGATATTGATCCTCTCATTCAGCCATTTGAATCGTTGACGGCAACTGGCACTGACTTATCGAGATATCGTCAGGCCTTGGGGCATAGTTCTGGGATCAGAGCTGACGAATCTTCCTTTCCTCCTCTTTCCATTGGTTCCAGCAGCGGTCAACAGAATTCAATGAATTCGAGGAATGAAGGCTTGCCTAATAATACAATGGCAGTGCAGCTTCGTCGAAAAAATAATAGGAAAGCAAATGCTCGCGAGAATTCAGCACAGGCGTGGCCAGCAGCAATCCAGGGGCGTTTATCAAATAGTACAAGGCAAGTTATTGGATCTGATAGTTCTTCTACATCACGAAGTTCTACAAGTGGACCTGCTTCATCTGGTTACCCAAATCTTCCTCAGGCACGGACTCAGGTTCAGGCTATGCCCAGCACTAACAATGGACAGTCCTCTTCAGCTTTGACAAGTAACATGATGAACAGTGGTAGGATCAGCCACTCTGCATCTGCTCCAAATAGTACAAGGCAAGTTATAGGATCTATTAGTTCTTCTACATCACGAAGTTCTACCAGTGGACCTGCTTCATCTGGTTACCCAAGTCTTCCTCAGGCTCGTACTCAGGTTCAGGCTAGGCCCAGCACTAACAATGGGCAGCCCTCTTTAACTTTAACAAGTAACGTGGTGAACACTGGTAGGATCAGCCACTCTGCATCTGCTCCAAATCTAGCTGGCACTGGATCTTCACAACGCTCAATTTCTGACTTTCCACCCATTACTGCAACAGTGCGAAAGATACCTGCTGATAAACATATTTTGCCGGCTGTTGCAGATGTTCAGTCTGCAAACAAATCCTTGGTCGAGAAGTTGCGCTCTGCTTTGGAATATGATGATGACAGATACACTTCTTTCAAGGAGATCTCTGGACAGTATCGTCAAGGTCTGCTCGGTACAACGAAGTACTTGGATTATGTTCAACAATATGGCTTGCAAGATCTTGTGTTCGATTTGGCTATACTTTGCCCTGATCCTCTGAAGCAGAAAGAATTGGTTGACACATATAATGCGAGAGTGAAAAGTAACGGGAAGCAAGAAAATGGCTCTAAGAAAGGGAAAGCCCCAACTGTTGAAGCTGGTAGTAGCAGGGATAGATTGGCAGATAATGTTATAAACACTGTTCGGTCACTGCAGTCTCAGTTCAAGCCACAAGAAGAGGTGGAAGAGCTGTCTAGAGATGGTTATCGTATTGCAAAAGGGAAGTCCAGTCTCATTGCTGATGGACCGCAAGTGGAGTCAAGGGGCCAAACTGGTTTGACATCATCCATGGTTGGATCTACCCTGAATGGAAAAGATGGCACTGGTGGAGGGAAGACGAAAAAGAAGATGTCCAAGTTCCATAGGGTGAGACTTGGTGACGGTTCTATGGCAGCGCTTTTGAATGGTGAAAGCTCAGCCCCAGAACCTGGCCCGAATCCTCTGGATGAAAAGCCAGGTGATAGTTTACCTGTCCGTGGGGTTTGGCGGAAAGGCGGAGTGCAGAAGCTCTTTCTGTGATTTCTTTTACAAATGGAGAACGAAGCCAGATGTTACAAGAATGTACAAGCTATGTTGTTGTATCATTGCTGTGGTTTTACAGGTTTTGAGGATGGTATTCAACTTTTTTTGGGGCGTGTTTTCCCGATTAGGGCTTTAAGATTATGAACTTCTATGAATGTTGGGAAGCTACTTCCCGTCACTTGCTGGAACCAGGATTCCATTTTTTTTGGGTTCTTAAGTGTTCATATGATCAATACATTCAACAAGAAATGCTGTCCTGACGGGTTTATTTTAGGGGGCACAGATACATGTTTGTTTTATGGTTCGGAACATGCACGAGTACTTTATTTCCTTTCTTGGGGGAACAGTAATGCAGGGTACTTTTTTTAGGGGAAGAAACGATAACTTCTCTTCATCCTTAAAATTAGAAATGTAGATATGAGTTCGTAAGACAATCAATGGTAATGTTGTTCATTCTATACCATGGACGGGACGAATTGACGAGGAGTTGGACCAAGTGGTAAAAATACGAAGAAATTGCAGAGGGAAAGAAACAGTACTGTATACAACCATTTACAAAGCATTACATACAAATCATAGCGTATTGTCATAAGCACAACCGAAAGTTTTCTTACTGCTGTAGCTCATGTAGAGATTCATAGACACCATCCATCTCATCTAAGCGGCTGCTGCCCGACGGACATGTCTCGACGAACCGACCGATGTCTTCCAGTTTGGAAAGACACAGAATCACACACGTTAGATTGAATCCAGAATAAGGTCACAGCATAACAGGCAAGCGCTTAGATGCGGCCACATTGCATGAAACGGTTCACCCCTCGGGGCGACAGTAGAAAACCGGTATGCTACTTGTACCAATTATATAAATAGGGTTTAGGTCACAGTAAGGCATCAAGCGGGGATAGCTCAGTTGGGAGAGCGTCAGACTGAAGATCTGAAGGTCGCGTGTTCGATCCACGCTCACCGCAATTTGTTTTCCATTTTTAGCCTTTTGGGCCGAATCATAAACTGGGCCTCGGCCAGTTATATTATTTGTGTAACGTTATAAAGGAAAACCCTCGGCCCATAACTAGAAAAACCCTCTCCTCCTCCCTCTCCCCCGCCACCGTCTGCTATCGACCAGCCGCTCCGCTGCCGCCGCCGCGATGTCGGGGAGCAGCCATAGGTCTAAGTACGAAGCAAGCGTGGGGCAATACCTAGGCGAAGTCTCCGCTCTCTGTTTCCTCCGCCTCCCTCCCTTCCTCTCCCCTTTCCCTTACCTCCTCGCCGGGACCGGCTCCCAGCTCCTCCTCTACGACCTCTCTCTCCGCCCCGCCAGCCTCCTCCGTTCATTACCCGTATTCGACGGCGTCCGCGTCCACGGCGTCACATCCGTCCCCGCGGACTCCTCCTCCTCCTCCACTCTCCGCTTCGAGATCGCGGCTTTCGGTGAGAGGAGAGTGAAGCTGTTCAGCCTAGGCGTTGAGTTCGACTCGGTTCGAGGGGAGCGGGTCGAGTTCGGGCTGGATTTGGAATGCTCTCTGCCCCGGTTTAGCCACTGGGTGCTGGATGTTGCTTTCTTCAAGGTAATAATGCTGCTAGTGAACTATAAACCCTAGACTTATGTATTATGTATTATCGTTTGTTATATTGTTGATGACTTGATTCTTGGATTGGATAACTGTAGAGCGAAGAGGGGAAGAGGCGTTGTGTTGCGATTGGGTGCAGCGACAACTCCGTTCGGGTTTGGGATGCTTCAAAGTCTTGTTTGATTCTCGATGTCCAGTCTCCTGGTTAGTTTAGTTTAGTTTAGTTGTTGTTACATTGGAGCTGTTGAGGAAAATGGCAGCCGCCGAGTTCTTTAGTTGTTGTATGATGTCTATTGCAGAGAGGTGCTTATTGTATTCCATGCGGCTGTGGGGGGATAGCGTAGAAGATCTTCGGATTGCTTCCGGCACTATTTTTAACGAGGTGGGGAAACCTTCTCACCTTCTTTGTTAGGTACATGTTGAAAAGGTGTGCCACTTATGTTATTCTCTGGAGTGCTTGCTTGCAGTATTCCTGCTTGATATAGCAGATGTGTTAACTGTTAACTAGTACCATAGGTTCTCATGAACCTTACTTGACCACTCTTGTATGATATTTGAGGTTTTTGGTGAAGCTACATCGGCTGGGCTACTGCTTGGTGATGTCCTCATCGGAGCCTTTTATGTAGCAAAGTTCCTTTACGGCCACTGACGGTTTGATTGAAGTTTTACCATTGAGTTGGTTTTATATGTTTATCTGGGCCAGGACAGATCAATATTTGGAAAGTGGTTCCTGGAAGTGGCTCTCAACATTTGACAAATCCTGAGCACGGCGGGCATTTGGTTAATTCGAACAATGGGCTCCATCATTTTAATCAGCAACGTGAAGCTGTGCACATAAGCAGGCTTGTTGGACATGAAGGCTCAATCTTCCGCATTGCTTGGTCCTCTGATGGATCTAAACTAGTCTCTGTCTCTGATGATCGCAGGTTAAGAAGTCTGCTATTTCAAACCCTGTTTATTAGTTACTTAGGTGGGTGATTTGAGGAGTTTTCCTTATTTGCTACAGTGCTCGTGTCTGGACAGTTAATGCTGATGGGAAATGTTCTGCCAATCGCGAGGAGTTGATTGCTGAAACTGTTCTGTTTGGGCACAATGCTAGAGTATGGGATTGCGTCATAACTGCTTCTGTAAGTCTTTTCATTTCTTGCTTCAGGTACTCTTCATCTGAAAATATATAGGGGTATTTGTCAAAAGATTCATTACACCAATCAACTTAATGAGCAGTTAAGTTGAACCAAGTTTTGTGCCTTAGGTGTTTTGTACGGTTTTGATAGTCTTTCCCCATCTGCAACCGGACACATTTGGTCCTGAAAGTTGTCAACTAAAGCATCTCTCTTTAGTATTGTCAAAGGTGAAAGGACTAGGTTATAGGGGGTTAATCTACATGATCATGCTAGTGCTTCTTTTCTTTCCCATGCTGGACAAAAAATTTCAGCTTCAGCAAGCTTACACTTTTGATGGGGTTCCCTCGAGCTCCAACTTCTTGATAAAGTTCACAAGGTTTTACTAATTCTTTGTTCCAAATTATCCTTTAGTTGATTATCACTGCTGGGGAGGACTGCACAAGTCGCTTGTGGGATTTGGACGGTAAACAGCTCAAGATGATCAAGGAGCACACGTATGTTCCTAAATTTGGAGGTTCTGTTTGCATGCATTGTGGAAATAATACCAAACCAGTGTTTCAAAGACACTTTGATTACCAGATAACCAGCTTTTGTTTGGCAAAACTTGACTTGCTCGTTTTTGTTCTTGCTCGTTTTCTCGTCTTCTTTTGTTGAATCAACATGGAAAAAGGAAGCAGAGAATAGTCGGTATCAGAAAATCTTGCTCCCTTCTTTTGCCTTCTTTTCTATCAATTGATAACTGGTTTCCAACAAGATGCGAGGATTATTTCAATTTTCATTAAAAACGGAGAATAACAGAAGGCTTTTGCAGTGTCTCTCTGCTAATTCTTGTTTTTGCTTTTCACTTCGAGTTCGAGGGTGTATATATATTGATACTATAGATTTGTTCCGCTCTTCTATTAGTGGAGCCTTCTCCATTGTTGTCTCAGGTTTAGTCATGTCACAACTGAGTGCCAGTAGATGCAACCATCTTAGCTTGTGATGATCATGTGAAACAGATAGCCAGAAGAAATATCGAATCGCGTGTCCTACACCTGTATAATATTATTATAAAAATTATGAAAGAGTAACCATTGGTGTCTTAATTATGCTTGCAGAGGAAGAGGTGTATGGCGATGTTTGTATGATGTTGATACATCAGTTCTGGTTTCTGCTGGATTTGATTCAGCAATCAAAGTGCATCAGCTCTCCCCCTTTCCGCATAGCATTAATGAACAATGTGGGACTGATCACGGGCCCGAGATATTCACTTGTCAAATTCCAAATTCGTTTAAGCATGTCAAGCTCATGGACAGGTGATTCCTATATATTGTTGGGACCTGCTGAAGGTGCTTTTTTTGCTAAATTCTGCTGAAGGTGTTTTTTAATTTTCTGTTCTCTAGATCAACTCTTGAGTACCTATAAGATGCCATAGATTGATGATTTTTTTGTGTGGCTAAATTAGATTGATAATGCGTTGAAAACAAAAGTGTTGCTAATGAAGATTCCCAGCAATGCCCTTGTCTTTGTTGCCTTTCTCTAACTGTATGACATGCACATTTCATTTCCTTTTGGCTTTTGAAAACAAATGAAAGACAACAAAAAATAGGTTTTACAGTTGGCATTTCTCTGTGAGATAAGCCAACGTATGGTCTTAAGCGTATACTTCTAGTTCCAGTGTCATCACACAATGTCCTTGAACACCTGTTAACTGGTGCAATTGACTCCCTATGATTGCAGCAAAAGTGAATATGTCCGTTGTTTGCATTTGAAGTCTGAAGATACTCTGTATGTTGCAACAAACAATGGCTATTTGTATCAGGCCAAATTCCATGGATACGGTGATGTAAGTTGGACTCAACCTGTCCAAGTCAGTCAAGAGCCAATTATTTGTATGGATGTGATGTGCAACAATTTCGCGATGCAATCCAATGTCCTTGATGATTGGGTTGCCGTAGGGGATGGTAAAGGAAAGATGTCAATTTCAAGAGTCACTGGTGAGGTGGACACTCCAGTGGTTGGCTTTGTGCTTGATTGGTCAGCTGAGAAGGAAAGGCAACTTTTAGGAGCCTATTGGTGTAAGGCACTGGGACACAGGTATGTTTTGTCTGTTGCTGCTAGGTTTGCTAAAAGCTCATCTTGAATTTTTACCCTGAACCATGCATCTGTCAATATGTGAGCGAATGATATTGAGTTTTGTGGCAGTTGATTTATTAGATTCATGCTCTTCCTAACTTCTTGTTCTGGTAGAAATTTTCTGTTAGCTCACCAGTAGGGTATTTTTTCAATATTTCTTGTTTGTTTTTCCCTCAATAGTTGTTACAAACAAGTGCATGCCCTCCTTTGACTCTTGGGTTTATATCTTCTGTTTGGGAAACCATAAAAAACATTGGCAAAATAATTAGTTGGATTGTGTTATGGAGTTATAGGTTCTTTCTCCAAAGACATTTATGCTCTACTTCAGCTTTGTCTAGGGATAGATGCCATTATTTATTTTTTGCAGGTTTCTCTTCACTTCTGATCCGGGTGGAAATGTTAAGATGTGGCAGCTATTTCATCCTCTACAATCTCTTCCATCCATGCATGCAAAAACTTCTGATGCATCCCTTGTGGCTGAATTTTCATCCCCTCTTGGATTTCGAATAATGTGTTTGGATGCTTCATTTGACGAAGAGGTACTGAGTTCAATTGCTTTTGTTTCTGTTATAAAATCTGAACTTCGGTAGTTTATCATGAATTCATCTGCTCCTTGCTCCTTCATTGGTGCCCAAACCTCCGAAGCATTCCCCTCTTCGTCTCTTCAGTGGTCATTGCTTTTATAACTGATATCCTTATCTCATTCATTAATTCTGAATGTTTGATAAGACAATTGAATGGTCCTTGCATGCATGGAATTGTTGGCGTTCAACATTTTTAACTCTGATCATTCTATTGGTAATGTAGCCTGTTTCATTAATTCCGAGAAAGAATTGAAGTCTAGTGAGATCCCCTGATCCATATGGGGTCTAGCAGAAATGGTGGGGGCTATTCACAGGGAGTAGGTTTTATTGTTGTTAGGTTGATGGGCTATCATGGTAAAAGATGTTACTACTATGTCTACTTGCAATCATCCTCTTTTTTCCTCAAAATATGGCTCTCTCTACCCAGAGCTCCTCTAAAAGTCATTTATGGGCACAGATTTTTTTTTTTGCATGCTAATGGTTTACTATAAATTTGCAGGTACTTGTATGTGGGGATCTGCGTGGTAATCTTGTTATATTCCCTTTTTCAAAGAGCTTATTGTTAGGGACAACCACCAGCTCAGATATGAAAATATCAACAGCATTTTATTTCAAGGGCGCTCATGGTATATCAACTATATCCAGCATTTATATTGCTAAACTTGGCCGCAGCGAGGTTGAAATACGCTCGGTATGACTACTCATAGTTCATCTTTTTTCCTGTTTAAACCGGACCAGTAGACTCTGGAACTACTCAGACCAAAATGCGAGTCTAAGAATGAATATACTCTTCCTGACGCAGCTAAAACATTATGCTTCCCTCGGTTTGTAATAGTGTTGTGGTGCTGAGGACCTAAGCCCATAGGAGTAGGAATCTTTGCATTTGAAGAAATGTTAAAATTTTATACCATTATAGGGATGATAAATTTTTTTGTTTTAAGTTTTATTGGTGAGGCTTGATAACTGCTCCCTGGGAGAGTAATAGGGATGCCTTCAGTGGAAAAGCTAGATAATCCCAGGAGCAAGTCCAGTCGATGGTGTGAGGAGAGTATTTGTGAGTAAGGTATGAGGCAATGCTTACAGAGCTTGGCTGTGATAAAGAACGACGTGGCATTGCATAACACAAAAATAATATTACAGAGCTTGACTCTTTTTGCAGCGACTTTGAGTTACCAAGACAGCTCTCCAAGCATGCCAGTTATGGTTGTAAAATTGTGCTCAATTTTTGCTGTTATCCTTTCTCAGACTGGAGGAGATGGTTGCATATGCTATTTGGAGTTGGATCGAGATCAGCAAGTTCTTGAATTTGTGGGAATGAAGCAAGTCAAAGACTTAAGTTTGATTCAGGGGGTTGCATCCAGCTACAACTCTTCATATGACTTGGTCAATAGTGGCTGTGCAGTTGGTTTTGCTTCCACAGATTTCATCATTTGGGATCTCACGACAGAAAGAAAGGTATACTCATTCGTCTCTTTTCTGGTACAGTCTTCGTCTGTCTACTTCTTTGAACTTATGACCTTTGGAGCAGGTTGTTCAAGTTACTTGTGGTGGCTGGCGCCGTCCTCATTCTTTCTACCTAGGCGAAGCACCGGAAACTCACCATTGCTTTGCATTCGTAAAGGTACCCCATGCACTCTCTGCGATGAGAACCTTTCTGATTGCAGTTGCATGATAATTAGAATGCATACAAACAAACAGGTAGTTTCAGTGTAGAATCAGCACTTCAGTTGTGCTCGTCTGATAACAAGGAAAACAAATGATCAGGTCAATGATAAATAGATCGCAACCCAACAATTGGACAATCCAATCATCCAAGTAAAGTGCAGCCCCCTATATCCTACTTCGTCCTTAGTTTGCCTGTGTTACGCATGACTTCTCTTCTTGCCCTTTCTGCATGCTTTTCAATTTTTTCCGAGGCATAATTGTGTCAGTAGACTGACCCGTAACAGGCCTAATACAAGTTTGCCGAAATGCCATGCCTTTTTGTCATTCTCTGTTCTGCGTATGGGCATTCTCTGCTTTGAGTAGCTTCCTGGTTGTGATTTTGGGATGTAGTTCTTTTTGTGTAAGGTGAGTGTGATTCTCTGTGATCTATAGATGATTATTTTTCTTTCGTGCACAGGATGAGAGCATTGTCATCCATAGACAGTGGTCATCAGACAGTGGAAGAGAAGTTTGGCCACTGAATTTGCATGTTCAGTTTCATGGGAGAGAACTGCATTCCTTGTGCTTTGTTTCTGGAAATGCATTTCTTGATGCAAATGGGAGGCATCATCCTTCTGAAAAATCCAGTTGGGTTGCTACCGGATGTGAAGATGGAACTGTAAGGTTGACAAGGTATGGAAGAAGTTGGTGGGTTTCTAAATAGCGAATCGGGTTTTGTATTTGTACTGTTTTCCTGGTGCATCAATATACCATCACTCACCTGAATGATTAGCAGTTAGTTTAATTAACTTCACAGGCTTCTAATTTTTGCTGTGTAGATATACCCCTGGAATTGATAACTGGCTGATGTCGAAGCTTTTGGGGGAACACGTTGGCGGATCAGCTGTGAGATCAATTTGTTTGGTTTCGGAGATGCACATAGTTAGCACAGACTGTCCGGACATGGTAAAATCATCTTACTGGAGAAGTGGAGAAAATGATACTGCAGAAGTTAAAGATGATCCTGTTTTATTAATCTCTGTCGGTGCTAAGCGGGTACTTACAACTTGGCTACTAAGTGATCAGAGGCCAAATGAGCAAGAACAGAGGAAGGATAGAAATGAGGGCAACTATCCTTCGGGACTATCTTCATCCTTAACATTCAAATGGCTATCCAGTGATCTTCCTGTGAAACGCTCTGCTTCTTGGGTGAAAACAAAAACTCTGGAGGAGAGAAAACAGTCCTTTGAAAACAATGCTGATATGGTACCAAATGAGAAATCTCATCTATTGGAAGGTGGGGAAAGGGAACCAGGAAATTGTCTTGATGGTTCATCTGAAGATGACCTCAGACACCTTGCTGTCACAGCCTTTCTAGTAAAGTGTATCGGGTTAAGGCAAGTTTTGTAAGGTTACTTTATAGTATGCATTGGCTTGAACTTGGACCTTCCGTCTCCTATTTGATTTGAACATCTAGCTTTTTTAACAATGTTTTGAATCCTTTCAGGTTGACTGTCTGCTTTGTTGTAATTGCTAGTTCAGATGCAACACTTGCTCTAAGAGCTCTTGTCCTACCCCCTCGGCTATGGTAATTGAAAAATATTGCTTCTACAAGTATTTTCTTTTGGTAATTACATCTTATGCTACAGGAAGATTTTCTCTTTCAATCTTGTTGCAGGTTTGATGTTGCCTCTCTGACTCCTACAGCTACCCCAGTCTTGGCGCTGCAGCACATTGTCATTCCTAATCGTCTACGCTCTGGAGGTGTGTAGTTGTAGTCTGATAGAAAGTGAATCAGTTGGATAAATACTGTTCGGTTTCTGAAAATGCCTGTGCTATTGTTTATGTAAGTTGGTTTTTGTGTGTGCATGTGAATTCATTGAGTTACAGTTAATAGCGAGATGCAAAATCTGTATTTGGTCATCAGCGGAGCTACTGATGGAAGTATTGCCTTTTGGGATCTGTCCGATAGCATCGAAGCTTTTATGAGCCAGTTGTTAACCCTTGATGTGGAAAGATTAACCAATCACAATCGACGACCGCGAACGGGAAGGGGAAGTCAGGGTGGACGGTGGTGGAGGTCTTTACGCAGCAGAACATCTATGAAACAACAAGGTGATAGGTCCCCTGCTATGAAATCAGTAGAGAAGACTATATGCAGTTCCGTAGATCCTACCGTGAATTGTGTACAGCCAACATCCGATGAGTGCAACCCTGCCACTGTTTGTGAAGCTATATGTGATCTTTCTCACGAGCCAGAAGTGAAATCTGCTGAATCTTTGCCCGAGATAATGAAAATTCAACCTTTGCATGTTCTCAGAAATGTTCACCAATCAGGTGTGAACTGCCTCCATGTTGCGAATATAGAAGATCAGCAATCTTCTGAGCGCGCTTCTATTTTCAGTTTAGCTAGTGGGGGTGATGATCAAGGTCTTAGCTGTGTTAAATTCTGTCTATCACTGGCAACAGCTACTCCGGATTCTGAGAGGGAGAAACCAGATAACACCGAACTACTTGGCAAGCCTGGAAGTCTAGTTAATGCTGTCCAATCTAATGAAAGCTATATGAAGTGTAGCATCAGATTCTTATGCCACAATAAAATCACCTCAGCCCATAATTCTGCAGTAAAAGGTAAACAGAAAAAAATCAACTAGTTTGTTATAGGAATTTCTGTTTCATATTTGTTAGATTCTTTACAGTATAGTATCTTTGTTTTTTTATAATTGTTTGGATCAAATATCTTTGCTCCTGTTGCACTGAATAAATCAGTTCATAGGTATAAGGTTTTTTTTGTGATCAATCACTTCATGTGACTTCATGGGTGAATGAAATTTTTTCTTTCCAAGAACCTCATCGTCTTCATGTTTACCATCTAATTCCACTTGATGGTATGTTGTGTAGGAGTTTGGACAGATGGAACTTGGGTTTTCTCTGCCGGACTTGATCAGCGTGTGAGGTGCTGGCTACATGATGAGCAATCAAAACTATCAGAGGAAGCTCACTTCATAATCAGTGTTCCTGAGCCAGAAGCATTGGATGTTAGAAACTACGACAGGTTAGCCTTGTTCGCTAACATAAATAAACTCGTCAATGAAGGATTCAGTCAATTAATTAAGATTTATAAGCTCAAGGAAGTTTGCTCTTCAAATGTAGGAAATGCTATCAAATTGCGGTGGCAGGGAGAGGTATGCAAATAGTTGAGTTCTGTGCACGCTAGTCTCGGTAGGCTGAGAACAATCAGGTAATTTCAGTTTTCCTCAACCCCAAATCTCTGGAAGGCAAAAGTTGATGGTTTCCCTGTCTTATCTCGAAATACGTCTCTCTTTAATAATGCTGCCAACCACTCTCTGCTGGTTTTTCTTGCATCAGGCCTGAATTTCATGTCCGGAAATTTTTTTCTCCCGAAGGTCATTCGCTGATCTGTTCTTGATTGAGGTAAAGCGACACTTCGGCCATGGATGAACGGCATTGAATTGAACCGTGCCAAAGCGAGATACTGAGAACGGTATTTGAGTTGCCCCTGAATGTAGCTGAGTTTTTGAGATGTCCGCTTTAACGACATGAAACAGATACGCCATTGTTGTGATCGAGATTAGGCACATCATGAGACGGTGTAGGCACATTTCCTGGGGACACAGATTAACCCCGGGCTTTGCTATTTACTGTTCCATATCGACGAGATGAGACTTTATTTACTGTTAACGGATGGCCTGGAAAAAGGAGAATACGGCTGAAGTGCCCTCTAGGATAAACTCTAGTGGGCTAATTAGCCATGAGACTGTAATTCTTTGACCATAAACTTCCTGGGTTTGGTGGAATGGAATTGTTTGTGGTGAGCCATAAACTGTATTGAGAAATTCTTCTGAAAAAAGGCACCCTGTTGCTTTTTTTTTTGTGGGATTAAAAAAAAGGCACTCTGCTTGGATCATGCTAATTGGTGGTCAGATTTAGAGGCTAGGGCCCATGTACCAACAATCAAGCACTTGTCTGCTCATTAGGTGCACGAATTTTTTCAACAATAGAATTAGATATGATGTTGGAATGTATAATATCTAATTTAAATTCTTAAGACGATGTCGTAATGGGTAATCTCAACAGTTTTTTATTCATTTCCATCTCTTTCCCAAAGGGTGCAGCCACTTATTCAATCTATCGACTATTCCGTGATATATTTTTGGGGAAATATAAATACCCCGTTTCTAGTTTGTAATAGTAGATTGATAGATTTGGTGTACAAACTAGCTCTTCTAATTTGGAAAAAAAAAACAATCGACGAGGGCCATTTGGGGTGCGAGTTTTTTTCACCTAAATTTGAAGGGAATGCAGTTTTTTGAGCTTTTTTGTTTCGAAAAAGGAGGTGATCATATTTTGGTCGCAAAGTAATGCTACTGTGTGGCCGATCTGAAGTATATTAAAAAAAACGACAAGAAGTTATTGCATTAATATTATTATTATTAATATATTATTCTGTGAAGTAATGGATGTCTTTTACCCATGCCAATAGGGTGAGTACTAGGGGTGAGCAAATGGACCGAATTGGACCGAACCGAACCATAATAACCGAGAATCATTTAAGAAAAAATATGAGATCCGGACTAGACTATTTGTTCATTAGTTCTGGACTAGAACCAAACTAATTTTTTTGGTTTAGTCCGAATTCGGACCAAAATACCAAAAGTTAAAAAAAATAAAAATGGACGCTTATGAACTCGAGAAAGACAACGAGAGACGGTAAAGAGGCCGAGATGAGAGATGTCAATTAAGATTTGACATTTAGATTTGTTGTTTGAGGATGTCGAGCACTCATAAATTATTTGTCATTGTACTGTGTGAGAAAAAATATATATTGGTTGTGTGACCTTGCCACACGTGGACCCTTTTATCCTTGTTTCAAAAAAATTTGGTTTGGTCCGGTTCTCCATGGTTCTTTTCAAAATGATCCGAACCAAATCCGAGAGCCATTTTTTGAGCAAACAAAGAACCGATCCGGATCAATTCTTTTTTGTTCTGGTTCTGGACCGAATTTTTTGGTTTAGTTCGGTCTGGTTCTGTGGTTCTTAGTTCTTTTGCTCATCTCTAAGGGTGACCACTAACCAACCCTCTCCTGTCCTACACAAGCGTGTGGATTGGATCCGGAGTGAAGGGACATTCTAGACCGTTTGAACTGAAGGCACTGATAATGGCATACCCAGGGTACAACAATGGCATGCCCAATTATTGATGCTGGCATGTCGATGATACCCTGCTGCGTGCACGCCCTTTTCTCATTTTTGTCCCTGTCTTTTAACTTATTTACAAAAACACCCCTGTCTTTTAACTTATTTACAAAAACACCCCAGCATACCTTTTTTTTTATCATACCACCTAGAATCCATATATTTCTTAAGCCAAATAATTAAAATTCGAGTTAGATGAGACTATTAAAAAATGATAAATTTTTCTAACAAATATTTAATATTAGTACATTTTTAAAAAATTAAATTCCACATCTTTTGATTAAATTAAAGAAGTTTATCTAACTGCCGTCGGTAAGCCAACTTGCAAGCGAAAGACACATTAAGCAAACAGCCACCACGTGAGTACACAAGCATCGTCGTTTTATGCGTTGCAGTTGTTGGCAACTTGTATTAAATTACTCTTTAAAAAACTTATATATTAAACTAATGTTTCCCGTAGGCATCTTTTTCGAGGGGGGTCAGTACACATCGGATATTATTGTATAGGGCAAATTACCCTCACATCCCTGAGGTTTGGTCACCCTCCCCCTAGGGTCCCTGACTTTTGGAAAAAGATTGTCCTGTCCCTAAGTTTTGACGATAATAGACTCTCGCGTCCCTGGCTGACGTCATCGGCTCTTTTTTTCATTTTTGGTCATGGAAATGACCAAAATATCCTTAAACAAAAAATAAATTTTTTTACCTTCTTCAACCTTTTACCTCCCCCTCCCGCTCCCCCCCTCCTTCCCCTCTCCCCCTCCCGCTCCCTCCCTCTCCCCCTCCCGCTCCCGCTCCGGCTCCCCCCCTCCTCCCCCTCTCCCCCTCCCGCCTTGTACGACGTCCCGACGCTGCCATTCCCCAGCACCTCCGCCGACGCCCGCAGCAGGTCCTCCAGGTCGAAGCTGTACGCCCTGCCGTCGAAGAAAAATAGCTTGTTCCGCTCTCCGGCGGCCGCGGTACTGAGCCGTTGATCGAAGCCCCGTCACCCGCCTTGCCGTCGAGCTCCACCGCTCCAAGTCCCACCCCGCATCCTCAGCCGCAGTTGGCGCCGGAAATGGGGTAGGTCAAAGTGGGTCCAGCCCTCCAATTCCAGAATGGCGCCGTAACCGCTCTCCAACGCCAGATTTCCTCCGACCAACATCAGCTTCGCGGCTCCTGTGAAGAGATCATCTCCACCGTCGGTCTCTTATTCTTCCTCTTTGTTGTCATCGCCGGCGTCCTCAAGGTCTTCGCCTAGGGGGACTCTCCGTCGGTCTCATTTTAGGCTAAATTTCCTCGATCTATTCCCCGTAGCCGTCGAGCTTCGATCTCCGCTTATCTCCTGTCGGTGATTTTGAACTAGGGACCTCCTTCTCTTCGTCTTCTTTTTCTCGTTGTGAGCTTGGATCTGTTTCAGTGGTTGTTCTGTTTCTTATTTATTGAAATTAGCAGATTTTGAGCTTGTTTTTGGTTCCGGTGATGATTGGGGAGAGGGAGGGAGCGGGAGGGGGAGAGGGGGAGGAGGGGGGGGGGGGAGCGGGAGCTGGAGGGGGAGGGGGAGGTAAAAGGTTGAAGAAGGTAAAAAAATTTATTTTTTGTTTAAGAGTATTTTGGTCATGAAAATGACCAAAAATGAAAAAAAGAGCCGATGATGTCAGCCAGGGACCCGAGAGTCTATTATCGTCAAAACTTAGGGACGGGACAATCTTTTTCTAAAAGTCAGGGACCCTAGGGGGAGGGTGACCAAACCTCAGGGATGTGAGGGTAATTTGTCCTATTGTATATCATGATTCTTGTCTCCAAATTACTGGCGCCATAATACCAAATTTGAGGATAGTTGATTCAGATTGCAAAAACTTTGATTGTTTTAAGAAGACGTCAAGTTAGAACATTTCGGATGGAGAATATAATATTGAAATAGATCTCTCTAAAATAGAACTCGAGAGTCCAGCTAAAAAAACCCAAGTATGATATTGCAGAAAATTGCATATCTGAATTTTGAAGCGATTGAGAAATGTGGTACTTTCATCGTCTCTCAAACTAGATCTTAGCGTATCAAAAACTCTTTCCCTTCTTCTAAAATTTCCGGTGGTTTCAATCTTCCTCTTTTTTTCTTGTTGATAGGATATAGATATGTCTCTTAACGACGCATTTATTTATTTTATACTAAGAGTTTTTGTGAGAAGTATTTTTTTCTATACTTATCAGAGTTTGAATCTGGACCTCAGTCAGTTTTTTTTACGCTTTGCGCTATTATAACATTTTGGCCGAGAATTTACCTCTCTCAATCGAATGCATACATGTATTTTTGAAAGAAAAAAAATGAGAATGGACAATTACCTAGTTTCCACCAACTTTTTTTGTGTGCTGATCGATTCCCACCAACCATAGCTCAATCTCAAAGTGATTTTCTAATCATCCAAATGTTATGTTCAGATTAGGATCGTGTCCTTCAAAGAAGTCATACTCACCAACCACAATGGAGACTGCCACGTGTCAGTCGGCCCTATGTTTTGGGAATTCCATGGAGCACTGATTTTGGTGATCAGACAAAGGTTGAAAGTTTAAAAGGCACCTACCTTAGCCCCTAGCAAATCCCAACTGCCACCACTTCCGCCACTCTCTTCTAAGTTGCTGCCACGTCAATTTTCCAGCCTAACCTTAGCCCTCCACCAATCTCCTCGATTTACTCTTCTTTCCCCTAGCCTTCGGAACAAAAATATTCGATTAATTTATATTTGAATATGACATAAATATTGATAAAAATATTTTTTATTAAATTTTGATGATATTATATTCTCATGATTTAAATTCGATAGTTTAAAGGTAAAATTATTACAAACTATTGATCAATATAAGTGTTTGCTGTATAATTTAACTTTATCTTTTTGGTACGTGAATAAATTTATTACTATTCCATTTCCAACTTAGGTAAACTAAAATGAAGAAGAAACTATGCTAGTTACATAAGGGATGTGCTAGTATTTACTTAAATGATTACAAACACAAGAGTAGGATTTTGTTGACACAATTTTGTTGTGGAATGCGACCAGCAAAACAATTCTTGAAATTGGAAGAAAATATATTAAAAGATAAATTTGCAAAGGGCGTTTGACGTGATGATGCAAGATGTAGGAAGAATTGACGAGGTCTAAATTCAATCTCGTAAAAATTTACCTTGAAAAAAATTAAAAAAGAAACTCCCAACCGTATTGATCTCCCAATTGTATCCAAAGATGGGTCTCTTGTCCAACTAAATCCATTAATATAACTATATAACAGTTCATGTACCATAAAAATAATGGATGCATGCTTATACAGGGAAGAGATAAGTTGTGAGAAGCTACCGATTAAATGAAATATAGGGCGACGAATCATTCTTGACTCGTGACTAAAAAAATGTCACCCTTGACTAAAATTCTTAGCCGTCGATTTTTTTTTCCACCCACAACTTGGTCACAGTAGCGTTTCTTCCTTGACAAGTCTAAATAAAGTGCTACGTATCTCTGTTCGGTCAATTCTGTTGGCTTTATCGTTCTATGCCCATCGGATGACTACATTAGTGACAACAACGAAGTTTATATTTTACGTAGTTAGAATAGGATCTGACCGAAAACCGCCAACACTTCGACATCGTGATATGATAATACAGAGAGTAACAACGTGTCACGAAATCAATCCAATATTATATAATATCATGTTAAAATTTTTGTATCTAAACTAAACTATAGAATTTATAATGGATAACTAAATTTAAATACTTATAAATAGTTTCACTACATTTTCAACTCGCAACTCAGTTGTCGCGACCCAGAAATGGAAGCGACAAAGTCCGGGGTATTAATTACTCCGAAAGGCGTCATATTATTATTAAGAATGAGACGATTATTTATAACGAAAAATCCAAACATCCAAAGGGAATCAAACGTTCAAACATTCAGAAATACGAAGAACTAGTAAAAATTGGATGGTCTGAAACTCGTGATGATGTATGCATGCAGATGAATCTCCTAATCCCGTTCCTGGATGATCTGAAACACATACAGCTAGAGTGAGTTTATAAACCCAGTAAGTGGAACGAAACAAATCGACAAGTTAGTTACGGAAAGACGATTTCACATTGCAAAACGAGGATCCCCTTAACCATCTATCTAGCCAACTACACAAACATAAATTCGAACACAACATATTCATAGCGGTATCCCCTATCCAACTATCTAACCAACTATCATATCCGACTATCCTATCTGACTATCCTATCCGACTACCTTAGCCGACTACATATCATAACTTAACAGAACTTATAGAACTTACAGAAATTAACAGAAATCAATTTTCTTAATGATCAGAATCCAGACAGAAGTATATCACACGGTCTCAACATAATACGGATCAGATCCGCACAGATTTTCCTAAAAGTACAAAGATCGGCTTAAGCCAAATCCCGAATTCAAGACATATGTGTTCCAGCCTGGGACGTAGTTCGTCTCAGGAAACGAAACTTCTTGATATACGAGATAACAAAATTTCCACTTACTTTATGTTGCTCAGAGGAACCCTAACCCACCGATCTATCCGGAACTCCCTCGAATCCAACTCGTCCTCGCACAGCTTCGTCCTCTTCACCCTCCTTGTATGGCGATTCCCGAGTCAGATTTTGTTCCTCACCTTCACAGAGAAAGTAAATTCGTAGGGGTGTTTAGGCTGACTGAAAGGAAGGTTTTTTACCTCTCTTGCAATAATGAGTAAGTAAGGGATTGTCGTCCCACAAGGACTAAGCTAGGCCGCAAACTCGACTCCACCACTAGTTTAGGACTATAAGAAATGGAGGTGTCAATTCCAAACACAATATGCTACTTGAAATAAAATTACAACTAAACAAGGTGATGGTTTAAACACTTAAAACAAGAGTGAGCTTGGTACCAATGACAACCTAAATAACCAAATGGCTTTTGGGGTTTATTAAGTTCATGATATGGTCCGGATGTTTCAACTACTCACACATATCAACTACACAACTAAACACATCCATTAAATAAAACGAGTAAAGCATGAACATAAAAGAGAGGGTTAGAGAAAGCTCAAGATGATCTTCAAGCTTCCAAAAGTTCTCCTTCAAGTTCTCTACCAACTCCAACAATGGTGAGCCAAGTTCTCTTCCAAAAGAGAGAGAGAGTGGAGTTGGTGAGTGAATGGTGGGAAAATATCTAAAGTGTCTAAGAGTTAAAAGTTAGTTGGCTTCCAAAATAAGCCAAGGAAGCTATTTATACAAGTTTTTGGCTTAGGAAGTGCCAGCCACGAAATTCACTATTCATTCCCAAAAATGGGCCCAAAACAAATCCTAAAATTTGGCCCACTCGTCAGATTTGTTGGCAGATTTGAAGGTCAACTTTGGACGTGATTTTCCTCCTACTTGGACTCCGAATTTGAAGAAGCCCATGAATACAAAGTTGTAGCTACAGATGTTTTCTTTCCAGCGCCACCTTGCTTGCTTCCATTGGACTTTGGATGAGAAAGTTATCGGCATTTGAGTTACAAGGGGTCAGTTTTGCTCTACGCTTTCTTGGGTCTCGTAAAACGCCAATCGTCCTGGCCGATCCGATCGCCTATGACGCGTCCCTCGGCACACGAACGTCCACCATTACTGTAACAAGACTCTTATAAAGAAAGAATCGCAATAAAAATCACATACTAAAACGAACATAACACATAACACGAGACAAAGATGTCAAATAACGAACAATCATACTAGAAACAATAGAAAATCAATACTAAAACATACATAGATGATAGAGTGTTTTCACACTCATCACTGACTGAATGGGCGGCCTATAGGCCTAGTTATATAGGCTTTCAAGGCTATCAAAAACCCTAATCCGCCCACAAAAACCCTAATCTGCCCCTAGTTACCCTAATTATGGGAAATTACCTTTTGCTCCCCTAAACTTTATAGAGCTCTCACTTTAGTTTACCAATTCTTACATTCTTCCTCCCTTAAAATAAAGTTTGTCCTCAAACTTACTTGTGCATTCGAAGAGGTAGGGGTATTTCTCCTTCATCTCAGAGCTCAATTCCCAAGTGGCTTCCCTCTCTGTGTGGTTACTCCATTGTACCTTGACATATTCAATTGTCCTTTTGTGAAGTTGTTGGAGTTTGACGTCGATAATTTGCAAAGGTACTTCCACATAGCTCACATCCGGATAAATTTCTGATGGGATATCTTGTACCACCTGCTCCTCCCTTGGGATGTATTTTTGTAGCATGGACACATAGAACACATCATGTACCCCAGACAGGATCGGCGGTAAGGCCAGCCGATAAGCTAACTTCCCTATCTGTTGGATTACGTCAAATGGTCCGATGTATCGTGGGCTCAGTTTTCCCTTGACTCCAAATCTTCGAATTCTCTTAGTAGGTGATACCTTTAAAAATACATGATCTCCAACCTCAAATTCTATCTCTCCGCGATGCTGATCAGCAAACTTCTTCTGCCGGTCTTGAGCCACTTGAATTCGGCTTTGTATCATTGGTACCTTGTTAGTTAGTTCCCTGAACATCTCTGGACCCAAAGTTTTCTTCTCTCCTATCTTATTCCAGCTGATGGGCGATCGACACTTTCTATCGTAAAGAGCCTCATATGGAGCCATTCCAATACTTGCTTGGAAGCTATTGTTATAGGCGAATTCTACCAATGGCAGATGTCCCTCCCAGTTTCCCCCAAAATCTAACACACAAGCTCTCAGCAAATCTTCTAGTGTCTGAATTGTCTGTTCTGATTGTCCATATGTCTGTGGGTGAAAAGCTGTACTAAATTATAATTTTGTCCCCATTGCCTTCTGTATGCTGCCCCAGAACTTAGATAAAAATCTAATGTCTCGATCGGAAGTGATACTCACCGGGATCCCATGTAGCCGTACTATCTCCCTTATGTACAATTCTACCATTTGCTCAATAGAAATACCTGTCTTGTATGCTAGAAAGTGAGCTGACTTGGTGAGGCGATCAACCACTACCCACACCGCATCCTTACCTTGAAGGTTCTTTGATAGTCATGTCACAAAGTCCATTGTAATCTTCTCCCACTTCTATTCTGGAATCTCTAAGGGTTGCAGGGGGCCGGCTGATCGGTGATGTTCTGCCTTGACCAATTGACATACCATACAACTGGCTACATAATCTGCTATCTCTTTCTTCATACCAGACCACCAAAAATCTAGCTTGAGATCTTGGTACATTTTAGTCCCTCCTGGATGCCCTGCATAACGGGCGGTATGGGCCTCTTCCAATATTTTATTCTTAAATTCTTTGGCTGCTGGAACACATATTCTGTTCTGGTAGTACAGATTATTGTCGGCTCCGATGCGGAAATGTTCTAGTTCTTCTCGTTCTACTTGCCGTCTAAGAGAAATAAGTGTTGCATCCTTGCGTTGTCCTTCGCCTAATTGAATTCGAAGTGTGGGTTCTAGTTCCATACTTGCCACTAGGCCGTTTGGACATTCAGAGTCTTCCAGCCCCAGACTTCTCAGCTGACATATCAATCCCTCTTGTGTTGTAAGAAATTCACCCGTTTGATTCTTTCTGCTAAGGGCATCCGCTACCACGTTAGCTTTCCCTGGGTGATAGTGGATCCCAATATCATAATCTTTGATCAATTCTAGCTACCTTCGCTGTCTCATATTCAATTCCTTCTGTGTAAAAATGTATTTTAAGCTCTTGTGATCTGTATACATCTCACATCGGACCCCATAGAGGTAATGTCTCCATACCTTAAGTGCATGTACCACTGCTGCTAATTCCAAATCACGGGTAGGGTAATTCTTCTCGTAAGGCTTAAGTTGTCGTGATGCATAGGCGATCACCTTGTCCCCTTGCATAAGTACACATCCCAACCCATTTCTTGAAGCATCACTATAAACAACATAATCCTTCCCCTCGCTAGGTTGGGCTAGTATGGGTGCTGTCACTAATCTCTTCTTCAATTCCTGGAAGCTTTGCTCACATTCTTCACTCCATGCAAATTTTACTCCTTTCTGGGTCAACTTGGTTAACAGAGTGGCTATACTGGAAAACCCTTCCACAAAACGTCGGTAGTAACCTGCCAATCCCAAGAAACTGCGTACTTCTGACATAGTACCTGGTTGCTGCCATCCTACCACTGTATCGATTTTGCTGGGGTCCACAGATACTCCTTTTTTGGATAAGACGTGTCCAAGGAATGCAACTTTCTCAAGCCAAAAGTCACACTTCTTCAGCTTGGCGTATAACTTTTCCTTTCGCAATATTTGTAAAACTATCCTCAAATGTTCCTCATATGCCTCCTTACTTGGCGAATATACCAGAATATCATCAATGAACACCACTACACATATATTCAGGTATGGGCGGAAGGTTCGATTCATCAGATCTATGAACTTTGCCAGAGCATTGGTCAATCCAAAGGGCATCACCAGGAACTCATAATGTCCATATCTAGTGCGAAAAGCTGTCATATGCACATCTTCCTCCCTAATCTTCAATTGATGATAACCCGAGCGTAGGTCTATTTTGGAGAACACATGCGCCCCTTTCAGCTGATCAAACAGATCTTCAATTCTGGGTAGGAGGTACCTGTTCTTAATGGTGAGTTTATTTAGCTCCCGATAATTGACACACATCCCCATAGAGCCGTCTTTCTTCTTTACGAATAATACTGGTGCTCCCCATGGTGAAACACTTGGTCTGATGAATCCCTTTTTTAGTAGGTCCACTACTACAAAGGATGAGCTCGATTTGGAATTCTACTTCACGATCTGGTGGTATCCCTTGTATTTTCTCTGGGAATACATATGGAAAGTCTCTAGCAATATGGATCTGATCTAAAGGAGTCCCATTCCGCACATCCTTTATAGTAGCTAGGTAGGCTATTGCACCGTTGTGCACCAATTTCCTTGCTTCCACAGCTGAAATTATTGTTAAGGGAGTTTTGGCATTGACGTCCGTAAATATGAACTCTTCCTTTCCTGGGGGTCGAAAGATCACCGACTTACACCTGCAATCAATACAGGCGTGCTATCTCGCCAGCCAATCCATTCCCAGGATAACGTCGAAGCCCATCATCCCCATGACTCGGAAATACCCCTTGAGTTGCTGACCACTTATAAAGATTTCGCAGTCGCAACCCTGGTCCACAAGGATGGTCTTCCCCAAGGGAGTGGTAACTGCCAACTCCTCTTCACATCTATTTGTCGACAATTTATGTCTTCTCACAAAGTGATTAGCGATGAAAGAATGGGTTGCTCCAGAATCAAACAAGGTATTTGCAGGAAATCCAGCTACCAAGAATTTACCTGCGATCGAGTCCTATACTTAAAATGGAATTCTCCTAGCGATACTAGTGACACAAGTAACTTAATTGTGTGGAGATTTACCTATCACCACATCTCCATGTTGCCCAGCTTCTAATTGGTTGAGGGCGTACACTCGTGCCTGAGCTCTAGGTGGTGGCAGCAGCTTCCCTCCTACAGGGGCGGTGCGACCACTGGGGTTTGTTGCTGTTGGAGCTCGTGCACGCATTTCAAGGAAAGTGGCCAGTAGATGCCCCATGTTCCCGCACTTAAAGCATGCTCCAGAAATCCACCTAAAAATGTGGGTTAATCTCCCACTTGTAATCAAAGTCTCCTCTCCTAGTTGGTCAAAGGAATACTATATTCACGTGCATTGCTCCTGGGTGTGACCTGAACGATTGCATCTCTCGCACCATGGACCAAAGTTCTTAGCAGAAGATGATGGGTTGTAGGGTCTCTTAGTTGATTCAGAATAATAATTCCCTCCATCCGGCCCCACCTTCCTCTTTGTATGTTCCTTCTCTGCCTTCTTTTGGCAGGACTTCAAATTTTGTTCAATCACCAGTGCCCTGTGGAGTACATCCGAATAGGTAGGTAGGAGGAAAGGCACCACTAGATTCCTGATGTCATCTATAAGCCCATCCTCGAACCTTCTAGCTCGGGTATCTTCGTCTAGCACAGTCGCCGACTTGAAGATCACGAGCCTAGAAAATTCTCGATCATACTCTGTCACCATCAGGTTCCCTTGCACTAACTGGTCGAACTCTCGTGCCTTTTCTCTCCTCTTGGCTGGTAAAATAAAGTGGCCCCTGAAGTCTCTCAGGAAATCTTCCCAGCCATACACTTCCACCTCTGCTACCTCTCCTGTCCTCTCTCCGGTCCTTTCTCCGGTCATCTCTCCTGTCCTCCCATCCCGACGAATCCTATCCTGCGTTTCTCACCATCTACGGGCATCGCCTTTCAGTACATAGGCAGCATACTTCACCTTTTCTGCGACCTAGGTGTTAGCAATCTCAAAGGCCTTCTCTATCTCGACCACCCAATCTTCTACCTATATCGGGTCTTCCGAACCATCAAAAGGTGGCTTAACCCTCAAGAATTCCCGATAACCCCCAGCGGTGGGTTGCGATTGGGGTGCAGGCTGTGGCGCAACTGGAAATGCCGACTGGTGGTGTTGCTGAGCTAAAAGGGTCAGGATCTGCAAAAGTACGCCCTCAACATTTAACCCTGCTGGGTTCAGAACAGGGTTCGGGACAGGGGCAGCAAGAGCATAGGCAGGAGTAGCGGGAGCATAGGCAGGAGCAGCAGAAGCAGGGGCAGCAGGCGCAACGTTAGCTGATTCATTATCCCCGATGTCGTCATCTATACCAGCGGCATTATCGACCGCATCCCCAACGTGATCAGGGGTCGCACCCGGATCCTCAACTTGTTCTGGCCCTATTTCCGTTCCCGATTGCTGCCCTTGTCCCCTGGATGCTCCTTCTCTCGTCATTGGTGCCATTGATTCGTGTCCTGATATGTTCATACATGCTATTCTTAAGCAAAATTTTAATCACATAATCTGAACATTATAATCAAATCAAGCATCATCATAAATTAGCGTATCACATAATCTAATTGTTTTTTTTTCACAGAATCACTTAATCACATACATAATCAATCATTTCCAACCCGAATCACAGAATCTCGACATTAACTTACAGAATCAATCACTAGGTTATAGTCATAATCACAGAATCACGAAAATCAAAATCACAAAATCTCAACCGCCTAATCTTAGACATAGACATCCCTTAATCACAACCCATACACCTTAATTCACTCCGAATGACATGAGACTACCCCCCCGGGTCCTTTACGACTAATTACTCCCGAACACTTCAAAACCAAAACCAAATTTTATGACAAAAACTACATAAAATTTGTGACAAAACTTCAAATGGCCGTAACTTTCAAACGGCTGCGAATTAGGCCCCGAAAGTCGATCGTTCTGGCGAAGCACGAAATTTTTGACACCATACCATGGTTTCACAATGAATTGCACCCCCCCCCCCCCCCCCCCCCCCCCCCCCCCCCCCCTCTTTTACCATTAGTTATTTTCTGGAATTTTGGTGGTTTTCTAAATGAAATGCAATGTCATGCATGAAACAAACTATGTTTTTTTTATCAAGTGCAGCGCAGTGGTTTTCAAATATCAATATATATTTTCAAACTTTTTTTTTCGGCTCTGATACCATAATTTGTTGCGACCCGGAAATGGAAGCGACAAAGTTTGGGGTATTAATTACTCCGAAAGGCGTCAGATTATTATTAAGAATGAGACGATTATTTAAAACAAAAAATCCAAACATCCAAAGAGAATCAAACGTTCAAACATTCAGAAATACGAAGAACTAGTAAAAATTGGATGGTCTGAAACTCGTGATGATGCATGCATGCAGATGAATCTCCTAATCCCGTTCCTGGATCCCACCTGGACGATCTGAAACACATACAGCTAGAGTGAGTTTATAAACCCAGTAAGTGGAACGAAACAAATCGACAAGTTAGTTACGGAAAGACGATTTCATATTGAAAAACGAGGATCCCCTTAACCATCTATCTAGCCAACTACACAAACATAAATTCGAACACAACATATTCATAGCGGTATCCCCTATCCAACTATCTAACCAACTATCATATCCGATTATCCTATCCGACTACCCTAGCCAACTACATATCATAACTTAACAGAACTTATAGAACTTACAGAAATTAACAGAAATTGATTTTCTTAACGATCAGAATCCAGACAGAAGTATATCACACGGTCTCAACATAATACGGATCAGATCCGCACAGATTTTCCTAAAAGTACAAAGATCGGCTTAAGCCAAATCCCGAATTCAAGACATATGTGTTCTAGCCTGGGACGTAGTTCGTCTCAGGAAACGAAACTCTTCGATCTACGAGATAACGAAATTTCTACTTACCTTATGTTGCTCAGAGGAACCCTAACCCACCGATCTATCCGGAACTCCCTCGAATCCAACTCGTCCTCGCACAGCTTCGTCCTCTTCACCCTCCTTGTATGGCGATTCCCGAGTCAGATTTTGTTCCTCACCTTCACAGAGAAAGGAAATTCGTAGGGGTGTTTAGGCTGACCGAATGGGCGGCCTATAGGCCTAGTTATATAGGCTTAATCCGCCCACAAAAACCCTAATCCGCCCACAAAAACCCTAATCCGCCCCTAGTTACCCTAATTATGAGAAATTACCTTTTGCTCCCCTAAACTTTATAGAGCTCTCACTTTAGTTTACCAATTCTTACATCAGTAATCCTAACATGTATATATATCTTCTTATGCGAAAGAAATTTGGTTGGTGACCGAACTAAACCGATCGATTTTTGTAGATAAGTAATGTGGAGGATTGGATCGATCACCAGCCTTCCGAATTTGACTTGGAACCGGCAACGTCCAAACGCAGTCAGTCTTATTTCCGGCCTCAATTTCGAAGATTTATTTGGGTAATATTCTACAAGTATAAATTTTAACCTACTCAAATCTATATGCTAATTCGTTTTATAAAAACTACGGCATGTGATGGCATAAATGCACGACACTATGAGAGCGAGGCGATAGTCGTCGGTGGCTAATTGTGGCGGCGGACCTGGCACGCGTTCAGCGGGGGAAGCGGCTATTCCTTATATATTAAAGAGAAAAGTCTCATTTAGCATCTTGTAGTTTTAAACTTTTAGAATTAAAGTCATGTGATTCAAATTGGAAATTTAGTACCATATGGTTTATACATTTTTTCCCGGACAGGTCCAGGGTAGCTGCCCGGCCAAATATGTTCGAAACGGTACTATTTTTGTGCCCATGTGGCAAGTGATGGGTTAAGTTGACAATTACGTGTCGTCTGGTAAATTACCCTTTTGGCCCTAAATTTATTTATATTTTTTCAAAAACCCATTATTTAAATACTATAAAAAACCACTCATCCCAAACCAATCCTTTCTCGCCCAAACCACTTCTAACGTTTAATTAAACGCCATTGAAGGACCGATGACGTCTTCACCGTAATGCATCGAGCCCCCACCGTTACCTGCCATCAATTCCGATGGACTAATTAAGATCCACCAAGAACCTAATCTAATTCCATGAAAATGACTGGCCGTCGTGGGTATAAATATAAATTTCGGGGCGACGTACTCCTCCGTCCTGACGAACGAGTCGGACACGTGCCGACTTGGCCTTCTTCAGCTTGGAAACAGCGTCGTCCCTGTGGGAGAGGGAGCGGGAGAGGTCGAAGTCAGAGAGGATGACGTGGCCGAAGGCCTGGACGAGGACGTTCTCGGGCTTGAGGTCGCGGAAGGCGTTGAGGTCGTCGCCGGGACAGAACGGGACCGACCACACGAGGAATTCGTGGTCCTCGAAGTAGGAGATTAGCTCAGGGAGGAAGGGTGGCGGTCGGGGTCCGTGCTCAGCCTGGAGAGGACACGTGCCTCCCAGCGGACTCGGTAATCGGCCTCGAACTTGGAATGGAACGTGGACTTGTCGACGACCTTGAGTGCGAAGGTGGCCGCGGCGTCCGGGTCGGTGGGGGTGTCTGGGTCGACGAAGGTGGGGTTTTTGAAAGGAGGAGGTTTAAAATATTGGGATTATTTTGTTAATTTATCATATTACACGTCATCAACAATTAAACCCATCACTTGTTATGTGTCAGCCACGTGTGTACAAAAACGGTACCGTTTCGAGCATATTTGGTCGGGCAGCTACTTTGGACCTGTCCGGAAAAAAAAAGTGTAAACCACATGGTACTAAATTCCCAATTTGAAAATACATGGTATTAATTATTAAAGTCGGAAACTATAGGGTACTAAATGGGACTTTCCCTATATTATATTCATCCGATTCTCTCTTCCGGAAGGCAACGGCCTAAACCCCAAGTTGAAGTTGTGTGTATCTGACGTAAACTACGGCCAAATTCGTTTCAGAGCTCAATTTCTACTTCTGTTAATGTCGATTGACCCTAAAATAATTAGACATGTTGGTACCTATCTAGACACTAAGTAGAATAATTTAAATTCAAGTTAAGTATAAAATTTAAGTGATGGTAAAATTCTCACAAATCACAACAAACATTTAACACTATTGTTCTGAATAATTTGAAAACCGGATACCTAAATGATTGTTTGGTTATTGGTAACTCAATTGGACTGCGTTCAATTAGATTTTTTTGGGGAAGTCCTCTAACCTTTATTCACGAATGCAAAGTCGGAATTGTAATTGGATATCTAATTTGATCCGGATGTGATTGATTCATTACCTTCTTCGGCCACAAAATCGTCAAAGAAATAAGAATGGCCCTTTTTATTTTCTATTCTTTCCGTCAATGGAGTGAATTTTTTTCACTCATCCCTCAGGATACCAATGGAAATATCACTGAACTAATCGAATTATATAAGCCAAATTTAAAAAAATATTTTTATCCTTTTTATCAATTAATTGGTAACACAGTGTATTTCCTGCATACTCATCCAACAAACATTTAGATCAACCGATAAGACTAATACTCATCCCTCAAGTTCAAGTCATTGGATATGCAATTAAATATTTGTTGGAAGAATTTTGTCACTTTTTAAAAATTTTACCGACTTAAATCTGAATTATTTAGCTCAATAAACCAAATCGGGTGATATAAAATACTCATCCCTCAATAATAAAGATTGTAGGAAGCTAATACGATGGACATGTAAAAATTAAATCAATTTATTCTACGTTTTTAATGGACCTCTACTTATGATCTCTAATAATACTGTTATAATAGAAAACAAACACAGTAAACAAACTCACTCCACATTGTTGCGGGAATAAGTGAACAAGTAACCCGAGACAGATCCGGAGTGGTCGTCTGAAGGTCGGTCTAACTATGCTAGGTTAGGCTAAGCTATGAACTACGAGCTATGGGCCACGGAAAGGAAAAGCAACAAGATAGTAAAGAGTAGTTGTGTTGTGTTGTGGATGTCTTCCTCCTTGCCCGAGTCCTCCTTTTATAGGGAGCCCCGTCCTTGCTTCGTCCTCAAGAATAGGAAGCTCCTTCATATCTTTTCCAATTTAGCATGGCCTAGAATAGAAAAACTCCAAATGCAAGAAAAACTCGAAGATTCCCAAGATCTCCCGAGAAGTCCGCTACACGCCATCGCTCAGAATGTGGAGAAACCCCAAGAAGTCTACTCCACGCCATGATCATTCCTGATGTAGGGCGATCCCGAGAAGTTCGCTCCAAGTCGTCGCTCCGAATATAGAGAGTCCTCTTTGACCTAGCATAAACTGACCCCGACGAAGCTTCCCGATCAAGTGCAACCAAGCTGTACCAAGCAAGCAATCCCGGCCCGGGCCATATAGAAATCAACCCAACTCACAAGCCCGCGTCGGAAAAATTCAAACTTACCCGAGAAATGCTCTAGAAAATTTCATCCGACACGCCCGAACTTCAAATCACGATACGCCCGAGCAAGCGCCCTTGTTGTGGGGTGCACCCACCCAGACGCAAGGTAGGTGCGCCGACCCAAGCGCATGGCGGCCCTCCTCCAAGCGCGTAGTAGCCTTGCTCTAAGCATGTCGCAGCCTTCCTCCAAGCACACCGCGATCCTCTGAGCACACCTCAACGGGCACCCTACAAAGCCGCTCCATCCATGGGGTGTGCTTACCCAGGCGCACCAAACCAGCGCCTACTCAGGCGCATGAAATGTGCGCTTATCCGGGCGCATGAAGTCAATCTCATCTCGCCCGGATTTCGTATCAGGACAAGTTCTACCCAAATATGAAGCACTTCGTACCTCAATAAAAGGCATCCTATCCTGAACTTGGCCCTACGTGCACACCTCTTCCAACTTGTCTGGGTGCACACTTCTCCCAAACACGTCTCGAGTGCACACTTCTCCTAAACACGTCTCGAGTGTACACTTCTCCCAAACACGTCTCGGGTGCTCCTCCTACATCCCGGGTGCTACGCCTCCTTCCTGACCAGGTTCATGCTACTTGCGCCTGGGTAGGCGCATGCTACGTGTGCCTGGGTAGGCGCATGGGGCAAGGTTGTAAGGTGCACCTATCACGCTTGGTTTGAAATATGTACTCCGTTGACCCTCTTGCACTCCAAATCAGAAGAAGTTATAAACTATAAAGTTGTAGGTCTATGTCTTGACTTTGTACAATAATTTGAATAGTCTCAATCCGACCTTGGAGTCAAAAGATGTGGCCGATTTACTAAACCAGGCTCACGCTGAACCTCCAACTAGGCACATGCTACTTTTTACTCAATTTTTACCTTCTTAAGATCCGATTTGGAAGATCTCATAAACTACAAAGTTATAAAACTATGTATTAGCCTTCTAATGTCGAAAGAATCAGCTCCATCCGAGGTCCGAGTCCAAAGTTAGGGCTATTCTACCAACCAGGCATATGTGTGCATGTAAGGTGCTCCCACCCAAGCGCATGTAAGGTGCGCCTACCCAGGCGCATGTAGGGTGCACTTACTCCGTCTCGCCCAAGCCACGCAATCGGTCTGTCTCGCTCAAGCTGCATTATGTTCGTACTCCTCTCTAAGTTACATACTTCACTCCGGGTTGCATGGTACACATACTTCGTTCTAGGACCCATGCGAGACTCCAATCGAGACTCATGGCGAGACCCCGATCCAGATCCAAGGTGAGACTCCGGTCTCAAGACGAGACAACCAAGGTGTTGAGATATCCCAAGGAAGTGAAATATCCTAGGTGAGACAACCCAGGTGAGATGTCAAAGGTGAGATCCAAGGCGAGACCCCGATCTAGATCCAATGCGAGACCCCAGTTGAGACCCATGGCGAGATCTCGGTTGAGACCCGATACGAGACCCCGGTCAAGATCTAAGGTGAGATCCCGACCAAGATCCGATGTGAGACCCCTGTCAAGATCCAAATGGAGAACATGGTCAAGACCCGATGTGATACACCCCGGTCAAGATCCAAGGTGAGATCCCGGCTGAGACCCGTTGTGAGACACCTCGGTCAAGATCCAAGGTAAGATCCCGGCCGAGATCCGATGTGAGACACCCCAGTTAAGATCCAAGGTGAGATCCCGGCCGAGACTCAAGGCGAGATGTCTCAAGAAAAGATGAGATGACCCAAGTGAGATGTCCCAGGGAGGTGAGATATCTCAGAGAGGTGTCCCAGGTGAGATATCCCATGTGAGACCATCATGTACTTTGTCCATGCTAAGGCATAATACATACATGTTGAACCACCCACGGAGTACATGTTTGATCCGAGAACTTCCCTCGTGCCTTGATATTTTTGCACTCTAACACACATTTAACATGTGCATCATAGTCTCATTTAATCTCATACAAGTTAAGATATGTGATAGCAATCAAGATAATACTTTGTTCGACATAAATTTTCAATATGTGGGGAAAAGTACGAGTTTTGTAATTAGATAATTTTTTCTCATAATATCCTTGCATATGTCTGGACTTTATTTTTTTGTCTCGTCTATATTCAACACTTTGAATAGAAGATTTGCAAAGAAAAAAAAGCACCTTGAAATAGAAGATTCAACCTTGCAATAAATGTAACCGATAAAAAAAAGCACAAGGCCTTTTTTGTTTTGGATAAAGGTCCTTTAGATTTTTATTTTAAATAATATTTTGTCTAAAACCACCTATTATAGTTAGAAAAATTATTGATCATGGTTAAATCATCGATTAAATTATTACCCACATTTTATTATTTTAAAAATATACTAAGAAATTATCGGAAACCAAGATCTTCCCCAAACTCCTATACATTTTCTCATAATGACCGGAACTCTGCACCAACCAACCCACCAGGGTAGGTGAGCAACCGGCAATTCCCAGTCACTTATTTACCTACTCTAGGAAAAAAGGTACATCCTTTTTTAACCCATTAACCTGCGAATGTCCCATTCTCTCACCAACCCCACCCAAATCAACCCCTGACACCCAAATCCAATGGCCATTTTTTCTACAAGAGAGGAAAAGATCAAACAAGTAAAAGTTTAAAAACGATATGGTATGACTGATAGTTCAATCGATCGGACCATGCCAGATACTAATATCAGACATTTTTATATAAGAAAACGCTATGAGCTTTTAAAATAAAAAATGATTTAAAATATTTTGATAGAATTAATTGATATGTAATAATAAATATATAATTTTTTATAAACCCATATCCGATTGGTAATCTAACCGGTTCGACCGGTCGATCCAGAAAATGAAGGAAATCTCCGGTCTATTGCCTTATCCGGTAACCGGTGGACACTTCCTCTATAAATATAGCCCGAGTCCTAAATCTCCAAGTCGTCTTTCTCCTTTCGAAGAGTGCCGCCATAACTGTCTGGTCCGAAACTCTCTCAGATCCACGCGGGGTGTCTCTCTCTCTCTCTCGTCCCTTAAAAAGGTGCCCAAAGCCCTCGCCTTTCTCTTTCCCTAGCTAGCTATTCTTGGGTTATTGTCCTAATAGCTTAAAGGAAGTATCTTTTATCTTGTTTGTTGTGTCGGTGTGAATCAAATGCTCACAGATCTGGGTTCTTCGGTGGATTTTCTCTACTGGGTACTTGTTTCCGATGTTGGAGATTCATGGGCTTGACTAAAGTTTGAGACTTTACACCGATCCGTAGCAAATTTGGTGATTTGAGTGCTTGTTTAACCTTTTTTCTCTTTTTGGTTGCGGTTTTACTTGAGAAGTGACGGCAGATCTGAATGTGTATATTTTGGGGTAGATATTTGGAGGTTGGGTAAGAAAGAGAGTGACTATATTTCCTCTTGGACAGTTTAATTTGACCTAGTAGTTTAGATCTGGTCTCTTTTAGTGTCGGTGGGTCCGGTACGGGTAGGTAACTGTTTCATAATGCTTAGCATCTGAGATCTGTAATCTATTGATTTACACGTGTTGTCTGATGATTCTTCTTGCTTAAGTTTGAAGCTTTTGTTTGCCTGTCTGTATACTTTTTTGAAATATATTGCGGATTCTGATTCCAATGGCTTTTAAGTTTTTCAAATTCGTCTCCAGACTGTTGGGAATATGGAATTTTTACAAATCTTCTCATATGCTGTGCTTTGGATCATTGGTTCTTTGATATATTCCATTCATCAATGATCAATATTAAGAATATGCTCTTTTTATCTAACGTTTTTGTTTAATATTCTTATGCTTTCTGGGTGGTATTTGCCTGCCACACTGGGAGACTTTGTTCCCAAGAAACTGTCTATCCGCTCATCACTATATTATGTTGATAGCGTGCTTGTATGGTTGCAGTTTAAAAGAAATGGAAACCTTTCTGTTTACCTCAGAGTCTGTCAACGAGGGCCACCCCGATAAACTTTGCGACCAGATCTCTGATGCGGTGCTCGATGCCTGCCTGGAGCAGGACCCAGACAGCAAAGTTGCCTGCGAGACCTGCACCAAGACTAACATGGTCATGGTCTTTGGAGAGATTACCACCAAGGCCGAAGTCGACTATGAGAAGATTGTCCGTGATACCTGCCGCAACATTGGCTTTGTCTCTGCAGATGTTGGCCTTGATGCTGACAACTGCAAGGTCCTTGTCAACATTGAGCAGCAGAGCCCTGATATTGCCCAGGGCGTCCATGGCCACTTCACCAAGCGTCCAGAGGAGATCGGTGCTGGTGACCAGGGTCACATGTTTGGTTACGCAACTGACGAGACTCCTGAATTGATGCCTTTGAGCCATGTCCTTGCTACCAAGATTGGGGCTCGCCTCACTGAAGTTAGGAAGGACGGTACCTGCCCCTGGCTAAGGCCTGATGGCAAGACCCAGGTCACCGTTGAATACTACAATGACAATGGTGCCATGGTCCCAGTCCGTGTCCATACTGTCCTGATCTCCACTCAGCATGACGAGACTGTCACAAACGATGAAATTGCTGCTGATCTCAAGGAGCACGTCATCAAGCCTGTTGTCCCAGAGAAATACCTTGATGAGAAGACCATCTTCCACCTTAACCCATCAGGCCGCTTTGTCATTGGTGGCCCTCACGGTGACGCTGGTCTCACCGGTCGCAAGATCATCATCGACACCTATGGTGGCTGGGGAGCTCACGGTGGTGGTGCTTTCTCCGGAAAGGACCCAACCAAGGTGGACAGGAGCGGTGCTTACATCGTCAGGCAGGCGGCCAAGAGCATTGTTGCAAACGGTCTTGCTCGTAGGTGCCTGGTGCAGGTGTCGTATGCCATTGGTGTGCCGGAACCCTTGTCGGTCTTTGTCGACAGCTATGGAACTGGAAAGATCCCGGACAAGGAGATCCTCAAGATCGTAAAGGAGACGTTCGACTTCAGGCCTGGAATGATGACCATCAACCTGGATCTCAAGAGGGGTGGCAACGGCAGGTTCTTGAAGACAGCTGCGTACGGGCACTTCGGAAGGGACGACCCCGACTTCACCTGGGAGGTTGTCAAGCCCCTCAAGTGGGACAAGCCTCAGGCTTGAAGTGTGTGGTCATCCACTATCCTATCCTATCATATCCCTATCATATCCTGTTCAATGTTTGTAGTTGCTGAATAATTTGGCTTGTTTTTCCTTCACTGTTGCATCCCAACAATCAAATCTGATACATCTATGATGCGTTCGTTATTCATTTGCCCTTTACATTCTTCTTCGCCATCTCCTCCTCGTCTTCTTTCTTGATACTGTCGGTTGTTAGAAACAAATGTACGAGAATTTTGCTACAGTTGGTCCCTTTTCTGGATTCTCTTACCATTTTGTTCTTTCGAGAAAGCTTGACTTGGCCCCGCATTCTGGTTACTGTACTATAATAATAATGCAATCTTTTGCCGGAGCCCATTTGCCCCGACCACAACATGATCTGAACCCACAACTGTCTGTTGACGTTCTGAATCCATAAGACAAGGGAAGGGAGACTACGGAATTAAATTGTAAACCTTAACAGCCTAACGACTAACAAAGTGGCAACCAGGGATATCTGATGTTACCTTTAGTGTTTACGATTGAGGTATATGTAGCCATCAACAACCGTCCAAAGTCGGGTTTTGAATGATATATTTCATGAAGTTGTTGAAAAATATGTATTTTATGTTGTTTGTTTGTACATATGAAAATTTGTTTAGATAAAACAATGAAATCTATTTTTTTTATGAGTTGTTAGTTCTTAGGAAAAATGTTTACGAAGGATTTGGTCGTAAACAGTGAATTTACTTTATGATCGTAAAACTTATTTCGGTAAAAAATCAAACTACAAACAAATACAGTAGGTAGAGTAGAAAAATCACTTTTTATAAAAAAAAATGCTCTGTGTCCATACTACAGAACCAAGCAATGCTACAAATGACAAAAAAAAATAAATTTTATTTTAAAAAAATCTTAAAGAATGTTGAAGAGAGAATTGTCGGACTCAAAAGGGCCGTTGCAATACAAGCCCCTAGGCCTCATCCACACGAATGCCACGGCCCGCGGTTCTCTGCATACAAATCCCAATTCTAAACGGTCAGCCATTTTCTCCTTTTTGAACGGGTAGAATTTTTATGTACCAAAAAATTTCAGAAAAAAACAGACATAGAGGTTTGGTAAAGAAATTGCAGACCGAAATAAAAATATAAAATAAAATGGTTAACCAAAGCTTAAAAAACTTGAAAATAGTAATTATAATTTAAATTTTATGAATTCTTTTTTTAGGGGTAAAATTGCATTACATATATTAAGTCAGAAAATCCGAAAATAGGAGTACAAAGATGAAAGCAAATACATGAATAACAAAGCTAGACAAGAGCATAAAGCAATAAATGGTGTACATAGTGCAACAAAACCTCAAAGACATCGTGGTTACAAGAACCGAAATCATCTCCGAAGAGAAGAGCCAAACCAAACTAATGCTGACCAAAGAGGCATCTAACATGCACAAAGTTACATCGAGAATGCAACTATGCTCAGATGTCTACGAAGAGACCTTCGTCATACCCCAGGCATACCCGAAGAAGGGCCGGATGAATCCAACCAAGATCGAACAAGTCATGAGAGACAGAAAGACACTAACACCCGAGTAAAGCATAAAATTGGAAAGAAAAATCACATACATAACGCAAATGGAAAAGCAAACATAACCATAAGTCAAGCTGAACAGAATAAATACAACAAATGCATAAATAATCACATGATAACGAAAAGCAAAGTAAGCATGATAAAATACATAAATATGAACAGTAAATCGAAGGGATTGTCTATAGTGACCAACCCCTCCAGGTACCTGAGCAGGACACCCCTGGGGCCTGGCCCGTCGTAAGTAGGGTCAGATTTAGTCAGGACGGGTAGCTCGAGGTGGAAGTCTACGAAAGCTGAAGCTAGGAGCCGTCGGCAGCAGGAGCCGACCCAAGTGTGCGACCTGGGCAAGGATGGAGTCGGTGAAGTTGAGGAGTGTCCGGATCTACAAGGAGAAGAAGTACACGCCTGGACCGTGCGCCAAAAGCAACAAGAACTTGAACCCAGATGACAAATCGGTGAGAGAGCATCCCAAAGTGCTGAGGGAGGCTGGATGTAGAAGATGAAGGCTAGAGAACAGAGATTTACCTGCAGCAAAACCACAAAAAAATAAAAAAAAAGAGGCTACGGAGGACTCCTGCGGGAAGGTGGAGGATGAAGGTGGATGGAGGATGAGGAGGTCGCCAGTCGTAGGATGAAGGTGGTGGAGGATGCAGACAGTGGCGGGAGGAAGAAGGTGGTGGGGGGATGAAGGTGGTGGAGGATGGAGTAGGTGGAGGAAAGGAGGTGGATATGGAAGTTTGAAATGTTGGATATGGAGCTTGAGTACCAGCAGAGCATTAAATTGTTTGAGTGAAGGCCTTGAGAATGGTTCAAATGAAGAGCTCGAGGAGTCGAGTGGCTCAAGTGAAGAGCCTCGGGGATGGTTCGGGAGATGATCGATTGGATTCAGGGCCCGGGGACGCTCGGGGGATCAATCGGGTCAAAAAATAGAGGCCGGGATGTGAGACGAAGAAGCGAAGGCAAGGATGGGCCGGAGACCCGGTGGCCGCCCAAAAGCAGGCAGCCGCCACCGCCTTTGGAAACACTCTCGGACCAAGCGAACGCCGAAAAACACGCACAAGTTGTGCGTGTTGGACAAAAATGCCCCTCCCCGTGCACCAAAAGCTCTATAGGTATTGTGGTTCTATAAATAACCTTTGTAGCCTCCAAGAATGAGTGTAGAACCCTAGTGAAAGGTTTTGCCAAGAGAGAGAGCTCCCACAGTGTGTGGGTAGCCTAAAGAGTGAAAAGGAGAGAACCCAAAATGAGAGTGGGTGCCAATAGTGTGGCTTTCATTGTAAAAGCAAGTGAAGCTTAAGAGCGTGAAGATAGTGAAATATCTCCTGGCTTGGAAGCCTCTGGACGTAGATCGTTGAGATCGAACCGGGTAATCAAATATTGTGTCTCTCCTTGTGCTTGCTTTGTATTTGTGTTCGTACTTCTCGTGATGTGCGTAGTTTGCTTGTGTGCTTGTGTTCATTGCATTGCTTGGGTCCACGAAAAATTGTATTTTTTTCCCAACATGAAAGAGGTTCAGCGGCGGAAACCAATTTTTTTTTTGAAAAATATAAAAAAATACCCTAGGAGCTCGCAGAGCGAGAGTTTAGACCACCCGCAGTAGCGAGCAAACGCTCACGCGGGTGGTTTGTTTATTATTTAAAAAGAAAAAAAACAAATGAAAAGGAAAAGGGGCCGAGCGGCCGAGCGATGCTCGTTGCCCGATCGTCGCTCGCGAGTGGCCAAACGGCCACGTGGGCTTTTTTTTCTTCTCTTTACTTATTTATCTATTTAGTTCCACTTGGCATAATATTATTCGTTAAAAATAGATATTTTTAGATAATATTTTCGTAGTTATCTAAACAGACCTTATCTTTAGCAAAACAAAAAAAAATTATGAAAATTAATACTAAAAAGTCATTAAACTAAAAAGTAATAATAACACTCGTACTCGTAACTCACTCGATTATTAATTTCAAATATATTTTTGACATTCTTATACTTCGAATTTGGAGAAGTCATAAACTAAAAAATTGTAGATATATATCCCACCTTCACAAAGCAACTTGAATCAACTCAATCGGACTCCGAAATAAGAAGTTGTAGCTCCCAAATCAAAACTCCTACTCGTAACTTGCTCGACTATTAACTTCAAACCTATTTTTGACATTCTTACACTACGAATTTAGAGAAGTCATAAACTAAAAAGTTGTAGATATATATCCCACCTTCACAAAATAACTTGAATCAACTCAATCAGACTCCGGAATAAGAAGTTGTGGCTCTCAAATCAAAACTCATACTCGTAACTCGCTCGACTATTGACTTCAAACCTAATTTTGACATTATTACACTCCGAATTTGGAGAAGTCATAAACTAAAAAGTTGTAGATATATATCTCACCTTCACAAAATAACTTGAATCAACTTAATCAGACTCTTAAATAAGAAGTTGTGGTTCTCAAACCAAAACTCATACTCATAATTTATATATAAATAAAAAATGATAGTAGATAATATATGAATGAAGTGGAGGAATCTTAATTTCTATTTAATTTTGTAGTCATTGTAATCTTAATTTTATTATTTTATTATAATTTTTTCTTTGTTGTAATTACTGAATAATTATTATCGTATATTTATTATAATTTATATATAAAAAAATGATAGTATATAATATGTGGATGAGAGAGAAATTAATTGTTTATTCTGTGAACTGGGTTACTGCTGTGAGTAGGAAAATATGTAATTGGATTGGATTGAGTTGGATTAGGTATAAACGAGAGAGATATTAATTGTTTATTCGGTGAACTGGATTGGATGGATTGTTATTGTAGGTAGTGTTAGTGAGAAAGAAGAGATATGTTACAAATTACTGGCTGCGTTTACTTGTGCAGCTAGAAAATTTAAATTATTTCTTTTTATGAATTCAGAGTATACAAACTTATATGATTTAGTATTTGAAAATATTATCCAACTAAAGAGTCAAACTTGGGCCCTATTCAATAATACATAATTTTCAGATCTCAATTGATTTTTTGAGAAGTTACCCCTTGGGAGTGGATTGAGCACGGAGTGAAGGAATCGATTCCGTACGGTTTGGAGTGAAAGGGGACCGCAGTGGCAAGCATAGTTATGTGATAATGGCAAGTGCAGTTATGTGATAATGGCAAGCGCAGTTATGTGATAATGGCATGTGTATTTTTGACAGTGGCAAGTCCTCGTTGATGATAATGGCGAGCGTGGTTTTTTTCATTTTGGTCCCCCATATTTTAGCATTTTTGCAAAAAGGTCACACTGGCATGCGCAGTTATGTGATAGTGGCATGCACAGTTGTGTGATAATGGCATTTGTATCCGGCCTGCGTTTGTGCGTGGTTTTTTTCATTTTGGTCCCTGTATTTTAGCGCGTTTGCAAAAAAGTCCCCGCATGTCTTCATTCCGAACGGTTCGGAATCTGAGCATTCCGTGCCCAATCCAGACCCGTTACCCCTTACCTAATGCAGTGTTGTGTCTGACGCATATTCGATCCACTTGAAAAATGAATTTTGGGTAGGGTTGACAATTTATTTTAGTAGGTGGATCGGCCCATTCCGTTTTGAAAAAGTTTCTTTTCCTTATCTTACTTTTCTGCAAAAAATAAATTAAATGCCTGCCTCCATTATGATAGCATGTGTACTTGCCTCGGAATGAATGAAAAAGAAGAAAAGAAATCATCCCGACAGTGATACTTAAATCTTCTTTTCTAATTACACAAAGATGATTTTTCCATTCTAATTAAATTTTAGGGAAAAGTCCACTTTAGTACCCTGTGGTATCGCCCAAAATCACTTTAGTACCCTGTGGTAAAAAATTGACCAATTGAGTCATACTTATTCCAATTAACATCAAAAAGATCCTCGGGCAGCTGCCCGGACCCGCCCGAACCCTGCCCGGACTACGTAGCCAGCCACGTCACCAAAACTTGATGACATGGCGCCACATGGACATCCATCTTCTTCCCTCTCTTCCTCTCCTCCTCCTCCTCCTCCTCCTCTTCTCCTCCTCGTCCTCCTCCTCCTCCGCCTCCTCCTCCACTTCGTCGTCCTCCTCCTCGTCCTCCTCCTCCTCCTTCACTTCGTCCTCCTCCTCGTCCTCCTCCTCCTCCTCGTCCTCCTCCTCCTCCTCGTCGTCGTCCTCCTCGTCCTCCTCTTCGTCCTCCTTCTCCTCGTCCTCCGCCTCATCCTCGTCCTCCTCTGCCTCGTTCTTCTCTTCGTCCTCCTCTTCCTCGTCCTCCTCCTCCTCATCCTCCTCGTCCTCCTCGTGGTGCCATGTCATCAAGTTTAGGTGACGTGGCTGGCCACGTAGTCCAGACAGGGTTCGGGCGGGTCTGGGCAGCTGACCGAGGATCTTTTTGATGTTAATTAGAATAAATATGACTCGATTGGTCAGTTTTTTACCACAGTATACTAAAGTGATTTTGGACGATACCACAAGATACTAAAGTAGATTTTTTCCTAAATTTTATGCAGGGTAATTTGGCAATACAAACTGATTATTCAATGGTTTTAATTTATTAATATTTTATCACAAGACATGTTCTTTGTTTTTGACTTAAATTTGATTCATGTTTTTTTTAGGTAAAACTTTTGGATTCAGGGGGGACTACATAAAAATTATCCCCATGGTATGGACTAAATCATCCCCCCGGCCCCGAAGCTCCCCCCCCCCCCCCCCCCCCCCCCGGAAGCCGCCCCCCTCTCTTTTATTAAGTCCTTTTTTTATTTTTTTCGCCAGCTTTTTTCGTTGATTATTTGGTCCGAAAGAAATGACCCATATGCTGTTTCGACTTTGATTATTGCTGGATTGATCGATTTCATGTGGTTCTGATGATTTTGTATTTAAAGATTGGAACTTTATGTTGGCGTTTGGTTGTTGTTCGAACTTAGTGCTTAAAATTCCAGCAAAAATTCATAGATGAATGATACCAATATTAAAGTAGAATGATACCAATATCCTAGAACGATGATACCAATATTCGAGAAGAATGAAACTAATACATTCAAATGGTATACATTTTTACTTATAATGGGATACCAATATTGGAGAAGATGAAAACCAATATCACGGTGGAATAAAACCAATATCATAGTAGAATGAAACCAATGTCGTAGTAGAATGAAACCAATAACATAGAAGATAGAAACCAATATCATAGTAGAATGAAACCAATATCATAGCAGAATGAAACCAATATCCTAGAAGATGGAAACCAATATCCAAGAAAATGGAAACCAATATATCCCATACTTGTATTTCCATAAATTGTATTATTTTGCTGATATTTTTTTAATTATTTTAATTAGTATATTTTCAATATTGCCCCTATCCCTTTCAGTGGGGATTACTCATGTCCCCACTGAATTTGAACCCAAAACTTTTTTACACTATTACGTTAATAAGCTTTGAACTATGTACTTCATTGAATCTAACAAAGCTTTATGTGGTTGAGGCCACATGCCTTTCAATAATGAATTCATTACGTTTTTTACTTAAAAACCTTTGATAATGTTTTGCCCGCCAATGAAATTTAAGTTATGAATCCATCTCAGATTAGACAGTACTCAGTAAATAATTATCTCTCAATAGACATTATGTAGGTTTAGATCAGTATGGAAAAAATAAAAAGAAGTGATCCTTCATTAAAAAAGCTAATCAGATATCATTGCTGATCCTATCAGATCATGAATTATTTAACTTGTCAAAGAATCATGAATTATTTTCTACGCTTGAAACCAAAAAAGTGGCAACGTACAATTAGTTATTCTCTAAAGGCGGCGCATAGTCAATCTCAATCCCACATGGCGGGCCTTGCAGTCTTATACGAGATGACGTGATCTAACTGGATAATAAAAAAATTGTTTGTCTCGTTAAATTGTCAAAATTTTAATTACAAATATTAATTAATTTATTTTAAATTACGTGATATCAAAATAAAAATGATTCTAACTATATGTTGTAAATTTTCTCTTATTTTAAGAGTAGTTCCATTTTTGTCCTTTTATTTGGTGGAAGGCTAATCAAGTCCCTAACTTGAACAGTGAAGTGGAGGCGGCTGAAAAGAAAAAGTGTCGACGGTCAAAGATAACGCAAAATTCGCACAAAAGAGAGACGAATCGAAATTTTCTCCATGCTCAATTATTTTGTCATGATAAAAATATTAATTTTAAATTAAAATATTTTGAATTTGAGATTGTGAGAATGTAATACTAATCGACATAGTTAAATATTTAAATATCAGATACGACCAAAATAAATGAGTAGATTTTTGTCGCTCCCCATCCCACTATTCTCTAAAACCATTAGAACAAGTGCTATTTCTTAACTATAATTGACGGTATTATGGATGAACATGAAATTTTGACTTTGAATTTGACAAATATAATAATTTAAAAATTTCTCAAGAAAACTTTGTTACTATTTGAGAGTACTATTGGGTTCAAATTTATATTAATTAATAGGATAAATATCAAAATACTAATAGGATAAATTACAATAATATAATAATGGGAAGTAATTGTTTCTCGTTGACTCTTGCTACAATAATTGCTTGGTCCACGTCAATCCAGGGCCACTTCGTGAAAGCCCACATTCCACCAAACCATTTGGTCATTTTTCGGCCGAGGACGGATTAGATAATCGGGAGATAGTTTTAGCGATAAACCGATTCGGAAAGTGACCCATTTTATTTTTTATATCCCGGCCTGGCTAAATAAATTGTAAATTATATTTGATATTAAAATATCAATCAATCGCTTTAAATATAACAATCAGTGCTCTTCCCGCCTTAAAAAGCACCCAAAAGCTCATCTTGGAGGGTAAGGAGCTGATTAAAATATTGCAGCAGCAGCAGCAGCAGCAAGCAACATGTTCGCGACGAGTGCGTCCTCGTTGCATGCGCCGAGTTTCAGTAGAGCCTCTTCCTCTCAGGAGCGCAACAACAACAACAACCCAGATCACGATGATGATGAGGAGGAGGTTGAGCTCCGGTGGGCCGCCATCGAGAGGCTGCCCACATCCACCCGCCTCCGGACTTCATTATTCCTCGACGACCAGGGCGGTCACGAGAGGGTGGTCGACGTTACCAAGCTCCGGCCCGCCGATCGCCGGCTGTTCATCGACAGGATCATCGCCAGAATCGAGGAGGACAACCACAGGCTTCTTTGGAAGTTGAAACAACGGATGGACAAGTGAGTTCCAATTAATTGTATGCGCGCCTCCTTCGTACTATTCTCGTATTATGATATCTTTTTGGAGTTAAACTGTTAATGTATATTCATTATACTTTTTAAAAAGAATTTATATAATGTAACACACGGGTATCAACAACCAATTATTAATACCAACTGCTCCCAATTGAATTCGATCCATCTAACCAAACACAAATCCAATAAATTCACTTTCCTTATGCATATCTAATCAAATATTTTTCCATGCTATCCCTATCTTTGACTCGTTGGTTGCTGCAGATTTGCCCGTGCTACGCAATTATTGGCCACGGACGATTTTATTTTCATATTATTAGAAATTATCTAAATGATACTCTATAAAGTGATAACATTTTTAAGTTGATAAATTTGTTTTGATCCCCACTCCTCCTAAAATGATACTCTTAAAGTGACAACATTCCTAAATAGATATCTAATCAAATATTTTTCCATGCTATCCCTATCTTTGACTCGTTGGTTGCTGCAGGTTTGCCCGTGCTACGCAATTATTGGCCACGGACGATTTTATTTTCATATTATTAGAAATTATCTAAATGATACTCTATAAAGTGATAACATTTTTAAGTTGATAATTTTTTTTGGTCCCCACTCCTCCTAAAATGATACTCTTAAAGTGACAACATTCCTAAATGGATAAAAAAAGTTAGTTCCACACGAAACCAATGTCAAAATTTGATAATTCCTCTATTATAATAATTTTTTCCCAAAAACTTTTTAGTGCTGAATTTTTGTCTCAAATTTCTCATAAAATAATATTTTTGAATATATATATTTACATTCTTTACGGATATAAAATATTTTATGATATGCTCAACTGTTTAATAATTTTTAGATAATTCTTTTTTTTGAAAAGGTAGAGATATATAAATCATGGAATTATATACAAGTATGCACCGGGTGGAAAATCCTCACACCAAAAACGGAGAGAATACCCCAAAAAAGAACTCTAAACAACCCGTCGCAGGAGGGAATGAGAGAGAGAGTTCAACCATGACTAAGATAAAGACTAAACAAGAGGGATTTACCTAACAATTAGACAAACATAATTGCTAGGCAAAATCGACTAACAACCAACACCTCCCAAAAGGGCCAAAACCCGCCAGGCCCAACAATCTACGCCCCTAAGTTCTGAAGTATCATGATAAGATCTTGCCTGCAAAATATGTCTCTTGAACCTACCCAATTTTACCATTCTATGGCGTTCCTAAGCATGGCCGCAATGAGAGAGCCCAAGTCCGGAGAGATTCCTTGGAAAATCACCTGGTTTCTGAGAAGGCAAATGCACCAAATAATGGACGCAAAATAGAGTACCAAATCTTCTGGCTAGCATCATCATATTTCGCAAGGCTCATCCACATAGCTAGGAGCCCACCCAAGCTGTCTCAAGTGGTGGCGGCTCAGGGGAGGAATCCTCACAAAAAACACATCCCGAATCCTGCTGAGAAAGCATGCCCAATCGAAGCAAGTTTGCTCTAGTCGCGATTCTATCCTACAAGGCCTGCCAGAAAAAACAAGAGACATTGTAAGGGATGAGGTTAATACGCTCCTTGCACATGACCTCCGGCAAGATGAATATGAATCCAGCGAATGCCTGCAGATAAAGACTTTTGACTGAAAAAATTTTGGCGATGTCGTAGGCCCATCTAAGAGAATCACAACCAGCCTTTCGAAGAGAGAAATGCTGAATGGTCTGATTGAGTTTATCGAGGCTAGGTTGTTCCCAGTCTCGGAGATGCCGCCTCTAGCTTAAGCTCTAAGACCAAGTGTTAAGCCCAAAAGAACCACAGTTTACAACCACTGTGCCTTTCAGCGTGGACATTGAGTATAGCCTGGGGAACTTATCTTTTAGGGCTTGGTCACACGCCCAAATATCTTCCTAAAACCTCGTATCCCCTCCATTTTGAATCAATATGGAGCACCCGTTCTTTAGGATACCAGGGACTAGACCGCTACTCAGAGAGAGCTTGACAATGGATTCCCAAACACCAGTTTTGCGATCATCGAAAGGAATTTTGGAGATAGGAAAAGGCAAGTTAGAACTGCGTCTAAAGCCATGGATCTCTTTGATGATCTTTGCCCAGAGCATATCTTGATTCGAGTAGTAATAAAAAAATCCATTTTGAGAGAAGAGCTTCGTTCTAATGGTGGTTCTACCACCCAGCGACATAAGGCTCCCCTTCCAGCCAGCGAGCTGCTTATCAAAAAGCTGCAAAATTGGCTGCCAACTTGCACATCTCGACATCTGCACACCAATAGGCAAACCAGGGTAAGAAAAAGGTAATGACTGCTCCTTACAACCCCAAGAGGTGGCAGTACATTCAAGCCAGGTCGAGCATGTATTAATCCCAATGAAAGAGCTTTTGGCAAAGCTAACACCTAAACCCAAAATCAGTGAAAATCATTTAATGATTCTTTGAAAGTTAAGAACACTTTCTTCGTGCTGTTGAACAAAGAACAAGATGTCGTCCGCGTATTGGAGGATGTGCATATCAGGGGCAAGGTTCAGAATTGGCACGCCTTTAATTAGGTCAAGAGAAGCCGCCTTCAGAACGAGACGCTTTAGGCCCTCTGCAGCAATCAGGAAGAGATAAGGGGAGAGAGGGTCTCCCTGTCTGAGCCCTCGAGCCATTTTGAACACATTCGTAGGAGAACCATTAACCAGGACTGAGCTGGGGGCACCCTCTATACAACATCAGATCCACATACACCATTTCGCACCGAAGCCCATAGCAGAGAGGGTTTCAATTAGATACTTCCAGGAAACTGAATCAAACGCCTTACGAAAGTTCAATTTAAGAAGCACGCCTGAAAGTCCAAACTGAATCAAACTGATCCACATCTGATCATTCTTTATCTTATAAATCGGCTTCCAATGGTTGTTGTAGTTGTTATCTTGTTGTAACAAAATTATATCAATTAAATATAATATTTTAATATTGCTAGATGTCAATTTTTTATTTAAATATTGGCAAAGAAATAACTATAATTTATGTATATTTTTTTGTTAATTTGAACATAAAAAAGTATTTTTGGTGTATATTTAATAGCCAAAAACACATTTTTAATCAATACAAAGCTAATAAATTCAAACCTCTCTTATGGTATAACATCTCTAAATTATATTTTCTCAGAGCAAACAATATTAATTTAGACAGATTTGTGTTAGCAATTCACAAGTAAATCATAAAAAATTAAAAGAACATAAGTGTCATCCTATATTTTCTTGAATAATAAATAAAAGATCAAATTTGCCTGTACGTGTATAAAAAATTAATTTTTAAAAACATGTGTTTTACTAAATATGTATGTCAATTTTGAACTAATTTTTAATCATCGATAACAGATAAATTCTTACGTAGCATCCACGTCATATTGCCACTTGCATCCTCCTCCTACGACGCCGTCTCGCTCTTCCCATCTCCGCCCGGCGACCTTGGAGCTCTTCCCCTCTCTCTTTCTCTCTCATCTACCTCCATGACGATTGGGCTTCACCTTCACCGGCGAGCTCCATCGAAGCTCGAGCCTGGACGAAAATGCGAGGGGCTCCGTGGGTGGGCCAGAGATGAGGAACACCGATTAGATCGTTTGCGTGCGTTACTCTCGGAATTATCTCAACAAATATTTAAAAATGTTCATGCCTTCGAGTTCCTGGTTAAATTAGAATAACTTCTCACCAGTTGATCTAAGCGTTTGTTAGTCGGTGACAGATTAATACTCTTCTCTTCAGGGTGGGAGTGGAATGGCCTACAGTAGAAGTGAGATACCACAATTTGTGCGTTGAAGCAGAAGAGGAGGTGGCTCATGGGAGGTCCCTCCCTACTCTCTGGAATACCTTAAAAAATGCAGCATCTGTAAGCAAACATCCATTAACATCTCAAAAGATTTTAATTTTAATTTTTAATTATTTAAAGAAGCAGTGATGCGAGCTGAGGTGGTTGTAATGGGGTGTATTGGACAGGCTATAACGAATGTCGGCGGGTGCGTGTCAAAGGCGAATAAGATTAAGATTCTCGAGAATGTCAGTGGCGTAATTAAGCCTTCAAGGTCTGTTGTGAAACTTGCTTAACTAACATACCTCTTTAGTGTCACATCACGTATACTCGAGTCGAGTCGATCCGATCACTGTCGGGTCCTATTTAAAAATGAATCTTCCAATGATGTTTTTTTTCGAGAATACATTGGCTTTTGAATAGTACGTAAGGTGTTTGTGAAAACGTTCCTTAGAGAAGATAGAGCATTTATTGCTTCTGCAATTTCTGATCTCGATCAATCGTATAAGCGGCATCCTTGTAATTCAACAGCTAAGCTAAACAGAGCTAGTACCCTGTTTTTGGTTGCAGGATGACTCTACTGCTTGGACCTCCAGGCTGTGGGAAGACCACCTTGTTACAGGCACTTGCTGGGAAGCTCAACCCTTCTCTTAAGGTCTTCTTTCTTTGCATCTAAATCCACGATCGTGCACGTTAAGTTGCACGAAGCATCAGTCGGGAATCCGAGTTGTTAGAATTACATATCATGTGGTCAACGGGAGCGTGATGAGTTCAGTATCTAAATCATAGAGTTCTGCATGCCATAAGGTTACGCTTTTCAATTGGATATGTAAAATAATGGGAGCGTTGTGAGTTCAGTGTCTAAATCATGAGTTCTGCATGCCATAAGTTTACGCTTTTCAATTGGATATGTAAAATCTAATTTAAGAATTAAACTGAATCCCATCAAACGGGCTGTTTATGTGGTGAAGAGTTAAATCAAGCAAAATAAGTCTAATAGGTCAGAGTATTGAGATACTTGTGTTAATGGATTGACCTTCTGAGTAGTTTATAATAACTTGATAGGCCAGATTGCACTAAAAGGATGTTTAAATGTGCAAATCAGTTATAGAATTAATGTTGGTTCACTTGTTGGTTAGGCCACTGGGGAGATTTCTTATAATGGTTTCAAGCTCAATGAGTTTGTTCCTCAGAAGACATCAGCTTATGTGAGCCAATATGATCAGCACATTGCTGAAATGACTGTAAGAGAAACACTCGACTTCTCAGCACGTTGTCAGGGCGTCGGTGACCGGGAAGGTGCAGTTTCAACTATGTTACAAGTACTTTTTTTGTATAGGTAAAATGTGTTGCATTTAGTAACAAAGTACCCCTCAAGTTACAGAGTACACCGAACGATACTACTATGTTACAAGTACTTGCAACTAATAATTTTTCATGGACTGAAATTAGTCGATTTTATGTTTTTCATATCAAAGATATCTTGCAAGAAGTTATCAGGAGGGAAAAGAGAGTTGGAGTTGTTCCGGAACCCGATGTAGATACTTACATGAAGGTACATAACCGAAAGCTCGGAATGCTGTAATAGTTTCAACACAGTGGCATATTCCCATTTTGTTTTCTAACAAAGTGTCTTGACATTGACAGGCAATTTCTGTTGGTGGACAAAAGAAATCATTACAGACAGACTATATCTTGAAGGTGACTGTCTCAAGGCTTGGTGTTCTAATTCAATTGAATAGGAGACATGACAGTTCGTCTCTATGACTGTTCAGATACTTGGGATGGACAATTGCGCTGATACTATGGTTGGAGATGCTATGCGAAGAGGAATTTCAGGTGGTCAAAAGAAACGATTGACCACAGGTATGCTTAACTGGGCTAGTGCTTTCACGAGAATTCATGCGGGTCATTTTGGTTTGCAAGAGAAGTTGTCTCCTTCAACCAGGATTAACTCCAATCCAAGATCATTATGAGATTTTTATTTCTGAATTCACAGAGTACAGTGAACTGTTATTGAAAGGACAAACAAGAGATCATGAGTTCTGCTTGATTCTGCTCATTGATTTATGTTTGTGACAAAGACACTGATGCGTTTTCCTTGGCAGGGGAAATGATAATTGGTCCAACAAGAGCACTCTTTATGGATGCAATATCAAGCGGACTAGACAGCTCCACCACCTTTCAGATTGTCACTTGTCTTCAGCAATTGGCTCATATAACACAATCCACCATAGTGATATCGCTTCTACAACCAGCACCTGAGACCTTTGATCTGTTTGATGACCTCATATTAATGGCGGAAGGGAAGGTTGTCTACCATGGCCCTCGTGAAGATGTTATCCCTTTCTTTGAGACCTGTGGTTTTAGATGTCCAGCCCGGAAAGGCATAGCTGACTTCCTCCAAGAGGTTTCTTGCCTTGTTCAATTGACTTAGCAAAATCATAAAGATTTCTTCAGTTGACACAAGATGGAGATCTCAACCTTATTCTCTTAACCATCTCTTTCTCATGTTCCTTTCCAGGTTTTCTCTAGAAAGGACCAAGCTCAATACTGGTATTGCAATGACCAATCGTACAGCTATGTTTCTGTGAACGAGTTTGTGACCATGTTTGAGCAATTCCAAGTTGGAAAGAAACTAAGAGAAGAACTATCTGAGCCATTTGAGAAAAATGAGGCTCACGGAAAGGCCTTGTCCTTCAACATATATACATTGAGCAAATGGGAATTGCTCAAAGTGTGCTTGGCAAGAGAATGGCTGCTGATGAAGCGGAACTCTTTCATTCATGTTTTCAAGTCAGTGCAGGTTAGAGCCATGCAGCTTGAGTTAAACGCTCTTTTTTTCAGAATTCTTTCATTTATTAAGCTCGAAGGTTTTCCAGTATCAGGTGCTAAACCGTTTTCATTCATAATGCAGCTTGTGATTGTTGCTCTGATCGCAATGACAATGTTCATACGTACACGGATGAAGATAGATGCAGTCCATGCAACATTGTACATGGGTGCTCTGTATTTTGCTTTGATGAGACTCATGACCAATGGACTTGCAGAGTTGTCTTTGACTGTTCAAAGGATGGGAGTGTTTTACAAGCAAAGAGACTTCTACTTTTATCCTGCATGGGCTTATTCGTTTCCAGCTGCCATCCTGAAGCTTCCGTTCTCCTTGCTTGATGCCACACTTTGGACTGCTCTCACCTACTTTGTCATCGGTTACAGTCCTGAACCCGGAAGGTGAGACCACAGACCGAAACTAATGTATTCTTTCTGCTGGTATGTTTCCTGGTGATGAAGATCAGAAACATTTTCCAGGTTCTTCTATCAGCTTTTCCTCCTCTTCCTAGTACATCAAGTGTCAATATCACTATTCCGCTTGATTGCTGCAACTGTGCGGATTCCACCTATCGCAGCAAATGTTGCTGTTCTGTCTGTCCTATTCATGTGCCTGTTCAGTGGTTTTATCGTGCGGAAAGGTAAGAATATCGACTCATTGAGCCAGAATTCGCGAGTGTAACCTGCTGATCAAATTAGTGAAGCGAAGCTTACTTTTGATGCAGACTCAATGCCAGCTTGGCTCAAGTGGGGATTTTGGGTATCACCATTGAGCTACGCGGAAATAGGAGGATGTCTCAATGAATTTCATGCTCCAAGGTGGCAAAAGGTAAATACTTCAACAAAACGCTTGCTTTCCGGTGTAATAAACGGTGCATTGTTCGGATTGTCATATTGTCCATGTTCCTTTTGAGAGTGCAGGCGTCCAATGTTACCTTAGGACATCAAGTTCTTCAAAAGCGGGGACTGGAATTTAGTGATTACTTTCTTTGGATATCACTAGCAGCTTTGGTTGGATTCTGGACTATTCTCAACCTCGGATTCACTATTGCACTCAGTTATAACAAATGTAAGTGCTCAAGTAAATTAAGAAAAAATATGGATCTTTTTCTAGCTCTACCACGTACGTCCGATGTAAATGAAACATCGTGCAGCCCCTGGCGGTTCACCTAGGATTGTGTCTGATAAAGAGCTGTCTAAGAAAAGCAAGGACTCCAAGGATGGCAAACAAATGCTTTCAGTTGATACCTCAAACAATGTCATCGAAGCTGAAAGATTAAGTAAGGAATACCCTGTCTGCTGTTTCTCCCAAAACAGGAAGTTCAATAACATAACATTTGTTTATGAGGGACAATGGTCAACTAAAATTGCATTCTGATGAGTTACAGGAATGTCTTTACCGTTCCAACCCTTGGCAATAACTTTCGAGAAGATACAATATCACGTCGACACTCCTCAGGTAGCATCATCACTCATTGTCCATAAGCTAATTTGATGCTTGATTTTTTGGATTGGACATTATAACTAATCTTGTCTGATCACCTGTCCAATGCTTTTCCCAGATGTTGAAAAAGCAAGGTTTTCCACATGACAAGCTGCATCTGCTTCAAGATATAACTGGAGCTTTCAGACCTGGATTGCTTACAGCTCTGATGGGAGTCAGCGGAGCTGGAAAAACAACGCTTATGGATGTTCTCTCGGGACGAAAAACTGGTGGTTACATTGAAGGGGATATCAAAGTTGGAGGATACCCTAAAGTTCAAAAGACTTATGCCAGAGTGTCAGGTTATTGTGAACAGACCGACATTCACTCTCCACATGTTACAGTTGAAGAATCAGTCATATATTCGGCTTGGCTCCGCCTGTCAGCTCAAGTTGATTACAACACAAGATGCGTAAGATGTCTTCAAACTTTGTCTGTGTCGGTCTAGTGTAATTCTTCGATGTTTAGTGTCAAGATTTAAGTTTTTCTTTTACTGCAGGAGTTTGTGAAGGAAGTTCTTGAAATGATTGAGCTAGACAAGGTCAAAAATTCCTTGGTGGGAATGCCTGGTGCTGGCGGTATATCCATCGAGCAGCGGAAAAGGCTAACTATTGCAGTTGAACTTGTGGCAAATCCTTCAATCATTTTTATGGACGAACCCACCACAGGCCTGGATGCCAGATCTGCAGCCATTGTGATGCGAGCTGTGAAAAACATCGTCAAGACGAATAGGACAATAGTATGCACAATTCACCAGCCAAGTATTGATGTCTTTGAGGCATTTGACGAGGTAAAAATATCTCAATGTTGCAATAACCATAAGCCTGCAACTCCATTTCTTGATTAACTCAATTTGATGCTTCCTGCAGCTCATTCTGATGAAAAGAGGAGGACAAGTAATATACTCGGGGGAGCTCGGTCAGAACTCAAACGAACTTATTGAGTACCTAGAGGCATGTCTAGTGATATAAAGATGATCAGTCTTCTTTTGAGTTAAAAACTCAGTTAGTGAGTGTTCTGCAATTAACTACAGAGCTATTAACCAAATCTAGCTTCACTTAATCTCCAACTCAGGCAATTCCCGGTGTGCCAAAAATCAAAGACAACTATAATCCTGCAACTTGGATGCTTGAGGTCACCACTCCTTCCTCTGAACTACAACTCGGCGTAGACTTTGCACAAATTTACAGGACATCTTCTTTATTCATGTAAGTTTAAAAGAAAACCGTGCAACTTTTTTTAGGACAAGAAGACGAGCCAGATTAACAGTTTCCTATCATATCTGAATGTAGGAAGAACGAGGAACTAATCAGAAGGCTAAGTATTCCACAAGAGGGCTCAAATGGTTTGCACTTTCAAACACGCTTCCCACAGACTGGATGGGAACAGTTCAAGGCGTGCCTTTGGAAACGACATCTATCATATTGGAGAAGTCCTACCTACAATTTTGGCCGCTTGGTATCTCTTACAGTGTCATCAGTGATATTTGCTGCACTTCTATGGCAGAGAGCGCAGAAAATGTAAGCCACCATTTCAATAAATTGATCTACTTCTTTGACAAGAATGAAACTCTAGATACATCGTAAGCTTGTCTGATAAATTTTACCTTCCTTGCGAAGAGATGGAGAACAAGATATCTTCAACATTATTGGATCAATGTTCATCTTCATGCAACTTATTGGAATAAGCAACTGCTCCTCCGTCATGCCATTTGTATCTATCGAGCGCGAAGTTGTATACAGAGAAAGATTCGCCGGAATGTACTCGTCCTTGGCCTACTCAATTGCACAGGTCAGCATATTCTTCAAATGTGAATGCAAGGATTTGTCAGGATTCCCAAGCCTAACATCAAACCATCCTCCTTTCTTTTGCTGTAGCTGCTGATCGAAATCCCTTACATACTCCTGCAAGCTGCCGTGTTTTGTGCAATTACGTACCGCTCAGTAGACTTCTACCCTTCAGCTTACAAAGTATTTTGGTACTACTATACCATATTCTGCACATTGCTCGACTTCAATTATCTTGGCTTGATGATTACTTCGTTGACCCCAAGCTACCAAGTTGCCGCAGTGTCTGCAAGTGTATGCTACACTGTATTCAACCTGTTCTCAGGCTACCTCATTCCCGAACCGGTGCGTAGCTAGACTATATCTTTCCTCTCCATTTCTACAACAACAACGCATTTTACGTTAAGCTTCTTCGTATCATTAGCCATGTTCATCTGATGTGACCAAGGTGAGATTCATCCTACTTGCAGAAAATGCCAAGATGGTGGGCGTGGGCGTATTGGATCTGTCCGAACGCGTGGTCCCTGAAAGCCATTTTGACTTCACAATACGGAGATGTGGACAAGGTAATTACAGTATTCGGACAAAGCACATCGATCCGCGACTTCCTGGGAAGCTACTACGGGTACAAGCATGGTGATCTAAGAGTAATAGCAGTTGTTCTTATGGCGTTCCCGCTAGTCTTCGCAACTGTTTTTACTGCTGCAATAGCAAAACTCAACTTCCAAAGGAGATGATGAAATATTTTCCTCAGTATCCATTCTTCGAGATTGTTCGAGGCCATTAAGCATAGAAAGAAGTCATTTTCATAGTGGGGGGGGGGGGGGGGGGGGGGGGGGGGGGGGGGGGGCCGAGGCAATAACATATGAAGCAAGACAGGCAATAACAACAGATACACTTCAGATTTGTCATAATTGATGATATCAGATTTTTGTATATGACCTTGTATTTGAACGATTACCTAATTCATACTCGAGCTGGGTATGTTCCGCTCTTGTAATCAATGATTTTTTTCATCTCTCTGACGTTCAGTTTTATGCACAAAATTTTAATTGGGTTAGCAATAACACGTATCAAATCGACATGGTCAATTCTTGAACCAGAAATTGGTTGTTTTGATTCGAAATTTGCGATTACAATGGGAGATTAAATTGCGGATTGAGGTAATTAAAAAGGTTTAACTGGCGGTTTGAAGAAAATCTAAACAATAGAAAAATCATATCTTTCATTTTCTATTTTATAACTTTGAACCTTTGAAAACAAAAATAAACTTTAGACAAAACTCATGTATTTTTTTTTAAACCAGCTATATTAAAGACCATGGAGGATTTAGGTCATATTCCACAAAACTAAAGTCAGTGACCCTCATTAAAAATACACACTTTTTGCAACATAATAATTATTTTCAACCACTAATATTATTTTTCAACAGTTTAATCCCAAAAAAGGAAAGTGCAACGCACAGCTCATTATTTTTTCCGAAATCCAGCGCATGATCCTATAGCGCGGGCCTTGCAGCCCTGGGTCCACGTGAAAAAGGTCACCGAAACCAAGTTTTACATTTGTCCTTTTACTAACTGCTATCTTTTGTTCGTTTCTTATGCGAGTTATTTAAAAATTACAAATATAAAAAATATTATTACGAAAATTATGTCTAATAAGATGTTATATTATTCTATTCTAAATATTATTTTAAAAAATTATATACTTTCTTTCGTGGAAAGAGAGGAGTGTCCACCACTCACGTCTCGCAACTAACAGTGTATGCACATAAAGCGCACTCTTAATTTTTTTTTTCATTATCAACTCAAATTTACGTTAGTTTTTTTATAAATAAATTTGTATTAAAACATAAAGAGAAGTATTTATAGAAACATGGGTTTACAAATAAGAACTCCCATGGAACCCAAATTTACATTAATTGATCCAGTATATCAGTTCTCATGTGGTATAATTAAAAAAATTAATTTTTATTTCAATCTTTAGTATTCAAATTTAGCATTATCATGTCATATTTGGCCGTTGGTTCTCCACACAATATTTTTTTCATTTGTATGTTTGAACTCAAGATTTTTTTAAGATAATTCTATTATCAACGGTCTAATTATGGTATTTTAATTAACTAATGAGTGTTTTTCAAACATCTAAGTATGCATATTAACTGATGATAGATTGTTCTAATTTAAGTTGAGGTTGCAAATTCCACCTTTTTTCGAGAGAGTTTTGTAAAACTCGGTAAATTATATGTTATGAAAGACTTAAATAATTTGATTGTAATATTCATATCAATAAGGTCCACCTTTTTTATGACAAATATTTTAAAAAAATTTCAAAGTTAAGTGTACATAGATGACCTATTTTGAGAAAAAAACAAACTAAAAAATATATGTGTTAGTCTGTGAATATAATCGGTCTGATCACGGAGTATTATATTTGTCCACTTAAATCTAAATTACTAAGTTTAATGAATATTTGAATACGAGGTGATATCTTCAACAAACACACACATATATATACACATATAAGCGCCCCGAGGGAAACAATGGAAGGGAGGCAACTGAAATAACGAAAACAGCAAGCAACATGATCACGACGGCGTCCCCCTTGCATGCACCGAGTTCCGGTGGTATCTCTTCCCCTAAAGAATACAACGACGACGACGACAAAAAGAACCCAGATGACGACGACGAGGTTGAGCTCCGGTGGGCTGCGATTGAGAGATTGCCCATCTCCAACCGCCTCCGGACGTCCTTATTCCTCGACGGCCAGCAAGCTAACGGAGACGAGAACCACAACAAGAGGGTGCAGGTGGACGTCACCAAGCTCCGACCCGTCGACCGCCGTCTGTTCATCGACAGGATCATCGCCCAAATCGACGAGGACAACCGCAGGCTTCTTTGGAAGTTGAAAGAACGAATGGACACGTAAGTTCCAATTGCATGCTCTTTCGGTATGTTCCTTTTTTTTTAAATCAACACCGTCGTCGATCTTATTTTAGAAGAAAAAAAAATTTTCCTCAACTCAAATACATACATACATTCCACACAAAAAAATCATATACATATATATATATACATATACATATATATATACATATATATATATATACATATTTATTTAAACTAAAGGAATGCAAAAAATATGAAAAAATTGAATTTCAGTTCATAAAATTTGTACAAAATATCGACTGATATATAGACGGAGTTGAATTGTAGTAACTCATTATGTCTATGTATTACATTTGTTTGTTCAGGGTGGGATTGGAATGGCCTAAGGTGGAAGTGAGATACAACAATTTATGCGTTGAAGCAGAATACGAGGTGGTCGGTGGAAGATCCCTCCCTAACCTATGGAATACCATAACAAATGGAGCGTTGGTAAGGATCGGTTTTGTTATTCTCTTCTTAAATTCAAAGTCGAGGATGAATAATATTTTTATGTGGACCCCTTCCAATCTTTTTGGAAATCACATGCGTGAAGTTAGAAATAGGCAAGTCTTTAATCCCAAGATTACATATTTCCATAATTATAAATATCTTTACGTATAGAGACAGCTCAACCTCGTAAATATAGCAGCAACCTCTGTATCTGGACAAAAATAATTTGGTGAAAAGCAATTCGATAAAATAAAATGTTTCCAATTTTAGCTGTTAACTAATTTCAGTCACTGACATCCGGAAAGATTCTAATTTTTCTTTCCATGTTATATAGTTTTTTTTAGGGTCATGTTATATAGTATTTAACTGAAAGGATATTGAATTATTGGACAGGCTATAATAAAAGTCGGTGGATGCAAGTCAAAGGCAAACAAGAAAACCATTCTCAAGAATGTCAGCGGTATAATTAAGACCTCAAGGTCCATTCTGAAACTTGCTAACGAATAACTGGAATCAATTCCGAAGAGAATGAGAATTTCATTTCTATTTCCATTTCCGAAAGATATGTAATTTCATTTTCCATTTTTCGTGTTTCGAAAAGAACTGCAATTCCTAAGTTTCATGAACATGGAAATCCATTTTCTGTATGAAGTTGGTTACGGACAAACTATCCAAATTTGAACTTAGGAAGTCGAATTCAATTTTCCGAAGTCTAATGATTCCAATTAAGCTGTTAGAGAACTTGGGAAGTGGAATTCAATTTGAACATAGGAAGTGGAATTCAATTTTTTTTTGTGGCAGGATGACTCTACTGCTTGGACCTCCAGGATGTGGGAAGACCACCTTGTTACAGGCACTTGCTGGGAAGCTCGATCCTTCTCTTAAGGTCTTCTTTCTTTGCATTTAAATCCCGATCATGCACGTAATGGTGCACGAAGCACGCATCCGAATCGTCAGAAGCTTAGACTGCATTCCATTTGGCTTACACTCTTCTGCATTCCTCTGCACTTAAACTTTGCGTTGATGTAGGTCACTGGGGAGATTTCTTATAATGGTTACAAGCTCAACGAGTTTGTCCCTCAGAAAACATCAGGTTACGTAAGCCAATATGATCAGCACATTGCTGAAATGACTGTGAGAGAAACACTTGACTTCTCAGCACGTTGTCAGGGAGTCGGTGACCGGGCAGGTGCACTTTGAACTATACATGTAACAAGTACCTGGGATTAGCACACTGTCATGAACTGACATTAGTCTGTTTTTATGTTTGTCGTGTTAAAGATATCTTGCAAGAAGTGTTGGGTTTTGAATGCATTTTTTAATGCATTTGGCCCAAAGTGGAAAGGCCCAAAGTGGAGGCCCAAAAGGAAAATGAATGGGGCAATACCACATTAATTAGAGCAATGAGGATTTCCTTGTTTATAAGGAATTCCCCTCCTTGCCTCTCAACTTGATTGGCTACCCAAAAGACTGACCCACCGCTAGCTGCCTGCGAGGACGGTGCTTGTTTATAAGCAATGGGCGCTTTGTGGCGCACTTGGCACTTGGCACGTGTCGCGAGGAGCTGGAGGAGACTTAAGTATTTTGCCCGGGCCCGGAGGCAGCTGCGCAGCTACCGAAGCGACGAGGAGCTGCGAGCGCCTTCAGGTTGGCCGCCGAAGAGGCACGACGGGATGGAAAGTCCGGGAGACTTCCAGAAGGCCGAAGGGCTGCGAAATCCGTCGCGAAAGGGCGCCAGCGCAGCCTAGAGCGCCTGGAAGGATCCAGAAGCCACCGAAGGGCCACGAGCGCAGCCAGTCAGCCTGTTGGCCGAGCGGACGCGTCCCTTCGGGGTGGCTGCCTCCCTGCCTCCTCCAGCCTATAAATAGGCGTGCCCTCCTTGCCATTTCCTCATCCCAGCAACAAAGCATTCTCCGAGCATTTGTTGACTTCTCCTCTTCCCCCGTTCTTCACTTAGAAAAGAGTCCGAAAGTTCTGGGTATATAAGGGTTCGCCCGAAAGTTTCGAGATACGTGTGCAACGGTCTTGGAAATGCCCTAAACAGTCGTTATATCTTGGGGACGATTGCCGAAGCCCGTACCGCACTGAAATATACGGGGCAATCTCGTCTTACGGAGAAAGTGTCCAACACTTGCCTCGACTGAAGAAGATCCTAATCAAGTACACAAACTCCGACAAACAACAATCGTAAGACGAGATTGTGTACTTGAAGATGGCATCGACAAGCTCAGCACCAGTACCAGCGGTCCCGAGAACTGTCCACGCCGAAAGGCCAGCCAAGTTCAACGGTACCGAATTCAAGAGGTGGTAACAGAAGATGTTGTTCTACCTGACAACGCTCAACCTGGTCCGATTCCTGAAGGAAGAGGCTCCGAAGGTGGCGGAAAATGAGGCAGATCAACAGAAGATCAACGCCCTCGATGCATGGAGTCACAGCGACTTCCTATGCCGGAACTACGTCCTGAATGGACTAGACGACACGCTCTACAATGTCTACGCAGAAGCTAAGACCGCTAAAGAGCTGTGGAGTTCACTCGAGAAGAAGTACAAAACGGAGGATGCCGGGACGAAGAAATTCATCGTCGGACGATTCCTCGACTTCAAGATGGTGGACTCCAAGAAGGTCATCGACCAAGTGCAAGAGTTGCAGCTGATCCTTCACGAGATCCAAGCCGAAGGGATGCAACTCAGCGAGTCCTTCCAAGTAGCTGCAATGATCGAGAAGCTCCCCCCGCTGTGGAAGGATTTCAAGAGCTACCTCAAGCACAAGAGGAAGGACATGGGCCTAGAAGACCTGATAGTGAGACTAAGGATCGAGGAAGACAACCAAAAATCCGAAGTCAAGCAAGGCAAGGCCAACTCTGAGACCACCGTGCACCTCGCTGAGGGAAAAAGTGGCAAGAAGAGGAAGAAGTCCGAGGATAAGCAGAAGGAGCAAAAGCCCAAGAAGAAAAAGATCAAGGGCGACTGCTACAACTGCGGGAAACTCGGACACATGGCTAAGGACTGTCGCTAGCCGAAGAAGGACAACCAAGGAAAGGCTAACCTAGCTGAAGATTTGTCCCAGATGGATCTGTCAGCCGTAGTGTTTGAAGCCAACCTGGTGGACAATCCGAGAGAGTGGTTCGTGGACACTGGAGCTACCCGCCACGTCTGCTCGGACAAGGAGATGTTCTCGAACTATATCCCGATCACCGGCCGAAAGCTGTTCATGGGAAACTCCGCAACTCGGTCTGGGAAAGGTGGTCCTGAAGCTGACCTTAGGAAAGGAGCTGACCCTCAAGGATGTGCTGCATGTCCCGGACATCCGCAAGAACTTAGTTTCCGACTCACTGTTAAGCAAAGCCGGTCTTAAGCTTGTATTTGAGGCTGATAAGTTTGTACTGACCAAAGCGGGTCAATTCATAGGAAAGGGTTATCTAGAAAGAGGGCTATTTAAGATGAATATAATAACTGTACATCGTACCTTTAACGGTGAAAATAAAGTTAATGCTTCTTCTTACTTGGCCGAGTGTTCTAATTTATGGCATGGTAGATTAGGACACGTAAATCTAAACTCGCTAAGAAAGTTAGTAAGTTTAAATTTATTACCGAATCTAGAGTTCAACCCATCCGATAAATGTGAAGTATGTGTGGAGGCTAAAATGACCAAAGCACCTTTCCATTCAGTGGAAAGAAGTACTACGCCTTTAGAGTTAATTCATACGGACACTTGCGATATGAAACACGTGCAAACTAAAGGCGGAAAGAAATTCTTCATAACGTTTATCGATGATTGCACGAGATACTGTTACGTATATCTCCTAAGGGGCAAAGACGAAGCTCTTGATGCTTTTAAGAGATATAAGAATGAGGTTGAAAATCAACTCAACGTGAAAATCAAAATGATCCGAAGTGATCGAGGAGGAGAATATGTAGCTCCGTTTGAGGAACTCTGTCAAGAACATGGCATTATTCATCAGACGACTGCTCCATATTCACCTCAATCGAATGGCGTAACTGAACGCAAAAATCGAACTCTTAAGGAGATGATGAACGCTATGTTGATTAGCTCGGGCTTACCCCAGAACATGTGGGGGGAAGCTGTGCTCTCAGCTAACCACATTCTAAACAAATTGCCACACAAGAAAAGGGATAAAACCCCATATGAACTATGGAAAGGAAGGAAGCCTTCCTACGGTTATCTTAAAGTGTGGGGGTGCCTAGCAAAGGTCGAAGTACCTAAGCCTAAGCAGGTGCGAATAGGACCCAAGACCATTGATTGCATCTTTATCGGATATGCGCAAAATAGTAGTGCTTATCGATTCTTGGTGCATAAATCTGAAAACCCTGAGATAAACACGGGAATGGTCATAGAATCAAGGAATGCAACATTTTTTGAAGATAGCTTTCCTAATAAGGAAAGAAAGGAAGCAAGTCCAAAGAAAAGGGCTCACGAGACTACGCAAGGGTCAAATCAGAAAGATGATGAACCTAGACGTAGTAAACGGACGAAGGTGACCAAATCTTTCGGTCCGGACTATCTAACCTATGCGTTAGAAGATGAACCCAGGACAATCCAAGAGGCATTGTCCAGTCCAGATGCTCCTCTCTGGAAGGAAGCTATCAATAGTGAGATAGAATCCATTATGCAAAACCACACATGGGAAATCGTGGATCTTCCACCGGGCTGCAAACCTTTGGGATGCAGGTGGATCCTAAAAAGAAAATACAAAGCTGATGGATCAATCGACAAGTACAAAGCTCGATTGGTAGCTAAGGGTTCAAGTAGAAGGAGGGATATGATTTCTTTGACACGTATTCACCGGTCACAAGAATCACATCGATTAGAGTGCTCATAGCTGTTGCAGCACTCTATAACCTAAAGATCCACCAAATGGATGTAAAAACAGCTTTCCTAAATGGAGAACTGGAAGAGGAGATATACATGGAGCAACCTGAAGAGTTTGTGGCTCCCGGTCAAGAGCATAAAGTATGTCGACTAGTCAAGTCACTATACGGGCTAAAACAAGTGCCGAAACAGTGGCACGAGAAATTTGACAGAACAATGTTGTCAAATGGATTTAAGATCAATGAGTGCGATAAATGTGTTTACATTAAGGGCACACCTGAAGCTTACGTAATTGTATGTCTCTATGTAGATGACTTACTAATTATGGGAAGCAATAAAGAGGTTATTGTGAAAACTAAGAACATGTTAAAGAACCACTTTGACATGAAAGATATGGGTCTGGCAGACGTCATACTAGGAATAAAAATTTCTAGGAAAGCTGACGAAATTATCTTGACACAATCCCACTACGTGGAAAGCGTGCTCAAGAAGTTTGAAGCTTTCGACAAACCTCCGGTTAAGACTCCAGTAGATTTGAATCTACACTTAGCCAAGAATCGAGGGGACCCAGTATCGCAACTGAAGTATGCGCAAATTATCGGGAGCTTGATGTATTTAACAAACTGCACTCGTCCCGATATTGCGTACTCAGTTAGTAAACTTAGTAGATTTACAAGTAATCCAGGGAAGGATCACTAGCTAGCTCTGGAAAGGGTTCTACGGTATTTGAAACATACCATAAGCCATGGCATACATTATGCTAAATATCCAGCTGTATTAGAAGGATACAGTGACGCAAACTGGATATCAGACACTAGGGACTCCAAATCTACGAGTGGATACGTATTCACCATAGGAGGAGGAGCTGTGTCTTGGAAGTCCTCTAAACAAACGTGCATAGCTCGATCCACCATGGAGTCGGAGTTTATAGCACTAGAAGAAGCTGGAGAAGAAGCTGAATGGCTCAGAAATTTCCTAGAGGATATTCCGTGCTGGAGTAAACCGGTGCCTCCCGTATTGATACATTGTGATAGCATGTCTGCAATCGGGAGAGCACAAAGTACATTGTACAACGGAAAGTCTCGACATATCCGTCGGAGACACAATACCTTTAGACAGTTGATCTCTAGTGGGGTGATCACCATTAACTATGTAAAGTCCAAGGACAACTTAGCTGATCCTTTTACAAAAGGAATCAATAGAGATCAAATGTACAACGCAGTAAGGGGAATGGGATTAAAATCCACACACTAAAGAACGTCCATAGCGGTAACTCAACCATGATGAGTGGAGATCCCACAAACTTGGTTCAATGAGACAACTAAGTTATGGAGGGTTCAGTAAATCACCTGGAACCTATCTCATTCTCAGAAGCTGCCCAGGTGTTAGCCTGCAGCGGTGTGGTAAGGTTAAGCATTACGCTTTTAATGATTCCTATACCTCGATTAAGGTGGAGTATGGCAGGATACTCCTGATAGGAGATCACCTATGTAAGTGTGAAGTGAGGCCGCTTCAAATGGGAAAAACACTTATGAATCCAAGATACGGTCCATGGCCGAAACGGACACAACGTGAGAACCTAAATATACTAGGGTTATTATTGTGTAAATGTTATTGTCTTGGTTTACACCAAAAGCTGATGGTTTAAGACATCACGTTCACCGAGCAGCGAGTAAATCCGATAACATATTACTAGAGAAGGTTCAAAGCCGCAAGCTACCTGTCTCGATGCAATAATAACACGTCAGAACTTTCGATTAGAGTCTGCATGCATTAATCATCATTCATGTGGGGGATTGTTGGGTTTTGAATGCATTTTTTAATGCATTTGGCCCAAAGTGGAAAGGCCCAAAAGGGAAATGAATGGGGCAATACCACATTGATTAGAGCAAGGAGGATTTCCTTGTTTATAAGGGATTCCCCTCCTTGCCTCTCAACTTGATTGGCTACCCAAAAGGCTGACCCACCGCTAGCTGCTTCGCACCGTCCGAGCACGAGCACGAGCATGCGCACGCGCACGTGCGTGTGCGCATGGCGCATTGGACGCAGGTCGCAATGGGCGCTTTGTGGCGCACTTGGCACTTCGCACGTGCGCATCGTCGCGAGGTGCGAAATCCGTCGCGAAAGGGCGCCAGCGCAGCCTGGAGCGCCTGGAAGGATCCAGAAGCCTCCGAAGGGTCACGAGCGCAGCCTGGCGCGCCTGGAAGGGTCCAGAAGCCACCGAAGGGCCACGAGCGCAGCCAGTCAGCCTGTTGGCCGAGCGGACGCGTCCCTTCGGGGTGGCTGCCTCCCTGCCTCCTCCAGCCTATAAATAGGCGTGCCCTCCTTGCCATTTCCTCATCCCAGCAACAAAGCATTCTCCGAGCATTTGTTGACTTCTCCTCTTCCCCCGTTCTTCACTTAGAAAAGAGTCCGAAAGTTCTGGGTATATAAGGGTTCGCCCGAAAATTTCGAGATACGTGTGCAACGGTCTTGGAAACGCCCTAAACAGTCGTTGTATCTTGGGGACGATTGCCGAAGCCCGTACCGCACTGAAATATACGGGGCAATCTCGTCTTACGGAGAAAGTGTCCAACACTTGCCTCGATTGAAGAAGATCCTAATCAAGTACACCAACTCCGACAAACAACAAGAAGTTATCAGAAGGGAGAAGAGAGCTGGAATTGTTCCCGAACCCGATGTAGATACATACATGAAGGTACATAAACCGAAAAGTCTTAATATTGTAACAGATCATTCCCATTTTGTTTTTTGACTAAAGTACTTCTTGACAGTCTATTTCTGTTGGAGGACAAGAGAAATCATTGCAGACAGACTATATCTTGAAGGTGAGCATATCGAAGCAGAAAAGAGCGACATTGTCAGCGTTCGAATTCTATGAAATAGTAGATATAAAACTTCGTTTTTATAATTCAGATACTCGGGATGGATGATTGCGCTGATACCATGGTTGGAGATGCTATGCGAAGAGGAATTTCAGGTGGTCAAAAGAAACGATTAACCACAGGTATGCTCGTAAAATTTTTCGATCGAAGTTACGAATGAACAACTGATCGTTTGTGTGTAGAATTATGCAAATCCGTGCTTGTGAAACTGTTATTTTGCTGCGTTTTTCGTTGTCAGGGGAAATGATAATTGGTCCGACGAGAGCGCTCTTTATGGATGAAATATCAAATGGACTAGACAGCTCTACCACCTTTCAGATTGTCACATGTCTTCAGCAACTGGCGCACATAACAAAATCCACCATAATAGTATCACTTCTCCAACCAGCACCTGAGACCTTTGATCTGTTTGATGACCTCATATTAATGGCGGAAGGAAAGATTGTCTACAATGGCCCTCGTGACGATGTTATCCCTTTCTTTGAGACCTGTGGTTTCCGATGTCCTCCCCGGAAAGGCGTAGCTGACTTCCTCCAAGAGGTCTCTTACCTTGTTCAATGAACTTAGCAGGATCAGAAGGACTTCCTCAGCCGATCTTCTTTCTGACAGTCTCCTTCTTTTGTTGCCTATCAGATTTTTTCTATAAAGGACCAAGCTCAATACTGGTATTGCGATGACCAACCGTACAGCTGTGTATCCGTGGACGAGCTAAAAGCCGGGTTTGATCAATTCCAATTGGGAAAGAATCTACAAGAGGAACTTTCTGAGCCATTTGAGAAATCTGAGGCTCATAGGAAGGCCTTGTCCTTCAATACATATACACTGAGCTAATGGGAATTGTTCAAAGTGTGCTTAGCAAGAGAATGGCTGCTGATGAAGTGGAACTCTTTCATTTATGTCTTCAAGTCAATGCAGGCTAAGCTCATACGATCAATAAGCTCGAATTTTATTTTATTTGTATATAATTCCTGTATCCGGTGCTAAACCAAGTTTCATTCTCAATGCAGCTTGTGTTTGTTGCTCTGATCACAATGACAATGTTCATACGTACACGGATGAAGATAGATCCACTCCATGCAACCTTGTACACCGGTTCTCTGTTCTTCGCTCTCGTCCGACTCATGTCCAATGGAATTGCAGAATTGTCTTTGACAGTTCAAAGGGTTGGGGTTTTTTGCAAGCAAAGAGACTTCTATTTTTATCCTCCTTGGGCTTATTCTTTGCCAGTTGCCATCCTGAAGCTCCCATTCTCCATGCTCGATGCCACTCTTTGGACGGCTATTACCTACTATGTCGTCGGTTACAGTCCTGAATCCGGAAGGTGAGACTCGGGAACCTGATGAATGTAATGTTGCTCCTGGTGTGTTTCCTTGTGATAAAGGTTATAGACATTTTCCAGGTTCTTCTATCAGCTTTTCCTCCTCTTCCTTGTACATCAAGTGTCAATATCACTATTTCGCTTGATTGCTGCAACTGTGCGAATTCAACCTGTTGCAGCAAATGTTGCAGCTTTCTCATTACTGATCATGTTCCTGTTTGGTGGTTTCATTGTGCGGAAAGGTAAGTATATACTCGTCGATCTCGAAAAGCTCGCGAGCGTAACCTGCCGAGCAATCTAACGATGCAAAAAGCTTGCCATTTGATGCAGGCTCAATTCCAGGTTGGCTCAGATGGGGATTCTGGGTATCACCATTGAGCTATGCAGAAATAGGAGTCTCTCTCAATGAATTTCTTGCTCCAAGGTGGCAAAAGGTAAATACTTCAGCAAAACTTTTGTTCTTCGGTACAACAAATGTCGTCTTATCTTGTTAGTCACATTGTCCATGTCCCTTTGAGAGTGTAGGCTTCAGCTTCAGCTTCAGCTTCCAATGTTACCTTAGGCCATCAAGTTCTTCGAGAGCGAGGACTGGACTTCGGTGATTACTTCCGTTGGATATCGTTAGCTGCACTGGCCGGATTCTGGATTCTTCTCAACCTCGGATTCACTACCGCACTCAGTTACTATAAATGTAAGTGCTATATTAAATTAAGAAACAACGTAGATCCTTGTCCTGCTCCTTATCGCATTACACTCCAATTTACGTGAAATGCTGTACAGCTCCTGGCGGATCTCGTAGGATTGAATCTGATAGAGAATTGTTAAAGAAAAGCAAGTACTCCAAGGATGTCATGACCGGAAAACAAATGCTTCCAGTTGAAACCTCGAACAACGTCAACAAAGTAGAAAGCTTAAGTAAGATATGTAATATATCAGATGGTATATATTCATATCACCAAACTCTTAAGCATACATTGACCAACTTCAACTTAAACTGCATTCTGGTGTGTTACAGGAATGGCTTTACCTTTCCAACCGATGGCAATAACTTTCGAGAAGATCCAATATTACGTCGATACACCTCAGGTAGCCTCATCAATCATCGTTCATTACTAGATTATAACTTTTCTCTTGTGATCGCCTGTTCCGTGCATTCATCAGATGCTGAAAAGGCAAGGTTTTCCAGAGGACAAACTTCATTTGCTGCAAGATATTACTGGAGCATTCAAACCTGGGGTGCTCACAGCTCTTATGGGAGTAAGTGGAGCTGGAAAGACAACACTTATGGATGTTCTCTCGGGACGAAAAACCGGTGGCTACATTGAAGGGGATATCAAAGTTGGAGGGTACCCCAAAGTTCAGAAGACATACGCTAGAGTGTCGGGTTATTGCGAACAGAACGACATACACTCGCCACACGTTACAATTGAAGAATCAGTCATGTATTCTGCTTGGCTCCGGTTATCAGCTCAAGTTGATTATAAGACAAGATACGTAAGATGTGTTCAGAATCTGTTTGTGTCAGTGCAGTGTAATTCTCGACAGTTTGCTAACTACTTCAACTTCCGATTTTCTTATAGGAGTTTGTGAAGGAAGTTCTTGAAATGATTGAGCTTGAAGAGATCAAAGATGCCTTAGTGGGAAGGCCTGGTGATGGCGGTATATCAATCGAGCAGCGGAAAAGGCTAACTATTGCAGTAGAGCTTGTGGCAAACCCTTCAATCATTTTCATGGACGAACCCACTACAGGCCTGGATGCCAGAGCTGCAGCAATTGTGATGCGAGCAGTGAAAAACATCGTCAAGACAAATAGGACAGTAGTGTGCACCATTCATCAGCCAAGTATCGACGTCTTTGAGGCTTTTGACGAGGTAAAAAATCTGTGTGTTTGAATAACCACGAGCGCGCAACTCCATTTCTAGGCGAACTTATTGATGTTTCCTGCAGCTCATTCTGATGAAAAGAGGAGGACAATATACTCGGGGGAGCTCGGCCAGAACTCGAACAAGCTTATTAAGTACCTGGAGGCAAGTCTCGAATCATAAATATGATCAGTCTGCAATGAACTCAGAGAAATTAACCAAATGTAGCTTTGCTTGATCTCTAACTCAGGCAATTCCCGGTGTACCAAAAATCAAAGACAACTAGAATCCTGCAACTTGGATGCTGGAGGTCACCACTCCTTCCTCTGAACTACAACTCAAAGTAGACTTTGCGCAAATCTACAAGATATCTTCTTTGTGCCAGTAAGTTTAAAAGAAAACCATGCATTGAAGAGCGAGGAAAAACGAGAACGCAAAGAGCTCTATTACAGGTTTCTTATTGTATCTGAATGCAGGAAAAACGAGGAAATAATCAGGATGCTAAGTACTCCACAGGAGGGCTCAGAGGATTTGCGCTTCCCGACGCGATTCCCCCAGACCGGATGGGAGCAGTTCAAGGCATGCTTTTGGAAACGACATTTATCCTATTGGAGGATTCCTACCTATAATCTGGGCCGCTTGGTATATCTCACGGTATCATCAGTAATATTTGCTGCACTTCTATGGCAGAGAGGGCAGAAAATGTAAGCCGTCATTCGAATAATTTTCGTATTTGGCAAGAATCAATATACAGATACACCATACGTTTGTCTGATAAATATATTACCTTGTGAAGAGATGGAGAACAGGATTTTTTCAACATCATCGGATCGATGTTCATCTTCATGCAGCTTATGGGAGTAGGCAACTGCTCCTCCGTCCTGCCATTCGTGTCTACGGAGCGTGAAGTTGTATATAGAGAAAGATTCGCCGGGATGTACTCCTCCTTGGCCTACTCAATTGCACAGGTCTACATGTTCCTTAAATGTGAATGCAACGATATGTCAGGATTTCCGAGACGACATTTAACCATCCTCCTTTCTTTCGTTGCAGCTGCTGGTAGAAATCCCTTACATACTCCTGCAAACTGCCATATTTTGTGCAATTACGTATCTCTCGGTAGACTTCTACCCTTCAGCTTACAAGGTGTTTTGGTACTACTACGCCATGTTCTGCACATTGCTCAACTTCAATTACCTCGGCTTGATGCTTACTTCGCTGACCTCGACCTACCAAGTTGCCGGAGTGTATGCAAGTCTAAGCTACACTCTACTCAACTTGTTCTCAGGCTACCTCATTCCCGAACCAGTGTGTAGCCGAACTCAGTCTGCAATAAGTTTCTTCATTTGATATGAACTCCAACTTCATCTGACCAAGGTGAGATTCATGTTACCTGCAGGAAATGCCTAGATGGTGGGCTTGGGGATACTGGATCTGTCCGAACTCGTGGTCTCTGAAGGCCCTTCTCACTGCACAATATGGAGATGTGGACAAGGTAATCACAGTGTTCGGACAAAGCACAACAATCCGCGACTTCCTTGCGAGCTATTACGGGTACAACCACGATGATCTAGGACTTGTAGCAGTTGTGCTTATGCTGTTCCCGCTAGTCTTCGCAACCGTTTTTGCTGCTGCAACAGCCAAACTCAACTTCCAGAGGAGATGATGAAGCATGTCTCGGTGTCTGTGGTTACTTCTTAGACTAATTGTTGGCGTCTTGCCACAGTAGTATGTTCCTTTATGGAGTTCATGGAATTCACCCATGGATTGTTTAATAATAGATAGATATCATCGTTTCCCTCTGCATTAACGCTTCAAGAGATGGTCGTAATAGAATTCGACAATACTCAATTGTTACCCAAGTTAGTATACAGCAAAAACACATTAATTTCCTCATCCAGGCAAGAAAATATACTGTTTTTGTGACAATTCGATTTGGTGGTTGTCCGATTTATGACATGGACAGCAAGAGACAATGCTCTGCTAACTGAATAAATTATTTCAATATAATTACCGGGTCTTAATGTTGTTCAAACACAGCAGTTATACAGGAAATCTCAACTTTACAGTCATTCGGATACAAATAATAGTACAAGCCACCACCTAAAACACTATCTTATCTTGTGACGGGTCAGGAAAATTGGAGCTCAGCTTGCTCCATAATCCAACAACTCCCACCTGAAGGGACGGAAGACGAACACGACTTCCGGGTAACTCTTAAACAGAAGTGCAACACATACGCAGACCGCAGCAATTGCAACCATCGAGAGCATTGCCGGCCGGTAGACGAGCGACCTGCGTCCCATTCCAGAAGCCAAGTTCTGACTGCAAAGCTTGCAATTAGGAACAGGTCCGTGTGCAGGCCGTCCAATCTCAAAGCTGGGGACAAGGCCTTCGTTTAGCTTTTTATCAGTGTTGAAGTTCATCAGAGAACCGGGAATATCAAGTACTACATGTCTTGTAGATGGTCTTTTGTTAATTTTCTTCTGAACCAGGTGAATGTAGGAGTAATGGCCTCGCAGCCGAGCATAATCTTCAGGGGTGTAGCCAGTGCTGTCTCGAGCAGTTTTCCAGGCTTCAATTCCGACCTAAATCACACAAAGGGTTTGTTTAAGCAAGAACTCCTTGAATAATCAAATTGCTTCTAAAATAGTAAGCCAACATCCTGGTTGGTCTAAAACTGCAAAGAAACTACTTAAATGCATGCTGGAGGACAAGCAAGGAAGAAGGTGCAGAATATAAAGAATCTAAGATTATAAAGAAGGTTCACGAAATGTATCTGCAAACATCATTATCAAAGGCGTGGTATGCAATGGATGGCATATGCATGAAGAATATCCCAAAAAAGAAACTAAGAAGCATCCGAAAAGCTTAATGGCATTTAGAGATAAGCTACACAAGGAGAAGGAATTTACCATTCCAGGATCACTGGTCAGTGAATCTAGAACATCTTCTGATCCATCTTTGCCAGCAGCAATATGAAGAGGCGTCAAACCAGCAGGGCCCGAGGCATCTGGTCTAAATATGGGGTTCATTCGGCTTCCATGTACCTGTCCCCTATTCTGAGATTCTGATTTCTCTGGTGCATAATTTAAGAGGAAATCGACCAGAGACCTAGAATTCTTCCTCACGGCTCTATGAAGGAGAGTCATTTCTGATAAAGCCTGGCTCAGAGTAGAGCATTCTCCGGTACCCACAAGTCCATCAAGCAGTATGCTCAAGAGTTTCTTCACTACAGCACACCATTCCCGGTCCATAGAGAACTCAATGAGCCACCTGAGCCGTCTCAACGGAAATAGGTTTGTGTTGGGATCCAAGTCACCCACCCTAGACTTCAATTGACTTCTATGGAGAAGCCAGCCTATTTCATGTATGAAGTCCAGCGCCTGGATTTTGGCTTCCATCTTTACGTTTTCTTCGAGATCCGTCTCTGTTTCATCAAAATCCAGAACACCCTCAAGCATGCATATCTCCGAGCATACGTCTTCTTCTGCTACTATAAAAGGAAAGAAGCTACTGCTGAACCCATGATCTTCAATCTGTAATAGAAATCACAATTAAAATACATATAGCATTTCACCAAAATCTTCGCATATTACCATTAAATTACCACAATTATTAGATAAATCACTTAAAATTTGAAGTTTTAAGTTTCACCTCATTTTTTTAGCATGGTAAAAAAAACACAGAAGCCCAGGCACAATCAAGTGTGAGTCAACATATAGGTTACAAAGTTGAAACCGAAAAGAAAAGAAACATAGTAATCATACAGAACCATGCACGAACAAGAATCAGAAAAGAAGGTCAACGCAATGAAAAGCAAGAATAGACTGGCAAATTAGTTCAAAGTATGTTGCCATCGAATATATTGAACCCTTACCAAGTAGCAGAAAGAATCATACAAACAGATGATATACCACTTTCATCAAAAAAAAAATTCTACAGACAGAAATCAAGCACCTAGAGAAAACCATCAAACAGAAAAGAACAAGCCAATCACAGGAAAACCAAGGGAGGTAATCCCATGAACCATACATCGCCGGAACAAAAAACTGTTAGGTGCAATTTGCATGCACCAAACTGCAGAAATAAAGAACCAAACGGAGAAGAGAAAACCCAGAGAAGAAAACAGCACCTCGATGAATCCTCGGCCAGACACTGGAGGGATAGCACACGAGTAATTGAGAAATTGGACGTCTTCATGATTGTTGTATTCATCACAGGAGTCTTTCAAGTCATGATTATTCTCCTGAACCAAATAATTCCCTTCTATGGCACAGAGTAATCTGAAGAATTGTGAAGGACAAGGACTGGTTAGAAATTCTAGTCTAACTGTAACAGAATGTTGATTAGCAAATGGAAGAGAATAACCCATAAAGAGCCATAATTACCTTGTGGAAGGACGAGAAAGATTGATGCCCTTGATTATGAATTGAGCTTTCTTGGATGCAGGAATTGCAATTGGTTTGACACTTAAGATTTTGCTAGAGTTACAGCTCCTGATTGGCAGAGATTTATCAACAACAACCTGGCCTGCAGCAGGGGAAATTGCCCGTTATTCCACATAGACTACAATATTGTCTCATTTCTTAGCTAAATGAAAAGATGCTTCATCAAAATGAGAAAAGAAGCAACAAACCATCGTAAACAAATGCCACTTGATGTTGCACCCTTATATAGATCCATCCGGTCCTCCAAAATGGGTCATCCGATACATCCAGAAGCTTACTCAGGCTGGAAGTAAGATCACAGCACAACTGAAGAGAAGGTAAGGAAATTGTCAGGGAAAAGGCCCTTTCCTACAAAAAGAGCTAAACTGAAAAATGGTTGAAGCACATAAACACAGAGGCACGAACGTTTTCCCAGTCAGCCTCAGCCTGCCGAAGATAAACAGTCAACACGACACAACCAGGTCGAATGTAGCTCTCAATGTCGGTGGGACTGTGAGCCAGCCAATCCAGGATCTGCAAATAAAAACTATTAAACAATTGTGTTTTGCAACAAAGACATCACGCAAAACACAACAAAAGTTCCTTGCAGCTACCTGGGCTCGTACAACAAGGGGGAAGTCATTGGGCTCTTTGCCAAACAGTTTAAAGATTATGCGATCTGTACGGCTCTGAAATGGTAGAAAAGAGTGGTATGCGTGAAAGCATTAAGATTCTTAGCAAGAACCAAATTAACTCTCATGGAGCAAACAAGCAAATCATGCAAAAGCAATCTGCCATGACTTCATTTCCCTAGAAAGAACATCACTGAAAGTTCTGAAAAGGAAAAGTACAGCTAACTGTAGTTCTTTAGAGTCTGAAACTTTCTTAATCAATTAACATAAAGTCAAGCTGAATGTATTTCTTCAAATATTTTTTATCATCATTCAGGAAAAAAGATTGAAATAACATACCAACTCAACCAAGATTTTGTGTGGTTTATGTTCAACCAAGATAAATAAAGCTACCATACATGCCTTTTGCAGCAATAATATACCTGAGCATCTCCACTGGAACTTGAAGGTGATTGACCAGATGCCGAATCAGAATTTCCACTTGTCTGAGGTGGACTGGACTGAAGTGAATCTTGTTGTACCCAAGAAGGGCAATCAAGCGAGCTACTTCCATTGGCCAGGGCAGGTGATCTCTCTACATCTTCAGTGCCATCATCTGAGTCAATGTATATGTCATTCAAATCAAAGTTGTTCATCTTTGATTGCCCGTTGTTGCTGTCTGGAACTCCAGGATACAGTGGATAGTTATTTGGAATGCTGGGCTTCCTAGAATTTGTCGGCAGATTCGGAGCTTTAGCCTCATGCACATGGACATCTTGCTGCAGCATCCATACACAAATTAAATGTCGGAATTTTTCATTAATAATAGAGGAAGGCTTTGATCGTATGAGCACTTAAGAATACCTCTGAATTAGCAAAAGACGAACTGCCTTTCAGCAAATCATGAGGACTCTGCAAAAGTCTAGATAGGTTTATTCCTCCATGTTCTACAGACTGACCCGCAAGGCTCTTCAAATGGTGAGATAAAAGCTCTTGATCAGTTGGCTGATCAGATTTATTAGCTGCAATCAATAAAAATCAGAAAAGGGCCCCAAATTAAAATGCCTGTCATACATAGAAGAAATACTAGGTAAAAGGCAGGTCATAAGAATGATATCAGAGCATATTGAACAAGACACTCGATATATAACTGAAGCTTCATCATGAAGATATCATGTCTTATTGAAACAGATGCTTGGGAAACTGAAATTCAGCTGGCGAGCGCAGAGTAACATACAGTGCAAGTTGGAGAGTATCCTGAGGAGACTTATCAACAGGTAGCTACTTGTCTGATCATTGTTCTCTGAACTTACTGTACCAGCAGCTTCTGGATTCGTCTTTCTCCTCCTCTTGTTATGACCAGCCAAACGTCTGCGGCAACTCCGTTTTCCTTCATCGAACTCTTGAAGGACATGAAACCTGCAAGTGAGAGAGAGGAAGCAGGATAAGTCAAAATAAATCTCTTATTTTTTCTGAGAAGTGATTAGTTACACTTTCATGATGGAAGCAAGTGTTTCAAGAGATGCTGGAAGTCGACTATTATACAAGGAGCTACAAGATGCTACAAAGGAAACTACAAGTTTCACAGGACAACTTCTTGAAGCTGTATGGTTCCAATGGAGCTGTGACAGGACATGGTGTCGGCAAGAATAATCCGACATCTCAAATTACAACCAAAATGGCTTTTACATTATGAACCACATGGTGGTTAGAGCCAAAAAGCTTGAAGCCTTGAAATACATAATTTTGAATGTAACAAGGCAGTGAAAAAGAGTAAAAGAGACCAACTGAAATCCGGAAGAGAAGCCTTTACAAATACATACCTGCTGCACTGCTGACAAAATCGCTGCAGAGCATTTCCAACAAGGGCCTTGGTGGCCTTGGAATGTGTCTCACAAACCTTGTGTCGCCGATGGTAGTCCTTAGCTTTGGTCAGGTCCGCCCCGCAGTTCTCCACCTGGCACACTGCCCGACTACTCCCACCAACAACCTTCGATTTCTTTCCACCATTTCCATCCCAATTGCCAGCCTCTCTCTCACCAGCAGGGTAACCTTGCCCACCAATCTTCAGGCTCAGGCTACCAGCTTCTTCCTCATTCAAGTTGCCATCCTCAATCAAAACAACCCTCCTCTTCTTCTCCAAATCCCTCTTACTTCTCTCAAATTCCAGATTCACTTCATCCGAGCACGAAGACGAACTATTAGACGAATTACCACCAGTCGGGACCCCAGCCCCAACCGGGAAAAACTGCCTACTCATGTTAGTTGAAGGAACAGGATTCACTGGTTTAGCAATAAAAAGATCTCCATCCCACTTCCAATCATTCAAATCCCACTCCAGATTTCTCTTCCCAGAAGCCCACATCTTCGCAGCACCCATACCGTAAAAATTATGGGTCTCACCTCCACATCTAGCCTCCATGTTCCCAAAACCCCCCCCACCTCAAGATTAACACAGCAAAAGCAGACAAAAGATCACAACTTTCTTAAACTTCACTTAATCAGCTTCACTCCTACCCCAGAAGTCCAAAAACAATACACCTACACAACCATTGTTCCAATTAAGAGCAACCCACATACCCAAAAGCACCCACCCTCTTAAATTATCACCCAGCCAATCTCCAAACTGCCCTAGAAACACAGAACCCAATCATAAAGCACCAATCTTTAAAACAGAAACACCCAAGTGAGAAAAAGATTGCAACTTTGAACTTGCCAGGACGAGAAGTGGTCGACCCAGATCAGGGTTTGATTGCCTGATGATGATCAGGACGATGGATCCACGTGTTTTTTTTAATATTTTAATTAAATTTTCTTTTCTTTTCTTCTCTTCCTCCTCTCTCTAAACTGACAAATGATACGATAAGTTTGGTTTCTCTCTCCTTAAAGCACCGGAAGGTGGGTGGGTATGGAGGTCGAGAGGAGTGGAGGGTAGGGGCATCGTACACAGAAATAATAACAACAATAATGTGAGGTACTTTTCTTTTTCGCTATTTTTTTAATCGACAAATCTTTGGTACTTTTTTTACCTACACTTATTACAGACAAATGGGGGGGAGAGAGAGAGAGGAGACCCAACACCAAAATGGTGGGGCCCGTCTCTCACACTGCTTGTCTATAACGCACTCACGACAACAGTGGGAGGGGCCGGACGGAGCTCCAGGAAAGATACCTGCCGCCCTTTCGTTTCGTGGGTTTTTCTTTTTATATTGAATTAATTTCTTTCGGTTTCCAATTTTTTTGGCAAGTTATCATCCGGTCCTTGGTCTATAGGGTAATTATCGATAGGATCTCTATCTTTTCAAAACTAATATTGTCGTCCATACTCTTTGAATTAATGTTGGTCTTGTGTCTTTAGCTGACGTCAGCAGTCTTTTTTTGTTTTTATCTTCGAAATGCCCAAAATACCTTTGAACAAAAAATAAAATTTTCATCTTCTTCAAACTCAAGAACACCGAAGAGCACAACCCAGAAATCAACCAAAAACAAAAAAAAATCTTCTTCAAATCTAAAACATCTATTAAACTAATCAAATTTCACAGATGAACCTATCGACTCCCTTTTCCACCATCTTTAACCTATCCACCCCCCTCCCAAGTCGCTCCTACATCATTGCTTTCATCTTAGTTGTTGTTCTTAGCACCGGTGGGATATCATCGTTGAAGTTGTTCCCGACAAGGTTGAGACATGGAGGCAACTTCCCGGAGAGTGTGTGGCCCAGTGAGGTTGGAGAACACGCCTGAAGCCCTAATTGAAGCTTTCGTGAACATGAAATCGCCCCTATGGTTCAACCAAATTAAACCTAATTGAAGATTTCGTAACCAGTAGAACCCAATTGAACCTTTCATCTGCTCCATTCCAAAACTAAGAACATCAACTAATGAACATGAAATCGCCCCCATGGCTGAACCCAATTGAACATGAACAACAACTTATTTTAAACCAAAATCAAGCCCCGGTTGCACAACAACTTACTTTAAACCAAAATCAAGCCTCGGTTGCGAGGTGAACTCGAGCCCTAGCTCCCCGTGAAGAATTCACAGTAGTCCGGGATGGAGGGGGCGAGGACAAGATTGGGATTTCGTTTGAACTTCCGGTGAGGTTGTTGGTTTGAGGAGGGTTTTGTTTTCGGTGATGAACAAGATTGGGATTGAGTGATTAAATTGAAGAAGTCGTATTCATCAGATATATTTGGTTAATTGTTGTTTTGGTTGTGTGGGTTGGTGTTCTTCATTTGATCTTCTTATTTTTCAGGGATTGTAAAAGGTAGTTTTTTTGTTTTTTTGTGTGTGTGAAAGTGGAGGGGCAAAGACCTCCCTAATATATAAGCAAAATGGTCAAATACATCCTACTAAGTGCAAGGCTCCCTCTCGACCTCTTGTGAGGTTACGACCGCCGACATCGTCAAAACTCTATCACGAGAAAACCCAATGGAAAAAATCCGTGATAGGGAAAGAGTACCTCGGGAGGAAAGTCCCCCTTGACGTTTGGTGTATCGCATAACCTAGTCTTGCATCGTTACTAGGTAATACAACTCGGAAAGGAGAATCTCCACTAGGCTCTGCACCATCAACATCTCTAGACCTATAGGTACAACAGGAAAGACTAATACCCTTCAAATCATCCAAGTACACATCAATACAAGCCGTCGAAGGGGCATAAAAAATAACATACTCAAAGGAAATCTCGAGAGCAAGTTTGGATAGCGCATCTGCCACCCGGTTACCCTCACGCCAAGTATGCTAAAGGTAGATCTCCTAGTCCTCCGCCAGAAGCTCCCTTGCCCTCGAAATAAGGATAGCTAGAGGATGGGCTCGGTCAACGGGCCGTCTGACACAGAGGATAGCCAGAGATGAGTCCACCTCCACCAGGACCCTCCTGAAACCCCTTTCCCAGGCTAACTCGAGACCAAGGATTAAGGCCCATAGCTCCGCAGCCAAGGAGGTGCAGCTTCCAATGCCCTTAGCGAACCTGTATTTTAAGGGTATAATGGTCATTTTTATGATAAAAAATGAAAAAATTAGTGTTGATGTCAGCGAGGGACCCAATACCAACATTAATTCAAAAAGCAGGGACGAAAAAATTAGTTTTGAAAAGACATGGATCTTACCAGTAATTACACTATAGATCAGGAACCTAAGAGTAATTTTTTCTTTTTAACTACTTTCACACTTGGTAGATTGCAATCGGAGGTTGGAATGAGTGTTCGAATGGGGCAGTACCATTCAAAGTAAAATTTAGGGCGATGGATTGGGTGTTGCTGAGTCTTACAGGACCAAACACATAAAAAGATATTAAATGACAAAATTATAATATCAAAAAATAAATAGAGATAATTATCACAATATTTAAAAAATGAACTTCGCATAGGCGATGACACACATGTTATATGCGCTGACACACATGTTCTAGATGCTGGCCTAAGTACACGACACTAGCATACTCTTGAAAGTAATCAACATTGGCACTTCATGTACACGACACCGACACATCTCAGCACAACCTTAAAATTGATCGACATCAATACATCATGTACACAACATTGGTAAACCTTTGAAAAATACTGATACACCAATTAAATAGACACCAAATTAATACACACAGTTTTATCATCGCTTAGAAAGAAGGAAATGCAAAATGGGAGGGGTGGGGAGGAGCCCTAAAACTTAAGTACCTATTGCTCTACACTAAATTAAAAGGAAAAAAATATAACTGTTTATTATAATTGGAATTTCTTGAAAGAGAAGAGGAAGAGAGATGGTGGCATGAAGAAGGTGAGTAGGGTTTCCACCAAAAACAAGGCGGGGAGGGTTGCACACGTGAATAAGGAGGGGCGAAATGAGATACATACGTGAATAAATATGAGTATTACACGCGCGTGATTTTAATCGTCCAAAATTTAAAATTAACGATCCTGATTTTATTCCGTGTGCGATGTAAGTCTATTAGAGCCAAAATCCAATCCAACCTCTGTCTATTAGAGCCAAAATCCAATCCGACCTCTTACTTCCCACTCTTGTGTTGTTTATAAGTCTTCATACTCGTTATTGACAGTGAAAATTGTAATTTCACTGACATCCCAGTTTATATAGCATCCTCATCGTCTTCTGCATTTAAGAATAGTTGCGATTTGTTGTGATGGTCTTAGTCCATTATTGAACTATGCAATAAAGACTTAGTCTTGGATTTTAAAATTTCTCAAAGGAGATTAACCATATTTTGTATTTTCTTTTTTACAGTTCAAATTAAATCTAAATACTAAAAAAAGCACGCTACTATTCTCGCCGAAGTACATGATTCGTACAAACTTAAACTATTGGCTAACAATTACAATTAGAAAATACAACACGTAATGTTAGCCGAGTGATTTATTTAGCAGAATATTTATGCTAGTTTTTACAATATTTATTTTATATTTCTTACATTTTAAGTTTTAAGAGATAAATTTTATAGAATTTTTATTTGTCCAATATCACTACTTAATATATTATTAATATAATAAAGTTACTCTACAGTCTACACCGGGGACCTCTGGTGAAAATATTCTTAACATGGGCGGCGTCGTGCAAAAAGGGACCAGAAAATAAATAATAAACAGGGCATTTGTCGTTATAAATCTCCTTCGATTTTTTATGGCCTCACCGATTAGAAATAACGTAGACATCCTCCCCATAACGGAACGTGGTTGGTTTCCTTGCCCTGCTTTTTGATTTCAAGTTCTCTTCTTCTAAAATAAACTGCGTTATCAAATCAAGTGTGATTTTGGGCCACTCTCGGAGTTTTTTAAAAGTGAATTTGTATACCAATATTATATTTTTTTGAATTTTGTCGATTTATATATTTATTGTGTCATTCAAGTAAATGTCCGGCAGATCGGCCCTTGAGTTTTTTTTAAGGGGATCGGTCCTTGAGTTGAGAGTTGAGAGTTGAGAGATTCCCATCTTCCATCCACTTACTTTCTAAAAATGGAAATCTGGATTTTCTTGTAGTGATTGATTGAGTTGCAGAGTGATAGTCCCCGCAAAAAAAAGTTACAGAATAATAGTAAACATGTCACAGGAACTATTTCGGTAATTTTACAAATTTCAAGTATAAAAGTTGATCTACCTTACCAATGAGAAATTTCAAGTATACAAGTGTATATGGAAAAGCACTTGTACTATGCTAGTTTCTAATAACCGGACTCAACTGGTGGATTTTTTAGAAGTAAAATTTATCAATCTTTATAGTAATATATATAGCCTACTTGATATATAATTTTTTTGAGTGAGATTGCAACTGTTAGTTCCGTCAAAATTTTATTGTGATAAAATTCAGTGAAAAAAGTTACGGTAGAGAATTACATTTTTTAGATAAGTTTTGAGTTATATTTCTCCACCGGATGGACTATTTTTTAATGAAGCAGATATATTTTAGGAAAAAGCCAGTTTTGTACACCAAAACTGATGCAATTTTGGTTTTAAGAAATTGAAGTCGAGACTTCTTAGTAAGTGTAATCGGACACGTAAAAGGCTCGAAGACAAGAGGCGTGGAAGCGGATTCGGTCTGTGACAACGCGAAACTAGCTATCAAATTATGCCCGAAAATGTAGTGTGTCGTATAAGTAGAGGCAAGTCGGGTAAGCCCAAATTTTTTGTTTGGTTCCAATTATCCATCAATTGGACAACCGATCGGAAGTTTCCCTTGTTGATGTGGGTGCACCCAGTTCCAAAGAAAGCTTGATTCAGTGCACCGGCTCCCTGTTATGTTTAGACTGTAGAAGTTGGAACATTATTGCGAGAGCCATTTCGAATTCGACAATGTTCGAATTTTATTATGATGTTTGAGATTTTTGAAATAGTTATTGTTAGGATTTTTTTTCTTAATTTCAAATAATATGAATTTCCACATCAGAATCTTTGGGTCAATAAAAGTCAAATACTTATACCATTTCACCATGTCCATTTTATATCAGAGTCGACACACTAATAAAATGAAACATTTTACTTTGGCAGATTTCATGTCAATAAAAATCAAATACCCTAATAATCATGATGTCCAATCAAGTATGAAAAATATAGTCAAAGTTTTTTTGTCAAGCTAAAGGACTTGTAAATATTTAGGAGGTCCAAGGTTCAAACATTGGCAATATCATTGTTTAAAAATTTAAGGTTCAAATTTTATTTAAGTGTAACTAAGTTGTAAAAATATAATTCGTAGATCTTATAAGATCATTTTCATAACTCGTGACGTTAAGAAAATAATTCCAATAATAGTGTCTTGAATGGACATTTTGATAGTAGTCCAAAACTATATATAAGAAAAAGTATATTTGGATATGTCAGTCACAAGTTTTTTACTTTTTAACGAAGTAAATTTTAAATTTTACACGCGTCTACGATATTCAAATGAAAGATTTTAAATTTTATTGTATCTAATCAGCTTTTCTTTTTTTTTTCTTTAAAAGAGCATTTATTGTTCCTTTTATCCATTATATGCTCTCTTTTTTTTACATTGACTCGATTTGGTCAACCAAGACAGGGTCAGATTCAAGGAGAGTCCACCTCCGGTATGAAAGGGGTCCCATTCTATAATGCGTCTCGGGCCCTGACTGGTTATTACTATGGCCCACCAGTTAGACCCAGGTCCCAGTTGGACACGTTTCGGTCAAATTAAAACTCGTGAATTAAACTTTTCGGTAAAATCTTACAAAATATATTTTCATTTTTATTTGGATAGTCATTTCAAGGTTTGACCAAAGTAAACAAAAATTCAGGAAATTATGTATGCAATTAAACCAAATAGATTATTGCGGTGCTCTCACAACTTCAGATTTGTTGATAAATTATCAATTAAACCGCCTACTTCAGATTGGTTTCTGTTTTATTTTCGTCCAGTCCAAATTTTGAGGTCCATGTTGATCAATTTGATTCATCAGTTGAATTGGCTAGTAAAATTCAAATTGTCCAATTTTATTGTTTTTAGAACGGCGACCATAATTTTCCCGTCAACATTTTAGTAACAAACTTATGCCGAACCGGAGTGTCATTGTTGGGATTAAAAAGTATTTTTTCTATAAGTAAAAGTTATATTTCACCGAAAGTTAACAAAGGTTACAGATAATATTTATTATAAGCAGCGCGTAGATAAACACTATCTATAACGGTCACCAAAGTGACACTAAAAGTACACCAGTTATACACAAAGAAGGACAAGAACACCACTACGCAGGAGTAGATCAAGGAGGATTGAAGCACCAGAGCGGATACGAACCAGAGCGGTGACCTCGAGCGACATCACCACCCTAGAATCCCCAGTCGACGCATCAGACATGATCTGATCAAACCACTCGTCCGAACCAACGAGAGCAGACGGCGATAGAGGAGCAGAAGAGCTCGAGGACGCGTCGAGGTCAAGAGGAACACCAACTGAAGAGCCTGCAACAACCACCAAAGGTTCCAAAACCACAAAGGCCTCGAAACCAACCACCAAGGTGACCCCATCAACAGCCAGAGGAGAGGCCCGCCCAACATCTAAAGCAACATCGGACAAGGCAACATGGGACGGCTGCACATCCCCTGCAACTCCAAAGCGTTCAACAGTAATAATCCACCACGCGAATTCCTAATAGTCCATTTGTTCGCGACGTAGGCATCCACCACCGAGCAATGTTGTTGAAAAAAATCACGAAGCTCCAATGAGAGGGGAGATTATTGACGAAGATCGTCGAGGATGCCGCCGCCATAACCAGACTTGAAGGAGCCACCGCCACCTCCCAACAAAGTGGTGGGGAGCGGCGGTGCAACCCAGGGAGAGTAGGGAAGGTGAGGCGGAGGTGACCGGATTAGGGATTTGGAGAATGGGAGGGGATTTAAGAGGAAGACGATAGGAATTCGGAATTCAAAAGGGAGCACGTTTCCCAAGTCAGAGGGAGAGTTGGACCAGACGCGTACGTTTCTCAACTTAAAACGTCGTTGTTTCGATCGAAAAAATAAAAAGATAAAATAAAAGCAAAAAGGCCATATTAGTATTACCCAGTGATTTTTTACGCATTTTTTAATAATGGATATTACGTATATATAAATATGTATATCTACTGAAGTGGGAAAGTCTTGGCAAAAAGAGGGAGCTAAGCTCCAATGGCGTCCATCCTAGTACTGAAATGTAGAGTAGAGGTGGTTGTGGTCTTAATTTGGGCAGTTTGGTCGGTAAGGGTCAGGAGGGGTCACACCTTCAAAGATAGATTACCAGCAGGTAAAGACAATAAGAGACATTAGTTCTTGGCTTTTTAGACCGAGATAGATATAGTTCATGTTTCATGCTCAAGAGCCAAGAGGCAAAGGTGAAAGAACGAGTCTCATCAAATCCAAACCCTATTGAACTAGCAAACCAAATGGCTTTTGCATGGGGACAAAATAAATGAAGGTAGGGGATTGCCTCTGGGCACAAGCTGCAGTCCTCCTCCCTGACCAGATTCCTATTTTTCATGCTAGTGGCAACTGGCAAACACATCAAACAACTCGTTAAGCAAGTCCTAATTCAAATTCATTCAATTAATTTTAGAGCAACCCCCTCCTCGTCCGTCTCAAATTGCAGCTCTCAATCTATCTTCGGTACTTGCTTTATTATTGGCGAAATGTAATACTTTTGGAATGGTCATTAACCTCTGTAAAATAAATATTTGATAATATTTTTAATAGTTTAAACTCGAAATACCTTAATTAAATTTGAAATTTTTTTTTATACATTAATCTAAGTATCTGTTAGATCAAGTGTTAAATTGTTTTCCGTGCAAAAAGAATTAGGTTAGCTGTCTTTAGGTTGTATTTTTTAAATATCTGTTTACTGTTTTTAATAAAGCATATTCTCTCTTATTGCAATTTTTTAAGTTCCCATACTCAGAGATAAGTACGTTCTATTTTTTATATTCGTAAAATTTGAATTCGACTAATTAAATCAAAATCAGTTACCATTATCCATTATGTTATTACGATTTCATGGGCAGGTGGTGGGCACATTTCCACCCTGTCGATTGTTCTATTTCACGGCGTCTGTAACAACAAACCCACATGCTACCCAAACACTGCATATATTCTACGTTTCCAACTCTCCACCATTTTCTCTCTCTACTCTCTATCTTGGATTAGTACCTAATTCTATATTTGATGCAACTAAATAACATAAGTTGGGACCGTTTCCTTCGTTAGATTTTATATGCAACAAACGACAAATATACGTGCCGAGACTCCATCATATATTATTCATCGTCAAAGTTGTAAGCCTAAGATCTTTATTGCATGTGAGAGTTATACTGTCAGTCCTCGCAGATCAAAACAGGGCGTTTGTCTGGTCGGCTTTTTAATTGTTGATAAGGATAAGTTGAAGGAGATAGTTTTCTAGGTCTACACTTTGACCCGTAAGAGTTTTCTTCTAGTTAGATAGAGATCGATAGAAAGATTACATAGAATGTGTATTATGAATTTTCAAAACTTGTATTTGAAACGATGATACTTCATTAATATATCATGATATTGAAGTCGTGCGAGTAATAATGGATTATGAGATCAACTTGATCTGATACTGTATTAGTGTGTTAGGATCTTCATATATAACTCAACATAATAATTTCTAACAAAAAATAAAAGTTTGAATTCACATAATTCATACCTTCTCTTTATTTCTTGTTGTTTTATTGTAAAGTCTAATAAAGTTCGTACCTGCCAACAAATAATCTTGCAGGAAAGATTTGCTCCCGGGAAACCCCATATGCATAGTACATAATTTGATTCGTTGAACATGAATTAATTTCACAATAATAGAAAGTATAGTCCAGAATAATAGTCTACTAATCCCTTCCACGAGGCGGCTTGATCCCTGGCAAGTGGCAACATGTTCTCCAATTTATATACATTTGCGATGTCACTGTCTCTCCATGATACATTGTGGCGCTTATTGTAGCTTATTTATACTATTTGGTATCTCGATTTTCTGTCGACTATTTTAAATTTGAGTCGGGTGAATGAAAAGTGATAAATTTTTTATAATAAATATTTAACACTGCTATGTTTCTAAAGACTCAAACTTAAGACCCGATTAAACTAAAAAAATGACCAGTTGTACTAACAACTACACTAAATGACCCGAGATTAAATTAGAACTAACAACTACACTAGTAAATTTGGACTAACAACTACACGAGTGAATCTGTTAAGTATCATGGATTTTTACTCTACAAGAATAATATATATCAATTATAAACAACAAGTTCATCACGCTGTTTACTGAAAACAGCTCACCAAAGAATCCCCTAAGATGCAGAATAACATGAAGTTCAATGCCTGTTATAAATATTTCTTTTTCACAAAATACATATACGTTACTCAGTAAACGGTTAAGATATCGCTAAGAATTTCTTTACAAAGCACATGGATCAACCAATAGTATTAAAATTTGATGACAATACATCATAAAATTTGGTTGAAATAATTTTATCACCCGCCAAAATCATTATTCGTTGGAAACTAACTTGTCGAAAATTGATAAATCATTCAGTTATTAGTATTGATTAGTAAATTTTTTTTTAGGTTCAGTCAATTTATCTAGTTCTCTCAATTTCATTTTCTAAGATCGAAATTCTATGATGTTATCCCATGCTAATGTATCGAGAGCGTAGGCTTGCTTTGAGCACTCTAATTTCTTCAAAGTAACAGCACCGGAGGCACGACCCGGCCAATTAAGGCCAGGAGCGTATCGTCGGTAGAAGGGCAATACAATCGGTGCTCTCATACACGAACCGATCGCGTCAATCCAAAGTCCAACTACGAGCTTTTTAACTGCAACAACTTAAATATACGCTATTGGAGTTGAAATTACCGTGGCTGCTGGCACCAGACTTGCCCACCAATGGATCCTCGTTAAGGGATTTAGATTGTACTCATTCCAATTACCAGACTCTAAGAGCCCGATATTATTATTTTTTGTGACTACCTCCCCATGTCAGGATTGGGTAATTTGTGCACATGCTGCCTTCCTTGGATGTGGTAGCTGTTTCTCAGGCTCCCTCTCCGGAATCAAACCTTAATTCTCCGTCACCCATCACCACCATAGTAGGCCTCTATCCTACCATCGAAAGTTGATAGGGCCGAAATTTGAATGATGCGTCGCTAGCACGAAGGCTGTACAATCCGTCGAATTATCATGAATTATCAAAGCTACAGGACGAGCCCGTGTTGACCTTTTATCTAATAAATGTGCCCCTTCCGTGAAGTTGGGGTTTGTTGCACGTATTAACTCTAGAATTACTACGGTTATCCGAGTAGTAGATACCATCAAACAAACTATAACTGATTTAATGAGCCATTCGCAGTTTCACAGTCTGAATTAGTTCATACTTACACATGCATAGCTTAATCTTTGAGACAAGCATTTGACTACTGGCAGGATCAACCAGGTAATATCTGATTACAATCCCGATGCTCGTACGACCTTGATCCGAGCCCAATGGGGTCGAGAGGCCGACACAAGCACGGTCGTAGTTCTTGTTAAGGGACTTGGGGTCTAAATAGAGGAAATTGAATCCCTCCAACCCGCATAACTTTCCGCATCCGAGAGCATATGTGAAAATCCGAGTGCCACGGTAGCCAACATATGCTGGCATGCGTGGAAAACAGGAATCACCGCATGGTCCTCCCAATGCCTCAACGAGAGAAAAGGAGGAGGTATTTTCGCAGCCTTCATGTGATATCCCGTAAATGATATGTACTGTCTGAAATGCCTTAAGTGATTTGATTGGTACTATCCATACCAACAAGGTGCACCTTCTTTTCTGGCACACATCTTGAGAGAACTCTAAGGTTAAACGCGTTTGACCGGGAGTAGGATCAGGATGGGTGACCTCCTGGGAAGTTTTCCGGGATGTGTGTGAGTGAGGACAAAACACGCTGGAAAAGACTCGTGTTGGTTTGTGGAGACAGTCAGTCAAATCACGGGGCGTTACATATGGTATCAGAGCAATTACACTTCTGGGACTGTTCTGTGTTCTGTCTGGCGCGACGAGGACGTCGCGTATTTAAGGAGGGGTGAATGTGATATCCCGTAAATGATATGTACTGTCTGAAATGCCTTAAGTGATTTGATTGGTACTATCCATACCAACAAGGTGCACCTTTTTTTCTGGCACACATCTTGAGAGAACTCCAAGGTTAAACGCGTATGACCGGGAGTAGGATCAGGATGGGTGACCTCCTGGGAAGTTTTCCGGGATGTGTGTGAGTGAGGACAAAACATGCTGGAAAAGACTCGTGTTGGTTTGTGGAGACAATCAGTCAAATCACGGGGCGTTACACTTCAAATACCGCCACATTGGGTAGGCAACACATATCACTAAGTGTAATATATATCAGAATATCGACGATAATTTTTGTTACAAAATTACAATAAGATTGAACCTGACTAGTAACTCAGATCACCAAACAGAAAATTACGACTAAATTTTAATTACTGGCTCAAAATTTACAGTATGATCGATCGGACCGCGATCGGGTCATTCTATGTAAAATTCGGAGAATAATTGCACCGGTCAATTTTTTGAAAAAGTTAATTTTCAATTTCTGTTGGATTTATTTATGATTTTGATACTCGTAAATAAACTTTGTAATAAAATTAGAAAATATAGAATTGTTTAATATTTTAATATTAAATATAATTATTTAACGAAATATTTGTTATAAAAACTCTTATTTGACCGAGGGTTAGATCAATGATCTACTTGGTCAGACCAGACGAACTAAAAATGGAAGAAATTCGGACTGTATTCTAATCTGTTTTTAAGAAGCATTGTTAAATTCACACATAACAAACCCCTTACGTAAAAAAAAGTTTAATACGTCTATATTTTTACTCGTCCGTTGGCAATAAAATGGTTTACTAGTTTTTGACCGAATCGAAGCGAACCAAGTCAAGCAAGCCACCCGGCAAAAAGGAACCAGTAATATACTTATAAAAAAGAAAGAAACAAGTAATAATCAAAATACACCGAAACGGAAATGAAACTAACGAAACAAAATCCGCCCGCCCTTTTAAAGTTGGAATGAACGAAGACACACCTGAGTTTGATTTCCCGAATTAGGAATATGAGAATATTAAATGGTGTAAATAAAAAATTAATTTTTTTAAATGAATTATGATTCCCCTTATTTCCTTTCCAAATTGTATAAACTTTTTTGTAGGGGAAAATATCTTGCATTTCATTCAACATCAAAGAACATAAAAATGCAGTACATGAACCAACCAAAGAAGCGGCATCAAGCATGAACACAGCCTACTCAGAAAATTCTATCCACATAGTATAAATCGGAACCCACCGGTAATCCAACCCTCAACACCTAGTGATTCCCTTGTACCAAGTACAAAATTGAAGTCGGTGGCCTCATTCTTCCAAAAAAATCTGCTCGATAAAAAAAACCGGATAAAGAAAAAGAGTACATACCGAAAATTGAATGAAAATTCAATGCAAAAAGCCCAAAGTGGAAGGCCCAAAAGTGGATATGGAAAGGGCAATCCCACATTGGAAAGTGCAACAAAAAATTTCTAGTTTATAAGGAGACTTTCCTTATTTACTAGAAAATAAGTTGACCACTTGGATAGCCAACTTGGACCGCGGCGCCATCTGAGCACGCGCTCGCGCGCATGGCGCATTGGACGCAGGTCGCAATGGGTACTTTGTGGCGCACTTGGCACGTACGCGTTGTCGCAAGGAGTTGGAGGAGCCTTAAAGTTTTGCCGAAGCTCGGACGAAGAGGCAGAAGGGCTGGAACATACCGGAGGCTTCCAGACGGCCGAAGGGTTGCGAGACTCCTCGCGAAGGAGTGCGAGCGAAGGCCTTTGCTCAGATGTCCACCGAAGGGACACGAGCGAAGGGCTGTCTGCCGAAGGGTTCCTTAATGCCTCCGAAGAGCCACGAGCGCAGCCAGTCAGCCTACTGGCCTAATGAACGCGTCTCCTCGGTGTTGCTTCGTGCCCCTTCGGAAGTGTCTGACTCCACTCCATCCAGCGCCTATAAATAAGCCCCTCCCCCTCATTTGCATCTCACCCACACAGTTGTTTTTCTCTCCCTCTCTCAAGAAAGTTCCGATATTCGGACGGTTCGCCTGGAGCTTCGAGGGTCGTTGTGCTACGAACTCGGAAGCAGCCTAGTCGTTGTATCTTGTGGACGATTGCCGCAGTCCGTAAACACTGAATACGGGACAATCTCGTCTTACGGAGAAAGAGTCCAACTCTTGCCTCGACTATACCAGATCCTAATCAAATATACCAACTCCGACAATCAACAATTAAAATATGACCACTATACATACATCCAGCACCCCCATACCAAGAAAACCCAACCCCTAACCCAACCGATCGTTTCTATAAAAAATATAAAAAAAATCCACCCCATCCGGGAAATTGTATAAACTTTCTGTTTATACTTACTACTTAGATATTTACTGAAACGTAAGTTTGACTAGAATAAAATTACAATTTAACCCTCCTCCCTTTTGTCTCGAAGAGGTTAACAAGTCAACAAGAAATAAAACCAAACCACTTCCTCGTTTCTCCATTCTCTCTCTCCCCCTTCCCTTGTTCCTCCAATCACGCCTTATCCAGCGCGGCCCCCCCTCCCCTTCTGGCCGTCCTCGGGATTTTCAGATCCCTTTGACTATTACTCTCTCTCTCTCTTTCAGACAGTGGGTGGGTGTGGCTTGTAAGTAGTCAGCTTGCTACCCTTTTTTTTAACGAAGTTGTTCCTTTTTGCTAAATTTTGGAATCCCTTTGTACGGATCCGATTCAGACCATGAATAACTAACTTCTTTAGGCTTTGTTATTTTTATTTATTTATTATTTTCTTTGAACTGCTTGGTGAATTAAGTTGCTTGTGTAGTGAAGTGATGATCAGGGAATGGGGCAAATTAGTAAAGGTTTCATCTTTAGGGTTTTAATGGGCTGGGGAATTCCGGGGTTTCGCCGATAACCTCAAAGCTTTCATCTTTAGTTTCAAGTCAATGTTTTGGTCCCCTCTCTTGGGGAGTCAGAACTCGATTATTCGCGGGCGAAAGGATAGAGCTTTCGGGTTAGTTTATGGGTTCTATTGAGTTATTGCTTGTAACTGTTGGGTTCGAAGCGGTTGGGAGCCTTCTGTCTAGTAATCATGGATCAGGATTGAGGTCGGATTGTTTGTGTTTGGAGTTTCGATTGGTGCTTGTGGTTCTTGTCGTTGAATGTGATCTAACTAGTGTCTTTTGAGTGTTTATGAATTCGACAACTTCCGAGGAGTGGTTCTTGCTGTGCACTCTGTAATTGATACAGAATTTTTGGCCTGTCTATGTCAGAAGTACGTTTGTGGTTTGAAACATGAGCTGCTTCGGATGCTGCGAGGATGACGACTATAACAAAGCTGCCGAAAATGGAGGCGGATACCCTGTCAAGAGTTCAACAGGTGTCTTCTTTGTCCAAACAGTATGAGCGGGATCATATATGTTCATCCAGTTAACAAATTAAAGTTTCCTCTTGAAATTGGCTAATCACATTGCAATTGCATGAACCTTGATAATTATCAAAATCTTGATTTATAATTCCTTTTTTTTCTATTTTTCTCATGCTTAATGTGTGTGTCTAATGTGAAAAGTGAAAATGATTTAGCAGGGAGTGTGTCTAATGTGAAAAGTGAAATGATTTAGCAGGAAGTGTCGGAGGTTACCATGCATCAGAGATGCAATCTAAGGGTGTGCAGGCCGTCAAAATTCAGCCAATAGAAGTCCCAGCATTACATTTGGATGAAATAAGGGATGTGACAGATAACTTTGGAACAAACTCGTTGATTGGAGAGGGATCATATGGAAGGGTGTATTACGGGATGCTTAAAAGTGGCCAGGCTGCTGCAATTAAAAAGCTAGATGCCAGCAAACAACCAGATGATGAATTTTTAGCTCAGGTCTGGAACATGAAGAAATATTTCATCCTGTCCCCAGCTGGATCCTGACATGATTTTGTAATGGCATCTCACACGTCTCACTGTTTATCAGGTTTCCATGGTGTCCAGGCTGAAGCACGAAAATTTTGCTCAATTGCTTGGATACTGTGTTGATGGAGGTTCCCGTGTGCTTGCGTATGAATTTGCATCCAATGGATCACTTCATGACATTCTCCATGGTACTGATTTTTTTTTACTTCTTCATGTACAAGTACTGCTTGGGTAAAGGTGCAAGCATATCTAATCGCTTGCATCTTCATATTCTTCTAGGAAATTCTTGACAACTTTTTGCTGAGTCTTCTTTAATAAAATTTATGTTTTCTTTAAGTCTTATGTGCTATTGATTTGCTATTCAATTTAAGCCTGATATGTTCTGTTCCACTGAAAGTGTAAAGCAGTTAGTAAGCCAAATGGTTGCTAAGATTAAAATTATTTGGTATATGGATTTTCCGGAAAGAGGTGAGGATTGTAGTTGTTTCAAACTTAATGCTGGATGTGGGCATGTAGCTTCAACAAGCTGGGTTGGAAGAAGTCTAGATTTTTACATTCTCTTTATAAATTTGGACTGGACAAGTGGATAATTGCATATTCTCGGGCATAAGCAATTTGGCCCTCTATGTAACTTAAAGTTTGTAATGATTTTAGTTTTGTGATTACCGCTGATTTCTTTTCATGTTTTATCTCTTCAGGTAGAAAAGGTGTTAAAGGAGCCCAGCCTGGTCCTCTACTTTCTTGGGCACAGCGTGTGAAAATTGCCGTTGGTGCTGCAAAGGGGCTCGAGTACTTGCATGAAAAGGCCGAACCACACATCATCCATCGTGATATTAAGTCCAGTAATGTCCTTATATTTGACGATGATGTTGCTAAGATTGCTGATTTTGATTTGTCAAATCAAGCTCCGGATATGGCAGCACGTCTTCATTCAACCCGTGTTCTAGGGACATTTGGATATCATGCTCCTGAGTATGTCACTGGTTCATTCTCATCTGCATCTGTTAACAAACTTTGGCTTGGCCGGTCATCTAATTTTTTTGCAGTGCAGTCAATTTTGACTGGGATATATTTGATTCCTGTTGCATATGATCAGGCTCTTTTCATTAACCTGTTTGATGCTTGTGGTGATAAACTGATGCATCCCTTGATGAGATTATTTTCTTGTTATCCAGAATTGACTCTTTAAAATTTTCTCAGATATGCAATGACTGGTCAGCTGAATTCAAAGAGCGACGTTTATAGTTTTGGTGTTGTCCTGCTTGAACTTCTCACTGGAAGAAAGCCTGTTGATCATACGTTACCTCGTGGACAGCAGAGTCTAGTGACATGGGTATGACATAGGAGTTCTAGATGACTATCGATGCAGTCTCTGATCACTGAAGCTCAAACATCATTCTTCACTGTGTTCCTTTTGTGATTTTTGTTTCCTTTTAATTTGTTAGGCTACTCCAAAGCTCAGCGAGGACAAGGTTAGGCAATGTGTTGATTCAAGACTACAAGGACAGTATCCACCTAAAGCAGTGGCTAAGGTAATTTTCATCTAGTTAGAATGGTTTGGTTAATCGTCTAAAACATTTTTTCTTCTTTCGTTGGCCGCAGACTGAGAATGTTGGGCTCCATTTTTGCTGAATGTACACACTCATTTATTTTGTTGACACCTGAGAATGGATTCGTTCCCCATGTTAAGTAGCTGAAATTCTCGTTTCCTCCATGGCAGATGGCTGCAGTTGCTGCACTATGCGTGCAATACGAAGCCGATTTCCGACCCAACATGAGCATTGTGGTGAAAGCCCTCCAGCCACTATTAAACGCCCGGCCAGGCCCCACCGGGGAATCGCCAAGCATATGAACATAAACCCCCAACCCCCCCCCCCTCCCTGTCACTCGTGGCAGTCGTCAGTGCGTGCGCATTTGAGCTGCGGTACAGAACAAAGTGTTGTCACATAATGCCGTAGTAAAAATTGTTTTGGACATATTTATTACCATGTCAAACTCTTACTTGCCTTGTGTATTTCATCTTGTCCATAATGCGAGAGGCTGTTCTTTTTGTCACCCTGTTTTATTTACCTCATATGTTGCCTTCACCTTCACCTTGACCATCATCATATCATTATGTTTTGTCCTAGTGACTTCTGTCTGCTGGTTCTCTTTTGACCTTTTCTTTTAACATTATTCTTTATTATGATGTTTCTAATAGCGAAACTACTAGACAGTAAATTATTTACTATATTCTCCTGTTTTCAGATATACAAGCAAAATTAGGTTCTCTCATCCGGACTTGGTATTTCGAGAGATGATTGATCTAAACAGTCAGTTGCAACATAAACAATTTATTTTAAGATATCAGATATTTTGAAATATATGCGATATTTAATTTTTTTACAAAATTAATATATCAATTTGACTATTAATAATACTTTGTCCAAGTAATAATAAACTTAGATTTTTTTTTCGGGAGGGACTTAATGTTAAGGATGTCTTGCATTCTAACCATATATATGGAATTATAAAGAAAAAGAAAACAAATCAACTTGACTTGACTTGGTCTCTATCACCTTAAAGCCCGGTGAAATTATTGAGGCCTGCCACTAGTAATAGTAAAACCCAACGATTCATAGTGGGACATGCAAATTGCTTCCTCGCTAAGCAAGTGCCACGTATACGTTTTTGCTTTCTGTTAGACCAAGCAGCGGCCCCGTGGTGAAGCGGGTCGTGAATGAGACAAGGAAAAAAAAGATAAAGGGGAGGGCTCCCTTGCTGTGTCAGCGGGGGGCCCTTGACAGCTTCGCTCGAACGAGGCATATTTTAATTTTTTTAAAATCTAATTTAGTGATACTTTAACACAATGTTATTATGATAGTTTTTAGATTATAATTTACTAACAAATAATTAAAACCTTGAATCAATGAAATCAAATTTATTAAATCGTAAAATAAACTTATCTGTAGAAGCATGAATTAACCCAGATTGCAATAGAGTTTTTGTTACCAGTCGGTTCTTGCTCACGAATTATCAAAATAAAGAATAATTTTTATGACGTACATGCCTCGGAATCGAATCGAGATGCTAAAACAAAATTCTTGTTCTCTGTTTCCAGCCCTTCGTGCTTATTTTTCTGTGTGGGGAGAATTCCACGTCGATTTTTCCTTAACACAGCGTCACTTTTTTCATTCCCTTTTAAAGGGAATAACTTCCCTTCCACGGAAAAAACGTGAGCACCAAATCAACCACCAATCAAGTCCATAGCACATGGGTATTATTTGTATGGTTATAAAAATTGAAGTTATTTTAACAAAACTAAAAACAATATGAAAATTTGTATTTTTCAAATTTTTATAAATAGATTCCAATATTAACATATTTTTATATACAATCTAAAATTATCTCTTCTTTCACTACATAATCTCTTTTTATTATTTCTATTATGAATCCGAATGATCTTAACTCCCCAAATTATCAATAATTTCAATCTTAATATAATCCTCCATCTTTTATTAATTCTGGAAAATATCCTAACTCTCAACCTTATTTTAACTCCAAATTTTCTCCAAATCTTACACAAATTTCCATATATCAACTCCAAACCTCACAAAACACGTCAGAGACTTTGTTTCAAGATGTGCATCCAAGAAAAACAAATCCTCAAAAGAGGCACCTAGTAGCTTTATTTGTAGCTTGATTTATTTTTTTTTAATTTTGTAACTTATCATTTAACGCATCTATTTGTAGTTTGATTTATTTCTTTCTAATTTTGTATGGCAACTTTTGTAATCTTAATTTTGTTACTTTATTATAAATATTTCCTTGCTATAACTACGGAGGCATCATTTTCGTATATTTATTACAATTTACATATATATATATATACATACATACATACATATATATATATATATATATATATATATATATATATATATATATGATAAATTAATTATTTATTTGGTAATTTGGATTAGACAAGATCACTACTAGATTAGAAAAATTATTTAATTAGGTTGGATTGTATGTAGATGAGAGATAAATAAATTATTTATCTATAATCAGGTTAGACTGGATCACTGCTAGAGATAGTCTTAAGCTCTTGTGCCCTCTCCACCGTACTTTCCACATTGGGAAATAGAACTGTAGAGTGCACCATGTACTTCTGTTGATTGTGTTTAGCTTGCTTTTTCCCTTCATTAGTAACTCAGAAATGTTGGTTGCTCAATGTTTCTCTGATGCATGGTAATTGTAAATTGATCTTTCCACCAAAAAAAATTGTAAATTGATCTATCTAGGGCATTGAGAATGTCTACACAAAAACATATGGTACAAACATGAAATTGAGACTAATTCCTGATTCTTGCTTTAGATTGTATCCTAACCCTATAAATGAATTCTATAAATTTATAGATCGCTAGAAATGAATTCCTAATTTATCCGTAAAAAGTATTTCTTGCTTCGTTATAATTTTTTTTGAGGGGCTGCTTCGTTATAATTGGGATTCAATTAAATGGTCTTGACTTCCTTGACTGCCTTTTTTGTGTCCCATGCCCAGTGACTAACGTGTGATGAGCGAATTCGAGCTGGTGTAGGGACTCTACTAAGCCTAATGAAGTCTCATCAAACGTGCTTCATAGTCTATTGGAAATTGACTCAACCACCCCATTCTCTCTATCCGCAAAGACCAAATGGTAGAATATAGGCGTTTACCAACCATCATTTAGATAAATTGGCAAAGATATTCTTCTAGTTTAACTAAATGACCGTGAGTTCGAGCCTTTTGAAACGTAACAGTGTTAAATATTTGTTGGCATAAGTCCACAATCTTTCAAAAATCTCATCCGATTCGAACCTGCATTAATCGACAAAACAGTGTTAAATATTTGTTGACAGAGCTTCGCAATCTTTCAAAAATCTCACCCAACTCGAATCTACATTAGTCGACACAGTAACATTCGGATATCAAATGGTCGAACAAAAAATATATATTGCTTATGTGACTATTGTCCTCCTGCCCCGCCAGAAACTCCAATTTTCCAACACCTTTTTCCGGGTAACTTCCAGCACAGTTACGTGCAAAATCAACCGACTTACTCGTACAAATTAAATACGACATAAGTCGCTTAATAGACCTTCCATACATGACCACCAAAAATATTCCATAAATTACCCCAGCTTATTTTTTTCCAAGCCAATCACCAAAAAGGAAAATATCCCTTTATTATTATTGTGATTTGATTTCGACAAAATACGGAAAATATAAAAACTACAAAGTACTAAATTGAACTCCGAAAAAAAAACAAGAGTCAACCACAGTGACAATAAGCATAAAAGGGAGAGAGATGAGTCTCCTCCCCAATATAAGACCGTTGATCTAGGGGAAAGCGAAACACTGCCAAAGAGAGACCAAACCAAGAAAAGAATCAAGTATCTTACCCTAACCTCGCCGGAGAAGCAGTTACGGGCGGCGGAAGATGGGCGGAGATGGTAAGGCGGAGGAGCAGTACGCTCGGGCGAAGACTTCGGTGTGGTGGGACATAGAGAACTGCCAGGTACCCAAGGCGTGTGACCCACACGCGATCGCCCAGCACATCAGCTCCGCTCTCTCCCATATGAACTATTGTGGGCCCGTCTCCATCTCCGCCTACGGCGATACCAATCGTCTCCCTCCGTCCGTACAGCAAGCCCTCTCCTCCACCGGAATCGCCCTCAACCACGTCCCCGCCGGTAACAACAACCACCTTCTCCTTTTCTCTCGAGAAAGATGCCTCCTTTAGGGGAAATTAGAACATTTTGAAGCTGGGTCTGTGATTTTTCTGTTAAAAATGTGATTTTTATTTCTTGTAAACTAGGTCTGATGGGAATATGTTAGGGTTTTTGCTGTGTTTTTTGATTTGATGTGATCTTGTGGTGGTGGTTGATATTCAGGGGTGAAGGATGCGAGTGATAAGAAGATTCTGGTGGACATGTTGTTCTGGGCGGTGGATAACCCGGCTCCCGCTAACTACTTGCTCATTTCCGGGGATCGGGACTTCTCGAATGCGCTCCACCAGCTGCGTATGAGGAGGTACAATATTCTCTTGGCTCAGCCGTCTCAGGCGTCGGCGCCTCTTATTGCCGCGGCTAAGAGTGTGTGGCTCTGGACCAGCCTCTCTGTTGGTGGGCCGCCGGTTACCAGTGGCGAGTCGTCTAATGGTGGGGGTGGTGCTCCTAGTGCCTCGGAGCCTCTTCAGTTTAGCCAGGCTCCAGCAGCAGGAGTTACTAGTTCGTTCAATAAACAGAAGCAGCGTAATAGTGCTAAGACTAATATTTCAAGAACTGCAAGTGCGCCGGCTCCTCGTCAAGGAAATAGGGGAGCTGATGCAAACTCGAAGAATGCGAGGCCGTTTAAGAAAGCTCCTCACGAGTTCTTTGGTGGGCGTGAGCCTCCTGTTGCTGCTAGCAAGTCTAACCCTAATTTATTTCCTGGTAATTCTGAACCTTCTTCTGGGAGTAACACTGCTACTAATTCAGTTGGTGGAACTCCAAACTATATTCCGCCATCTAGGCCAAACAATCTCCCCGTCCAACCTTCGTGGACTTCTGGGGTTGGATTTGTCGAAAGCAATCAGGGTTATCCACAGCAGTGTAGGCCAGTTGGCTCTATGCCACAACAAGCACCTAGTTTTGCACCTGATAATATGGTACCAGCTAATCCTCAGCGTGCTAGTACTAATTACCGTCCAATGCATCCCAGAGCAGATGGACATAAGTTTCCTTCGACCCCGTCCATGAATGTTCCTGATATTGGCAACCTGGGTCTGTATGAACATCTCAACTATGCACAGAGTGGTCCTAATTTGCATCACTATCAAAATACAAATGATTTTAGAGCAGGCTCCATTGGATCTGCCAATCCTGCTCCGTCGAATGTACCTTACAAAGGTTATAGTGCGGGAGCTGGTCAGGGAAATAATAATTTTCCTCGAGGTCCGGAATTCGTACCTGTTCCTGCTTCTCCAATCTTCACCAACAATTCAAATCCTAGCAACAGTACCTGGGGTTCTCAAGGACTCCCACCACCTTCTGAATTTGAGCAAGGTCTTATCGGTATTATTTTGCTGGCTTTAAGTACTTTGAGAACTGAAAAACTTATGCCAACTGAAGACAACATAGCCAACTGCATTCAGTATGGAGACACAAGTCATCGGGGTGGTGTTGATGTCAAGAAGGCTTTAGATTGTGCAATCCAATACGAAATGGTTATTCAGCAAAACCTCGGTGCAATCAAGTTGTTTGTTGGTAAGAATGAGAAGTTGTGGAAGTGTGTAAACCCTGTAGGTGCTAATCCTAAGAAGATTCACAAGAAAACTTGGGATGCGATACAAAATTTTCTAGCTTCTACTTTAGGGCGTTCAGCTATAATGGCTTCTCAATGCAGGTACGTCTTTTCTAATTGTTCCAACATGGATTTGCTAGTGATTGCAGTAGTGTACTGGACTCCATGCTTTTCTTATTTTCACGTGTGCAGATATGAAGCAGCTGTAGTTCTTAAAAAAGGATGCTTGGAAGGCCTTGCTTTGGGGGATGTACTCCAAATCTTGAATATGATAGTTTCTTTGAAAAAATGGATAGCTGTTCATCAATCTTCAGGATGGCAACCAATAACTTTTGCCCTTGAAGAAACTAAATCTGAGACAGATGCATCTGTTGGTGTCTGAATGGGCAAAATATTTTAGAATGTCACTGGATAATTTCTCTCGTCCATAGAATTTATCATATCAAGAGTTTACCGGGTTATGAAAAAAAAGTAGAGTCAATTCTGAGATGGAGAGTGGTTACTTATAACAGCAATGGTGGACTATGAATGTTAAAAAGACAGTCAGTTTAGAGGTCTTAGGTTTCTTTCTCTTGTTTTTATTTGGTTTTTGGCGGGCTGAAGAGTATGAAGGACGGTTTTTGGTGGAATCAAGATGTACGACTTTGTCAAGAACGATTTTAACTTGCATGGTTGCTGTGGCGAAGTTCTTGACTATTCCGAAGGAAGCTTAACAACTGACCTATGCGGTCCTTCTCTACAACCAGATTATGTTGAAGGATACAAGTCTAGCCGGATACCCATTAAGCTGGACCGGTGCTAGTCTGTTTGAGACATGATCAGTCTTTACCAAGTGCTGGTTCGTTGAAAGCTCAACTTTCTTTCGGAAATGTGAACAACAAAAGTCGGCAAAACTGGTAGTAATCATGATCTGTTGCGTGCTTTTACATTGTTCTGCAGTTGGTCAACCAGTAGCTCCAAGATAGTTCACATGAAGGTCAGCAAAGTTAAGCTGTGTAAGTACAGATGAAGCGAAGAATAAAGCTTTTGGTGTTGTCCTAGGACTGGGACTAATCTCTTGGAGAGATAGATTGGTCATCTGCTTTCAATTTGCACTGTGAGACTCAGATGCACGTTGATGCAACCAATCGTTGTCTATGTGAAATTTGTTTTGTTACAACTGATGATGCTGTGTGAATCTCTTCTTTTGAAAATATTATGCTATGTGAATCTTGTATCATTCTGTTTTGGTTAATTAGCAAAAACCATATTTTGCAGTTTGATCTTATTGTCAGCTCCCGGAGCTCTTCTTTAACTCAAGCCACGCGTCTGGAGGTTTGAGTCGTTTGGTTTGCTTGGCTTGGACTAATGTATCTGGAGGTTTGAGTCGTTTGGTTTGCTTGGCTTGGGACTAATGTATGTTCCATGCAAAAAGGTTTCTTTTCTAAACGAGTGCAGTTCTTACAGTCAATTTTCAGTCTGTTGCACTCAGTCGAGACAGTGCAGATCCGCATGTCGGTGCTTGTTTGTTGTCTGTCACCGTTGTTTATATGGGATACAATGGCTGTTGAAAGGACTAGTTCCTCCATTGATGAATGCATATATATATATATATATATATATATGCCTGTATCCGATGGTTTATAAGAACCATCATCCCGGTTAATGCATCGCTCCGATGATGATTCGGATGGTTCGCAAGTTGGACGCTTCGGGCATATTCTGATTCGGGTAATATAATTTTCATCCCGAGGATTTCTGCAGTTTGGATTTCACCTTCAAATATAATGCAGCAACCAGACTGACCTCAATCAAATCACCCTGGCTGGAACTCAAATTGCAGGACGATGGGGATGAGGGCGAGAGCGGAATAAACAGATAGACCTATTCGATGGCGAGGCGATGAATGTTACTATACCAATGTCCCATGAACAGGGAAGTTATAAGTGGAGCTCATATTTGAGATCAACATGTACAGATACAAATCTTACACTGCACGGTATGAATTGCGATACGTATACCAAACCGTATTAACCGGGACCTCCCTTGGACATGACTCCAACCAACCGAGAACATAGCATCATGGAAGAAAAGGATTGCGGGAGGGGAATGCCTCTTTCTGCCTTTTGTAAGCCCTGACAAGCAAAAAAACATTGAAAATGAGATATATAAAGCTATTCTTTTCCAGGAAAATAAATTCTGGAATTAACTAACATCTTCGTCCTTGTTAATCACTCACCTGGTGGCGTTGTAACTCCCCAATCCAATTGTACACAGAATGATGAAAATGAAAGGGACACAGACCAATGCCGGATTACTTCTTCCACCAGTTCTTGGCACTCCAGTTCTCACAACTCGAGAGTAGGTTGCTATCATTCAAATAATTTTATGTTACTAACAGATATCTGTTTCCATCGAAATAATAACACACGCGAGGAAGCATTTGATTGAACTTACCTGAAGAAGTTAGATCTTCACCTCTTGGACCTGTAATAGCCATTGAATGGGGATATTAACATATACAAAGCTTACCCAACAAAGGGTTATAGATAAGTCCAACTTTGAAAAGCAGGTATCAAATATCATGGTCTGCAAACCCCCAGAGTGCTTTTGAACACCCAAATGAGAGGACTTGTACATGCACTACAAGATGAAACACAGATGATTCTCCACTCCATTCCCTGGTGGAATGCCAAAAGGAATCCCAAAGCTCGGGCAGATCCCCGGCAACAGTAGAAACAAGAAGACCTGATCACAAATGATTCATTTTCTAAAGTTTCAAGTAAGACCCCATTCTAAATAAACTAGTCAAGTTGCATGATCGAAGAATTGCCCTCTGACCATAAAAGGCTAAAAAAGCTGACAATGAGATTTGCCATCAACAAAGAGGCAGAATCACCAACAAAATCAATCTAACCAAGTTGGCAAGTACAGGTGTTACACTTACTAACAAAAGGTCCTCAAACAAATTAACCAAGTGACACCAAATTTCTAAACAAAGAAACAGATCAATCAAGCACATTCTTGGAATAAGGAGATGAAAATTTAACGAACATAACAGTATCATGAGGTATAAGCAGAAAGAGAGAGAGAGAGCAATCTGCGGAAATTAAACTAACTACTGTTAGCAAGAAGGAAGAGATGGTACCGAGCAACTTGAGGAAATAAATTTTTACAATTAGGTTGCACGGATAACTAGCCTACAGATTACTGCACAGAAAGATGTCAACATTTTAGTTAAGATGTTATAAGACAATACCACTGCTTACTTGCAATATTCGTAAAACAGCTTATGTACTAATCAGTCAAATCATCATCTAGAAAATCAAGACTATCATCATCAGTTGTGACTCCTGTGGCGGGATCAACTTCCAAATGTTCAACCCCAGTAGTCAGATGTACCATTCCTCCAGGTCTCCTTTCTTCATTGTAGTTGTCATCCATCTGTTCTCCAAAATATTGTTCTGCTTCGTGATAAATGATTTCCTAAAGCACAAGGGATAATTTAGGAAAACCGATAAGTTAACTATAAAAGATTGAATAGAGGCAGCAGAAATATTATACATCAGGGACTAGGCTACCTCATCTTCTAGCACAGCTTGTTTTTCTGTCTCTACAAGCCAGGTGTCCAGTATACTTTCTACCATGGAACTGTCAAAGGAGACAAAGTCTTTGGGTTTTCTTCCCACCTGATGTTCTCGTAGTCGCAAATTGTAGTGAACAAAAGCCAACTCATTCCATCTCTTCCTAGACAGACAGTTATTCCTTTTTCCATAAACTTGATCGTAAGTACTCCAAGTATGTTCACACCCAACCGATGAGCATGTCTGGCTTAATATGCGTATGGCAATTCGCTGAAGCTCTAGGCAATTTATACCATGTTGTTGCCACCATGCAGCTAATCAGATACATTAGTATATTAGTAAAAATGGGGTGGAACAAAATCAAATCCATGATTCAGATTCTAAAGATGCATTCTAGCTAGTCTGCATTACCTGGATCAAGCTCCTGTCTGGTGCTTACAGCCAAATCAGTTCCAAAATCAGCTTTAGCAGAAACAAAATCCGGAATCTGGCAGGTCATGCAGGAAAATCCTCCAAAATAAGAAACATAGACAGCAGATACATATCAATGATGGAAATTTTTAATGTTCGTCATCACTCCAGGAGAGCTCACTGGACAAACACGAGAGACATATTACCTGCATTGATGCAGAAACTCTCTTCGCACTGTCAGGTTCTAGCCGGACGATGCACTCATTCAAGCCACGAATTACTTCAGGTTGCTACAGTGAGGAAAGAAAGGAGAGCTTTCTCAGTAACTGGCAGAACATTATAGTTGGGATTGGACTCGCTGATAAAAGCATTTTCAACAACACTCGTACCATCATGAATTCGGGATGATAGCGGTAGGATGGATTGAGGAAGTACGCAGCCACATGAAGGGGATGGTGAAGTAACACATTCCAGTGGTTGTCAATCACGTGCCAAAAAGGTCCATATCTCCGTTCGTCATCACCATGAACGGCTCTAATAGCCATTTTAGCTCTAGACATGTCATTATATATAAATGGCATAGATCGCTCCTCATCACTGTCTAACCGCTGAAGCAGATGTGCAACTGGCTCTAAAGATCTTTTGACGTGTTGCAGCTTCTTCCAGAATGCACTGTTCAAGACAATTTGCTCAACCTCCTTGCCGAAATCAGAGTTGGAAAATCGAGATGAAACCCATTTATCAGACAGGAACATTCTCTTGAGCCCAATTCTGTGATCCAACAGTGTTTGTAAAGTAAAGAAAGTAGTAGCAAACTTCGTCATAGCTGGCTTGAGAAGTTCTTCTCCTTTCGTGAATTCTTTCTTCATAATAGTTAATAACCATACACTGTTGTATATAAGTCTTGTAAGCATTTTAGCTTTGACTATGCATTCTCCCACCCACTTTATACTCAAGAAATCCTCAAGCATTTGGTCAATACAATGCACAGCACATGGTGTCCAGAATACGTTTCTTCGTTTTTCTTCGAGCATCTTACCAGCAGCCTTGAAGCTGGGAGAACCCTTGGAGATTACCTGTCATGCAATAAAGGAAACTCTTTTATCTTGTGTTTACAGTCGACACATGATAATGATATAAGAACCGTATGAATATTATTTCTAGATAATAAGCATAAAATATGCTCATTGCAGAAAGAAGAAGAAAGAATAGTGCAGTGACCTGAACAACATATTCCTCGCCGACCTCTTCCACCACTTTGTCAAACATCTTGAATAGGCTTGCTGCATCTCCGACTATATCAGTGGCATCATGCGAGGAAACAAAGTATAAATCTCGAGGACAAGAGACCAAAAAGTTAATTATAGTCCTTCCTTGGAGATCATTCCAACTGTCAGCCAATACAGAGCAACCAGTAGTACTCCAGGATGCTTTAAGTTCAACCAAAGACCCCTTGATAGAAACGATCTCATCTTGGAGAAACTGTCCAGCTATTAGTTTGCTAGAAGGAACCTGCGGAATTTGGCCATACTGGCCAACAGTCTCCAGCATTTTGTGAAAATATGGGGAATTCGCTGCACTTGGAGGAATCCCAGTGTGATAAAAGAACCTGCAAATGGAAGATGTCACGTCCTTCCAAGCTTTTCTTTCAAAAGCTGACTTTGATTTCACTTGCTTGTAGTGTGAGGATGACTGGCTTTTAAGTGATTTCAGAAAAACAGAGTCCAATCTTGATCTTTTTAGAGGTGGTTCAGCACTATCGGCACTACTACCAGGGGATCGTGCTTTACCAGGGGATCGTGCTTTACTGTTATCTCTGATGTCATCATCTGAGTACTTCTCATCAACAGTTAAACCATCCTTGCTTCTAAATTGCAGAAATCCTCCATCCTCCTCTTCATCGTCATCTTCATCATCTGAGTGCATGTAGAAAGCGGAAATCTCATTTCCGTCAGGTTTTCTGTTTCTTCTGCCAGACCGATGCCATTTCATGTTTTCCTTAATTTTAAGATACACTTCTTCTGGAGCCTTGTCACAGAAGGCCACTTCTCCAGGGATCCTGGCCAGATGCTGTTTAAATCGATTAATTCCTCCACTAATTACTTTCTCGCAGTAATTGCATTTAACTCTTTTCTTCTTTTCATCCTGCGGAACACAATGTTCCCAGCCTGGATCGACATACCCTAATGAGCGAAGGGGAGCAAACCTTATAACCAAGTTTTTGTCATCCACTACTTTCTTGCCCTTGTGCTTATAACTTCCAGGGACATCCTCCAGACCATTAAATTCATTAGAGTGAATGGATGAAGAAGTCTGTTCATACTCAGATTGTCTTCTTTTCCGACCAGAACGACATCCTTCCAAATTCTTTCTCATATCAAAGCATACTTCTTCTGGAACATTATCACAATGAGTAACTTCACCAGAGATTCTGGCCAAGTGTTGCTTCAACCGGAAGATTCCACCACTAACAACTTTCCCACAGTAGTTACACTTGACCTTCTTTTTTCTTTCATCCTGGGCAATGCCATGCTCCCATCCAGGATCAACATATCCCATGGACCGAAGTGGAGCCATCTCTCCAGCCCTGAAGCATTTGACACATGGAAAATCAACCTACACTCCTTCAGAGGTTAAGTTCCAAGTTGCAGCAAAAGGAAAAACCTCCTACGTGATAAGCCATATAAAAGCGGCAATCTACAAAGTGAACCATATGAGCCAGCAGAATGAAGAAGAGGTAATAAATTACACGATTCCAAAAACTGCTTATGACAAGGGTGCTTCTAGTTTGTGCAAGGACAGCAAAAAGACAAAACTCGATATCACTTGCTAGCTTTAAGGGAAAGAAAACCAAGTATCACAAAACTGCAAGGAACATAGGGAGGGAGGAGAAAGCGATGATGAGAAGTATTGAGAACATACCTTTATGGTCACGGCAAGTGTTTCCTGGATCTTTTATCCCTGACTATATCTCCGGCGGTCCTGGCTCAAATAGTAGTTCTTCACGAAAAATCAGACCCCCCCCTAGTCAACCAACCCTAAGCTAGTTACCAATCCCCAGACCTTTAAGTAACATGCTAGAAAAGCTTGATACAGGTAACACAAGAAAGAGACAACACTCGGTGACAGCCAAAGCAAAAACACAAACAACAAGCAGGACAGCACGATGTTCATCTAGTGCAAGTTACAAGAAATAGTCAGAGAGAGAGAGAGAGAGAGAGGAAAGAAAGTAAATGTAGACCCCAAGAAACAGTTCAGCAGCCCATCCGCCATCCGGGAGTTTGCAAACCATGATAACAACCAATCCTCTGAACCCGCATTAATGAATTGGAAACAAGAGACGGGAATTCACCTGACGACAACTGACTGTATGCTTCTGAAATCTGCATCACAATACAGCACACAGCAAAACGACGACGTCGAATGTCAACGATCAAGAAGCACAGCTGACAAAGACAGAGCATAATATAATAGAAGCTGACCAGCTTGAACTTGGACTCGGCGAGAGGCTTGTCGCGAAGCGGGAAGAGGTCAGGGTGACTTTCCCACACCTTCTTCTTGTAAGCTGCTTTAACCTAACAAACAACAAAACACAACCATCATTATCAAGCAGAGGTAGAAACCCTAGGGCTAGGCAAGAACCGCCCGGGAATTGCGGGATCGTGTAATAAAATAAAATAAAGTACAGTCGGGGGTTTATAATTTTAAATTAATTGTTTATATTGGAAATTGGAAAATGAGAAAATTGGGGGAAAAGGAGGGTACCTGGGAAGGGGAGGGGCGGGAATTGGGAGGGAAGCCTAGCACCACCCTTGCCTCATCGCCCCGCATCTCTCTCTCTTCGTCTCCTATTCTATTGTTTATTATTTATATTATATATTTTAATACATTTATTTATCATGAATTATTGAGAGCTTCTCCTTCCGTTGCTTCGGAATCCTTTTCGTTTGTCCGACCGAGCCTGAACCGAAGAAGCAAGTTCTGGGCTGGGGCCCGTGGTGGTTGGTTTCGGGGAGTAGGTAGGACACGTGTCCATTAGTTACTGACGAGTTGATTGGTTCCACCTGAGGCCGGGGGGATCCGATCCGGGCGTTATATGCTACGCGGGTTTTGGGACTTTCCCAATTAGAGAATAAGCTTTTTAAAGGTAATAATTGATAACAATATTAAATATTTGTAATCTTTCAAAAAAGTGAAAAACACTAATTTGGTTAAAAATTGAATTAGTCAGGCACGAGACTACAATGAGCAAATCTTTTCCAAGCACTTAACCAAAGCAGGCGACTGGTCATCCATGAAACCAAACGATAAACCCTAATCCCCGGAGTCAATTCTAAAAAAATAAAATAAAATAAAATCCCGGGGGTTTCATAGGAAGGAAGGAAGGAAGGAGGAAGAAGAAGAAGAAGAAGAAGAGGAGCGAGGAATGAAGAGATGGAGATTTCAGTATATGGTCGGGGCAATAAAGCAGCTCCAAGCTCCACGCTCCCGCTCTTACTCTACCGGTGACCACCTCTCCTTTTTTTCTTCTCTTCTTTGTGGGTTCTTTTTATATTATTATTATTATTATTTATTCTTTGGATGAAAAATGAAAAAATGGGGCAGAAATAGAGGTGCAGCTGTCGCCTGATCTGATCAGAATAATGGAGAGGAGGCTGTCGGCTATAGAACACAGGAGCGCCTCTCTTGAGACTTTCATCAATCGGGTAGAGTGTGCCGGCCCTCGTTGTCATTTCGGGTTTAGGGTTGTTGATTTTCTGGGTTTTTTTTTATTTAATAAAAAAAAAATTAGTTTCAACTCCTCCTTTGGTGGGTGTGTGTGTGTGTGTGTTGTATTTGATTGAAGACAGCCAGAAGCTTCACCATCCGAGTATTCGAGAGCTAACAAGGAGCTCCGCAGGCTCCGGGACTCCATGGATCTTATACACCAGCTGCGAGCTAAGCAGAAGGTACCCCCTTTTGTCTTTTATGCCTTTCTTTTCCTTTCAATGTACGATAAAGATGATGTTCACCACACACAGTTGCCATCGGCGGAGGGGAAGCCGACTTATCGATTTTTTCTCCCATTAATTAAAAATGTAGGAAATTGATGGTCTCCGGTCATTGATGTCAGAATGCCCAGAAGAAAAGGACATATTTGACATGGCGTCTCAAGAGTTGAGTCAGGCCGTGGATTCCGAGAAAAGAATTCAGACTAAGCTCCTCAAGTCTTTACTTCCAAAGGACGAGGCCGATGAGAGGAGCTGCATTTTGGAGGTCAGGGCAGGTATATATCTCTCTTTTCTTGTGTTATTTTTGCCGCAAACTTTCAAGGCCTTCCTCATAGTATATCCTTTGAACATCCTCCTGAATTTTGAAAGATATGCTTATTAGGTAGTGGCGGAGAGGAGGCTTCCTTGTTTGCAATGGATGTGTTCAAAATGTAAGCTCTGTGGCATTTCAGGATCCACTATGTTGATACCACTTTGGTTGGCCGCACTTGGTGAACCCAGTTCTAATTGATCAATGACAGGTATGAGAGGTACTCCGAGAAGAAGGATTGGAAATTTGATGTGGTTGACATAGCGGTGTCTGGTATGAAAGGATACAAGGTAATCATGGCCTACTTCTACACTACATGCCCACCAAAACTGTGGACTTAATGCTTGTCTACCATTGTTCAAAAGAAACTTGTGAGTTATCTACATATCTCACACCTTCAACCCTTATTCTGACAGGAAGCTACTGCGGCAATCCAAGGAGTTGGTGTTTTCGGTAAACTCAAATTTGAGAGTGGAATCCACAGAGTTCAGGTCTGTCTTCTCCTCTAACACTAGAAGTAGAACTGGCTGGCACAATTGACTGATTTTCTTCTTTGGCCAGCGTGTTCCAGTGACTGAGAAGTTGGGACGTGTTCACACTAGTGCAGTGTCTGTTGCCATCCTTCCTCAAGCTGATGAGGTGTGAAGAATTACGTTTAATTCTTAGTAGTATGTATGGTTTCGATTGCACTTGTAGAAAGATATGATTTCAATTGTAAGACCGTTTGAGTAGTTGTCTAAAATTTTATTGTAAGAACATTCTAGTAATCTAAAGTTTGTGGGGCTTGATTTTATTTGTTTTGCATTTCAATTTGGTCAGGCCTTACTGTTCTTCTGGTCACCGGGATAGGCACATCTCTACTCATCCACTTGATCTTTTGTTGGCCGTTCTTTTACAAGACATGCTTGATGTAGTTTTCTTATATGCATCTTATCTTTTTGTGATGTGGCAGGTTGATGTTCAGCTGAGAAATGAGGAGTTGAAAATTGAAACCTATAGATCTGGTGGTGCGGGTGGTCAACATGCAAATACAACCAACAGTGCTGTTAGAATAACTCATCTTCCTACTGGCTTGACGGTGGCCATACAGGATGAGAGATCGCAGCACATGGTAAAACATAACCCAATTTTGTCGTTATTTTTTAAATCACTGAGCGCAGTCTTCCCTTTCAATGTCGGATTTGATACGCCATATGAAACTAATCTTATTTCATATTCTTTACTTTATTAACAGAACAAAGCAAAAGCCCTCCAGCTGATATGTGCAAAGCTTTATGAAATGGAAAGGTTAAGACTTCATGACAATCGAGCGAAACTCCGGTCAGATCAGGTAACAAAACTTGCAAGCTAACATCAGATTGTGCTGTGGCTTATGCTTTGGATATTTCCGCCTAATGCAATCTTGAACAGATTGGAAGTGGAGACAGATCTGAACGCATTCGGACGTACAATTTCCCTCAAGGACGAGTCACCGATCACCGTATTGGCATCACTCATCATGCAATAAATGATGTGATGCAAGGAGAGAGCCTGGATGTGTTCATCGATGCCCTTCTTCTGCGGCAGGAAATGGACGCAATTGCATCTTTCACTTCTGACGAATAACTCCAGTATACAGCTGCTATCCTGGAGTGTTCATGCTCCTTGAGACTTTTCTATTTACTGCTGATTTCATTTCCTTTTTCGTGGGGTCCTTTTTTTTTGTTTCGGTTATTTTTTGTAATCACAACATAAGCGAGAGAGACAGAGATGATGTAGCAGTTGTACCATTCTTATTTTTTAAGGTGGATTGTACCATTCAATACAGACGGAAAGAAGAGATTAAATCTTTTTTCTGTCCATCACTAATAATGTAAAAAAAAGAATATTTGATTGGGCTGCGTTGTTTTTTTTCCTTTGAATTGATAAGTGTACATGTTTAACTTCACACTTGCTGCAAGATCACCTCGGCTTAAGGTGGAATGCTTTATGTGGTTGGCGACACGTGGGAGAATTCAAACTCGAGACTTGATGATAAGAATGAGAAGGTTAAATGCTTGGGATGCGTTGTGCTCTTTTTGTTTCCGGTTTGATGAATCCGCCCTGCATCTTTTTCTTCAATGTTCTTTCTCCGACGACATTTGGAACTATTTTATTAAAAAGGCAGGACTATGTTGGAGCGGCTTTTTCTCTTGAAAGAATGCAAGATCAATTTGGAAGGGATTATGTAGTCGTGGAATGAGTAATAAGGTATGGAGCACTCTCTTCAATGCAATTGTTTGGGATCTTTGGAATCATCGTAACCGTGTGGTCTTTGATGGGTTGCAAACAAACAAGGAGCTGATCATTCATTCGAATCTCTACAAGGTCCGAGAGTGGTTATGTTGGACTAAAACTTTGTCGGGTTTTAGGAACCAGGACGTGTTGTTGTTGCTGGAAGCAGGGAATCCAAGTTGAAATTAGCTGCTGGATTGTGCTGTAATGTTGCAGTAGTTTGTTGTTGTGTTGGCATGTTGCAAGTAGTATGTATGTAGAAGTATATATTTTACTATAATAAAGAAAATATTCTTTTTTGGGTGGTTTGGTCTAACACGTGAAAATGACGAAATTACCCTTCAAAAAGATCGGAGGAAAACTCACTATCCGATTTTGGACAAAACGGTGAGTAGCTCAGGGTCGAGCCGCATCGAGTAACCAACCAGGATAGCCCCACAGAGCTCGATCGCCGAGAGCGTCGCGAGCGCGAACACAACCACCGTGTCGGGCGAACCCGACCCACGCAGCGCGCCCGCTATCCTCACCCTGAACATGGACGCCTTTATCCACGAATCTGCCGCCGCCGCCCACCACCAGCTAACGCGAATGCGAAAACGGAGACCGATGCCCACAAGACGGTCCACAATAAGGACTTCCCCAGGTCTGCTGTGGGCCGAGAGTCCATGACCAAGTCCTCCACGTCATCAAGGTGGGCCCCGAATAACGGCGCCGCCCGGGGGTGGAGCTTGAGGAGGGGCCAGCGGCGGGTAGAACGGAGGAGGGGAGGGACGGCGGGAGGGGAGAGGGTGGGTTCTGAGAGGGTAATTAGGGAAAGAGTGAAATGGCGGAGGCGACCATTTCTATTGGAGAAGAAGAAAATGGCAATTGGGATTTGAAGATTTAAGAGTGGCTGAGCTCTGATATACTTTTAATAATATGTATGCTCAGTCAGGAGTAAGAAGCTGGGAATGACTTATTCCCTTTTCCGATGAGAAGAAGAAGCTGAGAGAAAATGGGTCAGGAGGAAAGAAACGGGTCTCCGCTACTAAGGCAAGAAAGGGGAAAAGAGAAAGTTTTGGGCTTGATATCCATACTTGGGCCTTTAATTTTTGGGCTTCGTCTTCTAATAAAGAGACAGTAAAGGTAAAAAGATTGCAATTTTATTTAGCATCTGACTTCCATCTTATCATGTTTCTAACTACATTGATGTTTTATGAAATAATAAATTATAAAATGAGTAATCAAAACCTGCAATATAATTTATTTCTGTTAACCCTAAAATAAGATGGTTGCATTAATTACATGGTGCCGAATTGATTCAATTCCAGCATGAGCTCCCAAGCATAACCATTTGGATTTCGTGCATCTTTCTTGTGGATTTCAAAGTATTGCTAACAATACCACTAGGAGTTGGGCATTAAAACTTAACTATGCATCTTCAGAAATTCTCTAAAAAGAAAGTTATCCCTTTTCTATTTTGTATTCTGCAATAGAATTATAGAGAAACAACAATGAACACGTCAAGTCAAGTCACACATTTAGTGTTCTCAATTCATGTTGTAAACAAACTCCGGTTGGTAGTTGGTAGTTTCTGCTTGCCAACGGTTCGGTATGTAAGGTGAAAATGTCAAAATTATCCCTCCCCAACCTCTACATTTACACCCTCCCGTTACCCACGAGACCTAACACGGTGATGAATCCCTTGCAGGGAGGGTACTTCCAGGGGCCAGTGATGGTGCCGTTAGAGGCCACCTCTACCTGCACCTGGAAGTTCGGACCCGGGTCGTACCCCGAGGAGCTCCTCACCGACAAGGTCACCGGCGCACCCTTCAGCACGTGTCGTGCCCACGGGAGGAAGTTCCTCCTCCCTGTCATACGGGACTCGCAGATCTCCGCATGCAAGACACTTGGGTGAAGTGATGGAGTGATACGGTGCCGTTTCTCGACGTTGTAAAGGTGACGAGTTGTAGATGTAGATAAACACGGAAAGGAGGAGATGATTGTTTCTTTCTTCTAGACCATTTGGATAGTGTAATTAAATATGTAAGAGAGCATCTTATTCATGTACAGCTTAAAAATAATAATAAACGATATATTTTACGAGTTTTGAAATAGAACGGTACTCGCATCGCGCGTACGTACTTTACCTACCCAAAAAAAAGATCACCTCCACTAGCATCCGCAAGACACAGTAACTATATAATAATTTGTCAACAACCGTGATACAAACATAATCAATGAAACCATTGGCATCGATTCCGGTGATGAAGAGATGATTATCAAGCGAAGCCACAAAATGTATTCATTGCCCTACTAACCACTAAGATGGCAAGTAGTAAAGGGGATTAGAGTTGTATCGTGCCGAGATCGACCGACGGTTGTCGAACCAGAGAATCAGCTCTGCGAAAGCTCTTTACTGCGCTTAGAAGCAGCTACAACGGCATTCATAAGGGATCCGCGTAAACCACCTTTTTCCAATTCGTGAATGCCAGCTATTGTTGTTCCACCAGGTGATGTTACATCATCTTTGAGTTGACCCGGATGCTTACCCGTTTCGCAGACCATAGATGCCGCCCCCAACACCTGAAACAGAGAACACAAAATTATACCAAAAAATATCATTAACAGAAGAATAGCTTCTAAACATGTTAAAAGTTACTTAATTGCTTTTCAACTTCTTCAGGTTGTGAGAATCACATAAAGGTAAGGAAGAGGCAACTACTACAGTATTCAGGAAGGAAAAAAGTGGAGGTTCCAGCTCAAGAAAACCATAAAGTAGGCAAGAATTCTGAAAAATTTTATAGCCTTCTTCTTCAGCCCATCACGGACACTACCTGCTCAAAAGTAAACTTCCTTCCGCAGTGAAAACTCTTCTTTTATGTTTAGAATGCCATAGGTCCAGTTTAGTTTTAATCGTTTGCAAAGTCCTGATATGGAGAAGGACCATCGTGAAAGAGTTTCATTCAACCATCGGCTTGTCAGCTGACAACTGCCAAACAGTTAAGTCCAAGTGAAGATTGGAATTTCATTCCAATCTAATGATGTCAATTGGCTGGCGAAATCTCTCTTCCTACAGATAGGACTGGCCCCTCTGCAAAATCCATCATAGTTTATCGTTGAAAGTTCATTTCTATAATGGCATTTATACTGGATTCAATTGCAAACGGGGCACATATGTGTGAGGAATCGACAAAGGACAAATATTTGTGTCTGCTGAATTATTTTTTATGGAAAGCAAGTCCACTGAATTTTTTTGAAAGGCGGTCTACTGAATGTTGATCTTAACAAAATGAACAGGGTTTTTGACCAGACAGCCCCTGCTTGCAAAGGAAAAACCCAACTGTTTCTACCCCATCCAGAGAATGATTGGGCCATTCCATCCCTTACGCCAGTGCAGCAAACTTACAGTTTGAGAAGCTAAACGCAAGGCAAGGTCTCGTGGAAGACCTGCAGCCACCCCTCCATCAGCCAAAGCCTCGATCGCCAAGTACACATATGCTGGACCACTTCCACTAAGTATTTGCAGGAAGAAAAAGCATAATTACTACAGGCATTAAACTCCAAAATCTCATTAGTTATGTGGTCTGCCATTCTAATGACAGGAGCTGCTAAGGATGAAACCAAGACTAGGGCCATTAAGACAGTATTCTACAAACTAGGCTAACTGTTCAGGCATTAGCAAAATGGGACTTCTACAGGCGAATATGTTGCACTACATCTTTTATTTAGCAGAATGCTTGTACCTCAGGCCAGTGACTGCATCAAATAGTTTCTCATCAGCTCTCCAAATCTTGCCGACTGAGCCAAATAACTTTGAAATTAATTCTGCATCTTCCTCAGTAGCAGATCTGCCCAGGCTCATAACTAAAAAGAGCAGCAGGAAGACTGTCAGATCAACACGACGTCTAGCAAAGATATACACTTCTGAACTAAAAGTTAACTCTCTCACACGTACATTAGACAAGGGCACTCATACTTCCTCCTGCCTAAATAAAAGATCATTATACAAAAGGAGATATCAGGGCCAACCAATGGAAAAATGTGCATGTTTGTTTTATACTTTCAAGCATCAGCCAGATAAGAGACTAGAGGTATAACTTTCATGCGAGCTTTACATTGCAATAGCAATTTTTTAGCAGAAATCTATACAGTACACATTCAAAATGTTCAGCAGCTTCCGAACTTGAGGATGTTGGCAATAAGACTCCATGCAGAACAGAACAGCCTAAGATGGCGATAACAAAAACTAAAATTTTATGAACTATCAGTTACTTTTAGTCCGCAAGTACGGAAATTAGTCGACAAAGAAGCATTATGAAGTATACCTGAAGCTGCCTCGCCAACTGCAGCAGGGGTGTTTGGCATCACCCTGATAAAACGGTCATGACCAGCCCACTCCTAAATCAAACAGATAACATTTCAAGAATAACAATGGTATCAAGTTTTGAGTCATGAATGCTAAACAAAGTGCACAAGCAAAATTATGAAGTCAACAACCGCAAGGAGACTAATCCAATAAAAGAGCAAAATCAACAATATTTAACCAATGTCCTCGGCCAGCTCATACCTAACCACATAAACCATCCAGTCAAAGTAATCCTAGAGTCCTCCTGAAAACTAGAGTGAACTACACCAAAAGCAAATTTGTGTCCCCCTAATTACTACAAACACACTAAAGCACATTAAAACCTGCAAGTCTTTAAGCTTTATTCCAGCAGCAACTGAAACCAAAAGCTTTTTCTTTGTAAGCAGCGGCTTTAGGTCTGATATTGCCTCCTTAACTGCAATAGAAAAACACCAGACAGCAAGCAACGAATACTGAACAAGTGAAGAAATCCCTTTGCTTGATCAAGACAAGAGAGTGACAACATTTGTTGGGAACTTGGAATAAGAATTCACTAAACAACCAAAACTCATCAAATTCAGAAAGTTATCATTCTAGTCCTCAAGGATTCACGACCAAGATTGATAAAGCGTCATAATCCCATTCAAGGGTACATCACCAAGCTCAAAGGCCAACTGAACTTCCAGAGATATTGGATCAAATGAACACGTCTGACATTTGGTCAAGGTCTCTCGAACTTACTCCAAGACTAAACTCTCCTTCAGGCAGAATATTTTGTTTCCTCCCAAAGACAAGTATAATCTCACAATGCACCAGTGAATCCAACCCAACACAAACCAAGAGAGACAAATCCTAATGAATAAGTAACATTGAAGAATACCAAATTCATACCCTTCTGCGGCTTCACGGAGAACACAACGACATCACTCGCTTTAACAACCTGTTCAAGTTCCAAAGTTGATAAATATCAAGTCAACCCTTCTGTTAATACCATCCAAAGAGCGGGGAATCAATGATTACAACAACATAAAGAAAATCAAAGAGATTGGGGGTGAACTTATACATCTTCATTCAGGGTGAAGACTTGAACTCCCAACGACTGGAAGGAAGGGATACATGGGTTCTTATGAGCTGTATGGATGCGAGAAGCAGGTAAAACCCCTGATTTCACAATCCCCTTGGCAATGCTCTCCGCCATTTTACCTGCCCCGATAAACCCCAGCCTGTATGTTTCCATGTTAACGGGCACCACACCCTCCATCTCCTTCCCTTCAAACCGCTTTCTCTCGCGCTACGATCTCTCTCTCTATATGCTTAACACCTTGCTCTGCTCCCTGCATTTCACCCCCCCAGCCAGGTATTAGAAACCCTCAGATATCCAACTAACAACAACGCTTCTCCAATCCGAACAACACGGACTCATCGTATCGAAAACCGAAAACTAGTAACTGGCGGAGACAGAAAAATGGCAGGAGGACTAAGGCGTCTCGTTCATTCACCGCTCCGCTGTCATTTCACATCCTATGTTTCTTTTGGTAGAACGAATCAACTAATACTGAAGAGACCAAAGCGAAGAGAGATAAAGAGAGAGAGAGGTCCAAGTAACCTGATCGGAGACGGTTAGGGCAGCACAAAACCGAACAAAAACTGGCCACCGGAGACGGAAGGAAGAAAGCTACGGAAGTTTGACGACGGTTATAGGTTAGCGGAAGCTAATCGATTTTTTTGTGTGTGTGTGGAAATACTGATTGGGCCTGTTTAATTAATTTGGGCTCCGGCCCACCCATTTCATTCTTAGGTTTGGAACCGTCGATCGAATCTTATAGTTTTGAAGTTTTTTTTGATGAGTTAGTTTGGAAGTTTTGTTTTGTATTTTTAGTGGTAGAAAACTTCTTAATCTATGTTTAAAAAACATACTAAAATATAAATTCGAAAATAACTATCGAGAGATATTAAAACAAAATCACATGGTACTGAGGTAAAAATATGTAAATTACGGATACTAAGTCAATCTTTGATCTTGGCAAAGATGAAAACGAATATGTGTTTTCTCTATAGATTATTAAATTTAGAGTATAGATATAAAATCTTAAAACTCTGAATCTGAAAGTTTCAGTATTTATCACTTTTTTATCTTATTACCTGAAGAATGAAATCTCATTTGGCACATTTGGACCTTTCTTAATTACATCTCGGAGAGACATTTTGCTGCCGCCCAAAAATTATATTAGGGGAAGTTACTGTGAGATCCCTGGTATTTGACATATTCGCCTCTCACTTCTGTATTTCAAAAATTGATTAAAAAATTATCGAGATTTGGTTTTATTATACTCTCAGACCCCTCGCTGACATCAGCAGATATATTTTTTATTTTTTTGTCATAAAAAGACTGTTTTACCCTTGAATTTTATCTTCAACCTCAGACATCATCTTCAATCTCTCAAGAACACAAAGAACATTCCAAAATAATAAATTCAAGTACTTATTCTTGGGCACCTAAGCGAACCAAATTCAATTATTTCAAACCGCCACTGCCGTTCGAGTTCAAGTATAGGTTCTTGGGAGTTATGGTTCTATTTGGGTCCTTAGGTTTCTAGGAAACTTTATGGCTCTTGTTCAACAGAGGAGGATGACGAAGGTGGACCAAAAACCTATCCGGCTACATTAGGACTCCTCCGGCCCAGAGGACAGCGACGACGGGGGGAACACGACGATGGCGTCGACGTACCAACCTTGCCCAGATCTACTCAAACGACCGCGACCACCAAGAACCTTCGGCGATGCCGTCGTCTTCATTTTCCTTGGTGATCTTCGTTCGATCTGAAGGGCTCCAAGAACGTCGAAAGGACATAATTGGATTTCGATTGGGTTTCACCATAAGTTGACCTTGGGATAGGGGTTTCGCCAGAATTTGACCTTGGAAGGTACGACGTCGCCAGAATTTGATTGGTTTTCAAGGTAGATGAAGAAGAGAAGAAGACGAAGGGGTAATTTCTGGGTTGAGTTTTTTTATTTATTTCTGGGTATGGTTAGATCTAGAGGTTGAATATGTAGTTTATTTTTTTATTGATTTTTGTAAGGGTATATAAGTCATTTACAAATTGATCGATGACGTCAGATGATATCAGCGAGGGCCTGAAAGTATAATTTCTCTAAACTATGAGGAATTTTTAATCGATTTTTAGGGGGTGAGAGACGAATATGTCAAACACCAGGGGCTTGACAATAATTTCTCCATTATATTAATGATGCTATTAATATATTTAACACAAAATTGGGTATTATGCCTAGAATTGACCCCATGGTGGGTACCACCACATACCGCCATATATATTATACGAGCAGTTGCATCAATTTGAGGAAGACCAAGAGTGAGACAATTTGGGATTTTTTTGTGGTGATAATTTCCTCTTATATCACATAGTATTTTTATTATAATGTTGATAAAATAATAGCAGGCGCATTATCTCAAAGACCCTGATGGTGAAATGCATTATAGCTATAATCATATCTACGCATATGATGTGATATGATATGAGGCTATAGAGAGGGGAAAGGCATGGATATGGTAGAGAAATCCACCAGGCTCCACAACTGTCTACACTGAAGGAGACAGGTGATCGTATGTATCCTAGTAAAGTTGACGCCTACCCAACCCTTGGATTCAGGAACCTTCAATTCAATTTTTTAGAGTATTATTGTACCTTATTTATGAGACAATTCTCCCAATAATTATTTTGAATTCGTAAGTGTTAAAAGTTTGAACATTACACTCACAATTGTCATGATTATGGATTTATTAGTAGACTAATGAATTCCATAACTTTCCTATTAAGTTTTTTTTGGGTAAATCGATAAATTTTATAAATAAATTTCAAAATATTTACACAAAAGTCGGACAAAAGTCCAAGAAAAGAAAAGAATAAATCAAGAATCTTGCCGCAAAGACTCCATGAACAGTAGGAGATTGGAGACCGAGGTCCGCGGTTGAATTCGACCAACATCACCGCAAAGAATAATCTCCTACTAAGTGTAGGAAGCCATAAGGTTTGTAACGGCTACAAAAGTTTATGGCGCAATTTAATGGCGGGAAAATGGATGGTCTCTACCCGGATTCTATATAAATGATAGAATATGTGGAATTGGGACACAAAAAATAGACATTACACACCACACAAGCGATATACAAATGTTGATTTTCGGGTCTCTCTCAAAGCCTCCGAACATTTAGGCTGTGGAGTTCAATCCTAGCATCGAATACATGAATTAGGACGAGCTAATAACAAGCATCCATTACGATCCTGTGACGAACCTCAAAAGAAGAAGAATCAGCTCTACAAGAGGTACTTTACTTTATGGCTTAATTTATATTATGTTCATGCTTTGGATTCATGTCTATATTAATAAGAACTATATGCATGAAATTATTTGGCAAGATTTTTTTTTAAAAGTAAATTACTACGCCATGACACTACCAAAGTTTGAACTTTCAACCTCCTAAATATTTACAACGCCTTATGCTGTTGTTGGGTTACAAACCCTTTGGAAAATTATTCGGTAAGACTTAAATTCAAAACCCTTAACCATTGAACTCTAACCTTCAATTTACATATCTGAAATTAGGTTTTTCTGGTTTGCAAGGCAACCCAACATTGAATTGCCGAGTCTGTAGGTAATGTATCCATATATTTACAAGTTGCATGTTAAATTTAAGTCTTTATATGTTAAATTTGCGTTGACTTTTTTAAAAATACAAGACAAAAATATTACTCAACTCCAAATATATTTAATATCAATTTGTATATCAAATACAACAGAATTGATATTTAAAAAATTAAAAAATTCCCAACCTCCCTCTACTTCCTCCTTTCATCTCTCTATATCCTCGATCTCTCCGCCATGGATTGATTGAAATAATAAGATTGTTTAATTCTCTTAAGTACTGTTTAAGTTCAAATTTTGAGATTAGAATAATATTATCAAAAAATCGCCGGTGTTATAATAATCGACTCTAGAATTAGTAGCATCCTATGACACGAGATAACATAAGACAATCGACAAAGAAATGCCACGTTCCTTAATTTATGTTGATAAAAAAGAAACTTTTCATTATTCATGGCCACAAGTTTCTTTGCCTCCCCCGTAGAAAGTCCTCGAAAACGACCCAGTTGAAGATTGCTGCCTGCTTTCGATTTGTAGAAAGATGGATGGAATTTTTAACCTTACCCACACAAGGAATTGTGTTTTCTTGCAAGTTTGAAGGATGGGAAGTAAACAATTTTGGAAATATCCTGATTGGTCCAGGATGAAGCGTGTCGGTTGCTTTCTACTATTGGCCAAGTCAATCTGATAATATTAACAAACCGAGTACAGGAAATTAGGCAAAAGATGGAACCAAGATAAAAGAAAGGGTAAATGACCTTCGGGTCCCTGATTTATAGTTTTATTACTTGCAAGGTCCTTGCCTTTTGGAATAGTGTATGAGTTCGCTATTTTTAAAAAAATATTGGTCTGAGATTCGTAGTCACCGGATCGGAGATTTTCTCCGGAGATTTTTAAGAAGATCGATCCAGTGACTAGGGACCTCAGACTAATATTTTCTTAAAAAGTAGGGACCTCATACACTATTTTCGAAAGTTAGGAACCTGTAATAAAACTATAAACCAGGGATCTGAGGATAATTTATCCTAAAAGAAATCAACGGAGACGTAACAAGTGAGAGTGACACCCTGGATCTAACAAGATATTTTGATTTCGAGTGATTAGAAATGCAGTTTTGCTAAATATATATTTCCAGAACTTTTTTGCCATTTGAATGTTCTACATATTCGGATTTGAATTGGTCGACTAATCAAGTGTCTGAATACCAGATGGCTTCAGAGAAAAAAATAATTAAGAAATGGTTAGTTTATAATGGTCCCCCCTCTTCAATTACGTCCCTTCATGATTTCTTCATTTCCTGATTTAGACTAATCAGTAATTAAAAAACTGTGGTCTTCGACGTAAGCTTACATTGTCTCATTGCTTAATTAGAATTAGCTCTACCAAATGGGAGAAACCCTTTAAGGTATCTCTTCTAATCTCAGGGGAGAGAGAGAGAGAGTCCAACAAAACCAAACCAAGAAAGATTCCCCTCTCACCCAAACTGGGTCTTCCTCGTTTTCCTCGAAAGCAGGAGTTAGAATAGAACAGAACCAACAACTTCAACGGCTACCACCCTTGTTGGATATAAGTACTCTTCAGTCTTCACCTTGTTGGAGATCATCAGGAGAGTCATATCTCTATCCTTTTTTTGTATATTCTATGCATCCATATGACATGGACGATTTCCCTGGAATGCTGTGTGGGTGGAGCTGGGAAGAGAACAAGCAGTTCGAGCTGGCTTTGGCTGTCGTCGACGAGGCAGACCCGGATCGGTGGGAGGTGGTTTCCTCCATGCTTGGAGGCACCAAGAGCCCCGAGGATGTGAAGAAGCATTATGTGTTGTTGTTGGAGGATTTGGAGTGTATAGAGTCCGGGGAACTCGATCACAAGCTGCTTGTTCTTGAAGGAGACAGAGGAAGAGAAGACTCTCGTATTAATCAGTCCCCTCGTTGGAGTGAGGATGATCACAAGTAAGCATTAATCTCAGATGATAATTTCGTGTTATTGAACTTGGTCCCCCCAACCATTGATTTCCAAATAGAAATAGAAGCACTTCCGACAGAGTTGATCAGTTCCGACAGAATTGGTTGAGAGTAACACATCGCTAATTGCAAACGTGTTGTACTTAATTCATGTAACGTGTTGTTATTTGCACGACTCTCGTGTCATGGCTGCGACGTGTTACCTTCGTTTAAGTTTGTATATATGCATGAAGTCTTTGAAGTAGCTGATTAAATAGAGAGTAACCTGAACAGAGATTGTGGAATTGCAGGTTAATGGTTAAACTGAACATCAGCTGACCTGCTTGGCCTGGAATTGCCTACCCAACTGGTAATTAGAGTGACACTTGCCGAGTAAATTCTCAACCCTCTGAGGCACCTGAGCAAAATCTCACGTTGTAATCCCAATATCCTTGGTATTGGAAAGGAAGCAACAGGAAAAAGGAGAAAAATTGAATCAAAAAAATGGTTGACCCTTCTTCCATTTTGTTTGTGAGAATTAGATCAGGACCTTCTCTCTTGTTTCTTTTTTAGCTAATTGTTGATCATATAATCTCCTTTCTTCGCGCCATTGATCACGAAAGGCTGGATACTGAACACATGATTTAACTCCAAAGAATGGCATTAATGTTAATTGCTCAAGAACAATTAATTTTTAATACATCAAGCTGATAAAGGGTATCTAACCCCTTGTGGGGGGTGGGGGGGATAGTCACAATGTAGATCACTTTGGGCTATTTATACACCAAATCAAATAACAAAAACGAAAAATATATATATTAACAACAAATCGAATTCAGAAGAAATAGGGTCATTGTGATTATGGTCAACAAACCATGTCATGGACGAGACAGTAGGGTCGTAATAAAGGAAAAAAGACATGCAATATCTATACGAAGCCGGTCGGAATCATGTCATGCTCAATTCTCAGGGCAAATTTAAGAGGCAAACATGACATGACAAAGACAAGGGTAAGGGGAAAGAGAGAATATGGCAAACAAGCCAGGGAAGAGGCAGAAGGCAAGTGACCCGACCCTCGGTCTTCCGTGGCAGTCTCGGTCTTTCGAGAAAGCAGACCGTGACACAGAACCAACATCTTTTTCTCTGTGAGAATGTCGGAGATTGCGTTATGCATCTGCTAAAATGGACACTTGAAAGAAACTTAGTAGATGCGAGAATCATGTGCCTTAGTCCACAAAAAAGAAAGCAAGCAACAGAGAACAATCCAAGTGAACATGGTACTACAGCTTCTACCTGCTAGGCCTACCTCTAAACGAACTAAGAGAACAAATGGCATGTTGCTCTATTGTGCCCTAGCCCTTTGCACTTGCTGCAGCGCAGCGGCCTTTTCACCTTTCCTTTAGACCTGTCTCTTCTCCTCTTGGGTGGGCCGATAATGTGACGGATAGGAGGGGGATTGACTTGGACCTGCGATGATTCTGCATTCGCCGGCTTGTCTGATGTTGGAACAGGATTTATCGGCTGTGAATACGTCGACCGATAAGCTTCAACTGTGTAGTATCTAGCACACCACTCGTACAAGTCTTGGCCCTTCTGTTGAAGGGCTACTATGGCATGACAGCACGGGATGCCATTGAGCCCCCACTCCCCACAAGTACAGTTCCAGTCATTCACAATGACATAATAGCTCACCCCCAGAAAATCGCGCACCTCAAAGAACTCACCTGGGAGCGGGCTATACGCAGCTTGAAGAGACTGTGCCTTAACAATCTCCTTCTGAAGTTTTTCTTCCATGGAAGGGGTTAATTTAGTAACCCACTGGCCTGACTCGACCTTCCGTGCGTAAATTGTTTCCATCATCTTCTGGCGAATGGTATCTATAATCTGTGTCACTGGCTGCACTGCTAACTCAGATATCCAGTTGTAGAATGATGCAGCAATTCCTGATTCAACATGATTCAACCTTGAACCTTTAAATTTAAAGTTTGCCCAATTATCAGGTTCGCCATGCAAGAATTCATAAGCATCAGGAGATATACTTCTGATGCTCATCATATGCTTCTGATACCCATCATGAGTGGCTGCTTGTGCAGCATCATACAGATGGCCGACAATGACATCATATACCTCGTCTGAGATTGGGCAGTCTACGAGGGAATCCTTGAGTTCCTCCGCCAGATGATGAAGGCAATAAGCATGAAAAGAATTCTCAAATACCAGCATAATGCAGTTTCTCACTCGCTTGTCGGCAACAAATGTTAATGGTCGGACAGCCGAGATTGCAGACCTCAACGATGACAAAAACCAATGCCAATTATCATCAGTCACAGCATCGACAAGAGCGAAAGCTAGTGGGAAAATGCCATCATTTCCATCAAGTGCTGTTGCAGTCAACAACTCTATCTGATACTGGGATTTTATTGGTACTGTATCAAGGAAGACCAATGGTCGGCAGCCACTCTGGAAGCCAGCAATTGAGGCGTGCATAGCAATGAACAGGCGATGGAAAGTAAGGTCTGGCTTTGTGACCAAAGTGACTGCACTACCAGGATTTGTCTCTAAAATCTTCTCACATAACCAAGGCAAGTGGTTGTATGCCTCCTTATAGGAGCCGTGGAGCTCCTCCTTGGCAGTTTCCATCCCCCGCCAAGCCTGGGTGTATCTTAATTCAATCCCAAATTCCCTCTGAATCTGATCAGCAATTTCCTTGGGTTTAAAATTAGGCGAATTTTTCAGCTTCTCCTTCATGATGCTAGCCACCAACTTCCTTGAGGCATGAGGACGACTGCCACCCTCACCACTACCAGCATCACAGGTATGCTCTCCAACAAACTTGGTAGTTCTGAACAAAGGTGTGGCTGCCAACCTCGAGACGTAAATCCTCCAGGAACAACCCTGGACCTTACACCTAGCACTCACACGCCTAGTGTCATTGTGCTTAAACTTGTATGAGAATCCATGAGCAACCGAGTACTTGCGAATAGCATCCCGAACGGCCTCCACATTCTCAAACTGCTGGTGCAGACCAGTGAGAGAATTCGCCCACAACCTGCGAAGCTTCAGCTGGCTCTCATCCCCAACCTCAAGGATCATTCCTGTGGATTCGTAAAGATCGGCTTCATGAGGGACAGAGTTCAGAGGCCTCACATGGACAGGAGTCACTGGTTCAACCGGAGATACCCTCTCGGACCTAAAAAAACAAATTGTTAGAATCTCCGCATCCAACAATGGGTAATAGATATGTGGGATTCTCAACACGCCCCTCAAACGAGACCCAGATTGTACAAACTTTGACTTCACCAACGTGCGAGAACAACAATAGGCACAGGATATAAATCTATTCCACATTTATAAACTAGTCCACCACTGATTCTCAAAACTCGAAACTAAAAGGAACAAAAAATTGTAGAAAATAAAACGAAAAGCCGGGCAGCAGTCGGTACCTAGAAATAGGGGCAATGGGGAGGGCTTCCGCGGGGGGGACGGCGATGGCGGTTTCGCTGGCGACGGCGAAGACGTCGACGGTGGAGGAGTTCCCGTGGAAGTCGATCATCCGCTGGATGTCCTTGTCGGACGAGACGGTGATAAGCGTCCGGCGGTTGTTAGGGAGGAAGTACTTGATGGCGAGCGCCGCCGCCTGCTGGTCGGTCAACCGCCACATCTCGACCAGCTCGGCCTTCACGTCGTCGAACTTGCTGCTCCGGTCGACGCTGAGGGCGTGGGCATCGCCGCCGGAGTACGTCAGGGACCCGTCGGCTGCGGCCGCGAAGGCCCCTCCCCACTGGCATATCGCGATCAGCCTCTCTCCCCCCGGCATCGAAGACTTAAAAATAGAAACTTTTTTCTCGGGGCCAAGTTATTTGGTAATTTTGGGGGAATTTGGGTGGCTAATTGGAAAGATTGGGGGATAATGGGATTGAAAAAAATTAGGGTTTGTGGGGATTTGGGAAGGGGAGAAACTTGGGGGAGTTTTCTGGATTTAGATGGGAGATGGGGCAGCCGATTTGCAATATAGGCGGCCAGAGGTAACGAGGAAGGAATTAGGGTAAAGGAATTTTATAGTGACGAAACGACGGCGTCTGATGTCCTTGGGCCTCTCGTTGTAAATTGGATGGAAGTTTCTTGTGGGCCTTTTTGATATTTTCCGGGCCGTCTTTGGGACGAGAGGCGAATTGGAAATTTCATGGGATTATACGAGGTCGAGGACTAGGGTTTGGTTTAGCCGATTGGGGTGAATTTTCATAGCGCTGCTTCACTTTTGGGGTTTTTTTAATGGGATTTTTTTCAAAATAGATAAAAAACTTAGATATATTCTCTAAATAGGCAAAAACTTAATATATTTCTAAAATAGGTAAAAATTTAATTCAAAAAAAATAAATAATAAAGAGACTACCCATGTGAGGGTCGACTCCATCCCTTTAGCATTAATTAAAAAATGTAATAGTGGAGGTGACCCAAGTGTAGGTCGCCTTCCTGACATATATATTTTTTTTTTCGGTCGATCGAACTCAATCGATTTTTAACATCAAACGAATTTTCGACATCGTTACACTCCGTATTTAGAAAAATTATAAACTACAAAGTTGTAGATATATATCTCAGCTTTGCATAGAAATTTGAATCAACGCAATTGGACTCCGGAGTAAAAATTTGTGTCTCCCAACCAAAATCAGTTGATCGAACTCGATCGGTTTTTGACTTCAAATAAATTTTCGATATTGTTATACTCCATATTTGGAAAAGTTATAAACTACAAAGTTGTAGCTTCACATAGAAATTTGAATCAACTCAATCATACTCCGGAGTATGAAGTTGCAAAACTTACTTTTTTTCTTCTCTTCTACTTTGATTGAAAAAGTAATTTTTGTGACGTCTTACTCCGAAGTCCGATTAAGATGATTCAAATTTTTATGTAAAGCTGAGATATATATCTACAACTTTGTAGTTTATGACTTTTCCAAATTCAAAGTGTAAGAATGTCAAAAATAAATTTGAAGTCAAAAGTCGACGAGTTCGATCGACTAATTTCGGTTAGGAGATACAAATTTTTACTCCGGATTCCGATTGAGTTGATTCAAGTTGCTATGCAAAGTTAAGACATATATCTACAACTTTATAGTTTATAACTTTTCCAAATACGGAGTATCACAATATCAAAAATTTATTTGAAGTCAAAAGCCGATCGAGTTCGATCGACCAAAATTAAAAAAAAATTGTCAGGGAGGCGACCTATAAGCAGGTCGCCTCCATTATTTTATTTTATTTTATTAAGTCACATGGAGAAAGTCGACCTGTACATGGGTCGTCTTCTTTTTTTTAATTTTGAATTAAATTTTTGTCTATTTTGGGAATATATTAAGTTTTTACCTATTTAGAGAATATATCTAAGTTTTTTTTGCCTATTTTGGAAAAAACCCTTTTTTAATCAAGTATTTAGTGTGATTTTTTTACAATGTTTTTAAAATAAATTGGGAGGTAACCTAGATGAAGATTTCACATCGTAGATTTGACATCATATGATCAAGAAATCATGAAATTATTAAATGAAACGAAATTCATTAATGAAGATTTTTAATAAGTATAGTTCTTAAATATATAATCATCAACCTTATATTAATAAATGAAAGAATTTATTTAAACGTAAATATACTTACTTGTTGAAGTGCAGTATCTACAGGATCGTAACGAGGTTTATCAGCGGTCGATTCTTGCCCAAGAACAATCGAAGCAAGAACAATTTCCACGAACGATAAATGCCCTTGTATTGAGTTAGAGAATTGCAAGATCAAGTCACCCTTGATTTCTTACGTCAGAAATTTGTTTCTTGTGTATGAGATCACTTTATTAATTGTTCTCTTATCACCTTTTAAGAGAAATTTTTTTTCTCTCTCGTCACCACCAAAAGGTAGATCTGACTCCATGTAGCCAAGCTACAATTAGTAGCCCATCAAGGTAAGAAGAGATGTGGCACCTAAACAAACAAAATTAATGTGGACTTTTGCCACCTTGATTAGTTGGAACCAACTCATGGGCCATGTGGCAAGAAAATAACTCATGATCAAACATGGGTATAAAACCAACATCTCTCACTCACACATAATTGATCATAATCAACATTCTCTCTTATCGTGTTTGGCAGATATTTCGTGCGACCAACATACATCGAGTGCACGTAGCTAAACTCAAGAGCACATATCGGCCACTTGAATGATAGCATCTCGATACCTCCATTATATAAAGTATGCCTTACCCTAGGTCTCATCTCACATTCCTTGTTTCTATATGTGATTTCTGAAATAATCTATTCGTGTTCACTATTGTATTGCTCTCAACACAATATGTGCACCAGTAAACTACAAAGCTTTGAGAATGTGATCGATAGAGAACCTTCTCCTTTTAACGATATTTCTTCTATCATAATCTAGCCTATTTTTCCAGTCAACCTTGCCAGGTCGAATCTAAACCATGACCCTTTAAAGACTTTCCAAGCTAGCAACACTGAATCATACTTTTAAAATATATTTAGGATCTTAAGGGTAGAGTTCCAAAAAACTGTAGTTTTTGAAATTGGTCTCACACCAGAAAAATTGAAATCACTTAATAATAAATTGATTTTCCATCCATTGGTCGTAAAGCACACATGACACAATCCATGTGCTATGGTATTGTTTTCTCTGAAAGGAGCGCATGTCATTCATACTAGAGCATCAGCCTCGATGTTTACGAATAACAACTTTAGTCTTCCCGGAGACTCCAGGCTATCAAGACAGAATTGTGGTAAGTTCTACTTACTTCTTACTATTGGATTCTGTATAATTCCATAAGTTTCGAGAACTTATTTAATGTAGCAACTATTGCTTACACATAATCTTGTGCTTTAATAAGACTACTCTTGTAGTTAAGGAAGATGACGTTCATATTTTAGAACAGGCACTCGATATTTAACAATGTTCTAAAATTACCTCATCTCGTTCAAGAATCAACTCATGACTCCCACTGAGGTAAACACCCGTGTGAGTGGACTACTTCTATGTCTGACATACATTAGTAAATGTTACCCTAAATAACATTCACACAATACGTACTGCTGAAAACAATAATTTTATTTACAATGTGAGTAAACACTAACATCTTCGCAAACCCTGCGACCTGACATATTTTTCAAAAATATCTCTGACTACACTATTGGTCATTGGGTCTGTAACTATATCTTGTGTAGATATGTGATTTATGCTCACCTCCTTACACGCAACCATATCCCTAACAAAGTGATATTTGATGTCGATATGCCTTGCTCTGCTATAATATCTAGGATCCTTAGTGAAAGCTATCGACGCTTGATTATCGCAACATAAGCTCATTAATTTTTTTGAATCAGTTAGGGATAAATAGCTCAAGAATCTCTTCAACTATATCGCTTCTTGCACAGCAGCTGCAGAAGCTACATACTCAGCTTCTATAGTTGATAGGGAGATACATGTTTATTTCTTGCTACTCCATGAAATAGCACCCCCGTCAAGCAATAAGACATATCCTGATGTGAATTTCTTCTCATCCACATCACTCTCCCAATTGGCATCGGTGTAACCTCTCAATGTTAGGTCTTGACCTTAATAATACGATGAGTATTTTGTAGTCGTATTCAAGTACTTCATAATTCTCTTGACTGTTTTCCAATGTGCATTCCCTAGATTAGACTGGTATCTGCTTGCTATTCTAACAATATAGTAAATATCTGGTCTAGTGTACAACATTGCATACATGAGACAACTAACTGTATTAGCATGAGGAATTTTTATCATATCCCTCTCCTGCTGAGCTATTTTAGGACACATGTTTTTATTGAGATGGTGACCTTTGACAATTAGGACATATTTGAGTTACTATCATTACAGTTGAATCGTTCTACTACTTTGTGGATATATGTCTCTTGTGAAATGGACAATAGCCTTTTTGAACGATTCCTCGTAATCTTAACTCCGAGTATTTAATCAACTTCACCCGTATCTTTCATTTCAAAGTTGGACGAGAACCAAGCTTTGAGCTCGATAAGATATCACATGTCATTTTCAGCTATTAGTATGTCACCTACATACAATGTAATTATGATAAATTTTTTACCTGAGTATTTAATATAGACATAATGATCTTCGTCAATTATTTTAAAATCATATGACATAATCATATTATGAAAATAAATATACCATTGTCTAAAAGACTATTTAAGGCCATAAATTGATCTCTTCAATATGCAAGTTGTATCTTCGCTGGCTTTTTGGATGTAGCCCTCTGGCTGAACCATATAGATTTTTTTCATCCAATTCTCTATGAAGACAAATAATTTTAACATCCATTTGATGCAGCTCTAGGTCCAAATTGGCCAAAATAGCTAGAATAATCCTAATGGACGTGAATCTTATAACAGGCACAAAAGTCTCTTCATAGTCAATTCCTTCCTTTTGTGCAAATCCTTGGGCAACTAAGCGAGCTTTATACCTTTCGATACTTCCATCTGCTTTATACTTAATTTTGAGAATTTATTTATTCCCAATTGTCCTACGTCCCCTAGGTAGGTCAATTAGTTCTCAAACATGATTTTTCTTCATAGAAGCCATCTCTTCCTCCATTGCTTTACCCCATTCATTCTTTTCGGGAGATGATAGAGCGTTAGAAATATTCTTAGGTTCATCCTCATCTTGTAGGATTGCTAAAAGAATCTTGCTTGGATCATTATCTCTTCTTAATGATACCAAGAAAGTATTTGCAGCACCTTCAATCTCAAATTATCAGTGTGGAATACTAGTTCTTTTAGTTTTACGAATTTCCTAGTTTTGAGAAACATCTCTAATGTATTCATCATTACCTGGAATCGTACTACCACTGAAGCAGAAATTCATATTCTTACTGGAGTTCGGAATTGTACTCCCACTAAGACAGTGATCATTTGGATAATGAACTTCTGGACCAGTTGGAGGTGGCAAATCTTAATTTTTCTCCTCCATAATTCTCCCATTCGGATGGAGTGATCCAGATGATTCTAGCTCATCAGTTTCATATAAGATAAGATCATTACTTACCTCTCCCAATTTTAGAAAATTATTTTCCAAGAATGTGACATCTCGTGATTCAAATTATGTCACCTGTCTATTTTCGAGTTCGCTCACGAACACGTATCCCTTTGATACTTCAGAGTATCTTATGAAGACACTCTTCTTACCTATCGGCCTAATTTATCGTATGTACTTGAGGTAGTATGGATGTAAGACGCACACTCCTACGGTCTCAAGTAGCTTAGGTCAGATTTTTTACCTGTCCACAGTTCGTAAGGGGTGGTAGTGACTAGGGGTGAGCAAATGGGATCAGTATTCAGGATATCCCAAAATTATTTCGGTATTCGGAAGTTGAGATCGGGAGTTCGGTATTCGAGAATTAAGTCGGTAAGATTTTTGAGAAAATTTTGGTAATTTTGGTATTCGGGATCAGTTTGGTATATACCGGTATTATTTTGGTAATATCAAAAATCTCAAAGTACTAAAATATAATTTTACCAACCTATATATATATGAAAAAAATACACATTCCTCCCCCTTCCACTTCCACTTCCACTTCCAAAGATATTTTCTCTCTTCTCCTTCTTTCTTCTCCCCCCTCTCCTCTCTCTCTCCCTCGATCGGCTGACCGGCGACCGGCCTCTTGGCCACCACCGCCACAGTCACTCCTCCACACCTCGTGGCCATTCTTCCAAGTTACAATCTCCCTCAGGTTAGGGTTTCGAATTTGTGAGTTTTGAGAATTAGGTTTAAATTTAGGAATTTTGAACTTTTGTGGATTAATCTTCTTGGAGGAGATGAGAGGATTAGGTTTTTGTATTAGGATGGAGAACTTGATTTTCCTTTTTTTTTCTAAATTCCAACATTTTAATTTGGTATTTGGTATAATTCTGAAATTTTAATTCGGTATTTGGAATATCCCGAAATTATTTCGGTTCAGGATCGGTAGGGATTTTTTTTGAATTTCGGTATTCTGAATTTTTGGTATTCGGGATATCCCGAATGCTCACCCCTAGTAGTGACAGACTTAGAGGGAACATGGTTTCGAACGTATGTTGCGGTAAGGAGTACATCTCCATAAAATGATATAGGCAAATTCGCCAGCGGTTAACAAATCCATCTGCATTGTATGGGTAGGGATGGATGATAGAACCGAGTGAGCAAGCGTCAGAGGACCTGCTCTGCTCAAGGATCTAGCCTTCCATCCTGCCATCTTGCCACAGAACTTCTCCAGCACATAATGGTACGACTGACTGCAGTCGGTAGGGCCCCCCAAGTACTGGCCTAGATCCGTAGTCAGTGGGATACCCATCACATCACTGATATGATGAGCAAACATCAGCTGGGAGAGCAGGGAGGCGCGCCTCATCAGAAGGACACGAACCCAACAACCTTCCTGTACCAGTTGCTCAATAGCATGCGAGAGTCTCTCCATAGAGAGAATAAAAAGGTAAGGAGAGATAGGGTCACCTTGGCTGATCCCACGAGTCAGAGAGAAGACTTCTGTCTTTTCCCCATTCCATAGGACCCGCATCGAAGTAGTCGATAAAGGTCAAGGGAAGGCTACTCAGAAAGAGGGTCTCACGGAGGAAATCCCAGCTGAGACATTCATAAGACTTCTCAAAGTCAAGCTTAATAACTATCCAACCAGTCTCCCTCTCTTCTGAGGCATCGAATGAACCACCTCCCGAAGGATAACTATGTTGTAAGACATGTAGCGGCCCGGGATAAAGCTGGACTACATCCGACTGACCATAGTATCAAAGAAGGGCTTTAACCTGCTCATTAGAATTATAGTAATGATCTTATAAAGAATACTACAGAGGCTAATAGGCCAGAATTAGGATAAGAACTCACGAGTAGGGACTTTAGGGATAAATATGATCAAGGTGTTGTTCAGGTACAGGAGAAGGCGACCACTACAGAAGAACTCCTGAACCTAGGCACAAACTGAATCCCCAACAACCTCCCAGCTTCTCTGGAAGAAGACAGCATGGTAACCATCTTCACTAGGAGCTTTGTAAGGCCCAAAGGTCCCATCTAGAGGAGTCCATCGCGGATCTCAGGCCACACATGATGCTGACCTCCAAGATGGGAAAGCCATTCTGAAAAGGAAAGTGCGGTCTGGACGGGTCCTCCTCAGACCCAGAAATAGAAGTGATAATGCCCGAGGTATTAATTACCCCGAAAGGCGTCAGACTTTTATTACAAAATGAAACGATTATCCAAAACGAAAATCTGAAACATCCAAAGAGATTTAAATATTCAGAAATCCAAATAAATACTAAAAGCTGAAATTTCGATAGTCTTTATTATTAGGCAGAAAATCGTGATGATGCATGCAGATGAATTACTCTACTCCTGATCCTGGATCCCACCTGAACGATCTGAAACACATACAGCTAGGGTGAGTTGATAAACTCAGTAAGTGGAATAAAATAAACTAAACGAATTACAGAAAAATAATTTCACCTTGCAAACCGAAAAGATTCCCCTATCCGACTATCTAGCCAACTAAACAAATCAGAATTTCAGAACATAACATATCCACAAGAGTATTCCCTAACCGACTACCCTATCCGACTACCTAACTAACTACCCTAACCGACTACATATCATACGCATAACAGAACTTATCATAACTCGAGTTTCGAATACAAATATGCACAATCAGAATTTTCCACAATCAAGATTCGGACAGAAATATTACAGTATCAAAATAACACAAATCAGAACTTCGAGAAATTAGCAGTATCAACACAAATTATTATTAGGTAGAGGGATCGGCCTAAGCCAAATTTCAAACTCAAGCCATACGTGTTTCAGATTGAGATGTGAATTATCTCAGAAAACCTAAACTCCTCGATCTACGAGATAACACAATTTTTACTTACCTGACATTGCTCCTGACGAGCCTAATCCAATGATCTATCGAGGACTCCCCTCGAATCTGACTCGTCCCCTCACAGAAGCGTCTTCTCTACCTTTTATTTGTGAGGCAAACACGGAACTCATAACAGAAATTACTTAAAATCGAGTTTACGAGGAAAGAACAGTGTTAGTAACTTACCCTCCTCGTACAGCAATTCTCGGATGGTCTCGTCCTCTCTTGGCACGTCCTCCTGAGTCAAATTTTGCTCCGCACCTTCACAATGAGAGGAAAACCGTAGGTGTTATTTAGGCTGACAGAATGGACGGCCTATAGGCCTATTTATATAGGATTTCGAGGGTAAAAACCCTAATCTACCCCAAGTTATCCTAATTATGGAAAATTAACCTTTGCTTCCCCAAGTTTTATAAAGTTCTCACTTTAGTTTCTCGATTCTTACAGCTAAGGGGAGAGGAGGCCGCACACGCAGTTTCCATGCCATCGAACAATAGTCGAGGTATGGAAGAAGTGAGTGTTACGGTCTCTATTAGCAATCCAATGTTCCCTAGATTTTTGCATCCAAAGAAGTGCCTCCTGATCAAGAATACCCTTCAGCTCCACACACAGTCTGTCCTCCAGCCGGAGAAGGCCCCGCGTAACACCTGTCTCCAGAAACCTTTGGACACCTCCAAATTTAGCAATGCACCTATTCTTACGCTGAAGGATATTCCAAAAAATATCACGGTTCCACTCACGAAGAGTCTGAGTAAGGGACTCTAATGCACTACTGTCCATAGAGGGGTTTGACCACTGGGTGTCGAGAAAAGGCATGAAGTCAGAGTGAAGCAGCCTGGAAGCGAAACTGCCTCTTCTTCCTACTCCCATCTTTGCTCAGCCGAAGCACTAGAAGGATCGGGGAGTGGTCAGAGGCCACTTGCGGCAGGTGTCTGACTACTGCCTCTGGCCAGTCAAGTCGCCAATCCCCATTACATAAGACATGGTTAAGGCGCTTGGAGATCCGGGTAGAGCTCTCCCTACCGCGGGCCCAAGTGAACCTTGGTCCCAGAACGCCAAGGTCATTGAGGCCTAAGGTATCAATGTGCTCTGCGAAGCGCCTGTCCTGGTCTGAAAGAGTGCCCGAGCCCTCCTGCCGCTCATTTAATGATTGGATATCGTTGAAGTCACCTCCAAGAATTCAAGAGCCATCAATGATGGCACTGAGGGCAATAAGGCGGTCCCATATCCCCTGCCGCTCCGTGGCTCTGGGCTGGCGCAGATCGCGGTAAGCTGGAAAGTATCCTGATGACTACTGACACTAGCTTGAATAAATTGGGTATCCCGGGTCCTGGTGGTATGCTGCACTGTTGGTTTGTTCCAAAGGAGCCAGATGCCCCCGCTACGCCCAGACGCCTCCACGTGCTCGATGTTAGAGAAGCCTAGGCATTGGTAAACCTGATCAGCTTTGCTCCCCAAAATTTGGGGCTCAAGGATAGCCAGAATACTCGGCCTGTGCTGCTGAATCATATTCCTCGTGGCTTGTAAGAACCGGGGCTACCAGCACCACAACAGTTCCAGAAAATGATAGAGAGGTCCGATATAGTAAAGAAAAGATAAGGACAGGAACAAGGACAGAAAATAAAAGAAGAAGCTCAGAGAGTTCAGGAGGGCAAACAGTGAGGCGGGTCGTCAGAGAAGCATGTTAACTGCGTCCGGGCCTATGTCTGTTGCGGGCTCGGGAGCTCCAGCCTCTTTGGTCACTATCGGCCTACTCTGTGGCTCACTTATCTCCAAGGTGGCTGTCGTGGAAGGCTGAACTTCGTTAGCCACAGCGGACAATCCGGAGGCCTGGGCCAGGGCCCCCCTAGCGGCCCAAAACGTCGCTGGGCCAGTCCCCTCCTCGAGTTCATCTTTGGCCTCTTTCTCCACGGGCTCAGCGGGAGGAGCTTAACAGGGCAGGTTGGATGGGCCACGGTGTTGGGCTTGCTCGATAGCGGAGATTAAATATTATGCCGGTCCTGTCACTGCGAATTGATGGGCTTCAAAGTTTTTGGAACCATTTCGTCCATTGCGTGTTCTTTTCTTAATTTCTGATACCAATGAAGATTTTACATCGTAGATTTGACATCATATGATTAAGAAATTATTAAATTATTAAATGAAACAAAATTCATTAAATTTATTAACGAAATTCATTAATGAAGATTTTCAATAATTATAGTTCTTAAATATATAATCATCAACCTTATATTAATAAATGAACGAATTTATTTAAAAGTAAATATACTTACTTGTTGAAGCACAGTATTCACAAGATCGTAATGAGGTTTATCACCGGTTGGTTCTTGTCCACGAACAATTGAAGTAAGAACAATTTCCACGAACGATAAATTCCCTTATATCAAGTATAGAGAATTGCAAGATCAAGTCACCCTTAATTTCTTGCGTCGGAAACTTTTCTCTTGTGTATGAGTTCACTTTACTAATTGTTCTCTTATCACCGTTTAAGAGAAATTTTTTTTCTCTCTCGTCACCACCAAAAGGTGGATATGGCTCCATGTAGCTAAGCTATAATTAGTAGTCCATCAAGGTAAGAAGAGATGTGGCACCCAAACAAACAAGGTTGATGTGGGCTTTTGCCACCTTGATTAGTTGGAACTAATTCATGGGCCATGTGGCAAGAAAACAACCCATGATCAAACATGGATGTAAAACCAACACTAGATTTATGAGTCGGGCAGTTGTCCGTGCTGTTCGGATACCCAAGTGAGATACTACAGAATACTTAAAGATATTTTTATTAAATTTAGCATTAAAATGCTAAATAATTTTAAATATCCTCCAATTTTATTAAAAATTATCATTTTCAAATACCAAAATTTTATTTAGCATTTGGATTCGATTATGTATGGGGATCAGATGACGGTGTCAGATCAGAGATCAGTGTTATCTCACACAAATAAAGTTAATAATTTTAGATATAAAATTAATGAAGTTGTATGACAGTTCAAGTAACTGAAATTAGCAGGTGTCACTTAGTTGTCAATCAGATAAACATATGTTACCTGGTTAGAAAATTTAAAATTACAAGGTGCTAAACTGAACTTTAACCTACCATTTTAATACTTTGTGGTTACACATGTGCCTGCTACTTTATTGTCCAAATTCGCTGTGGTTAGACAACATAGATGAGTGAGCATTTTCTGAGTTACCTCCGTTCAACAAATCCGTAGGTTAAGGTTTTTTTTCTTTACTTATCAAAAAAAATCTTAAGGTTAAGATTCTCTTTTAAAATGAAAAGAAAGGGAAGTACGGAAAATTTTATTATTACCACAATACATATATGATTTGATATATTTGATGGTTAGAATTTCAGTAACATATTATGTATGTACTGAAAAAATAAAGCATAAGATGGAGAATTGGTCTTAGAGTTCGGAGACGCAAGAAATTCAACATATAAAAGAATTATAAGAAACTTATTTTTTATTATTATTTAACGCCATTATTTGTCCACCGAATTCGAAATCAAAATTTGATCAAACTAAAATAATATACTCGTTCCGGTTTGCAGTAAGGAGAGATAAACACTAACAGCCCTGATCCAAGCTTACATGCTCTCAACCATATGCACATTTTTCAAATTAAGTTCATGTAGTTTCAAATTATGTTTTTAAGCCCAGTGATTTTTTTTCTCGGATACGTCCTAGTCTTGGACAGCTGCCCGTTGTGCAAGTCGTAGTTGACGTGACATTTGATAAATTATAAAATAGTACCAAATTGATTTAAAAATTTTCAAAATCCTCTCCATTCTTCTCCTCGCTTTCTTCTTCCTTCGTCACTCTCTCTCTCTCTCTATCTTTTTCCTCCTCCTCCCACCACTCACCTCTCTCCTTCCATAAAAAATCCATCTCCTTCGTCGCCATAAAAAACTCATCTCCTTCAAAACTTCATCTTCTACCACCTCTCACACTCATCTAGTTAGGATGCATCCTATATTTTCTTATACTACCTAATATCTATAACTATTAGAACAAATAATTTAGATTAAAATTAGGTATAAGTTTTGAATGGAGGTAAAATTTTCTCAACAAATTAATAACACGATTATATTTTTAACAACTTAAATTCAAGATCCCTTTCAACATCGTGATTAATTCTTGAAAAGATTCATCCACACTCTATTGTCCACATTTCTACATACCATTATTAACTCTCTCTTTTCGGGGTCAGTGGTCATCTCTCCAAAGAAAAATAATGTTATAGTGATCGATCAAATCGTAATCATACGACCTTCAATTTATTCGTTATCAACTTGAAAATGTAATCCGTAATTATGCAAGTTTCACCTAAGTAGGATTATACCTTCGATATTCGCTGCCCGCAATAAGTAGAGCATAAACCCAGTCCCCCCACTAATTCATGGTGCGTTGACTGGTTTTTTCAACTAGCGTGAAATTAGAAAATTTGAAAACAACTTCTAAAAATTTAACACAGCTCATTAGATTAACTTAAAAATATATGAAACTTTTAATGACTCAAAAGTCTAAATTATAACAATGAATTAGCTTCCAGATTCTGTCTAAATTATAACAATGAATTAGCTTCCAGATTCTGTATAATTCTTGAAAATTAGTTTAAAAATAATCATATTAAAAATGTTAAATTTTAAAACAAAAACTTACGCTCGCTTTTATTTCTTCAACGCCATCATAGCTTAAATTACCAAGTGGAAAACCAGTTTATCTCGACAGCTATTATCCATATCCCCCGTAATTGGTCGGGCCCAATTAATGGTCCAGAAGTTGACAATTGAAGCGAGGCCTGGACAGCGACCATATTGCCGCTGCACTTCCTCAATCATATCCACATAGCTTTCTGCACCATATACAAACTTCTCCTTCCAGATCTCGGTCCGACAGACTTCGTTTGAAAGGAAGATTCGCGAGTTAGAATATATTACTCGAAATGTGTTAAAATAAATGCATAATTAATACTTTGACCCAAGCTGAAAAGCCCAAGCTGAGGCCGTGGGTGGGAATGGCAAAACTATTACCACATCGAAAATTGCAAGGAATTTTTTCCTGTTTATAAGGAGAAGCTCCAAGCTGGTGTAATATTAAATGTTCCACCTGAAGAGCTGACCGAGGCTGCCTGCGAGGATGGTTCCGAGTACGAGCACACGCGTGTGCGTGTGCGCATGGCGCATTGGACGCAGGTCGTAATGGGCGCTTTGTGGCGCACTTCGCACGTACGCTATGTCGCGAGGAGCTTGAGGAGCCTAAAATTTTTGGAGGATTCCGAAAAGCTCCAGAGCACGGACGAAGAGGTGCGAAGGGCCATAGAGCACCAGAATGCCCACCGAACGGTCACGAAAGGATGGAGTCCCTTCAGAGATGCCAGACAGCCCCTCGGATTCCAGCCCTCCACAGCCTATAAATAGGCCTCTCCCCCCTCATTTGCATCCATCCCAACTACAAGTGCATAAGCATTCATTAGCATTGTAGTTCTCTCTCTCTCACACAGAAAAGTCAGAATATCCAAGGTTCGCCTGAAGCTTCGAGGGTCGTTGTGCTACGAATTCGGAAGCAGCCTAGTCGTTGTATATTGGGAACGATTGCCGCAGCCCGTAAGCACTGAATACGGGACAATCTTCCCTTACGGAGAAAGACTCTCGCCTCGACTATACCAGATCCTAATCAAGTACACCACCTCCAACAAATAACAATCGTAAAATAAGATTTGTGTACTTGAAGATGGCATCAACAAGCTCAGCACCTGTGCCGACGGTCCCGGGAGCTGTCCACGCCGAAAGGCCGGCCAAGTTCAATGGCACCGAGTTCAAGAGGTGCCAACAGAAGATACTGTTCTACCTGACGATGCTCAACCTAGTCTGATTCTTGAAGGAAAAGGCTTCGAAGGTGGCGAAAAATGAGGCTTATCAACAGAAGATTAAAGCCCTGGATGCATGGAGTCACAGCGAACTATATCCTGAATAGATTAGACGATACTCTTTACAATGTCTATGTAAGTGGTAAGACTGCGAAAGAATTGTAAGATTCCCTGGAGAAGAAGTACAAGATGGAGGATGCCGGGATGAAGAAATTTATCGTCGGGAGATTTCTCGACTTCTAGATGGTAGATTCCAAGAAGGTCATAGACTAAGTTCAAGAGCTGGAGCTGATTCTACATGAGATTCAAGCCGAAGACATACAACTTAGTGAATCCTTCCAAGTGGCTGCACTAATTGAGAAGCTACTCCCCCTGTAGAAGGATTTCAAGAACTACCTCAAGCACAAGAGGAAGGACATGGGGCTGGAAGACCTGGTCGTGAGACTGAGGATCGAGAAAGACAACCAAAAGTCTGAGGTCAAGACCAGCAGGACCAACTCCGAGGCTAAGGTACACCTCGCCGAAGGTGGCACCGAAAAGAAGAGGAAGAAGCCCAGAAATAAGCAGGAGAAGCAAGAGCCAAATCAAAAGAAGGCTAACAAGATCAAGGGCAATTGCTACAACTGCGACAAGCCCGGACACATGGAAAAATATTGTCGCCTGCCTAAAAGGGACGATCATGAGAAGGCTAATCTGGCCGAAGACCTATCTGAGCTAGACTTATCCGCCGTGGTATTTAAAGTTAATCTGATGTATAATCTAAGAGAGTGGTTCGTCGACACAGGAGCAACCCGATACATGAGCTCAGACAAGGAGATATTTTTGACCTATATCCCTATCAACGGACGAAAGTTATTTATGGGTAACTCTGCAACTTCTCCCGTAGTCGGGCTAGACCAGGTGTTGCTGAAACTGACCTCCGGAAAAGAGCTGACCCTCAAGGATGTGCTGTATGTCCCAGACATTCAAAAGAATTTAGTATCCGGCTCACTGTTAAGCAAAGCTAGGATGAAGCTAGTATTCGAGGCCGATAGGTTTGTATTGACTAAGGCTGGTACCTTTATAGGAAAGGGTTACCTCGAGAGGGGGCTCTTCAAGATGAATGTAATAACTGTTAAACACGCCTTTGAAGGGCCTAATAAAGTTATCAATTCTTCTTACTTGGCTAAGTGTTCTAACTTGTGGCATGATAGATTGAGACACGTAAATTTGAGCTCACTAAGAAAGTAAGTTTAAAGTTGTTGTCTAAAATAGAGTTTGACCCAAACAATAAATGTGAAGTATGTGTAGAGGCAAAAATGACCAAAGCACCTTTTCATTCAGTAAAAATAAGTACTACACTTTTAGAGTTAATTTATACCGACATCTGCGATATGAAATACGTGCAAACTAGAGGTAAAAAATATATTTTATCACATTTATTGATAATTGCACAAGGTACTACTATGTACATCTCTTGAAAGAAAAAGACGAAGCTCTGGAAGCTTTCGAGAGTTATAAGAATGACCTAGCACTAAAATCAAGATGATTCGAAGTGATAGAGGGGGAGAATATGTGGCTCCGTTTGAGGAATTCTGCCAATAAAATGGCATTATTCATCAGACGACTGCACCATACTCACCTCAATCAAATGGCGTAGCTGAACGCAAGAATCAAACTCTTAAGGAGATGATGAACGCTATGTTGATTAGCTCGGGCTTACCCCAGAACTTGTGGGGGGAAGCTGTGCTCTCAGCTAATCACATTCTAAACAAACTGCCACACAAGAAAAGGGATAAAATCCCATATGAATTATGAAAAGTGAGAAAGCCTTCCTACAGTTACCTTAAAGTATGGGGGTGCCTAGCTAAGGTAGAAATACCTCAGCCTAAAAGGGTGAAAATAAGACCCAAGACCATTGACTGCATTTTTATCAGATATGCTTACAATAGTAGCGCCTACCGATTTCTAGTGCACAAGTCTGAAAACCCTGAAATCAACGAGGGAATGATCATAGAATCAAAAAATGTAACATTCTTTGCGAATATCTTTCCAAACAAGGAGATGAAAGACCTAAGCTCTAATAAAAGAGCTCATGAAGCTATTCAAGGATTTCTAGTGCACAAGTCTGAAAACCCTGAAATCAACGAGGGAATGATCATAGAATCAAAAAATGTAACATTCTTTGAGAATATTTTTCCAAACAAGGAGATGAAAGACCCAAGCTCTAATAAAAGAGCTCATGAAGCTATTTAAGGTTCTCATCAAGTTGCTGAGGAACCTAGACACGGTAAAAAGGCCAGAACGGCTAAGTCATTTGGTCTAAATTTTTTGACATACATGTTAGAAAAGAAACCTGGGACAATCCAAGAGGAATTATCTAGTTCCGATGCTCCTCTCTAGAAAGAAGCTATCAATAGTGAGATAGAATCCATCATGCAAAACTACACATGAAAAATCATGGATCTCCCATCAGGTTGCAAACCTTTAGGTTGCAAGTAGATCCTTAAAAAGAAATACAAAACTGATGGATCAATCGCTAAGTACAAAGCTCGGTTGGTAGCTAAAGGGTTCAAACAAAAGGAAGGATATGATTTCTTTAACACGTATTCACCGGTCACAAGAATCACATCTATTAGAGTGCTCATAGTTGTTACAGCACTCTATAACCTTGAGATACATCAGATGGATGTAAAAATAGCTTTCCTAAATGGAGAACTGGAAGATGAGATATATATGGAACAACCTGAAGAGTTTGTTGCCCCCGGACAACAACATAAGATATGCAAGCTAGTCAAGTCACTGTACGGGCTGAAACAGGCGCCAAAATAGTGGCATGAGAAATTTGACAGAACAATGATGTCAAATGACTTTAAGATCAATGAGTGTGATAAATGTGTATACATTAAAGGCACACCTGATGCTTACATAATCGTATATCTATATGTAGACGACATGCTAATCATGAGAAGTAGTAATGATCTTATCATAAAAACTAAGAAAATGTTAAAGAATAACTTTGACATGAAAGATATGGGTCTAGCTGACGTTATACTAGAGATTAAAATTTCTAGGATAACTGAAAGAATTATCTTGTCATAATCTCACTACGTTGAGAATGTACTCAAGAAATTCAATGCTTTTAACAAACCTCCGGCTAAGACTCCGGTAGACCTGAGTCTACACTTAGCTAAAAATAGAGGGGACCTAGTATCTCAACTAAAGTCTGCAAGAATCATTGAGAGCCTGATGTACTTGACAAATTGTACACGCCCTGATATTGCATACTCAGTTAGCAAGCTTAGTAGATTCATGAGTAATCTAGGACCAGACCATTGGCTAGCTCTGGAAAGGATTCTAAAGTATCTAAAATATACCATAAACTATGACATACTTTATACTAGGTATCCAGCTGTATTAGAAAGATACAGTGATGCGAATTAGATATCGGACACTAAAGACTTCAAATCTACTAGTGGTTATGTGTTCACTATAGGTGGAGGAGCTATGTCCTAGAAATTCTCTAAACAAACGTGCATAGCTCGAGCTACCATGGAGTCAGAGTTTATAGCACTAGATAAAGCTGGAGAAGAAGCTGAATAGCTCAGAAATTTCTTAGAGGATATTCCATGTTGGAACAAGCCTGTGCCCCCTGTATTGATACATTATGATAGCATGTCTGCAATCGAGAGAGCACAAAATACAATGTACAACGGTAAGTCTCGACACATCCGTAGGAGACATAACACCGTTAGGAAATTAATTTTTGGTGGTATAATTACCATTGATTATGTGAAGTCCAAGGATAACATAGCTGATCCTTTGACGAAAGGAATCAACAAAGATCAAATGTATAACGCAGTAAGGGAAATGGGGTTAAAACTCACACATTAAAGAACGTTCATAGCGGTAACTCAACTATGATGAGTGGAGATCCCATAAACTTGGTTCAATGAGACAACTAAGTTATGGATGGTTCAGATTATTACTTGGAACTCATCCCATTCTCAGAAGCTGCCCAAGTACGAACCTGCAGAGGTGTGGTAAGATTAAGCGTTTACGCTTTTAATGATTCCTATACCAGAAAAAGGTAGAGTATGGCAGATACTCTTGATAGGAGATCACCTATATAAGTGTGAAGTGAGGCCGCTCCAAATAGAAAAACACTTATGAATCCAAGATATGGTCCATGGCCGAAACAGACAAAATGTGAGAATCAAAGGATATTAGAGATATCATTGTGTAAATGCTATTATCTTGGTTTACATAAAAAGCTGATCAGTTCAAGACATCGTGTTCACTGACCAGCAAGTAAATCTGATATCTTACTAGAGAAGGTTCAAAGCTGTAAGCTACCTATCTCGATACAATGATATTTCGTCAGAACTTTTCTTAAAAGTGTCAGCATGCATTAATCATCATTCATGTGGGAGATTGTTGGAATAAATGCATAATTAATGCATTTGGCCCAAGCTGGAAGGCCCAAGCTAAAAAGCCCAAGCTGAGGCCCTGGGTGGGAATGAGAAAACTATTACGACATCGAAAATTGCAAAGAATTTTTTCCTATTTACAAGGAGAAGTTTCAACCTAGTGTAACATTAAATATTCTACCTGAAGAGCTGACCGAGGCTGTCTGCGAGGATGGTGTGTAGCACCATTCGAGCACGAGCACGAGCACGAGCACGTGCGTATGCGTGTGCGCATGACGCATTGGACGCAGGTTGCAATGGGTGCTTTGTGGCGCACTTTGCACGTAGACTACATCGCGAGGAGTTTGAGGAGCCTAAAAGTTTTGGGAGGATTTCAAAAAGCTCCAGAGCACGGACGAAGAGGTGCGAAGGGCCATAGAGCACCAGAATGCCCACCGAACGGTTACGAAGGCAGCAGCCAGGCAAAGATCCGACGAGGCACGACCAAAACCTGGATTGAATGGCAAAGAGATGCGAAGCAGCAACAGGCGTTCCTTTGGTCCTACAGGCAGGCCTCAGATGCCTCTTCGGAAAGGATGGAGTCCCTTCAGAGATGCCAGGCAGCTCCTCGGATTCCAGCCCTCCACAGCCTATAAATAGGCCTCTCCCCCTCATTTGCATTCATCCCAACTACAAGTGCATAAGCATTCATTAGCATTGTAGCTCTCTCTCTCTCATAGAAAAGTCTGAATATCCAAAGTTCGCCTGAAGTTTCGAGGATCGTTGTGCTACGAACTCGGAAGCAGCCTAGTCGTTGTATCTTGGGGACGATTGCCGCAGCCCGTAAACACTGAATACGGGGCAATCTCGTCTTACAGAAAAGAGTCCAACTCTTGCCTCGACTATACCAGATCCTAATCAAGTACACCACCTTCAATAAATAAAAGAATGTTATCTGAAGCAAGATTAAAATACAAGTGCGTCACTTAATTCGCTTTGCAAGACATCTAAAGTGCGTGGGAGCTTTCCACAGAACAAAATGTCAGTGCTCAAGCACCTACCATGTGTATAAAAATATTGCCCCCTCGCAAATAATTCCTCTATTAAACAAGAGCCAACTTATCTTCGCTTGGTACCAAACCAAGTCTAAACTTCAAAGCCAAGTAGAACATTCCGTAGTCGTAAAGCTTATAAAAGGGTCCGACCCGAGCCTGTGTTCTGCAGCATAACAAATCACGAAATGTCTTTGCTAGTAAGCAGATCTACCCGCGGCCTGGTTAAACCATCCGAGCCAACCCCGGATGTCACTCTCGATCTCTCGGTCATCGACAAGCTGCCTGTCCTGAAAGTCTATGTTCGATCCCTGCACGTGTACCGGCATGGTTCGGGAGCTGCAGGGGTTATTAAGGATGCCATGTCCAAGGCTCTGGTTCCTTACTACCCTCTGGCCGGAAGGCTCAAGGAATCAGACCAAGGTCAGCTCCAAGTTGAGTGCTCCGGACAAGGCGTGTGGTTCGTCGAAGCATCGACAGATTGCAACCTTGAGGGTGTTGATTACTTCGACAATGCGCTTTCTGTCCCTTGGCAGGACCTTCTTCCTGATTCTGTTCCTGAAGCTGATGTTGGAGGCAAGGAATCCCTGGTCCAGATGCAGGTACATTCTTTTGTTTTTTTGCCATCAAATGGGATCGTACGAGCACAACAGACTAACCCGAGGCCTGATTTCAGGTAACCGAATTTGCATGCGGCGGTTTTATAATCGGACTCAGGTTCTGCCACAGCCTATGTGACGGCCTCGGGGCTGCGCAGTTCTTAAACGCGGTCGGTGAGCTAGCAAGAGGCCTCGAACATCCGACCATCACTCCAATTTGGCATAGAGACTTCTTGCCATCTTCAATCCAACCACCAAACATCAAGCTGCCTCCCCTCCCGGTCCCCAACTGCACTCTCCAACCCGCCAACATAGACATCCCGGCTCCTCGGATCGAAACGATCAAGAAACAGTTCAGGGATGCAACAGGCCGCCACTGCTCCACGTTCGAGGTTGCGGCCGCTCTGTTCTGGAAGTACAGAACAGTAGCAGCAGTTGCACCGGACGACACCGAGGTGAGGCTATGCTTCTTCGCCAACTGTCGTCATCTTGTAGACCCTCCTATCCCTCAAGGGTTCTACGGGAACGCGTTCTTCCTCGTGACCATCGCGGCTTCGAGCGAGTCGTTGGCGACTCGCTCGGACTTCGACGTGATCAAGATGATACAAGAGGCCAAGGCCGGTCTACCGGAGGAGTTCGCCAAGTATGCGAAAGGTGACCACCTTAAGGAGGGTAACAAGGACCCTTTCCTTCCGCCTCTGACCTTCACCACCTTGTTTCTGTCCGAATGGGGCCGGTTGGGGTTCAACCGGGTCGATTACGGTTGGGGAGCTCCGGTGACCGTGGTTCCTATCCAAGGGTCTAATGTGATACCGGCCGGTGTCATTGGCTCGTTGCCGTTTCCTGAGAAGGGGATACGTTTGATGACATGGTGCGTCGAGGAGGCTCAACGACAGCGTTTTGTTGATCTTTTGATGAAGGATGCTTGAATAGTTTTAGTGGCCATGATAATAAAGGTTACATGAATTTAAAATTTTTTTTTTTTGCTTGAGGTGTGTGTATAAACTTTAAATAAAAGAAGAAAGCATTGCTCTTGAATGTTTAGTACTTGCATTGGCTTTGCAGTGGACTAGTTTGAATATGTAATCTAACATTATCGGATTTTATTTAGATATAAGTCGTAATTCGGACAACACATGGATACTAAAAAGTATAAAATATCTGGTAGGCAAAAACTGGGTTTTTTCGGCTACTGAAAGCTCACCATTTGTTTTAAACCCTAAACCACCTCGTCAATCTGAGTCGCGAGAACCTACGGCATCTGTAGCCCGGCTTTGATGGGCCGGGCTATCTAAGGGACAATATTAGGCCGGCCCAACGAGGAGGGAATTTCTGTTTTGAATTTGATAAACGAATTTATTAATTCAAGTTCCATATATAAGAAAATCTGATTATACATAAATTACACCGTTAGTTTTTTTTTATGGATGTGTAGTTAGATGATTTGCGAAAAGTTAGCGATCAAGAGAACAAGAACGGTAACAATAGACATGGGAGATTACGTGGTCCAGTCTCATGCCTACGTTCATGGGGAGAAATGATAACTTTTAGGGCAAATTACTGTAACACCTCTCTTGTTTGACTTAATCGACAATTTAGTCCTTCTAGTTTTGAAAAATATTCTGACATCCCTCGTGTTTGATATTATTATACGTTCGGGTCTCTGACTCTCGTTAGCAATTCTTTTTTTTCATTTTGTTATTGAAATGATCAAACTACCCTAAAAAAATCATCTTCATCATCAACTCGACCCTGGCGAGCAAAGCTTTCCGTCATCAACCGCCGAGAAATTCCAAGATCAGGAAAACGGTCCTATTGGATCTGGTCAGATGTCGACGACAAAGGCTGGGTGGTGGTCGTCCATGAGCAATCCTGAGAACTACGATGGTGGTCGGAGATGACGAGGTTGGCGATGTCAGAAAACAACCCCAACAAAAAGAAACATACCCTGAAAATTCCAAATCCAACCCATTACTTCAAACAATTAAACACCTGGAGCCACCGGCAAGCAGAGGAGGCAAAGGCCCTGAGAGTGGGAACGCCTTTGCAGGATCCAAGCAGGCCCACGACCACTTCCACGAGCTTCAAGTAGGTGGCGGCGTGCATGAACCGGGCGAGGAGGTTGTGAAGGGCGGAGAGGGGGAGTGTTGCGAGGTAGGACCCTCGATGTCGTACTGTCGCCGCCGCTCAACACGCTGCCCTCTCCAGGAAACCAAAGACCCATGTCGTGGGTCACTGTTTAATTTTTGTTTTTTTATTCCCTTCTTCGATTACGTTTCTAATTGGATTTTTTTAAGGCATCTTCGTGCTTCTCCTCCTAATTTTTCTTGTTTCCAATTGGACTTGAAGGTGATGGGTTTGTTGAGAATTGATTTAAGGGAGGTTAACACTTCCAATTGGGTTTTCTCGTTTCTGCTCCATTTTTGGTAATTTTCTTCTTCCTGGAGCTTGGAATTGGAGGAGCAGAGAAGATGGAGAAGGGTGGGGTGGTGGGAGGATTGATTCTGAAGGAGATTACCGCCAGAATAATTTTTTTCGCCGGCGGCGAGAAGGGATGATTTTTTTAAAGGGTATTTGTGTTATTTCATTAACCAAAATGAAAAAAAAGAACTGATGACATCAGTTAGGGATCTGAACGTATAATAAAATCGAATACGAGGAATGTCAGAATATTTTTTGAAACTAGAGGGACTAAATCATCGATTAAGTCAAACAAGAGGGTGCTACAGTAATTTGCCCTAACTTTTATTAATGGAGTCAAAAAGCCATACATCAATTTATATAGAGACAAATTATTGTACATCAAGAAATCTATCTAGCTTGACCTAAGAGTGCAAAACAAGAGTCGGAGCAAAACAGAAAATGACCTGCAGCATGCTTTAGCGGGCGCTAGGGGCCTAGTGGCCTCTATGTCCTCCAAAATCTGACATTCCAGAATACACCCTAGAGGTCGCTAGAGGGGTTACGGGTGCCAGTCCCGCTGCCCAATTTTTCACTTGCTTCTTTTCTCGACACTCCCAACAATCTCCACCTTGACAAAAAATTATCTCTTGCGAAGAACCATGAAGCTCCACCCGAACTTCAACAACTCCACCTTGACGAAACACCGCCACTTGGAGAACCATGAGATCTTGCAAAACCAGACAGACTCTACGACTCCACCTCGAACCACAGATATACTACATCAATAAGACCATCTACACTTTTTCTCCACCTTTGTTCAATAACTTTGAAACATTCCCCAAACCCGATTGTTTTTCGAGCTCGCATGATACATTTCCTCCAAACTCTATCGAACACCAACTTGTAAGTTCACCTGCTGAAGCAACATTGTCAACAATAGACGCTCATCTATTTTCTCGGTCACCCCATGCTCCGCAACCTTGAACTGGTTATCTGTTGGACCTTTTTGCTTCAAACCAATGCTACGATCCATAACATATAATGGGTAGCCTTTTGTTCTACCAAATAGATTTATTGGCTTGTCACGAACTCCATTGTTTTGCCTTGAGTGAGATACCTGACTCGCCCGTGGTGTCACCAATGGTTTTGCATTCCTAATGCCAAACCTACCCAATACCTTTTTATGCGAGCCTTTAGACAACTATAGCAGGGCATTGCTAACCTTTTCTCAGCGAATCCTAGCTGCACTCAAACCATTCATGTGAAGCCTTTACCCCCTCACATGATCCAACCTCACATGACTTGGCCTTGAGTGAGATACCTGACTCGCCTGTGGTGTCACCAATGGTTTTGCATTCCTAATGCCAAACCTACCCAATACCTTTTTGTGCGAGCCTCTGCACTCAAACCATTCATATGAAGCCTTTGCCCCCTCACATGATCCAACCTCACATGACTTGAGCTTTTTCCCTCTCCATCGAAATCCAGTGATGTGACTCCACCTATAACCATGCCCCCGACTAACTTGTAGGTGTTTCTAGCATCCCTTTCATCCTTCATCACTATTATAACATCCTTCTCCATCTCGATTAGCCTGCCTACAACCTTATAGATATACCCACTATAATCCAAGGCTCCTAATGCGATCAAATTTTTCTCCAACTTCGAAACATGCCTAACCCTACACAACTTTCTCTCAACACTATCTCTCATCTTGATTCGGATATCACATATGCCAGTGATTCTACTAGTACAACCATCACCCATAGTCACCAAAATTGAATCAACGAACTTGTAGCTGTCGAACTACACTCTCTTGGGCGTCATGTGGAAAGAACAAGCGATATTCAAAATCCAGAAATCAACAGGATGCTTAGGACATGATAAGACAGAAAGACAGTCACCATCTGACACGTCCGAGTATGAGGCAATATTTATAGATGCCGATCATTTTCTCTCGTGGTCCTGAGTTCTTCTTGGGCAATCCTTCTTCATGTGTCCCTTTTCTCCGCACTCGAAATGATTTTCTTTGAATCTATTTGAACCCAACTTGGATCCTCTTCCATCTTTTTCTTCTCTACGACCATGACTATCTCTCACAACCAGCCCTTCTATTTGTTCATCGCATGTTTCCCTCCTTTGATAAAATCCTAGCAGAGCACTTGTGATATCCTCTAATACTAGGAATTCTTTCCCCCAAGTTAGAATTGTAACCAAACTCTCTTAAGAACTTGGTAAGGATTTCAGCAGCAATAATGCCTTGTCTTCATCCTCGAACTTCACATCCACCCTATTCAAATCATTCAATAGTTAATTGAAAATATTCATGTGTTGGCTTAAATCTGAGCTCTCCATCATCTTAAGCTCGTACAATTTTTTGCCTAAGATAAAGCTTGTTCGACAGAGACTTTGACATATACACATGCCCAAATTTCTTCCAAACTCCATATAGTGAATCCTCATCCATGACATGATACAACACATCATCCACTAAATACAAGCGAATCGTCGCCATCGCCTTGGCCTCCATCGCTTCCCACTCTTACTCCTCCATCTTCTCAGGCTTATTTCCCGAGAGTGCGTTGACCATCCCTTATTGCACCAGCAAATCCTTGACACGCCTTTGTCACAATCTAAAATTCGATGATCCATCGAACTTCATAAAGGCAAACTTCATGCCGTGATTTGCCATCCTCTAACTAAGCTCTAACACCAATTGTTAGAAAATTGAGGATATCAGGAGAACAAGAACGCTAATAGTGGACACATGAGATTACGTGGTTTGGCCTAATGCCTACGTCCACGGGGAGAAAGGAGAACCTTTATTGATGAGTATCCAAGTCACAAGCCATACATCAACTAGGGCAATATGTATTTATATAGAGACAAATCCTTGTACATAAAGAAAATTTTCTAGGTCGACCTAAGAGTACAAAACAAGAGTCTGAGTTAAACAGGACAAGGCCGCAGCACCTTAGCGGGCGCTAGGGACTTAGCGGCCGCTAGGCCCTCCTAAATCCAACATTCTGGAACACCCCCAAGCGACCTCGCCCGTTGCCCGATTTTCCACTTGCTTCTTTTCTCGGCACTCCTAACAGTTAGCCTTCCCTGTTGTACTCGTAGGACTAGTGATTCAGATGACGCGAGATCTTGTATAGCGGTATCAACGTCAAGACAAATTTTTACTTTGCCGATGTGCTCTTTCCCTCCTACGAGTTTTTTCCACTGAATTTTCTGCAAAAGGACTTTAGTGATACCAGCAGCCACATTCTCTTAAGAGAGAATTTCGCATCATAAAGGAGTAGTATTAGTCATCACAATGATGAGCTAGAGAGATCTTTAATTAAGAGGCTTGGTTGCAGATAAAATGTTCATTTAAAAAATAATTATTTTATCTTCATATTTATATATCTTTGCTTCCCTCCATTTCAGAAAAAACATAAACTACACCGCAGTATGCGGATCTCAATTACAGTAATATTCATTTAAACTGGGGTAATCATGAAACCCACTTTTGTTAAGGACAAGTCATGTATGATACGGTGTACCCATTATACGAAAGTTGCTGGATTCCATGAACCGGAAAAATGATTGCAAGAAAAAGTATCGTTGATATAGTTGCCCCGTTAAGCAACTACACAACGATGAGCTGTCTCATGGAAATTACATGAAAGAAAGAAAAAAAATGATGCAAGAAACTTCGGTTATTAAAACTTAAAGCATAGAAAAAAATAAAGTCTTTTGGAAACAAGGACTTGTGATGAGTATAAGAGATTTAAAATTCCATTAATTTTGAGTTTTGACATTCAATGAAGAAAACAAATGTAATTAGCTATTTGACTTTAGAAAGTCCACCACCATTTCATCAAATATATGAATAATTATATTCTATAGAAAGATTGGCACTACCAAAACATATTTAACCTAACAACATAACAAGTGTGCTAATTCAAAAAAATCCAGAATTTAGTACTTATAATTATGGTATAAAATTTTATCTTTAAAAAAACTCAGATTGGATTTACAAATGGTCTAATAACTCTATCCACTTGAAAATTCTTAGGCTAAGGCTTTGAAAGGGCGGAAAGAAAGTAGTGTAAAAAAATTGGGATAAGAGAAAACTAAGAAAGATAGTAGAAAGAAAGATATACTTATTTTCATTGATTGGATGGAAAACATAAATATAACTTGAGCTACAAAAGTGGAAATAAACTGAAAGGGAGAAAACAATTTTTTTTCTCCTTAATTTTCTCAACACCAAAATTAAATAAAATAACGGATCCTATAAAAACTTTATTACTTAAATTTTTCCACCTTTATTTTCTCCCTTCCAAATAGGTTGCAAGAGTATTCTCAATTTCGACCTCCAAAGTATTAGTAGTGATACTAATCGTTCGCAAGTGGGACGAAGAGATCATAGGAAAATCTTACTATATATAATATATTTCATATACTTAACGACTTTTTAAATTTATGACAATTTTGACTAATTAATATTAAAATTTTATCAATCACGAGAAATTAATTATATCATAATTTAGTATGTAATTAAATTTGAAAATTTAAAATTATTACACTTTTACTTTTCCTATGAAATTTGTTTCAGTCACATCACAATATATTATCGTAATTTAGTATCAGTCAAAATTTATCAATTTTAATTTGAAAATTTCGTTATTCGTTATATATCAGTCACAACTCACAGCATAATAATCATATGGTAAATGACGAGCCGAGAGAAACATTGGCATGGAGACAAAAACTTCAACTTCCCAAGTAGGATGCACGGAAGAAGTAATTGGAAGAGTTGTTTTAATTTAATTTAATTTTGAGTTTGTATTTTTTTATATGTATTATTGTAAATATTTAATAGAAAGTATTTTGTCATATTTTAAAAACTTCACTAATTCAAAATTGTATTAGTTGACAAATAAATTAGATACTAAATGATATATTCAAGGGCAAATTTCGACCTCCAAAGTATTAGTAGTGATACTAATCGTTCGCAAGTGGGACGAAGAGATCATAGGAAAATCTTACTATATATAATATATTTCATATACTTAATGACTTTTTAAATTTATGACAATTTTGACTAATTACTATTAAAATTTTATCAATCGCGAGAGAATAATTATATCATAATTTAGTATGTAATTAAATTTAAAATTATTACAATTTTACTTTTCCTATTAAAATTTTTTCAGTCACATCACAATATATTATCGTAATTTAGTATCAGTCAAAATTTATCAACATAATAATCACATGGTAAATGACAAGAGTCGAGAGAAACATTGGCATGGAGACAAAAACTTCAACTTCCCAAGTAGGATGCACGGAAGAAGCACTCAGCAGGAGGAGTGTTTTAATTTAATTAAATTTTGAGTTTGTATTTTTTTGATACGTATTATTGTAAATATTTAATAGAAAATATTTTATCATATTTTAAAAACTTTACTAATTCGAAATTGTATTAGTTGGCGAGTAAATCATATACTAGATGATATATTCAATGGCAAATTATATTCAAGTTCTTGGAGTTTGGTCACCATACTTCTTGGGTCCCTAGATTTCCAAAATATATGTTCTTGTCCCCTGTGTTTGGTTTTATTAACTCTCGGGTCTCTCGCTGATGTCATCCACTCAATTTGTTCGTTTTTGTAGGTGAAATTACTTAACTACCCTTTTAAAATAAATAAAAAATTAACGCCGGTCCCGGGAATATTCGGCCTTAGCCTCAAGGACGCACTCTCCGCCCATAATGCCGTCTCCGTCTCCCTCTCGAAGAACATCCCCAACGTCACCTGCTTCCTCACCTGCGAGGGTTCATGGCTTGAAGGGAGGCGTTCGACTCCGTCTCAAGGGTTCGCTTCTCTGGGGCCTCGAGAAGCTGGTTGTATTCTGGGTTCTTGAAAGGAGGAGTGGGTTCCTCACCAAAGCGCATGTCCACCGGCCTCATCTCCATGAACCGTCTACGCTTAGCGATGCTCTAGAAGCTCCGTCGCCGGCAGCAAAGTCCAACCTCTGTCGATTTTTTGTGAGGGCCGCCGAATTTGTTCTCGGAACTCTTCGACCCTTCGATTTCAAGGCTACCAGAGACGACGATGAACAAAATGGGTTTTGGACACCGCTTGTTCTCAATTTTGTTCTCCTCCATAGGTTGCAAAGTGTTGAGTTAAGAGAGAGGTGATGCTTTACAGATTGGTAGCTCCGATTGGACCGAGTGGAGAAAAACAAAAGTGAAGGATTGCTTACGATTGTTCGAGTTAGCTTTATGGGAAGATGAAGATTTGAAGGTTTATTTAGTAGCTAAGGATTTGAAGATTTATTTTTTTTAGATCTGGACCGGAGATATCTTCGGAGAAGACAGCCGGAGGATTGTGGTTCATCGGAGAAGATGATTGGAGGTTTGATGTAATCATGTAAGGGATATAAAAATTATTTCAAGATAAAATAATAATAAATTGATTGATGACGTTAATAAGGGACCAAGAGTTAATAAACCAAATACGAGGGATGGAAAAATAAATTTCAAAATTTTATGGATTCGAGAGACAGGGTGACCAAATCCCAAGGATTTGAGGTTAATTTACCCTATATTCAAATTATCAAAAGTAGAATGTATGGGAAACTTGTACGGCACGAGTATGACGTGTTCCGGTGGTATTCTCGATGTCATTTTTTTGACCTGGCTAAACTAAATGTGTTCCTTTAAAGAAATCAAATGACGTCCGCAGTGACGACTTCGATATTAAAGTCCCCAACATTTTTCAAGAGTATAAATCATAAATTTGTAAGATTCCATATCCTTTCTAGTTATCAATTTTTTTATGGATAAATTTTACACCATAATAATATTTAAATTTAAACTGAACTTTTTAAATATTTAGACTGTCATGTATCGTTTGACTACAACCCTTCAAAACTATTTTTCCTATACCGTTGGCGGCGAGAAAAGACTAGCTGAATTAGTGTTTTGTTGTGCTCCGTAACTAATTAGCCGAAGATTGCTTTTATAGACTTTTATTCCTGTTCAGACCATCCGGTACATGCGTATTAGCCGAAAAACAATTCAAATTCGACGCCAACATAATTTTAAATAATGCTAAATTTTTTAAACAGAACCAATTTAGCCAAAAGCTCTTCTCAAACAAAAAAAATAGCCCAAAGCTAAAATTTCTCCAGCTATCTCACATCTATGTCGTTGCACGTCATCACGATCACGCCAGTAGTTGGTTAGACTTGCAGAGTTTCTAACGTTTAATTAAAAAATTCCAATCAGAAATTAGGTGAACAGTGGATCAAATAACAAGCCTTTCAATTCCAACTAATGAGTCCTTTTGCGGTAAGTTTATATTTTTTACAACGCAAATACTTCTAGAGCCACTTTTTTTAATAAAGAAAATACAGTAATTTTAGGTTCTATTTTTTAATTTAAAAAATCATTGCCAAGTTCATAGAAATGTGGAACTCAATGCCGGAGTAGTACTCGAAGAACTACAATTTGGAGGGCCAATCGAATTCTGTGGCCCATATTCCTCTATATCAAAAAAAAAATTAAATACTACAAAAAAGATAGATTATCAACTAACTTTCCCTCTCATTTGGTTAAAATATTCAACTTTTCTCTGTGCTTGGTCTCCACGGAAGTCCCACCAAGACTTTTTTAAAGGGTGTTCCCACCCCACCTAGATTTTAAAATTGCTGTCATTGTTTTTATTAAAAAGGAAAATGTTATCATTGTCGTTTTGAAGTTGGCACGTGGGCAAATGGTCGCGTGAGAAAAAGCTCACTAGTTTTTTTCTTTTTTCTGTCTCTGATAATTTTGACGATATTCTCCATCATGCTAATTTTGACGGCCACGAAAACATTACGGAAAAGTAGCATACACTTTGATTAGCACGACCGAATTTGGGAGGACCAACAAATATTAGTATATCTAAGATATTTTGAATTTAAATATTTATTTGTATAATTTTTAAAAAAAATTATGTTCCATTCAAATTTGAATTAATTTGTAAAATTATCTCATAGAGTAAGAAAAACCAAATTTCGTGGAAAGCAAGTTTCGCCGAAGAACAATATGGTTTTTTTATGCGCGCAGAGCTTGAAAGTTTGATTATAAATCTTAGTTTATTATTTTTAGTTACTGTATTAACATTTTTTATTGTCTAGTTTCTTAGTTGAGTAAATGTCACTGTTTAGGTATATACTTATATAGTTTCTTAGTTGAGTAAATGTCACTGTTTAGGTATATACTTATAAAAGTTTAGCTACTTAATTATCTATAAAAATGTGCATTTACATAGAAAATCTCTTATTATTATTTTATTTCATAAAACTTGAATTTAAGAACATACTCAATACAATATTTAGTATGGTTGATATTAAATTAGTTGTATTTATAAACTATCACATCGAGTTAATTTTGTATCTATTTAATATAAAAATAATAATTTTGTTTATAAATCTACAAAATCTACCCACCACAAGTATGGAGAAAATTAAGTATCATATAGTTTAGGTATTCGTAACATTTCCAATTTTTAAGGGAACTTTTCCGTATTTGGTGCCATCTGTCTTAGCTGTAGCATCAGTCTTTTAATTAAATCATCCACGAGAGGAAGGCTTTGACCCATCTCGAATAGTGGGCAGGTGCAAGGAATCTAATTTAGTACTCCCATCGATTTTTTGGTACTTTATAATATTTTCAAAAAGTTCATTCTACTTTTTTTTCGTTATGGTGTTTTTGAAAAAGTAATTTCATTAATATATTTAGCACATTTGTTCTTCAAGAGTACCCATTAATACTTTGAAATTCTTATCTCAGCAAAGTTAAAAGTTTTTTTTTTCTATTTTGAAAAAGTGCTCCAAAAATGGCTCTTCGCGTTTGAGGATTCCTCCTCCTATTGATTGATTGGGTTAAGTTCAATTCGTGGCATTTAGGGCTTATTCAGGTATTGCTGCCGCTGGGGGCAGGGACTCATCTGCTTCTTGTTCTTGGTTAAGTGAGGTGGTTTTGCTTTTCTTTTAAATCGGCACTCGTTCGTCTCATAATATTTTATTACGATAAAGACCAATTGAAGGTGAGAGGTAGAAGGTGAAGTGGAAGGAAGAAGATGAAGTGAGAAGGAAAAAGAAATTTTTAATTTTTTAAATAGGAGGGGCATTTTAGTCTTTTCAAGTGGGGGTTCGCCGGAGAATATGGAATATTCCGACACCAGGGACCCGAGAGTCTATTATCATCAAAACTTAGGGATGAGACAATCATTTTTCAAAAGTCAGGGACCCTAGGGGGAGGGTGACCAAACCTCAGGGACGTGAGGGTAATTTGCCCTAAAAAAAATTAACCTCCCTCCACCCCTGCCCACCAACATTTTTTTGCAGTACAAATTCTCAAATTACTGTCCACCTTCTATTTAGTTTGATATAACGTAACATGCCCTAAGTGTTAGTTACATGGTTTTTTTTACTAGTGGTGTTAAGAACAACAATGTGCACACAATACTTATAAAAAAACAATGTACACTTATCAATCTACTATAATACAATGTTAGATGAACTTTTTACACTTGTATATAATCCCACCAGTTGCAAAAAGCAATACGATAATATCTACCGTAAATATGCACCCCCTCCCAACTAGGCTTTGAATTACTTTTTTTGTGTGTGGTGATAATGGTGAGTGCAAAACACTCTTTCATTGAAAGGAAACATATTACACAGGAAAGATAAAGTTTAAATCCTCAGCTAGGAGGGAGATACAATCCACCGGAGGCCTATCTAGAGCCTGAAAGCTGTCAGGGAGTTTGAGAACATCATTGGCTAACTTGTCCGCTACCCTATTACACTCCCTTCTACAATGAAGAACCTTTACGCGCCCTATTTGAGGCAAAAGGTTGACACAACCATTCACAAGGGCGTGGAGCGTATTGCCTTCAGCTACCCCCCCCCCCCCCCGGTTAAGTACCTGACCACTATCATCGAGTCGGTTTCTACGATAAGTTGGGGGTACTTCCTGTCTATGGTCAGATGAAGACCACGCCAAACTGCCCAAACTTCACCCGCGGTCGCATCACAGTGCCCAATTTTTAGCATAAATCATGAGCACCAGGCCCCGTTCCAATCACGGATTGTCCCTCCGCCACTAGCCATTCTGGGATTTCCCTTAGAGCATCCATCAGTGTTAAGTTTGTACCATCCCTCTTGTGGTAGTTTCCAACTGTGGTCACAGACAATTTCAGGGTGTTTCACATTAGCCTTGGATAGGGCATTGCTCCAAGCCACCTCGAATTCACAGGCCTGTGTGCAGACGAAGTTGGTTTTCTCCCCGTGTGGCTGCTCATTCTCAAAGACCTTATTGTTACGCCATTTCCATAACCACCAGCACGTGGTGGCAAAAAGCACGTTCCAAGTTGTACCCGTAGTGTTGTTGTCAGCTTTCTTCACGTTGAGTTCCAGCCATTTTTGTGTTTCCATCCCAAAGAACTGGGTCCACCATTCCCAGGGAACTAGGGACTTCCAACCATTTTAGCTCTTGGACAGTCCCATAGGAGGTGGTCAATTATTTCTACTTTATTCCCGCAGGAGGGATAGTAAGGATAATTTGTAAACTTCCTTCAAACTCTTTCTATGTTGGTCATCACTTGGGCTTTAACGCATATCCAGGGGAAAGTTTGAATCTTTTCCGGCACCCAAATTTTCCATAGCGCCTTCCAGGAGTCCTTGTTATAATCCCCAGTAGGAGGGGTGGTAACAGATACAAGGTAAGCAGAGATTGTAGTGAATTCTCCATTCCCTGAGAAGTTTCAGGAGAGCGAGTCTAGAGTATTCCCATCGTCGTCCATAATTGTTGCTTGTAATTTTGGCCACAGCTCGACAGGGAGTATATTTTACAGTATACCCAATTACAGCCCTCTTCATTGGACCAGTATTGGCTGACACTGTGCATGGCTTGGTCCTCTGGTATTGGAAACCAGTGACTCGTAAGTGATCCAAGTATGGGAATCCAGTCATCGTGCCAGAAGTTGGTGTGATGTCCTTTTCCTATCACCCACTTCAGCCCCACTTCCAATCGTGGAGAAATTTTTATGAGGCCAGTCTACATAGTTGATTGGTTTGTGCAGGTCGTGAAGGGGTCCGTGGCATGGCTTCTCTTCATGTATTTTCTCGTAAGAACTTGGGCCCAGATGGCCTCAGGCTGTATTTTCAGTCTCCACCCAAGCTTCCTGAGGAAGGCTTTATTTGCGCCTCTGGCACTTCGGATACCTAGGCCTCCCAAGACCTTTGATCTATAAATTTCTTCCCACTTGACCAAGTGGACTCGTTTCGAGTCGTGTGTATCCCCCCATATGAATTCTCTTGATAGCTTATCCAGCTTGTCACAAATTTCACGTAGGAGGTGGATAACCTGCATAGCATAAAACAAGAGTGTGGACAGGACGGATCGAGCCATTGTTAGTCTCCCAGCTATGGAAAGTTGGCGTGACTTCCATCCCGCTAACCTTGCCTGAGCCTTTTCCAAAATGTAATAGAAGGTGGCCTTGTTGATCCTCAAGTGTAGGGCGGGAATACCCAGGTACTTCCCAAGGTCTGTGGTAGCCTGAATGCCCAATCTCGAGCTTAGCATTCATCTTGTCTCCAATGGCACATTCTTGGAAAAGAAGACTCGAGACTTGGGCGTACTAATTTTTTGGCCGGAGGCTATACTGAAGCTTTCCAAGCCGCGCTGGATCAGGCTCATTTGGTCCATTTTCGCTTCAGAGAATAGGATGATGTCATCAGCAAAGAACAGGGGTGTGAGTTTCGGGCCGGCAAGTGTAAGCTTTGTGGGGCGCCATGCCTTCCTACTGACCTCCATCATGATTCAGAGAGCTAGTTTCTCTATGCACATGACAAAAAGGTACGGGGATAGAGGGTCACCTTGGCAGATTCTGCGTGAGGGAGTGAACTTATCCGTCATCTCACCATTCCACAAGACTCTCATCGTGGTACATGTAACACATTTCATAATTATTTCAGTTAGGATGCATGGCAGCCCCGCATCTCGTAATGTCACCTCGATGAAAGCCCATTCCAACCGATTGTAGGCTTTCTCAAGGTTTTTTTTATCGCCATCCATCCTTTCTTTCCCTTCTTGTTGCACATCGAGTGGAGGACCTCCTGGAAAATAATAACATTGTCAAAAATTTGGCACCCCGGGACACAGTTGCCCGAGCCGGGGATATGAGGGCCGGAGTTTGGGCTTTAATCAGGCCACCATAATTTTGGTGAGGATTTTATAGGCTACATTACAAAGGTTTATATGGTGGAATTGTAGGATGGTTTCGAGAGAGGTGATCTTAGGGATGAGGATAAGAAGGATTTTGTTAAGGTTGGGTGGGATGCTGCCATTGTCGAACACCTTCTGAATGAAGCTAACCAAAGTCTCTTTCATATTATTCCAACCCTTTTGGAAGAAAATAGCTTGGAATCCATCAATGCATGGGAACTTTAAGGGGGCCATATTGAAGATGGCTTCGTGAATCTCTTTGATGTTGACTTGTTGTGTGGCAGCCCTTGACTCCTCTTCCGACCACGCTGGGAACATACTACTAGGGATAGTGGACCCTCTCGGGTTGAGTTCCAATTTATAGAGTAGCTTATAGTAGTTCAATGCCATGGACTCCAGGGTTTGCTTGTCTTTCACCCAACCCCCCACATCATCTTTGAGCCTCGTGTTCTTATTTTTCCTTCTTCTGATGATCGTTGAGGTGTGGAAGAATTTTGTATTACAGTCGCCATTCACAATCCATTGTTCTCGAGATTTTTGCATCCACAGGGTTTCTTCCTGGTGGAGCACATCTTTCAGATCCTGTCAGAGTTTCGCATCAAGCCCCGCTAAACCTTTGTTTGGGCTTCTATCAATTACCTTTTGGAGCCCACAAAGGCGAGCATACAATCTACGCTTTTGACCTTCAATATTTCCAAAGACCTTGTTGTTCCACTATCGCAGTTCCTTCTTAAGCTCATTTAGAGCCACTTCAATTTCACGATCGGGGTTCCACTTATCCTTCACCATTGTTGCAAAACTAGGATGTGAGAGCCAGGCGGCTTGGAACCAAAAAGGTCTCCTTCTCCTGCATCCAGCATCTTTGTCAGAGAAATGGACCAGAAGAGGTGAGTGATCCAACTGGAATCTTGCCAAGTGTTTGATCGACCCCTCCGGCCACCTCAACCGCCAGCTTGTATTGCCTAGGCCTCTGTCTAGGCGTTTAGAAACTCTTTCCCTTGGATCCTTTCCTCTCGACCAGGTATAAGGCGACCCGTTGAAGCCAATGTCAATTAGGTTGTTATTGTGGATCCAACTCAGAAACCGTCTATCTTGAAGGCCGAGTCTGCCTGATCTGCCTTTTCTTTCTTCCAGAGAAACTATAGCATTGAAATCCCCAGCAATGATCCACGAAGTGGAGTCGTTCGGCTCTAGCGCGAAGATAGCATCCCAGTATGCTTCTCTCCCACTCACTGGAGGGAGAACATACACAACTGTCAAGAGAAAAGACTCTTGGTTTTGGTAGGTCGCCTTAAAGTGAATAAACTGATCTGTTGAATCCAGGACGTCGATGGTCATCGAGAGGTTCCAAAGGATCCAGATTCCCCCTCTGCGTCCCGAAGCCTCCACTCTGAACGAAGACATTCCTGTCTTTCTACATATTATCGCAGCATGTGTACTGCTGATTTGCATTTCCAACAGCGTTGCCAAACACACATTATGTTCACGAACAATAAACTTGAAAGCTCTTAAGAAGCCTGGCTTTCGAACAATAAACTAGGCTTTTAGTTACTTATATGCATATATCTGCATCATATATTTGTATATATATGATTTGAAATTTGTGGATTTAGATCTGCTTACGTTTGAGCTACTGATAAAATTACGTAATTTTTTTGGGCAAGTGTGATGGGGTGCTATTGCACCCATTCATTATAATCAAGAGTTCAACCTTACAAACCCTCTCTCTCCCAGCCAAAAAACTTAGATCCCTCGCCATCTTTCGAGAGCGCCGCCCTCACCCTCACAAACACTTCCGAGAGTCTGCCTTCACCCCACTTGCCCTTGCTGGCCCACGACGAGGTTTCGTCATACCCAAGTGTTGGCTAGTATAGGATCTTGAAATTATCATCTCGGTGTTTTTTTCTCCTATACGACTAAGTGTTTATATAACATTGGCACATTTAGGTGTAACATTTTTCAGGAGTTAATGCAATATTTACTTTTAAAAAAAACCACAACACTAGTGCCCTTAGGACCTTAGGTTAATGTGACCACTTATAAACGACTTTTATTCCGCTTTCAGAAGATTGCAACACAACAAAATTAGTGGAAAAAAACTACATAGAAAGAGGAGAGAGAGAAAAGTAGTCTGGTTATCACTTTGTTTCTGCTAAATTTTATTAAAAGATGAAAATGGTTCAAATATTTTAAAGTAGTTGCACGGAAGTCCGATACTTGATATGCAAGGAAACCCGACCAACTTTCCCACCGGCTTCCTCTTGCAGACTTGGAAGTTGACTTTTGCTTGTACCTGAGACTTGTCGCTGTAAGAGAATAATATATATACACACACGAGACCGAATTGAGTGATGAGTAAAAAAAAAAAATTTTATTGTTTGATCTTAACGGAAGTCCCATCTAGATTTTTTTTTAAAGGGAGTTCCCACCTAGATTTTTAAAATGCTCTCATTATTTTAATTAAAAAAAGAAAATGTTTCTCATTGTCGTTTTAATGGTGGCGTGAGAAAAAGCTTACTAGTATTTTTTGTCTCTGATAAATTTGACGATATTCTCTTCTTCTTTTTTTGAGAATATTTGACGATATTCTCATCATGCTAATTTGACCGCCACGAAAACTTTACGGCAAAGTGGCATCCACTTTGATTGGCACGACCGAATTGGGAGGACCAACAAATATTAGTATATCTAAAAAAATTTAAATTCAAATATTTTAAATATAAATATTTATTTGTACAATTTTTTTAAAAAATTATATCCAATTCAAATTTAAATTAATTTGTGAAATTATCTCATGGAGTAAGAGAAACCAAATTTCGAGGAAAGCAAGTTTTGCCAAAGAATTTTCAATATGATTTTTTAATGCGCGCAGAGTTTGAAAGTTTGATTAGTGATCTTAGTTTATTATTTTTAGTTACTGCATTAACATTTTTTATTGTCTAGTTTTTTTAGTGGAGTCAATGTCATTGTTTAGGTATATACTTATAAAAGTTTAGCTACTTAATTATCTATAAAAATGTGCATTTATATAGAAAATCTCTTATTATTATTTTATTTCATAAAACTTAAATTCAAAATTTTGTTTAAGAACATCAAAATCGTTTACTAATTGTACTCATAAAATCAATACAATCTTTGGTATGGTTGATATTAAATTGGTTGTATTTATAGGGGTTGGATTGGGTACGGAATGCCACTGAATCGTTCGGAATGAAGATACGTGGGAATTTTTTTGCAAACGCGCTAAAATACGGGAATCAAAATAAAAAAAATATGTACAAACACAGGCCGGATACAAATGCCATTATTACATAACTGTGCATGCCAGTATCACATAACTACGCATGCCAGTGTGACCTTTTTGTAAAAATGCTAAAATACGGGACCAAAATAAAAAAAAAATCATTCGCGCCATTATCATAAATGGGGACTTGTCATTTTCACAAAAACAAATGCCATTATCACATAATTGTACTTGCCATTATCACATAACTACGCTTGCCATTGTCACATACCTGCGCTTGCCACCGCGGTCCCTCCTTCACTCCAAACTGTTCGGAATCAATTCTTTTACTCTGTACCTAATCAAAAACCATATTTATAAACTATCAGATCGAGTTGATTCTGCACGCATTGTTATTCTCGCAAGATTATCATTTAATGCAAAAAATAATATATTATTTATAAATATGCAAAAAGCTACCTGACCATTGGGTCTTGCGAGAAGATAAACGTATGGAGGAAATTAAGTATCATATAGTTTAGGTGTTGGTAACATTTCCGATTTTTAAGGACTTTTCCGTATTTGGTGCCATCTGTCTTAGCTGTAGCATCAATCTTTTATTTAAATTATCCACGAGTAAAGATGAAGGCTTTGACCCATCTCGAACCGCGGGCAGGTGCAAGGAATCTAATTTTAGTACTCCCATCGATTTTTTGGAATGCGTACGGTATAATACAAGGTTAGAATTTTTATATTAACCAAATTTTAAGGTAATAAAATGATAAACTTTTTACACCTGTATATAACTCCACTGGTTGTAAATAGCGATACCATAATATCTAACGTCAATATTCACCCCTCCAAACTAGGCTTTGAGTTATATGCATATATCTGCATCATATATTTGTATATATGCTTTGAAATTTGTGGATTTACATCTGCTGCTTACGTTTGAGCTACTGATAAAATTATGTAATTTTTTTTGGCAAGTGTGGTGGGGTGCTATTGCACCCATTCATTCAACATAAATCAAGAGTTCAACCTTACAATTTTAGGGACACCAACGCCCATACAATCATGCTACAGGAGCGAAACATAATCCAGAAGAGGCTGAACTAAAACATGGTAACCTAACAGAAAATTAAAAGCATAATTAGACAGGAAATCGACAACTCTATTGTCTTTACGAAAATAGTGTGTAACCTCCACTTGTCAGTTACGACGCATAAAATTCTTGCAGTTAATCATGAGGGATGATAGCGGGTGTTCCACCTCTGTTCCCTCGGCGAGACATTTCGTAGCCACTTGTGAATCATTCTCCAAGAACAGTTTCTTATAACCCTTCTTCCAAGTCAAATTAAGTCCTCGCTAGATAGCCCAAAATTCTGACTTCAACGAGTCTCAGAACCCGGTGTTGTTAACAAAACCACAACACCTGTGCTTGAGAAAGTAGAGCTCCCGCTCATTGAACAAACGGTTGCAATGAGGAGGTGTATCAAGGGCGATCTCAATTTGTGTAGGTGTTTAATAGTCTGCTCCTAAAGGTTGCGAGATGTTTAATCTCCTTTGAGAATGGGGCATAGGGTTATAACTTTGGTGTTGGCTAGTATAGGATCTTGAAATAATCATTTCGGTGTTTTTTGTCATATAGGACTAGGTGTTTAGATATCATTGGCACATTTAGGTGTAACATTTTTCAGGAGTTAATACAATATTTATCTTTAAAAAAAAACCACGACATTAGTGCCCTTAGATTAATCGTGGAGATTATAGTTGTAATTAACAAATAGAATAGGATTTTTGTACTATTTGGTGTAAATATTTGGGGTATATGGAATGAAGTTAATCTATTTAACAATTTTTTTTAATGTGAACCACTTATAAACGACTTTTATTCCGCTTCCAGAAGATTTTAACACAACAAAAATTAGTGAAACTACATAGAAAGAGGAGAGAGAGAAAAGTAGTCTGGTTATCACTTTGTTTCTGCTAAATTTTATTAAAAGATGAAAATGATTCAAATATAGAAAGTAGTTGCACGGAAGTCCGATACTTGATATGCAAGGAAACCTGACCAACTTTCCCACCGGTTTCCTCTTGCAGATTTGGAAGTTGACTTTTGCTTCTTCCTGAGACTTGTTGCTGTAAGAGAATAATATAAATGCATACTCATGGAAGAGTATTTTAACTTCCAGAACTCAGAGACCCCCGCTTCTTTAGGAAACTCCTCACTCACCTTTTTATCTACCTGGTACGTGCAAAAATTAATAATCCCAACTGGTTTCATTTATTTCTTCCTTTTTATGGAAAATAGTTGCATTATTTTCTTACCGGGGAACATCAAGTTCAACACTTTAGAAGCAACTTGCATATTTTGTAGTATAATATTCATCCCCCTTTCCCCACACCCACTTTCTGTTTCTCTGTCTCTGACCCATTCCTCAAATTATATTGCGACTTATCCAGATTTGAACCATCACCATTTAACCTAAGTGGTAATTGGTTTTCTCAAAATTGTTTAACTTTTCAAAAATAGAATTAATTAGCCTTAGCTAGGTGGTCTAGCTAGAACAGGACAATACCAGAAGTCTTTTAAGTTATTGGAATCTGTCTAAACCCAGATACCGTTAAAGTTGTCATCTTTTGCCTGTGAACGGTTTTTAAGAGTGAAAGATCTTGTCTTTTTTTTTGCCTCTTCTTGAACTTTTGTCGATTTGTTCACAATTGGATTCCATCTGGGTACATATCTAGCTCACAGAAGCTCCAAACTGGGTCCTGTTTTGATTAAATATGTTGCTTCTTTGTCGATCTTGAACCCATTTTGCAGGCTAGCCTCTCTTCGAACTTGGTCTTTTTTATAAGTAGATTCGTTACAATAACATGATAGTTGGATTTCTGTTCTGCAGCTCAAAAGCAGCAGGTACTCTGTAGTTTGAGAAGGCCATATTGGTGGAGCTGGTCCTATGGCCAAGGGAAACGGCAGAAATGAGGAGGAGCCTAGCAGGCGAGACGAGGCTTCGAGTTCGGTTTCGGGTGTGGAGGAAGGGAAGGTGCCTGATAAGAGTGGGGACGGTGTTGAAGATGCAGAGAAGAGCAAGAATGATGAGAAGGCCAATAGGGTCCCTTTCACCAAGCTCTTTTCCTTTGCAGATTCCACAGATGTCTTGCTGATGGTTCTGGGAACGGTTGGTGCAGTTGGGAATGGAGCGATGATGCCTCTTATGACGATTCTGTTCGGTCAGTTGATCAATTCTTTCGGAGAGAACGAAAATGGCAGCCGAGTCTTGCATCTCATTTCCGAGGTACAACTTGCTTGCTTGCTTGTTCATGTGTTGATTCGCATTTCCTGTTATTTCTGCTGATGTGTTGGTTTATATTCCACTGTCCTTAGGTAGCCTTGAAGTTCGTCTACTTAGCTGTGGGATCTCTCGTGGCTGCATCTCTCCGTGAGTTCTTTAACCATTGTTCTCTGATCAAAGTGTCGAGACTCGTGGATTAAACGCGCGATTTTGTTTTTCGACAGAGGTGTCTTGCTGGATGGTCACGGGCGAGCGACAAGCTGCGAGGATAAGGTCCTTGTACTTGAGAACTATACTGAAGCAGGACATTGCTTTCTTTGACAAGGAAACAAACACCGGAGAGGTCGTTGGCCGAATGTCCGGCGACACGGTTCTGATTCAAGACGCCATGGGGGAAAAGGTAAAACACTTTCTCCATACTCGAATCCTCGGGTTCGTTCCGTCCTGTAACAGTATGCTAACTAGGCCTGCTTATTTTTCTGCAGGTTGGGAAGTTCATACAATTGACATCGACATTCGTCGGAGGTTTCATCATAGCTTTCATCAAAGGGTGGCTTCTGACTGTTGTCATGTTATCTGCAATCCCTCTGCTCGTTCTAGTCGGCGGTGTCCTCGCCGTGATGATAGCTAAGATGGCAAGTAAAGGGCAGACTGCATATGCAAAAGCAGCATCTGTGGTTGAGCAGACTATTGGTTCAATCAGAACTGTATGTCTTTACATTGCTAGATTTCTTATATCCTCGAATTAGTTTTAGCAACAGGATGGCTCGCTCAGTGGTTAGTTAAACTTATTTGCAGGTTGCATCATTTACTGGGGAGAAACAGGCCATAGAGAACTACAAGAAGTTTCTCGTCTCAGCTTACCGTTCGGGGGTCCAGGAGGGCGCTGCTGCGGGTTTAGGCCTCGGCGTGCTTATGCTCGTTGTGTTCTGTACATACGCGTTGGCTATATGGTTCGGTGGCAAGATGATATTGGAGAAAGGATACAACGGAGGGCAAGTGATCACTGTGATTTTTGCTGTCTTGACTGGTTCAATGTGAGTGTCCTTCCTGTAATATCCCCATCTTATCAAACATAGACATCTATTCATCTCTGGTTGAAATATTTTCAGGTCCATGGGGCAGGCATCTCCTTGTCTCACTGCATTTGCAGCTGGACAAGCCGCAGCTTATAAGATGTTCGAGACGATCGACAGGAAGCCATCGATAGATGCCTCTGATCCGAGAGGCAAGACTCTCGAAGATATTCGCGGAGATATAGAACTGAGGGATGTGTACTTCAGCTATCCGGCTAGACCGGATGAGCAGATATTTAGAGGGTTCTCTCTCTCAATTCCGAGTGGCGCAACTGCAGCTTTGGTTGGACAAAGTGGTAGTGGCAAGTCCACAGTGATCAGCCTCATAGAGAGATTCTATGATCCCGCATCCGGCGAAGTTCTGATCGACGGCATAAACCTCAAAGAGTATCAGCTGAGGTGGATCCGAGCGAAAATCGGTCTGGTCAGTCAGGAACCTGTGTTGTTTACATCCAGCATTAAAGACAACATTGCCTATGGAAAAGACGGTGCCACGACCGAAGAGATACGAGCTGCTGCAGAACTCGCTAATGCTGCGAAATTCATCGACAAACTACCTCAGGTTTTTATTCGCCATTCGAAAATTCTTTCCCTTCTGCTTCTCTAGACTACATATTTGACTCTGTAATATTTGTAGGGGCTGGACACTATGGTTGGTGAGCATGGAACACAGTTATCCGGGGGCCAGAAGCAGAGGATCGCGATAGCAAGAGCGATCCTGAAAGATCCGCGCATCTTACTTTTGGATGAAGCAACGAGTGCCCTTGATGCGGAATCCGAAAGAGTCGTGCAGGAGGCGTTGGATAGGATTATGGTTAATCGAACAACCATTGTCGTTGCTCATAGATTGAGCACAGTGAGAAATGCTGACATGATTGCTGTCATCCACCAAGGAAAGATGGTTGAAAAAGGTAGATTTCAGCTATCACCATAATATTATTCCAAATTTTGGTGCTGACTTGATTCTTTTGCGCTTAGGTTCACATTCGGAGCTACTAGTGGATCCTGAAGGAGCATATTCGCAGCTCATACGATTGCAAGAAATAAACAAGGGATTCGAGGAAGCAGAAGAAGAGCACAAAAGGTCGGATATTTCTGCAGAATCCTTCAAGCGTTCAAGCCTAAGACCGTCATTACGCCGATCACTTAGCAAGGGATCATCATCCGGACGCCAAGTTTCAGCTTCATTTGGTTTGCCAGTGGCAAACAGCTTCAGAGAGAGTTTCCGGGAAGACGAGGAAGCACTTCCGGCCGAAGAGAGTGCTCCCGAAGTCTCGATTCGTCGACTTGCTTCTTTGAACAAGCCGGAGATTCCCTTCCTCGTATTCGGAGCCATAGCTGCTATAGTAAATGGTACCATTTTTCCTATCTTTGGTATACTGCTCTCCAGGGTGATCAAGACATTCTACGAAATGCCACACGAGTTGCGAAAAGATTCGAAATTTTGGGCTCTTATGTTCATGGTTTTCGGATTCGTGTCACTCCTGGTATATCCATCACAAACATACCTATTCTCCATCGCGGGTTGCAAGTTGATTCAAAGGGTCCGAGCTATGTGTTTTGAGAAAGTTATTCATATGGAGGTTGGGTGGTTCGACGAGCCTCAGCATTCGAGTGGCGCGATTGGCGCTAGACTATCAGCAGATGCAGCAACTATCCGTGGTCTGGTCGGAGATACATTGGCTCAGATGGTGCAGAATGCTTCATCAGCAGTGACAGGTTTAGTCATTGCCTTCTCGGCTAGTTGGCAATTGGCCTTCATTGTTCTTGTAATGATTCCTCTGATCGGAATTAACGGATTCATTCAAATCAAGTTCCTGCAAGGTTTCAGTGCAGATGCAAAGGTATGACAAGCTCCAAAGTAGAAAACAAATGAGCTTCGAGTTCGAGGGAGGCTTTGTTCTAATCTATTTGATGTGAATTTTGCAGATGATGTATGAGGAAGCAAGTCAAGTTGCCACTGATGCGGTAGGGAGCATACGAACGGTAGCCTCGTTCTGCGCCGAAGAGAAGGTGATGGAGCTATACAAGAAGAAATGCCAAGGACCTATGAGGACGGGAATCAGGCGCGGGCTGATCAGTGGAATTGGATTCGGAGTATCGTTCTTCTTGCTGTTCTGCGTCTATGCTGCCAGCTTCTATGCAGGAGCTCAGCTTGTTAAGCACGGAAAAGCTACGTCGACGGACGTTTTTCAAGTGAGTATCTCAAAGAAATGTGGTTGAAACTTGACAGAATGAAATTGTTTTTGACAGAGTTCCAATTCTGAACTTGGTGCAGGTTTTCTTTGCTCTTACAATGGCAGCTATAGGAATCTCTCAGTCAAGCTCTCTTGCTCCTGACTCCTCCAAGGCAAAGGGTGCTACTGCTTCCATATTTGCAATTATCGATAGAAAATCCGAGATAGATCCTAGTGATGAATCCGGAACAACGCTGGAAGGTGTGAAGGGAGAGATCGAGCTTAGCCACGTGAGCTTCAAGTATCCTTCGCGGCCGGACGTTCAAATCTTCCGAGACCTCAGCCTGGCTATCCATTCTGGCAAGGTATTCTTGCTACCCTGCAATCCATACATTTTAAGCTATTAGCGAAAATATGATATTCACATGGCTGCCTAATCTTTTAGACTGTTGCACTGGTCGGAGAAAGTGGAAGCGGGAAATCCACGGTCGTATCATTGCTGCAGAGGTTCTATGATCCTGATTCGGGCAGCGTAAAACTCGACGGGATAGACATTCAACAATTCCAAATCAAGTGGCTGAGGCAACAGATGGGGCTCGTCAGCCAAGAGCCAATCCTGTTTAACGAGACAATCCGCGACAACATCGCCTACGGTAAAGTAGACGCAACCGAGGCAGAGATCATAGCCGCATCAGAGTTGGCCAACGCTCACAAGTTCATCAGTGGATTACAACAGGTTGGCAACATTGCAACAAATTTTCAGTCCTGATGAGTAACATGTTAGAACTTAGAACTACATTCTGATTCTTGCCACTTCGAATTCGCAGGGATACGATACCATGGTAGGGGAGCGAGGAGTCCAGCTATCCGGGGGCCAGAAACAAAGGGTAGCCATCGCGCGCGCCATTATAAAGAACCCGAAGATACTGCTGCTCGACGAGGCTACAAGCGCACTCGATGCAGAGTCCGAGAAGGTGGTGCAAGACGCATTGGACAGGGTGATGGTGAACCGGACGACGGTCGTCGTAGCTCATCGGCTGTCGACGATCAAGAATGCAGACGTTATAGCAGTGGTCAAGAATGGCGCCATTGTGGAGAAAGGCAGGCATGAGACGTTGATCAAAATCCAGGATGGTTTCTACGCCTCTTTAGTTGCACTTCACATGAGTGCCTCTACTACTTAAGTTGTTCGGAAATATTTGTCGACATAGTAATATCCGGATAATCACTCTAGACCCAAAAAATTTACATCCTTTTTGTCCCTTTAATTACCTAATTCTCCCTGAGTTTCGTGTGACTTGAAATGTAAATTCAGGCAATTCAATAGTAAGATTTGGAAAAAGGTAATATAATTTATTACTTTTTGGTAAAAGTCCACATAATTCAATAGTAAGATTTGGAAAAAGATGATGATGGCGTAAACTACATCCTTCCCCCATCATTTGGCCAAGTTAAACATTTCGCGGAGTTCGCTTTGAGAAATAACACAACTCACATACACTATAAGAAAGAAACATGGACCATATTTTTTAATCATGCGACAACGGCACATCAGATATATGACAACGGCAATAAGGGATTTACAGCCCACCCAATATACTCAACTAATTTCAACAGAAGATTTTAGGCTACATTCAAATTTCAGCAGCGTGCATATTGTTTGACGAAAAAAAAAACTGCGTATTTTCTAATGCCTGAAGAGATGTATGTTACGAAAATTTTAAACGAAAAATATAAAAACGAAGAAAATAAAGTATCATAAATGTCGGCGGCAGAAAATGAAATGTTTCTCTTCCGATCCCTAAAATCTTTGAACTTTTCGTAATTACGAAAAATTATGGCAGTTTACAGAAATTAGAAACTATTGATGAAGTTTACAAAAATAAAAAATTATCAAAGATAAATCATGAAACTTTTTTTTGGTAAAATGTGGTGAGAGTCACAACTCTCTCTTATTCCGTAGCTTCAAAAAACGCTATGAACTAACTAAACGAGAGGTTCCTCCTCCAACACAGTCTAGCGTCAAAAATCGAACACAATGGTGGAGGCTTGTCAACTACATGAAAGCCACGTGGAAACGTAAGAGTATAATTCTACAACAGTCGGCTACCTGAATACTCTCCCAATAACAATGGACTACCTCGACTTCTTAGTTATGGCTGATGAGGTTCAATCATCTATTCACGAGGCACCATAACGAGTGTGTCCGCGTTATGCTCTCGATCAGACAGGTCGTAGCTACTAGCGAGTATGTCTCCACTACCTCCTTCATGTAGCCTCGATCCTATGCAAGAGTCAATCCCCGCCAGAGTGCCCAAAGTTATGACGCCAAGGAGTCACAAATCCGAGTGTTGTTCACAAACCCAACACACCAAACACCTCTCAAATCCCGGATGAGCTCTCGTCTTCCAGTTGGTCTCGGGTTCTCTTTCGCGACTCCATTCGTATTCAATTTTACCCATGTCTTTGGATGGCCCATAAAAGTTTGGACTTTTTTAGAATATGATATTTTTTTAATCGCTACTTTAATAGTATAAAGGGGATAACACTCGATGTAAAAATAATTTTGTGGTAATTATTTTGTACCAATTAATAATATCTATATTATAACTATCCTCAGGTTCTTGGCTTATGTTGTAATTAAGGATAGGGTCTTTACTATTCGAAATGTTATTTTGACGTCTCTGCTATTTGTAAAAATGTTGGTCTCGGATCTCTGGCTGACGTCAGCACTCGATTTTCTCTTTTTTTGTGTCATGTGAAATGACTTTTATACCCTGAAAAAAGATAACAATTACATCTCTCTTTCCCTCTGCCCCTCCTCTTCGGCTTAATCTTCTTCCTTCCCTTTTTTAAGGATAATCTTCTTCCTTCCAGGAACCAAAGAACATCGCATCTCCAAGAAAAGGGAGGCCATAACTTGAACAGAGAACATGAACTTGGCATCTCCACCAAGAACAGACGCACATCTTGTTGAACAGAGAGCAAGACCAACAAAACCCAGATTTGACCACTTGAACATAAATAAAAATAAAAGGGCAACCCATTCATCAACCAAAATTTTCGTAGGTCCAGCGGAACTATTACGCTAAGGAATTGGGATTGGAAGACGGAATTTGACTGCTATGGTGTGGGCCCGTCGAATCCTTGTGCCTGACCAACAACATGAACCTGAGATCTCGTCTGTCGGAAGCTTGCTCGATGGTTAAAATTTGTCGGGCGACGAGGGGCATGGCAAGAAGGCCTGGTCGGAAGGCCGAGGACAAGTTCATCGGTTGAGGAGTTATCCCCGTTGAGAAGGTCATCGGTCGAGGACCTGGGTGCCTCTCGATTCTGTTGAGAACCGGTCGGAGCCTGGGGTTGGGTTTCGAAGATCGTGGAGTTCATCTGCTCCGGTTAGTTTTTCTGCCTTTGTTGATTTCTTGACGGACGGCAGAAGCAAGGAGAGAGACTTGAGGCTGAAGATGAAACTGATGGCATAAAAGTCATTTCACATGACATCGGTCAATGGTCCGAGACAAATATTTAAAAAAAAACAAGGACGGTAAAATAATATTTTGAATAGTAAAAATTCTAATCTTAATTACGACATAAGTTAGAAACTTGAGGATAATTACCCCTTAAATTTTTGATATAACCTAAGAGAAGAAAACTAAATCTTATAGAATAACCATAAAATTAATGCGGGATAAAATTTTAAGAAAAATCTAAATTAGTTTCATCTAACAGCCATTGACTTGCGCCTCGGAGAATGAAAGGCTCTGATTACGTGTCGTTTATACTTTATATTGCGTAGAGGGGCAACAATGTGCGTCATGCATGACGCCATTAAATTAGATCGCAACGGGTTACTTGTGGAAGTGCGGCCATGAAGAAACTTTTATTAATTTCCTAGCTCACATTAAATCGGGTATCTTTTTAATGTATTGGGTTCCTCGCACGAGAAATATTCTAGCAAAAGTTACATTTGAAAGTTTGTGATATTTATTCGAAAAAGTAATATTTTTTGGTTTATACTAAGTAATATTCGTACATTCACTAAGTTGATTAATCCAAATTTGAGACGAGTAAATTTTTTTAAAGGTTGCAAAGTATTGGGTCTGAATATGCCTTTCCTGATTAGCTGTAGATATTGTCTCAGGCCTTTTAGGAAGTCCAGTCCCTGTAATTACGTTGTACTAGGGTTCCATGTATTACTTCTTGTATATATAGCTGATTGGCTGCATAATGAGAGTTTAAGCTTTCTCTCCACATATTCGTACATGGTATCAGAGCCAGCATGATGGACGGACAGAAATCAGGAAACGGAGAAGGGTCTATGGCAAGGAAGCCACCGATGATGGACCCCAACTCACCTTACTATATGACCTCTGCTGACAATCCTGGCGTTATTATCACACCTGTGGTATTACGCGGTGACAACTATGATGAATGGATGAAGGTGGTTCGGAACGCCTTGAAGGCTAAGAAAAAGCTAGCCTTCATTGATGGTCGCGTGAAGCAACCAGATGGAAAAGACCCCGATTTTGACGACTGGAGTGCCGTCAACGCTATGCTGGTCGGATGGATCTTCAACACCAGGACTTGACAGAACGGTTCTCTGTTGGGAATGACATGCGGATCTATCAACTAAAGAGCGAGATTGCAAGCTGCAAGCAATCTGGCACGAGCCTTAGTGCCTATTATAATCGACTGAAAGGGATGTGGGAAGAGCTCAATGCTTACACCAAGAAACCGACATGTGCCTGTGGTTGCAAGTGCGGTGCGGACAATGAGCTTCTCCGGGAACGTGAAAAAGAGAAGGTGTACCAATTCCTTATGGGGTTGGATGATGCAACATATCGTACGGTTCGTTCCAACATATTGAGCACTGTTCCTTTACCAACTTTGAACCAGATTCATGCAAGGTTGATGAATGAAGAGATACATCGTGCGGTAGTTATTACTAAAGATGAAAGGAGCGAAGCATTGAGCTTTGCTGTGCAAGCCAAAGCGACGCCAAGAAACCCTCCACGACGAGAAGGAGCGGAATGTGGTCATTGCGGCAAACCTGGACATAACAAAGCTGAGTGCTTTCAGCTTATCAGTTTTCCGGAATGGTGGTATACTGCCAAGGAAGGATGTGGTGATGGAGGACGTGGATCGCGAGGAGGACGCGCTCCCAGTCAGAGGCGCGGTGGGGGCCGCGGATGCGGCAGCCAGCTAGCGAACGCTGCCCAGGCGCATCCTATTGGAGGTGCTCCAACTGCGAGCAGCGAAGGTCATGACACTGAGCGTTCGGCCTTTCCTTGGATGACAAATGACCAATGGACCTAGGTTGTTGATGCAATCAATAATGTGAAATCTGGACAAGGAGGATCGATGGACAAGTTATCTGGTAAGGGTGTTAGAAAATACTGGCTCTTGGATACTGGGGCCTCTAATCATTTAACTGGTGATCTGAATTTTTTGACTAATGTCGTGGATGTTCCGCCTTATTCGATTGGTCTTCCTGATGGTAGTGAGACAACCGCCATCAAGGCAGGCCGGGTGAAGCTCGGAGGAAGTCTGGAATTACATAACGTTCTATTTGTTCCGAAACTGGCGTGTAACTTGATTTCTGTGGCGCAGCTTGTTCGGGATTCCCAATACACTGTCAGCTTCTCTAACAAGTTATGTATCTTACAGGACCACACTTTGAAGACAGTGATTGGTGTGGGTGAACAACAGGCGGGGGTCTACATCTTGCGCGCAATTTCTGGTGTTCGTGTGTGCAAGGCTGTTGTGGGAGATTCGTCTTCTTTGTGGCACCAACGGATGGGACATCCTTCTAATAAAGTAGTAGCTATGTTACCTTCAGTTTCTGATGTTTCTCCAAAACTAGATCATTGTGACATTTTCTTACATACAAAGCAAACACGGAACAGTTTTGAACTTAGTGAGAATAAAGCTGCGGCACCATTTCAGTTGATTCATTGTGATTTGTGGGGGCCTTATCGTATCGCTTCCTCTTGTGGTGCACGTTATTTTTTTACTATTGTTGATGACTGTACTCGAGCAGTTTAGATTTATTTGCTGGCAGAGAAGAGTGAGGTGGGAAGCATCTTTCCTAAGTTTTATGCTATGGTATTAACTCAATTCAATCAACGAATCAAGACTCTTCGCAGTGATAATGGCACGGAGTTTGTTGGGTTGCAAAAATTTCTCAATGAGCATGGTATACTGCATCAAACTTCTTGTGTTGATACCCCTCAACAAAATGGTCGAGTGGAACGCAAACATCGCCATATATTGAACGTGGCTCGTGCACTCTGCTTTCAGGCAAATTTGCCTCTTCAATTCTGGGGGGAGTGCATTCTTACCGCAGGGTACTTGATCAACCGAACTCCTACGCCTCTTCTTGGTAGCAAGACTCCATATGAGGTTTTATTCGGTCAACCTCCTTCTTATTCTTCTATTCGAGTTTTTGGTTGTCTCTGTTATGTACACCATCGACCTCGTGTAAGGGACAAATTTAGTGAACGAGGCCGCCGGTGCATGTTTGTCGGGTATCCTTTTGCCAAGAAAGGATGGAATGTTTACGATCTTGAGACCGACGAGACATTTATTTCTCGAGATGTTATCTTTATTGAGGAGTCCTTTCCCTATCATGACACATCCGTTGTAGTCACCTCCAATGCTCTGCCGCGTGCTCCACCTGTCATTGTTGATGATGTTGATACTCTTGATCAACCAGTTGCTCTAGCTGATGGCGAGTGCTCGGACGACAAAGGGAGTGCTGGCTCCTCCACCGGGCCTCTCACCGTGTCTCCGACTTTACCTACTGACCCGGTTGTTGCTCCTCCACCAGCCGCTGACGTGGCTTTCTCGGATACTGAGGTGGTTCATGGTCGCGGGCAGCGACAACATGTTGTTCCAGCTAAGTACCGTGATTTCATTATGAATCATGTGTTGCTTCATACTGCGTGCCGCATTCTAGAACCCCCCGCTACAGCATTGTCTTCCAGTACGGTATATCCAATTGCCAACTTTGTCACTAGTGCCAATTTTGCCCTACACCACAGGACATTTATTGCTGCCATCACTCTTGGTTCCAAACCAAAGCACTTTGCCGAAGCCATGAAAGATGCACGTTGGCGTGAGGCCATGAAACTGGAAATTGATGCATTGGAACGGAATAAAACCTGGACTATTGAGTCTTTGCCTCCTAATAAGACCGCTATTGACTGCAAGTGGGTGTATCGTATTAAGTATCACTCTGATGGTTCTATTGAGCGATACAAGGCACGTCTTGTTGTTCGGGGCGACCGTCAAACTGAAGGTCTCGACTACAATGAGACTTTCGCACCTGTCGCCAAATTGGTAAGTGTGCGCACTTTCCTAGCCGTAGCTTCCGCTCGCTCCTGGTTTCTGCATCAGATGGATGTGCATAATGCCTTCCTTCACAGAGATTTAGATGAGGTGGTTTACATGAAATTTCCTCCGGGCTTTGTCTCGCCTGTCCCTGGCAAGGTATGTCGCCTCCAAAAATCATTATATGGACTTCGTCAGGCTCCGCGCAACTGGTTTGCTAAACTGGCGGCTGCCTTAAAGGCTTACGGCTTCCACCAGTCCTATGCAGATTATTCTCTCTTTACTTCGCATCATGATGGCGTGTCCCTATGTGTGCTTGTCTATGTTGATGATCTGATTATTGGCGGCAATCGCGAAGGATCCATTATTGCGCTTAAGCGTTATCTATCACGTTGCTTCTACATGAAGGATTTGGGCATGCTCAAATACTTTCTTGGCCTTAACATTGCTCGCGGACCGGATGGCATCTTTGTTTCTCAATGCAAATATGCTCTTGATATCATCAGCGAATGCGGACTGCTTGGCGCCAAGCCTGCTTCATTTCCTATCGAACCGAATCATCAGTTGGCACAGGCAAATGGCGAGGCGCTGGTTGACCCCGAGGCTTATCGTCGCCTCATCGGGCGCTTAATTTATTTCCTCATCACGCGACCTGAATTAAGCTATGGTGTGCATGTGCTGTCGCAATTTATGCAATGCCCCCGATAAGAACATTGGGACGCTGCCCTCCGCATCGTTCATTATTTGAAGGGTCGCCCTGGTCAAGAAAATTTTCTTCGTTCTGACAGCGATCTTCAGCTCTATGCTCATTGTGACTCTGATTGGGCAAGTTGTCCTCTCACTCGGCGCTCCTTGACTGGTTATTTTGTTCAATTGGGGTTATCTCCTGTTTCTTGGAAGACGAAGAAGCAACCGACAGTTGCTCGTTCGTCTGCGAAGGCCGAGTACCGCGCTATGGCTGTTGCTGTTTGTGAGCTACGATGGTTGAAGTAGCTGCTCCTGGATCTAGGTGTATCTCATACTCGGCATGCTCGTCTTTTCTGTGATAGTCAATCTGCCATTCACATTGCTACTAACCCGGTGTTTCACGAGCGGACCAAGCACATTGAAGTTGATTGTCATTTTGTTCGTGATGCTGTCCAGTCCGGCGAAATTGTGTTACGGCATGTTCGTACCAATTTTCAACTTGCTGATATCCTTACCAAGGCTCTCGGCCAGCGTCAGTTCACCTTTCTTCTCGGCAAGTTGGGCACCCGTGATCTGTATGCTCCAACTTGAGGGGGAGTATTGGGCCTGAATAGGCCTTTCCTGATTAGCTGTAGATATTGTCTCAGGCCTTTTAGGAAGTCCAGTCCCTGTAATTACGTTGTACTAGGGTTCCATGTATTACTTCCTGTATATATAGCCGATTGGCTGCATAATGAGAGTTTAAGCTTTCTCTCCACATATTCGCACACAAAGCTCTCCCGATAAGTGTCTGTGTTCCAAGGATACGAATTCGAGATCTCTTAATTAAGTTAGAACAACGAACTCGCTAATTGATCTAAGTGTTTGTCAATAAAAAAATATAGTATCTATAAATGAGAATAAAACTGTTTCAAAAAGTATTTAACATTTTTTATGATTCAATTCTAAATCTCTTGGTAAAACTATAATATAAACAAAGTATATTAAAAAAGCTAGTACTTAAAAATGGATAAAAAGTTAGTTTTGTTGGTAAAGCTAGTGTAACCACGCAATTGAAAGTGAAGTTCCTTTGAAAATATGTCGTACAATTTTTACATTCGATTTAAAAATAGATTAGCTGGAACCTGGCGTAATGAGGATAATTAATTAATGGGTGTAGAATATTGTGCGCTAGTGGAATAATTGTGTATAACAATTAAATATGAGATTTCCCAATGATAAAATCGTTCACTTAATAGGCCGCACTCGTTTTCCGTATCGTCTTCGGTCGTTGTCCGAGCGAGTTGAAAAGTTCAAGTGCGACTTTCTCGCTACCAAAACTCGTTGTAATCTTCCCTCAACGACAAAAAAAAACTCGTCGGAATACTTAGACTAATGGAAAAGATTAATGTAATATGTACTAAATTCGAATTTTATGAATATATTAATTTTCAGTTTTGATAGGCCTAATGAGATTAAGATATAAGATGGGTTTCCATCAAAAACCTGTTGTATTTCCATGTAAAAGGAAAACATAACATTTAATAAGTGTGCCAAAGGAACTGGGATGGCATTTCCTTGGTGTCACGTTTCACTATTGGATGTAGGACCGGTTTCACATTTTTAATCCTAATTAATCAGGAGACTGATTATTGCATGAATCCGATATAAACTTTTTCTATGATACGAACTTAGGGGTGAAAGGAAAAGAAAATGGCAAATTATCTTCAGGTCTTTGGAATTTACTTAAATCACTATTTTAGTCTCTACTATTTCAAAATTGAAACTTTAGTCCTCCTAATTTGCTTAAATATTACTTTCAGGTCCCTCGCTAATGTCATGTTATTTTTTTGTCATAAAAATGACTATTATACTCTTACAATAAAATAAAAAATAGCTTCGACGAATGAAGTATTTTTCATTCATCCCCTCCGACGAGGCTAACACCGGAAGCAACTTCAACACTCAAATCACATCATTCAAACCAAAAAAATCAGCAACGATTAGTTCAACAACCCAAGAACTTTCTCGGACATTTAATTCTTCGATTGTGGCATCGCCTACTTCCTCATCTCCGAGTTCGTCGACCATGGACAACCTCACCGACAAACTCCGATAAGCCGTAGACCGCTACCACAAGTAGCAATTCTTAGCAGCCGTCGACGTCCAAGAACGCAGAAGGAGGGATCCATTTTTTTTGGCAAAACCATAATTTTAAAAGTTGAAAAAAAATTTGGGTGACCGTTTTAGTTTTAATTTGAAGTGGGCCTGTCCATTTGGCTCTTGAACCAAATTTCTGGGCAAAACCAATTTATATCCATTTGATTTAATTTCTCGTTCTTGCTCGTCGTTGTTGGCAAAACCAAACCGCCTGCGCCGCCGCCTCCCGCTCGAGGATATCTTCCTCCGCCCTCTGAGACCAGAAGCTTTAGGGAATTAGGCGGGATTTTACCTTTGAATGTGTTGGTGGAACCCTAATTACAGTTCTTGATTTTAAGGGATTTTGATCCCAGAGAAGAAGAAAAGGGAATGCCCACGGAAGAAGACGATGATTTTGATTTTTTTTAAATTTTTTTTGAAAGGGTATTAAGGTCATAAAAATATTATGCTGACCGATGACATCAGTGGATCCGGTAGGGACTTGAGAGTTCAACAAAAATAAACTAAGGGAATTAAAATTTCAATTTTAAAACAGCAGGGACTAAAATAGTAGTTTAAGCAAATTTTAGAGACATGAGAGTAATTTGTTCAAAGAACATTATATAGCGATGTTAACTTTTGTCTTTTGAGGATAAATAGCTTCGCAAATTAACTTTGATATTTTTTTTAATGTTCTTTTTTCCAACGGATTTTATCATTATAAGATTTTGACGAGGCCAACAGTCGTAACCTTTCATCTTCAGTGTTACATATGCATTCTTACCTTTTTTTTTAAAGGTAAATTTTTACACAAATACACCTTGTTTGAGTTTGAATCCAGGACCTCCGTCAAATTTGATATACCTTATACCGCTAGACCAAATATCTTTTGATATATGTATTCTTACTTGTCAAAAAGAAAAATGTATATGTATTCTTTTATATATAACTATAGCCCTGATCACGGTTCTTTTTAATAAATTATTTATCCGTTAATTGTAGATTTGAATTTAAATATTATTAACCGTGATTATAGTTACAAGCTGTGATTATAACTGGCAGTTTATAGCTGTGATTGTAAGTAAAGCGGGCTATAGATAATTATAGTACCAAAGAAATATGGAAGGAAGCCTCAGCATTTGGGCACAAGACATATCAGAAGAGATTAAACAAATCTCACTCGGAAACAAAGTTTACAACAAAAAAATTATTGTCCTCGGAATTTTTCAAAGTAGATTGGCATACAATAATTGAAGAAAGTAATGCCGAAGTTCAGGAGATGTATGCTATAGATATTTTTTATCTAGTTAGCTTATATTTTTTAGATAGTCAATTTCTATAACTATTTAGAAAAATTATAGTGCTTAACAACACGAGAGATGTAGTGCATTTTTGCATATTGTCGTAGCCATTTGATAGGTAATAAATACTTTACGTATAAAAAAATAATAGTTTAACAAAAAATAAATTAAAATTTTATATAAAATAAATAGTTGTCTGATAATAGATAATTTCGACAAGAACAAAAACTTTAGTAATTCTTATTTCATCATCTCGTTTCCTTCCAGATTTGCCCGTCCTAAAACGTGTTAGCCAATCGGGCAGCCAAAGGCGGCCTATTGGTGATAAAAAAATTGAACAAAATCATTATGAATGGTGACGGGCATGATAGTGTATAGATATGACCTTATTCGCATTTTAATTTGGAAAGTTAGACTCATATCCTACACTTGATCTTATCAAATTTTTATAATTAAACCCATATTTTCACTCTCAGAATCTTAAGGATCCATAGATTTACAGAGAGTATGTAAGATTCAACCTTTGAACGTTTATAATTGATAATTTTTTACATAAAATTTAACGTCGCATATAAAATTCAAATAAAAGAATAGGATAGAGTCCAAAAATATGGTCATGTAAGATTCATATCCAACACTAGACACACAAAGCAATAGTAGAACACACACAAAGTAACGGTAGGACGCGACCCACAAAATATGAATATTTTTGCAACGCTAATTTTTTTTATTGGACCATGTCAATGACTAATTGAGGAATTGGGAATTTTAATAATCTGGTTCCTAATTCGTTGAGGATGTACTTTTTTTTTCTGTTCGCAGAAATATAAAAAGGGCGATATTAAGTCTTTGGTATCAAGCAGCAAAGAAGCGTATCCCCACGCAACCACTATTTAAATTAACTTTAAATGGCTCAATTTGAATTAATCGTAGAGTGGCTCAGAAATTAGAAAATTTAAAAAATAAAGTAAAAATTTACAAAAATTAATTTTAATTGATAAAGATGTTACACTAATTTAAATATGTGTTGGAAGACCTTTATTGTCTTTCAAAAAAATTTATCCAGCTAAAATCTAGATTAGTCAGTTCAATAAATCCGACATTAGATGGTAAAAAAAATGTTATTCTATTCAAACTATAAAACTCAACATTTTTAATAAATAATTGGTTAGTAAATAGTTTCGAAAACAAAAAAAAAATCATACCATGGTAATACCGGAAAAGAGGAGCAAGTCAAAGTAGACTTTTTAATAAGAAGTTAAGAACGTGGTTTCCCACCAGATCTGGTGCTTTTAGAACTAATTGTACTACTTTTTTCAAATGGGGTAGAATCCCGCGGATCTTGGTGCACCGTTTTTTTCCTTTCTCGGTAGTCGGTACGCCGTAGCTCTGAGCACGTGAATTATAACGGTGACGTGCCTAACAGTTCATTAAAAATAAGTCAACGTTTGCATCTCTTTCACTTCACGCTCGTTGGCCCACTCTCCAAATATATACACCGGTTTGGCATATTAGTCACTAACGAAATAATTAAAATTCTCTTAAAAAATATTTTAACTTTGATATACTTTTTTTTGTCAAGAACATCGATATACTTTGAAGGACTAGAATTCAAAATTTTTGGAGTAATTGGAATAATTTAACTACAATTTTTTAATAAATAATTGATTTATTAGTTAATTTAAATATGTGTTCATTTTTTTTCCGGTGAAAGATTTAAATACGTGTTCATTATACACCGAGTTTGGTCGTTAGTGATACTATATCCTTCTTCTAGAAGGACTTAACAATTCGCACATTATTGCATTAATTTTGCACCTCTCCCCTATTTTTCTACGTCAGCTACCACCATCCCGTTATTCTCTTTCTTCCCTACTGTTTATACTATATCTTGGAATTTCTCTATAATCCATTGCATTAAAGTAGGCGCAATTTTCTTTGACCAAAAGAAAAATAGCCACTATATTCGCTCTCATGTTAATTCAAACATCACGCTCGAGTAGAATTTTTTTTTTATAGAGAGATGTGGCTTAGAAGCCTTGCAAGTGAACTCTTTATTCCAAGTCCAAGTTTGATAATATCATCCCTAAATGTGTAAAGTATATGAGCAATAAAGTCTCCATTTCTACCGGATTTTGAATATTGTTTTCTATAGGGTATGAATATCACATCGTTTACGAAACTTAAAATTTAAAATTGCTAATGAATTATACTCCATTACAAATACTTTTTTTAATTTTCTATATATTATAAAAACTTTGATAAATAATAAAACAATTCGATCCGTAAGTCGCACATGACCCCATGATTCCTCATATCATAATATCAATATGCAAGAGATACAATGTTTAAACTTAACAGTTTAAATCGTGTAAATTTCGGTTCAATGCAATTAATCCATACCCAAGTCACTGGCATTAACGACTAATGAAAGTAAAATTAAACTTGAAAGAGACACCTTAACGGCCCTATTAAATGCTCATTTTGTCATACACAGCAACATCAAAAGTATTAAAAAAAAGGTTGGTCAATTTGTACGTCTATGTAGAAATTATATCTACATTGAAAAAGATAATAAAAATAATTGGTTAGTCATTGATGTGGATCGACTGACGAGGAACTCGACGAATTTATTAATATACAGCAGGTCAGAATTAGACAGCTCATTTTTTTGTGGAGCTGGATTGGAATTAATTACTCAATTTAAAAAATAATTATCGTCCAGTTTCTTCTCCATCTCTAGGCATGCATGTGACGCTAGTTACTTAGTCCTGAATTTGCAGATTTTTTCAGAAGTAGATGTATTATTAACTACGGCGATGCAAAAAAAAGAGAGTACAAAAACGATTATGTGAGATCGTCTCAACTATGTGATGTAGATTTTTCCATCGAAATATGTGTATGCTTTAGCTTATGAGATTCCTTGTAATCTGCAAAATGATTTAACGTGTATAACGGTTTTAGTTTTTTTTTTTTGGTTTATAACTGCTTAATATTCAGTTCACTGGGCCGACTAATTTAAGTTCGAGTCTGGTAAGATCTTTTAAAGGTGGCAAAGCTCTCCCAACAAGTATTTAACACTGCTGTGTTCCCAAGGATTCGAACTCGAGAACTTGATTAAGTTAGAACAACTTCTTTGCTAGTTGATCTAAGTGTTTGTTGGTATAACAGTTTTAGTTTCACATAAAGAAAATGCCAACTTGCTCCAAGTTTCTTTCTAAAAAAATCTCAAAAATCAAAATGGGACCCAGAAAGGTGTGAAGTGGAAATCCAGTAATATTGACTCTTTGCCGCAGCTCATTTTCGCTGTTTTGTCCGTGACAAAACAATCGATCGCTGTTATTGAAAAAATAAATAATTAATTAAGTAAGTAATTGCTTGCGAAACAAGCCACCACCAAGAGATCGATCCCAGCAGAAAATGACTGGAGTTTTGTTGTTGGCATACAATTCAGCGGTTTTTATCCCTTCCAACAACCGTATCGGTAGAAAATGTGCTGGATTTAGATTTAGTGCTGCTAGGGCCCAACAACCTAATCATGATCCTGATAACGTGATTAGGTTCTGGTCTAATAAAGTGTGATGGCAATATTGTTATATCAAATCTTATACAGTAGCAATTTGGGAAATACAAAAATTACAAATAGAAAATTGACCAAAATTAGTTATAGAAAGAAAAAATCACACGAAAAATGCTAACATTTAGTGGTACAATATACACATACAATAGTACAACGTGCACATAAAGTATCATGGAATTTAGAATTACAGAAAAGGCCGAATAAAAACATATAACCACCCATGAAAATTATCTATATGAAGACGATGCAACTTATTAGAATTTAGACTTGTGAATTATCTTTAGGAATGGCAGAATCATATTCATATCCTAAAAAAATCAATGTCTTGCCTTGTAGAGATATTAATGACACACACTTTCTTAAAATGTACATGTGTATCTACGCATGTGATCTCATCCATATGATTGAAAAACACGCGCATCTCCTCCCATTCAACGGCCCACAACACACTCCGGATGGTGCTGTTACAGCAACACCCAATCTAACCTCATAAAAAGATACTATTCGAATATTCAAATCTTATTAATAGCGTAGATACAACTAGAAGAGATAACAAACCGGGTGCAAAGTATGCAGATCACAGCCCAATTAAATCCCTAAGCCTGATAACTGTAGCCATTAATTAATTAATTAATTAGATGAAAAGGAAGACTAATCCCTCAAAAGAAATGATTTATAGCTTCAAGATCTCTCCTTCCATCTTCTTCTACCTGGAGATACCAATATCTCTCCTTCTCTATGGCCTAACGAATCCCACGTGGTACGTAGAATATTATCACTTCCCTTACGCTAATTAATTATTTGTCGCCTGCACCTCGTTTAGCTGTATATAATATTTAACTTATTTATTAATCACGATTCACCTGCACCTCGTTTAGCTGTATATAATATTCGTTCTAGATTTCGTTTCGCGTATATATATATATATATATATATATATAAATATAAGACAAGCACGTAATGAACCACTTTATAATTCTAAAACCCATCTTCTTCTTTCTTCTTCTTCGTCTGTTTGTGATCCGCCAGGTCAAAACCGGCTTCCGCTCCTTCTTGTCCTAATCCCGACACGAAGAAGGTTTCCGGCTCGTAGTCCGTACTGGGTCTCCGAGATATGCTCCAGCTCCACGGCAACTAGCGTACAGAGAGGGAGGGACTTGCCAGCTTCTGGGTTGTTGTTATTATCAAGTATGGCTGATGAAGAGAACGTCAACGGCATGGAGAGGGAGGAGGAGGCCACCACGTCGGGGAGCAACGCGGCGGCCAACGGTGATCACCATCAGGAGGACAAGGACAAGGACAAGGCCAAGTACGTTCCGTTTATTAAGCTGTTCTCGTTTGCTGATCAGACTGATAAGCTGCTGATGTTCCTCGGCACGGTCGGTGCGTTGGGGAACGGAGTGACCATGCCCCTCATGACCATCCTCCTCGGAGAGGTCATTGACTCGTTCGGACAGAACCAGACCACCGAAAAGACAGTTGATGCCGTTTCCAAGGTTGGTTTATGGTTGAAGTCAATGCCGTTTGATGAGATTGTTACTTGTGTTGTTGTTTGATGAGATTGTGGTGTCTGCAATTGTTGCAGGTCGCTGTGAAGTATGTCTACCTGGGAATCGGGGCAGCGGCCGCGGCGTTGCTTCGTAAGTTCATCTCGGTTTCGTGACAGTCCGAGCTCTTGTCAGGATTTTTTATGTAGGAAATGTGTAGACTGATCTGCGAAATTGTTGGTTGTTTGTTAGAGATGACTTGTTGGATGGTCACCGGGGAGAGACAGGCAGCTAGAATCCGGAACTTCTATCTGAAGACTATCTTGAGGCAGGACGTAGCCTTCTTTGATGTGGAAACCAGCACCGGTGAGGTAGTTGGCAGGATGTCCGGTGACACCGTTCTGATACAGGACGCGATGGGCGAAAAGGTACTGTCCTGTCCTGTTTTTCGAGTTTAGAAACTCAATTCCAATGTCTGATATCATGTTTTATCTTGATCAGGTTGGGAAGTGTATTCAGCTCGCAGCAACGTTCATCGGGGGATTTACAATCGCGTTCGTCAAAGGATGGTTGCTTACCCTTGTCATGTTATCCGCAATTCCCCTTCTCGTGCTTGCCGGAGCAGTCATGTCTACGATGATGTCGAAACTGGCAGCCCGAGGGCAGAGTGCGTACGCAGAAGCATCAACCTTGGCAGAACAGACGATCGGATCTATAAGAACTGTAAGCTCCAAGCCATGAGGATAAATATGCATCCTATTTCGGGATTCGCATTCATACTGATTGATTGTGGTATTGTTATGTTCCAGGTTGCATCATTTACTGGCGAGAAACGGGCCATTGAGCTCTACAACAAGCTTCTGCAAGTCGCTTACCATTCAGGAGCCCGCGAAGGTTTCTTCTCCGGAGCAGGAATGGGCGTGGTTATGCTCGTTGTATTCTGCACTTACTCGCTGGCTGTATGGTTCGGTGCGAAGATGATATTGGAGAAAGGATACACCGGTGGCAAAGTCATCAATGTAATAATTGCAGTGCTGACAGCTTCAATGTGAGTCCTTCTTCCTTGAGCATCTCCGTGCTTAGGGAGCGATCCGCTTCTTATCGGAATTGTTAATTTGTGCAGGTCACTGGGGCAGGCAGCGCCCTGCGTAAGCGCATTTGCTGCTGGTCGAGCTGCTGCATACAAAATGTTTGAGACCATTCACCGAAAGCCGGAGATCGATGCATATGACATGAAGGGAAAGAAATTGGATGACATCCACGGAGACATAGAGCTGCGGGATATACATTTCTGCTACCCTGCTAGGCCAACCGAGGAAATATTTAGCGGCTTCTATCTAACTGTCACGAGTGGGACAACTGCGGCCTTGGTTGGGCACAGTGGGAGCGGGAAGTCCACCGTGATCAGCTTGATCGAGAGATTCTACGATCCACAGTCCGGTGTAGTGCTCATAGATGGCATGAACCTGAAGGAATTTCAGCTCAAATGGATCAGAAGCAAAATTGGTCTGGTCAGTCAGGAACCTGTGCTCTTCTCGTCGAGTATCAAAGATAACATTGCATATGGTAAAGATGGTGCAACCATTGAAGAAATAAAAGCTGCAGCGGAACTCGCAAATGCTGCGAAATTTGTTGACAAACTACCTCAGGTTGGAATTTTTCTCGACTCTTGAATTCTTGTATTTCCTATCTTTTGTTAATGCTGATATCATTGTGTTCCTGACATTGAAAAACAGGGTTTTGACACCAAGGTTGGCGAGCACGGGACTCAGCTTTCCGGTGGACAGAAGCAGCGAATCGCCATAGCAAGAGCGATCCTGAAGGATCCTCGCATTTTACTTCTGGACGAAGCAACCAGCGCGCTTGATGCAGAATCCGAGAGGGTCGTGCAAGAGGCACTGGACAGGATCATGGTCAACCGAACTACTGTCATCGTTGCGCATCGTTTGACCACTGTCAGGAATGCTGATACGATTGCAGTCATCCATAGGGGGAAGGTGGTTGAGAAAGGTGAGGCCTTCGATTGCAATGATATACCAGCATTCAATCGTTGACGTCGTATGCATCAGGGAACATGATCATGTGAAATAACTTCTCTTTTTGTTTTGGATGAGCAGGAACACACTCCGAGTTGCTTCAGGATTCCGATGGAGCATACGCGCAGCTCATTCGCTTACAAGAGTCGAACAAAGATTCAGAACAACCGAAAGAAACAAAATTAGAACTTACAACCGAATCGTTCAGACAGTCAAGTCAAAGAAGATCCCTGCGACGATCCATAAGTCGAGGGTCATCAAGAAATAGCAGCCACTCATTCCAAATGTCGTTCGGTATACCGACAGGACTAGATGCCCCAGATAAAAACCAGGATTCTGAAGATGACGACTATCCTCCCAAACAACCGCTTCCGGAAGTTTCACTGCGCCGTCTTGCCTACCTCAACAAGCCAGAGATCCCCGCTCTTATAATCGGTTCTGTTGCAGCATGTGTGAATGGTACAATCCTTCCGATCTATGGCACACTCGTATCCAAAGCGATCAAAACCTTTTACGAGCCACCTCATGAACTGAGGAAGGACTCCAAGTTTTGGTCACTAATGTTCATGACACTCGGCATAGTGTCGTTTTTGGTATTTCCAGTGAGAACATACTTCTTCTCTGTGGCTGGTTGCAAGTTGATCCAACGGATAAGATCGATGTGCTACGAGAAAGTGGTGAACATGGAAGTTGGCTGGTTTGATGAGCCTGAACACTCTAGCGGTTCTATTGGCGCAAGGCTATCTGCAGATGCAGCGACAGTGCGTTCTCTGGTCGGAGATTCGTTAGCAACAGCGGTGCAGAATGCTGCAACAGCATTGGCAGCTCTGATCATTGCTTTCACGGCAAGTTGGCAATTAGCTCTAATCATACTAGGTATAATCCCTCTGATGGCTACCAGCTCATTAGTGCAAGTAAGATTTCAGAAAGGATTCAGCGCGGATGCGAAGGTACGTTCTTCGTTTTATCAGTTAGTACTCTTCGAAGCGGTATACGTGTTAACAATCATCTGCTAACTACAGGCAATGTATGAGGAAGCAAGCCAAGTTGCTAACGACGCGGTCGGGAGCATAAGAACTGTTGCTTCTTTCTGTGCTGAGGACAAGGTGATGGAACTATACAAAGATAAATGTGAAGGCCCCCAGAAAGCTGGTGTAAGACTAGGGCTGATTAGTGGCATTGGATTTGGATTGTCCAACTTCTTCCTCTACTCCTTTTATGCTACAAGCTTCTACGCAGGAGCTAAACTGATTCAGGGTGGCCACACAACATTTGGAGATGTTTTTCAGGTAGCCATTTTGACGAAAATCGAAGCTTGTTTATCTCATTGACAGTGACACAGTGAAAGTATGCTCAACTAATACTGCTAAATCTGTGGCTACTCAGGTGTTCTTCGCTTTAACAATGGCGAGTGTTGGAATGTCTCATGCCAGCTCCATGACTTCTGATTCCACCAAAGCGAAGGCGGCTGCTGCTTCGGTCTTTGCGATCATAGACCGGGAGTCAAAGATTAACCCGAGTGACGAGTCAGGGATAACACTCGAAAACGTCCGTGGAGAAATTGAGCTGCGTCATGTGAGCTTTCGTTATCCTTCAAGGCCTGATGTTCAAATCTTCCGAGACATGAACTTGACTATCCACTCGGGGAAGGTAAATTTCTGCAGAGTCAATCCATGGTTTCGGATCAGCAGATATGCTAAAAGGAAAAAAAAACAAACTGCTGACATTTCTTATTTGTTTGGCCTTCCATCAGACTGTTGCTCTGGTTGGCGAAAGCGGCTGCGGAAAATCCACCGTGATTGCGTTGTTGCAAAGGTTCTATGATCCTGATTCGGGTCGTATCACACTTGATGGAACTGAAATCCAAAACCTGAAACTCAGGTGGCTGAGGCAGCAGATGGGGCTGGTCGGCCAAGAGCCTGTTCTGTTCAATGACACTATCCGAGCCAATATTGCATACGGAAAGGGTGGCGACGCAACCGAAGCAGAAATTATAGCAGCAGCAGAGCTGGCCAACGCCCACAAGTTCATCAGCGGTTTACAACAGGTATGCAGAACAAAGCTAACGCTCAATCTTCTCATCCTTGTTATCCATTTTCGACTTGCAAAAGCTACCAAGTAGATGCATGATTCAAGATATAAAAAAATTGCAATTGCAGGGATACGATACCATGGTAGGAGAGCGCGGGGTTCAGTTATCCGGAGGGCAGAAGCAGAGGGTCTCGATTGCTCGTGCGATAGTGAAGAACCCAACGATACTACTGCTGGACGAGGCTACGAGTGCATTGGACGCCGAATCCGAGAGGGTAGTGCAAAACGCATTGGACAGAGTCGTGGTGAACCGGACAACAGTGGTCGTTGCCCATCGGTTATCCACAATCAAGAACGCAGATGTAATTGCAGTGGTTAAAAATGGTGCAATTGTGGAGAAAGGAAGGCACGAGACACTCATCAACATCGCTGGCGGCTCCTACGCGTCCTTGGTGCAACTTCACATTGCTGCAAAAACAGTATGAAGAAGAGGATTGCAGAAGCCAAATCCTATCACAGATCCTCTGTCCATTTCTTTCTTTTTTCCCTTGGTCCACTTTGGACGATATTAAAGACTCGTTGTATTGTATGTAGTTTAGAAAACATAGTAACAGGGAAGACATAAATTTATATTCTGATGCCGGCCGGGCCTATTAAATGTCCAATCTTCATCATGGTTACTTGCAGCCAGCCCCTCAACCGCATAGCAAACATCTCCCATTGATCAAGAAATGAGTTTGACGATGACCGCCCTCTCCTTGACCAAACTGATCCTCCTCTTACTAATCGAGTCTGCTTCGCTTTCAGTTTGCCTTCGAATTTAAAAAACCGAGATCCATTGGGCCGAGCCGCAGCATCATTCCGTCACAACGCCTATTTTTGATTCGGGATGGGAGTTGTGCATTAAGGAAAAGGAAAAGGTTCAAAGTGGTCCTCTTTATTTATTGAAAGCGTTTCAGCTTTAACCTGCAAGTCCACTCCCAAAATTACAAGCAAGAAATGGTTTCGGGCATTGTTAGTTAGGGAAGAAGTAGCTCCACTCCATGGAAGAAGTTACAAAGTAAGCGCATTCTAATTCCATTGCGAAACTACAACAAATCGGGGGCACCACAAAATGCAGCTGATCAGCTCAAGTTTGGTCAAGTGAATCTGGAATACATCGCTATTACAAACTGCCAGAATCTGTCATGAACGACTCTCCTTCAGAAAAAAATGGCGGTTTCGAACTTCAGATGCTGGCACAAGCAGCGAGTATCAGCAGGTCCGTGACCCAAATGTTTGCTGTTATTCCATAAATTACCTCAATCAGTGGTTCTAGTCTGCTAAAAAACATGAAAAAGATCAGAACAGAGATACCATGTTCATGAAACGCACGTCTTTCAGAAAAAAAAGAAAAGAAAGCGACGCGCATGCAGATGCATTAAAAGAAATCAAATCATTGATGCACAGATAGAGGAACACAATATGAGAATCAAGCCACAAATTGTACTTGCGTGAAAATCCAGCAATTGAGTGGTATAAAGTATAAACTAGGAAAGAATGCCCAGAACAGAATTCCAAGCTCAAAATGAAACTCTTAAATAACAGGGAAATGCATAAAAGGGAGAACGTGAAGGAAAACAATTAACAATACAGCCTTGGGATCTCATGAGAACATTTGATGCAGAAAGAATGAAGCAGGCGGAAAGAACAAGAAGAGATGCCAATCTGCATTAAAACGGTCTACACAAAAAGTAACAGTGCCATGAGCTTCAGTTCAGACAGTATTACAGCAATGTTCGCATATACAGCATTACTTGTCACAGTCGTACATTATATCTGCTATTCGGCCTCTGATTACATTTAGTACATTTGTTGGTAAGTTGAACAAACTTGACAGCAGGTACCGAGTAGACCAATCAGTAATTGCAGCAAGGCAAAACAAAAAAATCACTAAACATAACAAATGGAATTCAAGTAATCGAATACTTACACGTTTGGAAAAGGAAATAGCTTACCTTTCTGCTCCACGACGAGCTTTTTGCAAACCAAGCGACTCTCAACAAGTTCATTTATTGCATCTCTTAGCTTGCAGTAGTCACCAAATGTGTTGTAAACCTGGTGGGAAATCCTCACATAACTGGTAATAACGCCATCTCTATCCTTCACCCCCTCCTCGTCATCAGTCAAAGCATGGTAATATATTGGAACCTCAACCCTATAACGCACCCTCAAGTACGACCTCAATATCGAAGTATCATCAGCGCTATCCACGCCCAACCTCGAAGGCAGGCCAACCATAGCCATCCCTGCACACAACTCCTCTGGCGTCCCAAGAATTGTCCCCCATGATTCAGCCAACATCTTCCCCATCTTTACCACCTCGTTATGGTTCCTCTCCATTATCCCGCGAATCCCTCCCTCGAACCTCTCCACAAACTCGAGTGCCTTTGGCACCACGAGCTGGGCACTGTAATCCCTGTTCCCAATCCACGAACTCTCCATAGGCAAGCCATTACCGTATTCTTGTGAAACCACCGGATGGTGCACATCCAAACACGGTCTCTTGCAGTACAAAAAGGCAACAGAAGGCGGGCAAAAAAACCACTTATGCAAATTACTAACGTAAAAATCGGCCCCAATCTCCTTAACATCGACATCGACGCTTCCAATGGCGTGGGCGGCATCAACAAACACTTGATCCACCCCTTCGTCCCTACAAATTGCAACCAACTCCCTAACTGGAACAACCACCGATGGCATAGACGTAATATGATCTATTATCGCTAACCTAACCTTCCTACCCCCTAACCTTCCCCTATCCAGCCCCTTCCTAAACTCGGAAACAATATCCTCCTTGGAGCTCAAAGGGAACGGCAGCCTCACCTCAATAGCCGTCCCACCAGCGAGGGTGACGTAAGCGTGGATCGACTTCTTAACCGCCTCGTAGGCGCAATGGAGCATCACGACGGCGTCGCCCCGGGCATACCGGCCATCAGAGAACCCCCGGCCGACGTGCTGGAGGACGATGGCGGCGGCGGTGGTGGCGTTATCAACGAGGGAGACCTGCGTCACGTCTTCGGCGTTGATCAGGCCCTTCACGGCGGTCCGGGACCGGAGAATCCCCTTTCGAAGGTTGTTAAAATAAAAGTCGTCCGGCTGCTGGAGGAACCGGAGCTGCCACTCCCTCTGGTCGGCGAGGACAGAGCCGGGGCAGCTCCCGAAGCTGCCGTTGTTGACCCGGGCGACGCCGGCCTGGTGGTGCGTGAACTCGTCGCGGATCTCTTGCTCGGTTATGAACCGGGCGAGGCGGGGCCGCTTGGGGATGGAGGCGCCGTTCTGGCGGTCCTCTGGTGCGGCGTCGTTTTCGTCCATTTTGGAGGGAAGAGGAGGGGATTTAGAGCGGTTTAGGGTTTCGGAAGGAGCATGATTGGGGGAAATGGAACCCTTTGGTAGAGGTTTAATTATAAAACCGTTTGGGGACGTGTCGTTTTCGTTTTGCTCATAACCTGGCTTTTTTATGAAAGTTACCGGATTAGGCTGCCACGACGACGGAGTTTCGGTGCATACGTCGCCGTTTGGGTTTTTTGGGTAATTACTCCCTAGTCCCTGGTGTTTGGTCATCCTCCCCCTAGGGTCATTGCATTTCTAAAATCCATGCTGACGTCTCCCGTCTTTGGTTTCAGAAACTCTCGAGTCCCTGGATAACGTCATCGGCTCTTTTTTCATTTTTGGTCATGAAAATGATCAAAATATCCTTAAACAAAAAATAAAAAAATCACCCTCTTCAAAAAAATTACTGGAAAAGTTGGCCGGCCAAAAAATCTAAAAATCTAAAAATCAACCAAGATCTCCTTCTTTAGGTTTTTGGATTAGAGAAATAATCAACCAAGATCTTTTCCTTTTTGACAATAGTAAATCAACCAAGATCGGCACGAGAAATAATCAAGACGTCGAGCAAGACACCGTCAGACCCACCCCTTCTGCTTCGTAGTCTACCAAAACCCGCCCCCAAATCAAATCAAATCCTCGATGATGGAGGAGGAGGCTGGGGCTGGGTTTATGGGCCCCACCTCGTTGGGCAGTTGGGAGCTAACAAAGATGACGTGCGGGGTTGGATTGAAGAAAGAGAAAGAGAACAAGGCGAACGGTAATGGCAGCTGTGTTGCGGTAGGGACGGCATTGTCGGCTGTGTTGCGTATGAGCTGGGGAAAGCAGGGACCGAGGTTGTAAGATTTAAATGGATTCGACTATAGCGGCTGTGTTGCGGAAGGGACGGCACCGCTGTATAACCCAGTCCTCACCAATGGTCTCTCCGTGAACTTCAACAGAATTAAAAGTTTGGTGGGTTTAGATCGTGAACGATCTAGGTTTATTGATTCGATGGGAGAAGAGGTCATGAAGTTTGGTGAAATTAAACATCTAGGTTTCTTGATTTTGATCTCAATTTTTTAATTTTGATCTGAGTTTTTTTTTGTTCTTGGTTGTGTTCTTTATTTTGGTTACTTTGATCTTATTTTTTGGTTTATTTTTTATTGTTGGTGTTCTTGGTCAAAGGTTGAAGAAGATAATTTTTTTTTGTTTAAGGGTATTCTATGACCAAAAATGAAAAAAGAGTTGATGACGTCAGCCAGGGACCCGAGAGTTTCTAAAACCAAAGACAGGGGATGTCAGCATGGATTTTAGAAATGCAGGGACCCTAGGGGGAGGATGACCAAATACCAGGGGCTAGGGAGTAGTTTACCCTCTCTTTTTTAACTTCACTTTGTATTAATGTAGTTTCACACTTTTTTATTTAACTACCCTGTGGTTTCATTTTTATCACTTAGGTGACAGATGTTTCAAAATTTAACACTTCTGGTGACAAACTCCTAACCGTGATTACTTTTGTTTCAGTTGGCATTTACAAGATTATCCGCGTCAGCGCCACTTCATATTTTTCTATCTTAGGTGGCGTTGATGTGGATAAGTTAAAATAATTAATGGGAAAAATACAGATTCTAAGTAATTATTTTATCTTCTTCTTCCATCCAACTCCCATTTTTTAGTTTTCTAACAAAAGACAGATTCCAAGTAATTATTTTCTTAACTAGGATGTGCCCAGATTAAAGATTGAAATTTAGCTTAAAGATAAAAAGCTTCTTCCTTGCTACCCACCATAGTTTTAAAATACGGGCTTTGGTATATGTCGAATTTTATCTGTTTCTGGTTCGTTTGGTCTGACCAGTCAGACTAGACAATTTTTATTAAATTTTTTACTATTATTCAAATAATATGTAGACTTAATATTCAAAATATAGGTTTCAAAATCTACATTTTTTAAATATTAACTAATTTATAATATATAAAGTCTATTTTTCTTTGTTGATTTAGAAAAATTAAGCATATGATACAACTTTTTGTTTAGTCTGAGTCAAAAACCAGTATGAACTACCCGGTCAGACTGGATTTTGGGCGGTCTGACCAGAGGCAATTTTCCCCCTAAAAATGGGCCGTTCTTTGAATGATTCATGGTCTGATCAGTCGGACCATTGGTCAGACTATATTTTAAAAAAATATGCTACCTCCCACTACCACAACAACATTCAGACCAACATGCTTCTTCCCTAATTAAGAAATCTAGTTCGACCCAGTTCGCGACGGCCTCCATTCACATACCGCATATCATCGTTTTGCTCTTATCTTCTCTCCGGTGGCAGCGGGTGCATTTTCTCTCCTCTTCTTCTATCACCCGTGATGGCCGGTCTGTCGAGGAAGGAGGACTCAAACTACATTAGTTACCAGGGTCTAGGTGGAAGAGATGAGAAGGGAAGCGGGGAGCCGGAGTCAACGAGCAAGATGGAACGGCTGAAGGCAGGTCAGAGAGATGGGAGGAGTTTGGCGACGGCAAAAGTGAGGGAGGCCGGACCGGTTGTGGTTTGAGCTTGAAGCTGGGAAGCGTCCAAAGCTAAAAGATTCCACTGCCGGTAGGAGGTGGGTCTCTGGCCGCCGACGACAGGCACAAACTTGAGCGTGACCCATTTTTTAGAGCCCGGAGTCGAGTAATGGGTCGGTTTTAGTTTTTTAAGTGCTTAACTACTTATTTGGTGAAGGTCAGTTTTATGATTCTTTTGATGTTAGATGTTAGGCATTTAATTTTTTTTAAACTTATCCACGTCAGCGCCACTTATGATAGAGAAATATGATGTGGTGTTGACGTGAATAACTTTGTAAATGCCAACTGGGACATAATCATGGTTAGGAATTTGTCACTAGAAGTGTCAAATTTTGAAATCTCCGTCACCTAAGTGATAAAAATGAAACCAAATGGTTGTTAAGTAAAAAAGTGTGAAATCACAAGTTACAAAGTGAAATTACCCCTTTTTTGTGTGTTCTCTCTCTTTTGTTTATCGGTGAACTCATGTGGTAAGCTAAGCGGTATTTTTGTACCGGTGATCGCAAACTAAAAGTAATTTCGTATTTTTTTGAGAAAAGTACAATTATAGTACCTGTAGTTTTAGAAATTTTGCGTCATGATCCTTAACTTCGTAAAGTCAAATGGTGATTATGTGATTGACACCTTTTTTTGCAACAGAGGCTCGGGAAGGGCCATGGGCAAATTATTGCTCTGAAGCTAGAAACTACGTCATTTTGAAGCTGATTTGGCACAACACGTAGGACAAATTTGCCAAGTTGGTTAGCTAACGTGGCTCGAAAAAAATATCCATTTCAAACACTTATTTCTTTATAATTTTTCAAAACCCATCCTCTCTTCATCTTCTTCCTCACATCCCAACTAAAATCTCATCATCTTTCTTCCCTAGCCTCACCCCCACAAGAGCCTGAAGCTCAAACCGTCTAAAAAAGTCAACAAATTTGATTACATTTTTACTTTAATTTAAGGGTAAATCACCCCCACCGTCTCGTCTCTCCGCCTCCGTGTTCCCGCCATTCTTCTCTGACGCAGAGTTGCGGCTTTTCCAGGCGCGGCTGATCCTCGAGTACCAGGAGCTTGCCGACCAGGGTTTCCACTACGCGGAGACGAAGGATTCGGCGGCAAGACCTACAAGTGCAAGCGCGAGGATGAGACGGCCATGGATGTGGAGATGGAGCCGCCACCGCCGTCGAAGCAATCGGCCGTTGTCTCATCAGAGGACCCGACAAGCCGATAACTTTCGGGAGACCCACCTACGACGGGGTGATAGCGGAGAGGGTGACGGGGCAGAACTGGAAGCAGGTCCGGACGCAGCGGTCGTCGGCGATACGGGTTAGCGTCAAGGGGAAGAGCTTCGAGGAGAGGAAGAGGGAGAAGGAGGTGAAGACCGCGCACAGGGAGCGAATGACCAAGCTCAAGGAGGAGCTTGTCGACCGCTACAAGAACTCCCTCTCGCAGCTCCACACTTTAGTTGACGAGCTCGTCTTCCTCCGCCGCGAGCAGATCTGGTAAAAACAGATCTCAAATCCTGAACAAATTCGACAGCCCTAGCTCAACTGTGAGGATGAAAGAGTACGAGCTCGGCCGCTATCATCATCGGGTTAATTCAGATCTGGAGCGGAGTACGAGCTCGCTATCATCATCACCGAAGTCAGAGTCGTAGGGGGAGGATGCGGCAGTTTGGTGGGTGTTGAGCTCGTCGAGGACGCTGATTTAATGGAAAAAAGGGGGGAGAGAGAGGGAGGAAGAAGAAGAAGAAGAATAAGGGGAAGAAGAAGAATGGGAGATAAACGATTTCAGAAGAAGGGGAAAGGTCTGGAGGAAGGAGGAGGAAGGAGGGGAGGGGTTTTTTTAAAATTATAAAAACTATAGGATTGGAAAAGATATTTAATTTCGTGCCAATTCATATTGCTAACCAGTTAAAAAATCCGACATGGTATGCCACCTCATATTGCCAACTAAGTTCGGAGTTAATAATTTGTCTCTGGCCCTTTCCGAGTCTTTGTTGCAAAAAAAATGTGTCAACCACGATATCACCATTTGATTTTACGAAATTTAGGATTATGACGCAAAATTTTTAAAATCACAGGTACTATAATTGTACTTTTCTCTTTTTTTATGGTCAGTTTCGTATCTTATAAGAGTAATAGCGATCATCAATGAGTCGGGTATCTTTTAGTAGGTTGGGTTGCCGTTAGGTAAGATATAATTGTGTTTTTATTTTGTATTTATATAAAAGTTCCTCTTATAATTTGATAATATATATAATTTGTTAGTAATTACTATACTGGATTTCCATATTTAGAAAACAGAGAGAAATAACATACAATATATTTATATGAAATTGGATAAGCCTAACTTTTTTTTATTTGTTGGTCTCAGTAGAACAACTGCCAAAATCATTTTAGAAAAAAAGTAAAATTTTAATGGCATAATGTCGGATTGACATCTAGTAAAAAAAAAACACATTTCAAGATAAATTTTATGGTAGTCCCTTCACATCAAGTGACTTGGTATGTATCCACCAATCCACAAGTGACAAGTGGATTGGTGGAGGAATTTCACTTTTCTAGTGATATATGACTAGGAAATTTAATTATGGAAATAAAATTAAGTCAATATTGAGTTATAGTTAAGAAAGAATCATTACCTAAATAATATATGCTATTTCAAGGAAATATAATTAACTCATTAATGAATAGAATATATTAAGTCTTATAAAATATTAAAATACAAAATTGTTACTTTTCTTTTAAAACACAAAAGTAACGAGAAGTCTAAGACTTTTTTCTGAAAAAATATCATCGTCTTCATTGATAACTATAATTTTACTTGTTTTCACCTTTCAAAAAATTTATTTTTACTTCTTTTTGAAGTTTCCTCATTGCTTTTGTATTTTAAAAGAATAAATATTAACGTTGCTTTGGTGTTTTAAAATAAAAATAACAATTTTACTTGTTGCTTTTAACGACGTCGTAACTATTAAAAAAAACTTAATATTTGATTTTATAGGGAAAAATATCAACATTCAGAAATTTTATTGTCTATTAAAAATAATCTAAAATGGAACTTTGTAAAACTTTTCACAGTTTATTAAAAAAAATATAAATTTAAATAGTAACGAATCTCCTCTAGTTAGTTTGCATGATCGTGAAGATTAACCATATAATTAACAACTAACGTAGGTTTTTGTACTACTTGGTGTAAATATTTTGGGTATATAAAATAAAATTAATCTATTTACCAAAAAAAATTAATTGCACTATAATACCCTTAGAATAAAAGGCCACAATCTAAGAATTGGTCCCCTAAGTATCACCGGGAGATTGTGACCCCTTACTAACTCTTCTTCACCATACTTAGTTCTGTTTTTGGTCATAATCACACTACTCTTTAGTAATAGTTCTGTATTTTAAAAATTAAAATATAACAAGACTTGAATATATTCTACTCATTAATGAGTTAATTCTATTTTCTTAAAATAGGATATATTGTTTAGGTAATGATTCTCTTTTAATTATAATTCAATATTTACTTGATTGTATTTCCATAATTAAATTTCCTAGTCATATATTACTAGAAAATTGGTAGTCCCTCCACCAAATCACTTAATGACTTGGTATGGAAGGACTACCATAAAGTTTCTCACATTTCAACGCCTAGCTGTATATTAGAGAAATTATACAGCTCATAACCCTTTAAAACATTTCCAATTATGTTCGTTTGACAATTCATGGACCATCAAATTGAATTATTGTCATGTAAGTTTTCTTCTTTTGTTCGTGTTTTAATTTAATAAGTTTCTTCATCGACTTTAGACTGATTATTACCTAGCAATACAACATTAGCTATTTAGCTTATTGATTATGCTGCAAAAAAGGAGATTTGTAAACAAAAAAGGCAATATTCCATAATTCGGCAAGTACTCCCATTTTCCAACCCTAATCAATTAATGCAATCTCTAAGGCATGTATTGGCATATAATTCAAAGATAATAACTATGTAATTATTTTTGTATTTATATAGAAGCATGATCTCACTATTTCCAAAAAAAATATTAACTATGTTTTGGACGAGATTTAAAATGCATGTATTAACAAATTTTAGATGCAACATAAAAATTAATTCAAAATAGTATTAGAAGAAATAAGGATACATACTGTGAATTTCTACTTACAAATTTTTTAAAATTCCAAATAAGCCACTTTAATTAAAACATAAAAATAAAAATTTTCCGACAATGCCATACTAAAATAAAATTATTGTTTCCAAAATTATATTGCAGTCGTCCCTCGAGAGAGACGAGACCCAACAGAGACCCGGAATCCGAATAAGTCAACGTCCGACCCGGATTCCATATCCTCACCAGTTATTTCACTTCCCATTTCTAGGCTCCTCGGGCGCTCTCGCTCGCTGGCTCGATCCCTCCTCGGTTCGTAACTGTTTCACTTTTCCGATTCTGCCCCTCGATCAATTTCCAATCTGATATTTCTTCTTCTCTTGGGCAGGATTGGAGGAGGGGTTTGCTTGTTTGGCAGCGTGAACTGTTGGAGGGTTTTTTTTTGGGTTTTAGAATTTGATCTTGTTCGATGGCTAGTACACCGGAATATTCCGGTGGTTATTCCGTCGCCGTTAACCCTGACACAGCCACTCCGCAGCCGGAGAGGGGTTCCGTCCCTCCTCCGTCGTTAGCCGCGGCCCCTAGGTTTTCTTCTCCTAGCTTTCATCAGGATCAGATCCCTTCGCCGTCGATTAGGAGTCCTCCTGGTCCTCATCTTAGCACTCCCCCTGGCCCTCCTGTTTTCACCTCCCCCGTCCGCCCCGCTGCTGTGCCGTTTCGGACGTCCCCGCTGACTCCTCAGCCCGTGGCCTACTCGTCTGGCTCGTCGCTGCCCACGTCCTCGCCTCCCCGCTTCGCCAATGGGTCGGGCGAGCTGCAACACCATGTTCCTGTCGCGATCGAGGAGTCTCTTCCGATGGAGGAGTCGCCATTGGTTCTTTTCTCCGCAACCAAGGTACGCCATTTTGGTTTGCGAGTTAGCTTCGTGCTGGAATCCTAATGCAGTGTAGATATGTCCTGTGTAGGTTCTGAAGCAGAAAAAACAGGCAAATGTACCCAGTTTGGGCTTCGGTGTGTTGATCTCTCCTGGAAGAGAGATCTCGCCTGGTCCACAGATCATACAACGGGATCCCCGACGCTGCCAAAACTGTGGGGGTTATTCCAATATGTATTGCAACATATTGCTTGGTTCTGGCCAGTGGCAGTGTGTAGTTTGCCGGACGTTGAATGGGAGCGAAGGTGAATACATAGCATCTAGAAAAGAGGATTTGAGGCATTTTCCTGAACTTTCGTCGTTGATGGTTGATTATGTTCAGACTGGCAACAAGCGACCGGGTTTTATTTCTGTAGCTGACACTAGAATGTCTGCACCGATCATTCTTGTGATAGATGACTGTTTAGATGAACCACACCTGCAGCATTTGCAGAGCTCATTGCATGCATTTGTCGATTCCCTTCCCCTTTTGGCAAGAGTTGGAATCGTCATGTACGGCCGAACCGTGTCGGTTTATGATTTCTCAGAGGAATCGATGGCATCCGCTGATGTGCTTCCAGGTGATAAATCACCTGATCGGGAAGCTTTGAAGGCATTGATCTACGGAACAGGTGTGTACTTGTCAACGATGCATGCTTCCAAAGAGGTAGCACATCGAATATTTTCATCCCTAAGGCCCTATAAGTTGGACGTTGCTGAAGCTTCAAGAGACCGTTGCCTAGGCACTGCAGTAGAAGTTGCTCTTGCTATAATTCAGGGACCATCTGCCGAAATGTCTCGAGGTGTAGTAAAAAGGCCTGGAGGCAACAACAGGATCCTTGTTTGTTCTGGTGGACCTAATACCTATGGTCCTGGATCAGTTCCCTATTCTTATAGTCATCCCAATTATGCTCATATGGAAAAGACTGCTATGAAATGGATGGAACGTCTGGGCCGTGAAGCTCATCAGCATAATACTGTAGTTGACATTCTCTGTGCTGGAACTTGCCCTGTCAGAGTTCCGGTTTTGCAGCCTCTTGCTAAATCTTCTGGGGGTGTTTTGGTTCTTCATGACGATTTTGGGGAAGCCTTTGGTGTCAATTTGCAGAGAGCAGCTTCCAGGGCCTCCGGTTCCCATGGCTTGTTGGAGATTCGATGTTCTGAAGATATTCTCGTTACTCAAGTAGTGGGTCCTGGTGAAGAGGCACATGTTGAAACTTCAGAATATTTCAAAAATGATAACTCTCTCTGTGTTCAGATGCTAAGCGTAGAAGAAACACAGAGTTTTGCCATCTCCATGGAAACTAAAAGAGACATCAAGAGTGACTCTGTTTATTTCCAGTTTGTCATTCACTACGCCAGTGTTTATCAAGCTGATATTTCCAGAGTGATTACTATTAGATTGCCTACCGTGGATAGTGTTTCAGCATATCTCAATAGTGTTCAGGATGAAGTAGCTGCTGTTCTCATTGCTAAGAGAACATTGTTGCGGGCTAAAAGCCATGCCGATGCACTTGACATGAGGGCAACTATTGATGAAAGAATTAGAGACCTTGCTTTGAAGTTTGGGTCTCAAGTACCAAAGTCAAAGATTCAACGGTTCCCTAAAGAACTCTCTTTATTGCCTGAACTCCTTTTTCATCTTAAAAGGGGTCCCCTTTTGGGAAGCATAGTTGGTCATGAAGATGAGAGGTCGGTTCTGCGTAATTTGTTTCTAAACGCATCATTAGATCTTTCCCTACGGATGGTAGCTCCCCGTTGTTTAATGCACAGAGAAGGTGGAACTTTTGAAGAATTACCTGCTTATGACCTTGCAATGCAGTCTGATACGGCTGTAGTTCTTGACCATGGAACTGATGTCTTTATTTGGTTGGTATGTCTTCTAATTTCTTTTGTACTTTTTGAATGGGAAGTACTAGTTGGTCCTTGGCGTGATAAAGTTAGTTGACTTACTTTTCTTTATCTGTTCCTTATTGTTGCATCCCTGTCCAAGCTACATGTTTATGCAGTTTTTTGCTCCGTGTACTCTGTATATGCTTGTTATGAGGATTAATTCAGAATGTCTTGCTACACCAGATTTTGTTTTACTTGATAAGTGGATGTATTGACGGGCCGTAAACGAATGACTCACTAGGATTGTTTGCGACTATTGTTTCATGACCTTGTTATTTCATAACATGGAGTTGTCAGGTAGTCAATAGTACATTTCTCTTGAGAAAGTTGATAGAAGAGTGTGTCCATGCATACATTGGAAACATCTGGAAGTCAATCAGACAGCTTCCTTTTTAGAACTCTTCGACCGCTGGGCTTGCTGATTGATGCCCATTCCCATCTCATGCTCTTTTGGAAGTCACATACTTCCTTGTATTACGTCGTCATGAGCTACAGTAATATCTGACCATGCTTCCCTACTATTGGTAACTGTAGGGTGCTGAGCTAGCTGCTGATGAAGGGAGGAATGCTTCAGCTCTGGCGGCTTGCAGAACACTAGCCGAAGAGCTTACGGAACTACGGTTTCCAGCTCCTCGGATCCTTGCATTCAAGGTTCTTTCCTCTTCTTAATTTCCATTAATGTCCATCCTTTACCTTTATCTGATGGTCCTGAATCTGAATTGTGACAGGAGGGGAGCTCTCAGGCTCGATATTTTGTTTCGCGGCTGATACCTGCACACAAGGATCCGCCCTATGAGCAGGTGGGATAGTTTCTCTTTGGTTCAGTGAACTACTACTGGATTGGTGTCTTATTGCGATTTTTGATCATCAAATTCCACTCTCTGATTGATTGCAGGAGGCGAGATTCTCGCAGCTTCGGTCATTGACAATAGAGCAACGTACAAAGCTGAAAAGCAGCTTCCTTCACTTCGACGATCCTAGTCTCTGCGAGTGGATGCGAAGCTTGAAGGTCATGCCACCAGAACCAAGTTAAAGGTACAAATCGAGGCCAGCGCACGCGCCATAGACGGAAGCCCTCCGAGCTGCATCCAACCTTGTTGTCCATAGTCAGGAGGATGCCCCATATAGACCAAGTTGAGGAGACCATCTCAGTTTTTGTTATTATGATACATCCGATAAGAGGAATCACTTATAGTTGACTTTTTCGGGAGAATTTTAATTTTTTTTTATGGGATTCTGTTTCTCATTTGGGTTTCTTGTGTAGACCAATAAACGGTCCCTTCCTTGACAAGTTTACGTCCACCAAATTCTTTCATTATCTTCATCTCATCGTGGTTCGTTTGAAACGTAGTTCCCAGCTTCTTCTTCACCCTGTGGTGTGGGTTAATATTGTGCTAAACCGAAGAACTATGCTAATTCTGCTCTTTAACACAGTTCTCAATGATAATGGTCGGCCGAGGTGGAAACAAAGTAGGGTTCGAATTACTCCAAGTGAACTTATTACAGCTCATTATATTATAAAATTTGTTATCGAGTATATTAAATTATACTGCGTTATAACCACGTAACGTGATCAGTAAGTCATAATAATATTAAAAAGAAAAAAGGAAAAAAAGTAATTAAAAAAACCCCTCCTTAAATAGTTCCATTGAGCAGCTAGGTTGTTTCATCGCTTCACAACGTTGAGGAAACGCCAACGCACGACGCCGTATTCGCCGGTACGCCCGCCGCTCTCTCTTAACCCGTTCAGTTCTCCTCCGCTGTTGTTAAGTAGATTAAAAAAGTAACAAAAGGTCAAAGCGGCGGTTGCGTGGTATTAGTCTTCTTCTTGTCGGACCAATCTCCGGCTGAGCTTCTCGATTCGAAGTCAACTCAGTTAGGTTTGACTCCCGGGAGCCTCTCGCTTACAGTGAGAATTGTTTTGTTGACTTTTGTCTGGATTAGGTTTTTTTTTGCTGCTTGTTATAATTGATTGTCCTGTTGGAATTTTCGATTTGTTAGGAGTTGTACGGGAAGAAGGTCACGCTTGCGATAACATGGCGGGTGAGTGATTTCGTAGCCTATCCAATCGATGATTGTGTTGGGATTCGTGTTCATCTCGCGCTATTGTTCGTGATTTTGCAGGTGGGAAGAAGAAGAAGGAGACTGGTCTGGGGCTTTCCTTCAAGAAGGATGAGAACTTTGGGGAATGGTACTCTGAGGTAATCAAGTTTACGTCCACCATCTGCGATTTTCTCGAGTCGCTGCTGCTAGGGGATACTTACTTCTGCAGGGTTTAATTGATTCACTGGTTATTGCTCTTCGGCTTATGTAGGTTGTTGTCAATGGGGATATGATAGAGTACTACGACATTTCCGGTTGTTACATTCTGAGGCCATGGACAATGTCGATATGGGAGATCATGCAAGTTAGTTAAACAACTTTCCTTTTATCATATTGGTAGTTTCTGTGTTTAACATAATACCAGTCAATGGCGAGATGATACCATACTTTGTCCTCTTCACAGTCTCTGTAATTACCTCTGTTTGCCATTCTGCAGGGATTTTTTGATGCGGAAATCAAGAAGATGAACATTAAGAACTGTTACTTCCCACTTTTTGTATCATCTAGCGTTTTGGAGAAGGAGAAGGATCACATAGAGGGCTTTGCTCCAGAGGTGAGTTTTTTTCCGTGTTTGGAAAATGCAGAGAAAATCATATCCTCCTTTCAGTTTGTTCCTTATTATAAAATTAGAGGTGTTTGCAAAAAACTAAATGGCGCATTGTTAACTATTGGTAACCAGGTGGCTTGGGTGACAAAATCCGGGAAATCTGATTTAGAAGTTCCAATTGCCATTCGTCCAACTAGTGAGACTGTCATGTATCCCTACTTTTCAAAGTGGATAAGGGGGCACCGGGACTTGCCCCTGAGGCTCAACCAGTGGTGCAATGTTGTTCGTTGGGAATTCAGCAACCCTACCCCATTTATAAGGTGGGTGGGCTGTTTTTGTTGACTGTGATTTTTGTTTATTCAACTACTGGCTCTTAGATGTCACGTGTGAAAGTATAATTTCGTACTTTTCTGGAAAATGCTGCTCTGTTTTTTTGTGAATGAGATTTATGCCAGACTGCCTTGTGCCACAGTATTTCCAACTCCCTGTTTTGATACCCTTTTTATTGGTTTTGAAGCATTTATTTCCTATTGATAGACTGTGCGGATAGCTAGGCATTAATTAGTTCTTGAAAATTTCAGTATCTTTAGCATTCTTGTCCGGATGCCATTTCCTTATGTTAACTGGCTTTTCTACTTCAGGAGTCGGGAGTTCCTTTGGCAAGAAGGGCACACTGCTTTTGCCACAAAGAAAGAAGCCGATGACGAGGTATGGAACTCCTCTCGTTAATAGCTCTACGATTGTTGTGGGTTTATTGGCTGTGAAATTATACAATATTTGGGGGTGAAGAGGTATGGAACTTCTCTCGTATATAGCTGTACAATTTATTGTGGGTTTATTGACGGTCAAAGCATAGAATATTTGGTTTTCAGTGGAAAAGCTGCTTACCAACATTTTCCCCATATTTTTTACCTTTCACATTCCTTACCATCATCTATCATGTTCCTTGTTACGTGGTTGGGAATATCTCTTTGTCTGAACACTCCTCCAACTCCCCTGTTCTTTAAGCAAGCCCTACCCATTTAGTATTGTTGACATTTTTGCATAGTATGAGCCGAGCTACTCTCAGATTCAACTTAATGGTGGCGGCAGCCGTTAAGTCATAGAAGAGTCCCTTTGTTTATAAGAATCCTGTCATACTTCATCATTCTTATGCACCCCTTTTGCTGGATCTTTGAATTTCTGATTGAAAATGTTTTTCTCAATTTGTTTTGACGACCTTGCTTCTGCATGTATTTAATTTACTGGTTGTTGATAGACGCATATATGAAGAATTCTTGGCCATTCCTGTCATAAAGGGCAAGAAAAGTGAGATGGAGAAGTTTGCCGGTGGACTTTACACCACTAGTGTTGAGGTAAATGATACAATCCGTAGTTGGATTGAGGCTTGTGAGATTTTGTTTGGGTGCTGGATGCAATTTCCTTGTCAGCCTAAAATTTGATTCTAAACTTGTGTGCACTTCCAGGCATTTATTCCCAACACTGGGCGTGGGGTACAAGGAGCAACTTCTCATTGTTTGGGACAAAATTTTGCAAAAATGTTTGAGATTAACTTTGAAAATGACAAAGGGGAGAAGGGTATGGTCTGGCAGAATTCTTGGGCATACAGTACCAGAACGGTACTTCTCTTGCAACTTTGTGATCAGTATAATTTTGCTCTAGCAAAATGGAAAGGGCTTACACCAAGCCACCACTCCCAAGCTCTTTTGTGTTGCAAGGACCATCACGCACTATATTACATTGGTGCTTCAGGCTTTTGCTTTTGTGCCTAGATTAGGACTTCTGTCTAAATTTCTCATCTCTCTCTGTTTTTCTAGATTGGGGTCATGGTGATGGTTCACGGAGATGACAAAGGATTGGTATTGCCACCGAAAGTGGCATCTGTCCAAGTCATTGTGGTCCCTGTGCCATACAAAGATGCTGATATGCAAGGAATATATGATGCCTGTGCTGAAACTGTTGGTGCATTGTGTAAAGCAGGCATTCGTGCAGAGGCTGACTTGAGAGAGAATTACTCCCCTGGTTGGAAGTATTCTCACTGGGAAATGAAAGGTGTGCCTATGAGAATCGAAATAGGGCCAAGAGACTTGGCGAAGGAGCAGGTTGGCAATCTTTTCCTTGTAGTGTCTCTTAGAGAGCCTTGTCCCGAAGTTAGATCTAACTATCTGTGACTTCTCAGGTCTGTACTGTTCGCCGGGACAATGGAGAAAAAAAAGATGTGGAAAGGGCTGATTTGGTCGAGAAAGTGACAGAATTTCTGGATACCATCCACAAAAGCATGTATGACATCGCTAAACAAAAACGAGATGCTTGTGTTCAAGTTGTTAAAACTTGGGATGAGTTTAAGGAGGCTCTGGGCCAGAAAAAGATGATCTTGGCTCCATGGTGTGACGAGGAGGTCTGCATTCCTCACTAATCATGTTCAATTTCCGGTCTATTTTCTTTTTTCTTTGTTTGACCTTCTTTCTTGTCACTATAAGCCCCCCGAATACGGTCTTCTGCTTTTGACAAGCGGCCATACGTAGGTTCATCTATAGGGACGTATTCCTCGTAAATGAAATGAAACGCTCTGTTGCATGCCACAAAGGTATTCATCCATGTAAATCGTCATTAGCCTCATGGTTTGCTTTGGCTATATGCTGTAGGAGGTGGAGAGAGATGTGAAAGAGCGGACTCGAGGCGAGATGGGAGCAGCCAAGACTCTCTGTTCTCCTCTTGATGAGGAGCAGCCAGAGCTCCCAGAAGGTACCTTACCCGCGCGAGTTCCATGTTTCTCCTGTTAACGTATGTTTCCTTGGAGTCTCTATGATAATATTTCCTTGGTTATTTGTTGCAGGAACTGTGTGTTTTGCCTCGGGAAAGCCCGCAAAGAGATGGACTTACTGGGGCAGGAGTTACTAGAGATTTACTAACTAGTCTGTTTGAGAAGTGTTCTTAGCTATTTACCTTTACATCTTTTCCCCTAAATTGTTCGGTATCTGAATATCACCCATCAACTAGATTTCAAATGGTTGTAAAATTTTATTTACTAAATATTAATTTTGATAGGTTTTCTCGTACTGTGATTCAATATAAAAGTTATAAGTTACTGCAAATTAGTTGGTACTTTGTCGAAAGTGCTTTAGGATCAGTTACTGGAGTAACGATTTCGTTCTTTGAGCAAAAAATATAATATAATCTTCTCAAGAAACAAAATTAGTCTCTGCAATTTTGCTTTGATGTCCCAATAATGGAAAATAACAATAGTATGTACAAATTAAAAGGACGGTAAAATATTTTTGGAATTGATTATGTATGATTGGAAGATTTCAGTCTAATAATAATAATAACAAAATACACGATTCCAGTCTCTGGGCCTCTCGTCTTCAGCCACTTGTCTCTGGTACGGAAACAAGCTAGAAGATTTCCCACCGTTCCTTATCCCAAACGCTCTCTCTCTCTCTAACGAACTCAAACTGGACTCTTCCATGGTTCCATGTCCGAAGCTGGAGACTTGAAACTGGATAAACCTCAACGCAACGAAACCATATCCTCATAGTACAAAACCTCTGGTCAAGACAAACTTTGGTCTTTTTTCTTTTAACCTCTCCAATGGGTGCTCCAATGTGCAACTCTCCTTTGTTGAAGCACTTACCCTCCTCTGCCTCTTCTTCTTTCCCTCCAAGTTCCCTCCTTTCCACCCAGGAAGGCTTCACCAGGCGAAAATCTCATCTGGGTTCAAGCTCCTTTCCGAGCCCCGGCTCTGGAAGGAAGTTCCTGAGTTCGTTTAATGGTGGGGGAAAGAACAGGACTTCGCCTGCCTCGGCTTCTCTGGGTGGGTTGCTTGGTGGGTTATTTAAGGGGACTGATACTGGGGAGGCTACTAAGAAGCAGTGTGCATCTACTGTGAGTTTGATCAATGGAATGGAGTCAAAGATGTCTGCTTTGAGTGATTCTGAGCTCAGGGATATGACTTCTTCATTGAAGGAGCGTGCGCAAGCCGGCGAATCCCTTGATTCCCTTCTGCCTGTAAGTTGTATCGTTTTTTTTCTTGTTTGTTCTTGTTCTCTCTCTTTTACTGTGAAGTGTGAAGTTCAGTGCTTTTATGGTTTAAATTGTGAGGTTGATCAATGCAGGAGGCTTTTGCTGTGGTTAGAGAGGCGTCCAAGCGGGTTCTTGGTCTTCGTCCTTTCGATGTTCAACTTATAGGTAAAGCAAGAGAAGTTTTCTTCTTTCCCTTGAATTTTGAATACATTAATCTAAGGTCAATTTTGAGTCAGTTGATGAGTTGATCATCTTTGGTGATATCATAACCGATGTACTCATGGAGATGACTCATGTGCTGCTTGTGGACTTGATTTTTTTTTCTTCTCAATTTTGAATCAATATGATTCCTTCAAGTTATTACCTTCTTCTTGGTGTGTTCTTAGGTGGCATGGTCCTTCACAAAGGGGAAATCGCTGAAATGAGGACCGGAGAAGGAAAGACACTCGTCGCCATTTTGCCTGCTTACCTGAATGCACTAAGTGGGAAAGGAGTGCATGTTGTCACAGTCAATGATTATCTTGCCCGCAGGGATTGTGAGTGGGTTGGCCAAGTTCCGCGTTTTCTTGGATTGAAGGTTGGCCTGATCCAACGTATGTTACATGTCTGATTTTCTTTTCCCTTTTCTCCTACACCCAAAAGTCCAAGCACACTGGCCAGATATTCATTTTTATTATTATTATTTTTGTTTCAAGTCCTGGTCCTCTTTTTCTGGAGGTATGCAGTCTTTAAATGGCACGATAACCCGATGACTAAAACTGCCTTCTTTTGCAGAGAACATGACAAGTGAGCAAAGGAGGGAAAACTATCTGTGTGACATTACGTATGTAACCAACAGCGAGCTTGGCTTTGATTACCTGAGAGATAATCTTGCCATGGAAAGTAATTGTTCCTTTTATGTTCATTACTATCTTGGCCTCTTCTCTTTCTCTTCAGTTTAATCCACTTCTTTCCCTATTTTGAATTCATCCACTGGCATGTGCAGAATGTCGAGGAGCTGGTCCTGAGGCGTTTCAATTACACAGTAATTGATGAAGTTGATTCCATCCTTATTGACGAAGCAAGGACTCCTCTTATCATATCTGGACCTGCAGAAAAACCCAGTGATCGATACTACAAAGCTGCAAAAATAGCTGCAGCTTTTGAGCGTGACATACACTACACTGTAATATTCTCCCGATGTTTCTTGTCTACGAAATTAGTTTCTGCTAGGACCATATTTGAAATTATCATATCTAAAAAGGAAATTCGTCAGCTTTTTTTTGGGGGCATTTGATGGATCGAGTATATTTTCGTTCTAGCTTTTTTGGTAAGAAGTGGTACATTGTAGACTCTGGTAGCGAGGATGCATACTCTCTCTGTTGGTTGTTTCTCTTATCAAGATAATGCTGCAGGTGGATGAGAAGCAGAAGACGGTTCTGCTTACGGAACAGGGTTATGAAGACACAGAAGAAATTTTGGACGTCAAAGATTTGTATGATCCACGAGAACAATGGGCATTGTATATTCTTAATGCAGTTAAAGCTAAGGAGTTGTTTATTAGAGATGTCAACTATATTGTGCGTGGCACAGAGGTACTCATTGTGGATGAGTTTACTGGTCGAGTCATGCAGGTACAACTGTTAATTCCTTATATAAATGCAGAAGGAACCAAGTAGCTTGATCAATCTCTCCCAAACATCATAATACGTGGATATCGTAGACCTAACAATAACTTTTTTGTCGCCAGGGGAGAAGGTGGAGTGATGGACTTCATCAAGCTGTTGAAGCAAAAGAAAACTTGCCCATCCAAAATGAAACTGTGACCTTGGCATCAATCAGTTACCAGAACTTCTTTCTTCAGGTTGCAGCAATATCGATTACTGTGTATCTTTCTGTCGTATCTGTTATTTTGTTCTTTTAGTCTAACTTGAGATTTGGTACCATTAGTATTTATAGACTAGTTACTGATGCTTGTTCTCCCTTTCTTAATTCTTTTCATGTGCACTGCTACAGTTCCCAAAACTATGTGGGATGACTGGAACCGCTGCTACTGAACGTGCCGAATTCGAGAGCATATACAAGCTAAAAGTTACAATCGTTCCCACAAACAAGCCGATGATAAGAAAGGTTCGCACCAAGTCTGACTCTTTATTGCACTTCTACCACCTAATGCAATTAAATTCTGTACAAAATGGTTAAAGATGGTCTGTGATATTGGATACAAGTTGGACATCTTTGTAACTTAAAATTAAAGCAGACTAGAATCCTGTGAGATTATAGTTTTTTGTCTTGCTTTTTGGAATGAAGTATATGCATATATCTATGAACAAGAAAAATTTGAACTTCCTTCGACCATCTTGTAATTCTAATTGCTTTTGTTTCCTTCGTAGGATGAGTCGGATGTCGTTTTCAGGGCAACTAATGGGAAATGGCAGGCAGTCGTGGTGGAAATCTCCCGAATGCACAAAAAGGGTCGACCGGTGCTGGTTGGCACAACAAGTGTTGAGCAGAGCGATGCTCTATCAGGACAGCTTCGTGAAGCTGGAATTCCACATGAGGTGACACAATTTCCATTTTGCGAAAAAAATAATCTTTCAAAAGAAGCTCTTCTAGAAAAAATATTCTTGGATCCCTGTTAGTAGTTGTTGAGCTTTGTTCTCTTTCCTGTATGACCTATAAACCTAATTTCACCTGATTTGGGCTTTTAGAGTGTTGACTTTGGAATCAGAACTAGCAATAACATTTCGGAGAGGAGACCTTCTTTTGATTGAAATTAATTGAGATTTCTTTTTCATAAAGGTTCTTAATGCAAAACCAGAGAATGTGGAAAGAGAAGCGGAAATAGTAGCTCAGAGTGGTCGCTCGGGGGCAGTGACAATTGCGACAAACATGGCAGGTCGTGGAACAGACATCATTCTTGGAGGCAATGCAGAGTTCATGGCAAGATTGAAGTTGCGGGAAATACTTATGCCAAGGTATGCAAAACTCTAGTATTGTCCGGTTCCTTTCTGGCGCATTCTCCGCTCACACTCTTATGAGACTATCGCTGTACTACTTGTTAATTTGATATACTCCCCATTTAAGAACCACATCTTAAGGTTGGTTTGTATTTCATAAGGTGGCTATGTTGAAGTTAAAAACTCCGCGGTTAAATCGCAGCATCGATATAAGTTGAATCACTAAAGCATTAATAGTCCCGCTAACTGCCTGGGATTGCCAACTCAATTTTTGTGTGTTGCCATGGGAGCTTAAAGTATCATTTGCTTGAACATTGCAGTGTTGTTAAGCCCAGCGAAGAAGTTATTCTATCGATGAAGAAGAAGCTTCCTCCAATAAAAACATGGAAGGTTGGCTTAATCTTGAAAAACTTCAATCTATTAATTAAATTCAGACTGGTGCAGATCTGTCAGTTTAAAGATACAGTAATTTGCTCTAATTGGTCTTGTAGGTCAACGAAAATTTATTTCCATGCAAGCTATCAGATAAGAATACCAAACTGGCTGAAGACGCCGTTCAGTTAGCTGTGAAATCTTGGGGAAAGAAATCGTTAACTGAGCTTGAAGCAGAAGAACGGCTATCCTACTCCTGTGAAAAGGTTTATTTCGACGTTTCTATGATTCGGGGCTTTGTTTCCTCTTATAGGTAATACAGGAGGTCCCGTTTCCTTTGCTTGCAACTGATCGTCGAGTATCGTTCTTTCGATAGGGTCCAGTTCAAAATGAGGTCATTGCCAAGCTAAGGAATGCTTTTCTGGAAATTGTCAGTGAGTACAAGGGTTTTACAGAGGAAGAAAGGAAGAAGGTTATCATTGTTTCTGACTGATGTTTTGACTGATTTAGGCTTTTTAGTACATTACTGAGATTGATCCTACCTACATGATCAAAGGTTGTCTCAGTTGGTGGGCTGCATGTTGTGGGAACAGAAAGACACGAATCCCGTCGAATCGACAACCAGGTAAAAAGGCATTGTATGTTGTTTTATTTTAACCGATAGGAGATGTCATATCGCTCGAGTCTTACCAGGATCATTTTTTCTCAATTTGTATTTCTTCTCACATCATACTTACGATCCCAACTAAACATGTTTATCTGCCTGCCAGCTTCGCGGTAGAAGTGGTCGGCAAGGAGATCCTGGGAGTTCTCGGTTTTTTCTAAGTCTCGAGGACAATCTCTTCAGGATTTTCGGCGGAGACCGGATCCAGGTTTAACCTTTTGAAGTGGATTGTTTATTCAAGTTTCTCTGGAAATGCTGCCATTAACTCTGTTGATGCTGCTAATGTCAGGGTTTAATGAGAGCTTTCCGTGTGGAAGACCTACCAATTGAGTCCCAGATGTTGACAAAATCACTTGATGAAGCTCAGAGGAAAGTGGAAAACTACTTCTTTGATATCAGGAAGCAGCTATTTGAGTTTGATGAAGTGCTGAACAGCCAGAGAGACCGCGTTTATACCGAGAGGAGAAGAGCTCTTGAATCTGACAATCTCGAATCTTTGATCCTAGAGTATGCTGAATTGACAATGGACGACATATTGGATGTATGCTTTCCAATATCTTCTTCGTCGATCACAAGTGCTTTAGTTGAGAAAGACAATGAGCGTGTTTTTTTGTTTTTTGTTTTTCTAAATGCAGGCAAATGTTGGTCCTGATGCTCCAAAAGAAAGTTGGGACCTTGAGAAGCTCATTGCAAAACTTCAACAGTATGTGGCTTTACTAGAATTGCATTACGCCATTTAGTAGATGAAGCTGGAAATACTGTTTCAAGATCATAGTCATAATGCAGAGGCTAGTTACTTAAAAGTGGATCTTGATGTTGGAAGAAGGCTTAGATTTCTAACCATTACATGTGTACCTGTAGGACTTTTGTGGACATGATTTACTTTTGATTTCAGGTACTGCTATCTTCTGGATGATCTAACTCCAGATTTGTTGAGGAGCAACGGCCCGAATTATGAGGACTTGCGCATTTACCTTAGACTCCGCGGACGTGAAGCTTATCTGAAAAAGAGGGTTAGTTAGCTTTTCCAGTTTATCCATGGATGAGAATCACAAGTAGAGAGTCAATATCGTTTTCGTGTTTATGAGTTCTAGTGCATTTAGTAGGTTATATGCATCCAGAGCCCTCTTAAGCTATTGATAATGGATTGCTGTTTCTGAGATTTTGATGTTGCGTTGCATCGGATTTAGTCTCTATTGCATGACACTGGTGTTACAGGATATTGTAGAGAAAGAAGCTCCAGGATTGATGAAAGAAGCTGAGAAATTCTTGACCCTGAGCAACATCGACCGGTTGTGGAAGGAGCATTTACAATCACTGAAGTTTGTTCAACAAGCTGTCGGTTTACGTGGATACGCACAACGCGATCCGCTTATCGAGTACAAGCTTGAAGGCTACAATCTTTTCTTGGAGATGATGGCTCAGATAAGGAGAAACGTTATCTACTCCATATATCAGGTTTCCACTGGTGACCAGATCATGTTCATTCTGTCTTCCTCGGTTCCTAATGTCTTCACTTTTTCTCTCCTGCAGTTCAAACCTGTGATGGTCAAAAGGGATCAGGTAACAAACCAGAATGATAAATCAGACAAACTTGGGACAAATGGTAGAGGTGCAAAGAACCCCGACCCAGTTGGCGCGGCCGAGTCTTCTTCATCCGCTGCCAGCCCCCAGGCTAGCGCATAATCAGTCGAACAACTTTTGAGATAAACAGCGAATGGACGTTCCTCAGTTATGTAACTATTTGTTGTGTAGAATGTAGAATGAGAGAGGCAATTGATTGCAACGGTACCAATATCATTGAAATGAGCTTTTATATTAACCAAAACCGGAGAGTTTTTACATAGAAACTCTTGTACCATGTGCTACACTCTTAACATTTACTTAAATGCACTTCAAGGTGTTTAGCTAACTTGATCTAATCTAAGAGCTTTTGTCTTAAATATCAGCAGTTCTCAGCTTGTCTTAATTCCAACGTACACATACATGGTCGCCATTCTAATTTCCAACTCTTCACAATAGTGCGAGAACATCATGCAGGCGTTTCGGTGAACCCAAAAAGAGTAACATCTCCACCACCAATGAAGCTCAAAGTCAGGACATTCTCACCGCTACGAAGCAGCTGCCTCTGGTTCGATGTCTGGTATTCCGCTGTCCCCAAGAAGTTCCGCGATTGCCTGGTTTATGGAAGATCCTCTATCCTACAATTGCATAGACTATAAATTAACAAACACGCTAGGCCAACCAACTTTGCATCGGAAAAAGACCGAAAAACGACAGAGAGGCAGGTAATCGACCTTGACTCCAACTGCAATTGCGGTTCTCAACTTGACAAGCTCACCCAGTCTCAAGGATCCCCCTTTGTTATCCTTCACAAACACCACCGGGACCTTCCTCGACGAAGCCAAACTCGGAATGTGCTTCGTCAACCACTTCGGGTTGCAGTCCAATGCCACTAGCACCGCCTGCACACAAAGGCGCAAGTAATTCCCAAATCCGTCCTAAATTGATAACTCGTGAAACCTCCTGCTACCAAAACGAAAATTTCCCCTCGACGAGAGAGAGAGAGAGAGAAAATAAAAGAAAAAGGTTTCAATTTCCAAAACCTGAAGCTTAAGGGGAGTAGGCTTCCGCCTGGTGGCGGCGTCGGCGGCCCAAGTGCCACGTGGCGGAAGCTGAGGAGAAGGCATCCGCTCCAGGGCGCGCGTGACCTCATTCACACCGATCGCGAATTGTTGCTGAAAACGACACAGTCGAAGAAACTCGCTTAACTGTTTGATCTCTCTCTCTATATCCTATTTCCTTCCAAATAAAAAAAAACAAAAAAAAAGAGGGAAGATGTTCTTCGTTGGACCTTGTAAAAGAATTTGTCGGGGATGGAGGAGAGGTCGGCCGCTGCTTGGACTTGTCTCTGTATCGCGTTAAGAAAGCGAGCGAGGCGCTCCCCTTCGTAAATCTCCTCCTTGTCTTCTTCCTCTTTAGGCACTTTCTTACTAATTTTTTTCATTATTCCCTTTGGTTTTTGGTTTTCTGAGGTTTAGAGGGGAGAGGAGGAGGTGATGACGACGACGGAGGTTTTAGAGGCGGGGCGGAAGGTAGGCTCGAGCTGTAGACCCATTGGGCTTTGGGTTGGCATGGTCCATAGAGAGCATGAAAGGTTTTTTTTAGAGATAATTACTCCCAGGAGCTCAGGGTATAGTCAAATAGACTCTGAGGACCCTGTAATTTTTTTACTAATTGCTGAGCCCCTGTAGTTTGGTTATTATTATACTCTCGGGTCCCTGGCTGATGTCAGCAGTTATTTTTGCCTTTTTTGTCATAGAAATGACCTTTATGCCCTTACACAAAAAAATAAAAAAATAATAAATCCATCGTCTTCCTCGCCGGTCCAGAAATGATAGCAATCCCCTATCGCCGGTCCAACTCCTCCACGTCATCACCGCCGCCCCCCAAGCGCATTCGGGACGACGCCATCCTGAAAGACAAAGACGACACCCCGAAGAAAAACGACGACAAGCACGCGGTGTACCAGGGGGTGAGGATGAGGAGCTGGGGGAAGTGGGTGTCGGAGATAAGGGAGCCGAGGAAGAAGTCCCGCATTTGGCTGGGGACCTTCCCGACGCCAGAGATGGCCGCCCGGGCCCACGACGTCGCCGCCATCACCATCATGGGCGCCTCCGCCATCCTCAACTTCCCCGACCTCGCCCCCTCCTTCCCCCGCCCCGCCTCCTCCTCCCCCCGCGACGTCCAGGCCGCCGCCACCCGCGCCGCCCACATGGACCCCACCTTGGAGCTCTCCTCCACGTCATCCTTCTCCTCCAAGGAAGAGGAGGAGCTCAGGGAGATCGTGGAGCTTTCGAGCCTGGGGTCCACCTGCTACGACGCCCCCGAGCCCGTCGTCCTGGCAGAAGATGACACGTGGCCCTGTTGGTCCTGACAAGCACGTGGGTCGGGGTCCGATTGGACCGGCGAGGAAGACGATGGGTTTATTGCTTTTCTTTTATTTTTTGTGTAAGGACATAAAGGTCATTTCAGTGACAAAAAAAGGTAAAAATAACTGCTGACATCAGCCAGGGACTCGAGAGTATAATAATAACCAAACTACAGGGGCTCAGTAATTAGTATGAAAACTACAGGGTCCTCAGAGTCTATTTGACTATACTCTGGGATCCTGAGAATAATTATCTCTTTTTTTTATTATAAAAAACTTCGAAACTACTGATCTGACTAATATTCATATACCATTTTTGAAGGGTAAATGACCGAAACAACCAATAAAAGTACTTGTTATAAATAGTATCTTGTTGCTAGATCCAAACTGTTTAACAATCTCGACAAGACGACGCTTGTTGATGAATATAGGAAAAATGATAAGATTTAGCATATTGGTTAAATTTTTCTTATTCATTTTATTTCTGAGAGTTAATTTGTATGAGTTGAGTAAAGTTTGCTGGCTATTCAAGACGAAATACCACAAAATATATTCTAGAGTTAGAACAGTTAATGAAGTAGGCCGGCACAATGTTACATGAAAAGGGACATAAAAGATCGAACTAAACAGGAGAATAACAAAACATGTTCATGTTCATCTTGCTTGCCTCTTAGCTAATACATATTTATTATTATTATTATTTTTTAAAAACTTTTTAATTAAATTAAAATAACTACATTATCAAATCGAAAAAGTATTTTGATTTGTTGGTCAAAAGAGTTCCACAAAGATATTCTAGCTTACACGCCTCTCTTTTTTCCTAAACAAATACCTTTTTTATACAGAAAATATTAGGAATTAAGGAAGATTTTTGTAAAGTAACATTTAGTAATAAAAATTTAGAGTATCTCAATAGTAAAAATTACTATTAATTACTAAATTGTGTTATTAACACTATGTTATTTTATATTATTCTCTCTTAACCAAACAAAATTATATAAAGTAACATGAAATAATATTTTTTTATATCCAAACGAGATTATGTAAATGTAATTGTTCAATTTTACTCTACTCATCTTTATTTTATTTTATTATACTTTATTCCCTAAAGTTCCTTCTGTGAGTTCTGTCCAAATATACGTGGTTTGGTTAGGAATTGACTGGTAGTAGTAAAGTTACTCGTGAACTCATAGAGCCTGCTTGGAGTTAATTCATACGGGAAATAATTTATTTTTATTGTCATAGAAAACGAAAAGGAGTCATTGTTATTTAAATCATGTAATTTAGGAGAAAAAGGAAAAGTGTTTCACAATTCACTTTTAATCTCTATGTACAATTGTGGAAAACGTTGCACCTCCCGGCTTTTAATGAAAACGAAGTTGCATTTCCAAGCAAAATGATTCCAAACACACAACTTCAATTCTCAAGAAATGCAATTCCATTTCCCAAAATAAGTTGACTGTAAACATGCTGTATATATATTTATTTCGAGTTTGAATCATATAACTATAGTAGTATTAAAATTTAGTAAGAAGATTTTTATTTGTGGTTTGAGAATTGAGATATTGTCTAGTAAAGAAGTTGTAGTGGGTATTTTCCTTCCTAAATGCTAGATTAGGTGAAGAAAAGATCGAGGAGGATGATTTAGCGGACAGTACGATCCAATAATCACAAAGTGGTCCTAATGAGCCATGATAATAGCCTCCGAATACATCAACCAAGGGTTGTCCCTTACGCAGAAATAAGTTGCTAGATCCGAAATGTGGGACACATAGAAATTGACATTAATTTTAATTAAAGATACATCGCGATGACTAATGAGTTGCAAGTATATGTGTACATAATAATATTTAAAATCGAATATTGTCAGGGCATTTTGTAGGGGCGACTCTCTAGTCCACGTCGAATTGAATATATAAGCTCAGCAGAGGGAGACATTCATTGTCCTTGCCTGCTCTTTAATCAAAAAACTTGTTTTGTAAGTGTGAGACTGAAGCAATTCCTCAATAATACTGCGTCGTATTATTACCATGCAGTTGTTGTCGACCACCTCCTAGTTGACAACAACCCCATGATTGTAATATTTGCTGTTTGCGACATGAATCCCAACTCTTCATTCATTAAAATTTTTTTTGGGGTAAGTTCTTCATTCATTAATTGCTTTTGTTTACAGGCTGTAAGTTGTGAAAACTATACATCTGGTTTTTATTAATAGACGGACAGTCCATGCAGTTTAAAAAAATGTGGTGATCATGACTGGCATACAGAGCATATCGGGGTTAATCTCAAAATTCAAAGAGTGGTTGGATCAATTAGTTTACTAGGAGGTTACAGCGGCCAGTCCAAAACTGAACTGAACTAATAGATTTTAGAATTTTGTTAGATTTGAAAGCGATTAAATTAGTGTTTGTGAATAATAAACTTTGCAACAAAATTAATTTACATTTAGAATTATTTTATATTTAAATATTAAATATAACTAATAATAGCATTATTTCCTTAAAAATATTCTACCCTAAATGTTAGTCAAACTAGCTAAATTCAGATTTGAGTGGGTTTTTTTTAAATAAGATTGTTGCTCCGTAATCTAGAGATGAAAATGCACTCAACTAAGGTGTGACTTTTTGTCATCAAGTGGACATGCAAATTAACAGAAGGAAAAAGGCCCGGGCAAGATGGTTCGATCTTAGCATAATCCGAGAATCAGCCATCCTCGTATTTCTGTCTATATGATGGAGAAAGCTGGTCAGGGTTCAGGAACCTTTAATCATTAATTCTTCTTTTATCTGTTATAATCATCAATCTTATCTTCCTTTGGAAAAGAAAGGAGAATATAAACATTTGAAGCATGTCGAATATGTTCCCCGAATAGTTAGTTCCCCGAATAGTAATTTTATTAATAAACGTATTTACATAAGCCACCACCACCACCTGATCTAATACATTTCCAGTTGAAAGGAGAGATCCAGGGGATTCCAAAGTTACAAAAGTAACAGCAGGAAACCAGGTAGATCAAACCAGCAACCAGCCAAAACATCCCTGCACAATCCATAACTGCTAGTGCAGGGAATCCATGAATAAAATAAGATTTTATATCTGAGTTTTGTTATTGAGTTTGACTATCTAAATTATTCCTGGACCTTGAAGAGAATAGTATGTACGAGAAGTTCCCAGTTGTATTGTTCACCTTGAAAAATTACTCTATTCTAAACTAACCATATCTCCCATACAGTAAAAGAATAAATTGCTAACCAAACTTTCTTCAACATGCAACCTCTAATAAGTTCCATCCACCTATGAATACGAAAGAATTGCCAATGAACCAACTTATTCCAACCCGTGTTGATTACTTTCTAATTCTCAATCTTTCAGCAACAACACCAACGAGAGTAATTCCAGATAGTGAAAGATTCGAATTTAAAATATCAAAACTTAAAACAAAAATTTTTCAGTAACAATATTTTCTGAACTCCCGTCCTTTGTTGGTGTTGGAGTGCAGAAATATTAAATCTTAGAGCTTGGGTTGACCAAGGCAATCATCGATGTGCTAATGTTTGAGCGTCATCTCACCTTGGGACGTCTCGCCTTGGGATATCTCACCTCGGAATATCTCGACTTGGGACGTCTCGCCTTGGGTCCCGACTTGAAATGTCTCACCTTGGGTCTGTACTTGAATGTCTTGCTTTGTGTCACCTTGGGTCTCACCTTGCACATCAGAAGGAGGAGGCACAACCCTGCACCTGAGTGCATGGAGGATGACCCAGCCCTGCGGCTGGTTGGTAGGCCATAACTTATGACTCAGACCTCAGATTGAGCTAATTCTTTCGGCCTTGGAAAGCTAAAATACAGACCTAAGAGGGTCAAAATTGTGTGTGTAGTACATGCGCCTAGTTGCCTGGCTCATGGGGTGAGCCTAGTTCACTTGCTCGGGGGTGCGCCTAGTTGCTTTTCTCGGAGGTGCGCCTATTTGCTTTGTTCAGATGGTGGTGCGCATAGTTGCTTTGTTCAGGGGGTTCACCAAGTTGCCTTGCTCATGGAGTGCGCTTGGTTGCATTGCTTAGAAGGTGTGCCTAGTTGCCTCCCTCCGCAAAATTGCAAGGGGTGCGCCTTCTGACTCCTCTCCGGGAAGGTGCAGGGGTTGCACTAGGGTTTTAAGAGAGTTTGTCCATCTCGAAGATACTCTCAGGCCACCAAGTGTGCACGAACAGATACTTGGGATGGTGCATGATACATCTTAGGGTTCCCTACATCAAGCCGGGTTTCCTAAATTGGGGGTCAGTCTAGATGTTCCTATTTTTGGGCCGAGTTTACTTATTTGATACAACTTAGAATTTGCAATATAGAGTCAGATTCTCTGTCCTTCGGTCATGGCTTGAGATTTTCTTATATTGAGCCAAATTTTCTATGATTCGGGCACAGTTCAAGAAGTCCATATTTTAAGCTAGGTTAAGGTTGTGCTATATAAGAAGGGCTTGAGCAAGGAAGCAAGACATCATCGACACTCCACACAACCACCACCCTACTTTTTCTTGTATCGCTTTTTCTTTCCGTAGTATAGTCTAGCTTAGTCACTTTTTTTCCTCTCTGTTAGGCCGATTTTGGAACGATCACTCTAAATACGTCCTTGATCTTCTTGACATTCTTGTACTATTTTCCCCGCAACTTCATCCATCTTAAATCTTTGTAACAAACTGAGAGCAGGTTTGTGATATTGAGTATAATTTTTCATAAAATAAGTACATCGTAAAAATTGAAAGTATTTCCTAAAACAAGTGCATTTTTTTTTGTGGGTACTCGTTTATGGGGATTGCGCTTACTTTGCGTTGTACCCATCATATTTTTAAAAATTAAAAGGACTGAATTTTATATTTTGACAAAGTACAAGGACAATATTTCGTAAAAGAAGTATAATATTGATAAGTTTGTTTAGGACAAACCATACACGCAAACTGGATAACTATATTTAGTTATTTACAATCGTGCTCCTAGTACCGACGGGTTCAAATTCAGTGGGGACATGGGTAATTCCCACTGAAAGGGATATGGGCAATATTGAAAATATAATAATTAAAATAATTAAAAAAAATATCAGCAAAATAATACATTTTATGAAAATACAAGTATGAGAATATTGGTATCCATTTTCTCGGATATTGGTTTCCATCTTCTATGCTATTGGTTTCATTCTGCTATGATATTGGTTTCATTCTACTATGATATTGGTTTTCATCTTCTATGTTATTGATTTCATTCTACTATGACATTGGTTTCATTCTACTATGATATTGGTTTCATTCCACCGTGATATTGGTTTTCATCTTCTCCAATATTGGTATCCCATTATAAGTGAAAATGTATACCATTTGAATGTATTAGTTTTATTCTTCTCGAATATTTGTATCATCGTTCTAGGATATTGGTATCATTCTACTTTAATATTGGTATCATTCATCAATGAATTTTTGCTAGAATTTTAACCACTAAGTTCAAACAACAACCAAACACCAACATAAAGTTCCAATCTTTAAATACAAAATCATGAGAACCACATGAAATCGATCAATCCAGCAATAATCAAAGTCGAAACAGCGTATATGTCATTTCTTTCGGACCAAATAATCAACGAAAAAGCTGGTGAAAAAAATCCAAAAAAAAGGACTAAATAAAAGACGGAATGAAACTTCAAGATAAAACCAAATAATCAACGATTCAAGGGATGAGCTTCGCTTCCGGTCAACAAATACATCCAATTTTCCAACTGAAAATTAAAATTGATCATTAACTATGTACACAAGTCAGAGAAATTGACCGCTCAAAGGCAGATTGGATAAATTGGAAGATTCAATGAGGCTGCAAGCAGTTGAAATACACAACAAAGAGAAACTTCGATCACAGATGGGAATGTTTTTTTTTTTGGAATTATATAGAAAAATGGTGGAACTCTAATGAGTATGTTTGGATAAAAACTCGAAAATACCCTCAACAGATTCTGATCATCAGATCTGTAAAAAAAGAATTTGATCAAATCTAAAGACCCATATTTAGTCCATACCATGTGGATGATTTTTATGTAGTCTCCCCTGAATTTAAATTCAGTAACGACACGGTGAGAGATTTTTCCGTACACGTCATTCGTGAAAATTAAGTTCGCGTCAATTTAGTATCTTTCACATTTGATTGTGCAGAGATTTTTTTCCGTACACATGAAGGGGAAAACTAAGTTGACGACTAAAGTATTATTGTCTCTTTAAAAATTCCTATGCAGAATGAATTAAAAATTATTAAAAATTCCTATGCAGAATGAAGTCGACATGGTGCAATTTACCTTTTAAAAAAACTGCAAAAGATAATTATTCTTCAAAAATTCCAAAAAAATGATCTGGTCCTTTTTTCCCCTGTAGCCATTGTCCCACGTACATGGAAATTATTAATAATGGTTTCAACATATACATTATTAACAATCATGTAAAATTATTGTAATTATCACCAATCACTTAGATTAATCGATAAAAAATTATTTTAACTTAACAATATGTCTTAAGTTCAATACTACAAGTGCAACGAATTAAAACGCGGTAGGATGAACTTTAGTATTATTTATGATCGTACTAGATTGAAATATGAATTAATTGGTCCAAAAAATATTGAAATACGAACTCGTATACAAAATAGGGAGTAAAATTAAAGCAATTATACAGAAAGAAAGTTCGTATGCGCCAATAGTGACACAATTGAAAGAGTAACAAATAAAATTTGATTGGCTACAGATAAAACAAAATATTAAAGAGTAAGAAGATGGCAACGATTATAGTAAATATTGTTGTTGTTCCTTTACAGATTTTTGTTTCTTTCAAAAATTTTACAAAGGATAGAATCTGGTTATGGTTTTATCCAATACTTCTATCCAATTTCTGCCACTTAAGATAGATATCCAATTTAAATTTTGAGTGCAGACTGGTAGGTTTAAATTTTTAAACACTTTTTTCGAAAATTTTATCGAGTTCAAAATTAAACGATCAACCCCAACAACAACTCTGTTGGGGCCTATTACTATGATATTTTTTACTAATATAAGTACTCTATTATGATATCAGTTATTTCGTGGTCCATACACGATTCTATTTCAAAACACATTAGACAAGTGATCAAAGCATATGTTGATACTTGATAAATAATATAAATTGTGTAAAAGAAAATTCTAACATATATAAATATTTTTTTGAAAATATCCTTCCGACATTTTGTTGGCCAACAAAGCGATGTTGTCTGCTTCCCAAAATTGACGATCACATTTATGAGTCCATGACAGTCTGGAGGAATAAGCAAAACCGTTTTCCATTTGGGTGGAAACCAGAAAGCTCCTCCACACCTCAAGATGGACTCTTTAATTGCCAAAAAGGTAGTCTCTCCCGTCCCAAAGAAGAAACGACAGAAAACGATAAAAGTAAAAAATAATAACAATAAATAAATAAATAAATATACGTCTGTTATTGGTTAGTTCAATCTCTAATAATCATAGATATTTTTATGTGAAAATCAAACATAGGAGATGAAAACTAAATAATACCCAAACACAAAACAGAAATGAAACAGAACACATCAAAAAACAAACCAGAGAATTGAAACAGAACACAACTCAAAAAGTGGCAACAAACAAAGACCCCTCCAGCTAGCCAATCACTATAAAGTACTACATATCATCACTCCCCTGTGTTAAACTCTCTCTCTCCCCGCCCCCCCTAATAAGTTCAATTGCTTTATTCCCTCCTCCAATCCTCTCTGTCTTCAGAACATAGAAGAGGAACAGAGGAGAAACAGGGGAAGTGGAACAGAGAGAGAGAGAGGGAGGGAATGGAGGAGGAGGAGCAGGTCAAGGGACATAGGGAGGGACCCAATGCTTAATTTCTGGCGGGCAACAACGGTCACTATCAATGATATTTTCTCCTCCTTTCCTCACACTTGGCTCTTGATCCAGGGAAGACAGAAACAGATGTATATAAATATATACAGAGAGAGAGATTAGTGGGAGAGAGAGAGAGAGAAAGAGAGAGAGAATTATCTTTCATGATCAGGGTTCTCTCCCTATTGTTTCCCACTAATACTATTATTGACCTCTCGTTAATTGTACAAACCCAAAGTAAAGTTGCAAACTTTGAGCTGTTTAAACTGCAGATCCCAGTTCATATGAAGAGAATTTTCCACGTGAGTTGCTGCTTCCCCCACTTTGTTTTTCACTTTTTCTTTCCATGTGTCTTGGGTGGTACTAAGTGAACCCAGAATTTGGCCTTAAATGGTTGGTTCAAAATTGACCTCACTGTTTGTTCTCTTTACTGGGTTATTGTTCATACTTTTGAAGAGGTTCCAAGTTGTTTAGTCATAGAGTTTTGTTCAATTATGGTTCTTTGCTAATGTGTAACTGATCAAGTGTTTCCCTGTCACTCGGCGCGTGATAGGGCGCGAAAGCTGTGGGTTTATGTGCTTAGATTGCGTTACAAAGATCCGAAAAGCTGCAAAATTTACAGCTTTTGGTTAAAGTGATGGCTTACTTGACTTGGCATTTTCACTTTGTATTATGTTTCCTTGAGCCCTATACATAACCCTCTGTTGATTACAAGGGTCTGAAGTAGTCTCCATGTGGAGTTGGATATATTGTCTTGTTTCTTCGTTGACCGGTTTCGGATGTTCTTTCTTTCAGTTAGTGGATGTGCTTCTGGTGCTGGCCATTTTGTTCGGTGATGCACGACGGGGAATCAACGGCAGCTCGCACTGCGACTGGGGAAATGCAGCAGTTAGTAGGCCTCATAGTGTGTCTATAACGGAATTTGGTGCAGTTGGAGATGGTGTCACGCTTAATACAAAAGCGTTTCAGAATGCGATCTTCTATCTCAATTCATTCTCTGACAAGGGTGGGGCCAAGTTGTTTGTTCCGGCTGGCCGGTGGTTGACAGGAAGCTTTGATCTCATCAGCCATCTGACATTGTGGTTGGACTACGATGCAGTAATTCTGGGCTCAACTGTAAGTATTTAATTCTATGCCAGAAAGTAGTTGCTAAAGGAGATATTTTGAGAGCAGTTTACAAGTGTGCACTTTACCTTCCTTGCTGGTGCTAGATTTGCACAATTCAACAAGTATTAATCTTTAGCTTGTAAAGCTGAAGTACCTTGGCTAACGCTGCTAGGACTCGGATGATTGGCCGGTTGTGGAACCCCTGCCATCTTACGGCCGGGGTAGAGAATTACCTGGCAAGAGGCACCGGAGTCTCATTTATGGTGAGAACCTGACAGACATTGTTATAACAGGTTGGTGGCGTTGACGAACACTACAGTTTGCTTGCTTCTGCCTTGGCCATGTCCATTTTTTCGCTAAATGCTGCACAATATGCAGGTAACAATGGTACGATTGACGGTCAGGGTAACAACTGGTGGAACTGGTTCCTGGACAAAACGCTTAACCATACACGACCTCATTTGGTTGAGTTAATGAACTCAACTGGGATAGTAATCTCAAACCTGACGTTTGTGAATTCACCGTTCTGGACAATCCATCCCGTCTACTGCAGGTTTTTCTCTTCCATTTAACTTGCGTTGCGCTTTCTTCTATTTTACCACTCTTTAGCGGTGGCAGTCGACTCTGTGATAGGTGAAGCTTTCACACATTCGTTGAATGAGCTGATACATTCTTTTTTCCACCTGAACAGTCATGTCAGAGTCCACAATGTCACAATTCTTGCTCCTCTTGATTCCCCGAACACAGATGGGATAGATCCGGGTAGGATTTTCAGCTTATTTGTGACTGACTAGTTCAAACAGTTCATATGATTCCTCACCAACATGTTTGTACTCTCAGATTCCTCCAATCATGTCTGCATCGAGGATTGCTACATTAGTACCGGTGATGATCTGGTTGTCATCAAAAGTGGGTGGGATGAGTATGGCATATCATATGGCCGTCCCAGCAGAAACATAATGATCCGTGGACTTGTTGGACAAACACGGAGGAGTTCAGGGATTGCAATTGGTAGTGAAATGTCTGGAGGTGTATCGGAAGTTAGCATAGAAAATGTGCATATTTACAATTCAAGCACCGGTATAAGGATAAAGACATCTCCAGGGAGGGGTGGCTATGTGCGAAACGTCTATGTATCAAATGTGGTCATGACCGACGTGCATGTGGCGATAAAGTTCACTGGTCAGTATGGGGAACACCCTGATGAGGATTATGATCCCACTGCCCTCCCATTGATCGAACGAATAACCATAAAGGATGTCATCGGAGAGAACATCGAATATGCAGGTCTTTTGGATGGCATAGAAGGAGACACTTTTCGTCATATCTGCCTCTCAAATATCTCTTTTGATGCAAAAGCCAAGTCTCCATGGAACTGTTCCCACGTTCATGGATATTCAGATGCAGTTTTTCCAGAAACTTGTGAGCTTCTCAGGGAAGAACTATTTCCCGATCATGACTCTGACTGCTACCATCTATCCTCACACTTACAGAAATCAAGTGGTCGAAGCGGTGACACTAAGTCCGAGTCTTGGTAAACCAACGGGCAAATATCACCTGCGAGTTTCCAAGATCGTCCAAATTTTGAAGGTAGCTTGATGAAGAATAGCATTCTGTTGGACATCTTGCCTGACAGATGAAGTCAAACGGACTTGCTGATTTTTTGTTGATTTGAGAAGATGAGATGGAGATATTAGTTTTTCCTGTAAACTTTGTGTGCAGAGAGACAAATAAGTGAGTGATTGTTCAGAAAGCAAAGAAAAGGATTGAATTATATAGTACTGATTTTTTTGCTGTTGTTCTTGTGAAGGTAGGATTGAGATGTTTAGCTATGTGTGCAGTAACAAATAAATGTGATTTGTTGAGATAGTGGAAATGCAATCAGAGTAGATCCTGAAAGCTTTGTGTTTGGGGATGTTCCATTGTCTATTCTTTCTTGTTTTAAACTACCTGCATTTCCAAGGGCTCGAACTCGAAGCTAACTGCTTGTTGGTTTCCATGTGTCTAATTTATCTATCAATTGATAATAGAATGAATACTGGCACAGAACTAATGGATTTTCTTGAAATGTGAAGTATAACTTACACCAAACAATAAATAATCCTTTCTCAAAGGCTGAGAAGGTGAAAGACTGATACACTTCATTTTGGGGATGCTTCATTGTCATCCTTCTTTATCACAGAACACAAGACCTGCCTTGAAATGTAGGTTTCAATCTCCCTAGAAACATCTGTTAACTGATTCAAGTCAAAGCTGCTTCTGTATTTCTTTGGTGATGCCATAATTCCGGAAAACCGCCTTCTCGGGCTTGAAAAGATCGCTGGAGACCCTTGAGCCATCCCTGCTTTCACAGTCAAAGGTGTTGAACCATCATCCGCAGTGGTTCTCAATTTTTTTCCGTGGTTTGTCGTCGGCTCACTTTCCGTCTCCAATGGCAGTGGCCTCAAAGGGTTTTGTTGCGCACTTGGCTTCTGTCTCGAGAGCCTTTCTCTGGCCTTCTCAGCAGCAAGTAAAGCTTTCTCTGTGCTCAAGCTTATCAGTTTCCACGGGTTTATGCTGACATGAAATCCTTCTTTCTTGCTACGGGGTGAAGGCTCGGGATCTTTGTCGATCTTTATGGACAGCCGGGTCGAGTCCTGAAAAAAGGTAACCGATCATGAAAGAGGACGAGCATGTAATGGCTAAATGTCATATATGCTTTTCGAGATATATACCTGATATCCTCCTCTCCGTCGTCCACAAACAAACCTCGAAATGAACTTCGGCTTTTCAGGAGTGTCAAAATCAGAGTCTGAAGAGAAGTCCGAGTCATCGAATGGATCAAGTTCTGCTGATTGATTAACCTCTTTCATGGCCAGGATATAATCATATGTTCTCATTCCCTACAGCAACATTACAAAGTCGTATGAAAATTAGATTTGTGCTGTCTTTTTCAGATAAACACTTTATCTCAAGTGTTCATTTTGTAAGCTTCCTCATATATGTCACTTCCACTTGGTGCAGAAGGGAACAGAAGGACAACATGTGCACTAAGGGACACAATGGAAACAAAATTAGTTGGCTTGTTGACTAAAGTTACTCAACAAGTACAAATGATAGAATCCATGACTGTGTGTAATTGATACCAAGTATTGTGGTAGTCATCATCATTACCTTTCGGATGAGAACCACATGGAAGAAGAATAGTTGGCTCATGGCGGCCGAACTATAAGCTGTCATCAACACCAACAGAATCTGCAAATTTGTTTCAACAAGATGCATAATGAGTGATGACTGGATCAATCTACTTCAACGGATAAGTGGAAAACTTTGATTCCGTTATGGTTACCGCAATTGTGGCAAGAGCCTCGCTGGGGAAATTCACATGCAGCCTTCCTTCCAGCTCCCTCTCTAAGCCTTTCTTGTTTGTGAAGCACCTCACAAATACAGCAAGAGCTGTTCCTCCTTCAATGATAAGCTGCACCAAAGATAAAGCAGATTAGCCAAGCTGATACAAAACAGGATGATCCAAACGGTTGATCATCATTCCTGAAACAACAAGCAATGCCGAAACTGGGATCGAGACACTGACCATTAGCAAGATAGACACCATCAATAGGAAGAACGTTGTGTAGTTCCTTTTCCCAACACAGTTATTTAGCCACTGGAGGACCATAAGCACACAAACATTGTCATTGCCAACTACGGAGGAGTTTCATTACAGACAATCTCGAATAGATAACCACATTCCCTAGGTTCAGAGTACTTACCCTGCAATGGTGATCGAAGCCTTCAACACATCGGTTGCAGGACCGACAATGCTTGCTGTGCTTCTTCACCTGATAGATCAACTCTTAGGACTCGACGACTTTCCTTGGTGTTTGACAATACTAATTCAAATGTCTAATGCATCAGGGTCAGACTCTAGGCAATGCCATCAAACATTAGTTACCTCGAAATCACATAGGGCGCAGAAGGAGATGTCGTCATCCTTAGGATCAGGAGCGACGGATTCATCCTTGAGGATGAGCGGAAACGGAAGCAACGGCTCTAGATGCGCGCTGCCCTTCAAAGGGTCGAAGTACTTCCTCCTAATAAAAGTCTTGAGGATCTTCCTCTCCAACCTCCTAAAGAACCTCACAACCACTTGGCTCAATATAAACCCGTAGTTCAGCTGGTGAAACCCTCTCGACTTATCTCTCGTCTTCCTCCTAAACCGGCTTTTATCCGTCGGATCAATGGCCGCGCACCTAATAAACAGCAACATCACCGAAACCGCCTGGAGAAACAACAAATGCAAGGCTTGGTCAATCGCCAATGAGCCAAAGTGACAAGCTTCGGGTTCGAGAACTTACGACGAAGGAATAGGTAGCGGTGACAGTGATCTCAGCAATTCTGTTCCCAAGAAACAGCCCTAGGAATGTGTAGAAAACCACCACCAGGAAGCTGTAGATTGCCATTCCCACAATCTACAAACCCACCAAACCAAAAGTTAAAAAAGGAAAACATCTTAATCGGCCTAATGTTCGACATCCGAGACTAAACCCGCGACCGACGGGTCAGAGGAACTTCGTTTTACCTGTAAAGGGTGGAAGGGCCGCTCCCAGCCATGGCGCCTGATCATGTTTCTTTCCTTTTTCAGCTGCACAGAATAAAACTTTAATATAAATCGATGAAAAAGACCAACTGGGTCTTCTTCTTCTTCTTCTTCGGGTTATTGCCTCGAGGCCTTGGATAGAGGGTTAGGGTTTAGTAGATAGAGCTCATTGGCTAGCTAGCTAGCTGGCTTTGTGGTTTTTACTTGGGGAGAAGTTCTAAAAGAGGACTTTTTTTTTCTTCGCTGGTTCCCAACGGTCGAATTAGAGGAAAAGGAGTTTTTTGAAATTTGAACGGCCAGGATTGATCTGGGCTAAATCTGACGGATAAAAATACAGGCGACACGGGAGTGGGTGGGACCCCACGGGAGCTGAACCTGGCGTCGTTTTGACCTGGTCACGTTCCTGGAACTGGAAGTATCCAAAGCGAGTTGAGGGGCTCTATTGGCCCAGATCCGGAAATCTCGCCAATATTCCTTGGCCCTTTTGGTTGGTTCGCAAATTCTCGTACTAACTAATCCAGTTTTAAATTTACGGAGATATTTGTTATGATCCAAGGTCTAAATAGCAATAATAGAAGTTCTTAGATGACTGAATTGTAATAGGGTTTATGAAGTATAAATAGAAATAAGAGAGAATTCTAGGAACCATTTTGATATTTTGACAATTTTCCTAATATAAACAGTTACGTTTCTTCTCTTCTTCTATATCTCCTCTCTTCCTATCTCTATTATCTCTTTTTCCCAATTTCTATCAATTAGGGTTGTTGAATCCTAATCCCTTAATGAGGGAGGGACATTACAATCTTTAAATGGAGATAACTTTTTAACCAAATTTTAATAAATTTAATAATCTCAAGACTAAGAATTGAGATATCTAATTTACATAAAACAACATCTATAATTTTGACCAACTATTCAAATGGCGTACCATTCAATTTACCAACTATATAATTATGTTAAACTTTGTCCGTATCCGAATATTTACCAAAATCTTTATTTTTCCATCGGCTGGGCTAATGGTTGAACCAAGTTCCGGCCGAGCCCAACAATTATTTCTCTCTGGAGGCCCAATCGGCGGGCGAGATCCGCCATTAATATATTCTCCCTTGGAAAGAGGGGAAAGCAGCAAACGCCGAGAGAGAGAGAGAGGGAGGGGAAGGGGAGGGGAAGAAAGCAACAACGAACAAGTAATAGGAGGAGGAGGAGGAGGAAATGGCGGCGGCAACGGCAAGGGGAGCCCTACTCAAGTACCTGAGAGTAAAGGCGGCGCTGCCTCAACAAAACCCTAACCCTACGACCCCGACGTGGTCTCTTCTGCGGCGTCTCTACTCGACGGAAGAGGTGAGGGGCTCCTTCCTCGACAAGTCCGAGGTCGCCGACCGCGTCGTCTCCGTCGTCAAGAACTTCGAGAAGGTCGACCCTTCCAAGGTACTACCCAATCGAACTAAACCCCAAAAACTGTACTCGGTTTGATTTTCGTTCTAATTCGCTCGATTATTAGTCTGATTATTCTGTTTTGGGTGCATAAAATGGTTTTAATTACATGGAAAACAACAACACGGGTTTCATATCATGAATGTGTTGCATCATTTTCTCGACGTCTGTTGCTGAAGAACATCAAGGTCCGGAATTTGAACCAGCTCAACAAATTGTTTGGTTAGCATGACTTCAGCGATGAGTAGAACATGAACTACCTCGAGCACATGCACATCTCATTAGTCATTAACCATGCTACTAGCCGAAAACTTTGGTTGCGAAAACATTCTTTCTGGACTTTGTGTTGTTGATTGATTCCAGCGCCTGGCATCTGATGTGATGTTCTACCATGATGGATCCGCTGCATTTTGTCCCTCCCGCAGTTATAAAATTGTGTGGGTTTGAGCCTTTCGATTTGAAGTTTTTGTTTTGTCACAGAATATGTTGGAGGGGCCTTAGTTAGCAATCGTATTCCTTGAAATGAGCATAACTGCTAATCCCCTAACCTAGGTTTAGCTACACATTTATTTAGGTGGTATTTGACTGAGATTGGTTTTTTTTCATATCGCTTGACGTGCTGGCTATATGGAAGTTTACACTCCTTGTTTTTCTTTTGAATACTTACGGATCTTCTTGCTAGAGTAAAATCTTTCAAATGTTCATGCTGATCTTCTGTCTTCCTCAGGTTACCCTGACTGCGCACTTCCAGAATGATCTTGGTTTGGATAGCTTAGATTCTGTAGAGATTGTTATGGCCCTGGAAGAGGAATTTGGGTTTGAGATTCCGGACAACGAAGCTGACAAGATCAGTTCAATCAACCTCGCCGTTGACTTCATCGCCTCACACCCACAAGCTAAGTGAGGAAAAATGCGAACCCACTGCCTCTTTTTTTGCTGCTTGTGTTGTGAGTAAATTAGAGGGAATCTCCCAACCTTGTTCTAAATCCCAGAGGATGTTGGAGAGACTGGATTCTCTTTCCTGGATTTCTAGTTGCACAGAATTGCTTTCTGTGTTTTTACCTGAAAGAATTGCTTTTGTTGGCCGACTTCAAGCTGCTGGATTCCTGCAAAAGTTCATCATTTTAATAATTTTTCTTGATTGGATTGTTGTCAGGATTGATTAACCTCTTTCCAGGCCAGGATTTAATCATTTGTGTTCGTTTCCTACAACATCAGTAAAGCAACAGTACATAGTTAAAGAGTACCAACCGTCAATCCGACTGATTTGATTATAACCCGTTGAGTAGAGCGGATCGTTCTCCGGATGTTTTTTAAAACATTGAACGTAACCCTCGAAAGTTTGTCTACAACCATCATGTTAAACAGGACAATAATTTTAAGGAATGAATGGAGGCTGATTTTTTATGGACTCGTTATTGAACCAAGCCTGAACGTTACCCTGGGCCGGCGAGATCCATGATTAATATTATTTCCCTTCAATGCTTAACTAGCCGAGGTTATGTCCTTTGTCCCATCGTTTAAAAAAAATTAGCCGAGCAGCGATCCAAGTAATTTGAGCTTTTCTATTTTATTTTTTTCTCCTGGAGAGTGTGGTGTGACTTATCACTTGGAAGTCTGTTATGTTCTGAAGCTTAATTGCACACACCAGTTGTATCTTCTAATTGATCAGGGTATTAATTAATTGATTTAAAGAGTGTCATACACGTTAATTATTTTAATCAAGTGAATAAGAGTTGCTTGGTTGTATAAAGTTGGCACGTATTGTACGCGTCAACATTATAGTTTTTGCTATAACACATACTTAATATTTTTTACTTTGCTTGCAAATAAAACACCATTATTTATTTTCAAGAAAAATAACACTTGATTCATATTTTATTTAACTGTTATAAGAGCGAGTTTGATTTAAGGGGACTAATGAAAGACAAAGTGTGGTGTGACTTATCACTTGGAAGTTTGTTATGTTCTAAAGCTTAATTGCACACACCAGTTGTGTCTTCTAATTGATCAAGGTATTATTCCTCAAAAAAATAATTGATCAGGGTATTAATTAATTGATTTAAAAGAGTGGCATACACGTTAATTATTTTAATCAAGTGAATAAGAGTTGTTTGGTTGTTTAGTGTTGGCGCATATTGTACGCGTGTCAACATTATAGTTTTTGTTATAACACATACTTAATATTTTTGACTTTGCTTGCAAATAAAACACCATTATTTATTTTCAAGAAACATAACACTTGATTCATATTTTATTGAAGTGTTATAAGAGCGAGTTTGATTAAAGAGGACTAATGAAAGACAAAGTGCTAGTGGAGTCTAAACCCTCATTTTTAAAGCCAAATGATTAATATTTCAAAAAGTGTTTTTAAGTGGAATTTTTTATACTTTCAAAAGTTAAACCTAATAGTAAACTCCAAAACGCAATTCTTCATTTTCACTATTTACCACTTCTAGGTCTCAAGTACATTTGAGAGAGTATGATGATGTGTTGATTAAATCCTACATCTTTATTTATAGGTAGATATATTGTAGCAATTCAATTGTGTCGTGTCCAACATACATATAATGTACAACTGTTTTAAGGTTTTTAATTATACGTAAAGTTTTTCGAACTTTTGACATGTTCTTACTCAAAGTCCTAAAATCAACTTTTATGGGAAATCAAAGAAATATCATTTTAACAATAGTATCCCTTAACTTAATTAAGGCCACTTTGGAGAAAATGAACTTTCATTTACAGCAAAATAGAGTTAGAGATAAATGTACCTTATTATTCTTACACATAAATATCCCAGATTTATATGCATCAATTGAAACAAGTGACTCCCATAAAAAATATTAAAGACAAAGTCCCCGCGTAGAGCTTATTTATCTATGTACAATAACCACGCATGTCTCTCCTCTCTCCCCTAATTTCTTACATCCAACACCAAGCTTGAGGCAGCTCAGATCACAGAAATAATGTCCAAGTTTCCTCTATACAGAAATTGCACAACTCCTATAGGCAGATAAGCATATATCAATTTGTAGTATAAGTAACATATTATTCTCTCACCTCCACACCATCAACCAAAATGTGTCACTCTCCCTCTCCACCAAAAGTTATTTGAAATCTCAACACCAGATTCGAACCCAAAACCTCTAGATTTTCCCGGTTGAAAATTTCCTTGAATTGTCTTCCTCCCATGAGGGGACTATATATATATAGCTATCCAGCTGTGTATATGTGTGTAGCTAATTCGTGGAGAAAGTGGTACAAGATTGAGGAAGCTGAGGGGACCCAGGCAAACCCGTAGCCAACCCACCTCCATTATTAGGTGCACCATTAGCCTCACTCCCCCTCTGGGCCCCTATAATGGTTGAGATGGCGGCGGCTAAGGCCGCGGTGAAGTTCGGGTCGGATGCGATGGCGGTGGAGACCGTTTCCATAACGGAAGGGTGGTGACGTTGCCCTAAGGGCACCGTCGGGATGGCCGTAGGTACCTTGTGGGGGACGTACATGGGGTGCCCTACGAGGGGAGGGAAGGGGAGGTGGGGGAACGTGGCGGACGTAGGGTGGGCGCGGAGGAGGGAGGCCATAGGGTTTTGTGTTTGGGTTAGGTCTAGGGTTATGGTAGGGAAGGGAGCTGATGCGGATAGGGTTGCCATTGTGGATGGGTAGGGCAAATGGTGGATGAAGTTGTTGTGCGTCGGGTGGATCGAGTCCTTGCTGGTCGTGGAGCCTGATAGGAGCATCGAGGCCGCGGCCGAGGTAGTGCCCGCCATGGCGGTGGCCGCCGGCGGAAGCGGGTGGTTGTGGTTTCCTTCGTAGGTTGTAATGAGGACGCTCTTGTCAGTTGCACATCTTTGCACCTGCATATAATATAAGGGTATGCTTCAAAAAAATATAATATAAGGGTATGAATATTTAGAGCAGTGCACATAATTCTGTTGAACTAAAATTTTGAATTAAATGTGAAAAATTTATGATAGAATCAACATAAAAGCCAAAAACTATCGTTGGATCTGACACTGGCATGAATATTATATATATATATATATATATGGATGGTGCAAATTAATTTCGTCGCTTAATTTGAAAAATGATCTTAAAGTATAATTTCAAAGTTTCACTGTTCTTGCCCTCGACTGCAACCCTACTACAACTGTAGTAGGAGGGTCACAACTCGGATTAGGGGATTAGGATCACTCGGGTAGGGGGAGTTATATATATATATATATTATTATAATAAAGAAAATTTACCTATAATTTTTTTTTCGTGATACTTTTTACTATTTGAATCAAGGGGAAGCTTTTACGAGCATTTAATTGATTGCTTAACGGTCATAAAAACTTATGGTCAAGACCAGGGGCGGAGGGACGTATGTTTTTATGGGGGCAATTGCCCCACTTAATTTTTTTTGTTTGATAAGTAGGTATATTTTTTAATGTATGTTTCCACTAAAATTAAAAATTGATTCCACTAAAAAATTAATCATACTAATATTATGGGTACATACGTTAAATTTTTTAAAAAAAATTATATTGCCTCCCATTCCCCAAATTTTCTGACTCCTTCTCTGGTCAAGACTCAAGTATATGCAGAAGCTGAAAATTTTCATATAAAGGTGAAGAAATTAATTATCTGGAGCAACTTCTAAGTCTAAGAAAAATATATAATTAATGAGAATGCTGCCAACGTAAAGAATGGGTAAGCTATGAATTGAATTATTTGGATAATAACGTAAATAGGACCGCACCACAAGTGTTACTTCATTCTTTTGGACTAGAACGGGCAATTGGACAGGAATTCCAAACGTAGGGTCGACTAGTTGACTAATAAATCAACTAGCAGTCACATCTTACAATATATATATATATATATATATAAACTTTCAAGTAGCATTAATCATGCCAAGCTGGTTATCAATCGTGGAATGGAAGTCATAGATGGAAGGCTGCTCTTATTAAATTACCTGCTTACGAACGGGGCAACCAACGGCCATCGTGCAACGATAGTAGGCTCGTGGACAAGGGTTGCCCTTGGCCATCTTCTGTCCATACTTCCTCCACTGGCACCCATCGCTGATCTATAAAACATCAAATTTATTACCTTTTATTAGCTTGTATATATGTGAGCAAGTAGGTTGAAAATATTAATTTCATCTTATAATTATAAGAACATAATAATATATGTAGAGAAAATATATTTAGTCCTAATATACGTGTAACATGTGAACGATTCTATGGCAGACATATAACGCTATTCGCTCTATCTCTATGTAAACCCTAGTCTTTTTTGGTTGATATTTACTTTTAAATGAGCGAATAATCTAATTTTGGATTGATTAATATAATTAAATAGTGCTAAAGTTCTCTTAACATTGTTGAATTCTCAATAGTTTAACTTGTTAGTTAAGTTATAACAAGCCGGTAATTTCTGCATAAGTTAATCTAAAATGTTTGTTGGCCGCAAAATCTAGCTTGTATATACAAGCTTAATTGCTTCTGTACTTGGATGGATTAGATTAATTTTTTTATATTTTTGTTTGTATCACCTGGTATTTAGCTCTCCGAGTTGACTAATGTAGGTTGAATCAGATATGACCCTTAAAATGTGGTAAAATTCTCCCAACAAATATTTAATATTGGTACGTTTCAAGGACTCCAAATCAAGACTTAATTAAACTAGAATAATTCACTCTCACTTGATCTAATTACTTGTTGGTAGGAGGATGAATTTGGTTAATTAAGATAAAAGAATATGTATATGTAATTACTAACCAGAGGAGCTTCAGATCTCGCACGAACAGAAACTCTGGCCTTCCGGAAAGGCAACTCGGAAAGTTGCTCCTCGCATTTCCCAAATTGCTCCATTAACCTGGGACTCTTGGGAGATCCCCAGCTCTGTGAGGTCTGGTCGAGGCCGTCCTCGACCGAAACCAATTGTTTTCCTGGGACTTGGGACATGGCCTCCATGGTTGTGGTCGGAGAGACGACAGACATCTCCTGCGTCTTGTCGTCTGATACCGAGTTGAGATCGTTGTTGTTGCTGTTGTGTTTGACATCTAATAATGTGACCGATGGACGTGGGTCCATGAATTGATGGGCTGCTGGGATCAATGTCTTCTGTATCAAAAATTAGCGAGTGAATATTACCGAGCACATAGATCAATCAAAAAATTAATATCATCGAGCGCATTATTTAAATTCAGAAATATTTTCAGTGAAATAAGAAAAGAGTCATCATAAAGTTTGGTAGCCGACAAAACCATTTTTGGCTTTTGGCATAATTTAGAAGTATTTGGTTGCTTAAGGTCTTCGATATTAAGCGTGGGGGATAATTGACTACAAATGTCAGAAAGTAAAGAAATAATTAAATAATTCAGAGATTGATCCGGGTCCGAAGGTACAAGTAGTCAAAGGAAGCAAGTTGTATAAGATAAGAAACTGAGAAGTTTTCTGGTTTCCATGTCCTTGGAACTGAAATGGGCCAAAAGGTGCGTGTTAAAGGTGTTGACAAAACCCGGCTCGACTCTAATATGAATAAGTTGGTGCAGAGGATACTGGAATACTAGACAATTTCACCAAAAATTATTGCAAAAGCCAGAAAGTTGACATAGGATCAAGAAAAAGGCTCCTTACCAATTTAAGACAAGCACGTTACCTATTTCTTTATATAGATTTAAAAGAAAGATGCCTCTAGTATCTTTGAAATAAATAATTAAATTAAATTAAATTAAATTGAAGCTGACCAAGAGAAATTGAGATTCACCTGCTCTCCTCTGTTCAGGTGTGCCTGTTGTTTCTGCATTGCAAGGAATAGCTGGGCCTGGAGGTCCTTGTAATTCCTGGTAATCTGATCCAACATGCTCCTCAGCTTCATATTCTCATCATTTAGTCTCCCTAATTCTACTTGTAGCTCACCCAGCTGCAAATTTAATTAATTAGAAAACCCCCTAAATTAATTAAATTAATTCGCTGATTATCGACATAATTTTCTAAAACTAAAATTACTTACTTGGCTGTGATTGGATTTATTGCAATTTTCAGTTCTTGCAACGACTCCGGAACTCGAAGTGAGCAGATTCAGTCCGGTCTATTACAAGAGAAACAACCAAGTCAACTCGAATTAAAAGAAATTATTATCTATTATACCCACATCATATTCGTACATATCTTTAAATTGGAATAATTACTCGGAAAACTAAACTAACCATTAATAATATAGTTAACGCATCCCGGAGCCTGAAACTATATAAGAATTATAAATAAATAAAAAACCTTACGTTTACATCGGAATCAACTTCTGGGTTAGTTGGTTCCTTGTCGTCGTCCATTTGGTGATCATCGTTTGGCGACTTGATGAGGTTGTTCATATCACTGTTGTTGCTTCTCTCGCTGGAGAAGAAGTCCACTTCCTTGATGACCTTTCCCTGGCCGGAACCCTCGTCGACATGGTCGGATGTGCTCGGGTTGCGGCGGAGGAAGTCTCCGCCGGCGCCGTTCAAGAACTTCAATTCCCGGTCTCGATTTTCCATGTTTTATATTACTAGAGAAAGAGAGAGAGAGAGAGAGAGAGAGAGGGGGTAGTTGTTTGGCCTTTTCAAAGGTAGTGTATATTGTGAGCTTTGTTGTTATATAGCCAAAGACTTGCTTAAGACAGATATAATATGGACCCTCATAAAACCAAAATAAAGAAAGGAAGGAAAATGGAAAACGACCTCTTCGGATGAAAAAAAGGAAAAAGACCTTGCTTTATTAGACTTTTGATAGATTTTTTTGTTTGAAATAATTGGTAACTAAATATTTGTTCGGTTAATTAATTCAGATTTGTATTTGGTTACATATCGATAAATATTCTTACAAAAAATATTTAACATTTTTGTATTATTAATACTTATTTTAAAACTTATTTTAAGTTTTCTCGGTTCAAATGTTTGTGGGTTGGTTTTGATATATGCATATATAGATATTGATATATTTTTCATTTATATCGTCCGATTTTTAGACATTTAATAGACCGAAATAGATTTGAGTTAGATAAGACATTCGAAAATTAACAAAAAAATTTTAATCTTGACTATTTGACACACGGGTGCATTTCTTATAGAGTTTTTGACTAATTAATCTTTTTTGGTGAGAATTTTGACTAATTAATCTTGGTGTTCGATGGTGATAGATATTTCATATACACGAAGGCGGTCCAAATTGTTAAAGGGCGTCGTGGGGATATTTAGAGCATAGACCCGGCCGTTTCTAAATAATTTTTCTCTCTCAAGCGGGAGACGTGATGTCACGATTAATAAGGCATCGAGACACGTGTCCCGTTGAGAAGGCCATGATTCCAGTGCGACCTAACTAAACGAGTAAGAATTGCTGATTTTGCTCCCAGGAAAAAAAATACCGATTATGCTGCCAAATTTGTATATTTCGAGTGGATAAAAGTTTAATAAAATTATCAATAAACTTTTGTAGAATCAACAGTGTTTTTTATTTAAAATTTTAAATTAAATTAATTATTTTAAATGAGATTTATGTATAAATTATCTGAGATATTATGTTAATTTAATCAATTTTTGAAGGTGGTTTAGGGGTGGAAGATCGGAGAGGAAAATTTCTATAGTGGTCCTTACATACCAAATTACATGATAAAATTACATGATGACTTGTTATGTAACTACTAAATATCAATCAATAATTGACAAATAGATACATATCTTTTTTAATGTTAAATGAGTAGGATAACTATTTAAGGAAACAACATCAAGACATCATAATGATATTAGTTTAAAGAAAGTATTTCCTAAATTAAATTTCTTTGACAATGAAATAACCAAGCAATTAATAAGAAGTCTATTTTATTTTAATTTTCCTAAATATGGCCATATAAAAATTATATGTGATTTATAAGCAATTTTCCTAACTTCAATTCTTCTTAAATATTTTAGTTCTCCTGAAGACATGAAGAAATGAGAGGAGGAATACGAATTTAGATATAAAAACAAGTATATATATTTTTTGGTAAATAGATTAAATTCATTCCATATATCTCAAATATTTACACCAAGTAGTACGATAACCTAAGCTACTTGTTAATTACATATTAATTCCCAGGATCTCGTAAAGACTCCATGTGCAAAAGTAAGTCCTGCGATCCTAACTCATCTGTTGAGTTCGACCACCTGAGCCATTCTTGGACGTGGCGTAAAATAGCATGAATGAGAAACTCCCGATTGCATCGCTCTCCTTGAAAGATGGCCTTATTCCGTGAAAGCCAGATCCCCCAAAGAATGGCTCCAAATAGTGCATACCAAACCTTCTTAATCATCCTACCTCTTACAAGACCCATCCATTCCACCAGAGAAGTAGAGACGGATGAGTTGCAGCACTAAAACACTCAGATCTGGCGCACAAAGTAATTCCAAATACCGGTAGAGAACGGACATGTGAGAAAAAGATGATCAATACTCTCATCGTCAACATAACAAATTGAACAAAGACAGTCCCGAGGTTCCAATCTCATTCTCTTGATAAGCACATCTCTGGTAAGCAGCTTATTTTTCATGGCGAGCCACATAAACCATTCAACTTTTAAAGGTAACTTACCCATCCAGATTAATGGGGCAAGCTGACATAATTGAGTTCCCTGTTGACTGGCAAGGAATTTCCTTCGAAGAGCTGAAATGGAGAATTCAACATCACCCAAATAGTGCCAAATTATTGAATCGGGATTGGAAACCATCGGTTTGGCATTCTGAATAAGTTGATGCTGGCTGAGCTCTTCCTCCTCCTCCCAAGCCCGCAGATTTCTTCTCCAAGAAAGCACCCATTTCCACTCTGAACATTCTCTAAAGTCGCACTCACAAACTCTTGCACTTTTTTTAGTAGAGAGAAGGTACAATCTTAGAAATCTGATTTCCTATTGACTAAGGCTAACATTAGTAGCAGGGCAAAGCTTGAAGAGGAATTGATCTTGCTTCAAAAGCATTGGGATTCTATGTGGAGGCAAAAATCAAGACTTAATTGGGGATATGGTGGTGATAGAAATTCAAAATTCTTTCATGCGTCAACTTGTCTGAATAGAGCAAGAAACTATATAGGATCAGTTAAAGATGGTGATAGGCTGTTTACTGAGGTCGATGAGATTAAATCACATTTTGGGTCATTCCAAGCAGATTTACAGCTGCAAAAAGTCACCCCGACCCTCCATTGCTGCTCATTTGTTCAAGAAAATTGATGACAGTGATAAAGCTCATTTGGAAACAATGCCATCGGAGAGTGAAATCAGAGATGCAATTTGGAGCTGTGCTAGTGACAAGGCACCTGGTCCAGACGGGTTCAATTTTAAATTCATCAAAGCTTCGTGGGAATTTATTAAATCTGATGTTCTTGATTGTGTTTTGCACTTCTTCAGGATGGAAAAGTTACACTCATTGCTGACCTCCTCTTTTGTTGCTCTTGTCCCTAAAAAGCTGGGTGTGCCAAGTATGTCCAATTAACAGCCAATTAGTTTGATTGGTTGCATTTATAAGATCATTTCAAAGGTCCTTTCCCTTTTCCTTCGACTTTGATCTATTCTTTGCCAAGTGGTTGGGATCGAGCAGTCCGCATTCATCGCTGGAAGACAGATTACAGACTCAATTCTAATTGAAAGGGAGACTGTTGCAATGCTCCAAAGGAAAAAGCAGGAAGGAATCTTAATAAAATTAGATTTTCAGTTAAAGATCAATCCCTCAAAGACTTTGATGGTTGGAGTCAATATTGACGAGGTCTGGATATGTAATACCGTGGATGTTTGGAGTTGTAAGCTTGATCAACTGCCTTTAAAGTATCTAGGCTTGCCTATTGGTTGCCTCATGAAGAGAATCGCAAGTTGGAACCCAATTATGGAGATGGTCGATAAAAGACTTGCAAACTGGAAAAGAAATTTACTGTCTTTAGGGGGTAGACTCACTCTCGTAAAGTCGGTGCTTACGTCTCTCTCTACCTACTACCTGTCAATATTCAAGATGTCAGAGGGAGTTGCCATTCAAGTCAATAAAAAGCTTCGACGGTTCCTTTGGTCTGGAAATCTGGATTTAAAAAGGTCATCTTTAGTCAACTGAAATTGTGTTTGCAGGCCTAAAGAATACGGGGGATTGGGAGTGGAGAATCTTGTTCTTAAGAATCAGGCTCTACTTCTCAAGTGGGTATGGAGGTTCCTCAAAAACCCAAATGCTCTCTGGGCCAATCTACTCTCTGGTTTGTACAGATTTGTCCCCACCTCCTCACTATCCTTCCCTATCGCTTTGTTTGGTAATATTTCGGCAGACATCTGCAGTGTTTCTACCACAAATCCGCTTCTATTTGCCGACTTCTTTTCGGGTCTAAAGCTGCAGTTGGGAAGCGGTAACTTGCTTTATTTTTGGACAGATAAATGGATGTTTGATAAGAACAAGTATATAAAAGTGTTTTTAGTCTTTTATTTTTTTTCTTAATTTCATTTTTTTCATAGCATGGGTTGCTGCATGGCTTGTATGATTTGTAATCAATCTCGATGTTTACAAATACTTTATTTGTTTGTACTTGACAAATAATCTTTTGAAAAAAGTATCTAGACGGAGGATACTAATGAGCAACATCTTGATCTTTGAAGAGAGAAATTTGAATGTCTAAAATTGACATTATCATTAACTCACGGAATGCTGAGAAAAAAATTGTACACTAACAATATTATTTAATTTAGGTAATAATTTTTTTAAACTAATGTCACTATAATATCTTGATTTTATTTCCTTAAATATTTATCATACTCATTTAACATTAAAAACTGTATATATCTATTTGTCAATTATTGATTAGTAAATACATAACAAATCACATGACAATTTGGTATACAACTACCGTCGTAAAATTGCTCGACCGAATAGTGCCGTGAGCGTTAAAGCAGACGGATTAAGATTTGATGAAGTACGGCAAGTCCACGTGAGGAAGGTGGGGTCGTCGTCATCCAGTCAACCCTGTTGACGGTCCGGCTCCATCAAACGGTGGTTACAACTTACAACTTTAGAATTAGAAGAAGCGGAGGACGGGCCCACGGGCCCAAAATTACCTAATCCCATAGAAAATTAGCCGTCGCCCCACTCTTACGTCCCCGTTTCGATCCGTCCACATCGACCAGGGAAATTATTTTCCACATCTATTATGAGCGGTGACCGGCTCAAGCTTAAGTAATTATCTTGACTGGTGAATATATAGAAAAAATAGATCAAAACAGTTTGTGAATTTTTTTTGTTTATACCACCTATTACCTAAATCTACTAAATTCACTAATCCATATTCAAGTTGGATAGAACCTTTAAAAGTTAGTATATTTTTAAAAATTGAACTTAAAACTTGATTTAGTGAAAATAACGTTTTACTAATGCAAGTATAAAACTCCTACTTGTATATGAGATAAGACTGTTTTCTTTTAAATTTTACTTGCGTGATGAGATTTTTTTTTTGGAAGTGTGATGAGATTTATTCTCGTCAAGGAATTAGCATTAGCCATGGACATGCAAATCAATTAAATCACTTGTGTATATATATTTTTTAAGTTTGAATTACGTCTCATTTCTCTTGGATAGGTTATTTCAGATAGTAGTTCAGTTGCCCATAAAATAACATATTTTCCAGCATCTATTACATTAACTATAATACACGAATGCATGTTCATAATTTTAAAAAATATACATAAAAAATGTTATCATTTTAAATTGAATAAATTATATGCGTAAACGTTTAAAACAGGTATATAAATTAAAATACACTTATAATAATGCATAAGTTACATATTATATGCATATTAATTAACAACAAATAAATAGCATGGTTTCCGTTATATTTAGATGATCTTATTCATATTTGAATTAATGTATTGATATGATTCAAATTCTTGGTACTCTGAATTATCCCATTTTACTAATGCATATGTTGTTGGAGAAATTACTCACTCTCCGTGAACCCAAGCAACACAAGCGAAAATATACATACGAGCAAATCACGATACCACGAGAAGCACAACGCACAAAGCACAAAACACATAGAAAACACAAGGAGGGACACAAAATTTGGTTACCCGGTTCGACCCACAATGATCTACATTCGGGGACTTCCAAGTCAGGAGAGATTCTACTATATCATGCTCGAGTTTCACTCGCTCTCACAACAATGGATGCCTTCACTCAGCTCACTCTCTCCTCCTCTTCTCACAATAGGCTACCCACACTCTTGGGAGCTTTCACTCTTGGTAAAATCCTAGGCTTGGGCTCTACCCACACTTCGGACAAACTCTCCTTCACTTAGAGAGCACCACCTCCTTCACTCTGAGTGACTAATCCTTCTCTTGGCAAGGTCCTTCACTCGAGCTCTATCCACATGTCGGATAACTCTCCTTCACTCGGAGAGCACCACCTCCTTTACTCGGGGTGGCTAACCCTTCTTTTTGGGTTTGCCCTTTACTTGGAGTTCTTGTTCTCCTCCTCCTTCACTTGGAGGCAACCCTTCACTTGGGTCTTCCATCTTCTCCTTCACTCGGAGACAACTCTTTATTTGGGTTGGGTACCTTTGGGCACACTTCTTCTTTTTCTTCTCCTCCTTCACTTAGAGGAGTGGGCACTTTGCCTCTTCTTTACTTGGAGAGCCTTTCTCCTTCCTCCCTCTTCTTCACTTGGAAAGCCTTTCTCCTTCCTCCCTCTTCTCTCTTTCTCTTTGGAGAAGTGGGTAACACTTTTGCCAACCTTTCTTGGAGGCTAACAATGTGTATTTATAGTGCCCACAACCTAGGAAACTATTTGGGGTCTTGAGGGGTATTTTTGATCAACAAAAAATATATTTTCGGGCCCAACAGGTGCTTGCCAGTAGCCTCCTCCAGAAATTTCTGTGACGGGCAACTAGCTATCGCCAGTTCCTTCAGCTTTTTCACAAAGCTCTTCTTCGGCTTCCTCTCTTGACCCGATCGTCACCTCGATTAACCTTAAGGCTCTTCACTCGAGCCAGACGATCCTCGGATGTCCTCAACGTCTTCACTTGACTCTTGACTCGATTGAATCCCTGAGCATCCCCAGACTTCGAACCCAATCGATCAACTCTCGAACCATCCTCACGACTCTTTACTCGAGCCACCTGAATACTTTACTCCTACTCAAGCTCCATACCCAACAATCTTTCACCTGGAGACTGACCTCCACACGAACCACTCGTCACTAGGCGCTCCTCATCTTCACTTGGCAATCTCCCACCCGGAGACTAACCACATCACGAATCACCCATCACTAGGCGATCCTCACATGTCAATCTCTCACACGAAGACTAACTACATCCACGAACCACCTCTCACTAGGCAATTCTCATCACTAGGCAATCTCCCACTTTGAGACTAACCTCAACATCAATCACCAGTCAATAGGTGACCTTCATCCCAATTGGTGCTTCAGCCTTCCTCTACAAAGCTTGTGAAGTGGACGGGTACCCACTTCTTTGTCTTTTCACGTTGATTTCCAGGATTCCTCAAAAGCCTTCTCATAACTTCCACCGTATCTACTATCACTGATCTTGTACACCACTTTGCATACCTCACACGACCACCCGTAAAAGCACCTGGAGTCTTCCGCCTCTGGATTCTCTCCTTGCAACACTTGTTCTCCTTTGCCACACCAACTCTTCTAGCCTTCTGATCATGCCATGCCTTGCCACTATGGAGTTTGACTAGTTCCCAAGTCTCGTTGGCACTCATTGACTCCATCTTCTCACTTTTTTCAAGCATCCTCTTGGCCACAAGCTCATTCTGCTGCGCCTCTGCATAATGTCCTGGCTCACAATCATCTATCGATAAGAGATAGTAGTTGGCGGACGAGAACTTCTGCGATGAACCACCTTCACTCGTAGAACTCCGCTGTGGAACCACTGGCGATGGAGAACTTGGTTTCACCTTCTCCTCATTGGCCTCCTGGCCACTTAGTACATTCTTGCTCCCACCCGAGTTCGAGATGTCTCTCTCGACCATCTCACTGCTATAACTCACATCATCAGCAAAGCTCACCTCATCCTTCTCTACGGACTCGGCATCTTGCTTGCTCTTCTCATCTGCATCAACATGAACAAACGACACACAACCAAAACACACGAAGATGAGTTAGATCAATCTCCTTCCCATTTTAAGCCACCTCCGGTATCACACTCTCCAAAGGGCTTGATGGTACTCTATTGATCAAGTAAGCAGCGGTGTTCACTTTATCTACCCTCAACATCTTTGATAGCCCACGCTTCACTCGCATGGCTCTCATTGGTTGTCGTGTTCATCTTCTCCACGATGCCATCTTCTTTGGGGTTTCCAGCTACTGTCTTCTTCATGCGACTCTCCATCGCTTCACAGTACTTCTTGAACTCTTGGAGCTTGTACTCTCCGCTATTTTCTCGATCTTAAGTACACCTCAAGACCATTCTTATCAAAGGAGGTCTTGTAGTACGAACCACCCAAGGATGCCACCGGTGTCGGTCCCTTCACTTGGACCAATTCAAGTTTCTCATCTTTTCAAAAACCACTACTTTTTGAAGAGCTCACTCTCCACTCTCCAAGACCACAATGCACACGAAGATCCACCTCCACGGTCTTCAAGCTTGGTAGCTTCCCTCTTGAATAAAGCACCCTCATCCCTTCTCACACACATGGCCAAGTTGACAATGCTACTGCATCTTTCGTCGCACTCACAAGGCCAATGCTCTCATGTGTGTTTCTCATTGCATACAACATACTATCCTTAATCATCACACTCCTAGATAAGGACAAGCACACCACACTCATCACTTTCCGGTCTAGGAGTTTCCACTCCTCTTTCTTCATATCATCGAACTTCTCCGCTGGCAATTTTACTTCACCCATCGTGGTTGCTCTCACCACGCCCTAAATTTGGGCTCTGATACCAGTTGTTGAGAAAATTACCCACTTTCCGTGGACCCAAGCAATGCAAGCAGAAATATACATACGAGCAAACCACGATACCACGAGAAGCACAATGCACAAAGAAAGCACAAGGAGGGATACAAAAATTTAGTTACTCGGTTCGATCCACAATGATCTACATCCGGGAGCTTGCAAGCCAAGAGAGATTCCACTATATCACGCTCGAGCTTCACTCGCTCTGACAATAATGGATACCTTCACTCGGCTCACTCTCTCCTCCTCTTCTCACTATAGGCTACCCATACTTTTGGGAGCTCTCACTCTTGGCAAAATCCTAGGTTTGGGATTTACCCCTTCTTTGGGCAAACTCTCCTTCACCTGGAGAGCACCACCTCCTTCACTCGGAGTGGCTAATCCTTCTCTTGGCAATGTCCTTCACTCGGGTTCTACCCACATGTCAGACATCTCTCCTTCACTCGGAGAGCACCATCTCTTTTACTCGGGGTGGCTAACCCTTCTTCTTGGGTTTGCCCTTCACTTGGAGTTCTTCTTCTCCTCCTCCTTCACTCGGAGGCAACTCTTCTTCTTGGGTCTTCTTCTTCTCCTCCTTCACTTGGAAGCAACCTTTCACTTGGGCCTTCCATCTTCTCCTTCACTCGGAGGTAACCCTTCACTTGGGTTGGGTGCCTTTGGGGCACACTTCTTCTTCTCCTTCTCCTCCTTCACTTGGAGGAGTGGGTACTTGGCCTCTCCTTCACTTGGATAGCCTTTCTCCTTCCTCCCTCCTCTCTCTTTCTCTTTGCAGAAGTGGACAACACTTTTGCCAACCCTTCTTGGAGGCTAACAATGGGTATTTATAGTGCCCACAACCTAGGAAACTATTGGGGTCTTGAGGGGCATTTTGGTCCACCAAAAAATATATTTTCGGGCCCAACTGGCGCTTGCCAGTGGCCTCCTCCAGAAATCTCTGTGACGGGCAACTGGCTATCGCCTGTTCCTTTAGCTTTTTCACAAAACTCTTCTTCGGCTTCGTCTCTTGACCCGATTGTCACCTTTATTAACGTCAAGGCTCTTCACTCGAGCCACACGACCCTCGGATGTCCTCAACGTCTTCACTTGACTCTTGACTCGATTGAATCCCCGAGTGTCCTCGGACTTCGAACCTAATCGATCAACTCTCGGACCATCCTCACGGCTCTTCACTCGAGCCACCCGAATACTTCACTCGTACTCAGGCTCCATACCCAATATTATTTCGTGTGAGACTAAGTATAATATTAACGTACGTACTTGGTCGTGCACAACTCCGGGTTAATTACATGTACTAACACTATGACACGGTCATTAAGCGGAATAATTGGAATAATTAAATATTTCCTGAATTCAATGACAGTTTTATTTCGTCAAACTACAGAAATTAAAGAATAAATTTTAGATAAAAAATACATTAATTGTATTTTTGGCAGACACCTGGGATCCTCAAGTGATTTGCACGTTAACGATTCATACATACATGTACATTGGCATGCATTAACATCTAATATATTTTTTATGAATAAATTTTTATTTACTTTTTCAAAGTTTAAACCTGGTCATAGATTTCAAACTCGGTTTCTTTGACTTCCTTAATCACCGAGCTCAACGTCCATTATTTTAACAGATTGTGAAATTAATTTTTGCGACTCACCAAACAGGCGTTCTTGCAAGTTGCGACTCGTTGTATTTCTAGAAGGACAATAACTACCAAGTAGGGGTAGGCCTTCTAGGGCTTGACAAGTTCGTGAAATTGAAGTCCGTCTCGCTCAGCAAATTAAATGACCACCAAGTTGTAGAGTATTTTTTTCAACTCTTTTGGCCTAATCACTCGTTGCGTGCCGAATTGTTTCCTAGGAGATCGGATTGAGTGGGGACTAAAGAAAATTTGTTCATATGTGGAGACTATATTTTGGGCAGTCAGATTTGATTATCTTTAAATCTGATGGTCAATAACCTATCAGGTGATATTGATTTGCATGTGAAGTGATATTGGTTTGCATGTGAAGTGATATTGATTTGCAAGACACTGGTTTGCATGTGAAGTGATATTTGTTTGCATGTGTAGTGATATTGGTTTGAGTTAATCCCATGATTAGAGACTACTCCAGTCTCCACCAAATCTGTCCTGTTTCCTAGCTATAGCTATTGTTTGTGGTTGCATAAATGATACCACCATGTGATACGACATCTAAATCGAGATTATGTGTATCCAATTAGTTACGACATCCATCTTTGAGAGCATACAATTTTCCAAAGTTAATACTTGTTATAAGAATTAAAGCGAGGACGAGGGTGGGAGCGGAAGAGAGAGATTGGAGGGGCGAGAGAAAAAGTCAGGAAGACGAAGGTGGGAGTGGGACGAGGGATGATAATGGGTAAGATAGGGTAGGATATTTGTAAGATTTTATCCATATTTTAGCTTTTTAGTTAGACTCATATTCTACTCTTGATCTTACAAAATTTTTATTATTAGTTTTATATTCTACCCTCCTGGAGATACAGGGTCTACAGGATCTGCAGGGTCTGACTCTTTAACGTTCTACTTTTTGATAATTTTTAATCAAAAATTAATTTATGTACAAAATTTAAATAAATTCAAGACATCTACTATGTTACATATCAACATTCAATAGAAAATTAATAAAATATCAAAATTTGTAATTTAATTTCAATAGTACAAGATTTTTTTTCGAGTTTGAATTACATAAATAATTCAACAAAAGAAAAATATATAATGTCGGCTTCTATTGATCCATCATTCACGACATCTTCTAAGCTGGTTGTGTAATAACATAATAAATATGTTAAAGTTAATCATAAAGTGTATTATATATATTATCAATATGGTCTAATTATGGTCTAACTATGGTCTAATTAGGATAAAGTCTAAAATAAGGTTAAAAAATAAGGGTAGGGTCCAACCCACATGGTCTAACTATGGATTCATACCCTACCCTAGACCCTACTTATAAACATGGACCCATACTCATACTCTACTCTAGGCCGAGTCAAAGTCAACATACCCTAGACCCATAAGGTAAGGGTAGGGTCCGACCTACAGAGTATGCGTATTTATGCCATCCTTAAGTGGGACGAGTACTGTTCTTTTAACCGTTATTTTAAACTCAAGATTTTTTTTAAAATAATTTTATAGTCATGTTTAATGTAAGTATTTATTGATATTATTTATATAATGTTTTAAGTTTTTTTCTTAGCGAAGAACCTATAGGCTATATGACTGCATGTTTATTATACTCGGTCGACAAGAGGATAACGGCCCTTTTTTGTCTGTAGTGTCTCAATAATTTCAATCATAACTGACTAGTCGAATTCTTCCTTTTCCTTGTATAAATATTGTTGATATATTCTCCACCCAAAAAATGTTGATATATTGTGTCACCACTGACGACAATACACTTCGTTTATTAAAAGGCAAAAAAGTTGGAAAATTTTATTATTTTAAAATAAGTTAAATAAAAATTGACACAATAAACGTGTGAATAGAATAAAAACTCAATGGTTAAATATAATTGTTAGCATTGTTAATTTTTTTGGACATTTCTTAAATATCATTTCCCTAGAGTTAACGTTGGAAAAAATTTAAAATGGTTAAAAAAATGGACACGTAGACATAAAATTTTAATCTTTGATTCAACGATACAATGCCAATCTTTTTAACGTCAGCGTTGGAATTTAGACATTTTGAATTAACGTTAAAATGTCAATCTTTGACATTTAGACATAAAATTTTCATCTCGCTCAAAGTGATTATTTAAATATTTTTAGAATTTTGACGGTTAAGCGTTGGAATTGTTGCAATGTCCGATGTTAAATTAAAACATTAAATTATTAGGCTCAAAGTTGAAATTTATTTTTAGAAAATTTGAATGTTTAAACATTGACATAAATAGCTATATACGACGTTTAAACATGCACATAATTATCATTATGCCTGGTGTTGTTTTTTTCTCAAAATTTTTATTATATTAAGATTTTGAAAAGATCAGCAACTGCGAAAGTGTGAGTTCTCATTCTGCTATAGTATCAATAAACTTTTACCATTTAAAAAAAATGTACATAATTATCATAAAATATGAGTTGCTATATTTGGGCATGTGTGAATTTGTCGAGAAAGTCTTTCACCATTCAAAATTTACACTTCTATTAGAATTTGAATTAGTTGATATCACTGTAGATCAAAATATAAGTGATATCATTTATTTGAATTAGTTGATATCACTTCTAAAAAAGACATAAGTGATATCAATAAAAAAATGAATTTCTAGAGAAAAATAACTATGATTTAACCCATACTATTTAGAAAACCAACAGTTGACGCTAGCGTCGAATCGTTTTCACTGAGCAACGAGATAAACAAACCAAGCTCTTTTCTGTTGCCTTCTCGAGACCAAACCCATCACGTCTTCAATAAGAAATTCTAAAAAAAAATCAAGTCTTCAATAAGTCCCAATAGGGATGGATGATCCCAAGAATACGGAGGAGCAAGTACCATATGGATTAATTAATTTGGAGCACCTTACACTGAAACCATCACCACAGAAGTTATTTAAGTTCCAAAAAAAAAATTCTCAGTGTAATTGGTCAAGATGCAGATTAATTAAGTGTAGTGAAACGTTGAAGATGGTGCTCTTTTGATACTGAAATCCACAGCTGGATCCACCTTCATCCTTCTGTTTTGTTATTATAATAACTACATGTAAAATCTGGTTATTTTAGTTTAATGGAAATGTCTCAAATTAAATATATTAAATATGTAGTAGTGTATAATATTTGTTTGAAAATTTTTACTATCATTCAATAGTGTTACGAGTTAATATAAAAAAATAAATACAAACCTTGAGAATGATCAGGTTGTCTATATCTGCAAGTGGAACAAATATAAAAAGGATAAGGAAACATCAACATTTATAATAATCTTTTGCGGATGATGTGTCAATGTTTCATGCTTCTCTCGTTTATCACCTTTTCTTCGGCTTTGAAATTATTTTCTGTACAATAAAAAAATTGAATGATTGGCTATGATTTTGCTTGTCGCTAGCGTGAATTTGTTGTTTGGAATTCGGATTTTTGGTTCAGACTAAAGACTCTATCCAGTCGAATCGAAGCTCGAAATGTAATCGAATCCATGGTTGAATATTTCAAAAATTCAGTAAAATTTGAAATTAATTGACACATCATTGATGCGAGATTCATGCATATATCCTACCCAGAAAATACAAGATTTTTATGAATTTCCCATCAGAAAGTAAACAGACGTGCGTCATAAATGTATCAATTCAAAACAGAAGACTCGGTATGCTTCCAACAGATTGGGTCATAAAATATTTATTGGAAATCGATTCTCTCTTTGTATTTCAAATTTCTTCTTAAAAAAATACAAGACTGGAGAGCTTAGTCCCGTGTTATGTACCCTGATTTTGAATAGTATAATTAAATGCTAGAATCTTCAATAAAATAAAAAAATGTGTAGGGATTTGGGCTATTGTTTACACATATTTTAACTTAATGATTGTCTAAGTAACAATAAACTATAAGATCAAATCCGTGTAAGATCATGTTAAAATTTTCATATCTAATTCAAAATTTTAAATAATGAACAATCTAATTTTCGACACTCGTATAAAAATACATCATACTAGCAACTAACCAATCGATGTTATGATAATCTAAATATTATAGATCAATTATTTAAGAAATCGAAAGGACCAGCTAGTAATCAGGCGAGGTCTATGAAAATAAGTGTTTATATATAGAGGATATAGGTGGCGTAATTAGGGCGGAGCTGGTACGACGACTTAGGAGAAGATTCCCTAAGAAAGTCGTTGAATTGGGGTTATGAGTCGTCGTGAGCATATGTCACATTGCTTCGTTGTTTGTACACTTTTGGTCAACTCATAAAGACGCAGTAATTACAAAAGTAAAAGATAGCGGCGTCCTTAAGTAAATATTAGCCGTCGATTCAAAGCTAGGCTACTTGTCCATTGGATCAACCGTACCCTTCAATATGCATAAACTTAATTAGGTTATCTCTATTAATTTATTGGGCAAATTACCCTCACGTCCCTGAGGTTTGGTCATCCTCCCCCTAGGGTCCCTGACTTTTGGAAAAAGATTGTCCCGTCCCTAAGTTTTGATGATAATAGACTATCGGGTCCCTGGAGCCGGAATATTCCATATTCTCCGGCGATACCCCACTTGAAATGACAAAAATACCCTCCCACTAAAAAACAAAAAAAAATCTATGTCATTGTTTATGGGGAATCTAACTCATTGTTTGATGAACACCTATGTTGTGGGAATTTCAACTTGGTGGCGATGCTGCTTGGAAAAAATTAAAGAGAAAGACCAAACTTGGTGGCGATTCAGTACTTCTGCAATATGAGTCAAGAAAATTCCAAGAAAATCTCTAAATTAAATCAAAGAGTAGAATTTAACTATTTCAAGATTAATTTCTCACCAGTGCAATTAATTTCTCTTCGTCACTCTCGGGAACCCGAAGAAACTCGGAACCTGGAAAGTCAAAGCCCTCCATTAGGAGATCCCTCAGGACCTCCTCTTCCAGGTCACGGCGCCAGGCGACTCCGGCTGCGATAATCTCCCCCTTGATCCGTTTCTTCTCCGCCTCCCGCCGGAGCCTCTCCCCTTCTTGGATATGGTAGACTTGGGAGGCGGGCACCGGAGGCAGGTCGTACCTTGTTGGCATGGGTGAAAACCCCTACCACTGGCTGGTCCTCCTCCCGAGGCGGCTCGTCTCTACAGACTTCACGGTCGAGGCCTCGAGATCCCTAACCCAGCCATCGGGGGCCCCGCCGTTCTCCCTTTCTCTCCACGCTCCATTCTCTCCGCCGCCATGTGTGCCACTAGCGAGCGGGTGGGGTCGATCCGGTGCCGGGTGGTGAAGCACGAGCTTCTCACCGACGATTGGTTCTCCCCGAGCTTCCTCGTGAGGAGGCTGGTGACCTCGTTCGTTGTCTCCCTCCTCCGAGTCCGCCTTCATCTTCGATTCAGCGAGGGAGGCCTAGAGTGGGTTTTGTCGGATGTCCCTTATTTGTTTTCTTCGTTTTCAGATGTCCTGGAATGGGTTTTGCCGGATGTCCCTTTGTTTGCCTGGAGTGGGTTTTGTCTGATGTCCCTTTTTTTGCCTTCATCTTCGAGGTTTCGTCGATTCAGAAGAAGATTGGGAGAAGTGGAAACGAAGATGATGGTTTGTGGATTCGATTTTTGGTGTTGAATCGAAGATTCAACTTTAATTCAAATTAGATTTCTAAAAATTAGGGTTCTTGAAATCTTATTTCCTCTAATTAGTTTAATTTTTATTAAAAATGTTTAAGTTGTATTTTAGTTGAAGGTTGAAGATTTGAATTGTAGAAGATGGAGTGGGGGAAGAAGAAGGGGAGAAAGCTTGATTTTTTATATTTTTTAAGTAGGAGGGGTATTTTTGTCATTTCAAGTGGGGTATCGCCGGAGAATATGGAATATTCCGGCTCCAGGGACCCGATAGTCTATTATCATCAAAACTTAGGGACGGAACAATCTTTTTCCAAAAGTCAGGGACCCTAGGGGGAGGATGACCAAACCTCAGGGACGTGAGGGTAATTTGCCCTAATTTATTTATTCATCCCGCAGTTTCAATGATAAACATAGTTATAGTGATTGATGTTTGAAAAATTAATTAATTAGAATAGTCAAATATTATTTCGTTTCAAATATTTTTTTTAAATCAAAATAATTTGTCTATGGACCTGAATTCTCTCCACTTTTGGCACCATTAAAAGTACTGACTCGATAATTCGAAAATTAAAATTTTAAAGTTTCTAAAAACTAAGAAAAAATAGTAAAATATCTACTTGTAAAACAAAATGGAGAAAAAAAAGTTGACCCAAATACTAGGGTACCTCCTTAGCCCACACGTCCAGTCCAGATTTCCATAAAATAGTCCAAACGCACCCAAGCTTCCCGTGTACGTACACATCTGATAGTCTGTTTCTCACGTTGACGCCAACAAGATAAACCACCTCTGGCCCTAGTCCCAATAGCCTTTAAACTTCACGCATCTCACACTCTCTCTTAATTACCTGACTTCCAAGGAAGAGGCTCAATTTTAGGTCGATTTGAACCAATAATGTTCATTTCTTGAACACGATTCTTAAAGCGGTTTCTTCTCCCTTTTTGAAGATATGTTTTTGGTGAAATTTATGGTACATGACTTTATTTACGATATGATTCTTTTAATGATGTATTTTATATTCGTAATACTTGAATCCAAATTTACTTAAGCGAATCGAAGTACCTTATCAACTCCCAAAGGATCTGTTTTGGCAGAAGTATTATGTGCTCTGCAGGTTTTTACCCCAAAAAATTCACGTATATAAATTCAATATGTATGCTTTTTTTTATGATTGAATTTTCTTCTGACCCAACCTATAACGAAAGTCAATTAGTTTATGCATGCAGCCATCTAATTTGTACCTTGTGTTCTAGACGCCCAACTTAAAACATCCTTGGTTAGGAGATGCTTTGTTTATTTAGCCTAGCATGCATCTTACAATTCTAGTAGTTGATGAAAAAAATTTACAATGGTACTGTCACTGTTATGATTTGGTATATTCCAATAATTTTACTAAGTATCAACTTAATAGTATGTTAGAATAAATGCTAATTAAAGCATATGACTCAAATGTGGAAAGACCCAAAGTGAGAAGCCAGAGTAGGAAATGACAATTCCACATTGGAAAGTGCAACAAGCTTTTCCTAGTTAATAAGGAGATGCTCTTTAGCTAGGAAATGAGTTGGTCACCTGGAAAGCCAACTCGGACCGCACCATCCAAGCACGAGCACGCGCGTGTGCATGTGCGCATTGGATGCAGGTCGCAATGGGCGCTTTGTGGCACACTTAGTACTACGCATCATCGAGGAGCCTAAATTTTTGGCTGATTCAGGAAGACTCCAGAATACTCAGACACGAAGAGGTGCAGAAGGGATGGCCTATCCAGAGAATCCACCGAAGGGGTGCCTACGAGCACCAAAAAGGGTCACGAACAGGCTGCCCGAATCTGGTAGGCGAAGGGGTGCCTCTGGCTGGCCGAAAAGGTGCCTGAAGGAGGCAGTATGCCTGCTGGCCGAACAGATGCATCTTCTCAGAAGTGCCTCGTGCCCCTTCGGAGTGCCTGCCTCCCTCCCATCCAGCGCCAATAAATAGGCCTCTCCCCCTCACTTCTAAAATTATCCCAACTACAAGTGGATAAGCATCCATTAGCATTGTAGTTCTCTTCTTCTCTCCCTCCCTCTTAGAAAGTTTCGAGTATCCAAAGGTTCGCAGAGGCTTCGAGAGTCGTTGTGCTATGATCTCGAAGCGCAAAGTCGTTGTATCTTGGAGATGATTGCCGTAGCTCGTAAGCACTGAATACAGAATAATCTCGTCTTACGAAGAAAGAGTCAAACTCTGGCCTCGACTAAGATCCTAATCAAGTACACCACCTCTGACGAACAACAATCGTAAGACGAGATTTGTGTACTTGAAGATGGTATCATCAAGATTTGCACCAGTACCAACAGTCCCAGGAGCTGTTCACGCCGAAAGGTCGGCCAAGTTTAATGGCACCAAGTTCAAGATATGGCAACAAAAGATGATATTCTGTTTGACAACACTCAACCTGGTTCGGTTCTTGAATGAAGAAGCTCCAAAGGTGGCAAAAAATGAGGCTGGTCAATAGAAGATCAACGCTCTGGATGTATGTAGTCACAGCGACTTCCTGTGCGTAACTATATCCTGAATAGATTAGACGACACCCTTTACAATGTCCATGCATGTGCCAAGACTGCAAAAAAATTATGGAATTCACTGGAGAAGAAGTACAAGATGGAGGATGCCGGGATGAAAAAATTTATCATCGGGAGATTTTTCGACTTCCAGATGGTGGATTCCAAGAAGGTCATAGACCAAGTTCAAGAACTGCAGCTGATTCTGCATGAGATTCACACCGAAGGCATAGAACTCAATGAGTCTTTCCAAGTGGCTGCACTAATTGAGAAGCTACCCCCCCCCCCCCCCCCTGTTAAAGGATTTCAAGAACTACCTCAAGCATAAGAGGAAGGATATGGGGCTGGAAGACCTGATTGTGAGACTAAGAATTAAAGAAGACAACCGAAAGTCTGAAGTCAAGAACAGCAGGACCAACTCTGAGGCCAAGGTACATCTCACTGAAGGAGGTACCGGCAAGAAGAGGAAGAAGTCTAAAAATAAGCAGGAGAAGCAAGAGCCAAAGCAAAAGAAGGCTAAAAAGATCAAGGGCAATTGCTACAACTACGACAAGCCCGGTCACATGGCAAAAGATTGTCGCCTGCCAAAGAGGGACAATCGCGAGAAGGCTAATCTGGCTGAAGACCTGTCTGAGCTAGACTTATATGCCGTGGTATTTGAAGCCAATCTGGTAGATAACTCAAGAGAGTGGTTCATTGACACAGGGATAACCCGACACATCTACTTAGACAAGGAGATGTTCTCCACCTATACTCCGATCAACGTACGGAAGTTATTTATGGATAACTCTGTAACTTTTCCTGTAGTCAGACTAGGCAAGGTGGTGCTGAAGCTGACCTCCGGGAAAGAGCTGAACCTCAAGGATGTGCTGCATGTCCCAGACATTCGCAAGAATCTAGTATCCTTCTCCCTGTTAAGCAAAGCCGGGTTGAAGCTAGTTTTTGAGGCTGATAAATTTGTATTGACCAAAGCTGGTACATTTGTAGGAAAGGGTTACCTAGATAGGAGACTCTTCAAGATGAATGTAATAACCGTACAACGTGCCTTTGAGGGCCAGAATAAAGTTATTAATTTTTCTTACTTGGCTGAGTGTTCTAACTTATGGCATGATAGATTAGGACACGTAAATTTAAGCTCACTAAGAAAGTTGGTAAGTTTAAATTTATTGCCTAAACTGGAGTTTAACCCAAACGATAAATGCGAAGTATGTGTTGAGGCAAAAATGGCCAAAGTACCTTTCCATTCAGTAGAAAGAAGTACTACACCTTTAGAGTTAATTCATACCGACGTCTGTGATATGAAACACGTGCAAACTAGAGGTAGGAAAAAATATTTTATTATATTTATCGATGATTGCACAAGGTACTATTACATATATCTCTTGAAAGGAAAGGACGAAGCCTTCGAAGCTTTCAAAAGTTATAAGAATGAGGTTAAAAATTAACTTAGCAGTAAAATCAAAATGATTTGAAGTGATAGAGGGGGAGAATATGTAGCTCCGTTTGAGAAATTCTACTAATAAAATGGCATTATTCATCAGACGACTGCACCATACTCACCTCAATCAAATGGCGTAGCTGAACGTAAGAATCGAACTCTCAATGAGATGATGAATGCTATGTTGATTAGCTCCGGCTTACTCCAGAACATGTGGGGGGAAGCTGTGCTCTCAGCTACTCACATTCCAAACAAACTACCATACAAGAAAAGGGACAAAATCCTATATGAACTATGGAAAGGGAGAAAGCCTTCCTACGGTTACCTTAAAGTATGGGGGTGCCTAGCTATGGTAAAAATATCTCCACCTAAAAGGGTGAGAATATAACCCAAGAACGTTGACTGCATCTTTATCGGATATGCCTACAACAGTAGCGCATACCAATTTCTAGTACACAAATCTGAAAACCCTAAAATCAACGAGAGAATGATCATGGAATCAAGGAATGTAATATTCTTTGAGAATATCTTTCCAAACAATAAGAGAAAAGACCCAAGCTCTAATAAAAGAGCACATAAAATTACTCAAGGTTCTCATCAAACTTTTGAAGAACCTAGACGCAGCAAAAAGGCCAGAATGGCCAAGTCGTTTGGTCCAGATTTTCTGACATGCGTGTTAGAAAAATGAACCGGGGACAATCCAAGAGGCATTGTCTAGTCCAGATGCTCCTCTCTGGAAAGAAGCTATCAGTAGTGAGATAGAGTCCATCATGCAAAACCACACGTAGAAAATTGAGGATCTTCTACCAGGCTGCAAACCTTTAGGTTGCAAGTAGATCCTTAAAAAAAATACAAAGCTGATGGATCAATCGACAAGTACAAAGCTCGATTGGTAGCTAAAGGGTTCAAACAGAAGGAAGGATATGATTATTTTGACACGTATTCGCCGGTCACAAGAATCACATCTATTAGAATACTCATAGCTATTGCATCACTCTATAACCTCGAGATACATCAGATGGATGTAAAAATAGCTTTCCTAAATGGAGAACTGGAAGAAAAAATATATATGAAATAACCTGAAGAGTTTGTTGCCCCCAGAAAAGAACATAAAGTATGTAAGCTGGTCAAGTCACTGTACGAGCTAAAACAAGTGTCAAAACAATGACATGAGAAATTTGACAGAATAATGATGTCAAATAGCTTTAAGATCAATGAGTGTGATAAATGTGTATACATTAAAGACACACCTGATGCTTACGTGATTGTATGTCTGAATGTAGACGACATGCTAATCATGAGAAGTAGTAATGATCTTATCGTGAAAACCAAGAACATGTTAAAGAACAACTTTGACATGAAAGATATGGGTCTAGCTGACGTCATACTAGGGATTAAAATCTCTACGACGACTGAAGGAATTGTCTTGTCATAATCTCACTATGTTGAGAATGTACTCAAGAAATTCGAAGCTTTTGATAAACCTCCAGCTAAGACTGCAGTAGACCTGAGTCTATACTTGGCTAAAAATATAGGAGACCCAGTATCTCAACTGAAATATACAAGGATCATTGGGAGCCTGATATACTTAACAAATGGTACACGCCCTGATATTGCTTATTCAGTTAGCAAGCTTAGTAGATTCACAAGCAATCTTGGAACAGATCAATGGCTAGCTATGGAACGGATTCTAAAGTATCTAAAATATACTTTGAACTATGGCATACTTTATACGAGATATCCAGCTGTATTAGAAGGATACAGGGATGCAAATTAGATATCGGACACTAAAGACTCCAAATCCACTAGTAGTTACGTGTTTCACCATAGGTGGAGGAGCTGTGTCCTGGAAATCCTCTAAACAAACGTGCATAGCTGGATCTACCATGGAGTCAGAGTTTATAGCACTAGATAAAGCTGGAGAAGAAACTGAATGGCTCAGAAACTTTTCAGAGGATATTCCTTGTTGGAACAAACTTGTGCCTTCTGTATTGATATATTGTGATAGAATTTTAGCAATCAGAAGAGCACAAAGTACAACATACAACGGAAAGTCTCGACACATCCGTAGGAGACATAACACCGTTAGACAATTAATCTCTGGTGGTATAATTAGCATAGATTATGTGAAGTCCAAAGACAACATAGCTGATCCTTTGACGAAAGGAATCAACAGAGATCAAATATATAATGTAGTAAGGAGAATGAGGTTAAAATCTACACATTAAAAACGTTCATAGCAGTAACTCAACCATGATGAGTAAAGATCTCACAAACTTGGTTCAATGAGACAATTAAGTTACGGATGGTTACGATGATTACTTGAAACCCATCTCATTCTCAGAAGCTACCCAAGTACGAACCTGCAAAGGTGTGGTTAGGTTAAGCGTCTACACGTTTAATGATTCATGTACCAGAAATAGGTAGAGTATGGCAGGATACTCTTGATAGGAGATCACCTATATAAGTGTGAAGTGAAGTCACTTCAAATGAAAAAATACTTATGAATCTAAGATATGGTCCTTGGCCGAAACAGACAAAACGTGAGAACTAAAAGATATTAGAGATATCATTATCTAAATATTATTGTCTTGGTTTACATAAAAAAGCTGACCAGTTCAAGACATCGCGTTCACTGAGCAGCAAGTAAATTCGATAACATCTTACTAGAGAAGGTTCAAAGTCGTAAGCTACCTATCTCGATGCAATGATAACTCATCAGAATTTTTCTTAAAAGTGTCAGCATGCATTAATCATCATTCATGTGGGGGATTGTTGGAATAAATGCTAATTAAGGCATAAGGTCCAAATGTGGAAAGGCCCAAAGTGGGAAGTATAAGTAGAAAATGGCAATCCCACATCTCAAAGTGCAACAAGCTTTTCGTAATTTATAAGGAGATACTCCTTATTAGCTAGGAAATGAGTTGACCACCTGGAAAGCCAACTCAGACCGTTGCAAGGATGGTGCGTAGCACCATCTGAGTACGAGCACGAGCACATGTATGCACGTGTGCGCATGGCACATTAGACGTAGGTCGTAATGAGTATTTTGTGGCGCACTTAGCACTATGCATCATCGCGAGAAGCTGAGGAGCCTAAATTTTTGGCTGATTTTTGGAAGACTCCAGAATATTCAAATGCGAAGAGGTACGAAAGGGATGGCCTATCCAGAGAACCCACCGAAAGGGTGCCTACGAGCACCAAAGAGTCACGAGCAGGCTAGCCGAATCTGGTAGACGAAGAGGTGCCTCTGGCTAGCTGAAAATGTGTCTGAAGGAGGCAGTCTGCCTGCTGGCCGAATGGATGCATCTCCTCGAAAGTGCATCGTGCCCCTTCGGAGTGCCTCCCTCCCTCCCATCCAGCGCCTATAAATAGGTCTCTCCCCCTCACTTCTAAAATCATCCCAACTATAAATGCATAAGCATTCATTAGCATTGTAGTTCTCTTCTTCTCTCCCTCCCTCTCAGAAAGTTCCGAGTATCCAAATGTTCGCAGAGGCTTCGAGAGTCGTTGTGCTACGATCTCGAAGTGCGAAGTCGTTGTATCTTGGGGACGATTGCCGTAGCCCGTAAGCACTGAATATGGGGCAATCTTATCTTACGGAGAAAGAGTCAAACTCTTGCCTCGACTAAGATCCTAATCAAGTACACCACCTCCGACGAACAACATAGTAGACAATACATTGTTCACTTTCTTTCTCATAAATTTTATTAAAAAATAAATAGTCTAAATATTGATAATAATATAAAAGAATTATCATAAAATTATTTAGCAAATGTATCTCATTTCTTGTATTCCGTATTTGTACGATGTATTTTTATTTTTTTTAAAGATATAATTATATTACTCCAAAAAAAATATTACACCATGAGTACCAACATACAAGTCACCGCATGTACAACACCAAAAAAGATCACCCCTAGAGGGTAGTACCTGAAACCATTGGCTAGTAACCAAAACGTACCGAATAGGGGAGTAAAATTACATCCCTATCATCCAAAAGCATCACATTCCAATAGTCGCAATCTTGATAGCGTTAAGGAGATCGGCCATATTTCCATGTTAACGAGCAATTAGACCATACAAAGAGAACCCGACCTCCTTGCACATGACTACTGAAGGATCGTTAACATGCTGATCATCTATAAATGTACCGACTATTCCCTATTTCATATATAAATGTACCCACTATTCCCAATTTCACCCAATTAAATACACAATAACCAATACTTACATATTCTATAATCTCTCAACTATAATGATTTCTTAACCTTGAGAATGTATCCAAATAGATCTATTGAGGTATAAAAATCCCAGCTAACCATTTTTATTCTGAACTGACGGTTTTGACACGTAATTAACGAGTAATTACGTGTTAAACTCGTTTAATTAACAAACTAATTCGTTAATAATAAATCACTTACTTGTTGAAGTAAGAGGTCCACAGGCTCGAGTCCACAACTTCTTCGTGCTGGTCGAATTACGATCACGTTCGAACGGATCCGTAATCGATTTTCACGAGATTTCCTTTTATCAAAAATCTGATTAAAATTCTGGAACTGATCCGGAATTTTCCTCTTGTATTGAGTGGTTGTGGGAAAAGTTTTCAATTGGTCCAGCCGGATTTTCTCTTTTATAGGAAAATCCGGACAGCCAAAACGCACCACGTGGCGCGCCACATGGCACATGTCCGCCACGTGGCAAAGCTACACAATAGCTTCGTCACGTAGCGCCACGTGGCGCTTTGGTCCGCATGTCCGCCACGTGGCAAGGCTACGCATAGCTTTGCCACGTGGCGCCATGTGGGCGCGCCACGTGGGCTGCCACATGTGACGTCAGTGCCACGTCACACTGACGCGGCGCTTGCGTAGCTTGGGCCGGTCAACGCGGGTTGACCGGCCCATCCAACCCAACTTTTTGGGCCTAATGGGCCCGGGCCCAATTAGGCACAATAATAATTGCCTATTGGGCCCAAGGTCCAACATGAACAAAAATAATCATGCAAATACAAGTTTCTTAAAAGTAAGAATGTAAACCTCTAACTTCTACCAAAGTGAAAATTTTGCGGGACCATTTCGCCATCGAAATTTACTCATCCAACAAAAAATTCCAGCCGCTGGGGTAATTTATGAGGTGATAGAGGCCGACCAAATTGTCCATTCTACGTATCCCTAAATCTAAGGTTAATTATGGACTCGAGAAAAAAAGAATCTATGGCTATGGGTAAAAGGGTAATCAGATTATTAAAAAAAATACGAGACATTAATAACAGATTCCTAGTCCCTTTAACCGTTGAAAGTTTGCTATTGTAAAAGTTAAGCCATTAAAACTCAGTGAATGAGTATACAATGGAAAATCTCAATTACGGTTGATATTATTATGTTGATTTGTGAGGGTTGTTAGATTTTATCTATACTTATTTAAAAACTTATTAATTTGATTATCCTATTATTCAGATTAAATATCAAAATTCTCTAACATAATATTAGAGCGAATTAATTTTGTACTCATTGTTATAGTACGATCCTTTATTTCAAGGACATTAGTGAAATAAAAACTGTAAAAACTTTGTTTGAGGACACGTTGAAATATTGATTTATTTAAGTTGTCCTCCTTATCTATAAGTGAAAAACTTATCAATTAACTATCTTAAATTTTAGATTGACCTAAAAAAATTAATATTCAAAGTTTGCTTGGGTTGAAAAACTCAAAACAGCAAGAGTGGGGATAGTTCTGGCCACAGTTACGGTTTCGTTTCAACCAATGGTTCGGAAATCAGAACCTAAACCATACCCATGGTTTACGGAACATTCCTAGAAAGTTTTAGTTACAGTTATGTGATTTAGAGAACTAGAGAATCGTAGAACCAATAAATTTAGAATCATAAAATTTGGTGAGATTTTGATTTCTTTGAAACTAAAATGTGAAACTTTTTTAACTTGTTTTTATAAATAAAGTGAACTGTTGATTTCAAAAACTGCCTTAGAATTTTTTTTTGTAAGTGCTTTGAAATCTTATAAGATAGTTCCAGTTCAATAATTATATAGGGAAAAGTCCACTTTCGTGGGGGAGGAGGAGGAGGAGGGGGAGGAGGAGGAGAGGAGGAGGGGGACGCGGGGAGGAGGAGGAGAGGAGGAGGGGGACGCGGGGGACGCGGGGAGGAGGGGGACGCGGGGAGGAGGAGGACGCGGAGGAGGAGGGGGGCGTGGGGAGGAGGAGGACGCGGGGAGGAGGAGGACGCGGAGGAGGAGGAGGAGGAGGACGCGGAGGAGGAGGGGGACGCGGGGAGGAGGAGGACGTGGGGAGGAGGAGGAGGCGGAGGAGGAGGGGGATGCGGAGAGGAGGAGGAGGAGGAGGAGGAGGGGGACGCGGAGGAGGAGGACGCGGAGGAGGAGGAGGAGGAGGACGCGGGGAGGAGGAGGAGGAGGAGGAGGAGGAGGAGGAGGAGGAGGAACGCGGAGGAGGAGGAGGGGAGGAGGAGGAAAATCGGAGGAGGAGGAGAATTGGTGACGTGGCGCCACGTCATCAAAATTGGTGACGTGGCTGGCCACGTGGCCCGGGCAGCGCTCGGGTAGGTTCGGGCAGCTCCGGGCAGCTGCCCGAGGCCTTTTTTGATGTTAATTAGAATAAGTATGACTCGATTGATCGATTTTTTACCACAAGGTACTAAAGTGATTTTGGTCGATACCACAGGGTACTAAAGTGGACTTTTCCCAATTATATATTTAAAAGGGAAAAGTCCACTTTCGTACCCTGTGGTATCGACCAAAATCACTTTAGTACCCTGTGGTAAAAAACCGATCAATCGAGTCATACTTATTCCAATTAACATCAAAAAGGGCCTCGGGCAGCTGCCCGGAGCTGCCCGAGCCTACCCGCCCGCTGCCCGGGCCACGTGGTCAGCCACGTCACCAATTTTGGTGACGTGGCGCCACGTCACCAAGAGGAGGAGGAGGCGGGGAGGAGGAGGAGGAGGAGGAGGAGGAGGAGGAGGGGGACGCGGGGAGGAGGAGGAGAGGAGGAGGGGGACGCGGGGAGGAGGAGGAGAGGAGGAGGGGGGCGCGGGGGAGGAGGGGGAAGCGGGGAGGAGGAGGACGCGGAGGAGGAGGGCAACGTGGGGAGGAGGAGGAGAGGAGGAGGAGGAGGACGCGGAGGAGGAGGGGGATGCGGGGATGAGGAGGAGAGGAGGACGCGGAGGAGGAGGGGGACGCGGGGAGGAGGAGGACGCGGAGGAGGAGGGGGATGCGGGGATGAGGAGGAGAGGAGGAGGAGGAGGAGGAGGAGGAGGAACGCGGAGGAGGAACTCGGAGGAGGAGGAGGCGGAGGAGGAGGAGGAGGAGGGGGATGCGGGGAGGAGGAGGAGAGGAGGAGGAGGAGGAGGAGGAGGAGGAGGAGGAGGAACGCGGAGGAGGAGGAGGCGGAGGAGGAGGAGGAGGAGGAGGAGGAGGAAAATCGGAGGAGGAGGAATTGGTGACGTGGCGCCACGTCACCAAAATTGGTGACGTGGCTGACCACGTGGCCCGGGCAGCGGGCGGGTAGGCTCGGGCAGCTCCGGGCAGCTGCCCGAGGCCCTTTTTGATGTTAATTGGAATAAGTATGACTCGATTGATCGATTTTTTACCACAGGGTACTAAAGTAATTTTGGTCGATACCACAGGGTACGAAAGTGGAATTTTCCCTATTTAAAACCGTGGAACTCGGTCTTCCAAAACTAAGTGGAGAGTGAAGACAAAAGTCAGCATAGGTAGGAATTTGCTAGTGGGATTCCGTGTTAATGACAAAGAGATGCTTTTGCTGTTTTTTTGAGAAAAAAAAAGAGAGATGCTTTTGCTTTCTCCTCCAGCCCTTATTGGGATATTGTCTTTTTCCAATTGGCCAATTGGGCAGGTGACTTTTTTCTAGTAAGTCACGTTTTGGTACCGGGACCCACCTGACTTGTTAATTTATGGACGATGCAGCTATCAAAAATGGGCTAATGCCTTCCTGAGAAGTTTGAAAATAGAGCGACCTCAAGGAAAGGGGCTATGTTCATACATGGAAAAAAGACCTGAGAAAACAATTTTACGATGATTTTTTTTCATAAAAAGTGATAATAAATTTAGGAAAATAATAATTATATAAGATCTATTATCAAATCATCACTAGATAAAATTTTAATACTAAGTTATTTGTAGATAGACCATCATAAAGTTTTCTATGAGAGGTTCAAGTGGGCAATCTCATTTTCAAGCTCGTAGGCTTTTAATTAATGACGAAGGGAGAGAAAGCAAAGACTTTAAAATTTAATGGCTTTTTTCCAATTTGTCTTTTTTATCTGGTCCAAATTGTAGACCGGATATGCACGGGGCATCTTTGTCCTTTTCCTTAATGTTTTTTCCTTTGTCCTTTGCTTCCTTTAATTTATATATTTATTTTCCGCTGGAAGAGTAAGGACGCTAGGGCAAACTGTCACCTAACCCAAACCTCCCGATCACCGGAAATAATGTAGTGGTGGTAAGATTTAAGAGAGATAATAAATTTTGTAGGACCCTACTTGTTAAATAATAATTATAAATATATCAAATTATATTTTTGGATAGAATATTATAAAATTTTCCAATTATGGGTGTATTTAGAGTAAATATTCCACAATTTAGTTACGATTTCTTACCGGAAAAGTCGGAGCAGAGCTAACAAATTAATTTAAACGGAAAGGATGGACCATAGGAAATTAAAGTTATGAAATAATCTATAGAATGGGAAGGAAAAACTGATTAGTTTTGACTAGAAATTTAAAATAGTTCTAAGACGGCTCCTACAAAACCAACACACATCTCATAAATTTTTCAGGAGGTCACTCATCCTAATCTTATTCTCAGTCAAACGCGTTTAATTTTGAAATTCTCTCAAGATGTGTACGAGAAAAGAAGGTGCACTTGTTGGCATGGATAGTACCAATCAAATCACTTAAGCATTTCAGACAGAACATATCATTAACTGGGTATCACATTCACCCCTTCTTTAATACACGATGTCATCGTCGCGCTAGACAGAACACAGAACAATCCTAGAACCGTTTTTACTCTGATACAAAATATAACGCCCTGTGATCCGACCAACTGTCTCCACAGAGTAACACAGGTCTTTTCTAGCATGCTTTGTCCTCACTCGCACGCATCCCAGGTATTTTTCAGGAGGTTACCTATCCTGATCCTAGTCCCGGCCAAACGCGTTTAACCTTGAATTTCTCTCAAGGTGTGTGCCAAAAAAGAAGGTACACCTTGTTGGTATGGATAGTATCAATCAAATCACTTAAGCCTTCAGACAGAATAGATCATTAACAAGGTATCACATTAGAAAAACTTGCAGATTTACGATAAACATAAGAATATCACAAGGAAAAAATACTTTTTCTAAAAGTACAAGGGAAAAGTGGAGAATGACTGTAGTTCAAATTTTTTTAGAAAAAAATTAATTTGTATAAAAATAATCAAAAGAAAAGGTATATAATGATTTATCTTGCTTGTCGAATTTTTTTTAGGCAAAAATATTTATGGGGGTAATTTATTAACCTACTATTACCAATAACCATTTATACCAAGTGATGAATTATTTATTCGTTGTTCTATTTTAAACCATAGATTCCAAGTTTAGGCATATGGCATCGAGTCTTTTCTCTGCTGCTGGCATATTCCACAATTCATGGGGATTTGTACTAAGTTACTTTGTCTCCCATATAGGGACTGATTTTGCATTTAAGGCCGAACTCGCCACTACAATAAAAACAGTGGAAATCACTCACGACAGAGGTTGGCATAAAGTTTGGCTAGAGATAATTCTTCATATGTTCTCTCTTTATTTTCAGATCGGTCTGGATCTGTCCCTTAGAAATGTTGGAATTGAATGATAGAGTTCAAACAAAAAAGTCCAAAGTGGGAGTCCCATTATGAAATGGGAAAGGGTATTACCACATTAGAAAATGCAACAAAGTTTATCTTGTTTATAAGGAGGTGCTCCTTGTTAGCTAGGAACTAAGTTGACCACCTGGACAGGCAACTCGAACATACTACGAGGATGGCGTGTAGCACCATCTGAGCACGAGCACGAGCATGCATATGCGCACGTGCGTATGCGCATTGGACGCAGGTCGCAATGGGCGCTTTGTGGCGCACTTGGTACTTGTCTGACATACGTGTTAGAAAATGAACCTGGGATAATCCAAGAGGCATTGTCTAGTCCAGATGCTCCTCTCTGGAAAGAAGCTATCAACAGTGAGATAGAGTCCATTATTTAAAACCACACGTGAGAAATCGTGGATCTCCCACCAGGTTGCAAGTAGATCCTTAAAAGAAAATACAAAGCTGATGGATCAATCGACAAGTACAAAGCTCAGTTGGTAGCTAAAGGGTTCAAACAGAAGGAAGGTTATGATTACTTTGACACGTATTCACCGGTCTATAACCTCGAGATACATCAGATGGATGTAAAAATAGTTTTTCTAAATGAGAACAGGAAGAGGAGATATATATGGAACAACCTGGAGGGTTTGTTACCCCCGGACAAGAGCATAAAGTATGCAAACTGGTCAAGTCATTGTACGGGCTGAAACAGGCGCCGAAATAGTGGTATGAAAAATTTGACAAAACAATGATGTCAAATGGTGCTTACGTAATTATATGTCTGTATGTAGATGACATGCTAATCATGGGAAGCAGTAATGATCTTATCGTAAAAACTAAGAACATGTTAAAGAACAACTTTGACATGAAAGATATGGGTCTAGCTGATGTCAAACTAGGGATCAAAATCTCTAGGACGACTGAAGGAATTGTCTTGTCACAATCTCACTATGTTGAGAACGTACTCAAGAAATTTGAAGCGTTTGACAAATCTCCGACTAAGACTCCGGTAGACCTGAGTCTACACATAGATAAAAATAAAGGGGACCTAGTATCTCAACTAAAATATGCAAGGATTATTGGGAGCCTGATGTACTTGACAAATTGTACACATCCTGATATTGCATATTCAGTTAGCAAGCTTAGTAGATTTATAAGCAATCCAGGAATTGATCACTGGCTAGTTCTGGAAAGGATTCTAAAGTATCCAAAACATACTTTGAACCATGTCATACTTTATACGAGATATCCAGTTGTATTGGAAAGATACAATGATGCGAATTAGATATCAGATATCAAAGACTCTAAATCTACTAGTGGTTACGTGTTCACCATAGGTAGCAGAGCTGTATCCTAAAAATCCTCTAAACAAACGTGCATAGCTCGATCCACCATGGAGTCAGAGTTTATAGTACTAGATAAAGCTAGGGAAGAAGCTGAATGGCTCAGAAACTTCCTAGAGGATATTCCTTATTGGAACATGCATGTGCCTCCTGTATTGATACATTGTGATAGCATGTCAGTAATCGGGAGAGCATAAAGTACTATGTATAACGGTAAGTCTCGACACATCCGTAGGAGACATAACACCGTTAGACAGTTGATCTTTGGTAGTATAATTACCATTGATTATGTAAACTCTAAAGATAATATAGCTAATCTTTTGATGAAAGAAATCAACAGATATCAAATGTATAACGCAGTAAGGGGAATGGGGTTAAAAACTGCATATTAAAAATATTCATAATGATGAGTGAAGATCCTACAAACTTGGTTCAATGAGACAACTAAGTTATGGATGGTTAAGATGAATACTTGGAACCCATCCCATTCTTAGAAGCTGCCCAAGTACGAACCTGCAGAGGTGTGGTTAGATTAAGCGTCTACGCTTTTAATGATTTCTATACCAGAAAAAAGGTAGAGTATGGCAGGATACTCTTGATAGGAGATCACATATATAAGTGTGAAGTGAGGCCGCTTCAAATGGAACAAACGCTTATGAATCCAAGATAAGGTCTATGGTCGAAACAGACAAAATGTGAGAACCAAAGGATATTAGAGATATCATTGTGTAAATGTTATTGTCTTGGTTTACATAAAAAGCTGACCAGTTCAAGATATCGCGTTCAGTGAGTAGCAAGTAAATCTAATAATATCTTACTAGAGAAGGTTCAAAGCCGCAAGCTGCCTATCTCGGTGCAATGATAACTCATTAGAACTTTTCTTAAAAGTGTCAGCACATATAAATCATCATTTATGTGGGGGATTATTGAAATTGAATGATGGAGTTCAAGCAAAAAAGCCCAAAGGTGGAAAGCCCAAAGTGGGAGGCCCAATATGGAATGGGAAAGGGCATTATCACATTGAAAAATACAACAAAGTTTACCTTGTTTATAATTCCGAGTATCCATCGGTTCGCTCGAAACTTCGAGGGTCGTTGTGCTACGAACTCAAAGTACCAAAGTCGTTGTATCTTAGGAACGATTGTCGTAGCCCGTAAGCACTGAATACGGGGCAATCTCTTCTTACAGAGAAAGAGTCAAACTCTTGCCTCGACTTTACAAGATCCTAATCAAGTACACCACCTCCGACAAATAACAAAAAATTTTGCAACCACTGGATGCTCGTGATGAAGACATTAGAGACAATGGAATTTAGAGTCTCCCACATCTTCAGGGATGGTAACGCGAACTCTTTCCAAACTTTAAACTGGCGGTTGGTAGACTTAGGCTCCTGACTTTTGCTACATTTTATGTGACGGGATCTATCACCCCTCCTATTTTTTAGGTTCATGCAGTGATCAGACTATGCGCTCTTTTTCTCTGTTGTCATCGACAGAGTTTTTTACAAAGGTTGTGGCTGCGACCCTTTACGAGCTTGTATGGGGGTTAGTGGGTGTGTGCGTCTCCTCATGACTCCAAAGACTGTGGGCTAGCATATGCAAGGATTAGAATTTGTGTGAATTTCTCTTGACTACCCGCCTGTGGACCAGCCTGAAATTAGGTGTAGGTTGCTCCTTAACTACCCGACTAGTGGGTAGACACGTGAATTTATGGATTTTTTTTGTTGGTATTTTGAACTCTTTTTTCACCTTTCTTTTATTTTTCTTGATACAATAATAAGAGGTACAAGCCGTCTATTTAAAAAATTAATAGATTTCAAATTTGAGACATGAGAATGCGTTAGTGTTAAATATTTGTTGAGATAGCGACATCACCTTTTAAAGATTATAAAGGTTCGAACTTAGATTAATCGACCCAATAAAAATAATTACGAGGTGGTATAAAAAATTATCAATCTAATTATAATTATTCATTACTAATCAAAATTTAATGTTCATGTCCTCGCTACCCATTAGACTGTGAACCTTAGAACCCTATACATGACCCTTCTTTTCCTAGAAAAAAGTCCTTTCAAGTCACAATTGGGTCATCTTCTTTTCCTTCTTCTAGGAGAAGCTCTATAAGGATGTTTTAAATGAACTAATTCCAGGCAATAGGATAGGATGGCTGAGATAGGAGCCCTTCTCCAAATTTGTCAAAATAGGGCCACATCTTCTTTCAATCTATAACCCCTTGTCTATGTGCATGTACGTGTCTGTTCATCAATTTTCAGGACCACCAATAATATCTCCCTAACCATATATTAGACAAGGAAAGTAAGGTCTCGTGAATAATTGCGACGTGATTGGATGGGCACTACTAGGGCTTTTTTTATTTTTCAATTCGTGAAACTTAACATTCAGCTTCAAACCAAAATTTGGAATTAATTTTTTAACAATTATTGAGGTCCTCTTCAGCTAAAATTTAGATTAAGCAATTCAATCATTTTGTATCCGGATGCTAATAATTCAAAAAAAAGTTTGGACACTAATTCGACTGAACGAACCGAGAACCACAACTGGTTGGTACAATGGTCGGCCTGGTGGTCAAAACAATTAGTTCAATTTGGACCAGTGGATCCGAATTCAACTGAACATTTTTTAAAATGATTAAATTAAAATTTTAATATTTCTTAATGATAAATTAGTTGTGTCATCTATTGGATTGGGCTTATTTGGGAGGTTCAAAGGAAATGTTTCGGCCTTCAGTGTCTTGGCCATATTTGGGCATCGTTTTACCTCTGTCCATGACAAGCCCTTCCTGGGCCTTATTTTGAACTGGGTCAAATCTACAAACAGCAGAATTGCTTTAACGCCGGCTTTTAAGCCCAAAGGAACCGGCCAACAAAATTGGTATTCTTCTTTCTTCTAAGACCATATTATTTTAGGGTCTCTAAGACGATATAATTTTTTAGACTTATCTCTAAGACCATATTGATACCTTATTTTTCTGTCGAGTACGTTTACACTGTTAAATTTCTGATGTGAGTACTCTTCTCATTGGTTTGTTGGTTGGTTGCATCAATTAAGGTTCGATGAACTTAATTTTCTAATAGTACTCGACTTTAAATATTATAAAAATAACTTTCAATCTCACTTGGGAGCTACTAATTGACCAATTTATTTTTTATAAATTAAATATGTTAAAAAAAATTAAAAATGTAAGGAAAAAAATAAGTAGCACTCCCTCTTTTTTTTGTCCGAACTATAAATAGCCCTCTACCACCACTATAATAAATCTTTTGCAAAGTCATTGTCGTGTGTAGTGATTCATATTTGTCATTCATACGAACCAACAAGAAAATACGACCCAGCAAGAAAAGACATATTTGTCGTCATTCATATCATTAAATTGTTAACTGCAATGTCTTAACCATAGTTTTAAAAAACGACCCGAAAACCGACCTGAGATTTTTTCCGTTCTTCGGGTCGATTGGTCTGATTGGTCGAACCATCGGTCAGACCAAAGATTTTAAACACAAACTATTTACATATTATGCTGCTCAACTAGCGTGCGAAAGACAACCTCTAGTAACAAAATGGGCGAAGTCTACGGGGTGGGATTGGGTACGGAATGCCTTCATTCTAAATAGTTTGGAGTAAAGATACGCGGGAGTAGACCTGACTACGAATCGAATTGAGTCAAATTCGAATTGAATTGGTTCGAATTCGAATTCATCAAAACCTTAAACAGTATTCAACTCGTCCAAAGTCAAATCGAATACGAATTATGATTATTCAAATTTGAATTGAATTCAAATTATTTTGTTAATTCTAATATTGAATAAAAAATTTAAAACCAAAATTTTCGTAATGTTTTTTAAAAAATTCAAAAATTTTGCATTTTTTTGATGGATTTCAAAATTAAGGTTTAATATTGAACATTTTTTTAGAAAAAGAAACAAATTAAAGATTAGACTTGTATTTAATATACCAAATTAAGTTACCTACGTATCTTTTGCTCTACTTAAATGACATAATTAGATAGTAAAATAAGTACTTCTTGGTACTTTTTTAAAAAATATATATAATATGGACGAATTTTAATCGAATTTATACGAATTAGACTCGAATCGAATTAGATACTCGAATTTGAATTCAATTCTCCGGTTTGACAAATTGTAGAAATCTTAAACCGTATTCAATTTGTCTCTTGACGAATTCGAATCGAATTTTGGACGAATCGAATTGTGACCGAATCGAATCAAATTGAGAACGAATCGAATCACGAATCGGATTCTAACAATGGTCAGGTCTACGCGGGAGCTTTTTTTTAAAAATCCAGAAATATGGGGACCAAATGAAAAAAGCCACACTGGCCAGTATCGTAAATGGAACATGTCACTATCGCAAACACGGAAAATACACTAACCAATATGACATAACAGAACACGCCAGTATCACATAACGGGGCATGCCAGCACGGTTCCCTTCACTCTAAACCGTTCGGAATGATTTCCTTTACTCCGTAGCCAATCCAAAGCCGAAGTCTACCATCACAGAATTCCTTAAAAAAAATACCATCCCAGAATTCCTTAAAAAAAATACCATCCCACAAACCCATTTTTCCAGATGAACAAATGGGAGCCTGCAATTGGAAAATCCCAAACAAACAAACCTTTAAAACCACAAATCCTACGTTCCTAAATCGCGGTAACCAAAAACCCATCTTGTGAGGAGCGGAGAATTTGAGGCGGTCGACGTCGGGGTTCTGACCGTGCACCGTCCTCGAGCGAGAGGTCGATCCCTGAGCATCTCGAGGGCGGCCATCCGAGACAGGTAGTATCTGTGGCTCTTGGTGCTGCCTCCGTTGTCGAAGTTTCTCAGACAGGAATCAACTCCGACATCCCCAAGCCGCTGCCGCCTCCTTCCGCTCCGTTCCCGGCTTCTATGTCTCTTTCTCTTCTCCACCTCATCTCTATTCTCCAAGGTTTTTAAATACGCGGTCCGACCGGCGGTTCGACCGGTCGGACCGCGATTCGGTAAGAAGGGCGTACCGGGTTTGCTCGTTGAAACGCCAACCTTACGAACCGCCCAAAATCCGGTCAGACCGGGCGGTTCGTACGGAAAACTGACCCGGAAATTTCGGGTTCGTAAGGTTTTTTGCTTAAAACTTGAAAATTAAACCAAAATTTTCCAACTTAGAACATCGAGGAAAATATGATCGAAACTCTTACCCCCAAATCGTGGAAAAAAAACCCCAAGACCCACGAAATCGTGAAGGGTGATTTTTTACTTTTTTTAGAATTAAAATGAATGCTTGTTTAAATTGGAAAGGAAATAAGTTTATATATATTATTAATAGTGGGCCTTATTTCTCCATGTTGGGCCGGAGACTTTTAACCAAACAAATAATGGTGGGCCTTATTAATATTGGTGGCACTTCAAAAAAATTAATATATAAGTAAAAAAATTACCCGGTCCGACCGGCGGTTCAACCGGTCGGACCGTTCGACCCGGAGTTCGGCCCAAAATCCGGGTCGATCTCCGGGTCGTATTTGAAAACCTTGCTATTCTCCTCTTCTCCACCTCTTATCTCTCCTCATCTTTTCCCCTCTCATCTTACAAACCCTAACTTCGTCTCCTGAATCTCCTCTCCCGGCTCTCTCATGGTTGTTTTGGTTTAATTTGATTTGTTTTTGTTTGGTTTGAGAAAAAGATTTGGGGGAAATTCTGGGTTTTTTTCTTTTCCGGTTGAAACGTTCTTTTCCGGGTGAACCAAATGCACAAACCGCCCGGTCTGATCGAATTTCGGATAGTTCGTAAGGTCACAATTTTTAGCCTCAAACCTGGTACGCCATGCTGAATAATTCGCAGTCTGATTAGTCGGACCACATTTTTTTAAACTATGGTCTTAACAAATATTATCTTTTAGATTTTCTACCTCCAGAACAGAGTCACGTCATCACCAAGAAGAAGAAAAAAACCCGATAATAAGTAGTCTGTGATTCCACAGTTTTAAAAATACGAATTTTGGTACGATCCAGATTTGATCTATTTTTTGGGTCGACCAGTCCGACCGGATTTTTTTAATTAAATAAATTATTATATCTAAGTTGCAACAAACCATACACACGCGTCCTCTTCTGTCAAATTCTTTTCCAAGTATCCTATATTAAAAAACTAAAACAATTTCACAGTGTTTTCAAATACGACCCGGAGGTCGACTTGGAGTTTGGGCCGAATCTCAGGTCGATCGGTTAAACCACCAGTCGGACCAAAAAAATTTAAATACCCTTTTTAAATAATATATATGTATAATTGTACATATAATCACATATACACTTCAAAAAATCATCAAATACATGATAAAACTACAGAGATTGATAAAATTTTCTCGATTTTAATTTTTTGGTCTCTTTCCTTTTTTATTTGTGCAAAATTTCTGACCAAACCAAGTGACCAACTCATGTTTTTTGATTTTTTTCAAAAAAAATCATGATTTTTGGTCCAACCTTACCAATCGAAGATTCAGTGGGAACTACTAAAAAGATGTCCACATGATGGGGATTATTTTTTACAGATCTAACGGTTATCATCTCAGGGGGCATTTTGGGCATTTCACTCGTTACTTGCCTTGCGAATGAATTGTAGTCTCTCTCCTAGTAAATATTCTCCTATTTTCGATTAGGCAAGTTTGAAAAAAAGCGTGATCAATGGTAGGTTAATGTGGCTGAATTAATGGGCGATTAGTTGGGAGAAATTAATATTATTGGGGGAAATTAATGTTATTCTTTTTAGGACCCTTTTTTTAATTTAATGATCGTACATGTAATTTTTTTATTTTTTTTATAATTGACGGCAGCCTTATTATAATTTAGAATTAAGTGTTTTTAAGTATCATAACATTTATTAAATCAATTAATTTAAATTTGAGTCAAAAAATATATTCGAACGATTGCACCTGGGGAGTGGCGGATTAGTTGCATCTCTTGATTAATGATTCACGAGGCCTGCAATTTTTTTATCCCACGTCTTTGTACAAGTAGCTGATTATTCGGTTTCCTATTTTTAATATAAGTATACCAATATCAGAGTAGATGGAGACTAATATCAGAGAAGAAATATACCAATATCAGAGTTGATAGATACCAACATCAGAGAATAAGCACACCAATATCAGAGTAGTTGGATACCAATATCATAAAAGAAGTATATCAATATGAGAGAAGAGGTAAACCAATATTAGAGAATAAGTATACCAATATCAGAGAAGAGTAGATGAATACCAATATCATAAAAGAAATATACCAATATTAGAGAAGTATACCAATATCATAAAAAAAAGATGCCAATATCAAAGAAGAAGTAAACCAATATCAGAAAATAAGTATACCAATATCAAAGTAGATGGATACCAATATCAGAGAATAAATATACCAATATTGGAGTAGATGGATACCAATATAAGAGAAGAAATGTACAATTATCAGAGGAGAAGGGTATCAATATTAGAGGAGAAGGGTACCAATATCAGAGTAGAACGAAATCAATATCACAGGAGAACGAAACCAACAAGGCGACTTTTAAATTCTAGTATGTATACGATTTGTTGGTATTACTGCAAAATCGATACCAATAAAAAATGTAATCAAATATTTTTTTAAATTTGTATCTTGGATTTGAGTGAGAAAAAATCGATATCAATATTTTTTAAATATTTTTTACGCAAAGTGTAGAATTTTTTTAATCGATTTGTTGGTGTATCTTTTTTAATCGATTTGTTGGAGTATCTTTTTAAATATCTTTTACGCAAAGTGTGGAATGTTTTGAAACAAAAATCTGTCTGGTTTGAATTAGTTTTTACTTTTGTTATCTTTCCATAACTAACTCATTCTTAATTTGTAACTAGCTAGGTTTAAAATAAATTTTACAATATTACTGTGAGGACCAGAAAACCATAATGAATAATTAAAAGTTAGGGGGGGAGCAAATTATAATTTGTCCAGGGACTAAACTGAACTTTTGCCAAACCTTACCCTATAAAAGAAGGCTGGACGAAACCCTAAAGCTCACCCTCTGAAATTTCCGTTTTTCTTCTCTTTCAAGGTAGAGGAGATCTTCCGGGTGAGTCCAGGGACGAGGGAGAACACGACGAGTCCAGATCATTCACGCTAGGGTAAGCTGTCTTGCCCGTTGTCTTGTCCTCTCTGTTGCAAATCGTTGAAGTTTGGAGATTAATCGTAGTGCGTGATTGATCACAAATCGTAGGGACTTGAGGAGGACGCCAGAAATTAGGAGAGACGCGGATTGACGAGGTTAGGTTAGAAGAAAACGAGGTAAGTCGAACCCTTTTTTTCCATCTGCAAAGTATGAACGTATTTGGGGCGTAATCCGTCCGTATTTGACTGTTTGGGGTGTATTCTGTCCGTATCTGACCATTGTGAGTATGTGCCGTATTTGTTTCGCACTCTGCCTGTGATTTGAGTTCGTTTTAAGTTTGCCATGCGAGCTGAATTCGTTTTAAGTCTGCATGTGATCTGAATCTATCTGTTCTGGTCGGGATTATCCTGGTGCTTCTGTGCCCGTAGAGTACTCTGGATTTTCGTACTCTATGTGAGCATCGGTGATATCTGTGCCCTGTGGTGAGACTATCCTTTTCGTTTCCGTGCTTCTAGCGTTAAGGATTTGTCTTCTGTGCCCCACAGGTTCCCGATAGTCGTACTCCGGAGTCCGTTGTTGATGTTAGAGTCGTTGATTTTGTTTCGGTTTGGTGCAATCTGTGTATGCATGTGTATGTATGTTAATTGTGAGTTCGGCTTACTGAGTTGCGTAAACTCAGCAAAATACGTATTTTGTTTCAGATGCGACGGGGTGGGATCGAGTGTGAGAGCTAGAGGCGAGGACATGCATTCATTCATTCGACTTTTCGTTTTAAGACGTTTCGCTGTAATTATTTCTTTATGGATTTTAAGACTAGATGATGGATTTTATGAGTTGAGAAATAAAGATGCCTTGCGGGGATATTTACCCCGCGGCGGTTGACATGCCTTGTTTATCGGGGCGTGACAATTACCCTTATCCATATCAGTGGGGACAACCCTTGTCCTCACCGAATTCGAACCCGAAAAATACGGTCCCAAAATTTTGGACGAACCATCCAGTCCGACCTGATTTTGGGCAGTTCCTAAGGTTGGCATTTTTGGGCTAATTTCGGTACGCTCCTTGTACTGGTCTCTTTCCTTTTTTATTTGTGCAAAATTTCTGACCAAACCAAGTGACCAACTCATATTTTTTGGTTTTTTTCAAAAAAAAATCATGATTTTTGGTCCAACATTATCAACCGAAAAATACGGTCCCAAAATTTTGGACGAACCATCCAGTCCGACCTGATTTTGGGCAGTTCGTAAGGTTGACATTTTTGGGCTAATTTCGGTACGCTCCTTGTACTGGTCTCTTTCCTTTTTTATTTGTGCGAAATTTCTGACCAAACCAAGTGACCAAATCATGATTTTTGGTCCAACTTTACCAACCAGAAAATACAGACCCAAAATTTCGGACGAACTGCCCGGTCCGATCGAATTTTAGTTGGTTCGTAAGGTTAACATTTTTTGGCCAATTTCGGTACGCTCCTTGTACCGAATCGCGGTCCGACCTTTGATAACCATGAATTTTCACAGATATCAACAAAATACTTCCATCTTCGTTGGGATTCTTACTATTCACATAAAAATCAACCCACTGACCACTATTCACTGGAAAACCAGAAAAATCCAAACCAAACATCACCTTCCTACTATTCACAGAAAAATCCAATCCTTTCACGCAATAGACAAAGTAAGGGCGACGATGGTGCGAGTCGATCATCCAATCCTTCAACCCACTGACTACGCAAACTAGTGGCAACGGCCCGAGAGACCGAGTGAGATACAGAGGCGGAGTGATTGAGTGTGAGAGACAAAGAGAAACAGAGACAGACCGAGTGAGAGACGGAGACGTCGTACCTGTGGTCGAGCACTCGAGCTCGAGACGCCGGAAGCGGAGCCGACGCCGGCGACGGCGACGATGGTCGCGGGAGCTCGCTCGAGAGTCGCGGGAGGTCGCCGATTTGGGGGTTCTTTTTTTTTAGGTTTCAGTTTTCTAATTTTATGAGGTTCTAGTACCAATTTTAAGGGGTTTTTTAAAGTTCCGGTTCGACCGTCCATTTCTGGTCAGTATGAGGTTGAAAACCACCCGGTTGGACCGGAAAATGGACGGTTTGACCGTACCCCATTTTTTCCTATAAAAATGGGCCGTTGGAAAGAACGATTCGCAGTCTAACCGGTTGGATCGCCGATCAGACTGTATTTTTTAAAACTACGCGTGATTCCCTGCCAATGCTCATAAATTAATTTGTAATCTTCTTTATTATGGGTACTAGAGCATTTATTATCCTAAAAAAGCAATAGAATATTGATTCGCTGATAAATGAAATAGCAGATTCCAAAGAAAATTTGTCCTAATGCGTACAAAGAAATATATGTAATTTGGTGTAAAAATAGATGTCTCGTATGACTGAGATGTCTCGTATTTGTCGAAAAAGTGATTCGGTCGATGGAATTTGGTATGATACTTATGAGATCAATAAGATTGATATTCCAAAATATCTTAAAATATATTGATTGAACCGCGGACCACCACCCCGGACTAATTAAATAGTGTTTGATGTTATTGGAGGTACTATTTTTCTATTGCTGATTTTTACTAGATTTTATTCTAGCAGAATTTTGATGAGTCCTACGACCATAATTACGTATTTATACATAGAGACTCAATACTAGACTTATAAATATGCAATCACATATATGCAATAAAATTAACTTACCAAAAAATAACATAACATTGAGATATGTATTTGGTAACTAATTAAATGGCCAAGTAAACATCCAATGACAGTTGCATGGAATTGACTAGTCAAACATGGAGGAATTAAAATATCCCTCCTTTTTAAGCCCTTTCTACTCAACTCTAAAAACCACCTTATGCTTAAGAGAATTAACGAGCAAAAGTTTAGATTCTCTTTTTTTTTGTCAAAATTTTACGAATAAATAAAATATCGTTGAAAAGTGTTGCAATTTATTGGAGATTATACCTAAAACTAAAACCATTAATCACCGAAAAATATGCAACCTTATTAGACGAACGTGCCCTATATAAAAGAGGCAGCAGCGCCTTAATTAGTTCTCTCTACCATCACCAAGTAACACCAACTTACACAATGAACATTATGGGATCCCTATTGACCATCAACTCCTCCTCTATTTTCTACTCAATTTCCTTATTGGGTCGCATAATTTAGTTGAAGCTAGGAAGTACCCGGTTTCTAGTATTGTAACTGAGGAGCTCTACCGCACCATATTCCTACACAAGGACGATGGTGCATGTCCGGCCAGAGGGTTTTACGCCTACGAGTCTTTCATCCGAGAAACTACGAAGTTCGGAAGGAGTGGGAGTCCGGATACCGGGAAGCGCGAAGTGGCGGCATTTTTGGCTCAGGTTTCGCATGAGACCACTGGGGGATGGGCGACCGCCCCGGATAGACAGTTTGTGTTGGGCTTGTGCTTCAAGGAGGAGATCAGCCAGAAGAGTGACTATTGCGACTCCGCGGACTGAATGGCCTTGTTATCCTGGGAAAACGTATCATGGAAGAGGCCCAATTCAGCTCTCATGGTATGTTTTTCAATCGTGACATACAATAGAATCTCTACAAATTAATATTATCATATCATAAAATATTACTAATTTATAGAGTTATTAGTTAACCATTTAATAAATATCACGTAGCTGATGTCTTTTTTAAGCATGTATTGTTGTTCTCTTTTACTATGTTAGGTTGGTGACACATTTTTTTTATAAGTAGAATTTATTAATAATAATATTTACAACTTATTTATTGGCCAAATATATTTAGTCTAAGGAATATACCAATTCAAGCAGGTTCATGGTTAAAACTTTAACATTTATATTAATGGTGTAAAATTTTACCAATAAAAAAGACAACATACTTATTGTGGAATTATCTCTTATGTTGGATATGTATTTATCATTATGTTTGGTTTTTATATAGATAATTTAAAATGAGATAGTTTGTTTCGATGTACACTATCCGACTAGTATTTTATTAATAAAGTTGGAAAATTATATGCCCCTCGTTTAGGGACCAGATTTGGTCCTAGAATGAGCCATTCAGGACGGTCTTGGATAACAGACCATTGGATATACACATGGCAGATCATTGAATATACACGGGCAAGACCATGGGATATACACGATATACCATTGAATATACACGGGGCAGACCATTGGATACACACGAGGCAGACCATTGGATATATACCGGGCGATCTATTTTATCCGACCCCTTTTATCCCGGGACGGTCCCCGTGAAATCATTTTATCATAACTGAGTAGATCATTCTATCATAACTGAGTAGACCATTATATCATAACTAGGCGAACCACTCTATTCTTCAGGACGGTCCTGCGCGTTTTACACGTCCAGGACCAAATCCAACCCGGGAGTGAATTCGGTCTCGGATGTGTAAAACACTCTAGGACAGTTATGGGAGATAAATAGGTTTGCCATGTTATGATAAAATTGTTCGCCCAGTTATCCAATTATGATAGAATGGTTCGCTCAGTTATGATAAAATAGTTTCACAGAACCATCCCGAAAAACTGGAACCCCGACCGGGATAAAAAGGGGTTGGATAGAATGGTTCGCCCAATTATGATAGAATGGTTCACCCAATTATGATAGAATGGTTCGTCAGGTATAATAAAATGGTTTCACTGATAAAAGAGTTGGTTAAAATAGTTCGTCCAATTATGATAAAATGGTTCACTCAGTTATGATAAAATTGTTCGCTCTCCAAAATCGTACTGAAAAAGTCACTCCAGTACCAAATCTGGTCTCATTCAACCCCTCGTTTATAACGCAAAAAAGCTAATCAATTAGTATCAATCAATAAATTCTTTGAATGTTGATCAACATTTATTTCAGTTCCAGATAATTCATTTTGGGTATATCTAATTTCTAACGAAAGTCACGACCTTGCAATAAAGAATTTTTGTAAATATTACCATTAAAAAAAATACTTACCAAAAAATAATATATCCAATTTAATGCAGGAATTACAACTATGGGCTGGCGGGAGAGGCCCTGGGCTTCGACGGGCTAAAGAACCCAGATACAGTAGCCAACGACTCCTTGGTTGCGTTCAAGGCGGCTCTGTGGTTCTGGATGACCGAGCGTCCACCAATTCCCTCGTGCCACAATGTAATGGTGGGCAAATACGTCCCAAGTAAAGCTGACCTGGCATCCAATCGGATGGCTGGATTGGGGCTCGTGACCAACTTGGTCAACGGTGGACTCGAGTGTAAAGATACCTAACGATCCACGTGTCAACGATCGGATCGGGTATTTCAAGAGATACACTAGGTTGTTCGGTGTCAATACCGGACCTAACTTGGATTGTGCATACCAAGATCCGTTTAAGCTTATCATCTAATGCTAATGCGATAAAACGATTCGGAGAGCCACTCTCTATTATCTCAAGTCGTGACCTACTCCAATTTTTCAGCTAATTTACTTGTAACGGGCCTCTGGGCTGGCTCCGGAACGAGTTCATTATTAGCCGTCAAAGCAATAAATTACTAGGCCAAGCCGGCAAAGCTGATCGTTAAATTTGTTTATCTATGCTTTGATTTCGATTTTTTGAGGTTTGATATTTAAACCGTGAACCATATAATTACAGCAAACATTCGTACATTTTTGCGCAGAATTTACATGCGATTACTGATCATACAATTGTAATATCACTACACAGATTTAAGTTCCACATTGTTCGACTCGAACAACAAAAGATAAAAAAAAGTACTACACGGGTTTGCAAGGTCGTGAAGAAATCACCCTTTGTCAGCTCTAGCTCTAGTGATCTTCAGTCTCCTAACAGAGGATAGAAACATCCTATAATAAAACACGAGACAGAATTGCCAAACATGTAATTAGGAGGCTTATATAACAACTCGACAAAGAATAATTGAACAACAAACACTAGCAATGAGTAATTAAGCAAACGGTTTGAAGTGATCATTAAGCTTACTCCCAAGGGACGTCTCCAACCATCAACCAGTCTCCTTCTTTGTCTTCGTACGTCAAGACATGGCATTGCACGTAGTCCTCCACTTCCATCTCCGCCCCTGCCACAACCCAAGAGCATCCAGCATATAAGCAATGGGTCGGTAGATTTTTAACGGAGATCGTGTAAGCAACATTAGGTACCATGTTAAAATTTGCATATCTAATCCAAACCCTGAAAAGTAATAAATATGTTAGAATCTCTATATCTAATCCAAAACTTTAGACAATAGATAGGTAAATTTTCCACGCTTACATAAACAAGCACATCACTCTTGCACTATGCAATGTGGGATTCTCAACACGCCCTCTCAAACAAGCTCCATCAGGTCGAAAATTGCACGGGTTTTGACTTCGCCGATGTGCGAAAAATAGGGGTCGTGTGAGCACAACACTAGACACGGAATCAACCCGCTTTGATACCATGTTAGAATCTTCGTATCCAACCCAGAATCTTAACATGGTGAGTTGTTGAATTTTTCACACTTATAAACAACCCACTACTCTTACACTTAATAACGTGGGATTCTCAACAAAGCCGTTTAACTTTTTGCACTTATAAACAAGGCCATCACACTCGCAACTAAGAACACCTAAATATCAATAGTAGTCTCTTCTATATATTTAATGTCCAAATAATTAGTTATTTAACCTCATAAACTACATCACTGGGTTCGGTACTTAACAGATAATGGAGGTGTTGAACATAAGGTCAAGAGTCCTTATCAAGTCGCTGTAACCATCGTGGGCTAAAAGGTCCAGCTTTCTCCCAATTGGGGTTCCTTCCATGTAAACTTTAACAAAGAAGGTGGCGCTGTTGCACTCCTTCTCCTCTTCCACCGCCTTCATCCTCTGCTGCTGCTTTGTTTGCGGCCAACACCCTGATGGTTCCTCACTACAGAAATTACCCATAAGTAAATAACAAAATGACATTTGTTAAGAATCCCACTATTTATTAATTGTGATGTGTTGTTAAGCCTCGGTTTGGTCGCATATGATAATTTTTTCAAGACATATTAATAAAATTTTGAATTGAATATAAATAATATTAGAAGTTTGATTCATCATGTGATATAAAAATGTGATTATCTGATTCTACCGATTTTCTAAGACATAGACGGCACTCGAATTTTTATCTTTAAAAAGTATAAGAATAAAAATTTGGGTCCAATTTCAAGAAAGAAAGTAAAAATATGGGTCCAATAAATAATACCTGATCCTTGCCAAGCCATATAAACTACAAATTGTTTGGAGGGAGCATCACAATTAATTTGATCAAGTCAGTTTATATAGAAATGTACCTCAGAGTTGCGAGGTGATGAGCTTGGGAGATACCAAAGCCAAGCCTGAGATCGGTGGTAAGCTGGTCTCTATTGGGCCTAACTAGGTGGCGGGAATTAGGATACGAAGTGCTGCTCTCCAGAGAGGAAGAAGAAGAAGAACTTGTAGAAGCTCTACCTTTGCCCATTTTAATTAATTTTGGGTCCAAACAAGCCGCCACCCTCTTCTTCCTTAAATATATACGCCGAGACATGAATCTAGCAAATGGAAGCTCTTTCCCATGTAATTTGATGATTTGTCTGATACTCGTGTTTCCAAGTTAGCCGACACGTACACGTGTCGTTTGACAACGGATCTCATGGTTGCCATTACTGTAGCATCAACAATGTGGTTGGCGTGTAAACCACATTGTAATTCTCAAAAAACAATGTGGTTGGCGTGCTGATACAAAGTTTTAATAAATCGTAGTTTGATTGATTGACATAAATTTTTTTAGTTAATGTTTCACTATTTGAACAAAATATTCTCAAGTATAATTACGAAAAAATAATTTTAACTTTTTTTAAAGAAAATCAGAAAAATATAAAAAGATTTCTCCTCTTCTCGTAATATCTTTAATATTCATATTTTTTGGTTTGTATTAAAATTTTAATTTATTGATACTTAAGAGTATTTTGTCCTCAAAATGTTCAGTGGAGTTTCAACTAAAAAATTATGTAACTCGCTGGAACATTTTTAAATCACAAGAAAATAGTTTACAAGTCGTCTAGATCATAAGCGACTAAAATAAGCTTTTACCAAGTTAAAATAAGTTGAGTTTTTTTCATCCAAATCATCTTATATTCTTATTTATTTATATGATCGATCCATTTTAAGTTGAATTTTTTAAATAGCAGTACTTTATACCAGATTTTATTATTAGTGCATTTTTATGATTTGAATTCAACAACGTATCTAATTAATGTAGCAGTAGCAGAACCACAAAAAGATGAGTGAGAATAACTAGAATTTTGGTATAAATTTAAGATGTTCTAGAAGATGCATTTCAAACCTACAACGATTTTGGGGTTGGATTGAGTGGGGACAAGGCTTGTCCCCACTCAAATGGATCAAGGTTTTTGATTTATAAACATGGTTTTTTATGACTGTCAGATCTATCGACACAATTTTTAATAAAATCTGATGGTCCAAACGAAATTCTCTCCGTATGGACAACTTTTATGTTGTCCCCACTCAATACAAAACTACGATTTTGAACACTACAGTTGACGAAAACGGTCATTAAGAGAGATGAATGTGGACAAGTCATGCATATTAGGGACAAATTACAAGGACATTGGTATTAGAGAATTTGTCGAGGCAACCAAAAAAAACACACTTCCTCGTTGAAGTTGGCGACAAAATCTCCCATACAAATTGTTCAATGGACTTAGATTGTGGTGCTACGCATGAAGGGTATTGGACAGAGAGTATCATAATTAATTAAGGCCATTGGTATATTACCAAATTTTTTTTAAGGCCATTGGTAGGAGAGAAATGAGAGAGACTGGTTAATGTAGAATGATGTTTTATGCAGTGACATAATTTCATGCTTTAAACAAACAAACATCATTTAATGATGCAAGAACATTGAAGAAAAAGAAAGAAAATGTATCACCCATAACAAAGTTCATTACGGTATCCTGTTATTTGTGTTTTTTTTACTTTGACGTCATATCATTTTACTTTGGCATTTTAACACTTTAATGACCCATGTTGTCTCTTTCATATTGTCCAACCATCTATCATGCCATGTAAACTTGGATCGCCATGTAAATTGACACCTCTTCCCACATAGTTAATGACATAATTTTTTGAAAAACAACATCAATTTTATAATATTGTTCGAAAATCTATAATTGTTGAGAACAATGCCCGAAAAATTTCTACTATTCGGATATACACTAAGCTCATTAATTAAGGTTAATTCAAAAAATTTTTACCAAATTTTAAAATTTTTGACTGAACTTAGAGCTCTCATCAAGCTATGAAAAAGGAGTTACTTTAGGAGGGGATCAATTAAGGAGTCAAGTCAATTCAAATCGAAAGCTTTCACTAAATTACATTCATAGTTTCATTGAACAATGAGCCCATCTCGTGTAATTCTTAAACACGTCCATGTGTTAAGGTTATAATTACTCCCTTGATATGAAATGGAATAGGATGATTTTTCTGTATCCAGACGAATAGCAATCCAACGCATTTCGTGAATACAAAGTGACCAATTAAAGCGTTTCTTTAATAAGACCTATCGTCGTTGGTTAAACCCTGATCTTCCGTGGATGGCAACCTTCGAGCTCGGCCCGGGCTTTCTGAAACGGCTGGAGCAGTCGTGTGATCATTTAGAGTTGGTGTATCGGCCAGTGTGTCAAAACCTGGCTTTAGGAGGAGATAGATTAAAGGGAACAAGAAATCTTGCTTGGACCTAAAGGAACGAAAAATGCCCGAAGGCTTTACTTGGAATTAAAACAAACGAGGAAAAGTGAAAGTGCATGTCTCCCACCACCCCTACCGTGATGTTTACTTGGATTGGTTAATTGGGACTTTTCAAACGACATTTTCAATTCTTTCCATAAAGTCTATCAATGTCACATCCCCTACTTAGACCAAATCTCTCTAAATTATTGAAAATAAATTAGTGTTAAATATTTATTTAAAGTATTAGAATCTTCATATATCCAACCCAAAATCTTAAGGTAATGGATAAGTAGATTTTTAATGCGTATAAACTTGCTTACCACTCTTGCACTAAGCAAATCTCAACACGTCCCTTCAAATGATACCCATCGGGCCGAAGATTGCACGTGTTTTGGCTTCACCAACACACGAGAAACGGAAATTGTGCGAGCACAACAATGGGCACGAGATCAACCTGCTCTGATACCATGTTAAAATCTTCATATCCAACCTTAAACTTTATGACAATTGATAGTTAGTTTTTAACACTTATAAACTACCACTACTTTTGCACTAAACAATATGAGATTTTTAATAGAAAATTTTGTATCATTTCAAAAATTCTAACTTAAATATAGATTAGTATTTGGTATCAAACAAACCAACTTAGACCATATCTTTCAATTTTGTCTCTCCCAGCTGTGATATCCCATCCATTTCCATGATCGTGTCTATGCCTTTAGAGTTTTGGTTCTATCATCCGGCGAGAATGAAATATTTGTTCTACATAAGAAAAACTGGAGATTTACCCTTTTAATTTCCCTATGTAAACATGTTTCCGAGATATTGCCCCGTAACATGGGAATCATTCTATCTTTATCACGACATTTCAATTCTCAATTATTTCGCTACGTGATATCCGTCACCATATCTCTAACTGCATGTTTGGAAAAATTGAAGTGGAGGAAATTTTGGTACTTGGGTGTGGTAGAAAATTATGGTGGAAAAGGGAAAAAATCTACCAATTATTTTCCATTGAAATTATATTATGCAAGGTTTTTAAATACGTGATCTGACCGGCAGTCTGACCAGTCTGACTGTGATTCGGTCAGGAGAGCGTACCAGGTTTGGCCAAAAAATGCCAACCTTACCAACTGCCCAAAAAATGGTCGGACCAGGTAGTTTGACCAAATTTTTTATCCCATATTTTTTGGTTCGTAAGGTTGAACCAAAGAATCAGGGTTGGTCGGATATTTTGACCAAGTAAGAAGACAAAAGAATCAACCAAACCCTAATATAAAGAGAAAAATTATGTTTGGTCGGATATTTTCTTTTTTATAGGATATTTTTGTAAGGTTGAACCAAAAAATCAGGGTTGGTCAGATATTTTGGCTGGGATAGTAGGGTATGGTAATTAAAATTTTAATAAAAATATATTTTTAATATAAAAAGTACCGGTCCGAATGGCGATCTAACCGGTCAGACTGATTGAAATGTGACCCGGATGCATGAGCGGGTCGCTCTCCGGGTCGTATTTGAAAATCTTGATATTATGTGTACAAATATGTTCTTCACTTATTTGTATAAATCAATTTTGACGCATAGTTACACTTGAACACTAGATCTATGTCAATTTATTTCTAAGTCTTATGTTATTAGATCAATTTTCTTTAGCACAGATATTCTTTACTTTCATCCAAACAATGAAAATAAATATATTTCTTCCATTACCTTTCTTGCTTTCTTCCTCTCCCAATTTCTTTATACTCTACTTTCTTTCCGGCCTTCCAAACATAGAATTTTTTTTACAATATTATATCCACGAGTATGACTTCATATAGTTAATAGTCAAGAATTCATAATTTTTTGATTTATGATAGAGCTTACGGAGTTCACTTTCTCATTATTAAATTTTATTTAAAAAATCAAGTATCTGTATGTAGAGATTACTATAAAATTATTCCAAACATAGCTTAAATGTAGAGAGTGATTAATTAGTCAAACATAGTCAGATTTATGGGGAAGAAGCTGTCTAATACCAAAAAATTAAAACTTAAACTTTTGAAAAAATATTTATTATCATTGAATTTTTTACACCAAGAATTATATCTTGTCAGCGTTTGAACCCTGAAAAACTCCGTAGAATTATCGACACTTGTACCGCTAGGCCAAATAGGCTTTGCTATTTATTATCAATGATTTGAATTGCTATAAATTAAAAAAAATCCAGATCCGTGGCATGAGTTAGTTATAGTTTTAGCATAAGTCTCAAATTTGAGCACTAAAAATACAATTGAGTTAAAATTTTACCGCATCATCTAACCGAAGGAATTCTCCTCTTCCTGAAAGATTCCCTTCAAAAAAACTTCTGAAAGATGGATAATTTCGGAAAAAATTGTATATAGTCACCTCTTGCACTAACAAATTCTTTTGACCATCAACTAACCGAAGGAATTCTCCTCTTCCTGCCCCACAACGACTAGTAGGCTCCCCTTTTTGTTTCTTTGATCCCCTCTCACACGGCAAGCCGTCTAATTTGAACGTTGTACAAAATGCCTATTGTACGGAGATCAGCCTACAAAGTGGCGAGACACCAGTTCTTCAGGTAAATATGTTGACTTTGGGCGAATCCCATTTGTAAAGCTTCGCATTCAACAACCATGGATTGATTTCAAGCGCCCACAGGTTCCTAATTTTGTATGGCCTACGGAGATATCATCCCGATGACAGTCTAACTGATTCAAATTCAAATCGTATCATTCAACATTTTTCTAATTGTCAGGTGGGACTGTGTTATTATTTGACTAATTACAGACAAGAGTCTAGATAATAATTCTACACTCGGCCGGAATCTTCATCAAAAAGGAAGCCAACGAAATGATTAGCGGAGGACTTGAGATTTCCTTCCAGAAAAATATTGAATGTACAGCTCTCAGAATACATCAAATCGACTAAAGCATTGGAACAAAATACTTTAGGTACAACAAAAAAAAACAATCCTCTCCTCGTATAATTCTAGGCCACAGCAGCGAAGCAATTTCCCATCTGCACAATTCTACAGGATAGCAAATTTTACTGCTAAATCCTAAGAGGATCACCGAGTTCCTAACTAGTGTTTGTATGCGTTCTCGGAGAGTAAATTTGTCACCTCAGCTGCAATATCATAAGCTCCTTCTACGCATCTGCCTAAGGCCACACCGGATACGTAGTTTCCTCCAAGAAACAAACCTTGCAATGAACTATCTCTGAGTGCAGCTTGTGCAGTGTCTAGGATGTCCAAATGACCTACCAAAAACTGTGGAATGGCTTGTGGCCACACTCTCGCTCCGAGTACAAAAGGGTCTTTGGTGTTTGGCTTTATAAGCATCTTTCTTAAATCCCGGTCAACAGCCTCGACAAGTTCGCCCTCACTCTGCACCCGAAAACAAGAAGTTAGAGACCTCGTAAACAGTGACTATATGGAAGACATGGACCAACCATATAAAAGTTGTTATGGCACAAGATCACTGTGGCACAAATGAGGATCGGTTGGATTTTATAAGTAGGAAAGTTGCACGTGTGATATTTTTTAGAAGAGCAGCAGAGATATATGAAGACTTGTCAAACCTTGGACAGAATCCCAGTATTGGTCGCTCCTCCAATAAAGTTCAAGAGCATAATCCTCCCTTCTGGTGCTCGATTGGGAAAAAGTGATGAGCTGTATATGGTTCCTATAAAATTCACCAGTCAAACAAGTAGTGAGGAACATCTGACATTGAAACCTGTAAAGTGACATTAGGTTGACTGTGAAATGGATGAATTTCAAGGGCAGACTAGACTTGGTTACCTAAAGTTTCCACTCCTTGGCTCCGAGGATGCAACTGGCCAAATCCTTTGAGTTCACCATCTATTAAGCGCTCTGCTCGAATAGCTTCTTTTGGGTATGAAATGGAAACAGCCGCCACTGGTGGGTAATAAAACTTTGCAAGTGCATCAGCTGCAGTTGCCTGTAACAAGATGCAGTACACAATAATAATTGTCCACCCTCGAAAAAATTATGACGATAGAAAAACCATGCAGCCTCAAAGAATCGATTAGAATTGATTATTTTTTCATACAAATTAATTTTGTCAAACTTCTAGGCCGAATGTGTCACTCTAGCATGAGTACCATCGATTCTGATATTAAGATCTGAGATGGTCACCAAAAGCAGTCACGCAAACCCAATCTTTTCTGGGAACAAAGAATTAAGCATCAAATAGAACAGAAATTCCAACCTAAAATATAGAACAGGTATCTAACAGACACACAATTGTGTCCAAAATCCCACTTTTGTTAACATGCATAATACACACCAACGGCAAATTGATCAACTTGGGCATTGCACGAATCCCCTCTTTCAGAAAATCAAAACATGGAATAACTGGTACTCAAATAGCACAGTTTGAAAAGCAACCACAAAAAAATTTCACCATAAATCATGGGAATACGATAGATAAGCAGAATTCTCCCAACAACAAAAAAAAGATAACAATTAGGAAGAACAGAGAACAAGAGTTAAGAAAAAAATCATGGCCAAAGTTTAAACTTCAATTACTAGAATGCAGTAACAAAGGTCGGAAACTAACTAGTACACGTACAGAGAGAGGATGCAGTAGGCTGCTAGCTATGTGAGCTGGGACAGTCAGGATAACAGTCTTGCTCTGCAGGGAAACAAATCCATCCGGCGTTTCATACGTCAAACTAAATCCTCCCTGATCCAATTTGACGATCTTTGACAACTTCCAAGACAATTTCACCCTGCTTCCCAACCTGAAAAGAAGTAAAAGAATTATCTGAGATAAGCATGAACAATATTCCCTTTTAAGAGTAACATTAATGGAATAATTGGTTCCCAGCACATGACCACCGGTTGCAACTTATACCTTTCTGCAATGGCATTGGGTAGCATAATAAGCCCTTTTCTGAAAGATCCAACTGTTTGACCCTCGGGTTTAGGGAGGCGCCTGTAAGGAAGTTAACAAAAAATGAGCACAACGCGTTAAAAGAGCGATAAACAGAAATTGCTGTAACCAAGTAGGTGCTCTTACGGGTCACGAGGTGGCTTGGGCGTTTTATTTCTCCCCTGAATAGCCTTAAAAGCCCCACCAACGATGCTACCACCAGTTTGCTCCAGATTCCAAACTTTTCCAAATGCTGCTTTCATGCTCAGCTTTGAAGGATCACCAGCATAAACACCTAAAGATAAAACCGTGTGACCAATAATCTTTGTATGTTATACATAAGAGCGATTCGACAGCATGACACAGTGACACGAAGAAGAGTACAGGTCCGTAGGCACGTAGTCTTCAAAAATACCAAAGGGAAAAGCCATCACAAACAAGCAGAAAATCGACAGTGCGAGACAAACTGAGAACAAAGTAACACCCCCAACCTGAACAAAACGGCTCAATCAACCTCTCGAAGACCTCGTCTCCAAGGTTGCGCCGAACAAACTCTTCCACGGACTCCTCGCGTCCCTGTAACCTTTGTCAAAGCCTCAATACCATGAGCATTCGCAAGCCACACACACAAAGAAAAGAGAGAATAACAAAACATGGACAGGAAAAAGAGAGGACAAACTGGCGGCGGAGGGCGGAGGCCGAACGCGCCAAGGCCGGCCCTTATCTTCCCTCCAAAGCTCATCAAGTCAAAGAAAGGCAGGTCACCGGGCTTCGAAGGCACCGGCCTCAATTTCCCTTCCCACAGCACAAAACGCGGCGCATTGGGATCCCCCAGCACTAGCTCCTCCTTCAGCCCACAATCCACCTAATCCAAAAACAAACAAAAAAAGATTAAATCGGAAATGATATTAATATTATAATTAACTGAGGCGAAACGGAGTCGTTTTTGGTGACGTGTAATACCGCCATGGTGAGCATGGGGTCGGAGGGCTGGAAGCTGTTGGGGCCCTCCTCCCAGAGGTAACCGTCCCGCTCGACGGTGGTGATGTTCCCGCCCACGCGGGAGCTCGCCTCCGTGACGACCACGCGCGGGACGGCGTCCTCGTGCTTGGTGGCGAGGGCCTGTGCGATGCAGAGCCCGCTGATCCCCGCCCCCACCACCACGCAGTCGACCTGCATCGATGGCGCCGCCGCGTCGGCTGGGGAGATTGTGGTGGGCCCCTCCCGGGAGATGGTGCACCGGACCCTAACGGGTCGGCGTCCGGGCTGGCGGTTCATGGGTAGGGCGGGTACTAAGGACGGCGATGCGCCGAGAAGGGACACGTCAGCGACTGCCGACATTGCTTTTTTTTACTTCTTGAAAAGCGAGAGGGGTTGGGGTGGTTTGGGTTTGGTCGGTGGGCGGTGTTTCGTTATCCCACGCGACGACCTCGTTATCCCACGCGACGGGGTCGTCGGGATTAGCTCTCTTCGTTCGTTGGTCAGCTAGGAATTCTTGGGTCCACCCTCAAACCATCGAAGATAATAGGTAAATTACTAATAGGTTCCAGTGGTTTGAAAAATTTGAAAATTACCTCTACAATTGATGTGGTTTTGAAAATTATTGTAGGACAAGTTGACTTTAGTGCAATATATTTTCACTTTTTTTAAATATTTTTTGGTGGAATTTTAACTTAATATCATGTGGTTTAGCTTTATCTTGTTTTATGACGGAGGTTTTCTAAAGTGACGGAAAAAATTTGGAAGTCCATAAGTTTCAATATAATATACTCGGAGGTCCAGTGCTTAATAAATGAGTCCCTATTTTTAAGAAATTGAACTTGTTAATCCATCTGATCAATTTATGTCAAAGATTTACTTAAATTACAACATGTTATTACCAAAATACCCTTGCCCTGCATTAAAATTCCAAAATCATGAAAACTCAACAATTTTGATCCAAAAAACCTATTAACCAACAAAAGGTTCAGTGCAGAACATTGAAGATATAAATATATGAGCAAATTGCCCTCCGATTTTTGGGTATGACCAAATTACTTGAGGAGGCTTGGGGCTTCGACGATTCGAAGATTAGATTTCGAGGTTTGAGGTTTCGAGGTTCAAATGTGAATGTTTGATGATTAGATATGAGATAAAAAACTCACAGTTTGACAGATGTTTGTTTGTTGGTATCTGTACTTGTTGTTACAGATTGGGGTTAGCAGTAGGATGTTGGTGTCTGTGGGATCCGAGTTAGGATTTTATATTTTGATGACTTGAGATTTCTTTTTTACCGTGGGGTCAATTTTTTATGATTTTGAGTTTTCATATGGGGTAAGGGTATTTTGGAAATATCTAACTGAATCTTTAGCATAAATCGGTAAGAGGGACTAATAAGTTCAATTTCTTAAAACTCAGTAACTAATTTGGTAAATAGTGGTCCTCCTAGTACATTATATTAAAACCTAATGACTTGTGAATTTTTTCTATATTTTTAATCAGAGTTAGTTTATCCCGCCTGGCCTTCCCACATCAACACCACATCATATTTCTCTCCCCTGGGTAACACTGACTTGACAAACCCTTAACATAAGAAATATTTAACCCCAAATTTTGTAAATTCTTCCAAAAATTCCAAATCCTAATTATGGCAAAGGTATCAGGTAGGGTCAGAAAAGGATGTTGCATGGCTCAAAATGGAAGCACGATGTAGGTTGATGTGCGTGAGTTGTCTTTTGTGAACTCTTCAAGCTATTTCAGCAGAAAATGATAGAATCCGGTTAAATTTAGCACTTTTTTGATCATCTCTGTCGATCTTTATTCCATTGCTATAACAATTTTGTTAGGACAGGGTTGCCGCATCGTGTTATGTTTTATTAGAGCAAAGTTCGATTGATTTCTCTCAGGCTACTCTAGACATGGGGACAATCACACAAAAACCAATCGCGTGGATTGATAAAACAATTAGTTTCTACTTTCCTTAAATTTATGTTGACGATAACAAACTTTATGACTGCTATCACAAGGATGAGGATGAGCCTAATTCTAAAAAGGTTTAAGAAATATGCAAGATCAATTTGCAGATTTATATTGATTTTAATAAATTAGATGAGTGTAAGTCGGAAGGTATTGGAGAGTGGAATGATCCACTAGCTCAGTTTGCTATGAAATGATGAATAAGTTCATAGAAAATGACATCCGCAGAAGAGACGACACAATAGGTCATCAAGCCATCTTAGCGATTGAACAAAATGAATATACCTAGCTTGAATCTTCTATTTTGAAAAAGGCTTGAATCTTCTGGTAGCATATTGGACGCTGCAACTGTGCAAAATAATTTTCTAGATGGCATGAGATTTTTTGGAGGTATAAATGTGCTTGATACTTTTCGTTGTTCAAGTATAACTTTGTTGAGAAGAAAATTGATAACTCATTGTGCTCAAGTCTTAAGAATATAAAAAAACTAGAGAATTGATCCCTAAATAGAGTTCGATAATGCTCGACTATGAATTAAGAGATTTCATAAAAATGGTAGGATGATTTAATAAAAAATATAGAAAATATTGTTTTTTAAGGGAAGCAAGCATGGTATTTGCTGATGTAAAATACCATTTCAGTAAAGGTCGGTTTAAAAAGTAAAAAGTTAATTTTAGTATCTTATAGTTTGACACATTTGAACACAAGTATATAGTAATTTCATTTTGTCTATTGTGGTAAGATTTCTTATCATAATAGACAAAAGGAAACCACATTGTACTTATTTAAAAGTGCAAGGCACTAAAATAAACTTTTCCAGAAGAGGAAAAAATAAATGTTTGGGCTAGTAATCCATCATCCCTCGGACCAGTTGAGGAGTGGCAAGCGTAGCTCGCACAATTTTTTGGAAAAATTACTCTCAAGTCCCTCGGGTTTGCTTAAATATACTCAAAAGTCTCCCCTGTTTGAAAAATGATCTTGTTGTCCCTCTAGTTTACTTTTATTATACTTTTGGGTCCTTGGCGCATATTAGCAATACTTTTTTTTTATTTTTATCAATAAAATGACCAAAATACCCTTAGAACAAAAAATAAAAAAATGCTGACATCATCTCTTCTTCTACCTCGTACCATGTGACAGAAAAAAAAGTTCATCTTAAAAAAAATCATTTTTCTCGATCGCTTCCGTAGATTTCTCATAGGCCAGGTCGACATCACTTCGACGAAGAAGATGGCGGCTACGAGCAATTCCTGCCGGTCTATGGCGAGTTCGAGGACGGGGACGACGCCGTCTTCCCCCTCCATCTGAGATGGCCGAGGAAGGTTTTGAGAGTGGAGAAGGTGAGGTCTTCTCCTTTCTGGGTCCTCTTCGTTTTGCCTTTTTTCTGGGTCCTCCTCCCTCACCTCGTTTCTCCTCCACGAAGCCACGAGGATAGCCACAGCTTCACCGGAGAGGTCGCCATCGAGGATAGTCGCTGCGTCAGAGCAGAAATCTCTGTAACCGACGGTAATTTCCTCGACAAAATGCCGTCTCCATCTTACCTTCTTCAGGGTCTAGGTGCCTGCTCTTTCCACTGAGTCGGGACCGGAACTAAGTCGTGGATGGAATCGTAGATCTGTTTCGGTAAGGGAGTTCCTTGTCCGGATCTGAGTTCCTTGTCCGGCCAAACAGTACATGAGACAGTGGTGGAGAAACAGGGAGCACATGCCCTTCTCGGGTGGCGGTGGCTGAGATAAAGGAGGCGTCGCCGACGAGAGAACAAATCGGGAGCACTGGCCCTTATCGGGAACAAACGGTGGTTGGATTGGTGTTTGTTCTTAGATTTTGATTAAATTTTGAATATTTGATTTTTTTGGGTTGGTGTCATTGGAGAAGAAGAGATGAGGTCATCAAATTTTTTTGATTTTTTGTTCTAAGGGTATTATTGTCATTTCAATAACAATAAAAGAAAAAAACTCATTTAGGGACCCAAAAGTATAATAAAATCAAACTAGAGGGACTTCGGAATATATTTTGTGAACAAGAGGGACTTTTGAGTATATTTAAATAAATTTGAAGGACTTGAGAATAATTTTTTCATTTTTTTTCATTTCCCGCCCTCTCCCCATCGCCCCCTCCCCTCAGTCTAGCAGTCACACGCGATATTTCGAAATCGAAACGAACAAATTCGAAAAAAATTTCTCGCCTCTCGCAGTTCCACCGCAACCTCGACGCGGTCTTCCTCGCCTTCTCCCTCTCTGGCTGGCGGAGCCTCGGGTGAAATAAACTGTAAGCGGAAGTCTCTCTGTCCTCGTAAATTTCCATTTTAACAAATAAAGTAGAAGCAGAAAGAGAGAAAAAAAAATAAGAGTAGAAATTTGAGAACTCAATCGTGTTCAGATTCTTACTTGCCTCCATCTTGTGTTGCTTCGTCGTTGTTTTCTCGATCAACTGATCGTGGTCTCTGCTTTCGATCTCCGGTGAGATAGATTTCCGCGCGTGGTTGTTTTTTTTTTCGATTTGAGGTGAGAGAAAGGGCCAGGTGCGAGGTTTTTAGGGTTTGGTAACTGGACCTCCTGCGGTTCCTTCTTCGATCCCTTGATCGGTTGTCTAGGGAGTTCCTCGCTTCGATCTCGCGCAGTTTTCTCTGTTTCACCTCTATCGGCGTGGCCAGCCTGAAACTTGAAGGCTAGCGGAGGAACGGTAGGGTTCTAGGTTTCTTGAAACCCTAAATTGGAACCGTCAGATTTAGTTATTTGATTCTTCTACTTGTTGATGTTGTTGTAATTCACTCTACAGGTTTGAGGTGGCGGTGTCTAAGTGGAAACAGTTAGAATGGTGATGGAGGTTATCAACACTCGTCGGAATACATGAAATTACCTTGTTGGTAAAGTAGTGCAACTTTTTAAAGCATTTTTGTTTTAATTTCTGTGATAATTTCATGTTTCAGGATCCAAAGGGTGATTGCCGAAGCTTTGGTAGCTACTGTTTCCCGTCTAGTCAATCTAGGAAGATATCTATTGGGATAATGGCAGACTCTGCAACAAGGAAACAACCCGAAGCTACGAACGGAACACAGGTTCCTGGGACAAATGCCGGAATGAAGAATTCTGTTAAAGAGAACAACTATGCTGTGGCTAAACCCCAAGATGAAAGTGTTGGTGGTTTGAATAAAGGGAAGCAAGCAGAAGCTCCAGAGCATGTTTCTTCTCCTAGATCGATGCGCTGGGAAACCTTGACCAAAGAAACCGAACATACTGCAGCAATAGCTTCAAGTTTACCATCGACGAAAGGACAAAACAGAAAGCCTAGTGGATTAAAGGGTGCAACTATAGAGGATGCGGTACATTTCTTCTCAAACCAAGACATAACATCTGGTAATTCCAACGAGAAGTCTAAGGGATTGGGAGGGAAATGTAAGGCACACAATGGTGGAAACTCAGAGAGGGAGGACGATTTCACATTTGCAACTGCTCATGATGGACTTGCATCGAGTAAAGTGCCGACTGGAGACAAGACAAAGGAGAAGAGAACTGAAACATTGAGGGTTAAATTATGGGAGATACTGGGAAACGTTACCTCACCTAAAACCCAGCCTTCTGATTCTCAGGCTCGTGATGTGGGGCCAAATACTTCCAAACCAGTTCAAAGCTTTGAGAAGGATGATGCGGCTTTCAAACCCAGACAGCTTTCGGATACAATACAAACTGATTCCAAAAGCATTGATCATATGGTGAAGAGACCAATTACACGTTCATTAGCGAGAAAGAAAACTTCAACTAGGAAGCTACCTGGGAAAAGCAAAGCAAGCCCATCATCTACTTGCAAGCATAAGTTTGAAAAAAAGAAGAGTCCCTGTCGGGGAAGATCGTCTGTAAAAGGCCATATAACTGCAGATGGTGGACTCCCAGCAATCTATTGGAACACCTAAGAAAGATCAGCAAGGGGCTGATAATAGTCCACCCATACTTGCTGATCAGGATCATCCAGAGGTTACAGCATACCTATTCGAGAGTCCAACACTGAAAATGAATACCCCGATCTCAAGCTCGTCTCTTTTTTTATCACCGAAAAAGAAACAGGAAAATCAGGATGAAAGTAGCCCTGAAGATGCTCAGAGAATACTGTCTGCAAGCAATGTTCGTAGCTTTAGGAGCTTGCAGAAGTCTAAAGGGAAAACTTTTGCAACAACTGATCAAATAGAATCACTGGTACGTTTGTTCAGTGAACTTGAGACTATCTTTACCAGTCTTGGCCAGGCATTTGATATTATATTCCCCTCAGGATGATGCTGCAGATCCGCCCCCCCCCCCCTACCAAATTGCCTTCTCAGGAGCAAGATGTAGAAACTTGCCTATCTCAATCCTCATCTGAGGATGAAGACTCTGAAGATGACTCGCCAATTGAAGGTGAAAGTTGTTATCTATCAGAATAGTGGTTATTTCCGAAGTACAAAGTGAGATGCATGATGTTGCTTGCATTTTTTGTAGTTACTCTTCATTCCAAGCCCCCACATGCTACAAAACAAAAAGATGCAGAAGCTACCTTTTCTGAATCATCAGATACAAATGAGGACTCTGACAGCTCCAGAGAAAGTTCACCAGACATTGATGGTAATGATTGGTCTACTTCGCAAACATTATGATTACTCGGTTTTGATATGTGTGCTCTATATGCATATTGCATTTATTGGATTTGGTACTCAACATGTTGGTTCCACAATTATGTTGTTCTGAATTGTATGTTTTCACACACTGATCATGAATTATAAGGATCAACCTTTGTTTATGTGTCTTGTTATAACGCTGAGAAAGAATGGCTCACTTTTGAAACTTGCTGTTAGCCTTATTTGTAGCCCTAACTGGAGGCTGCTACTCTAGAGAAACTGAATATTTGTTTGTTTGTTGAATTGTTAGGTGATTCTTGTAGTAAAACTGGCAATTGAGACCTGAAACACTGGCAAGCTACTGAATAGTCCGATGCTTTCAAATCGTCTTTCTATTTTGGACAATAAGATTAGTGAACTTTCCTCTGATCATCACTAGAAATGCTGAAACCCCTGATGTTAACTGTTGTTAAGTCTAGTTTGCAAAGATGCTGCTATATTGCGTGGTTCTTTTCTTTTGAAGGTTATATTGCGTGGTTCTGGTCCAGCCATTTAACTTGGGAAGAGAATTCATTATCTTTCCTGAAGCTTAGAACAAAGAAAGACATGATAATTATTAAATTGACAACCTTGATGTTGGTACTGGAAATATGATATATCTCACAAGCTACTTCTGTTTTGTTCACTATATAATGGTAAGGATACGGGATTACAACAAATTCAATTGAGGGTGCTTAAAAGGGTCAAACATAACCTGCTCCACAGGTTCTGCATATTGCTGTGCCGTTTCTGGGCAAAGCCATATGTTGGTGAAAATACTTCTAACATCTTCATCAAGTTCGAACATGTTCAATATCATAAACATTAACTATTTATATAAGATCTAACTATGATATGATTTAGTGTCCAGACAGACCATTTTTTGCACAGAGTCCAGGAAGTTCAGGGGCATTGTCTGTTTAGTAATAATTGGCTGTCTAGATATTCTGATCACATATCATGAAAGTGGTTCCAGATCTCATCTGATTGTTCAACGTGGGATTGCATCCAAAACCACTGATTTATTTTTATCTTGATGGCCCGTGATTTAGAGTTCAGAGGAACAGATACCCCCATTCCAGAGGCTGCTGCTGCTAAACGATCAAGATACATGCTTTCTCCAAAAAAAAAAGGAACCGGGTGCATAAACAAGAGAATGTTGATGAATTCAGTCCGCCCATGCCCTCTAGAAAAGGCATGGCCTCGCTAATACCTTTGTAGTTTCTGTAGTAACCTTCATGTCAGCTTTTGTTCTTTAGATTTTCCTGAAGACCAAATGAATAGGGCCTGCGGGAAGTGATTGGATGCCTGCTCCAGAGCCTTCAATTTCAACCCAAGAGGATGATTCGCAGAGGTTTACTTTTTATCTGGCTTATGAGAATCTAAAACACTGCTGATCTTTTCGTACGCCAGTACTTGGTTATTGCATTTCACCTCGTAATGTGCTTTCCAAAATATATTTTAGGTTCACCATGCTGTTTGCTATGGCCTTAAAAAATTTCAAAAGCAAAATGAGTTTGGCAACAAAAAGGAAGTCTTCAGAAATTTTGACTTCTGTTTCTGAAGAAATACATCAGCAGCTATCGGAAATCAAGTCAGGAATCCACACGGACCTGTGAGTATTGCTGGCTAGAAGGTTTCCTGATTAGATTTTGTTAAAATGGGTTTAAAACCGTGAAAAATTCCCAGGGGAAAGCTGACAAGTGTTAGTAGTTCGAAAAGGAAACGCCTCGAGGGAAAATTTCAAGGTAAGGAGTTGCTGTAAGGGATGACTTTGCGGGTGCTATTTAAATTTACCAAATACAGTTTCTGTTTGATGTGCAGCCATTTCATCTGTCGAATCCTTAGTACTTGTTCACAAGTATTGTCTCCATTGTCCATTCTTTCATTTAGTTAAAAAGATTTTGACCATATATTTATTTGTCTTCTTTTTCTTTTAGGGGATATTCTGTTAATCTTCTTGGTCAGGCTAACTGCATATTCCTATTGCATCCTATGGACAGTTTCAATATCGTGCAATATTCAGCGGAACTAAGAAATCCAACTCAGTGAATGCATGCAGTGAAGAAAAACCAAAAAGTAAATCCATGAAATTTTTTGACAGGAAACTGGTTGTAGCAACAATCACCTAATCAATTGCTCATTGATAGGGCTCATAATTACCCATTACCACGGAACTCGTGTTTGTATAGTTGTGGGTTAATCGCATAGCTTCATTTTTAACTGCTTTCTTTTGTTGGATGACTAATCTTCTATTGTGTTTTCTCCTCCACTGCAGAACAGCAAGACCAGCTTAAGCTGATACATGAGAAGTTCAAAGCAGAAGAAGCAATGCAGACAAAGCTTAGTGATGCAGAAAGAAGGATTACCGGAGTGCAGAAGGTAAACTTTCCGAGTTCTACGGGCTGAAAAATGCCAATATTCCCATTATATATCAGTGGTTACTCTCCATTTTCTTATCCAATGAAAGCATTAAAAATTCTTTTCTCCATTATACTAATTGTGTTCTTTCTCCTTTACAGTCTGCAAAGGAAAAGATGCTCCTGGTGTACCGTGCAATAGCCGAGTGCCTAAACGAGGACGGCTTAAGCTAGCTGCAATCAAGCTTCGTTGGGACTTCATCAATCTCATCACCAACTACCTCGGATTTGATCAGAAATACTTGGTAGTTGTACCGGTCAAGGTTTGCTCTTGGTCCAGTACGCTTTCTTTCCCATACTTCAAACGCATGGAGATGAAATATTTTAGGAGGTAAACCTGAACATATAGATGAGGAATATTTTAGTGGATCCCTATCGTGAATAATTGAAGCCAGGAATCGTTTGCTGTCTCATGAAACCTCCTTTTCCTCGTGAGCCTGAGATGTTAATGAGATAAGGGAACTAAATGCTTGGTGATTACGCATTGATCACGATATCTTTGTTTCCTTTTTCCTGAAAATCACATCGGGATATGCTTGTGTTGTGCACCTAATTGGACCATATTCCTTCAACCATCTTAGATACCAGATGGGTTTTGAGATTAGCACGAATTTATTTATAAGTACGAAAATATTTTGTAGTCAATTAGCATATTGGTTTCGCAATCTTTATTGCTGGTGACGTCTTGCTTAACTTAATCTTAAGGTTTTGGGCAAGCCAGAAGAGAAACTTATGCAAAACCTGGAGTTTCTCCCTTGCTATCTAAAAGATCGGATACGTGACACGAATTTGTGATGTGGACCAGTCCTTTTTAGACTTCAAGGCAAAGACGAGGAGGTGGGGGAGAAAGAGGATGTTTGTCCTTTCCCTCCTGGAACTTTTCTAAAGCGTGATATACTTGTTTGCCTCTAACCCATTAACATAAGCAATTTTTTTCCTTTTCAGATACTTATATCTGCTGATCCAAATTTAAATTGCATCTGAGAAAAGAAAAAAAAATTAATAATTTTTTTATATATATAAAGAAATTAGCTTCTCGATGGTCAGGACAAGAGTACATCCATGATCCATCCTTACTCCTTTTCACGTCGGTTCAGACTTTAGAGGATAAACCATCGAGTACAGACAGACTAGGAAAGAGGCACGTGAATGTTCACGTGGGCGCACGTGGGATGTATCAGGGGAAGTGAGTGTCCTCGGGCCAATTGGGGGCACGTGGACTTGACCCGGGCCTAATCTCGTCGATGGGGCCCACCATCCACGTGGGCTCCCGGTGGTGGTGGTGGTGTCATTTGACTCATTTCCAGTGTTGGAAGGTTGTTTTATTACGGCCACTTTCTTTTAATGGCTGTCCCTCTCAGAGGGCAATAATAGAAGCCGAGGACAAGGAAATCGCCGAAAAATAATATCAGGTTGTCTTCCAAATGGACCCGTGAGATTTTCGCAGGAGGGAGGCAAAACCATCAGTGAGCTTCAGGTTTCCATACATTGCCACTTTCCGTGCAACTTTTTTTTTGTCGAGTACCGTCAACGGATCCTTTAAGTGGTCCTATCAAAATTGAGCATGGTCATTTTTCACATATTTTTTTTTCTTTTTATAAAAGGGATATGGGATAATCCTTTTTTTGAGAATTGATATGGGATAATCCGATGGGTCCATGGATTGCCGAAGGTGGGACAATAGTATGCTTTTTCAATTTTTAAATGATACAAAGTTTGATTGTTATGGTGGCGTCAAATTAGAATTCTGGATAACTTTTGTTATTTCTTGATAATCTGTGAGATTATGTAGACAAATTAGACTGACGTTTACAAAATTCCTTTTCTGTCAAGATTTTTTGTGTGAAGAAAAATATAAATAGAGTTAAAAATACGCCGACGAGAGAGATCCCTATTATATTCCAGACAATATTATAAAGTTTAATAAAAATTTGAACCTATAAAAATAATCATATAAAAAATTATACTAGTGACATTTGTAATAATTTTCCGGCTAATGGGGCCATCTACATGTCCCGAGCACATAACGTCCACACAATTTAGTTGTCCTTTTGGATCAACATACGTGCTTAAACCATGTCCGCTACTTTTCTCATTAAATTCGCTAAATTCCATAGGAATCTTCGTGTCGAAACCACATCACAGGTTTCTTGTTACTACCGAAACCACTACATTTTGTTCCTCTAAATCTTTAACAGTAGGTGCTAGGTCTAAATATATACACGGCTCCATCCTACAGATTAGCTTCAGTCTATCTAACTATACTTCAGTTATCAGACAATAATTTAATTGCCATGTAATTTCTTCCTCTTTCTCAAGCATTCTTTATTTGATTTCTTTCTTCAGTAGGGTTTTAGGGTGATTTTAACAGTGGAATATATTGATATGTTTATATATATATATTTTCCTTCTTTGGAGGAAAGTAATAACAATTATTTAATAAAAATGAACATATACATATTATACAGGGTGGAATTTGACGAGGTTTTATTGTATAAAATTGCAGGTTCGAGGGTACTGGTTTATTGGAACTTGCATGGGAGGATGGTCAGATAGTGATGAGAGGTCAATCTCCTCCTCCTCCTCCTCCTGCCAAGAGACCACGCACCTCTCGTTTCTTCGACCTTAATCCAGGCCTGGACAAGCCCGGGAACTCGAACATGAATCAGGCGGGCTCATCACACGATAAGGCCTCGGGGTTGAAGAACTTCTCCCTGTTCCTCAAACCTGAGTTGCTTGTTAAAGGTTATGGGGGAACACGCTTCGATACTGGGTCGACGTTAGTGGGTCCGAGTTCGTTGACACTAGAGGAGCTGAAACCTAGTAAGCCGGGATTTAGGAGTGGTCTCGTAGAGTCATCCATGGTTTTGTCTTCAAGAAGACCTAATTTCCACCATGTTTTGAACAATACCGAGCGAGTCGAGACACCGTTGGCAGAACCGCCCCCGGACCCGGACGAGGAGTCTAAAGCCTTTTCGGATGGAAATGGCAAACGCGGGGGCCAGGGTGATGAAGGGCTGAAGCCGTCGAGCACCCCTTATTGTACGGAGAAATTGCCTGTGGGTCATCAACTGGGCTGGACTAGTTCAGCTTGCTCTCGAGGAGATTCTAACGATGTGGCACTTTCCTTGAGGCATAGACACGAACAGAACGAAGAGATAGCTTATGCAAGCGAAGTAAGTAAATAATTAACTATTAAACACCAACACGTACTAAGGATGAATCTAATCTTTGCTTTACGTTGAGACTAATTGGGTTTTAATTTGGTGCAGAATGATGAGGAAGAATCAGCGTCGTTGGCGAAATTAGGGGATAAAAGAAAGCGCAGGGCACTAGGTCACAATGCATCCGAAAAGGTAAAATTTTCTTCTAGCTTTTTTGGTTGAAACTATCCACTAGTTTGAATTCGAGTCGGATATTACATAATATATTTACGCCATTGAGTTGGTTGTGTCTAATCGAATCTTATAATACGTTTATATTGGAAGCAGAAGAGGAGAGGGAGGATCAACAAGAGGCTAAAGGAATTGCAACATCTTTTACCAAACTCCAATAAGGTAAGAGGCTTCATGGGATCTCGAAAACCGGTGTGGATTTTTTTTGCGGGTAAAGAGGGACAATTTTCTTATTTAGTAATTTCTATATCCAAAGAGGAAAAATATTGACTAGGTTCAAATTATTTGGTTTGCTGCAGGTAGACAAAGCTTCCATGCTTGATGATGCAATCACGCATATCAAGACTCTCCAACTTCAACTTCAGGTGAATATCTAACTATATGAACATTCATTACATTAATGACCGCAAATTAATCGACATCCCAATTACAGATGGATGAATTTTATTCCTCGAAACTGTTTATATGCTATATTTAGTGATTAGCTACAAATTTCTCTATTAAGATTTAATGGTGTTGTATTTCAATCATTCGAATTTGAGACTTGTAGTTTAACAATAATAACTTATTTCAGTTTATTTAAGTTTATAGAATTACAGATTTATACGTAGCTACTCAATTATATGGGTCGTAATCCAATTTCTGGATGCAATGGTAGGATGTGTTATGCTCGATTAGATATTGGATTGGGTTCGACTTTGCTTACAATTGGAAGTGTCCCATACTAATTCAAAATAATCGTTCGCATCTCTTTCTAAATCATACATATACAAGTCCTTTAAAAAATTTAATATTGACATAGAATTTCACATGAACATGTGTGCTCATTCTGTAATCATATGTACATAAATTGGGTTTCATAGATTCATATGATGTAACATATTTGCAAATGCTGATCAAACAATGTTCATCCTGAATCGTCAGATGATGTCAATGGGACAAGGCCTCTACAATTACATGCCACAGATTATGTTACAAAACGGGGCGATGAGACACACACAATTAAATCCACTAATGGGGCTGGCATTTGTTCCAAATCTGCCGCCTGGTTCCTCCATGGATCAGGTTGTCTCGGCTCCCATGTTCATCGGTTCTAAGGATCAGACTCATCAAAATCTTCACCCGCGGACTTCGTGAAGGAGACCGAGAAGCCGTGTGGTTCGATGTGATTACGGGATTCGAACATAATGTTTTTGCTCCTCTCGGACGTATATACTGATCGGTTTGTCCTCCTTTCGGTGCATGCTAATTTTTGTACGGCGAAGTTGATGGTTTTTTTTAAAGTATATGTATTAAATAACGCCATGGTATATACAACTTACTTAGTGTGATATTTCTCTTGTCATTGTTGAGAATCTCACATCGGTTAAAACACGAGTGGGGAGCAAGTTTATAAGTGTGAAAAATTCACCAACCCATTGCCTTAAGATTTTAGGTTGGATATGAAAATTCTAACATGATATCAGAGCGAATTGATCTTGTACCCATTGTCGAACTCGCACGGCCCCCATTTCTCACACGTTGGTAAAGTCAAAGCCCGTGCCGCACTTTGGTGAAGTCAAAGCCAGTGCAATCTTCGACCCGAGGTGGGTTTCGTTTGAGGGGGCATGTTGAGAATCCCACATCGGTTAAAACATGAGTGGGGGGCAAGTTTATAAGTGTGAAAAATTTACCAACCCATTGCCTTAAGGTTTTGGGTTGAAATAGAGATTCTAACAGCCATGGTGCAAACGGAGTTGCGACCGCCGGCATTGTCAAAACTCTACCACACCAAAATCCGTAACAAAAAAGGTGTGGTAGAAAAAAAATACTCTAATAGAAAAATTTATCTTGATGTTAGATATCGCAAAGATAATACCAGACAGTCATCTAAACAAAACAAAACACCAAAGCCACGGGATACAAAGCATAACGCCAACATAATTAATGGACTTCTGGCATAGTTTTCCGTTTTTGCTCTTTCGTTTGTATGACACAAAATAAATGTAGCATTTAATTAGATGGAGATAATACATGAGACTATAACAGTTGACTTAACGTTCGACACATTTTTTTCGTGAAGTAAAAGTTTGCTTGACAGTAAATTTCGAATGCCGCAAACTTTTTAAGATTTTGGAGAAAGATTCTTTGTTTGAGCTGTTGGAACATTTGTTGGGAGAGTAGCAACAAATTGATTGAGTCGTGTAGAGACTCACTATTTTTAAGAACTAATTGCACCGATGGTAGTAGTTCCTTAAGAATAAACGGACCTTTCTAAATTTTAAAAATTTTTAGGTAACCTATAAACTAACAAGAACAAATGTACATCAACTTGGAATCGAAAAATGGAGCAATAGATCTTACCATTGGTTGATATATTCACAAAAGAAAGATAATCTTCTTATATAGCAAATATCCAAAGGGAAAAATAAATATGGACATTTACAACATTTAGTTGTGTAATATATGATTTAATATTTAAATTCGTAATTAATATATGCAACAAAATTTGGCATGTCATGAATTTTGAAATTAATGATGAATGTTACAAATTTTGGAAATAATGGAGAGTTTTTCTCAAATAAATGTCCATTATTATTTTAGTTTTTTAATGTAGATTGTTATAATTTTGTAACATCTAACATTAATCACTCAAATCATTTATGCCCATTAAAATTTTTTTTGAATTATCATTTTACTCACAAAAAATTGCTCCATTTTTCCAACATGAGCATGCTTTCTATATATCGCCCTAATTTTTTTTGGTGGAAAAAATTTAGGTTAGTTGGCCTAAACCCCGGGCTCTAGACGATATTGAGTTTTAATCTCTTCCCAAATAAAGTTTTGCCATTTTCGTAAGAGATGAGAATTGACCCACCAATCCCTAGAAAACGAGATAGGATCTGTTACCATCCTACACATCTTGCGTTTGTAAATATCGCCCTAATTGGTAATGGAAGGGGTATGTCTTGATTAGAATTAAAAATATTAACTCGGTCCATATATCCTAGTAAACCAACTAGGCCAAGTCTAGGTTGGCCGAGTTCATGTCCGAATAGCTCGGGTTGGCCGTGCAGCAGAAAGTAAAAATGTTCAACTCTAAATTAATTAAATTATAAAATATATACAAAATATACACTTAATAGGCAAAATAATTTCGATAAACCGAAGTCGAGTAAGCTAAAAGGTTTCTGCCCCAATTAGGGCAGTTGGCAAAATATATTAGCGTGCGCTTGATAGATACACTTGCTTGCGGGCATTAATTGATGGGACATGGATTAGATTCAGTGGGGACAAGACATGTCCCTACTGAAATAAATCAAGTGATTTTAGTTATAGACACAATTTTTTATGAATGTCAGATCTCTAGACATGATTTTAAATAAAATTTGATGGTCCAAATGAAATTCCCTCCGTAAGGACGACTTTTATGTTGTCCGCACTCAATCCAAAATCGGACAGTGAAAGCTCCGACCACGAAACCTTGTTGGCATACTGACAGGTTTCGAGGCGATGCGTTAAAACTAGTCTATTTATTATATTATTTTAAAATTTTAGATCGTGTACTAATATTTTAGTCTACTAATTCTCAAAATCACAATTTCAAAAAATTTATACTCACCAAACAAAATTCTCTCTGGAAACCACTATTAAATAGATTGTTAGTAATTGGTCAAATATGTTATTTAATTAAGGTAATTGAAGTTTTTTCCATTATAATCGATAATTGATCAAAAAGTTTTTTTAATAAAAAAACTCAAGTAATAACTTAGACCAAATTGGATATCAAGAATTCCTTGTCTTATTATTACAATTTAATTTATTTAATATAATATTTATGTTGGATAGTAAAAACAAGATTGCAAAAAAGTTGCTAGAAGTGGGAATTAAACCAATTACCGTGGAGTAAAATGTTGACACCTTGACCACCAAGACGAAAGCACATCATGTCTATTTTTCCAACATCCGACTTTTTAAGTCGGATCCGTAATTCGACATAAAAAGTCGGATCTTGGTAAGGACGATTTAAAAAGTCAGATCTTGGTCCAAAATCTGACTTTTTTAGTTGTTGTTCCAACGTGGACACCGTTTTTACAAAACTTTAAAATCGAACACCATTTTCACAAAAATACGTGAACACTAACACCAGATAGACTTTTTACCTCCTAGTGGGCTCATCGAACCTGTCAGCTTGTTTCATGGGACATCGGGCGTAGGGATAGCGATGGGTAGGGTCGTGTATAGTATATGTATGACTCTACTTATACCCTAGTTTGGAAAATTAGATTCATACCCTACCCTCGACCTTCAATAAATTTTAGGGCAAATTACTCTCAAGTCCCTTGCCTTTGATCACCCTCCCCCTAGGATCCCTAACTTTTGGAAAAAGATTATCCCGTCCCTAAGTTTTGATGATAATAGACTATCGGGTCCCTGGAGCCGGAATATTATATATTCTCCGGCGAACTCCTACTTGAAATGACAAAATATTCTCCCACAAAAAAAAACCGAAGAAACTCACAAGAACACCAAGAATCACTAATTAATCAAACACCCAGAAATCTTCAATCAAAACATTCCAGCTCTAGAAATTTTTGATGGAGAGCTCACCGGTGCAACGAAGCAACTATTGTCGACGTAGAAGGCACCACCGCGATGGGCCCCTACTGGCGTTCCCCCGGAATTGGAATCAAACCCAGAGAACGATGACGACGACCCGTATACGCCGCAATGCATCCCTCATCAGATTGAAATCACCAAGGACGATGACGACGAAGTCTGGGTTTTGGAGTTGAGGTGGAGACGAAAAGGCTACTCGCAGAAGCCGAGATGGACATGGGGTGGGCGAGACAGGCGAAGGACGCGATCTGAAAAAGATGAATAGTACTCGAGGATGCGAGAAAAAGGGGAAAGCTCTCGGAGGTGATTGGAGAGGACACACCTGAAAAGCTCAATGAGGTTGTCACCGAGAGGGGACCAGGATCTGTGGGGGCTGCGCCATGGCCGGAAAGAGGCACTGGCTGTGCCAGAATAGTGAAATATGTGTTCATCTCCCAACCCTTAAAAAAGTAGTGAAATATGTGCTCGTTGACGGGCTCTCATCTCTGGTTGTCGGGGAGGGAGCCAAAATCGGTCTTTGTCGGGGAAGAATCTTTCCTCGGTAGCTCTCATCGCTTATTTTCCCAATTGATGAATTCTGTTTATTTTTTACTTGGCAAGAATGATGAATCAATTAGATGCGTGAGTGGGTTTTCTGTGATTCCAGTTAGCCCTCTTTGATTTAAATTGTTGAGGCATAAAACTTTTCCTCTTTGATTCCAGTTAGCCCTCTTTGATTCTATGATGGGAGGAGAGAGAGGCGGAGGAGGGTGGAGAGAGAGAGGGGAGGAGGAAGAAGAAGAAGAAGAAGAAGAAGAGAGAGGGGAGAGAGTGGGCTGTAATTTTTTAGGGATTGAGTAAAAAAAAATTTCAAAAAAAAGTAAAATTTAACAAGAGAGGGTATTTTGGTCATTTCAAGAAGGGGTTCGTCAGAGAATATAGAATATTTCGACTCTAGGGACCCGATAGTCTATTATCATCAAAACTTAGGGACGGGATAATCTTTTTTCAAAAGTCAGGGACCCTAGGGGGAGGGTGACCAAAGGCCAGGGACTTGAGAGTAATTTGCCCTAAATTTTATTATTATACCCATACCCTTAGCCTCAGGGTTTGCATGATCTACATTGTCTGCAGGGTCTGACTCTTGAATTAAATGCATTATATTTTTGATAATTTTTAAACATAAATATAAATATAAATATATATATATATAATTCAAATAAATAATCATGAAATATATAGTATATCAATAAAAAAATTATAATTATATTTACCTAAATTTTGGAGTCGATATCATGAAACATATATAAGAATATTTGAGAATTCTATCGCAAATTATAAGTAAAAATGAAGATAAAGAAGTCTGGTGAGGATCTAATTAGGATCTAATGAGGGTCTAGTTAGGGTAGGGTCGGGTAGGGTGTAAAGTAGGGTAAAATGGTAAGTGTAGGGTAGAAATTCATATGATTCATACCCTACCATAGACTCCACCTCTAAAAATGGACCCATATATATACCCTACCTTAGACCCAGTCAAAATTAACAGACCATTAACCCACGGGGTAATGGTAGGGTCTGACCCACTGGGTATGAATATTTTTGCCATCCCTAATCGGGTGGAAGAGGAGAGGTTCCCCTGGTCGATCCGTGTACTCCCATCTCAAAAAAAAAAATTTCCATCTCCTTTTTTTTAATCTATATTTTCATATCGGTCCTACTTAGGTTATTTTCTACTAAAAATATTTTTACACTGTAAGAATTTTTTGAAGATAAATTTTACACCAAGAATATAAATGCTAAAATTTAAACCTTGTGAAATTATACTACAATTTATGCCGTTAGGCCAAATACTTTTATATTATACTCATAAAACTTAAACTCAACAATTACTTAAATTCATATTTCTTAGTATTTGAACCTAACTCTCATCAATTCTATCTGATTTTATTGCACCAAAACAACATACATGTACTAGGATATATAGGGGGCGAGGACGAGCAAAAAGAAAATAATCAAAGACAACGCTGCACTCTTCGTCGAAACTATTTGGTATCTGAAAATTTACCAAACTAAATGATGCGAGTGAAATCTTGCATAACTTCATACAATAATAATATTTTGTAATAGTAGAACTAGAACAAGAAATTTTTGATCGATTTAGAATTAATATCTAAGCCCTAAGAATGAAAATGGACAGAATTCGTTTAGAATCCATAAGACCTAAATCTTTGTCTTCTTTTTAAGTATGGACCTAAAATCTTACAATTATCTTCTTCAAAAATAATGATTCGAGTAGGATATGATTCCTGAAAAAACCAGGCAGGATGAGGACGATCCCGCAGATCCGTGTTCATTTATAAATTATTAATTTATTTTAAATTAAACTGTCATTCGATTATTTGCGGATGGCAAGGAGGCACTAAAAAATATGCATATAATTGATTCGTTATTTATGTGTAGGTCGAAATGAAAATTTTGTATTATGTTTAGTATTTAATGTACATATATTACTTTAATATTATCTTAAAAATATTTGGATAGGATCATGACAGCATCCTATATATATATATACTTATGCTCTTATCCTCTAGAAAATTAGAATCTGAATCTAAACTCGATCAAAATTAAAATTTTGTATCTTTATCTCCGTATATGTATCTAAGTATCATCCCTACTAAGCCCGGTAGTTCTGAGTTTTTTTCCTGAGGGGTGTCGAATTTTTCGACAAATCCCGAAAGGGGGTTGTCAGAAAAAGTTTTTCCTGTCTGGGGTTCTGTCTGAAACCGTACAAATTAGTGCGGTTTCATTTGTACAAAACAGCACAAAATCATGTAGCTTTTGTCAAAAAAAATTCACAAAATCTTGCGGTTTTGTGCAAAATCGTTTTTTTACTTTTAGTTGGAGCCGAGCCGTCAAAGTTGAGCCAGGGAAAAAATTCAAAAAAAATAAAGTATTTTTGGTGAGATTCGAACTCCACACCTCCACTTAGTAAAATGATGCTCTAACTAACTAAGCTACGAGAACTTGTTGACTACCCCTTTAAAATAAATTATATAATATATCAATACGGACTAATGCCTTTATACTTTTACAAAATGACATCAACAAAACTAACCAACCATTAAAAAAAACTAATTAACCAAATATAAATTTATGTAATTCTCTACTTAGCTATGGAATCCGAACATCATTATTATTACAGTGAGTGGTATATTCTATATCAAGTTAATATACTTTAATTGATGAGAACAATGCTCTATTAAATTTGTTCTACATTGTAATATATCACTCATTGTATAAATTAGATTAACTTATCTATTAAATTTAAGAGCATAAATAATATACCAAAAATTTGAGAGCATTATTCTCATCTATTAAATTATATATTACATTAATATAGAATTTACTCATTGTAATAAGTATAAATGCATTAGTCCATATTTATATATTATATAAGTACGTGCTTGCTTTTTTAATAATTAAATTGTCCATGGTTTGATGAAAAATCATTACCTTTTAATCCGGGATGGAACGTCAATTATTTGCTCCCATATTTTTTTAAATCTACGGTATTCGTGCTCCTTCTAGACCAAAAAAAAGCATTAGTCCGTATTTATATATCATATAATTTATTTTAAAGGTGCAATCGATGAGGTCTCGTAGTTTAGTTGGTTAGAGCATCACTTTATTAAGTGGAGGTGTGGAGTTCGAATCTCACCAAAAGTACTATATTTTTCTTAGATTTTTTCCCTGATTCTACTTTCACGGCTCGGCTCCAACTAAAAGCAAATGAAACCGCACGAATTTGTACGGTTTCAGACAGAACCCCAGACAAGAACTCCCTTTCAAGATTTGTCAGAAAATTAAACACCAAAAAAAAAACCCGGTAGTTCTCCCATCTGGGATTATGTCGCCCGTGCCGTGGGTGTCTAGTCAGACTAGCTTTGGGGCCAGGATTTTACGTGTCGTCTATTGCTTCCACTGATGACCCCGTGATTTGAATGACGAAGAAATCTAATTAACCTTACGGACTACCGGAGGAAATGCCCTTTTCCATAATTGGGCCCGACCTTGTTCTGCCTTCATTTCCCGTACCATGGGCCAAGCATGCCTCTATCGGCCTATTTTGTGCAAGCTTGCAAGTATTAGTTATATTTATCTATTCAAACTCCTGTGAGGTCTCCTAGTCTGGACAAACCAGACGATCAGATCTCTTACTCTCTCTCTTCCTAAAATTGATCTTGAATAAGGACTGGCTGAAAAGGCTGCAAAGACATAGGAGGTGGCGAAGCAAATTGGTACGAAATGAGATAGAAAGCTTGTGACGGTTCTAAATATTTTCAAGCAGGCTGCGATAAATCCAACAAGTATGGAGGTTCCGGACCCCCATTAATCACATGCTCATGGAAATATGGGATGCCAACACTCCTAGTGGTTCTAGCATCATGATGGAACTTTTGGTCAATGGTGGCATGATCAAGAAAGTGCGAATTGCATTATTTGCTTTTTCAATGTGAGTAATGCAACCGTGAGCTTCTTTCTCATGCTATCCAAATTGTATGGTATTTCTCATACTATTTAATGTAAACATTGAGTTATATATAAAAATTAATCCATTTACTAAAAAAAACTGCGGTCCGGCTTGATTAAGATAGAAAAAATTTGGTATGTTTAACGAGAAATAAGAGTTAAAAAGACAAATAGATTCAGACTTGGTAGGATACAAAAAAACATGTTATCTAGTCTATTAATTAGTAACTAGATAAATAATATCTAATAAATATCCTAAGAAAAAGATAAATAAAAAAGTCAATAAATATCCTAATAAAAAATAAAATCTGCCTAAAATAAAGAAAAACTTCTAGAAACAATAATAATAAATTTGAAATTAATGCTCCTTTAAGAGCAAAGCATAAAAGGATCCCATATTTTTGGCAGTAAACCTACAAGATCCGTCTTACCTATGTGTTAGTCCTATCTTGATCTTTGTTATAGAAGCTTTAGGTGTAGTCAGACTCTCTATTAATTGCAATGTAATACTTATTAAGAGTGATTATTTCAGTTCCATAATTGGCCATTGCAAATATTTATTAATAATAAAGTTTACTAATCCAATGGGGAGATACTAGATATTTGTTGAGAGAGCTATTTTATTTTTCAGAAATTTTACACGAGTCATAGAGATACCTCAATTACACTCGGATACAAAATTAGGCACTAAAACATACTCAAAACTGGATTAATCAGTCTATTAAAATATAACGTATTTGGGTGTTCATTAATGAGGTGTGCATATAGTCATCACAGTATCAGTCTATTAAAATATAACGTATTTGGGTGTTCATTAATGAGAGTGTGCATATATAGTCATCACAGTACCAAAGGAAAAGGGTAACAACCAGAAGAACAAACAATCAATCTACAATTGGGTATGGGTTACGTGGGTGTAGCGGTGTTAGTCGCTCTAGCGGTAGTCTTCGTGTCCAAGACATGGTCGCTACTTGTGACTATTTTATGGAGACCATTTGTTTTAACGAGGTTCTTTGAGAAGCAGGGCATTAGAGGGCCACCGTATTCCCTCCTTTATGGTTCTCTGGCTGAGATGAAGAAGCTCAAGAAGGCAGCCTACGGCATCGTTTTGGATACACACTCTCATGATCTTGTTCCCAAGGTCATCCCACACTACCAGAAATGGTGCCCGCAGTATGGTCAGTCTGTTTGATCATTCTCACACAGATTCTAATTATCTTTCAAGTTTTAGGTAAAAGATTGGTTTGATCTGTTGATGCACTACTACATGGTTTAAAAAAAGTTATTCTAATAAATTGTAATTCCTGTACTATTGTGGTGAGGTCTTTGGGTTATATATATATTTTTTGGATTTTCTGATAACATGATTTTTAGTGAGGATTTGGTTACAACTCTTGTACTATGTATGTGTACTGTCAATACTCGGATTTTGAGGGATCACATGGGTGGAGGGTCCATTGGGTTGGGAGTCATTGTAATTATAGATTGCAAAAGGCGATTTGACCTAGCGGCATAGGCGTATGAAGATTTGACGAAAGTCATAGGTTCAAGTGTTGACATATGTATATTTTTGGTGTAATTTACCTGCAAAAAAAATTATATTAATAAAAAAATATCTACTAAAAAGTAAAAAAAAAATTATTTTCCTTTTATTGGCCGAGCAGGAGAGAGAGTTTTGTATTGGTATGGGACGCAGCCGAGGATTACAATAGCGGACCCAGACGTGGCTAAGCAAGTTCTCATCAACAAGTTTGATTTCTTTGTGAAGCCCACTTCACACCCCACTTTACTAAAGTTCGCCGGAAGAGGTTTGGTTCTCGTTGAAGGACCGGACTGGGCTCGCCAGAGGAAGATTCTCAATCCTGCATTCTCTATGGACACACTCAAGGTAATTAAATAATAAGCATATGGTTTGATGAGTTTTTAAATTCGTACAATGAAGTTTTGTTTTGTCTAATGTGACAGGTTATCATAAAAAGAATGGCATCGTGCACAATAAGCACCATCAAAGAATGGGAAAACCAAGTTGTTTTGCTCAAGGGTAAAACTATGACAATGGAGATGAACATGGAATTCCAGAAGCTCACAGCTGACATAATTGCAAATACTGCCTTTGGTACCAACTATGCTCAAGGAAAAGAAGCTTTCTTTGCACAAAAAGAGCTTCAGAAATATTCTCTGTCTACATTTACAGATATACACATACCTTACAGCGAGTGAGTACATCAAACTCCGAGTTTTTTTCTAAACAAAAGAACATGGGATATTTTTTAAGGTTGATGACACATATATGATTTCTTATATTTGATGATTACCATTTTACGAGTTTTTCAAAGTTATGACGGGATTTACATGCTTTCTCTATTTTTCATTTTTGCTTCAAATTCTCTTGTAGGTATCTTCCCACTCCATCAAATCTCCGGATATGGAAATTAGATGAGAAATTGAAGAAAGCACTACGTCAAATCATAGAGAGCAGGGTCAAGTCCCTAAAAACTGATCCAGAAGGCTCCCAATGTGATGACCTACTGGGTCTAATGATTGGATCAAGTAGCTCTACTGATCGAAGAGTTAGTTCTCCTGGGTTGAACATGAAGGAGGTGATGGAAAACTGCAAGTCGTTCTTCTTCGCCGGTCACGAGTCGACGGCGACGCTACTTACTTGGGTGATGTTCTTGTTGTGCCTGTATCAAGATTGGCAGGAGAAGCTCAGGGAAGAGGTGTTGCAGGAATGTGGGGGACAGGTCCCTAACGCTGACATGTTGATCAAGTTAAAACTGGTGGGTAAATTTTCATTTCACTAATATATAAATTATTACAAATTTATATATTATTTGTTATGATATAAGTTCTAAATCTGTAATTTTCTCTATTTCTACATTAGGTGAACATGGTTTTGCTAGAGACATTGAGGCTATATCCACCAATAGAGCTTTTCAGAGTAGCAACAGAGGACACAAAGCTAGGCAACTTGACGATCCCAAAGGGAACATGCGTGGCCATCCAGGTTCTGAAAATCCACAGGAGCAAAACCTATTGGGGAGAAGACGCTAACGAGTTCAATCCGATGAGGTTCGCTAATGGCGTATCCAAGGCCGCGAAGCATCCCAACGCGATGTTGGGATTCTCGTTAGGCCCAAGATATTGCTTAGGCCAGAACTTCGCCTTGATGGAGTCCAAGATGGTACTCGCTTTGTTGATACAAAAGTTCTCGTTTTCTCTCTCCCCAGAATATAAACATGCTCCAATAGATTACATAACTCTCGTCCCTCAGCATGGTCTCCCAGTTATTGTTAAGCTCTTGTCGTCTTAGGTTGTCGACGACTAGTAGAGACCGTCATGGATATTTGGAGATTAATGTGTTCTATTGTCAAATAAATGGTACGAGATCTTGAGTCTCGCATATCTACCGTTTTGCTACACAAACATCTTGAGTGATATTATCTATCTATTTATAATAAATTTTGATACTAAAACATTTGCAACGTTCCTGCCAAATCTATAAAAACCATGAATATTTAGTTAGATGCGATAATCAAGCTTGTGGGTTTCATGCGTGCGTGCATGCATGGATGCGTGGATGAAACCCACGCCATGGTCAGATTTTACCTGTCGTCTGTTGCTTCGATTTGTGTGATGAAGAATCCAATTAACCTTGTGGGCGACTGAAGGAAAGGCCCTTTATATAACGGGGCCCAGCAGATAAAATATATGTTCGGTGTTGCTGTTTGGGTTTTTTGTGTGAAAATGATGTTCGATTTTTAAGTTTTGTAGATTTGGTATCCACGTCGGACTACGTCTGCAAAGGACGAATCTTGGTACCAAGATCCGAGTTTTTTAGGCGTGGTGACCAAAATCTGACTTTTTGGACGTTTCCAACGGACGCGTAAAAAAGTCAGATCTTGGTAAATTTACTTAGAGAGAGCCTAGAGTTTGGACCGTTTCTTTTTGTCCATTCATTCCAACCTCCAGGCAATTTACTTAGATTTTTTGATTTATATGTAGAGTTTGCTAATTAAGAATAATTTATCTATTTTAGTTCATATGATATACGAAATATAAGAGAATGTTGAGAATAATTTGTCTATTTTGCTAATTTATCTATTTTAGTGGATGTTTTAGATATACGAAATGTAAGAGAATGTAGAGAAAAAATATTTAGGAAAAATCATCGTCATTTCTCAACTTTTCTCAAAATATTTATAATGTTGAGAAGAACATTATTTTAAAAAATGACCCGGAGGCCGACCCGAATGGTCCGATTTAAAAACATTGATCAACCCATTTAGTCCGACCCAGGCATATTTTTCGAGTGTGTTATCTGATTATTTTTAAAAACTTTAGGTTGGGTTGGGTTGGATAAAATCTGGTCGGACCAGGTAGCCTGAGTCAAAAAATTGACCAACTTGCTCGGTCTGACCTAATTTCGAATGTGTTATCTGCTTTTTTTAAAAAAAATTTGGGTTGGGTTGAAAAAATCAGGTCGGACTGGGTGGCCCGAGTAAAAAAAACTCACCAACCCGCCCAATCCAACCTCATTTCCAGTGTGATTTTTTAAATTTTTTAAGGTGGTCGACTTACCACCTTTTGAGACACGATTTGTTGTTTAATTTATGGTCCGATTAGTCAGACCGTATTTTAAAACATGATGGAGAAGAATGTATGTAAATATGACATTTTTGTTAATATAAATTATGTTTTATTTTGCTAGCATACAATCGCATATTATTTTGTTGTTATTGTAGTGTTAATAATGGTTAAGCGGGTTGTAAGAATAAAGTTGAAATACGATGAAGTAATTTTCAACAACAGTCAAACCGATTTTGATTACCAAGGTGGAGGGGAAGAAAGGTTAAAATTTTATGAAGAATTTGTGAGCTACAATATGTTGTGGAGAAAAACAAATAAAAATATTCCAATAGATCCAAATGAAGAGTTTGTTAAATTGATATTTAGATGTTCTTTTGGAAGAGGACAATTTGGTCCAATGTTTATTAACGATGAAGAAGATGTTAGGATAATGGTACATACCATGATTAACTTCTTTGGACTAATGGCGAGGCAGATTTCGCTACAAATTATTGTAGAGAAGAGGGTATATAATGATTACAACCCGTTGGTCGTTGAAGAAAGTCAATTCTTGAGTGGTGGTGATAATTACTATGAAGCTGGTACATCCATGGAGATGGCTGTTGCTGGAGATGGACTAATATTTGATTAATTTGAAAATGATACTAGAGAGACAGCTCCTATGCAACATAAAATTTTGATGGTGAAGAAGAAGAGAAGAGAAAGAAGAAGAAGATGAAGACGAAGCATACATAGTAGAAGAAGAGGAATAACAATACGGAGAACATGAACAATGGAATTATGTTCAACAATAATATAGAGAACGACAATACGGTCAACTCGCTCTAACTGAGCCTAGTAAACAATCATCGATGAGTATTTATGCTGAAGAATGAGATTGTGACCGAGCAATATATTAAAGTTGTTATGGTTTGTTGAAGGAGGGTACAATTTGGAAGAGAAAAATTGATGCAATAAGGGAGATCGAGGCATTCATAATGAAAGATAGGCGTGAGTTTGTTCGCTGAGAAACAAGACCAAAAACTTTCTCTATGAAGTGTAAAAAATGGGAGACATATGATTGTAAACGGAGGATCTGTGTCTCACAGGAAACAGATAAGAAGGGGCACACTTTTTAGTACTTAAAAAATAGTGAAACACACCTATCCCCATACCTTTGGTCGCCTAGGGAAGTCGCAGGATCATAAATAACTTACTTCTGCTTTCATTGCACAAATTGTTAAAAAACGAGTAGAGGAACAACTGGAAGTTTTGGTTAAGTCTATAAGGTCGGAGATCCATGACCATATTGGATATAGACCCTCTTATACGAAGGCCCGGTGGGCAAAAGAGAAGGCATTTCAAGAGTTATGGAGAGATTGGCAAGAATCTTACAATCGCCTTCCACAATAGTTTATCACATGCAAGGCAAAAAATTCTGGAACTATTATCGAATGAGAATATTATTTTACTCTCCATGGTAGAGACCATTACATGGCTCCTCTAATGCCTGGAGAAAAGATCTTTAAGCCAATTTTCTGGAGTTTCAAGCCTTGCATTGAAGCTTTCAAACATTGCATGCTTGTGTTAGAGATTGATGGAACGTTCTTGTATGGAAAATACAAGCATGTCCTCTTGATCACCACTACTATTGATAGTAATAATGCTATAATTCTAATAAAATTTTCTCTCATTGAGGGTGAGAACACCGATAGTTGGCCGTGGTTCATGGAACAATTCAGGAGGCATGTGATGCCTGACCGATGGGAAATGTGTGTTATTTCTGATCGGCATGCAGACATATTGAAGGCAATGGCAGACGTCCATGGTTGGGGAGAAGACAGTGATACTGCCCGTATGACTATGAAAATATATCTAAACAACACAATAAATATACGATTGCAATAACCTACATATTAACCAAATTATCAAATCCAACAAAAGTATGTATGTAATACAAATATCATAATCAATTAATATCACATTTAACAACTATTAAAGTTATATTATTTAATAATTTATACTTAATTAATTATCACTTTAATATCATAAATTAAATACAAATATCGTAATCAACCTAATTAATACTAATCCACCTTATCCAAAATTTCCCAATTTGAAAAATCCCCCATTCGCAAAATCTGCAATGTTATTCAAACCTAATTAACACTAATCAACTCAATCTATTCCAAAACTAATCAATTAACCAATTAAACAAAGCCATGCACTTTAACTTCGAGTCAAAGGTTTGAAGCATCACATACTTGCATCTCCACGACAACAATTAACCAATTCATAGTAATATGTAATTATTAATTTTAATTAGGTTGATTTACCTAATCGAGCAGCGACGACAACGAGCGAGGGGCGACGATCGACAATCGCAGAGCGGCGAGAGGCGAGGGCGAGCTGCGACAACCGGCGACCAAGGGTGAGCAGAGGCAGGCGGGAAAAATGCTGGGACGACCGACAAGCGACGACCGACCACCTGGGATGGTTTAGGATGACCTGGAACGGTCGGGGACGAGGCGAGCAGAGACGAGGCAAGCGTGGATGGCTGAGGGCGGCGGAATTTCAAAAAATTCTAATTTTTGGTTGTGTGGTCGAAAAAGTTGGATCCTGGTTTTATCTCACTTTATCGACCAATATCTGACTTTTTTAGTTGGATCAGGCTAAGATCTGACTCTTTAAGTCGGATGTTTAATTCGACTAAAAAAGTTAGATCTTGGTTAGGATGACCGAAAAAGTCAGATCTTGGTGTAATATCAGACTTTTCCAGTCGTCCTTTCCACGTGGACACCAAATCTACAAAATTTGAAAATCGAACACCATTTTTTTTAAAAAAAACCAAACAATAACACCGGACAAATATTTTAGAGATAATTACTATCAGGACCCCAGTGTATAGTCAAATAGACTTTGAGGACCCTGTAGTTTTTTTACTAATTACTGAGCCCCTGTAGTTTGGTTATTATTATACATTCCGATCCCTGGCTGATGTCAGCATTTTTTTCTTCCTTTTTTGTCATAGAAATGACCAAAATGCCCCTCCCACTAAAAAAAATCAAAGTACGCGACCGGTGGCGTCGTCGTCGAGACCGCCACAGGGATTAAACTCTCGCCGAACTACCACCAATTAACGCAAGCGGGAGGCTGCGACGAGGACGCAAGCGGGAGGCTGCGACGAGGCTCCGGTGGGGCTCCATTCACGTGAGGCTGCGACGAGGGTGCAAGCGGGAGGCTGCGACGAGGCTCCGGTGGGATTCCACTCGCGTGAGGCTGCGACGAGGACGCAAGTGGGAGGCTGCGACGAGGCTCCGGTGGGGCTCCATTCGCGTCTCCGGTGAGCGCTTGCTGATCTCCTTGGAGTACATCTAGAGGATCTCGATCCCGTCATCGACACCGGCCGGGACGGAGCCATTGGCGTTGCCGCACCGTTTGGAGAGGACCGATTCGGTGGATAGAGGCTCGGTTAGGCGGGAGATGACGGCGGCGCGGAGGGCTCTTTTTGTTTTTTTAAGTGGGAGGGGCATTTTGGTCATTTCTACGACAAAAAAGGAAGAAAAAAATGCTGACATCAGTCGGGGATCGGAATGTATAATAATAACCAAACTACAGGGGCTCAGTAATTAGTAGGAAAACTACAGGGTCCTCAGAGTCTATTTGACTATACCCTGAGGTCCTGATAGTAATTATCTCAATATTTTATCCAGCCGAGCTTTGTTCTGCCTGCCTTTCTTTTATAACATTTAAAAAAAACTACGAATTCGGTAAAGATAGAAAAGAATTTGGTAGGGTAAGTGAGAAATAAGAGAAAAATAGAATAAGACTTGGTTTTGTTTTGTTTCATATTACATTTCTAAAGTCGACTAATCCAGATTCGACTTCAGTAAAATTTTTGAAAAGTGTGAAAAAATATTTCGAACAATTATTAACACTAATATGTTTCGAAATACTCAAACTCTATACTTTAACAATAGGACTTGGTAGAATACAAGAAAACATTTTGGAATGTTGTGTTGATGTTGTTGTATTGAGTGTGGTCCGAGTTACAACGTATTGCTTAAGATTTTTATATATGTATCTAACCAATAACTAGATAACAACAACAAAATAACAAGATGATCCCTAACAAACATTTTAACGAAAAGAAAATCCAATAATATTTTAATAAAGAGATAAACACTTGACTTGCCTAAGAAAAGAAAAACTTCTAGAAACATTAATATTAATAGCGAAGCATGGGAATGATTCCATTTTTTGGTAGTAAACCTACGAGATTTGGCTTACCGTATATATTAGGATCACGTTTTGCCGGTCCTATCTTTTTTAGGAAACTAACTAGTCTGTCTTTATTTTTGTTCTAGAAGCTTTAGGTGCCATCAGAGACTCTAAACCAAAGTTGATTTGAATTCTATTCATTCTATTAATTGCATTGTAGAACTATTAATTGTGATTGTTTCAATTCCATAATTAGTCATTGTACCGTCAAAATAACATTTGTCCCAGCGTAAAAATGATTTAAAACTTGGACTCCATTATTTGTGTATATTAATGAAAGCGTGCTATATATTTTCATCAGTGTATCAAGTGGCAAATGCAAATAGTACACCCACAAGAACAAACAATCAATCTACAATTGGAATATGGGTTACGTGGGTGTAGCGGTTTTAGTCGCTGTAGATATGGTCACTGTTGACCATTATTTTATGGAGGCCATATGCTTTGACGAGGTTCTTCGAGAAGCAGGGCATTAGAGGGCCACCTTATTCCCTCCTTTATGGTTCTCTGGCTGAGATGAAGAAGCTCAAGAAGGCAGCCTACGACACCATTTTGGATACCTACTATCATGATCTTGTTCCCAGGGTCTTCCCGCACTACCATAAGTGGTGCTTTCAGTATGGTCAGTCTGTTTGATCCTTCTCTTACAGACAGATTCTAATTCAATTCTATGTATCTTGTAGTTGGATTTATTGACACGTCGCTACAATATAGTTTAAAAATGACCGATTGAGTGACATAGATTTTTGACTTGATATATAAAAAAATGTAAATGTTTTGGAGAAACAAATCTTTTAAAAAAATGAAAATCGTTTCTCCTTCCCTCGTAATATTTTTCCTATGGACTTCATATATTTTTTAAAAAATTTAAAAATTGTGGTATTTTTGTCCTAAATATTTGGTCAAATAGTGGGATCACTCAATCGGGAATTTTTAAACCACAGTAATGGTGCATAAAATTTGAGATATTTACTCGATTTTAATAAGGGTCTTTCTTCGCTCAACTGAGAGCATATGTTTTTGTGGTAAGTTGTTTTCCTTTTGTTGGCCGAGCAGGAGAGAGAGTTTTGTATTGGTATGGGACAAAGCCGAGGATTACAATAGCGGATCCGGACGCGGCTAAACAAGTTCTCTCCAGCAAGTTTGGTTTCTTTGTGAAGCCCACTGCACGACCCATTATACTAAAGCTCTCTGGAAGAGGTTTGGCTCTCGTTGAAGGACCAGACTGGACTTTCCAGAGGAAGATTCTCAATCCTGCCTTCTCTATGGACACACTCAAGGTAATTAAATAAGTTTACACTTGTTCTACGGATTTTTAAACAAGTAGCTTCGTTCAATCTATTTTGGTGACAGATATTTTCGAGATCACATTTTTGTGTTCTCCAATGTGGCAGGTTATGGTAAAAAGAATGGCAGCATGCACATTAGATACTATCAAAGAGTGGGAAACTCAAGTTGCTTTGTTGAAGGGTAAAGCTATTACAATTGAAATGAACACGGAATTCCAAAAGCTTACGGCTGATATAATTGCAAATACTGCCTTTGGTACCAACTATGTTCAAGGGAAAGAAGCTTTCCATGCACAAAAAGAGCTTCAAAAATATTCTATAGCTACATTTACAGATATATACATACCATACAGCGAGTAAGTACATCAAACTCCGGATACCTGTAAATAAACTAGAGGAACATAGAGATATTTATTAGGATGATGACATATATATGGTTTGTTATATTTAATGACTAATATTTTACAAAATTATAACGGGGCTTACATTGTTTACTTCTTTCTTTATTTTTCATTTTTTCTTCAAATTATCTCGTAGGTATCTTCCTATTCCATCAAATCTCCGGATATGAAAATTAGATGAGAAATTGAAGAAAATACTACATCAAATCATAGCGAGCAGGATTAAGACCTTACAAGCTGGTCGAGAAGGCTCTCAATGTGATGACCTACTCGGTCTAATGATTGGATCGAGCGGCTCTACTGATCCAAGAGTTAGCACTCCTGGGTTAAACTTGGATGAGGTGATGGAGAACTGCAAGACGTTCTTCTTTGCCGGACACGAGACCACAGCGACACTACTTACTTGGGTGATGTTCTTGTTGTGCCTGCATCAAGATTGGCAGGAGAAGCTGAGACAAGAGGTGTTGCGGGAATGTGGTGGGGAGGTCTCTGATGCTGAGTTGTTGACCAAGTTAAAATTGGTAAGTATATAATACTACTCAACTCTATTGAGAGAATTATTCCATAAATAATATTTCACAGTGTTCAATTCTAAATAATTAATATTTACAAAAACTATATATAATTCAAGAAAGCACATAATAGTAGTATATACTTCTACGAAATTTCCTTTTAAAAAAATGAACAGACCTATGTTGGTCACGCAAGATTAGTTTGGTCATGGTTGAAGATACTTGAGATCAATATAGAAAATGACCAAAAAATATGTAGCCTAACGACATAATATTTTATTAATTTCAAAGAAATTCAGAGTTCAATCCCTTGCTAGTGTTATGGTATTAAAATTTATTTTTTTAAATAAATAAATAAAGAAAATGAACATATTTGCAATTTAATTGGTCTTAGCCTTTGTTTGGAAAGAAAATGAGGTGGAAAGAAAATGAGACGGTAAAGGTCTAAGAGAATGGAGAACGAGAAAAAAGATAAGGTTTTTAGTTTACAATTTTTGTTCAATTTATTTGTTTATTGTGGAAAGAGTAGTTTCAATTTATTTGTTCAAAATTTCAAAAGATCATAACTTTTATCTCGTTTAGACTTTTTGCTATTATAATATATTTTTGGAAAGAGAATTTAACGATCTACACAAATTATGATTTTTTTTTTAATTCGATGTGCCGTCAGTTTTTTTCGTTAGAATTTTTGTGCCGTTAGGATAATGTGCCACTGGAATTTTGTACCGTTGGGATGATGCGATGTTGGAGATGATGTGCAGTTGGATATCACTGTTGTCCTTAGCAGTATTGAATCCAACTCCTCATATTCCACCCTTTCCAAATAAAGGATAAGAGATATATAAAAAAATAACTCCTGAAAATCTACCACTATTAAAAAACATTAAAATCATAAAAGTCAGTATATATACATCTTTATCTTTAATACTGTTTTCATAATTTTTTTTATGCTGCACATGTTTTAAGTCTGTATTATCTCTATTCTTGCATTAGGTGAACATGGTCTTGCTCGAGACACTAAGGCTATATCCTCCGGCAACAGAGATGTTCAGGGAAGCAACAGAAGACACAAAGCTAGGCAACTTAACAATCCCAAAGGGAACAGGCGTGACCATCCAGATTCTAAAGATTCACAGGAGCAAAATCTACTGGGGAGAAGATGCGAACGAGTTCAATCCAACGAGGTTCGCTAATGGCGTATCCAGGGCCGCGAAGCATCCTAATGCGATGTTGGGATTCTCGTTAGGCCCAAGATATTGCATAGGTCAGAACTTCGCCATGATGGAGTCCAAGATGGTCCTCGCTTTATTGCTGCAGAAGTTCTCTTTTTCTCTATCTCCCGAATATAAGCATGCTCCTGCAAATCACATTACTCTATGCCCTGAGCATGGCCTCCCAGTTAATGTTAAACTCTTGTCGTCATAGGTTATGGACCAAGAGAAGGTCATGGATGTTTGGAGGTTAATGTATTTTAGTGTCCGATACTTTTAGTTTCGCGTGTTTACCGTTCTGCTACACAGGTGTCTTGAAAAAGATATTATCTATCTATTTGAAATAAAATTTAATACTAAATATTTTGCATAAACCTGCCTAATCGATAGATACCATGAATATTCGGTTGGATATGTTGAGAATCTCACATTCTTAAGTATAAGAGTGATGGTATTGTTTATACGTGTGGGAAAAAAATTCATATATCCATTGCCTTGAGATTTTGGGTTGGATATAGAAATTCTAATATTGTATTAGAGCGCGTCGATCTTGCGTCCATTGTTGTTCTCGCACGGTCCATATTTCATACCATGTTGACGAACTCAAAGTCTGTACAAACTTTGATCCGATAGGTGGACTTGTTTATAAGTATGGAAGATGTACCTATCCATTGTCTTAAGATTTTGATATGGATATTTTAATTCCAAATTTGGATAGTTTTGACATTTATGTGAATATTGATTAATAATAAAGTTCATCAATACATGTGGCAATTTTATAATGGACTAGATTATTAATTTTTTATGTAGCGAGTTTGAGCCTTTGAAAAAAATTAGTGTTAAATATTTGTTGGAAGAACTTTAAAATCTATTAAAAATTATACCGAGTTTAAATCTGGATTAATCACCCCAGTGAGTATCATATTAATAAGGGTGTGCAGATATAAGAGTACATCCAAAAGAACAAACAATCATTCTACAATTGGGTATGAGTTATCCTTCTATCGGCCCATTTCGTGGAAGGTTGCAAGTATTAGTTATGTTTATCATTTTAAAAAATAGGGCTAGATTTTGTTCTGAATGTACAAACCCGGTCAGGTCCGTCATGGAGGTGATTGCGGTCTTGGATGAGGCCAAATAAAAATGGAGCTGATCTGACAGATAAAAATGAGGCAGAGATAATTTTATACTTTTACCTTCCTTTTTTCGTCTCTCTCCCGCCTACGCTTCTCCTCTCTCTCTCCATTGTCGACACTAATGTGGAGCCCATCGCACATGCAATAGACACCAAAACCTGGACGACCGACAGGCTCTGGCGGCGACAAGCGGCGTGCACGGCGGGGAGGGGAACATTGTACTCTCTCTTGGCGAGATGCTCCTTGGATTCTGGCACCGAGATGATTTGTTCCCACACCAAGAATCAATTAGGGAAGAGAAATTAGAAAAGAGAAATCAACAAAATCGGCTTGGTTTGCTTGCTTCGTGGTCATCTGTTCCGGCACCGAATCAATTAGGATGGGGGCGGTGAAATTATGATTGTGTAGATTGGGGACCGTGAAATTAGGATCTCGACATCGATTGATCAGGATAGAGAAAATCAATTTCTGATTTTTTTTGAGAGGTAAATTAAAGTTTTATTAAGCACCAAGGGCTTCAAAACATGATACACAGAAACTCCAAGAAGTTCCAGCAGTAGAAACCATTAACACCAAATAGAAAACTAAGTCAGGGCGAGTTACAAGAGGTAACCGCCCAAACAAGACCAAGAATAAAATGCCAAAATAAACCAGCAAACTTAGCAGCACCCGGGGAAACTTAGCAGCAGAAGTAGACCCAAAACACGCCTAGGAAAGCAGCCCAGTTGGAACCGAGTCCAGAAGCAGAAGCCAAAGATGGTGAGGTTTGCCGAAGACCATCCCAAGACGAGCATCCCCAGTCAACCCTCATCCCGAAGTGAAGCAGCACGGACCACAAGTCTTGAAACTGAAAACCGGAGGCCAACTCCGACCAAAAAGCCCACTCCGAAAAACTTCTAAGAATGGAGAGCAAAATACTATTCCAACAAGGGGGCCGACTTTCAAAAATTACCCGATTTCGAGTCAATCACACATGCCAACAACAAGCTACAAAAAGCGTATACCACAACTTCTTAAGCTGCAAAAATCAATTTCTGATTGAAAATTCTTAATTGTGAATTTAACTAGATGAATTTAATCGAAGATATGTAAAAATGGTATGCCCGATTTTGTCAAATAGTATACTCGCTTGCTTATGTCCAATGATATATCCGATTATGTCAAATGGTATGTAGTGTTAAATAATTAATATGATAATATTAATTGTGATTTTTTCAGATGAATTTAATCAAAAATATGTTAAAATGATATACCCGATTACGTCAAATAGTATATCCGGTTATGTTAAATGGTATGTCGTGTTAAATAATTAATTTGATAATATTAATTATAATTTTTTTCAAATAAATTTAATCAAAAATATGTTGAAATGACATGCCCGGATATGTCAAATAATATATCCGATTATGTCATACTCATTATGGTATACCAATTTGATAATATTTAAAATTAATTATAATAAATAGTTAATTAAAAAATATTTCTATTAAAAAATAGATTTCCCCAAAAGGATATAGGCGTCCCCCTCCCCTTTATTTTTTTTCCACTAATTGATAATTAATTATGATTTTGCCACCGACTCATTTGTCAATAGTGTATATTAGTCCCAAATCCGGTCCCCTTAAAAACTACGGTCTGGCTCGATAAAGATGGAAAAGATTTGGTATGTTAAACGAGTTGAACTTAAAAGACAAATAGAATAGGACTTGCTAGGATACAATATCAGAGACTGAATTAAATATTATCTAGCGTCTTTAATTAGCAACTAGATAAAAAATAATATCTAACAAATATCTTAACAAAAAGATAAATTAAAAATTCAATAAATAACCTAATATAAAAATAAAAAAATACCTAAAATAAACTAATAACTATAATATTAAGTTTGAATTTAATGCTCCTTTAAGAGCAAACCATAAAAATGATCCCATGTTTTTGGTAGTAAACCTACAAGAACTGTCTTACCATATTGTTTTTGGATAAGTAACTGTCTTACCATATATGTTAGTCCTATCTTTATTTTTGTTCTAGAAGCTTTAGGTGCAGTCAGACTCTATTAATTGCAATGTAATACTTAGTAAGAGTGATTATTTCAGATCCATAATTAGGCATTGTAAATACTGATTGATAATAAAGTTCATTAATCCATGTGCCAATTTCATAAGCCGTTCGAAATGCATCATTTAAAAAAATTTATACGACTCAAATCTATCTTCGTTGTTCTATGCGGATACCTTGCTTTAACAACAACAGAAAAACATACCATATTTGGGTGTGCATTAATGAGGGTGGTGCACATATATTCATCAGAATATCAAGTGCCAAAGGCAAAACAGTACACACAGAAGAACAAACAATTCAATCTACAATTGGGATATGGGTTATGTGGGTGTAGCGGTGTTAGTCGCTCTAGCGGTAGTCTTCGTGTCCAAGATATGGTCGCTAATTACGATTATTTTATGGAGGCCGTATGCTTTGACGAGGTTCTTCGAGAAGCAGGGCATTAGAGGGCCACCTTATTCCCTTCTTTATGGTTCTCTGGCTGAGATGAAGAAGCTCAAGAAGGCAGCCTACGACACCGTTTTGGATACCAACTCCCATGATCTTGTTCCTAGGGTCTTCCCACACTACTATAAGTGGTGCTCGCAGTATGGTTAGTCCGTTTAATTCTTCTTTCGCACACCGATTCATTCTCTTTTAAGTTTTTGGTAAAACATTGGTTACTTATCAAAAAGAGGTAAAAGATTGATTTGATCTGATAGGTATTTCATTATTCAAAGAACTTTTTTGGTCAAAAATATCCCTCGATATAATTAGGAAATCTTTCATTATTTTTTGAGTAACGGATCTTTTAAAAATATGAAGAACTTTTCTCCTTATGATCATAATTTTCTGATTTTTAATTTTTAATTTAATGATCTTAGAGTTATGTTTGTCCATAATAATTTGTGAGATTTGCTGGATTTTAATAAGTGTATATCTTTTCTAACCTTTTGTTCATACATAAATTTTTACATCAATTAATTAACAGCAGCATAACTCATCAAATCTGATACATTTTATATGGTTAGATCAAATATCATTTGGCCTATCTTTTGGCAACTAAGAGCATCTTCTTTTGCCAATGTTGTTTCCTTTTATTGGGCGAGCAGGAGAGAGAGTACTGCATTGGAAAGGGACACAACCGTGGATTACGATAGCGGACCCGGACGTGGCTAAACAAGTTCTCATCAACAAGTTTGATTTCTTTGTGAAGCCCACTTCACACCCCACTTTACTAAAGTTCGCCGGAAGAGGTTTGGTTCTCGTTGAAGGACCGGACTGGGCTCGCCAGAGGAAGATTCTCAATCCGGCCTTCTCTATGGACACACTCAAGGTACTTAAATAAGCATATGGTTTGACGGGTTTTTAAATGCGTACTATGCAATTTCGTTTTATCTATTTTGGTGATCGAAAATTCTCTAATGTTGCAGGTTATTGTAAAAAGAATGGCAGCATGCACGATAAGCACTATCAAAGAATGGGAAAACCAAGTTGTTTTGCTCAAGGGTAAAGTTATTACGGTCGAGATGAACATGGAATTCCAGAAACTTACAGCTGACATAATTGCAAATACTGCCTTTGGTTCCAACTTTGCTCAAGGAAAAGAAGCTTTCATTGCACAAAAAGAGCTTCAGAAATATTCATTACGTACATTTACAGATATACACATACCTTACAGCGAGTGAGTACAAAAAATGGAGATATTTTCTAGGCTGATGACATATATATGATTCATTATATTTGATGATTAGGATTTTACGAGTTTTTCAAAATTATGATAAGATTTACATGCTTTTACTAATTTTCATTTTTTTAAATCAAATTATCTTGTAGGTATCTTCCCACTCCATCAAATCTCCGTATATGGAAATTAGATGAGAAATTGAAAAAGACACTACGTCAAATCATAGAGAGTAGGGTCAAGTCCTTACAAACTGATCCAGAAGGCTCTCAATGTGATGACCTATTGGGTCTAATGCTTGAATCGAGAAGCACTACCAATCCAAGAGTTAGCTCTCCTGGGTTGAACACGGAGGAGGTGATGGAGAACTGCAAGACGTTCTTCTTAGCCGGGCACGAGACATCGGCAACACTGCTTACTTGGGTGATGTTCTTGTTGTGCCTGCATGAAGATTGGCAGGGGAAACTCAAGGAAGAAGTGTTGCAGGAATGTGGGGGACAAGTCCCTGATGCTGACATGTTGACCAAGTTAAAATTGGTAAGCTAACGACCATGATGTCCTAAAGTATATACTTTAAGAAAGCACATAAAAGTCGTCCTTTCCTCTAAAAGATATGCGCAAATTTATGGTGGTCACAAAAAATTAGTTAATGATTTACTTCTTCAGAAGATGCTCAACAACACTAAAGAAAATGAACATATTTACTATTGAGAAATAAGATCGAAACGAGTAAAACACGAGACACAATAATTACGTGGAAACCCCAAGACGGGGAGAAAACCACGGGCAAAGGAGAGTCGTCCACTATGTGAGTCCAATCGGTTACAAGGCCTCCGTGAGGGTTCTCTCTACCTCACAACTCTCAACTAGTACAAATAAGACCTAGGCATAGGCCGTATATATATAGGAGACTAGTACTCTATTCTGATCAGGAAATAGAGCCCTACTCTAATTAGGAATTTGGAACAATCCCTAACAAATCTCCACCTTAGACCAAATTCTATGACTCCAACATCAACGTTTCTCCACCTTCACCACCAGCCCCTAAGGGTTATCAGCATCAAGCACGAACACCTACCAAGTCCAAGCAATGCTCGAACTTAGTACCAGAAAGTGGCTTCGTCAACATGTCTGCATGATTGTCCTTTGTACCCACCTTGCTCACAACAATGTCACCTTGAGCAACATGCTCCCGAATGAAGTGGTACCTCACATTAATGTGCTTTGTCCTCTCATGATATATAGCATTCCTCGTGAGATGGATAGCACTTTGACTATCACAGTATACTGTACCGACCTGCAGCTTCTCACAGATTTCACTGAAGAAACCTTTCAACCAGATAGCCTCCTTCACACCTTCAGTTATAGCCATGTACTCCGCCTCAGTGGTAGACAATGCCACTGTGGCCTGTAGACAAGCTCTCCAACTGATAGCACATCCTCCAAGAGTGAAGACATATCCAGACAAGGACCTAGACTTATCAAGGTCTTCAGCATAATCTGAATCAACGAAACTAGCAACTCCATCATTGGTGCTTCCAAACTGTAGACACACGCCCTTGGTACCCTTGAAGTACCTCATAATCTACTCCATTGCACTCCAATGACCTTCTCCAAGATTTGCCATAAACCTGCTAACGACACTCACAGCATATGCGAAATCTGGGCGTGTGCAAACCATAGCATACATCAGAGAACCAACAGCATTGGAGTATGGAACACCAGACATGTAATCGACCTCAGCAGCTGACTGTGGAGATAAAGCAGAAGAAAGCTGAAAATGTGTACCAAGAGGAGTGCTCACAGGATTACCAGTCACATCAAACCTGTCAAGTACCTTTTCAATGTAACTCTCCTGACTCAGAAATAATTTCCTTGCTCCTCTATCTCTGGCAATCTCTATGCCAAGAATCTTCTTAGCAGGACCCAAATCTTTCATCTCAAACTCGCTACTCAACAAAACTTTAAGCTTTCTCACCTCTCCTTTGTCACTGGCAGCAATTAACATGTCATCCACATACAGGAGCAAATACACTTGGGAACCATCGCGTAGCCTTTTCAGGTAAACACAACTATCATACTTGCTCCTCTCATAACCATGAGAAATTATAAAGGAATCAAACCTTTTATACCACTGCCTCGGAGACTGCTTAAGGCCATACAAGGACTTCTTCAATAAGTACACATGGTCTTCTTTGCCTTCAACATGAAAACCCTCTGGCTGTGCCATATAAATCCGCTCCTCAAGCTCTCCATTCAAGAAAGCTGTCTTCACATCAAGCTGTTCAAGCTCCAAATCCTGCATAGCAACAATACCAAGAAGAGAACGAATCGAGGTATGCTTCACAACTGGTAAAAATACCTCATTAAAGTCCACACCAGGAATCTGACTATATCCTCTAGCCACTAGCCTAGCCTTGTATCTAGGCTCTTCAACTCCAGGTATACCATCCTTCTTCTTGAATACCCACTTGCAACTGACAACCTTCTTATCCTTAGGCAGCTTAGTAATCTCCCAAGTCTTGTTCTTGTGAAGAAATTTCATCTCTTCCTCCATAGCAACCAACCATCTAGCAGAGTCTTTCGACTTTACAGCATCTGAGTAACTAGACGGTTCTTCACAGCTATCAACTTCTTCTGCCACATTCAGGGCAAAAGCAACAATATCAGCCTCACCCAACTTCTGTGGAGGCCTAATAATTCTTCTGGGCCTGTCTCTAGCAATAGAATACGCTGGCTCCCTCTCAACTGTGCCAACATTCTCAGCTTCATCAGACAACCCACCATGAGTAGGACCATGGCAATCAACATCACGGAAAGAACTTGCTTCTGGATCAACATCAAACTCCACCTGCACTTTTGACTTTTGCAAGTCCACACTTGGAGTACTCGGAATACCAGGTGAAGAAACATCCTCCCTCTTACTCAGCATGTCTGTCTCTTTAAAAATAACATTCCTACTCAACAAGACCTTAGACAGCTCGGGACACCATAACTTGTATCCCTTCACTCCAGAAGCATAGCCAAGGAAGATACACTTCACAGATCTTGGCTCTAACTTGCCATTATTCACATGAGCATAGGCAGGACACCCAAATATCTTCAAGACAGCATAATTAGGAGGATTTCCAGACCACAATTCTTCAGTGACCTTGCCATTAAGTGATGCATGAGGTGAACGATTGACAAGGTGACAGGCAGTGGAAGCAGCTTCAGCCCAAAATGACTTAGGCAAACCAGCATTTGACAGCATACAACGAACTTTCTCCAACAAAGTTCTGTTCATTCTTTCAGTGACTCCATTCTGTTGAGGTGTACCCAGGATTGTCTTATGCCTGACAATACCCTCATTCTTGCAGAACTCATCAAACCAACTAGAGCAAAACTCCAATCCATTGTCTGTGCGGAGATGCTTGACATCTCTCCCAGTCTGCTTTTCAATCATAGTCTTCCACTGCTTAAAAGTGACAAAGACATGATCATTGCTCTTCAAGAAGAATGCTCACACCTTCCTCGAATAATCATCAATAATAGTCAGCATATACTTGGAACCATTCTTTGTTGCAACTTGAGACGGTCCCCAAAGATTAGAATGAACATAGTCAAGTTTTCCCTTTGTAGTGTGCACACCTTTCTAAAAACTGACTTTCTTCTGCTTGCCAAACACACAATGCTCACAAAATTTCAGCTTCCCAATACCCTGTCCACATAATGATCCTCTCCTATTTAGCTCGGTCATGCCTTTCTCGCTCATGTGACCAAGTTGCATATGCCACAATGAGGTGTTCTCAGAATCTGTCAACGAGCCAGATGCAGCAGCAGCAGTCCCTGTAACTGTAGAACCCTGCAAAACATACAGATTTCCAACCTCCTTCTTGGCCTTCATATGCACTAATGAGTTCTTACTCACACGAAGAACTCCATCTTCTCCGGTATACTTGTACCCCAATGTATCAAGAGTACTCAGCGAAATCAAGTTCCGCTTCAAATCAGGGATATGCCTCACATTCGTCAAGGTTTGAATGACACCATCATGCATCTTGATCTTCACTGTGCCAATACCAACAACCTTGTAGACAAAATTATTTCCCATGAGAACATTACCCTCCGCACGTTCATATGTTAAAAACCAGTCCCGGATGGGACACATGTGAAACGTACAAGCAGAATCAAGGACCCAAGCAGCATCAACTTTAGACTTCCCATCAATCACAGACAAAAGGTCTCCATTAGATTCTTCTTTCTGAGTGGTGGTGGCAACACTAGCACTGCCGCTATCAGAACTTTCTCCTTTCGGAGCACTGGACTTTTCGCCCTTCTTCTTATTCTTCAACTCCGGACAGAACTATTTAATATGCCCAACCTTATGATAATTGAAACAAGTCTTATCCTTGTGCCTTGACCTTGATTTTCTTCTGCTCTTCTTCCTCGAACAAGACTTAGCATTCCTCTCCTCAGACCTCCCTCTCACGACCAAGCCAGTCCCTTGGCTATTTTCAGAGGAACTCACAGTGTGCTTATCAATTCTCTCTTTCTCCAAGAGCGAATCATGAACATCATCCTAACTCAGAGTATCATGGCTGAACAACAGAGTATCTCTGAATTGCTGATAAGAAGCAGGCAACGAGCACAATAACAATAAAGCAAGATCTTCATCATCATATTTCACATCCAGAGTTCTAAGATCAGCCACTATATCTTTAAATTCATTAAGGTGGTCGTGAGCAGACTTATCTTCTTGCATCTGGATAGAAAACAATCGTTGCTTCAAGCACAGTTTGTTGGTCAAACTCTTGGGCATGCACAACCTTTCAAGCTTTGCCCATAATGAGGAAGCTATTGTCTCGTTCAACACGTCCCGCAAAATATCATCTGACAGATGCAACTGGATCTGACTCACAGCCTTACGGTTCTTTGACGCCTTCATCGCAGCATCCCAACTCGAAGGCATCGACTTTTCATCAAGTAGAGTCTCATCCAGCTCTAAATGTGTCAGAATAGCGCGCATCTTGACCTGCCACAGGGAAAAATTAGTTTTTCTCGTCAACTGAGGAATCTCATACTTCATCGAAGTCATCCTGAAATAACTCGAACCAAAAAAACTGCTCAAAACAGGTTAGAAAATCAAAATCAGCCAAAACAGTTGACTTTTGGTCAACTAGTCAAACTGTTGACTAGTCCAACCGTTGACCAAGTCAACTCGGGAATAGTAAATTTTTTTAAAACCCAAAACTCCCTCTTTCTCTCTCCCCATTTTTTTTCGTTTCTTCTCCTCTCTTGGCAGCGACCGGAGGAACGACGGCGAGCAGCGGCGAGCTCGGGTTCGTTTCTTCTCCCCGAGCTCTCTCTCTCTCCGCGAGCTCTCTCTCTCTCTCTCTCCGCCGAGCTCTCTCTCTCTCTCTCCTCGCGGTGCCTTCTTCTTTCCTCAGCGACGGACGGCGCGGCTGAGCTCCTCCCGGCGCGGCGACGGTGCGCAGGGGCGGTCGCCTCCTCCAGGCGACGGTGGGGCAGTCGGACGCGGCGGCGGCAACTCCAAGGGTGTCAAAACCCTAAATCCCGATTTTCTCCCAAATCGGTTACTGTTCACAATTTTTTGTGTGTGTCAATACTCGAATACTCGAAACTCAGATCTAGCTCTGATACCAATTGTTGAGAAATAAGATCGAAACGAGTAAAACACGAGACACAATAATTATGTGGAAACCCCAAGACGGGGAGAAAACCACGGGCAAAGGAGAGTCGTCCACTATGTGAGTCCAATCGGTTACAAGGCCTCCGTGAGGGTTCTCTCTACCTCACAACTCTCAACTAGTACAAATAAGACCTATGTATAGGCCGTATATATATAGGAGACTAGTACTCTATTCTGATCAGGAAATAGAGCCCTACTCTAATTAGGAATTTGGAACAATCCCTAACATTTACAATTTAATTGTTCTAAATGAGTAATTTTTTTGGTGATCATACTGCATCTATAATAGTTTGAACCAATCAAGTTCAATAAAGTCTTAGCCTTTGTGTTGGAAAGGAAGTGAGGGGGAAAAAGTTAGACAATAAAGGTCGCCGGATGTGAACTTCTAGACTTTTTTTTTATAAGTAAAATTATATTCACCAATCAAAATGTATAAAGCTATTGACTATGTACATGTAGCGCTAAAAAGGAACAAAACACCAAAAGGGACAGCCCCTAAAACAAGTCCCAGCTTAGAACAATCCCAAGACTACAGTTTTTTAAAAAACCTCAGGCCTAGCATAACGAAAACAGTCTCTGCGAACAATCACGGACAACCTATTTCCATGTTGCTGGTTTTAGGATAATAAACCCTTTAGAATTAGATCAACAGAATATTGAAATCAATACGTCGGATATACTAAATCTATATTATTTTGGCAGGTAAATTTTCATTTCACTATTAATTAAATTTTACAAATTTGAGTTTTTTAACTCTCTCTTGCAAATATGAGGCTGTAGTTATAGAGCTCTTTAAAACCTGCCACGGTAAAATTCAGTAAAAAATCTGTACTTTAGTACTACTAAACACAATTCAAACCCCATTACATGCCCCACCCTTCATAACCTCCTCCAAGAGAGATGTCTACATACAAAGAACTCCCAAAAACTACAGCTAAAAATTTGGCCGTACGCCAATACAAAGAAAATTATAGACATATATATACTAAATCTTCATTGTTGAAACCCTTTTCATATTTTTGGAATGATATAAGTTCTAAATTTGTAAACTTCTCTATTTTTGCATTAGGTGAACATGGTTTTGCTAGAGACATTGAGGCTATATCCACCAGCAATACAGATTTTCAGAGAAGCAACAGAGGACATAAATCTAGGCAACTTCACGATCCCAAAGGGAACATGCGTGGCCATCCCGATTCTAAAGATCCATAGGAGCAAAACCTACTGGGGAGAAGACGCCAACGAGTTCAATCCGATGAGGTTTGCGAATGGCGTATCCAAGGCCGCGAAGCATCCCAACGCGTTGTTGGGATTCTCGTTAGGCCCAAGATATTGCATAGGCCAGAACTTCGCTATGATGGAGTCCAAGATGGTCCTCGCTTTACTGCTGCAAAAGTTCTCATTTTCTCTTTCCCCAGAATATAAGCATGCTCCTGCAGATTTCATGACACTCCGCCCTCAGTATGGCCTCCCAATTATTGTTAAGCTCTTGTCATCTTAGGTTATCGATGAGGAGTAGAGACCATCATGGATATTTGGAGATTAGCATGTTTTAGTATCAAATGCATGTAACGAGATTTTGAGTCTCGCATATTTACCGTTTTGCTACACAGACGTCTTGAAAAGGATACTATCTATCTATTTGTAATAAAATTTGATACTAAAACATTTTGCAACAAACTTGCCAAATCGATAGATACCGTGAATAATCGGTTGGATATGTTGAGAATCTCACATTGTTAATGAAAGTTTTCATGCATAACTTAATTAAAGCGAAACCATAATATTTAACGAATGAATCATTAAATCGAAATAGCCATATTAAAGTATTTACCTCTTGTAGCGTAGTCCGTTCTTCGAGAGGTATGTCACAGGATCGAGGGAGGCTTGTCACTGGTCATCCTCGCTCACGTACTCGAAACGAGGATTGGGTTTCACCGCCTAAAAGCCTTGAGAGTCTCCTAGAGAAAAAGTTACGTTTCTTTTCCTCTGGTGTGTGTTTTTTTTCTGTCTGTCAGTAAAAACCCCTATTCCATATAAATAGAGAATTCTGGGAGGAGAAAAGGGATGGGAGAGTTATCACGTATAACAAACTCTCCTCATCCAAATCCTTTCTAATTTAAATTAAAACTAAAAGATATCCAATATCTTTTATTTAATTTAATAGGATAATCATGGGTGGATAATCCTTCATCTCCCACTCACACATGATTGACCATAATCAATCTATTCTCTCATTTTCGCGTTTGGCAGATAGGCCGTGCGACCAGCATACATCGAGTGCACTTAGCTAAACCCAAGAGCACATAGTGGCTACTTGGATGATAGCTTCTCGATTAGCACCTCCATCGTATATAGTATGCATTATCCTAGGTCTTATCTCACAATCATTGTTTCTCACATGTGATTTCTGAAATAATCTATTCGTGTTCACTATTGTATTGCTCTCAACACAATAGGCATGCCAGTGAACCACGAAGCTTCTAGAATGTGATCGATAGAGAACCTTCTCCTTTAACGATATTTCTTCCATCATGATCCAGCCAGCTTTTCCAGTTAGCCTTGCCAGGTCGAATCATAACCATGACCCTTTAAAGACTTTCCAAGCTAGCGGCACTGAATCATACTTCCAAAATACGTTAAGGATCCTAAGGGTAGAGTTCCGGAAACCATAGTTTTTGGAGTTAGTCTCACACTAGGGAAATTGAAATCACTTTTTAATAAATTGATTTCCCATCCAAAAGGTCGTAAAGCACACATGACACAAACCATATGTTATGATGTTCTTTCCTTCAAAAGGAGTGCATGTCTTCTCACTAAAATACCATACTAGAGTATCAACCTCGATGTTCACGAACAATGGCTTTAGTCTACCCAAAAGACTACTCCAGGCTATCAAGACAGAATTATGGTAAGTTCTACTTATTTCTTACCATTGGATTCCATATAATCCTAATAAGTTCCGAGAACTTATTTAATGCAGCATCTATTGCATGCACCATCAATCATCTTGCACTTTAACAAGTTCCTTTCTTGTAGTTAAGCAAGACGGCATTCATATTTTAGAACAGGCACTCGAATGATGTCCTAAAACTGCCTCATCTCAATCAAGAATCAACCCATTGACTCCCACTGAGGTAAACACCCATGTGAGTGAGCTACTTTTCTGTCCGACATGCATTTAAGTAAATGTTACAAAAATAACATTCACACAATATGTATTGCTGAAACAACTTTACTTTTATTGAATAACAAATTTATTACAATATGAGCATAAACTAACATCTTCGCAAACCCTGGGACCTGGCATGTTTCACAAAAACATCTCTAGATAGGCTCTTAGTCATCAGATCTGCTATCATATCCTATGTAGATATATGTGTTATGCTCACTTCCTTACACGCAACCATATCCCTAACATAGTGATACTTGATATCAATATGCTTTGCTCTACTATGAAATCTAGGATTCTTAGCATGAGCAATCGCTGCTTGATTGTCGCAAAATAAGCTCACTGGTTCTCCTGCGCTGGTTAGGGACAAATGGTTTAAGAACCTCTTCAACCATACTGCTTTTTGCACAGCAACTGCAGAAGCAACATATTCAGCTTCCATAGTTGACAGGGAGACGCATGTCTGTTTCTTGCTACTCCATGAAATAGCACCCCCGCCTAGTAAAAAGACATATCCGGATGTAGATTTCTTCTCGTCCACATCTCCTGCCCAATCGGCATCAGTGTACCCTTTCAGCATTAGGTCTTGACCTTGATAACATAGTGAGTATTCTTGCTACTCTATGAAATAGCACCCCCGCCTAGTAAAAAGACATATCCGGATGTAGATTTCTTCTCGTCCACATCTCCTGCCCAATCGGCATCAGTGTACCCTTTCAGCATTAGGTCTTGACCTTGATAACATAGTGAGTATTCTGCAGTCGTATTCAAGTACTTCATAATTCCCTTGACTGCTTTCCAATGTGTTCTTCCTGGATTAGATTGGTATCTGCTTACTATCCCAACAGCATAGCAGATATCTGGCCTTGTACACAACATTGCATACATGAGACAACCCACCACATTAGCATAAGGGACATTCATCATATCATGTTTCTGTTGAGCTATTTTTGGACACATTTCTTTGTTCAGATTATGACCTTTGACAATTGGGACATATCTGGGATTACTGTCATTACTGTTGAACCATTCTACTACTTTACGGATATATGTCTCTTGAGAAAGAGATAATAGCCTCTTCGAACGATTTCTCAAAATCTTAATTCCGAGCACGTAATCAGCTTCTCCCATATCTTTCATTTCAAAGTTGGACGAAAACCAAGCTTTGAGCTCGTTAAGATATCCCAAGTCATTTCCAGCCAATAGTATGTCATCTACATATAGTGTAATCATGACAAACTTTTTACCTGAGCGTTTAATATAGACACAATGGTCTTCGTCTATCATTTTAAAATTATACGACATGATAGTGTTATGAAAATGAATGTACCACCGTCTAGAAGACTGTTTTAGGCCATAAATTGATCTCATCAATTTGCAAACTTTACGTTCGCTGTCTTTTTGGATGTAATCCTCTGGTTGAACCATATAGATTTTTTCATCCAATTCTCCATATAGAAAAGCAGTCTTAACATCCATTTGATGTAGCTCAAGGTCCATATTTGCCACCATAGCCAGAATAATCCTGATGGACGTAGATCTTACAACAGGTGAGAAAGTCTCATCATAGTCAATCCCTTTCCTCTGTGTGAATCCTTGGGCAATTAAGCGGGCTTTGTACCTTTCGATACTACCATCTGCTTTTCGCTTAAATCTGAGAATCCATTTATTCCCAATTGCCCTACGCCCTTCAGGCAGGTCAACAAGTTCCCAAACATGATTTTTCTTCATGGAAGCCATCTCTTCCTCTATTGCTTTAGCCCATTCATTCTTCTCGGGAGATGATAAAGTAGCAGAGATATTCTCAGGTTCATTATCATCTTGTAGGATAGCTAAAAGAATCTCACTTGTATCATTATCTGTAAATGTCAAGAGAGCATCTTCCGCACCTTCGACCTCAAATCGTCTGCCTGGAATACTTGTTCTTTTAGTTCTACGAATTTCTGTACTCCCACTGAAATTTGGAATTGTACTCCCACTAAGATGATGATCATATGGATCACGAACTTCCGGATCAGTTGGAGGTGGTAAATCATGATCTTCCTCCTCCATTATTCTCCCACTCGGAGGGAGCGATCCAGATAATTCTGTCTCATCAGTTTCATATAGGGTAAGATCTTTACTTACCTCTCCCAATTTTGGAAAATTATTTTCCAAAAATGTGACATCTCGTGATTCAAATTCTGTCACTTGTCCATTTTCGTGTTCGCCCACGAACACATATCCCTTTGATACTTCAGAGTATCTAATGAAGATACTCTTCTTACCTCTCGGTCCTAATTTACCAAAATTACTGGAGGTAGTATGGACATAAGATGCACACCCCCACGGTCGTAAGTAGCTTAGATCGGGCTTCCGACCTGTCCACAATTCGTAAGGGGTGGTAGTGACAGACTTGGAGGGCACACGATTTAGAACATATGTGGCAGTAAGGAGTGCATCTCCATAAAATGATATAGGTAAATTCGCTTCTGCCATCACAGATCTAACCATGTCTAGAAGGGTCCTATTCCTTCTTTCTGCTACCCCATTTTGTTGAGGTGTGCGAGGAATGGACAACTGATGTTCAATTCCTTTTTCATCACATAGAGTTTTAAACTCATCGGAAAGATACTCATGACCACGATCTGTTCGTAAGGCCTTGATCTTCCGTTCTAATTGATTCTCAGCATAATTCATAAAGGTCTTGAAGCAACTTAATGCTTCAGACTTGTGAGAAATCAAATAGATTAGACCATACTTGCTATAGTCATCTATAAATGTGATAAAATAATAGGCTCTATGCCTAGCCCTCACATTCATTGGACCACAAATATCTGAATAGATTAATTATAATGGATAGTCGGCTCTAGTTCCCTTACCAAATGGTTTTCTAGTCAATTTTCCTTCTAGACAACGTTCGCAAGTAGGTAAGATAGCCTTTTCTAAGTTACCTAATAGTCCTGCCTTAGCTAGACGATTCAAGCGATCTTGACCAATATGGCCTAATCTAGAATGCCACAACACAACATCATCCTGAGATGGTGGCGTGGTAGTGACCATGGAAAAACTTGTTCGAGGTAAATCACACAGACCAACATCCATAATTAAGAAACTATTTGATTGATAACCAGATCCATAAAAAATATGTTTCAAAAATAACTGAACAGAATTGTTCTCAAATATCCAACGAAAACCAAGAGACATTAAAAATAAAACTGAAATTAAATTCTGACGAATCTCTGGAGCGTATAGCACATCGTGTAGAAGTAGGGTACGTCCTCCACGTAGGCTCAATCTGCATGTGCCCATGCCCTTGACTTCTACTCGTGCATTATTGCCTACATAGATAGATTTTGCTCCAGCAGGTAGACGTCGAAATTCGACAAAGGTATCACGATCCTTCGTCACATGGTCTGTCGCTCCTGAATCAATCACCCACAATGGTTGACTTTCAGTTAGAAGGATAGTACTAGATACATACAATTCACTCGCACATGAGTTAAAGGGATGTACCTTCTTTTCTTCTTTGCAATCTTTTGCAAAGTGACCCTTCTTCTGACAGTTAAAATATTTCACCTTAGAAACGTTAACCATTCTCTTCTTCTTACCATCAGAAGTCTTCTTCCCGGGTGGAGAATTTTCAGTTTTGCTCTTTTTGTTTCCCCAGCTTTTATTGCCTTTTCCCTTCAGGACCGTCATCCTTTTTCCACCTTTGAAGTTTGAAGCAGCCATATGCGCCTCAGGATGGACTTTGATCGCAAGAAGGCGATCCTCTTCCAGTTCAAGGTGGCGGGCCACGTCATCAAATGTCTTGACATTATCAGCGTGGGTAAGGGTCATCTTCATGTGTTCCCAATTTGCAGGCAGGGAACGAATAACAGCTTGGATCTTCTGCTCGTCACTAAGCACATGGCCAGCTTCTACCAGCTCACTGATCATGTTGGACATTTCCCGAAGATGTTTCTTCATTGTATGATCAGGACGCTTCTTATAAGTGTCGAACCTTATGGTCAAAGCTCGCAGCTTTGAGGTGGAGATCTTCCCAAATTTCTCCTTAAGCGCATCCCATAGGTCCTTTACATTTTCGAAAGCTCGAAATTGCCTACTGATATCATCCATCATAGCGCTCAATAAGATGAGACGAGCAGTAGAGTTCTTCTTCTTCCAAGCCAAGTAGGCGTCCTTGTCACTCCTATGCTGAGCAGTTGGAGCATCTTCAGGCTGGACCATAATAACATTAATGGTCTCAAGAACTTCCTGTTCTTCCAGGACATACTGGATTTTCATGCTCCAGTTGTCATAATTATCGCCGTTGAGCTTCAAGTCCTTGTTGAGCTCGGCGATGATGGATTTGGAAGCAATCGACATATCTTTAGGAAATTATAAAGAAATATTGCGTGTTAGAAATTTGTTTCGGCAATACAATTAAATTTACTACGCGGTTATAACTTTAAGCAATATAAAGTTTTTAATTACTCTCGGATGGAAGTAGGTCACGGGCATGTTTCCCCTCACCTTTTGAGAATTAATTTCAAACTTTAAATGTTAAAGTTCTTTGCATAGTAAAACAAGTGGATATTTCACGTGGTAACAATAACAATTAAACAAACGAATTTTATTCAATTGTAAACATGAATTGTCTTAACAAAAACAAATAACCACAGAAATTCGAAGTCGTCGATCAAAGATGGAAATGAAGGTTTTCATGCATAATCTTAATTAAAGCGAAATCATAATATTTAACGAATGAATCATTAAATCGAAATAGCCATATTAAAGTATTTACCTCTTGTAGCGTAGTCCGTTCTTCGAGAGGTATGTCACAGGATCGAGGGAGGCTTGTCACTGGTCGTCCTCGCTCACGTACTCGAAACGGGGATTGGATTTCACCGCCTAAAAGCCTTAAGAGTCTCCTAGAGAAAAAGCTACGTTTCTTTTCCTCTGGTGTGTGTTTTTTTTTGTCTGTCAGTAAAAACCCCTATTCCGTATAAATAGAGAATTCTGGGAGGAGAAAAGGGATGGGAGAGTTATCACGTATAACAAACTCTCCTCATCCAAATCCTTTCTAATTTAAATTAAAACTAAAAGATATCCAATATCTTTTATTTAATTTAATAGGATAATCATGGGTGGATAATCCTTCAGTTAAGTACAAGAATGGTGGTCTTGTTTATAAGTGCAAAAAAAAATTTATATACCTATTGTCTTAATATTTTTGGTTTGATATGAAGATTCTAACATGGATCAATGTATCAGAGTAGATCGATCTTGTGTCCATTGTTGTCCTTGTACGATCCATGTTTCATTGCATATTGGCAAAATCAGAACCCGTACAAATTGTGGCCCGAGCTTGTTTATAAGTAACATGTTGTCTTAAGGTATTGAGTTTGATATGAATATTTTAATTACAAATTTGGATAGTTTTGACATTTATGTGTAATAATAAAGTTCACCAATCCATGTGACAATTTCATAATGGACCATCTTTTATGCAGTAGCCTTTTTGAAAAAAAAAACACATCCGCATTTCCTCGGAAAGGAATAAAGGAATTATTCTTAGCTAATGCGATCAAAATTTGGTACAACCTCTTTACTCTCTTTTTTTATAGTCTAAGTTTCTTATCCCTATCAGCTAGATGCACTGGATTGATCTTGGAAGCTCTCATCCTTTAACTTCACTAGTGACATTCGACATCGGAGCTCTTTTCCAAATGCTCCTCTTCCCTAAAAAAAATAGCTCTTTTCAAATAAACAAGTCTATCATCCTTGTAAACCATGGTCAACAATTTGAACTGACAGTTGAACTGCAATCAATTCTTAGGCCTATTGAAGTGCAGGGTTAACATTTTTAAGGCTTTTAAATCAGATATTTTATATTTGCTTTATTTTTAAAATTTAACAATGTCATTTTTTAACGACGTAGCACGCCACATCTGCAATTCTAGGTCAGGCCTCTCGTGGTTGTGGAGCATTAAGGTCGAGCGGCGGAAGCAGGGTAGATGGTGTGGTTGTTTGGTGGAGGTCGAGCGGCATGGTGGAGGTCAGCTGTATGGTGGGTAGAAGTCGGATGTGTGGTCAGAATGATCTGAATGATTTTTGAGGGAGGAGTTGAGGGAGTCGCGTTGTTTCTCCTTATTTGGAATCTGAATGATTTTTGAAAAGTTATAAAATATTTGGATATTTTTGATAGTTTGCTCAAAAGCTAACACGTAGGCTGGAATTGCGGATGTGGCGTACCACGACATTAAAAAATGACATTGTTTTCCACACACAGAATCGGAGCACCTACCGAAGCTCTAAAGTGATTTTAATTGGAATGTTTGGCTCAATTCCAAGTTCCACTAATTCACATTTTAGTATCCAAAAAATAACACCCCTTCCAACCAAAATCCAGTGACAAAAGCCATCTGAAATTTCAAGGAGATCCAGAATTCAAACTTTAGCATGATATAAAAATTTACCTTAAAAAAAATTCCTCTGAAGTCTAAACCCCACTCCTAAATCACCTTCTTCTTCTTCCTCGGCCTCTTCTGTCTTCCCAGAAACTAAACCCATAAAAAGAAAATAAAAGAAAGGGAGAGGGAGAGGGAGAAGAGGAAGCCCACAGGAAGGGACTATGTGGAGGACCATTGGCTTATTACTCCTTCGCTCCATTCTCTTCACCCCTTGTTCTCTCTCTTTCCCTAACACTTTCTGCCCATTTCTCCAACAGAACCCTAACCATCATCTCCTCCCTTCCCTCCTCTCCCCGCCCCCACCGCTCCCCGGTGGTCGCGGGTTGCCTTTCGTCCCTCTCTTTCCCTGCCACCAAGCAGCAAGCCCCCGTGGACTGGAAGACGCCGTCGTGCTGGACGCCCGCCCAGCCATCCCAGTCCAGGCCTACTTCATCTCCACCAGGTCTCAATTTTATGAGTTTTAAAGGTCTTGGCCGAATTGTTCGGTTTGGCCGCTCAAGATTTTTTATAGAAACTGAAAATGTTCGCACACAAAAATTAGGGAAAAATCCACTTTAGTACCCTGTAGTATCGCCCAAAATCACTTTAGTACTCTGTGGTAAAAAATTGACCAATCGAGTCATACTTATTCCAATTAACATCAAAAAGGGCCTCGGGCAGCTGCCCGGACCCGCCCGAACCCTGTCAGGGCTACGTGGCCAGCCACGTCACCAAAACTTGATGACGTGGCGCCACGTCACCTCTTCTTCTTCTTCTTATTAATTGGTTCTCTGCGATGCTATAGCCAACTAAAGAGACCAGATGCCGGTGATGGACCGCCCCCGGTTTGGATGTACCGGTTTGGACGGAGAAGCTCTTGGGAGGCAAGTAATGAGGAGAGCCGCCCCCGGTGCTCGGCGCTGGCGGGGAGACAGGATACGGGGGAGGGATGGTGGTTGGATCGGGTGGAGGAGCGATAGTTTTGTTGTCGGCGGGGATCGGAGGAGACGGGCTCGGCTTTGGCAGGACGTAGGGGGACGGTGGCGGACTCGCCGGCGGGGTTCCCGACGGCGGTGGGGGCGAAGCCGAAGAAGGTGGCGGTGACGATAGTGGCGGGGGGCTTGCAGGTGGAGGAGGAGACGATGGTGGCGGAGACAAAGAAGGTGGTGGCGGAGACGAAGAAGGTGGCGGTGGCGACGGTGATATTGGCGGAGGCGGCGACGGATCAGGTGGCGGAGGCAGAGAACCAATTAATAAGAAGAAGAAGAAGAAGAAGAAAAAGAAGATGTGACGTGGCGCCACATCATCAAGTTTTGGTGACGTGGCTGGCCACGTAGCCCGGGCAGGGTTCGGGCGGGTCCGGGCAGCTCTGGGCAGCTGCCCGAGGCCCTTTTTGATGTTAATTGGAATATGTATGACTCGATTGGTCAGTTTTTTACCACAGGGTACTAAAGTGATTTTGGGCGATACCACAGGGTACTAAAGTAGACTTTTTCCAAAAAATTATTAGTTACACTTCAATAGTAAAATATATACAAAATATACACTTAATACGCAAAAGCAAAAGAATTTTGAGAAACCGAAGTCGGGTAGGCTAATCTTCAGCCAACCAATTAGACGATGTAAACTTCCTTAAAAAAAATTTCTGCCCCAATTAGGGCAGTTGGCGTAATGGCCAGGTTTCTGGGTCCATTGGGAAGATAGCACTGAAGCCTGTCAGCTTGTTTCATGAAACATTTCTATTTAGGGTTCGATATTTTCAATTGTCTTTTACTTCTCTACGGCTTAAACCCAATATTTACTTAAACAGATTCATGTCTTTTACCACTAGAAATGCATTAGGTAGGATTCAGGTAAGATTTATATGACTCAGATTTTTAACCTCTTTTTTAGCGGTAGATTCAAATCCTTATTTATCTTTTTTTTAATAAGGATTCGACATAATCTGAGTCCTAAAAAATCGGATAGGATCAGCGCGAACTGTGGGTCCATATTTTTTAAATTACTTATTTTAGAAAAATTGGCATTTGATTGTTCTCAAATAACAAGGTGACAGCAAGATGACACTTAAAAATTTGAATTTAATTGATTCAATCATTAAAATAAATCAATAAAAAAAACCAAACAAGCAAATCCAAAAAAAATTGAAGTTGGGTAAGAGGTTGAGATTAAAAAATTTGGGTAAGATCATATAGATCCATTTCTATACCTTTATCCTTTTAAAATATAAGAATCTGCGTAAAATCAGGATTTAAACTCGGTCAAAGTCAACAAATCTTAGACCGTCAAATCTGAATTAAGTTAAACTCTCAAGATAAGAGTTTAATTATCGATCCTTCTTACGACCAATGATTCCATTTTGTCGAAACAATTTGGTATCCGAAAGAATTTAACCCGCGGGTGTCTAGTCGGACTCGCTTTGGGGCCCGGATTTTACCTGTCGTCTGTTGCTTCCCGTGATGACCCCGCGTACCGGTCGTCCGACATTCGATTTGAGTGACGAACAAGTCCAATTAACCTTACGGGCTACAAGAGAAAGGCCCTTTATATAATTGGGCCCGACCTTGTTCTGCCTTCATTTCCCGTACGATGGGCCAAACATCCCTCTACCGGCCCGTTACGCGCAAGGTTGCAAGTATTAGTTATATTTGTCGTTTTTAAAAACTACGGCCCTGCTCGATTATAGATAGAAAAAATTTCGTATGTTAAACAAGAAATAAGAGTTAAAAGGAAAATAGAATAGGACTCGGTAGAATACAATAAAGCATGTTAGATTGTTTGGTGTATCAGATTCTGAATTACATCTAGTGTCTTTATCTGCGCATTTAATTAGTAACTAGATAAAAAAATATCTAACAAATATCTTAACAAAAAGTTAAATAAAAAATTCAATAAACAATAAACATCCTAATAAAAATAAAAATCTGCCTAAAATAAAGAAAAACTTCTAGAAACAATAATATTAAATTTGAATTTAATGCTCCTTTAAGAGCAAACCATAAAAAGGATCCCATGTTTTTGGTAGTTAACTTACAAGATCCGTCTTACCATATATGTTAGTCCTATCTTTTTTTTCGGAAATTAACTTGTCCTATCTTTATTTTTGTTCTACAAGCTTTAGGTGCAGTCAGACTCTCTATTAATTGCAATGCAATACCTATTAAGAGTGATTATTTCAGTTCCATAATTAGCCATTCCAAATATTGATTAATAATGGAGTTCACCAATCCATGTGGCATTTTTATAAGCTATTGGGAAATACTAAATATTTGTTATGAGAATTTTGTCACATTTCAAATATATTACACAACTCAAACTTGTATTTTTTTAATAAGTAAATCTTTTTTATTTTAAGGAGATCAAGAGTTCAAACTCTCACAAGTGTCATGGTGTAAAATTTTACTTTTCAAAAAAAAATATTATAATATTTACAGTGGTTCCCCTTACCCGAGTGGTCCCGTCCTCCTATTTGAGTGATGACTCCCCTCGTACAGTTGTAAGAAGATTGCAACCGAGAATTTTACTAAAAACTCAATTGACGCAAAATTCAATGGAAAAAAGTGACCGTTGGGAAAACACTCGAAAAATATTTAAATCTGGATTAGACAATTCACTAAGTGTGCAGATTAACGTGGACAACAAAACTACCATATTTGGGTGTGTATTAACGAGGGTGTGCATTTATAGTCATCAGAGTATAAGTGGCAAAGCCAAAAGGGTAACACCCAGAGAACAAGCAATTTCAATCTACAATTGGGATATGGGTTACGTGGGTGTAGCGGTGTTAGTCGCTGTGGCGGTAGTTTTGGTGTCCAAGACATGGTCGCTACTTGCGACTATTTTATGGAGGCCATATGCCTTAACGAGATTCTTCGAGAAACAGGGCATTAGAGGGCCATCTTATTCCCTCCTTTATGGTTCTCTGGCTGAGATGAAGAAACTCAAGAAGGCAGCCTACGACACCGTTTTGGATACATACTCTCATGATCTTGTTCCCAGGGTCTTCCCACACTACCATAAATGGTGCTCCCAGTATGGTTAGTGTGTTAGACTTAGACCTTATCTTACATACCGATTTTGATCATCTTTTAAATTTTATGTAAAATTATATAATTTGACCGATTGAGACCAATACCGTATGATTTAAAAATATCAAATCGTTGATATCTCATGATTTTGAATAACTGACAAAGTACCTTCAGTATAATTATGGGAAAATTTTAAATTTTTAGGAAACAAATCTTTAAAAAAATATGAAAAAAATTTCACCTTCCCTCGTAAAACTTTTCATACGAGCTTCATATTTTTTAAATTTGTAGTTAATGGTCAAATCTTCAAATAGTGAGACGTTAACTGAATAAACATCTCTCTTTTGATCATACATTTTTAAATCACTAAGGTGGTGGTGTATCAATCAGTCAAATCACAAGTTATACTGAAGATGGTGCATTTAATTCACTAATTGAAGGAGATACTTATAGAAAAAACTAATTGAATGAGATAAAGCTGTGCATAAAATTTGAGATATTTGATGGGTTCTAAGAAGGGTATGTCATCGCTCAACTGAGAGCATCTTCTCATTGTAATTTGTTTTTCTTTTATTGGTCGAGCAGGGGAGAGAGTTTTGTATTGGTATGGGACACAGCCGAGGATTATAATATCGGACCCGGACGTGGTTAAGCAAATTCTCATCAACAAGTTTGATTTCTTTGTGAAGCCCACTGCACGGCCAACTTTACTAAAGCTCGGTGGAAAAGGTTTGATTGTCGTTGAAGGACCGGACTGGACTCGCCAAAGGAAGATCCTCAATCCTGCCTTCTCTATGGACACACTCAAGGTAATTAAATAAGCATATGAATTGACGGGCTTTTAAATGCATACTATGTAGTTTCGTTTTATCTATTTTGGTGATGGAGAATTCTCTAATGTTGCAGGTTATCGTAAAAAGAATGGCAGCATGCACAATAAGCACTATCAAAGAATGGGAAAACCAAATTGTTTTGCTCAAGGGTAAAGCTATTACGATCGAGATGAACATGGAATTCCAGAAGCTTACAGCTGACATAATTGCAAATACTGCATTTGGTACCAACTATGCTCAAGGAAAAGAAGCTTTCATTGCACAAAAAGAGCTTCAGAAAGTTTCTATACCTACATTTACAGATATATACATACCTTACAGCGAGTGAGTACATCAAACTCCGGGTTTTTTCCAACCCATAGGGAACATGGAGATATTTTTAGGATGGTGACACATATGATTTCTTATATTTGATGATTACAATTTTACGAGTTTTTCAAAACTATGATGGAATTTACATACTTTCGCGATTTTCAATTTTTTTCTTTCAAATTCTCCTGTAGGTATCTTCCCACTCCATCAAATCTCCGGATATGGAAATTAGATGAGAAATTGAAGAAGACACTGCGTCAAATCATAGAGAGCAGGGTCAAGTCCTTACAAACTGATCCAGAAGGCTCTCAATGCGATGACCTACTGGGTCTAATGCTTGGATCGAGCAACTCTACCGATCCAAGAGTTAGCTCTCCTAGGTTGAACATGGAGGAGGTGATGGAGAACTGCAAGACGTTCTTCTTCGCCGGGCACGAGACATCGGCGACACTGCTTACTTGGGTGATGTTCTTGTTGTGCCTGCATCAAGATTGGCAGGAGAAGCTCAGGAAAGAGGTGTTGCGGGAATGTGGGGGGCAGGTCCCTGATGCTGACATGTTGACCAAGTTAAAATTGGTAAGCTAACGACCATACTGTCCTAAAGTACATGCTTCAAGAAAGCACATAAAAGTCTTCGGCAACTAATGTCGCAATTTAATCGGTTTGAAATGGTTTTCTTCCGGTCCTCTAAAAAATATGCTCAAATTTATGGTAATCAAGAAAGATTAGTTTGTTTATCGTTGAAGAACTGTAAAGAAAATGAACATATTTGCAATTTAATTGGTCTTAAATGAGTAACTTTTATGGTGATTACATTGCATCGATAATACTTTGAACCAATCAAATTCAATAAAATCTTAGCCTGTGTTGGAAAGAACGTGAGAAGCAAAAAAGTAAGATGGCCGGACGTCAACTTCTAGACTAAGAAGGTAGGAAGAGACAACCTATTTCCATTTTGTTGATTTTAGGATAATAAACCCTATAGAATCAATCATGATCAACAAAATAATAAAACCATTACCGTCAAATATACTAAATCTATATTGTTGTGACCCTTTTTATATTTTTTCGTATGATATAAGTTCTAAATCCGTAATTTTTTCTATTTCTACATTAGGTGAACATGGTTTTGCTAGAGACATTGAGGCTATATCCACCAGCAATGCAGACGTTTAGAGTAGCGACAGAGGACACAAAGCTAGGCAACTTAACGATCCCAAAGGGAACATGCGTGGCCATCCAAATTCTGAAGATTCATAGGAGCAAAATGTACTGGGGAGAAGACGCCAACGAGTTCAATCCGATGAGATTCGCTAATGGTGTATCCAAGGCCGCGAAGCATCCCAATGCGATGTTGGCATTCTCGTTAGGCCCAAGATATTGCATAGGCCAGGACTTCGCCATGATGGAGTCTAAGATGGTGCTTGCTTTGTTGCTGCAGAAGTTCTTCTTTTCTCTCTCCCCTGAATATAAGCATGCTCCTGCAGATTACGTGACTCTCTGCCCACAATATGGCCTCCCAATTATGGTTAAGCTCTTGTCGTCTTAGGTTATGGACCAAGAGCAGAGGTCGTCATGGATGTTTGGAGGTTAATGTATTTTAGTGTCAAATGCATGTAATGAGATTTTGAGTCTCGCGTTTACCGTTTTGCTACACAAGCATCTTGAAAGTCATACTATCTATCTATTTGTAATAAAATTTGATACTAAAACATTTTGAACCTGCCAAATCGATAGATACTTTGAATATTTGGTTGAATATGTTAAGAATATCACTTTGTCAAGTACAAGAGTGGTGGGTCTTTTTTACAAGTGTGGAAAAAATTCACCTATCTATTGTCTTAAAGATTTGGGCTGGCTATGGAAATTCTAATATAGTATTAGAGTGGGTCAATCATGTGTCCATTGTTGTCCTAGCACGATCCACGTTTTATCGCATGTTAGCGAAGTTAATGTCTGTATAAATTTTGGCTCCATGGGTGGACTTATTTATAAGTGCTAAAATATACTTAAGATTTTGAGTGATAGATATTTTAATTACAAATTTGGAAAGTTTTGACATTTATGTAAATATTGATTAATAATAAAGTTCACCAATCCATGTGGCAATTTCATAATGGACTATTATTAATCTTTTATGTAGAGTCATTGGAAACACATCCGTATTATAAATGTTGAATTTTTTTTTACATATATCAAAGATCTTATCGAGCTCAAATCTTGACTTATCAACCCAATGATACATTGTTGTATTAAGACCAATTATTACACATATTAGGAATTGATTGTAATTCTGTAAATTCATATATCCGAGAAATTACCCATGTTGACCACCTAAAAACATACCAAGTCTAGCGGTTGATAATTATAGAAATATGGGTAATCCCCACTGAAAGGGATAGAGACAATATTGGAAATACAATAATTAAAATAATTAAAAAAAATATCAGCAAAATAATACAATTTATGGAAATAAAAGTATGAGAATATTGGTTTCCATTTTCTCAGATATTGGTTTCATTCTACTATGATATTGGTTTCATTCTACTATGATATTGGTTTCCATCTTCTATGTTATTGGTTTCATTCTACTATGACATTGGTTTCATGCTACTATGATATTGGTTTCATTCCACCGTGATATTAGTTTTTATCTTCTCCAATATTGGTATCCTATTATAAGTAAAAATGTATACCATTTGAATGTATTGGTTTCATTCTTCTCGAATATTGGTATCATCGTTCTAGGATATTGGTATCATTTCACTTTAATATTGGTATCATTCATCTATGAATTTTTGCTAGAATTTTAAGCACTAAGTTCAAACAACAACCAAACACCAACATAAAGTTCTAATCTTTAAATACAAAATTATCAGAACCACATGAAATCGACCAATCCAGCAATAATCAAAGTCGAAACAGCATATGGGTCATTTCTTTCGGACTAAATAATCAACGAAAAAGCTGACGAAAAAAATCCAAAAAAGGACTAAATAAAAGAGGGAATGAGACTTCAAGAAAAAATCCAAATAATCAACGATTCAAGGAATGAGCTTGGTTTTCAGGAAAAAAAAACCCAAATAATTGAAGATACTAGAAAAGGGCTATTGATTCCATCTCTGTCCAAAGATTTCCTATTTCCCCTCCAGAAGCTTCTGCCGCTTCTTGATTTTCTAATAATTAATGATGGCTTCTGCCGCCGTAGCCAAGGCAGAGCAGTGGCGGTGGGAAAGATAGGAGAAGGCACCGCCGGGGACGCAGATAATGACGGGAAGTTTTCTCCGCGAGAAGGGTGTTGGAGTTTGGATAGGAAGATACGGGCCGAGACCAGGGGGTTCGTCCTTGGAGTGGACTCCGGTGACGAGGTCCTCTACCGGCGGCATCTTCACGTCGAGCGTATGGATCTGGTTTTCTACATGTTTGATTTCCGTTGGATTTTTTAGGTTGTATTTCTTAGAGATTTATTTGGTGGTGCAGGAGGAGAGAGAGGATGGAGGAGGAAGATGAAGAAAGGGGGGTGGGGAGAGCGGCGGGGAAGGAGGGAATAAAAGATAGATGAAAATGGTGGAACCCTAATGAGTATGTTTGGATAAAAACTCGAAAATACTCTCAACAGATTCTGACCATCAGATCTGTAAAAAAAGAATTTGATCAAATCTAAAGGCTCATATTTAGTCCATACCATGGGGATGATTTTTATATAATCCCCCGAATCCAAATCCCTGTTGACCACCTAAAAACATACCAAGTCTAGCGGTTGATAATTATAGAAACTTGGACGCCCATATTTGGGTGTGTATTAATGAGGGTGTGCATATATAAGAGTACACCCAGCAGAGCAAACAATCAATCTACAATTGGGTATGGGTTACATGGTTGTAGCGGTTTTAGTCGCTCTAGCGGTAGTTTTGGTGTCCAAGACATGGTCGCTATTTACGATTATATTATGGAGGCCATATGTCTTGACGAGGTTCTTCGAGAAGCAGGGCATTAGAGGACCACCTTATTCCCTCCTTTATGGTTCTCTTGGTGAGACGAAGAAGCTCAGGAAGGCAGCCTACGACACCGTTTTGGATACCTACTCTCATGATCTGGTCCCCATGGTCTTCCCACATTACCATAAATGGTGCTCCCAATATGGTCAGTCCGTCTGATCCTTCTCCCACGCACCGATTCATATTCTCTCTTAAGTTTTAGGTAAAATTAAATTTGGTACCTTTTGTAATTTAATTGATTTTTGGAAATGCTTGACCGTTTGAAAAAATAGGTTTTAATTGATATCTCTCTATTTGGATTAAATTTTTTGGACAAAAATATCCCTAAGTATAATTAGGAAAATAATTTATTTTAAATTTCTTTGTGAAACAAATCTTTTAAAAATATGAAAAAAAATCTCCTTCCCTGGTTATATTTTTCAGATTTTTATTTTAAATTTATTATACTTGGAGTACTTTTGTCCAAAATATTTGTTTAAATAGGGATGTATTAGATATTTTTAAACCATATGATAGTTGTGTATCATCGACCAAACCACAATGCAAAAAAATGGACTTCCAACTAAGTTTTAATGATGATTTGGGAAAGATTTAGTTTTTGAAATATCTATATCTTTTTTCTGGGTCTAAGTTATTCCGAAGATGGTGCATTTAACCATTGTTTTAAAATACAGGTTTTGGTACGGGCCAGATTTTGTCTATTTTTTGGCCCGACCGTTCAGACCATCGGTCGGACCAGACACTTTTAATTTATTTTTTGAATAATATGTAGACTAAATAGTCAAAATATAGGTTTCAAAATCTACATTTTAGAAATATCATCCAATTTATAACATATAAAGTCCATTTTTTAATTAAGAGAAATCGAGCATACGATACGACTTTTTTGTTTAATTTTTTGCTGATTTGGATAAAATCTGATCAGATCGGGCGGTCCGAGTCAAAAAAGTACGAACCGTCCAGTCTGACTAGATTTTGGACAGTCTGACCAGAGGCCATTTTTACCCCTAGAATGGACCGCTCTGATATTTTATTTATGGTCCGACCGATCTGACTACCAATCAGACCGTATTTTTTAAAACTATGCATTTAACAAGTGTTTATCTTTTCTCAAGTGAGCATTTTATTGTGCGTAAGTTGTTTTCCTTTTGTTGGTTGAGCAGGAGAGAGAGTTTTGTTTTGGTATGGGCCGAAGCCGATGATTGCTATAGCGGACCCGGAGGTGGCTAAGCAAGTTCTTAGCAAAAAATTTGGTTTATTTGTGAAGCCCACTGTACCGGACATTGTATTAAAGCTCGCTGGAAGAGGTTTGGTCTTTTCTGAAGGACCAGATTGGGCTCGCCAGAGGAAGATTCTCAATCCTGCATTCTCTATGGACACACTCAAGGTAATTAAATAAGTCTGTAGTGGTTTGACGGGTTTCTGAACAAGTTTCGTTTTGTCTATTTTGGTAAGATATGTTTTTTCAATTCTCTAACGTGACAGGTTATCGTAAAAAGAATGGCAGCATGCACAATAAGCACTATCAAAGAGTGGGATGACCAAGTTGTTTCGCTAAAGGGTGAAGCTATTACGGTCGATATGAACATGGAATTCCAGAAGCTCACAGCTGACATAATTGCAAATACTTCCTTTGGTACCAACTATGCTCAAGGGAAAGAAGCTTTCATTGCACAAAAAGAGCTTCAGAAATGTTTCGTACTTACAGATATACTCATACCTTATAGCGAGTGAGTATATCAATTTCCGAGTTTTTTCCAAACCACATGGAACATGGAGATATTTTTTAGGATGGTGATTTGTTATATTTGATGATTAATAGCGAGGTTTACATAAATGTTTCAAATTATTGTGTAGGTACCTTCCTACTCCATCAAATTTCCGAATACGAAAATTAGATGAAAAATTGAAGAAGACACTACGTCAAATCATAGAGAGAAGGATCAAGTCCTTACAAACTAATACACATGGTTCTCAATGTGATGATCTACTGGGCCTAATGATTGGATCGCGCAGCTCTATTGATCCAAAAGTTGGCACTCCTGGGTTAACCATGGAGGAGGTGATGGAGAATTGCAAGACGTTCTTCTTGGCCGGGCACGAGACCTCGTCGAGCCTACTTACTTGGGCGATGTTCTTGTTGTGCCTCCATCAAGATTGGCAGGAGAAGCTCAGGCAAGAGGTGTTGCGGGAATGTGGTGGACAGGTACCTGATGCTGACATATTGACCAAGTTAAAATTGGTAAGCTATTGAAATTTCGAGTCGATCATTGTTGAGCCTTCTAATGCTTTGCTAGTTTGATAATGACCTGCAAAAGATGATTCTAAAATGTACAGAGCTTTAAGGTGGTCACGAAAGATTAGTTTGGATATCGTTGAAGACACGCTAGAACCGTAAAGAAAATGAACATATTCGCAATTTAAATGGTAATATATGACTAAATTATTGGTTTTCACCCTGTGCGTATCATGGTTTGAACCAATTCAAATTAAAGAATGTTTCAGTCTTTCTTTGGAGATAAAAATGAGGAAGGAAAGAAAATAAAGTGAGACAATAAAGGTGGCCAGTCGGTGAGCTTCTCAGTTAGGAAGGTAGCAAGAGAACCTATTTCCATGTTCCTGGTCTTAGGATATGAGAGAGAGTGCATAGAGGGGAAAATTAGAGTTTTTTGTTTAAAAAAATTTATTTTGCAAGAGGTAGTCTGGGAATGTAGTCTGGGAATGTTGAAATTTATAATCTTATTTTTAAAATAACCCATGCCTATACAAGAAAACCTTGGCCCGTATTCAATATAGGAAAATCTAACATAGTCCCGGCCTAATAAGGAAAAATTTACTGTCAAAACTTGCAACCCAATTTTGACCTATTTTCGTGCAGAATTTGGAAAAGTTTTAAACTATAAAATTGTAGATCTATGTCTCATCTTTCCGTAGCTTTTAGAATTGCGTCAATCCGATACTCGAGCAGAAAGTAACGACTGTTATACCGAGATAAGGTCGACAAATCCGTGAATTAATTTTTCGCTCCAACAGAGTTCTATTTCTCATACATGAGGAACCAAAAAATATAGAATGGATCTTTCAATATATTGGGATGGCGAGAACTAGAAAAGACTTATTTTCTATTTCTATTCCTATTCTGACTAGGTTTTGGACTCATAATCTGATCTAGATAGGTTATTTGTACACCAAGGGTTTGTTTCTATATAAAGACATGTTACCCTAGGTTTTTTGTATGGCTTTGTGGCTCAGAAACTTATCAATAAAAGTTCTCCTTTCTCTCCGTGGACGTAGGCATTAGGCCAAACTACGTTATCTCTTGTGTCCGTGCTCTTTGCGCATTTTGTTCTCTAGTTGCTGAATTCATAACAATTGGTATCAGAGCTTGGGTTGGAGGATGACGGACGGCGCGAAGTTTGCTCTTGTGAAGTTCGATGGTTCTTCGAATTTTGGGTTATGGCAAAGGCGTGTCAAGGATCTCCTCATCCAACAAGGAATGGTCATTGCGCTCTCGGAGAAGAAGCCCGAGAAGATAGAGGAGCAAGAGTGGAAGGAGACGGAGGCCAAGGCGGTAGCGAAGATTCGCTTTGTACTTGGCGGATGATGAGGAGCCACCAGCTAGGTTGTGGAAGAGGATCCAGGTCAGAGTCAAAGAAGTTCAATGGAAGTGGTTACAAGTGCGGAGAAGGGCACATGAAGGGGACTATCCAGAATGAACTAGGGATCAAGACAACGAGGAGGGATCGGCATCCACAACCATGGCCACATATTCAGACGGGTCGGATGGTGACTGGCTTTCTGTCTTATCAAGTCCAATGCATCCTGGTAATCTCTTTTCATTAGGGATCTTAGATTATAACAGTGATAGTTACAAAGATATACTAATGAAGGTGGAGAAGGATGTGATGGTAGGGATGAAGGGTGAAAGGGAATACCTACAGGTTAGTGGAGAACATTATTGTAGGTGGAGTCACATCAATGGGTCTGATGAAGTGAAAAAAAGCTCAGGTCATATGAGGTTGGATCGTATGAGAGAGCAAAGGCTTGACATGGATGGTTTGAGTGTAGTTGGGATTCGCGAAGACATGGATAGCAAGCTATGGTTGTTTCGTGGAGGCATGGTTGGCAAGGAACCATGGTTGTCTCAGAGAAACATTGTTAGCTGGGCCCTGCTATGGTTTTCTAAAGAGACATACACGTCAAAAGTCTTGGGTAGGTTTTGCATGGGGAATGCGAAGCCGTTGGTAGTACCACGGACGAATCAGGTATCTCACTCGAGGCCAAACGATGGAGTTCGTGGTATGTCGAGGGTTCTACTTGGTAGAACAAAAGGTTGCCCTTTGTATGCTATGGCATGTAGCATTGGTATGAGGCAAGAAGGTCCAGCGGAGAAGCAGTTCGAGGTTGTGGAGCATGGGGCTGACCGAAAAATAGAGGACGCGTCTATTGGTCGCAAGGTTGCTTCAGCAAGTGGACTTGCTAGTTGGGGTTCAATGGAGATTGGAGGGAATAGGCCAAGCAAGCTCGGAAGCTAGAGCTTGAGGGCTGACTCCATGTGATTGAATGGAAAAAGGTGGTGAGAAAGTTGAGATGGTATTATTGATGGCAGTTATCTATGGTCCGAGATGGAATCGGTGGAGTCGGATTAGTTTTGCAAGATCTCATGGTTCTTCATGAGGCGGTGTTTTGTCAAGGTGGAGTTTGTTGAAGTTCGGGTGGAGCTTCATGGTTCTTCCACGAGATGATTTCTCGCCAAGGTGGAGATTGTTGGGATGGCGAGAAATAGGAAAGACTTATTTCCTATTCCTATTCCTATTCTTACTAGGTTTTGGACTCCTAATCTGACCTAGATAGGTTACTTGTACACCAAGGGTTTGTCTCTATATAAAGACATGTTACTTTAGATTTTTTGTATGGCTTTGTGGCTCAGAAACTCATCAATACAAGTTTTCCTTTCTCTCCGTGGACGTAGGCATTAGGCCGAACCACGTTATCTCTTGTGTCTGTGTTCTTTGCACGTTTTGTTCTCTAGTTGCTGAATTCATAACACAATACATTATACACAATCTCTATCTATATTTTTTAATAAAACTATTTTCTCTTTTCTCTTTCCTCTCAAATTCTCTTCCTTTTGGGGGGAATGGTTTTTGGTGGTTTAGATGGAATATTTTCGTCTCTCTTTCATTCGTACCATTCTTTTTATCTCTTTCCTAAATAATGGAATTTTATTTTTCCTACCACTTTCCTTCCTAGATTTTCTTTCCCTTCATATTCCAATCTTTCCAAATAGAGGGTAACATATAGAAAATGAACTCTTTTATCAAAAAAAATATCGAATCATAACCGACGAGTATACTACAAGACCGTTTTCATAATTTTTTACGCCAAACAAATTCTAATTTTGTAAGTTTCTCTATTTCTGCATTAGGTGAACATGGTTTTGCAAGAGACACTGAGGCTATATCCACCAACAGTAGAGATGTTCAGAGAAGCAACAGAGGACACAAAGCTTGGCAACTTAACGATCCCAAAGGGAATAGGCGTGGCCATCCAGATTCTAAAGATCCACAGGAGCAAAATGTACTGGGGAGAAGACGCCAACAAGTTCAATCCGATGAGGTTCGCTAATGGCGTATCCAAGGCCGCTAAGCATCCCAACGCGCTGTTGGGATTCTCCTTAGGCCCGAGATCTTGCATAGGCCAGAACTTCGCCATCATCGAGTCCAAGATGGTGCTCGCTTTGCTGCTTCAGAAGTTCTCCTTCTCTCTCTCCCCCGAATATAAGTATGTTCCTGTAAATCACATGAATCTCTGTCCTCGGTATGGCCTCCCAGTTATTGTTAAGCTCTTGCCCTCTTAGATTATTGCAGATAACATGGATATTTGGAGATTAATGTGTTTTAGTGTCAAATGCATTTTACGAGATTTTGAATCTCGCATGTTTACTATTTTGTTGCACAGGCTGACAGACATACAAAGAGTGATATTATTTGTCTATTTTTAATAAAATTTGATGCTAAAACATTTTCCAACATTCTTGCCAAAAATTTGATGTTTACAAATTTGGGTTGTTTGTGATATTTGTGTTGAATGAGGATTTCGCTGTGAGATTGCCTCGTTTACTTTTAAAAAAGCCAACGATTTGGGGTATTAGATGTCTAGCAAAAAGTTGACGTTACTTTACAGGAATGTAATTTTATAAATATGATTCGAAATTGGAGAACTAGAGAAAGAAATAAGTGAAGATGTTATTTTAGATCATCCATATCTCGAATTCAAGTACTTCGGAGCGCAATAGCTTTAAATTTTTATTGTTAAATACTTATTCAGAGAATTTTTATCAATTTTCAAAAGTCTCAACTGAATCGAGTTTGAATTAGTTGGCCGGGTGTGTCTGAATACTAGATTTTATAATTTAAAAAAAAAAGAAAGAAAGCATCTCAAAAAAATGGGCCGGTCCACGAAATGGCTCTTTTGAACTAGTTAAAGCTGACCCGGGCCCGCATCCCAAACAAATGGGCCTGCCTCCGTTCTCTCTGTCTTTTCCGTAGGATGGGCCCATTACTCAGCTCAATCGAACCCAACATCATGTTTAATGATTTTATTTACTAATTAACTGTTTACTCAATAATCACAAAAAATTATTTATCATCTAGTTCCGAAGCTTACAATTTTAAGGTTCGTTTGTATCAATCCAGGAAATAAGACATTGGCCAATTAATCGCTGTTCGATCAAATATTATGCAAGTCTTGTATAATTGTAATTTGAAAATTTTTGTATTTGGTAGGATTTTCAGCAAAGGTGATACTGGTAAAGCCGTCACTAGCCACTAATTATGATTAATTAATTCGTATGAAAAAAATATATTCAAGTATCAACCAGCACTTACTAGTGACTTAGGGTATTGCTATAGTGTTTGATTAGGTCTCGAGTTTCAGTTCTTGAAAACACATCAGTGTTAAATATTTGTTGAGAGAACTTTATCTTCGTCCAGAGATTTCACTCGCCTCCAATCTGAATTAGCTTATCCAATAAATTCAGATAACAAATGGTGTAAGCAAAAAAAAGTTTTCAAGTTTAACAAAAATTGAAGGAAGCATGTTGGGCTCCAAGGATCCGAGCTTTTACACGCAGCACAATAAAGTAAATCTGCTTTAATCAAAATCTTTAGAGTAACCCAATGGGAACTTGACAAGAAGATGACATATCATGATTATTGGTTGATTTAGAACAAAAGGATAATCTAAATTAATTAGTTTTCTCCAATAAGATTCTATGAGAAGTACGAAAAGAGCAACTTGGTGATTGGACTCCAACTTGATTTTTCCCACCATATCCGTGATTTTGCACCGGTCATATTAATAATCAAAGTTATTAGTTCCTTAATTATGCTCTTAACTAGGGGGTTTAATGATGTAATGTGCGATGAAAATTAACTGTCATTCCACTAGAAGCAAAAAGGAAGATGTGATAACGAAAGCAATTAGGAGACAAAAAGCAGAACATTTTAACTTGACAAGAGGATTCTTACATTCACCTTTTATGATTAATTGTCACCATCTTGATAATCCCGTCTTTTTTTTAAAGTCAAACTGCTATTTTTTTTGGTGAAATCAAACTGCTATTATATTCAAAATAAATGTTAGTCCCTTTCAAAGTGTTTGCACAGTTTTTACTCTGTAGCTCATGACCAAAAAAAGAAAATTAAAGCTTTATGTGCATGTACTAGTGTCTGAAGAGAAATGCCGAAAATATAATTGTGTTAATGCTTACTAGAGAAAACTATAATTTGCTCCGGTTTATGATCTGATCTTGCTCGAATCTGAATTAATCACAAAAATATTAACAATTGGCTCAATAATGATTAGGGTTATCGAGTGCTTTACGGATATGAGATGATGTCAGCATATTCATTAACGAAAAGGACTCGAGATCTTTCTCTCAATCGGAATGATTAAAGGTAATACAAGTTCATTGAAGCAACGAGAAAGATTAATACAAAGGCAAATGCATGTGCTCATGTTACTTGTAATGCTAATGGGCCTATTAAATGGGATATAATGAAAGAGTCAATGTTTTGAATTGACCCTAATTAGTGCTAATTGCCTCATGGTGCTATCTCAAGGAACGTGGTGTGCTTCCCGAAGAAAGTGATCAAGGAAAAAAAATCGGGCCATAATTTTATGGGTGACTAAATTCGGAATCGAGTATTGTGAAATGCTATTAAAATATGATTCTTTCATTAATATCTGCTTCTTTCAATATACGACTCGAATTTTGAGCTGGTAACATCAAGTTACAAGCAGCCTTACCGATCGGGAAGTTGTATACACAATAATGTCTAATCCCTCCTCCCATTAGTGATGGTTGATCTTTCATGTCAAATTGGTTGTCATCCTTTTCCGGAAAGAGATGGATTAAAAGATAATGAAGTGTGAGGTATCCCTTAGGTTTCAAGGACATCTCGATTATGCCTTGTTAGATTTCAAACAACATCTTGATTATAATCTCCAACTATGTTTTTCCTCGCATTCACTAATATCTTATCAGCACCCAAATCCTCCAAGGTATCATGCATCTTGCTCATTTTCGCAACTACATGTGCCTCGTCAGATATCAAAAAGGTCAAATAACTATTATAATCGCTTACTTATTTTCTATAAGTTGGCGGATCTCTCTAATAAGTATTTAACACTGTTACATTCAAAAAAGTTAGCTTAGGTAATGATCATGGGAGAAAAAGTGACGGTTGTGCTACACTTATTTAGAACTTGATGTACTAGCACAGTCTTTTTCTTTAGGTAACATGTGCTCGCGAGCACTAACGGATGTAACAAATAGCAAGTGTAAATACTTGCCATTCAAAAATTTTATTTTTGATAAATACAATCTACTTATCAGAAAAAAAATAATGCTACGTTTCTAAGAGGTTGAACTCGACATCTCTCGTTTAAGCTAAAACAACATCCTCATCGATAACAATCACTTGCTTTGTTCCCCTTAGGATGAAAAGGGAAAATTACACAAGCAGTAGAACTACAAACCTTTACATACTTGGTTCGATAAAAAGCAAAAGATTTTGGCCAAAATTGCCCTACTGATATTTGACCAATAGAGGCATTCTCGAACATTATATAGAATAGAATGAACAACAAGTTACCTGTTGCTTGTGGTCCCGTCAAAGATAATTGCATTGCCCCCACACCACGGCCCCAAACAACGCAAACCATACTTTGGTCATCTTTCCACCTTGCACCAATCCGACCCAATTCGAGAGAAGAAAGGGAAGATCTGCTTCATAACACCAATGAGAGCCAATTTTCTTTACGAAAAAATTCCAGGTCTTCCAGGCAAAAGGGCAGTGAAAAAATAGGTGGATGCCTGTTTCATCTTCTTCCCAACCGAATGGACAAAAGCAACCCCACGGTTGGATTGATCTCCTCCGGATCAATACATCTCTAGTGTTCATTTTCTGTTGTAAAGTGAGCCACAAAAACAATCAATTTTGAAAGGGATTTTCCATGACCAAATCATGCTTATCTTCATTTTGAAGGGAGTCATCATGTGAATACTTCTGTTATATTTTTTGTATAATGCCTTGGGTTGAGAACGAACCTTCATTCTGCCACATCCATGAGATTGAATCTGCAACTCCCCTATTAATCGTAGCAGTTGACAGCAAATCAAACAATAGCAAGGACTCCTCTTTTTTCCAAGCACGCAGCTCTCTAAGCTCCATCTCCAATTTTCCTCATCCCAAAAATCACAAGAGCTAATCCTAGCATCCTGTTGATTGGAGAGCATATTCAACTTCAGAAATTTCTGCTTTAGTGACATCTCCCCTATCCATACATCATTCCGAAAAGAACAAAGAAGATTCATTCCCCACTCGAATTCTGATGGCAATGAAGAAGTCAGTAACCATCGTAGATTCACGGCTCGCAAGAGAGTTGATTGCACCCCAAGTACTAGTCGCTGCAGCAACAGGATAGTCAATTGAAGATGAAGGGTTGAAATGATATATTCTAGAGATAGTTTCAGCCCATAAAGACTCCTTTCTGATCAAGGATGTGTTGAAATGTTAACAAAACTTTCATCGTGAACCAAAGTAGACTAGTTTTTTAACTTTTTTAAAAAATGTAGACTAGTTTAGAATTTTGTCAACCTGATAAGAACAAGTACCATCACGGAGTAGGGACGATGAGGCTATCCGAATGGAAGTTCACTTGCCTCGAAATTTCCTCGCGAATAAACTAGCTAATAGTCCGAAAACGATGCACTAAATTATAACCGTAGAATGATCATCGTAAAATTTTCCGAATAAACTCAAAGCAACCCGACCAACCCAGTCGTGTGGACAGCGATGCATCAATTTTTTCTCTCCTATAATATGTTGTTCATGCATGGTCCTAATGAAATTGGTAGAGTAATATATGCAAATAATTGAAGTGTCTTCGTCCATATACCTGGCAAAATTCAATGTCAATGATATTTGCAAATCTTCCAAAGGCCCCAATCCCGATACCCGTACAGATGGGTTATTCATTGAAGCAGGTCTACTAGTACTAGTAGTATCTATCTAATTTTGTAGCCGATTAAGTAGGTCTACCTGGATTTGACACACCCTAACGGCCCCGCTTATTTATTGCATCAAACTCTCAATCTGGGATATATTTGTGGCGTGTTCCTTCAAATTACATTTCAAGAAATACGTCACCATCCTTCGTCTATGTTAGTGTGTCAAGTCAAAACTTTGTTTTTAAAAAATTAACTCTGAAAAAAATGACCGAGTTAATATAACTTTGTAAACGAACCCTTGAAATGTAAAAGTCACTATATTGTAGTAAAATATTTTATTCATAAAAAATGTATTAACCTAACCGTAAACATTTAAATCGATAAAACAACCTCCTAAAGAAAAAAAAACATTGACATTAAACAGAGACAAGGGCACGAGCGCCACCGCCGATAAGGAAAGGGACACCCTAGGTGGGCCGTGGGGGGATTTTTTCTCAAATAGGTAAAAAATATACATATTTTCCCTATATAGGTAAAAAGTTATACATATTCCCAAAATAGGTCGAAAGATTTTTTAATATTAAAATTTTTTGAAGAAGGCGCCCTCTCTAAATGGCGCCTCGACTGCAACCGCTACCGCTTGTCGGGAAACTAGATTTTTTTAAAAAAAATTAGTGGAGGCGCCCTAATAGGTTGGCGCCTCCCAAAAAAAAATTTTCCGACAAGCTGTAGCGGTTGCAGTCGAGGCGCCATTTGGAGAGGGCGCCTTCTTCAAAATTTTTTAATATTAAAAAATCTTTCGACCTATTTTGGGAATATGTATAACTTTTTACCTATATAGGGAAAATATGTATATTTTTTACCTATTTGAGAAAAAATCCCGGCCGTGGGCGGGGTCGACAAGACGTAGAGGTTGAAGTACGGAGGCGGATGTGACGTTGGATTTACGTTCGCTGAGTTTTTTAACTCTATAATTGGGTTTTTACATTTGTAAGAATTAAAATTTTAAATTTGTAAATTCCAAATTTTTATTATTTAAACAAACTTCCATAATTAGGTTAGTGGATGGGACTGTGTGGTTTAAAGGGCAAAATTAAGATATCTTTTATAAACATATGAACACCACCACGTACATAAACCAACTCACGCATACACGAATTCGAAAAAAAATTAATTTGAGTTAGCAATTTTATTGTTAGAGAGCATAAATTTGGACAATTTCTGTAATAAATATAGATAAAATAAAATCATAAATTATTTAATCAAGAACGTATCAAACTACATCTTGCTAAAAAAAATTCTTAATTTTATTTTTGCAATTTTGTCACCAAAAGATGTTGAAAATTGGCATATAATGTTAGAAATAGACCAAACTTTGTACAATTTTAACAAATAGTTTCATTCGATAAAGTTCAAATTAAATTATAATTTTGGAATCTACGTTTCGTGTACGTAATTATAGTGTATTTATTTTCTCAAATTCAATTTCAGATGAATAAGAAATTAATGCCTAAAGTTGTAACCTAAGGTTGAAAATTTCCAAAGTGGGTTGTGACACCAATCTCACATTGGTTGTGGGAGCAAAGAAAACTCACTTTATAAGGAGATGTTCTTTGTTAGCTAGGAACTGAGTGGACCACCTGGAAAGACAACTCGGACATGATGTGAGGATGGTGCAAAGCACCATCCGAGCGCACACGCACACGTGCACGCGCGTGTGCGCATGGCGCATTGTGATATGATTCTTAGAAGTCTTATAAAGTACAAATCTAACCAATTGTGAGAGCATGTACAAAGTGCTTCAAGTTACAATTTAACGGGCTGATTTCTAAGCTTATATCGAAGAGTTGGACTCAAGTGAGTTCATTGAAGTCCATTATTGAAGAACTACGAAATTGAGAGCATTCATTCATGTTAAAGAAGGAAATTGTAGCAGCAAAGATCTTGAAGATTCATTCTCTCTGATTTGGGCATTTTATTTAGGAAGTTTATTTCAGCCATTAGTTTTGATTAGAAAATTATATTCCAGCAACTTTTGGTTTATTATTACTTGATAATCAAGTTTGTAGCCTTCCTAAAAGGCAGAGATTTATTTCTTTTTTTAGTTTCCCTTTCCAGTCAGATTTCTATTCCTTTTTAGGAGTTGTTTGATTAGGAATCTCTTTGTAATATTGAGCCTATTTATAGAGGCTGAAGCAATGAGAATAAGTAGACTATTATTGATTAAAAAATATGGGCTTTGCTCTCTTGGTTCTTCGGAACTGTTCGAACACAACGGATGGATTCCGTCAAGTTCACCATCGACTTATCAAGCGGATCTTTATCACTGTTTGTGGCATCATCAACATATCAAGGTTATTTATTTCAACTCAAACATCGGGTTGCAGTCTTAATACCAATATTCTTGTTTGGTTGTGAGCATCGGGTCGAGATCTCCAACATGAACTGATCTAGAATGATCAGGAATTTCACACTTCGTGAATGGGTCTCGTCGTAAGGTTGGCGGGGTTCGTATCACATTGGGCGCTTGAGGCACATTTTGATGTCAAATGGCTTTAAGATCAATGAGTGTGATAAATGTATATACGTTAAAGGCACATCTGATGCTTACGTAATGGTATGTCAATATGTAGACGGCATGCTAATCATGGGAAGCAATAATGATCTTATTGTGAAAACTAAGAACATGTTAAGAAATAATTTTGACATGAAAGATATTGGTTTAGTTGATGTCATACTAGGGATCAAAATCTCTAGAACAACTGAAGGAATTGTCTTATCACAATCTCATTATGTTAAGAATGTACTCAAGAAATTAGAAATTTTTGACAAATCTCCGGCTAAGACTCCGGTAGACCAAAATCTATATTTAGCTAAAAATAGAGAGGACCCAGTATCTCAACCGAAATATGCAAGTATCATTGGGAGCCTGATGTACTTGACAAATTGTACACGCCCTGATATTGCATATTCAGTTAGCAAGCTTAGTAGATTCACAAGCAATCCAGGAATGGATCACTGGCTAGCTCTGGAAAGGGTTCTAAAGTACCTTAAATATACTTTGAACCATGGCATACTTTATACTAGATATCCAGCTGTATTGGAAGGATACAATGATGCAAATTAGATATCGGATACTAAAGACTCCAGATCTACGAGTGGTTACGTGTTCACCATAGGTGGAGGAGCTCTGTCCTGGAAATCCTCTAAACAAACGTGCATAGCTCGATCCACCATGGAGTTAGAGTTTATAGCACTAGATAAAGCTGGGGAAGAAGCTGAATGGCTCAAAAAAAATTTAGAGTTTATTTCTTGTTGGAACAAGTATGTGCCTCCTGTATTGATATATTGTGATAGCATATTAGCAATCGGGAGAGCACAGAGTACTACTATTTGATTATGTGAAGTCCAAAGGAGACATAACACCATTAGACAATTGATCTCTGGTGGTATAATTACTATTGATTATGTGAAATCTAAAGATAACTTAGCTGATCCTTTGACGAAAAGAATCAACATAGATCAAATGTATAAGGCAGTGAGAGGAATGGGATTAAAACCCACACATTAAAAATGTTCATAGCAGTAACTCAACCATGATGAGTGGAGATCCCACAAACTTGGTTCAATGAGACAACTAAGTTATGGATGGTTAAGATGATTACTTGAAATATATCACATTCTCAGAAGCTACACAAGTATTAACCTACAGAGGTGTGGTTAGGTTAAGCGTCCACATTTTTAATGATTCCTATACCAAGATAAAGGTAGAGTATGGCAGGATACTCTTAATACGAGATCACTTATATAAGTGTGAATGGAGGCCTCTTCAAATAGAAAAATACTTATGAATCCAAGATAAGGTCTATGGCCGAAATGGACACAACGTGAGAACTAAGGATATTAGAACTATTATTGTGTAAATGTTATTATCTTGGTTTACATAAAAAAGCTGACCAGTTCAAGACATCGCGTTCATTAAGCAGCAAGTAAATCTGATAGCATCTTACTAGAGAAGGTTCAAAGCCATAAGCTACCTATCTTGATGCAATAATAATTTGTTGGAATTTTTTTAAAAGTGTCAGCATGCATTAATCATTATTCATGTGGGAGATTGTTGGACATTGGCATATAATGTTGGAAATAGACCAAACTTTATACAATTTTAATCATTCGATAAAATTTAAATTAAGTTACAATTTTGGAATCTACGTTTCGTGTACGTAATTTTAGTGTATTTATTTTCTCAAATCCAATTTCGGATGAATGAGAAATTAATGCATAAAGTCGTAACCTAAGGTTGGAAATTTTCAAAGTGGAATGTGACACCAATCCCACATTGTTTGTGAGAGCAAAGGAAACTCACTTTACAAAGAGATGTTCCTTGTTAGCTAGAAACTAAGTGGACCACCTGAAAAGGCATTGGGTGCTTTGAGGTGCACTTTGCACGTATGCATCGTCGCGAGGAGCTAGAGGAGCCTTAAAGTTTTGGCTGATTCTGAAAAAACTCCAGGCTGCTCAGACGAAGAGGTACGAATGGTTGGCCTGCCAACTGAATGGTCACGAACAGGATGCCTGGCCTAAGGGGTGCGAAGAATAGCTTTCCTGCTGGTCGAAAGGGTGCCTCAAACTGGCAGCCTATCTGCTGGATGAAAGGATGCTTCCCTCTCCAGAAGTGTGCCATACTCTAGCCTTTTGGATTCACACCCTCCAGTGCCTATAAATAGTCCTCCCTCCTCATTTGCAAATCATCCCAACAATTCATTGCATAACATTTTTTTAGCAATAGTTGTTCTCTTCTCTCTCTCTCTCCAAAAAAATTTTCGAGTATCCAAAGGTTCGCCGAGGCTTCGAGAGTCGTTGTGCTACAAACTCAAAGTAAGAAAGTCATTGTATCTTGGGGACGATTGCCATAGCCAATAAGCACTTAATACAGGGCAATCTCGTCTTACGGAGAAAGAGTTAAACTCTTGCCTCGACTTTAGATCCTAATCAAGTACACTATCCTCCAGAAAATAACAAAAGAAAAATACAATTATCCTCCACCGGGATTGTATGGTTAGAGGGCGTCTATATAAAAATAAAATAAAAATTGAAGGTGGCTCTTAAGATCAAGATGTTCATTTGGCGTTTAGCCAAGAATGTGATTACTACCTCTTTTAATTTGCATATGTGCAATATTTTTACTTCTTATTTGTGCAATATCTTTCGTTTGGCTCCAGAATCTATGTTTCACATATTTTTTTGAATGCTCTCACGTGAGAGCCACTTGGTTTGCGAACTCCCTTACCACTTTGCTTCCTCCTCACGATTGCCATCTATTTGGTTCCTTGCTTGAAATGATCTTCGGCCTTTTGAAATTCCTTGGCACTAAACAGCTTGTTCTTCTTGTGATGCATATATGTTGGTCTATCTAGTTAGCTTAAAACAAGTTTATTTTTTAGGGGACTGCCATTGCTCCTAAAGATTCAGCTTGGACTGCTGCTCGCTATTGCGATGAATTCTTGTAGGCAAACCACCCCCAAGCCAGCATTGACTCCACTCTTCTTTCATGGGCTGCCCCTCAAGCGGGAGATATGAAGCTTAACACTCTTTCTTCATGGGTTGCCCCTCAAGCGGGAGACGTGAAGCTTAACTGTGACGCTTCTTGGGTAGACTACCATCCTCTTGCAGTTGTTGCAGTTATTGCCCGTGATCATCAAGGCCTCATTTTTGGAGGTCAGACCTTTCTTTTGCTGGCTTCCTCGCCTCTCGAAGCCAAACTCAAGGCAATCCACCTTGCTATCTCCCTAGCTCTGGATCTTTTTTTCACTTCTTCTGTCATCATCGAGACAGATTGCCACCTTGCCATGCTTTTTTTGACCTCTCCCAATCCGTCGTTGATTAGGAGGATGAACTCCTTGTAATAGATATTAGTAATGTTCTTGCTCTATTACCTAGATGTTCTATTACTCATATTCTTCGTACTTGTAATTTTATTGCCGGTTAGCTTAGCAATCAGTGTAGACTAAACGAACTCTCCCCGAATTGGATCCTCAACCATCCTCCGGGTCTTGATGTACTCCTCTTGTCGGATTTTCTGATATAATATTAATATGATGTTCCTTTCGAGAAAAATAAGCTTTCTCCCACCAGTCAATCATTAACTGTTTTCATACCAAATCTGTGGGCCCCGTTAACTTAGAAAAATATGATTTTCTAGTTAACTTAAAAAAAATATGGCTTTCCATTTCACCACTCAACTGTCATAAATATAAATATTGATAAATTATAAATATAAAAAATACCCAATTATATATGCATCAAATTATAAATGTAAAAAATATCAAGATATATATGTGTGTATGTATGTATATATATGTGTGTATATATGTGTATATGTATGTATATATGTATATATATAAAGAATGAGAAAATTATACATTTCAAAAATATGTGATTTGACTAAAGTAAAAATTTCGGATTTGATTTTTTCGGTAGCCAAAATTTGTTGCCTTACACACCCAATCTATCACTTGGTTACATCCAATGAATTCAACTGGTTAGTTTTATTTTGTGAAAGGTACTCAACACGTTAATTGAGAAAGGTAGGGCGTCTTATTGTTTAGATCCTGTGTTCGTCAAAGGAGCAGTTAGTAATTTTCTTCAATCAATTATTGAAATTTAATAATAGATAAAGTTTATGGAATATTATTTTTTAAAATAGTAGCATAAAATCTGTAAATATCGAAAATAACCGAAATAGTAAAGAGCGGATATTAGCGATCAAGATTCAAGAGGTCAAGACATATTAAACTTCTCCAAACATACAATCAAATGCACCCAACAAAAACGACCGGTCCTTGATGATAAATTTGTCTTTTTTAGGATATAATCAAATTCTATGGTTAAAGCATGTTTAGAGAGGGCGTCTATCACTTGATTATCCTCTCTAAATGTATGCTGAAGATATGTCGTCCAGTCGCGACTCAAGATCTCACATGCCTGATTGATCAGAGTAACCTGTGAGTGTCTCCTGCCAATATCACGACCGACACATAATAGAGCTAGGGAAGAATTGACCTCAACTACCACATGTCGATAACCGCGCTCTCATACAAACTCAAGACCTAAAACTATAACCCAAAGCTCAGTAACTAGAGAACTGCAACAATCAATGCCTTTGACAAATCCCCAAAATCAATATCCTACAATTTTTCGTATAACTCTTCCGGCACCTGAAATTCCTAGATTACCAACTAATGTTCCATCTGTGTTCAACCCCAAATATAAAAAGTTAGATCTCTAAAGTTACGACATAAAGTAGTTTCCAATAAAATATGCTCTAAAAAAGATCCACTAAAATATTGATTTACAATTTGATAAAGACAGTGAAAAAAGCTTATTAGTACATTAAAGTCATATTACAATAATGGCAGACAATAGCTTATTAAAATTAATGGATGAGATTTGCACACCAATGAGGGATATTGCAAGTAGTGATGCCACCATCAATACAGTCTTAGAGAGGGGTTTGCCGACAATAACTGTGTTAATGATGTGATCACATGATATTAATATCCACCTAAATACTATATATTAAAATATTCGTCTGATTTAGCTTCCACCCAACTAGAACTTCCACTTACATTATTTTTTACTGTGAATATAAACATATTATATGGAAGACCTAATAATTAATTGCTTTTACTTCATTGATTAATGTGTTGGCTAACAAGGGACAAAGGCAAATGATGAAATTAAGGGTGGGAGAGCGAATCTGATGAATCATAAACAAGGGGCAACTTGACTTTTTTTGTGTGCAAAATCATGCAATTTTCAAGTTACATCTAGAGATTACTGCGTTTAAATGGTCATTATCATACATAATTATTATATGCACTTGCTTAGTCATGATATTTAATCATGGGGGGTTAAATCTTACCTGTATGCATATATACGTCATCTTTGTTTTGAAGTTTACATGTATACGTCATCAACTGCACATTGGAAGCAAATTTTTTTTTCGTAAAATAAAATTATATATTTACCAACAATCACATAGATAACTTTATAAGGGAGTCATTCTAGTTTAACTAATAAATCTCGGAATAATTATGATCGCACTAGTGTTAAATAATTATCGGGTGAGGTTTGTCACCTTTCCAACATACTACTTTGTTCGAATTTAGATTAGTCGGTTCACTATGTATCTGAATACCATTTGATATGAATTTAAAGAGTAGATTTGCAAATGAATTCCGTGAAATAAAGAAAATCATTTCCTAGGCAAATATAGCCTAATTATTAATCCATCATAGATTCGTCAGCAGTGGATTTTTTTTAGAACTTAAATATTTGGTGTAGTACATTAAATAGGGAAGTTCGAGTAGAAAAGGATTCGGAAGTCCGGAGGGTGGTTTGTAGTCCAAGCTTTCAGTAAAAGACCTAATCTACATTGTTTACAAATCCAATCAACAACTTGATTAAGCTGTATAGAAACAAGATTAAGTTTACGGTTACGCATAGACCAAAGACATCTTAATGTCGTGAAGAAGATCTTCCACTTGCCAAGGAGCAGCTATGTCCTTGGAAGAGAGTAATAAGTGAGCATGGTAAAGTCCATCTCAATTGATGACTTAGCACCTGAAAATTCTTGTTGCAGCAGGCTCAAAGCATTTTGAAATGGCCTGAAGTTATGCTTCCAAATGCCCTAACAGGTAAACATTGCAAGAGGAACCAATTTACTAAGTTCAAAGATATCTCCTAACCAGGCATCAAAAGAGGAATGAATGAACATGTACATCAAATCCATATTCTAAAAGACATGCAAACCAAGTAGCACGCGCATGAGAATATTCAAAAAAGCATATGCATGATAGATTCTTCTACAGCAACCTTCAGTTTCCAGATCCTGCACCAAATACCTGGATCAAAAGTTAGCATGTCAGAGGATGCTTTGTTCATGGTCATGGACTGAGTTTCGTATAATTTAAGGATTTTATATTCTTTTTTCGCATCCATCCTTAACATATTTCTGGACCAACTTATCCTTAGCATGTGTCAGCAATGGATCTATACAACCCAACCCTTGGGATTCTCCTTGATTATAATCCAGATATGAGACTATGGAAAATTAAACCTTCATCCTCTTAATCGATCAGTTCCGAAGTGAATGTCTGTTACTTTCATCAATTAATCCAAATTAAATATCACTTATATGCCCGGAAAATGATATTTTTTAATTAATTATCAAAATCGTATATGCTCTCTCATTATCAGATTATAGCCGCATATCCGAATATTGGGAATCTATATGTATCTAAGAGTTGCTGATCATATGCGTTGCATATAGACAGATTCATTCGAAGATATGTACTTGGTATGTAATGGTTAACTCGCAACCCAATCCTTTGTTTGACATAATTCGAATATATAAAATTTGGCTGGTCAATATTCAGGCTCTTAGTTAAATATATTTTTCCAACTCTAAACATGAAAAAGCTACATGGTAGACTAAAAAAGTATTTACTTATAATCGCAGAGACTCGGTTGTATTTAATCCGAATTCTGATAAGGTTGTCATTCGTGGGTTTTTTGTCTGTTTGGTGTTACTGTTGGTAGTTTTTTGTGAAAAAAGTGTTCGAATATAAAGTATTACGGATGTGGTGTCCACGTGGCACGGACGAAAAAAAAAGTCGAATCTTGGACCAAAATCCAACTTTTTTAGTCGGATTACCAAGATCCGACTTTTTTAGTCGGATGACCAAGATCGGACAAAAAAAGTCGGATGACCAAGATCCGACATAAAAAGTCGGATCTTGGTAAAAAAGACATAACACGTGTTTGGTCTTGGTGGTAGGAGGTGTCACTTTTTACTTGATGGTCAAAAGTTCGATTCCAACTTCTTGCAATCTTGCTTTTAATTTTTATTATCCAACATAAATATTATATTAAATAAATTAAATTGTAATAATTAGGTAAGTAATTCTTGATAGGCAAATTGGTTTAAGTTGTGGTCTTTGGACTTAAGGTCACAAGTTCAATACTTGACTTTGAAATTTTTTTTTATCACTTTGTTTTACTAAATCATACATTAATATTAAAACGAAATTGATGAATATTAAAAATTATGGTGAATATTAAATCACTTCGTGAATGATCGGTGTTGAAATATTACTGAATACGAAGTGATAAAAAATTATGGTGAATGATTTAGTAAAACGAAATGATAAAAAAATTGTCAAAATTAAGTATTGAACCTATGACCTTAGGTCCAAAAACCACAATGTAAACCAATTTGGCTATCAAGAATAACTTGTCTAATTTTTACAATTTAATTTATTTAATATAATATTTCTGTTGGATAGTAAAAATTAAAAACAAGATTGCAAGAAGTTGGAATTGAACCTATGACCATCAAGTAAAAAGTGGCATCTTCTACCACCAAGACCAAACGCGTGTCATGTCTCTTTTACCAAGATCCGACTTTTTATGTCGGATCTTGGTCATCCGACTTTTTTTGTCGGATCTTGGTCATCCGACTTTTTAAGTCGGATCTTGGTCATCCGACTAAAAAAGTCGGATCTTGGTCCAAGATCCGACTTTTTTTTTCGTCCGTGCCACGTGGACACTACATCCGCAATACTTTATATTCGAACACTTTTTTCACAAAAAACTACCAACAGTAACACCAAACAAACAAATAACCCTCATTCGTTGAGTTTTTTTTTATTTCGCTTGAGTACCAAGTGGTTTGATAGACTTGCACATCAGTAACAGATTTTTTTAGTTTACGCTCTACTATTTGAGAAAAAAATTGGAAAAAAAACCCTAATATAGTTAGAAAAATGGTTTTAATTAGAAAAACTACTCTTCCTCCTTCCTATAGTTTTCATATGAATAATTTTGAGATTTTTGAAATTTATTTTCACTTTTTAATTTAAAGATACTTAGGGATATTTTTATCCAATTTGTTCAAATAGTGGAGTATCGATCAGAGAAAATTGTGTCACACAACTGGTCATTTTTAAACTACAGGACAGTGGATTACAAATCAGTTAAAATTACAAGGTACTAAAATCAATTTTTACCCAAAAAAAATTCGTAAATAAGGGCCATGTTTCGCTGAACATATTGGATAACAGCTAGTAAATAATATAACGTGATTTTTCATTCAATTTAACAACTCAATTTTGTAGAAGTGGATATCTTTGGCCCATTAATATACAAGATCTATTTATTAAAATAACAGCAGAAAATAAATTAAGTAAATCAATTACTAAACTGCATATCCAAACAAATTCAACAAAAAGGTGAATAACTCGGATAGAGATATCAAGAACCTCTTTGTTGAAAATGACATGAAAATCGATACATTCTCTTTTGGGAATCAACGAATGTATCTTGATTTATTTTTTATCATTGGCAAGATTTCGATTGCAATGATTTTTTAGGTTCATTGTAATTGAAATATTCTTTTGGTGTTTGTAACCAGAGGTTGGGGCTCGGTCCCTTAGACCATCAGCATCCGCAACCTGCCCCAACCTAGGTCACGGAATAAACAATTAATTTCTCTCTCATCCACATCAGCACAACCCAATTATCTCTTATTCTACTCACATTCACAACTTGCCCCGACTTAGGTCACAGGATAAACAATTAATTTCTCTCTCATCAAAATTTTATCTAAATTGAAAATTTTCATATAAATTATAACTTATTTGTACGAATAATATTCGAAAATTTTCATATAAATTATAACTTATTTGTACGAATAATATCCAAAAAAATATAAATTATAATCCAATTATTACTTAATGAAAATTTTCATATAAATTATAATTATTTTTTATCACAGATAATTCTAAATTATTTTAACCACACAAATTATATCCAAAAAATCTATTTGTACGAATAATATTGTGTCAAGTGTAACTAAGTAGATAGTTTTATGAAACAAAAAAATTACACGTGGCCCTCAATTTTTTTAACCACATAAATAATATCTAAAAAATTTATTTATACGAATAATATTGTATCAAGTATAATTAACTAGATAAAAAAGTATTTTAAAAAAAACAAGAAGGGCGAGGGCGAGGGTTTGGGGGGCGAGTTTTGCCCCCATCAATGTGGAGGGCGCCCCAACCTTTTCTTTTTATCTTTTTTTTAATTTTTTTTGCCACATGGCAAGGTCAAGGGCAAGAAAAAGTCATGAATGTGGATGGTCTTACATATATACATAATCAATTTACCAAAAAAAAAAGATAACCCATCATTTCCCGCTTTCTTCGGGAAACTTCTACACAAGAACTGGAAAAACGAAAAATTCGATAACGGGTCTATTTGGCGAAACAGATTGAGAATAAATAGTAGATAGCAGAAAACAGATAGTAGATAGCAGATTGAAGAATGTGCTTGGTAAAATTAATTAGCAAATAACATATTCAAATTAATAGATTATATATTTTTGTTAAATTTTATTATTAATTTTTAAATTAAGCTTAAATAAAATAATCTAAATTATTTAATTAAATTAAAATAATAATAATTTAATTACTTATTTTGGTTAAATTGACGTCTCAACGATTGAAGAACTTAGTCATTCACTATATTTAATGAAATTTATTTTTAAGAGATATTATTTTTATAAATTTTTTGTTTGAAATATTTTTTATATAATATAATTAACATCAAAAAAAATTTGATCAAACATATAATATACAACTACCTATATTGTGAATGAGAAAAAAATTATTTGTTAATTTTGTATTAATTCTTTTTGATATTTTTAAAATAATTATTACAAATTTTTTTATCCGATAGTATTATTGAGAATTTTATTCTCCAAACATATTTTATGTTCAGTTAGATGACCTTTTGAATATAAAAATAGATATCATTAATTTGATGTATATTAAAAATAAAATAATTCAAAATTATTATCTATAGGAAAAATAAATTTACTAAAAAATGTAACAAAAACTATAAAGAAATAAAAAATAATAACTACCTTTTTGGCGGGAAAAAAACTAAATAATCTACTATCTACTAGTAGAGTGAAATAACTATCAAATCTACTATTTTACCAAACATGTAGATTGTACTTTCTACTCATAATCTACCATCTACCCCTCCTATCTATTTCAACAAACACACCCAACGTTTTTCTATTTCCAAAATTATTGAAATTATTTTTTTTGTCTGAATATGTAAATAGAAAAATAATAATTTGTATATATTCAAATCATAAAAAAATCAATAAGTTATTTTTATTTCTTTATCCATATTTAAGTGACAAAAAAATATTAATAAAAATCATGCTTATTCTCTCAAAGAAAATTCCAACAATTTTTTTACTTTCCAAATAATTTATTAACATTATACCAAAAATAATAATTTATTAACATTTATATTTATCATGAAACTTCATAAAGTATATAAAATATATGTATTTATTAAAAATATTATTTTATGTAAATTAGACCAAAATTTAACACTAACATTTTAAAAAAAATAATTATTATGATAAATAGATTATTAAATTTTAACATTAGCATCGACTCGATACCCTTACTTTTTATCATTTTTGAGATTTTAGATTTCTAATTTAAATGGTCATATGAAGAGAGAGACAGTGGTTGACCAACAGGGAACATGGCATGTGCTAGCTTATCATAAGCTCACGGGTATATATGATCATGAACTATGGGATTTTGGGTATCTCTTTTTTTTTTCCTGCTCGTACCTATTCCATAAAATAATTTAAAAATCAATATATAATTTGGTCGTGCTTGGTGTGCGAGTTGAGACATTAGTAAGGTCAAAGAAGCAATTACACAAGTCTAATGAACGAGACAATAATACGAAAGTTAATTGAAGAATTTTGTTATCAATTATTTGGATCAATTAGTTTATTCTAATTTAACTAAAAAGTCTCGAGTTTAATTGGCACGTAACAATATTAAATATTTGTTGGGAGTATTTTGTTAGGAATGACAGAAATACTCGTACCATGAGGGTCGGACCCTATACTTACCCCATCAGTTTAAGGTATATTGACTTTCACTGGGTCTAGAGTAGGTTATGGATATGAGTCCACTTTTAGAAGTGAGATCTAGGGTAGAGTATGAATCCTATGAATTTCTATCATACCCTTACCATTTTATATTACTTTGGACACCCTTTCTAGACCCTACTTAAATCTCTTTATCTTTATTTTTTACTTATACATTGTAATAGAGTTCTCAAATATTTTAGAATATGTTTCATGATATTGATTCCAAAATTTGAGGTACATATAATTCTAATTTTCTTTATTAATATACTAGATATTTCATGATTAATCTTCACGTATTCATTATAATTTATTTGAATTTATATATGTAAAATTAAAATTTTATGTTAAAAATTATCACAAAAATCTTGCATTTAATTTAAGTGTCGCACTCTACACACCTTGCAGAACATGCGAACCCATGAGGATAAGGGTATGAGTTTAGTATTAAATTTTTTTGAGATTTCACTGTATTGGTTAACTTTATAAATTACGGAGCGTCCTACCTGTATTCTACTCTCTCATCGACATTTCTAAATATTGCCACCATTCAAAATTTATACTAAATTCAATAATGAATTATTCATCTCATGAAGTGTTGTAATACGAGGTGGTTTCAAATTTTTGCTTTCATAATTTTGCGCTGGAGATGCTCATTTATGGCTTCGATTGTCTGAATATGCAACCAGCAGACCTTTTTAATAGGATGTTTGTCTTCCTTTGTCATTTGATAGCTAATAATTTACTGTTTGTATGTTAATTTGCATACTTTAATTTGTGATTAGAATTTTGCGGCTTCACAAAAGACACCAAGGTGGCCTCTGGATGGAATTTTTTTAAGGAACAAACATACTTTCATATTAGAAATTAATCAGGAATATCCACAGCTACTAGTTCCATAACATCCTGGTGTAAACAAGCAAAGAGAAGCTAGCCTATATTTCCTACTCAAACAGTCACAGATCCTTTTGTTTGAGCGAGAAGTATAAAACAAATTACATAGGGGAAGAGCAGAGAGGCCGGCCCTAAGGTCCCTAAAGTATATTGGCTGTCTGGATGAAAATTGAAGTCGATAAATTCACGATGTTTATAGCCGGTTAGGCATTTAATTTTAGACATTCTTGTAAAGTTTCCGACAACTTTATCTCCGCGAAGTTATATGTCAAAGAGAACAATTTTAGAGGAATCTTTCTAGGGGCCCCAAAAAATATAATTTATTTGGACACGTTGTAAATTGAGGCTAATTAATTTATTAGTTCACCAATTTGGTCGTTTCGTTAGGCTAGCTGTGTCCTATTGGCTGTCATGATCGTATTTTTTTGAGCGTATATACTTTAGCTGTGAACGAATAGAGAAACCTTTTTTTTCTTAATCGTCAACCATATAACTTAATATTGGCGGGTTTCACGGGTTAAAATTTGTTTAGTATTTCTTGAACTACCAATAGAAAGCAATTCATGCGAAGTTACTTTACTTTAATAAAGCAATTTTATGTTGAGAAATAACCCACTTTCCCGTGGACCCAAACAACGCAGCGAACAAGATAGGAGCAAGATCTACGAAAAACAAGAACAACAGATTTGGTAACCCGGTTCGATTTTGACCGATCTACGTCCGGGGGCGTACCAAGCCAGGAGATTTCACTATATCAAGCTCGATCTACACTTTGGAGCTACGCAGGCTCAACAATGGTGTTTCTCTCTCCTCTTCTCTCTCTGTCTCTCTCTACAAGGAAGAAGATGAGTATACAGTGACAGACAAGCGGGGTATTTATAGTGCCAACAAACCTAGGAACCAAAACATTTTACCAACATTTTACCAATAAAAAAAAGCAATTCATGCAAAATCCAAACCTTCAATTTTGATGTTCCGGGGCCCTATGATTTGCATGTATCCAAGCCTATATAGGTGATTGTCAACAACATTATTGAGGTTCGGATTTGTCATAAATTTTAATTTTGGTAGAACTCTATTTCTTGTTTTTTATAAGTTGATAGAAATATTGTTGTTTTAGTAATATTGGAGCCTATGGAATAGGAGGGAGCTTACATGAGAAGAGGTGAGTTCCATCCTACCAAACCAATCCTACTAATCCATTACAAGTGTGAAAGTCTGAATACAAAATTAGGTCTTCATTACCAAAGTCTATTTTTTATTGTATAACATATTAGGCTTTTGTCCTCTAAATAAGAAGATATGTATAAAAATTCTTGGGCTAGGCTCTGGTTTTAGTATTATGTATTCTATTGCTTATTTATCTTTGTAATTCACATATTATTGTGATGATTGTCTGATCTGGGTGTAATTTTTTCGACCGATTACTTATATTTTGTCTCTTTGATTTTTCTATCTCTTTGTTACTATTTGTTAATGAGTATTTAAACGTTCATGTTTCGTTTATGGTACCCTAACAATTGAATCTATGATAATCCGGTATTAAAGAAAAAGCAAGCTTATTAATTCAATGAATCATCATCAATCACCAGCATTGATACAAAGTCTCATTTAATTTGCGTAATTAAGAAAGAAGACTGATGGATAATCACAGGGTGTCCTTTGAAGATGGGGTAGGGGGCCTATCATCTCCGTCGTAGAGCACATGCAGATGTTGCTCGGGTGGGCCCATCTTGACCCGGACACTTTCGTTGCATCCAAAAGCTCTCCACTATTAAATCTGCCCTCTCATCACCAATACTGTTACCCTAAGCTCGGTACTTCAAATGGGTCAGGCTTCCTCTCGCTCAATGCTTCTTAATTAGAATGCACCTGGGTGTATAGAATTCGGGTCGAATCCGAGATCCAAATCGAGTCGGGTTGACATCAGCGAAACTAAACACAGCCGTGTAAAAGAATATGATGATATATTCTTCTCTGCTAATTTGTCATAAACTTGGCTTTCAACACCCAGGTTAATTCTTTATATTTTAGTGGGTTCGCCAAAGAACTTGGTATGCATATTCCTGCTTTACCATTACGTATCTCCATAGTTTAATAATCTCCATTTGAGTTAAATAATCAGGTTTTTAGAATTATGCGATCAATTATTTCCCATCTAATCATTTGGAAGACAAATATTGATTCGCAGAATGGAATCTCGATTTCTTGGCTATCATAATCTCTTAAAAGTCATATGGGCCTTAAACTGACTTGGATCTCTTGATTAAAAAAATTAGGCATCTTTCTCGGTTTTTGTTGTTTCTTGTGAAGGTTGCATTCTATCCTTGACTTGTTAGGCAAAAGTTTTGGATTGGCCAATAATCTGGAGGGTTCCAGTTGTGACGGAGAATAATTAATTTAATTTATTAATCCTCTTGGGCTGTATAGTATGGAGCAAATGACAAATAAATTTCAGTGAAGATTCTCACAAGAGATGTGCTCATTAGAAGAAGATTGGATTCTTGGGACTTTCTTTGTCCGATTTGTGGCCATGAGGATGAATGTATTGATCATCTCTTCCTTATTTGCTCATTCTATGTTGCAATTTGAAAGTTTTTGGCAAAACAGATTGGTGTGCTTTGGTGCTGCAATATGTTCATCTCTACATCTTTGGTGGAATGGATGGGCCTTGTTCAAGGTAGGATGATTAAGAAAGTTTAATTTTCTCTCTATGGTGCCACTCTTTGGGAATTTGACTAACGAGGAGTAAAGCTATTTTTCAAAGCGAAATGTGCAACTAAAAACTTCTCTTCAATGCTATCTTATGCCACGCACATGAATAGTTTAGGTGGTCGAACTCAACGGGGGAGTTTGATCCACAGAATTTTACTTTTATACATGGAATCTTTACGGGATCGTTAAAATTAAATATGTAATTATCAAGTATAATAAATTTTTGTACTACTTGGAGTAAATATTTGGGTTATATAAAATGAAGTTAATCGATTTAAAAAAAACCCTCCATTTAATATATGTACTTGAAGATCTATATAAAACTGTTCTGTTCAGAGTCTATGTATGGGATATAAAGCTGGCAAGAGAACCGTGCATAATATCTTTCAATGATAGACGATGTCAGATGGTTAGCTTTAATTTCTTGGATGCTTGGACCTCGTTCCGATTTCCGAACGCCAATTACAACAACTAATTTAGGCTATTTTGAATTGCGGTAAGATTCTTAATAATTATTTAACAATGATTATGACATACATGAGACTTTTTATTAAAGTTAGAATAATTTGTGATTTTTTTAAAGATAATTTTTTACAGCATATCAGGGTTTGAACTTCGGACCTCCTTGAATTTATAAACATATTTTTTTTAAGGTAAATTTTTTTACATCATAACAATCCCAGAATTTGAATCCTAGACTTCTAAAATATTTACAATGTCTTGAGCCGCTGGACTACAAGTTCTTTGGCTAAACATGTTGTGCCGTTAAGCTAAATACTATTTTAATTGATATCATTAATTTACATTTTTATGCAAATAAAACGTTTTTGTTCATGATATATTGACCTCATATTACACATCTATGGGTGTGATTAATATTAATTTTTCAACATTCATCAATAAAAATCTATGAATAGTTATTGAAGTACATAATAAAGATGACATTGATATTTATCATGGTTATCAAATACGTGGTCTGACCGGTAGTTTGACCGGTCAGACCATGATTCAGATATAATAGCGTACCGGATTTGGCCAGAAAATCACCCACCTTATCAACCGCCCAAAAATGTTCGGACCAAGTGGTTTGACCAAATTTTTTATTCTTTTTTTTTGTTCGTAAGGTTGAACAAAAAAATTAGCTATTTTGACCAAAAATCATGGTTGGTCAGATATTTTGACCCAAAAAATTGACCAAGCCAAAATAAAAAAGAGAAAATTCATGTTTAGTCGAATATTTTCTTCTTTTTTTTTAGGATTTCATGGTTATGGTGGGTCAAATAAAAAAAAAGTTGGGGTCGTGGGATATGGGTAGTTAAAATATTAATAAAAATATATTTTAATATATATATATAAAGTACCGGTCTGACCTGTGGTCTAACCAGTTAGACCAGTTGAAATACAACCCGGAGGCAAAAGCGGGTCGCTCTCCGGGTCGTATTTGAAAACTATGATATTTATGAGTTGAGTACCGAAGGGTCCCATACTACATTTACAATTTTTTACTCAAAATATTACTTACAAAATTGAAGTTCTTAACACGAACTCTTTTGCTTAAACGGTGGTAGGACTAATTGGTATAGTCGGCAAATAATAAAAAAATATAATGTCATTCACAAAGATGGAAATAAGGGATGAAGCTGTTCATGAGAGAGATTGTTTCTTGATAACAATTATGGAGGGAAAATTCTACTACGATAGGAGCATAAATCTGATGCAAATAACGTTTCGGAATCTTTCTTAATTTTTTTTAGTTTTTTCTCTATTTTATTAATTTTAATTAACTCAAATATATTAAATTATTTGCCTACCAAATTATATTTTTTAGTTGATATCACTCATTATTCGGACACAAACTGTGACTACTTCATTTTTGCATTGATTATGATTTTTATAACCTGATAAAAAATTTGCACCAAATATTTAATATTATACATTTATTGAATCAATTGCCCATGGATTTTTATGTTAACTATACCATCCTAGGTACTGTTTATCGATGGGGTAGGGTGAGCCTGTACGGGTGCAATATGGTACAGTGGACCATGGTTCGCTGTGCAAACTGGCGGTGGGATGGCCAAAGAATATTATCCAGCGAAGTACTCCAATTATTTAAAATTTTTCCAATGATGCCCCCATAATGCATATAACCAAGCATTGATATTGAGATTTTTGACCTATTCGCAATTGCATCAAGGAGTCAATTATTTCTATTTTCTCACACGAAACTTCGAGTTCCGCAAGACTAATTTAATATAATGGGACCATATCATTAATGTCAGAGAACGAGTATCCCTAAAGAATTTTTCTATTAAAAGGAGAAAAATACCAAATATGTGAACCCTTTGTTTGAAATTACAGGACGTGGGTAATATCCAAGATTAATTAATTAAATGTGCAAGAAATTTGTCTCTAAACTTGGTCTTTCTCGGTGACAGAGAACAATACCATGTTGATAAACCTATAGCTTCACGGACAGGAACAAAATAAAATTATGGAGTGTGTACGTCATGCATGAGTGTTGCTGATTGTAAATTGATTGTACATGTTTAAATTCGATGCAGTTCTAAAGTGAGTACAATTTCTCCTGAAACAAGTGCACGTTAAAACGTACATTTTTCATTGATACTAAATGATATTCGGCCATTTACTAGCTAATTAACTCAGTTTCTAGTTGGATATAACTTTTAAAAAATGACAAAAAATTTCAATAATTATTTACACTAATAATTAAGTAAATGTTTCATTGTTTCAAACAAAGTTACAATATTGAATAGGTGATCTGAGAATTACATTAGGTAAGTAATCAACAGACTAACACCGTACTAATTTGATTATCACAATTTGCAGTCAACTACACTCATTCAGAATACCTTTATTGATTCTTTAAAATATATTTAATTTCATTATAATTTCACTCAATTTACAGTCAACTACACTCATTCAGAATACGCGTAAAAATAACTAACTTCTTAATGTGTTGTCAAACCACCTACGTAGTCAATTCAAAGGCTGTGTGGTTTCATGAAAATAGACGTCATTTTCTTTCAATTTTTTTAACATTTTAGGGCGGTGTTCCATATGGGCAAGGCACCCCTCAACTTGTATTTGCAAAAAACCAAATTGGGGAAAGATGGAGTCTAGTGGTTCATTTCGAATACGAGAAACAAGGGAAATGAATACTTTACTTATTTGGTGGAGCAAAGGACACAGCGAAGCGAAGAGGGAATAATCGGAAATAGAAAGATATCGTTCGTTTCAGGAAAATGGCCCCCGCCTTGCAATTACAAATTGTTCTTTCCACGTAATGATGAAACTTTTCTTGGTAATCATGACTTGGAAGTGTTTCTCAAAGAGTGAGCCAGTGAGAGAGCGACATGTTTTCCAGGTGGGGCCACAAAAGTTACTTTTTCCGTTTTCCGTTGATACAACATGATATAAGATAATCGACCAAAAAATATATATAAGATATTAATTATACAGACTAATTCAAAATTTGATTAATATTTAAAATATGATATAATTTTTTTAACAAATATTTAATACTATATTTTTTGTAATATTCAAATTCGATACTTTTTAGTTAAACTATAACAATTATTTCTACTAATTAAGTTATTGTTCGTCTATAAAAGTCACTATTTACAAGCAAAAGGAATATATCTTTTCCTCTCTATTTTGACAAAGATAGTTGCTTGCCTGCCTCCCATTAGTACGTAGATCAAAATATACAACGGGTATTAAAATTAGTAGATTTGTCCTCTAAAAAAATAGTAGATTTGGCACAAGATTTGAAGTTATAGCAACTAGGAAGAGTGAATCGACCCAAAAGAATTCGACTCTCAATTTAGTAAGATCCTTATATGAAACCCGAAAATTAAATAAGAATAAGGTAACCATGAATTTTCATGTTGAAATTTTTTTCTCTGCCTGTAGGATGTTAGTACATGGACGGATAATCAACTAATCATATACTTCAACTCCGCTGTCGAAAATTTGGATCATCAATCAATTGTGAAATGTCCCACCGTTGGAGAAAACATTAATTCTCGGACCAACGACGAGACGTTTGATTTTCACACTAATAATTTTCGTTTCCACACCTTCTTGGTAAATTGTTTTTTCCATGATCAACCTAAAAATATTTGTGGTTAAATAAATAAATATTATTTAGAATATTTAAAATTAAAATTTCAAAATTTCTTCAATTTTTTTATAAGTAAAATATACTGCAATTCAAAAATAACCCCAAGAATAATTACACCATCGGTAAAAGAGTACCAAGTCCCACCCAAGATACTAGATAACAAATATAAAAAATAAGATAAAACATTATCTAAGTACAATACCCAAGTATCATCAAAATTAAAACTATACTACCGCTAAACATACGCCCAAAATGGAACCAAAAAGACCAAAGAGGAGCAAGTTCACTAAACACCTAGCAACCTACCTTTTTTTTGGTAGGTAAAGGTTCTTTATTAAAATGAACGATCCAAACAGAGCAAGCGAATGCAAATACAAGAAAAAAGACTAAGAGACACGGGCCTGATATTTACACAAGTTGCACCCCTCCCCCAAAAACTAAAAGCGAAGTCTCGACCACAAAAATAAAAAAGACAGGGGCCTAGAAATTCTTGTAGACATCCAAGAAAGTGAGCAGCGATTGATTGTGTATGATCGAGACATCCGTCCAAAGGATCCACTCTTGGGCATGAAAGAGCACAGAATGCAGGAGAAACTCATTATCGCACATTGTCTCATTGAAGATAATACCATTACGAAGCAACCAAAAGTCCCAAGTAATAGCGGCAAAAATCACGAACCAAACCTTCTCCCGCCTTCTATCTCTAAGCATAAAGATCCACTGTTCCAAGGAATCTATAGTCATTGGCCCCACACACCAAGAGAAGCCCAGCTTTTTGAAGAAAAAAAATTTCAATGTCTCCCCGTAACCTTACAGTGAAGAAGAAGATGGGCAACAGATTCATCTTCATTGCCACAAAGGGGACATAAGCAATCCCATCTCTCAAAACTGTTTCGCCGATCAAAACGTCCTTGGTAGGAGTTCTTGCCTGCAAAGATAACCACAGGAAGCATTAAACTTTAGATAGAATCTAATTGCGCCAAACATGGGGGAGGGCAGCAGATTTTAGATGTCTGCTGGCCGAATTCCTTGAAAGGATAGACATCATCTGCTTCGTAGTGTACAATAGATCAGTTCCACCATGCCACTAGATGATGTCGGCTTCCACCTGCTTTAGGGATACACCCGCGAGAACCCCCAAGAGCTCTTTCTCTAACTCAGACTCCCAGGCAAAGACACTTCTCTTTCAGGGAAGCTTCCACTTCCACAAGCCCAATTCTCATACCCCACAATCTTTTACCTTGGCCAATTTGTTTACTGATAGATAGTGCAAGCAGGGGAACAAGGAGACAAGCGTTCTATTGCACATCCAGTCATCCATCCAGAATTAGAATTTATCCCCTGTACCCAACTTCAGTTTGGTGAACTCGAAGAAAGCCTGAAGCCCATTTGCATTTTTCGACGCCCCATGATTAGTGAGGATCAAACGGGATGAAGCAGACAGGCCCTCGAGCAACAGCCTTAATTTCCAAGAGGATGGAGGAGGCATCTTCGTCCCAAGAAAAGTCCATCAGGATCACCAAATGCCAAGCCTTGGTTGTTAGCTCCTCCTGAAGAGCATCGTCATCCATTTTCTCCATATTAGAAATAAGCGAGCATAGGCTTTGCACAGAAAGAGGCTCCATCGGTTGACTTTGGTTCCTCAAAGAGAGCAACTTGAGGGCGGCCGCTTTGGCAGAGGGGTTCTGAACCTGGCAACTAGATCTTAGCAAGATCATCACCAAAAACTTTTTCTTATTCTACCTCTTGGGAACCGGAGGAGACCGATCCAAAATAGATTTCACCTTGCCTCCAAGACCGATGCATTAGCCACATCTGCCAAGCCATAATGCTGCAAATTAGTCACTCCAACTGAGGCTAGAAACTCCAGATCATCGTGCAAACGAGAAGCAGAACCAGCATCATCCAATAGCCCTCCAACCAAACCCTCAATGGCCTGCTCAACCATTTCCACCCCATCATCCAAGTGACAAAGAACTAAGATTTATTTTAAAAAATCTTGGTTCAAACTTTACGAATGTAAAAAGCATCATTAGAAAATTCGCCTTGGACGACCGTAAATTCAGAATTTTCATGAAAAATTAGCAAGAGAAGTAACTGATGGTGATTTGAGACCGTAATTCATAACGAGGTTCAAAATTGAGACATAAAAATAACCTAGAATTAAAGCGAACCCAAAAAGGCCACACAAAAATTACAGAGAAAAAATATACGAGAGACTCTAAAAGCACTCATTGACGGCGACTTTTCTCTCAAGAAGGTCACCTCTTATATTAAATCAACTCCCATTCTCAGCTCTTACTTCATTTTCGCACCCTCTCTTCCCATCTCTTTCTCTCTCAACCCGCGAATCCAGAACCAGAAAGAGAGAGGGGGGGAGAGAGAGAGAGAGTCCCTTTTCTCCAAATGGGGAGGCACTCCTGCTGCTACAAGCAGAAGCTCAGGAAAGGACTTTGGTCTCCTGAGGAGGACGAGAAGCTCCTCAGGTATATTACCAAGTACGGCCATGGTTGCTGGAGCTCTGTCCCCAAACAAGCTGGTAATTTCTTTGTCCCTCTGCGCTCTCGGTTTGGCTCAAGTAGTAAAAGATGGGATCGTAATTCGGGTTTATCTCTTTGGGGGAGTTGGAAATGATATCGTTTATGGGAATTGTGCCATAATGTTGAATAATTAACAGGGTTACAGAGGTGTGGAAAGAGCTGCAGATTGAGGTGGATCAATTACTTGAGGCCTGACTTGAAGAGAGGCACATTCTCACAGCAAGAAGAGAACCTCATAATTGAACTCCATGCAGTTCTTGGTAACAGGTATTTTAAAAAAAAACTCCTGGCTAGTAGTGTTCGACTCAGATAATAAAATAAAATTATTATATTGATCATTTTCTGGCTTTGAAAATTCCTCAGGTGGTCCCAAATAGCCGCCCAATTGCCTGGGAGGACCGACAACGAGATAAAGAACCTGTGGAATTCGTGCCTGAAGAAGAAACTAAGGCAGAGAGGCATTGACCCTGTCACCCACAAGCCATTCTCCGAGGTTGAGAACAATAACAATGGAGAGGAAATCAACAACACCAATTCCTCACCCGCCAACACCGTCTCCGGGGCCGTCTCAGGCGAGCTCGACCTCCTCAAAGCAGCAGAGGAAACCTCGCAGCCTTACCAAGTAGAATGTGAAGGTACTTCCTCTAATAGCAACAACAAGAGCTTCTTCCACAATTCGGATCATTTGGTGGGCCATTTCAATCCTCTACGAACGTTCAACTTCTCCTCTTCCAAGCCCTCATCAATCCCACCACCACAAGTTCCCCTCATGTTCAACCAGACAAGCAAGCCATTCGACATCAACTCGGATCATCACTTCTCCTCCGGCATTCTGTCTCCTGTTATTGCATCGTCAACAATTCTGCCTCCCTCCTCGCTGCCCTCGTTCCCGATCGCCGCCTCCAGGTTCTGGGAACCCGGGGGCGGGATGAGCAACAGCGGGAGCAGCGGCACCAGCAGCAGTGGCGGAGGCTCGTTCTTCGACCCCCCGGTTTTCAACTGGGGGTCAATGGGGGACTGCAGCAGCCAACCGGACGATATAAAATGGCCCGAGTACCTCCACAACCCGATGCTACTGGCATCGGCATTACACAACCCGCACCCGCACCTGCACCAGTCTATCTACAATGAGATAAAACCGGAACCCCATTACCTTGGGGAGAATCCGGTCGGGGCTTGGACACAGAACCACGAGCAACAAGACCAGCTTCAGAATCCTGTAATCTGTGCCAAAGATATACAGAGGCTAGCTGCTGCTTATGGACACATTTAATGGAAATTTGGTGTTCATTGATGTTAGAAGGGAAGGGGAAGAAAAAATTATTGAGGGTGATGAGCAAAAAATGGTGTTTATTTACAGGTGTGTGCGGCAACAATTTTCTTTTCTTTTCTTTTCTTTTCTTTTTCTTTTTTGCTCCGATCAATTTCTTGGATTTTTAGTTTTCTTGTGTATAAGACATACAGAAAGTAATTTCCGGTGCTCATCTCTCCTAGATTGAAATATTTGCGAGTAAAACGATATTTTCCAATTATTGTTTTCTGGGTCGGGATCACAAAATAAGGATTTATTCCCATGTACGTTATTGTTTTTCTTTTTTGGGTTTTGGATGATTGCTCATTGTTTATTTCTTACGCATTTAAAAAAATGATGTAATTATAAACGATCCCGGTGAAGGAGAAGGACAGGAAGGCCATGTCAGCTCTTCAATCAAATGGATGATTTGATTAATTAACTATATGATTTCTATCTTCAAGGCGTTCATCTTTCTGAAGTCAATAATATACTAATTAATAATATATTGGATTTTTCATTAATATATATGTGTGTGAATTCCCACTGATAACGAACGAACAATTAAATCAAATTGCAATAAATTTATTCTAGATTAACTACAATTTTTAGATTTTAATTTATTGAGCAAGACTACATCAACATCTTTTTCCATGAATGTGCAGTTTCCCAGTTAAAGATTATGAAATTGCTGTGCCTATCACCACTGTCTGCCAGCTGGACATAATTTTTCACTTTTTAAAAATCATATTTTCCACTTATTTTTTTATGCAATTTAATTTTGGGATGCCTTGGAGAAACAAGTCAACAGTTGGGCTGCCTTTTGATTTGAACAACACTAATGACTACAACTAGAGATATGTCCCAATCCCTTCAATTGCAAGTTTCGTGGAGCTCACTCACACCTTACATCGATCACCCGCACGTGTAACTTGAGTTCACATGTGTGTAAATGTTGGAATTAAATGACTTATTTTTCCATCTATTCTAGGTTGAGTTTTGATAGGAATTTCTAGTTGTAAAGCATTTGGATTTAAATAAACAAAATTACGAGTTCAAAATTTTTAAATATTGTTTGGTGTGATAATGTCATTTATAAGTTATTAAACGGTTAATTATAAATTAGTCGGTGCTCATTTATTTATTTTTCCCTATACATTGTCAAGATCGATTTGATACGGCACAAGATTGTAGATAGTGATTGTGATTCTCTCTTTCTTTTTTTTCTTAAAAAGAATGTTAGATAGTTAATTTTCCTCATTATTGTATGATTTTTTTATCTCTCAACCGACAACTAAAAGATATATAACATATGTATTGTTCTAATTAATATATGATTATTGCAGTTATAACCTTTGTTGAATAATATGTTATGTCAAATAAATTCTTAGACTAAACCAATTATTGGGTTCGTGATATCTGTAAAGTGTAAATAGTAAATTAAAACAAGTACTGTATTTAAATTTTAGAGAAATTACTGTCAGACCCCTGGTGTTTGGTATATTTCGTGCATCGCCCCCTGTATTCCGGTAATCGATTAAAAACTTCCCGAAGTTTGGTTTTGTTATACTCTCAGGCCCCTCGCTGACGTCAGCGATCAATTTTCTCATGGAAATGACTTTTCTACACTCACAAAATAAATACAAATGAATTTTTTTTTCTAATCAACACATTCTCTCAACCCTTCCCTTCTCCCCCCTCCCCGCCGTCTCTCTTCAACCTTCAACCTCGTCGCCGTCCACCACATCACTTCGACCTCCAGCCATAACCAAGTCCCTGGCGTCGTTTTAGGGGGTCCATAGAGAGGAAACGGCTGTCTCCTTCGGACGGTCTTCTTCCCCAACTCCCATGTCGTTTCGATGTCTAGAAAAACCCTCCTCCTATTATTGCCCTGGGCCGTGGTCGACTTCCCATGAGGTTTGGGCCGTCTTCTTCGCCGAAGATTCGGTCCTCGTTGAGCACTCCGACTTCGGCCTCCACTGCGAGCTCGGCCCTGATGAGGCGAACGACAAGGTCCTTCCCGGCGCCTAAAAATTGGGGGTTTGGGGGTAACGGGCATCTGGAATTTTCTAGGCAAAATTGGGGAAAAATCGACCGACAAGTCATCCTTACCGACAGGGACGGTGATGAACGACGGGAGATTGATTTTGGTTGAACGGTGATGAACATCGGGAGATTGATTTTGGTTGAATGGTGATAAACACTGAGAGATTGATCTTGGTTGAACAGTGATGAACGCCACAAGCCGGGAGTTTTGTCGTTAGTCGCCGAAAAAATGATTCTGGGCTGCCGCCGACAGGATACACGGGGCCGACAGAAAAATGTTTGAGGTTGAAGATGAAGTCAAGGGTAAAATAGTCTTTCTATAATTAAAAAATAATAAAATTTATCGTTGATGTCAGCAAATTGCCTGAGAGTATAATAAAACCAAACTTCGGAGAGTTTTTAATCGATTACCGAAATACAGGAGGCCGAGCACGGAATATACCAAATGCCAGGGACCTGATAGTAATTTCCCCTTGATTTTTTCCTCGAAATAAGTACCAAACAAATATCAAATTTGTTTACAGCTCCACGCCAAAAATTTCCCAACCTTTTGCACCGTACAATTGGAAAGCGACTCTCGGTCTAGTAAGGACCATATAACTATTTCTTCTGAAAGGAATGAGGACCATTTAATATAACTGGTTGTATCCTTGTGGCTTATTTCATACACCGAACATTATCTGGAAAATGAACTTTCCGTAGAGCAAGAAACTTTCAACCAAAGGGAAAAAGATGGGTCAGTAGTTTGTTCGTGGAAATTAAAGATATGGCTGATGAGGTGTCCTCCTCTACGAGCGGGATTGTTTCTATCCGACTCGAATTTAATTAATGAATAATTCTATATGGATAATATGTGAGATAATCAACCCGTGGTAAAATGTTTGGATTAATTTTGTTTCCGGCCATCCTTATAGAGCTCTTCCGGCCAAGTCAACCGACATTTCCGACAAGTCAACCCACTCATTGATTTCTCTACCAAAAGTACCCCCGTTATCCAAAAAAAATAAATCCGTCTTTTAAAGTCTCTCGAAATTTGAATTCTTAAAAACTCAACCAAATGACATAAAAAAAATATAAACTTTGCAAGTGTAACTCTGTCTTTTTATGTAAATAAGCATTGCCCTCACACTTTAACAACACAAATCAATCTCCTTTGACTTGGATGGCTAAAGAAAACAGGAACCGGATTCGTGTGGGAGTAGAAATAATTCAGGAGCCCGAAAATGTTCAGTTACTACCAATTTGCAGTATTGGGGTAAGAATAAGAACGAGATGAGACCCACCACTCCATAGTAGAGCCTCTATATGATTTTTTTTTTGAGAAAAAAAATGATATATGGGACCCCTTTTCATTAATGAACCAAGAAAATATAATACCACAAGTTGTGAACTTCTGACAAGAGGAGAGGAACCGCTACCCCCAGCATATGATTTTTTAATCGTGAATAATTAGTATAGATTAATCAGGCATTTTGAATTTGAGAACATGCTGCTATTTAAAATTTATCAGACTAAAAATTGAATTAGTCAATTTAGTGAAATTTTGGATAATATGTAGTGTGTAATTGACAGAGCACAAGGATTTCCACCCTCTCTCACACATAAACCTCTATGGATCAAACTGCCAGCTCAAGACTAAATTATTGTGCTCCTTGGTGAGGCTTATTTTAAATACGGATAATAATAAGCAATATGTGTAGGGTTTTCTCTAGTTATGACCCTGATATTAACGTTGCCTCGATGGTCATACCGGAAGGAAAAAAACAGCTTTATTTCGCCTCCAAGATGGGCCAACCGTTTGATTGGACAATTCCGTTTCTTCTCCTGTCGATTCTCGAATTTATATAAATTTGTTTCAAAGTGTACGCCGACAAATAACTGGAAAATAACGTTCTACTATATCGTCCAAAGAACAGGTTAACATATTATCAATAGTTGATGTACGTTTTCGATATTGTTAATCTACGTGATGAACGTTTAAAGCGCACTAGAAAGTCAACAACTAAAGTTTTATCTTTCTCAATCAACAAGAAAGTTTCTGTTCAAACTGAAACTATCCTCTTGCCAAGCCTCTTAGCCCAGGCAAATCAGATAATCAAATCTCTTAATCTCTCTCCTCCTAAAATTGATCATGATCAAAGATTTACTGAGAGGGCAGCAATCACTTGGGAGGTGACGAAGCATATTGGTACAGAATGAGATAGAGACCCGGGGACGGTTCTAAATATTGTTAAGCAAGCTGTTGTAAAGCCATAAAGTCTGGAAGTTTCGGACCACAATGATGCTATGCTCTTGGAAATATGGGTTGTCATTGATTGCATGATCAAGAAGATGTTGTTTGCAACTTTACGTTGCAACAAGGTATTTTTTACTCAAGCTTACTGTCTACTCTTCCATGAGAGGGTTGATTTTCAAGTAGTATGATATTTTATTGTACTACCTGATATAAATTTCGAAATATATAAAATTAATCGATTTACCAAAAAAAAATCTTTTCCATTGTGGTAGCTGGTAGCCTCAATTGTTTTTTATTTCCGAAATACAACCGACCGAGAGGCAAGCCCATTTGCCTTTTGCTACTCCCGAAATGGCTGGACCGGAAATTGGACTCTAAGTACGTTATTTCTGGGCCGAGATTGGACACAACTTTCCTTTTGGTTCAAAAAATAGATAAATTTGGTTAGTTTCTGTCACCATCCATATCCTTTTTCCAACACCTATACCTACACAATGAGCCTGAAGAGGAAAGTCACATGAACCTCCTCTGTAGAATAAGAACTCTACCTCTATTGCTTTTTTTCTAATACATATTTGGTTAATTTAATCTATGATGGATGACTAAGGATCCTAAGATAGGCTTAGTTCCAATCCTATAAGATTAATCTAATCTTAACTTTACTAGCCCACCTTATTTGTTTAATCTGATTTTTCAATCCCAACCTTTGAATTGCTTTTAGTTTTTTGGTTAATATCCCACATGGCTAGACTAATCTTCGTTTGAGTTTGTTCCATGAATTTGGTTAGATTAATCTGGATTTAAATCTTGTCCATAAATTATGATAAAATTCTATCGACAAATGTTTAACATTGCATTACCTATAATTCAAATTTAAGATCTCTTAATTAAACTATATTTTTTTAATAAGCCGCGAAGCAATTGATCTTATAGGCCAAAGGTTTTACACGACCTGTGACATAGAATATATATTTCTTTAAAGAAGTTTGTCTCGAACACGGAAGTTTCTTCCGTTAAGGAAACACGAGGCCCATTTACAGTTCGTTGATTTAGCCAAAACCCATCCAACACATTCGCTATTTAGGCTCTAAAGAAATATAATTTTCTTATCTTACTATGCTAATTAATTGCACTTTCTATTAAAAAATGATAATTGCACTTTCTATGAGGCATCACCAAAACCATCTCCCTCACCGCCCTCAAGCTTTTGTACAATATTTAATCAATCTTGTGACCCAAAAATCGTGTCTTACAGTTTTGTCCGTAACCGAAAAAATCAATTAATACAGTAATCTTAACCCATCATCTCAAAAAAAATTATTGGAAATAATGAGTAAATGAGATCACTATAATTATAAATAAATCCACTAAACTACACATTTATTTATCAAAATCTATCGTTCGAAAGAAGGCATGCTTTTGAGCTATCGGCAACCAATATTTTAAGAATTGTTGTTTACAATAAGTTGTACGATTTGATACCTGCTTTATTTTTTTTGAAATGTATATTTTATTTAAAAAATGTCATAAAATATACATTCTACTTACAATAAGTCGTACGATTTGATACCTGCTTGATATTAATAATAATATGGATTTTTTGGAAAATAATGGGCTGATATTGATATAATATCGTTTCAGTAAACAAATTCAACCCACGTTTGTATCTTTTATTGGTTAAATTAAACGAACACGATCGGTCTACTTCAAAGTCTTAAATGGCGTTTTCCTCTTTCTCCTCTACGCATTTGGGAGTCTGAACAGCAGAATTGAATAGTTAGAAAATTGGGAGAAACGAAAAATTGAGAGTGTAAAAAAGAGAAAAAAAATAGTAGGTTTTTTTTTTATCAAAAACGTTTTTCGGTTAGATATGACGAGTTGGTAATATGTAAAGCAAAATTAAATCGTGAATTCAAAATCTTTCAAATTTAACATGTGAAAATGAAGCTAACCCATGCTTCTCACTGCTTCGCTTTACTTGTGTTTTCCAGCAATACACGCAAAATTAGTTTAATTTAAAAAAGATTAGGGAAAAACCTACTCCCACATTCAATCCCAACACGAACTAAACACGGTCATGTACTTATTTTAATTAATTTATCTTGTATTTAAGCGACCACGAGTCGAGCAATAAGGCGTTATCTTCCAGGTTTCTCTTGTCCACGTCCAATTTCGCAAATTGCACATCACCACCAGCGATGTTGACGTATGAACCTGGTCAAGCCGGTCATAGGTCGGTGCATCTACTAAACCCATTACTCTCTCTTCCCTCTCCCGATTATTAGTATACGAAAATTTCAAATAGATTAATTAATATATGTTCGAGTCGAATATAGTATAAGAAGTGATAAAATTTTCACAATAAATATTTAATATTATTACACTTTCAAAAGTTCGAACTCAAAATTTTTTGTCAAGTTGTACATTCGTCTTTTCTCCCTCTCCCACTTAATTATTTAACGCACAAGACACATGAAAAAAGTATTGCGATAACACTTTTTCAATACAGATTTTTTTCAATAAATTTTATCGCCGTGTGATTTTTACCTCGTAGTCAAACATAAAAGTTAACCCTTTAAAAAACGGACGAAACCCTTCTCAAAAAAAAACGGACGAATCACTTTTCCTATTATTTTAGTGAAAGAAACCATCGATCGCTTATTTTAATGGCAGACGGCGATGACTTGAATTGATAAAAGCGCGGGAGGCCCAAAAAGGGGATATGCATTATATAAGATTAGCCTCAACAGCCCAAAAGGCCCGGTGGGCCCATAATGGTGGGGACCCACCACCAGGAGATAAACAAAAAGTGGTGCGTTGGGCCTTCTCAGAGTGTACCGCGTGCGCATAGTGAGAGCGAGAGTATATAGCTTCTTTTTTTTGAATGAGTATATAGCATATTGGATTAGATAATAGTGAAGGTACTAGAAACACTTAAACATTTACTTTTCAAATTTTGATAAATCAATTTCACGTGTATCAGATATCAGTTAATTTCAACGAAAAAAATGAGATAGACATAGTTTAAATCGATAGGCAGAAAATTAACAATTTTGACGATACCTAAAAATAAATATGATTTAAACTTCAATTAATTAACCTTTAAAAAACTACACGAATTCAGAGACGATTTCAAGGAAAAAAGAAAAGAAAAGAAAAGAGACAGATACAGACTAGACCTTCGGCCGCACGTCCTACATGCTAATGTATGGTGGGGCCCAATAGAAAATATGGACCATTCGTTTGGGATGTGACCGGGGATTATTTCTATTTAAAATTTAACTAAAAAACGGGTAGAAAACGCGGACAGGTGTTCAAATTACACGAGGTTAATATACCCATCCATCGTCATCATTATTATAATATATGGTCCCAAAGCCGAGCTTTCCTCTTTCCCTTTTTTCTTTTCCCTCTTCCAAGAAATAGTCCCCCACCCTCGTTGGGCCCTCAGGTGGGCCAACCTTTATTTTATCGCTAGACATCTCTCTTCCACCGCCAACCTCCGGTAAAAGTTCACATTAATATCGGATAGTTTTGCTGACTTAACAATATTATTATGTGATTTCGAAATATTCAACTGATTGATATAAATATTCCTAATTAACCCACTATTATTGGGACAATCTTTTTTAGAAAATATATTGCTAAGTATCATTAAGTTACATTCTAAAAATAAATTAGGAAAACTATGAAAAATAATAGATGAGGAGAAAAGTTTCTCATATTTTTTTCAAATTTGTTTCTCAAAAATTTAAGTCAAATTTGTTTCCTAATTATACATGGGAATATTTTTGTCAAAAAATTATTTAAATAAATGCAGTATCAATTTTCAAAAAACTTTTCACAGTGAGCCAACCACGGGATACTAAAATTAATTTTTATCTGTAAAATTTTATAGATGTTCTTTAAAATTATGTTAATAGAATGTTTTAATGGTTGGATTCTTTAAGTAATATGCCATTTTTTTACAAGTAAACTTTGTATTCGCCAATCAAAATTGTACGGAGTAGAATAATGGTTAGATTCTTTAAGCAGGTATATATGTCATTTGAGAATAAATTTTCGTAATGTATTGCAATGCAAAATTTTTTGTTTAAGGTGATTTCCGGAATCTGAAATATTAAAATTTTTATATCTAATATAAATATAAAAAAATAATTTGGTGAATTTTTATATAATTAAATAAGACCTAATCGAACCCTATCGTGCCACACCAAACACACAATTTATTAGGTCCGAGTCCAATCTGCCTTGACACCACCATCGATGTAAAATCAGTATATAATTTCTAAATTCAACTCAATATTTATTATATCTGTTAAAAATTTAGCAACCAAAAGAACAAAATGCGCAAAGAACACGGACGCAAGAGTTTACGTGGTTCGGCCTAATACATACATCCACTGAGAGAAATAAGAACTTTTATTGATGAGTTTCCGAGTCACAAAGCCATACAAAACCTTAGGGTAACATGCCTTTATATAGAGACAAATCCTTGTACATCAAGTAACCTATCTATGTCAGATTAGGAGTCCAAAACCTAGTCAGAATAGGAATAGGAAATAAATCTTTCCTATTTTTCGCCATCCCAACAATCTCCACCTTGGCGAGAAATCATCTCGTGAAAGAACCATGAAGCTTCACCCGAACTTCAACAAACTCCACCTTGACAAAACACTGCCCCATGAAGAACCACGAGATCTTGCAAAACCAGTCCGACTCCACTAACTCCATCTCGGACCATAGATAACTGCATCAATAAGACCATCTCAACTTTCTCTTCACCTTTTGTTCAATCACTTGGAGCCAACCCCCAAACTCGAGCTTCTGAGCTTGCTTGGCCTATTTCCTCCAATCTCTATTGAACCCCAACTAGCAAGTCCACCTGCTGAATCAACCTTGCGACCAATAGACACGCCCTCTATTTTTCGGTCAGCCCCATGCTCCGCAACCTCGAACTGCTTTTCCGCTGAACCTTCTTGCCTCAAACCAATGCTACATGTCATAGCATACAAAGGGCAACCTATTGTTCCACCATGTCATGCCCAACATAAAGTATAGTTAGTGTCGAGTTGACCTCTACTCTGTGAAATGCCTTCCCTCATACTAGCTCGAGTCCCTAGACGAGTGCCCAGAGCTTAGTGGCTAGGGATGTGCATTGATTAATGCCCTTGGCAAGTCCATAGAGCCAACGCCCACCAGAATCGTGGGTGACACTACCAGCACTCGTACGACTAGGATTGCCATGAAAATTCCTTTAGTATTAAAGTAGTGGAGTAATTTGGTCAGTTAAAATTCGAGAAAATTCATGTGTATGTGTAGTAATAATTGAGGGATGTACCCCATAGTAGGACTGCATCATTATGCCATCGCAAAAATCACCAACACGTTGCCACGAAAGTGGTCGCTAAGGTGTATCGCCTCTGGAGGAAGCGTCTGCAATATTGACCGGAGCTACACTCTCGGATCCATTCAGCCATTTAGACTACCCACATTGGTGAGCGGATCTAATCCGCTCATGCAATAAATAATTAATTTATCTCTCATCAAACTATTATTCAATCCAATCCAATCCAATTCAATCTTTTACCATATTTATTAGTGATCTCACACAATCCGCTCACAAAATAAAAAATTAATTTCTCTCTCATCCACGTATTATCTATAATTTAATTTATGTTTACGTACAAATTGTAATGAATATATAAAATTATGCATCCATAAATATATAATTACTAATGCTGAATTTTAATTTTTATAACCACATAAATAATATCCACCAGTATATATTTTAACGAATAATATTGTATCATGTATCATTAAGATTAAATTATGATAAAAAAGAAGAAAAAAAAGTGGCCGATCACCGCTCGATTGGCCGAGCCGATCGGCTTATTTCATTTCCCTTTCAATTTTTTTTAATTTTCCCTTTGTCTTCTAACTGTGAGCGATTGGTGATGCTCACCAGGGGTGAGCAAGTCAACCGAACCGGAATTGTAGGGATATTGCAAACCGGACCGGACCGTACCTACCCTGGTCCGGTCCAGGTGCGGTCCGGTCCGACCAAAAACCAGACCGGATTACCAAAAACTGAACAAAAACTGGGTTTCGGACCGGACCAAACCGGACTGGACCGGACCGGGAACTGAATTTTGTGTATTTTTACAAACCGGACCGGACCGTTTTTGCATTTGGTCCGGTTTGGTCCGGTTTTTTTGTCCGGATTGGTCCGGTTTGACAGTTTTCGGTTTGTTTGCTCACCCCTAATGCTCACCAATGCAGCTAGCCTTAATCCACCAAAATGAACGAACTTTTTGATCAAGGGCAGTTTTGGAATTTGATAAGATGGCAGCAGCATCAAGGGAAGGGCCACATAATTGGCGCACTTGTTCCGCGTGATTATTTCTTTAAAAAAAAAATTCCGCGTGATTAATGTCATTACACGTGGCAGTGGCAGCAACATCTACGTGGGGTCGTCATTATTATTTTCGTTTAACATCAAATTTTTATAAGTATACGGTAATCCAGATTCAAATCGAATAAATCTCTAAAAATCGTAAAAAAAAAAAAATAAATATTTACTAAATCAAATCTGTGTTATCAAACTTTTTTATAGGATGATAATTTAATATTAACAATATAATTTTATTGAATATCACGTGACCACTTAAATCGACCGGCATGATTTTTTAACAACTATTAAATACAACTGTGTTGATAATAATTTAAATTAAACATATTTGTTTAAATTATACTTTGATTAAATTTTACTGTGTTGACAATAATTATAGTATCTCCTACAGTAATTAGAACGCGCATTAGTTTATTACCAACCGTCTAACCGGGCACTAAGTAGACGAGACAAAATTTAACGGTAGGAGATACTCCTTATGCTAAAGATCCACAATTTTGTCGCCTAATTTGGGACACATGGATGATCATTTGGAATATAGGCATGTTTGGCGAAACAGATTAGGAGTAGATATCAGATAGTAAATTGAGAGTAAATAGTAGAAAGCATATTTAAAAATGTGTTTGGTAAAATCAACTAGCAGATTCGATTTAGTAGATTATATATTTTTGGTTAAATTAATTATTAATTTATAAATTAAGCTTAAAAAATCTAAATTATTTATTTAAATCAAAATCTTAATAATTTAATATATTTCTAAATAAATATTTTGATAAAGGAGAAATGGTCTTATTTATATTTCTAAAAATAAATATTTTGATAAAGGATAAATGGTAAACTTATTGAATATATTAATTTCTTACATTTGGTTGGGGAATAAAATAAGAATAAGAATAAAAACCATGTCAATATTTATTTCTAAGACATCTATATTACGATTAAAAAATTATAATTCTTAATTCATACAATAAATCGTACAAATGATCTAATACAAACAATAAAACTCCACAATACTTCATTTCAAATAAGAGTTCAATATATAACAAAAAAAATTTTGCTCATGAGTTTAAAAAATTATTGAGTTTGATGAAGTAATAGAATAATAGCTAGATTAAGGATAAAAAATAGTGAAAGTTCTTGTATATTTGAACAAGTATAGAATTTTATATGATGCTTAAGAGAGATGTTAAAAAAGAAATTAATCCTTGCCGTATAATTATATATTCACTATGAAGAGTAAATTAATACCAACGTAACATAAAAAAATAAATGATAATCTTACTTTCGAGGTTGGATTCTTAAAGGTTGGATGATAATCTCATCTTAATCTAATTTAAATTAGTAGTTAAAAGAAAATTTCTTGATATTTGTTTAGTTAAATAGAATTTTTAGTTTTTCAAATAATTTCTAAGATAAATAAGTCTCTTAATTTTTTTGAACGAAAATCTCTTAAGATTTAAATAGTAGTTAAAAAAATCTCCTAATATTTATTTAGTAGAATAGAATCTTTAATTTTTTAGATAATTATAAAATAACCTAATCTTTTGAAACTACTCCTAAACTATTAGTAGATTACAATCTACTAGTTTACCAAAGAGATAGATTATCAATCTACTCCTAATCTACACTAAAACTACTATCTAATCCGAAGCTATTGTTTGCCAAACAGAGCCGTAGTAATTTACCAATTTAAAATTATCTAACGACTATTATTAAGTTCCTTTTAGCAGAGAACCATTATCGAGTTTGTGCAAAGAAAGTTTAAGAAAAAGCATAAAGTGGTTGGTCATAGTTTATCGGTTTCCACACCCCAAAATATTTTGATAAATTACGATGGAAAGTTCGTTCGTGAGACATAGCTGAACCCACTTATGAGGCATTTCGATTACCTAGTATTCTACGGCGACGGGACACTCTTACCAAAATGACGCAAGGACAATCCTCTTGCTGATTTTAGTTTACCATTTTTAATTATCCTCAAGTATCAGTCATGGTATTTACGAGCAACAAGTAATTTCATAAATGTAAAATGGATCCTTTAGAAAATATAACTCTCGCATCTTTTTCTTTAACAATATTTGAAAATCAAGACTTTGTTTAAAGGAATTTAATTCTTTTATATTTTTTTTTTGTTTTCTTCCGTAAACAGAAGTTGAATAAAAGTATCACAAATGTTACAAATTAAACGGTTAAATCAAAACGTAGTGTTAGCCTCGTACAAAAAAGAGAACTGAAAAATTATGATGAATTGCATTCTGTAAAACAAAATATGGCGATGCTTCATTTAATTGAATCTCAAGAAAGTCAAAAAAAAAGAAAGTCAAAACTAACTCCTAAGTTTTCGATCTTACTTTGTATAATATATAATTATTAATGAAATGTCCACTTAAAAAAACTCGTAAGTTAAGTTTTACTTATCGATGATCATTTTAGTTACCTCATGATTGTTGTCAACTGCGGGCGGCAGAGAAAAAATTTCTCCTGCGACAAAGAATTAGTTGGGAGGATTACCTGTTTTTACTCATAATTTGGACCTTGACTTCTCCTCCGTCGCACGTAAAATTAGGAGAACTCTCATCACACGCAGCACGTCGAATTAGTTATGTTCAATCATTCGGTTTCCAAGGTGGAGTTTAACGGAGAATAATGTGATTAACTGTTTAGTGAATTATTCTATTTTAATAAATAGTTCGAGTTTGCATAATTGAAAATATAGTGATGTTGAATTTTTTTTTTCTATCTTTCAAAATTCATACCATAATGGAACCTATATTAGTTTTTTTTGGTTCAAATAATGGAACCTATATTAGTTGGTATAATGAGTTTTCATATAAGTAGTGGCATAAAAAAATAGTTTAATGGCAAAGATAATCTCTTACCTAAAATAATAGCAAATAAATTATACATGACATTTTTTTGAGGTTTATAAATTATAGATGAGATAAGTTATCTCTTTTAATAACATTATAACTCCTAATTTTTTGTGGTGATATCCCAGAAGAAAAAAACCTAACAATACAGTACATAATACACTATGTGGTTCCCACGTGAACATGACTCCTAATTTTTTGTTGACATCACCACATGAGAGGAACAATTAAAAGTCCATCATTTTCTATATGTCAAATTTTATTATTGATAACACCGAGATATTTAAATAAAATTTAAAGCATTCGTTTCATCAGCATAACTAATTAATCGGAAACACTGTTGGCACTAGACGAATAATGCCATAATAATTTTATACTGATAATTTCATATTAAGCGACAATATTTGAACTATTAATTTTCAGTAAAATCTAGAAGAGAGATTAAATGTTACATAACTAGCTAAATTACAAACCATTAGGTATACTGACCATCGTAAGATTTTCCGATTTTGGACCCTAATCTTGATCCATTCAGAATGCAATAATGTAACGTGACCAGCAAAAACATGCATGATTAGTGTTGGTTAATGGAAGGACCATAAAATTATCAGCATTAATTGATGTTTCATACTAATTGGCAAATGTAGAGCATGGACCATGTTAATTTGGTCTGGCCGTGGACGGAGAAATTGCGGCTGGCACGTCTTCCTCATTCTTTAAAAAAAAAAAATTTCGTTCTAACCAGGATTTAAACTTTGGTCTCTCCAAACCTCGCATTTCCGTTATATATATGTTTCCCAAGCCAGAAGGGGGCCAAGATAAATTTAGTATTTTATTTATTTTTCGCAAGAATATATATTCAAGAAAATTGCGATGACTCTTTTTCTTATCAATGTATCGTGCTTGATAGTTCTTCAAGTTTACGATGTTAATTTTTCTGGTCAAAGAAATTGACGCAAATAGTTTATGTTAATGATTTATTACTCTCCTCAACGTGTCACTAATCCAGTGGTGGTAGTGGGCCGCTCTCTATTGTAGAGGCTGATTTTATACGTCACCTGAAAGATTTCGGTGCGAATCGCTTAATAATTAATCAAGTCCAGCCGCGAAAATTTCAAAGTTCAAGTAATCACCACCCAGTTTTCGGAGCTTAGCTAAAATATGGATGAACCGGTGCTTAAATTGAAATCAACTGTAAAAATTTCATTCTAATTTGAATAAGAGATTTTAAATTAGATTCTGTGAAATTTAGCTCTGTTAAATATTTATTGACAGTCGCATCTAACTTTAAAATTAGAGTGATCTGTATAATGAATATCCTTATAGCGGATGATATTTTAAAAAAACTAAAACATCGATGGAAATTAGGGTACATTTCGAAAAAATGGTGCGATTCATATTTATCCATTCCTACACACTTGCACAAATTCCAGATTCGCCATCTCAATTTAAATTCTATCCTCCAACAACACTTTCTTATCATTCTTCGACCGAATTTTGTCGTCACGTCAATGCTTTTTTTTTACAAATCACTCTGCCTCTGTTACACGAAATTTAAATAGTTAATTTTGTACAAGTAAAATTTGTATAGTACGTAACACAATAGAGTATGAACAAAATTTTTTTGACAAGGGACAAATTATTTATACCCTTGGGAAATTTGCTCAAAAACAGTTGGATATTTGGAATCACGTAACGGTATAAGATAAGAAAACTTGTTGGAAATATCATATCACAGGCTCTCCTAAGTCTCAGAGTTATCCTATTGCAGTTCGATTTTTACAGAAAATCTAGAATTTTATTTTTACGAATCGATAGATTCGACTGACTTTGAATACTAGAGATAACTCTATTGGCTTTGGTTTTGCTTGGCTGGTGTTTTTGTGTTAGTTTTGAAGGAGGAGTATTACTTTAACGTCAGTCTAAGTTTATTTATCGGGCTATTATTTTCCTACTATTCTTTTTCTATAAATTTTGGTGTGGTTGAATTTTGACGATGGTCGCAATCTTATTCGCTCCATAGTAAGAAAAATATTACACTAAATAGGATATATATACAATACATTTTTTAAATAAATTTAACTTTCCAAAAGAAAAGTATGCACTAGAAAGGGCAGATGAGACAATTCCCCAAGACCAACATAGTATATAAGTAGGCGGGTAGGTCTTATACTCCTTGGTTTCTATACCTTATTCGACCTTATCACTCGAAAGAGAGAGAACCAAAGACAAAAGACACAAACTCCCAACTCCAAAACAATCACTTCACGTCTCAATAGTAGTTATCACTTAATCTCTCTTTAATAATCGCAACTCTCTTTTTAGTCTATAACTTCATATCCCATGGGATCATCAAGCGGCTGGCATTTCCCCTCTCCGGAAGGAGCTGACATGGTTTATGGTGTTTACGATAGCGATGACAATGACGTGTACGGCCATCACCTTCATGATCATGGCGGTGGAAGTACTGGGGCGCCTCGTCAAGGGACCGGAAGCTTGTCGAGGTTGTCCCTCTGCACGAGCTCCATGTACGATGACGATGACGATGATGATGATGATGGTGTTTTCGGTGGTACGAGGTTGTCCGAGGGGAGGGGGTTGGACTTGGACATGATCATTACCTCGTCGGATTCGGATAAGGATCAACCCGGAGGAGGAGGGTGCTACTCGCTGCCGGCGACCCCGCCGGGACGGAGGAGGAGCGGACAGATGGTTGGTGTGGCCAAGGGGTATGCAAGTGAGAATGAGGCCCACAGGGGTTTTGCTGGGGAAGGGGGAATGAGGAAGTTGAGGAGGAGGAGGAGGAAAGATGGTGGGAGTGGGGATAGCAATAAGAGGAGTGGAGGAAGTGGGCTGGTGGTGATAACAAGGCCAAAGGGAGGGCAGAGGTCGTTGTGTATGGACTTGGAGGAGGTCAAAGCTTGTAGAGATCTCGGGTTCGAGTTGGAGCACGAGAGGATGATGGAAGTTCCAGCCAGCAGGCTCTCCTTCTCTGGCTCTACCCTTGATACCAGCAGTGGTGGGAATTCCCCTATCGCCAATTGGCGCATCTCTAGCCCTGGCACGTCGTCGACTTTCAAACCTTCTCTCGTTAAGTTAGAATAACTTCTTCTTCGGGTATCGAAACTGACTTCTTGGTTGTTCGCGATGTATTTTCAGGTGATGATCCAATAGATGTCAAGGCAAGGCTCAAAGTGTGGGCTCAGGCAGTAGCAATAGCATCTACATCCAGACACGGAGGCATCTGACTGATGATGATTGTTCTTAGTGATCACTAATTCCACAAAGACAAAAAGGGAGAGCTGCTTCAGCATTTTGTTTCCTACAGAGTCGTGTACTTTGGTTTGGTCTACTTCTGTGCTGCTGTAAATATATCACACCCTGTTGGTGTTGGAGGCCGGAGTTGGACTTCGAGATACAATTTTCTTTTTCATCCTATGATATGATTTTCAGAGATTGTGTTTAGCTGACTGCAAGATTGCTGCAATCTTGTTTGGTCCTTGTTGATATGTGGTGGGTTAGCTAATCGATGATTTTCGATTCCGTCGACTGGTTACATCTTCCGGGTTATGGTGTTATTGTACATTGCCGAATACAGAAATTGCAGGTTCTTGTTTAGCTTTTACACTGTCAACCAGATGCAGAGTAAAACTACTCATGGAGATTTAAGGAAGGAACAATGGCATCCATGGATTGCACACATTTGCCAGATATCTGATTACGGGAGTCATGTGAGCAATAACGGGCCACGGAATCGAATTGTATCCAACCTAAAACCTCGAGTAACATGTTTGATCCAACAATTTTAACCAAACAGGTTGGTGAAGATTTTTTGTTTACCAACCTCTGGAACATCAGAATTGTCACAACATGGAGGCCGCTTGACTGGTTCAGTCTGATGACAAGTAAATGATCGAGAAGAAATAATATTAAATCATCAAAACTGACACGTAGCTGGATCCTTTCTCCTTGTAATACAAGTTTAGGTGTTTACAAGACATGGTGGTAGTTAAAAACAGCATCATCTACCCTTAAATCATTGGAGATGAAATGGTGATTGCCACCTTAAAAAATACAGGGGAAATTTGATTACAAGAAAGCATTCAGGCAGCTGCAAAATTTAAGACATCCTAACACAATGAGGAGGGAACTTAAGACATTTAGAGGGGCAAAACTTAGCCTCGAGGACCGACAGATTTGTATCGTTGCAATGAAATCACTGCAGAGTGGAGATACATAGTAATTTCAGTCTCGTGAAGTTCAACTCCGCAGCAGAAATTCCGAAAAGATTGCATGTAGATGAAGGAAAAAAAAAACTCGACTTAAACAAAGCAAGCATTCTCTTAACGCACTATGAGAAACACTTAAACCAGCTCCCTGTAATCATTCTAAGAGCGCATAAATCTGCTGTGCTAGAAGAGCTCTATCCAACAGTGATCACACTCTCCGTTGGTTAGTGGCGAAGCAGCATCGAAGAGTTGATGGCTCGCCGATATCGGAGAATGTCAAAGTTATATCTTTTGCAACAAAGATGCAGCTTTTTTACATATCAGCTTACATATTTGCTTGCACCAAAGAGGAACAAAACCAGGGGCACAACGGCAGTGTATGCCACTCTCTCGGTTATGCAACTACCACCTTAGATTGCTCAAAGTTAGAGGTCAAGAAGTGATGGCAAACATAAGTGTGTTTTATATGCAAGATTCTGAGCTTCATTTTGCCAATCTGAACTATGAATTTCATTTCTGAGCTTGCTGAACTTCATTCAATGTCCTATTGGAACAGCAAGCAACGAATTACATGCTCGTAATGCTTTCATTTGTTTTGGCATTTCCTAGAATTTTTACTCCAATAAATGAATGTTACAAAATGTGGTTAGTCTTGATTGACATCATGAAAGGCTGGAGAACCAATTGGGGAGAGAATAGTTCCTCACTCACTTGAAAACCTGATTTCGGCAAGAGTTATCACACGGGTACGGACAGTCAATGGCCTTAACTTCTGCTCGATCAAAATACCAATCGCCAACAGATTCGGCGACTCTCTGCAATTTGGTATAGAGAAATATGCGCACATCAACGATTGGATGATACACAAGTAGTTAGATATCTATCACACATAAACAATGTTTCTATGGTTGCTACTCGATCTAACAACTAATAATGAGCAACAGTGCCATTGGAGTCATGAAGGGGGAAGCAGCAACTAGTATACCTTGTTCCCTAATCGGGGGGAGTCAGCAGCGAACCACGTGTCCTGTCTCTCGGATTGACAATGACAAAAACATGAATTTATAAAGAGACCATTTTGATCCGATGTCCCGAAAACTTCCAAGGAATCCAACATCTGCTTCCGGAAGTCTGTTCCACGTTAGAGGGGTAGAGTCATGAAACCACAAGTGCTCGTCTGATCTGATGATCTTGCAATCTATAAATGAATGCAACAACATTGAATTTAAGCTACCTTGCAAAAATTCCATTTGTGAAGAGTTACATTGTGCATAATTCTTCCTGCATTTATTCCAATCTCCATGTGGATCAGCTGTTGGGGGAGCTAGACTTTCTTGCAGCTGTGAAATTGTACCAAAGTAATTTAACAAAAAATTTCACTGAAATAGTTGACACGATTGCCCTTTGTTTAAAGAGGGTACGAATAGCTAGGTCTTAAGAGTTGATCATGAAAAAGTTTAAGATCATTACCTGCCAAACATCATATGCTGCATTAAGAAGAAACATCGGGGTCTTAATACCGTCAACCAAATTCTGGGGAAAGAAGCACTGTCACAGAGAAAGGAACTCTTTTGGTAAGGTCTTACATAGTTGAACTTTCAGTTATGGAAGTGCAGATAAATACCGAAGTCGGATCTAGCTGTCCAGTGCATGTACTTGGTAGATTATTTTGTACATCCTGGAGATTTTTCACAGGAAAATCATTAGAACATAAAGTAAATTGCAGGAGGAGCATTCCAAAAACAGAAAACCTTTTGATATTGCATATGATGGCAACTAGGACATGAAGTACCTGTAAACTAACTACACCAGCGTACATATTTCGCAGGGAACGTCCACCAGACACATCCAACCTGTCAAAGAGTCGTGACGATGATAATGAAGGAATAGGGACCCCGCAACCAACAATTTGATCAAATTATAAGAACCATGGAAGTCGAGAAAATGTGAATAGTTTCTTACGCATCCATAAACATCCCAGCGTCGGCTAAGCATTTCACCTTAGTTGACTGTGGAAACAAGTCCCTGAACTCATCACAATGGATAATGGATGCTAAGCCGCCAGCTGAGCATCCGGAGAGAAGAGCCTGACATGCATTTTGCCAAAGAATAAGTCGGCGGATTCAGGAAAGCTAATGCAGACAAGCAAAGCTTACCTGGGTGGCACTTTGCATTCCCTCAGCCATCAAAGCTTCCATTGCAACAGACCAGATGCGCTGCCCTCGAAAGTAAAGTTGTGCAGCCTGAAAGACAAGGAGTTTAAACCAATCTAGCTCCATACATCTTTAAACCGAGAAGACTATACACTTCAAACCTAACATATTAACCAAATTCTTCATAAAAAAAGATGATGTAAACAACAAATCATTGTCTAGCGGACCTCATCGTAGCCCTCCCCAGTAAAAGATGCCCCATCACAGTAACGCACCCTCACTCTGTTCCAGTTGTAGAAATCTAACAGCAAACACCACAAAACAAAGCAAAATCGATCAGACACAGAGTCTAGAGCCAGAGGAAACATATCAAGCTTCAAGGATATGGGAGGAACCGGGATTTTCGTCGGCCCTGTTGCTTAAAATCCCGGTGAATGGCAGCTGCTTCTCCATGAACTTGGATGACCCGCGACGAGTGGTCTTACGGTACACACAGCTCCTGACCGTGTAGCACCACCCTCCTCCCTGCACCAGAAACCATATTACAGTTACAAGATCTCTAAAGAGACACATTCGTGGAACCAGCATTGCAATCAAGGGAGGGAACATCATATGTTGTTACCTCAAGCTCGATAAGCCAGCTGTCCTTGCCGGATCCGGATCCGCGATCCAAGTGGTAACCGGGCAGTGTCCCGTCCAGACACACTGTCACACACAGTTCCCAAACATTATAGCAGCACAACACTTGCACATAATGGACTGAGTAACAAACACAGCCAAGTGGAGGTACGACTAATCTAGGTTCGAACTAGCGAGGAGGTGGTGGTAAAGTTCTCCCTACGAGTATGGCATAGTATTTAACACAACTGCGTCCCGACGAGATAGTTGAAAATTCACCAAAATTTAGAAAGAAAGAAAAAGAGAAAACGTACCAGCTCCCTTGGAATCAGCTCCAGAGATGAGAGTGAGGCCCACCATGAGAGGAGGTGCAACTACTTGTCCTCCACCGGAAGAAGAAGAAGAAGACGTCGTCGTCGTGTCCCGCTCCAGAACAGAGAGAATTGCCTCTCCTCTTCTCAGATCTTCCACGACGTCTCTACAGCCAGTAGAACTGGTGTTAGAGACCCCGCACACGACGGCGCTCAGCCAGAAAGCCACAGCCGCCACAATCCCCGCCTCTCTCCTCATCATCTTGTACACTCCGTCGACGCAGGTACGGTGGCGACAGTTGGTTTGGGTTTCAGCTGTTGCAGGAACCAACACAATAACGGCCTCGTCCTCTTGTGAGTGTACTGTTACTTGTCAGGAGTGTATAATATTGTTTTTGAAATATATAAGAGATAATTACTCTCAGGACCCCAGGGTATAGTCAAATAGACCATGAGGACCCTGTAGTTTTACTACTAATTGCTGAGCCCCTGTAGTTTGGTTATTATTATACTCTCGGGTCCCTGGCTGATGTCAGCAGTTATTTTTGCCTTTTTTTTGTCATATAAATGATCTTTATGCCCTTACACACAAAAAAAAACAAAAAAATGTAAACGAAAAGGAAAGACGGTAAACCGCTCGGCGATGTAGAGGAGGAGGTCGTCTTTGGCGAATTCGTTGATGGCGATGCAGACGAGGCCGCCCTGGGAGAGGTCGACCGCGAGGCGGCAGAGTCGGTCGTAGTCGAGCGACACATCGTAGTTGTCGGGCAAGAGCATATCCACGTGCCGAAGCCAACAAGGAGCGACGCCGACGGACTTTAACCCCCACGGCTACGGTGGAGAACAGACAAAAAAGCCTCAGATCTGAAACCCTCGATCCGCCGACAAAGCCAACGGCTGCTGGAGGACCTCAACTCCGACGGCAATGACAAAGAGCGGACAAAAAAGCCTCAGATCTAAAACCCGCGGTCCGCCAACGACGACAAAGACTGCTGGAGGACCTGCGCTGAGGTCAGGAGGTCCTTTCAGTAAGACAGTCTCGATGATGAAGAAACCGAGGTCGCCGGTAAAGTCATAGCTGAAAGGCGTTACGAGGATTGGTGTTAATTAAAATTTTTTTGGGTATTAAATTTGGTGTTTTTGGGGTTAATTAATTGGAAGCCGAGGTCCCCTTCTCATCGTCCTTGCCAAAATGCTTGAAGACCAGCGGCTTAGGAGGGTATTCTCGGTGGGGCATTTTGTTGAACACCTGGCCTGTAACTTGCATTAATCGGTGTCTTTTTGTTTGCTCAGGAGGGTTTTGTCTTGTTGTGTAAGGGCATAAAAGTCATTTCATGACAAAAAAAAAAGGCAAAAATAACTGCTGACATCAGCCAGGGGTCCGAGAGTATAATAATAACCAAACTACAGGGGCTCAGCAATTAGTAGAAAAATTACAGGGTCCTCAGAATCTATTTGACTATACTCTGAGGTCCTAAGAGTAATTATCTCAATATATAATGTTGTTATACTTATGGCAACATTGTAAATGCGTATCATGCGTATCGGGAACAACATTGTACATTACTTATAGATAAAAGTAATGATGATTACCACGCGGAAGGACCCACAATCACAAGATTTGATTAATCGACAACGTAGAATAATTCAATAACGATCATAAATAAATATTTTATATTTTTGGGAAAAGTACACATAAGTATTCTGTAGTTTAGCAAATTCTACATTTAGGGCGTGTGGTTTAAAATTTTATATTTAGACCCTGTGGTATTTTTTTTTTGGGGACACACCTCAGTCCTGGGCAACTGCCCGGCCATGTGGCCGTTCACTTCAGCTCCACATCCTCCAAAATCATCGCTGACATGGCATATAAAAATTACAAAATAGTCCAAAAACTTAAAATATATTTTATACCCTTCAATTTTTTAAAATTATCTTCTCTCACCTCCTTCGTCTTCTCCTAAGCATCTTCATCACTGGAATCATAATTTTTTATTAAAAATTAAAAGGGCGACGGGGATCGGGCTCCTACAACTAAACCCGTCTCAATTTTTAATTAAAATCAAAATTTTTAACACAAAGAACAAAACAGCTAAACCCATCTCAACAATGGGGAAATCAATGGCGAGGCACAAATCGACGTGTCATCCCAATGCATAGGACTGAGTAATGTTCGGGTTGGTGAATTTCTACCTGCTGTTGAGCCCGACACTGACCAAATTATTTTCCTAAAAATGACACGGTTCAAATTATTTTTTCTCCCTTACCGACGGTGTTGTGGGTTGACGATGGAAAAAAATTCTGCCTATGTTGCGAGTTGACTTGGGCCCATATTTGACCCATCCGTTAAAAAAGTTTGATTGCAATATTAACACGCAGAAATATTTAACCCATAACACACATACACATCTAACCCATGAACCTGCAGAAACATTAACCTTTTCAGAAATTTTCAGAAATTTCAGAAAAAGTTTGATTGCAATATTAACACGCAGAAATATTTAACCCATAACACACATACACATCTAACCCATGAACATGCAGAAACATTAACCTTTTCAGAAATTTTTTTTTAACTAAACCCATCTGCAAATTTATTAACATCCAGCTTATTTAAACTAAACTCATAATATACAACTTATCCGCTATATTTAATTTCACCCATAACATGCAAAATTATCATGATAGAGAGTAGAGACTGAGGAAGAAAAAACGAGAGAGAGACGGGAGGGAGGAGGATGGAATCTCCAAGACCTTGTAACCTGCGGTAACCTGCGGATACAGACAATGAATATTTTTTGGGTTTCTGATTAAGAACATGAAATTAACTAACCGAATATAAAATTTGGGTTTATAACAACTTACTTGCAGAAGTAGTTAACAGATTTAACACCGGAAAGAGAACATGGGTCAAAGACAAGTCTTTTAAGATTTTTAGAAAAATAGAATAAAGGTCAAATGAATGAGAGAGACGATGATGACGAGAGAGAGATGGGAGAGAGGAGGAGGAGGAGTAGTGATGGCCCCCTTTGGGTTGGAGGTCCAGCAGGAGACGGAGGGAGGAACACAGAGGCTAGGTTTTAACTGGGGGTCAGGGTAAGTAGTAACTGGGTATTTATACCCCCTAAAATGAGGTGGTTTCGTCGGTCCTGCGGGGTATTAAGCTAACAAAAATATGACACCGATTTGGCACCGATTGGTCGGGTTTAACTAACCGACAACCCATGAGCCAGTTTTTCCAGTCGGGTTAGCAATTTTTTTGGGTTATTTTGGTTTAAATCTCAGCCTACCGATGCATCCTGGAGATGGTGAAATCGACGGCGAGGTACAAATCTAAACCAAAATCCATGAACTCAGACCGTCTGCAACCTCGAACTTCAGACCGTCTTCAACCTCGGCCAACCTCGTACCGCGTTCAACCTTTCTGACCACCTTGAACCTCTCAGTCAGCAACAATCTTAGGACAACCATCTCCATCTCTGCATGTGAACGCTTACACCTTCAACCTCTCCTACAGGGTCGAGCTCACTTAGGATAGAGGAGATGGCGGTGGGCTTGGCCATCGGACGGAGTGCCGGCGACGAATTACCTAGCACGGCCATGAACGGTGGTCTTCTTCAGTGACAATCTCACCGTTCTCTTGGATCGGAAGCCACGAGAAGGTTTGTTCAATTGAAATTTGTTGAAATTTATTTCAATTGAAGCCACGATAAGCTTTGTTCCTTCACCGACTTCCTAACAGGGCTAGGTGGTGGTCGGGGATTTTTGAAAAATTGTAAACCAGTTGGTACTATTTTGTAAATTTTCTATATGCCATGTCAGCGACAATTTTGGGGGATGTGGAGCCGAAGTGGACGGCCACATGGAAGGGCAGCTACCCGGGCTGCCCGGGACTGAGGTGTGTCCCAAAAAAAATATCACAGGGTTTAAATATGAAATTTTAAACTACACGTCCTAAATGTGAAATTTGCTAAACTACAGGGTACTTATATGTACTTTTTCCTACATTTTTTTTGTATAAATGCCTATGATCAACTATGGACAGCCATCATCAATGCGTGCGGGGTGATATTTATTCCATGGATACCGTAAAATTAAAGCATGCACTTTTCTGGCGTGTACATTACCGACTCTGGGTTATTTGTGGGATACGGGCTAATTTATTTTTTAAAAGAAACTCGTCAGTGTCCTGATGTTGTTAAATCCCGCCTGATTTACGGGATTTTCTCTAAACTAACGTAACGCAAGCAATCTGAAGTTCCTTGTCCTGGAAATTCCTACAACGGCCAAAATTCAACGAGTTTGTTCCCTTTTTTTTTTTATTGTTGCATAAATAACCCCCTCAATCTCGCAAAACGCGAGATCAAGAAAAACATCGAAGTAAAAGAAAACGTTATATCAACAATTACTTGAATCAAACTAGAATCGTGTTCAAAGAATAAACATGAACGATAATAATATCCTACTCGAGTAGAAACACGTTCACCCTTGTACACATCGGGAAAGAACTTATTAGTTCTTACATGGACGTATTTCTCCGGTAGTTTCACATCTCAGCCTCAGGTAACAACTACACCAAGAATAATCGCTTTTTCCCTCTGCAACTGACAATCTTCCACCCGATTTTATTCCTGCAAGCTACGAGGAAAAATTTGATAAAAGATGAACCGAATTCAAACTTGTCCGGAATTAGAACCGCTGGACAACGCCTCCGCACCAAAATCTTCACCGAATTCGTATTTCTCGTTGATCTCAAATAACATATCCCTGCAAGGGACAACCGCCCCGAGTTTCAAGCAAGCCAAAAAAGCACCCGAGAGCTTTCTGTGAAGGCTGTAAGCCTCCTCCGGTGGAGGTGTTAGCCTGTGCTTCAGCATTGTAGCCCCAAGGTTCGACACGCTATGGGTGATATTAGTAGCCCTGAAGTCGTATCCACCAGGCTTAGCAAAGGGCAATCCCACAACAAAACCGGCTTGGACATGGGCGTCCAACATTATCTCGGACTCCATTCCGGTGATGAACCCTAGTCTTCGTGACATCTCGATCACTGCATCTTTATCGCCATTTGCACATGCTACAACCTAATCATAAATATGAGTCAATCAGCACAGAACCATGAATAGAAGTGATCTGCATGATAAACTGGTAAAAATGTTAAGTAGAAGTGTCTTATAACACATCCGATATGTCCATTATGGAATAAGAATCCAGATAGTTATGCAAAGAGGATAACCATTCTCAGGTAGTCGTCAACAAAGCTTTTAGGAAAATCACGTGCAGCTCCAAAGTCAATAAGATTAACCGTCCTTGTGGTCTCATCGTACATGAAATTACTCCAATTAGGATCTGTCTGCAAGAGGCATTTAGCAAAACAGAAAGATGGCAAAAGGATGTTAGATTCCTCAAATAATTGTAATGCGTGAAGGAGCACGAGAAGGGAAGGAATCTTGTAATCATGTGATTCAACAGAAAGAGAAAACACAGGAGGAGGGACCCTGCCTGCATGAAACGAAACACAAACAATTCCAATAAGGTGATTTCGAGCAACTTCTTCCCCAGGTAATTGCGAGTTTCTTGGTCCAGTGATGTAGCTTTATCAATTGGTATCCCTGTAGCAAATACCAGAATTGGGTCAAAGCGTGTGGCAAAAGGAAACCCTATTTCAAAAAATAGAGAGGAAAAATGACGTCAGGGATCTCAAGATCTTGGAAAGATCCTATGGAGCCTGTTGGATATCAGCAACAGCATTTGGACATCGAAATTGCAATAATCAATTACACGAGGAAAAAAGCTCAATAGCATTTACCAGCAATGAGTTCTGTTGTCAATACTCTTTTGCTAGAAAGCTCATCTACAACAAATGGAACATAGAACCCCCTAGTATCAGAGAGCAGTTCCTGAAACCTTTTCTGGTTGGCTGCTTCCATGTGGTAGTCACATTCTCTAGATAATTCTTCTTTTGCCACCTTCAGTGAATCATCAGAGCGGATCACAAATTCAAAGGTTAGCAAAGCAAAGATATGAGCAGATGTTCGCAGGAGGCACAAAATGCTAACAGGGAAATCATGGCAACCCACAGATTTCTCCGAGTAGAGCTCCTAAGATGAAGCAAGGAAAGCCCAACAACAGATCAAAAGATTTATTACTATTAGCAAATCTTTTATCAAGTTTCAGTTGCTTTCAATAAAAAGTGATATAGTTCAAATGGTTGAAAAACTTCAATATTTCTCTGGGCAATCCTATCCACAAGCTAGCAGTGTCAGCTCTCATAAGATGTTCACATTGTTCATGGTTCATAAACAAAATGAAGACCTTCTCTACTGCACTTTCATTTTCTAACATTCATTAAGAAGAAAAGAATAACAAATCACTTAAAACCTACCACATTATGGTTCTCTTGCCACCACTATGGTGGGTGGTCTGCTATTCACTAACATCATGCCTTCTCTGTCCATCAGATGAGTCATACATTTGAGTTTCATTCAAGTTCGCTCACACAAATAAACTGTAAATTATCTCTTGGAACCAACATAACAAAAGCTGCAACTTTCCAGTCCTCTTTGAGGAATGAGAAAGAGACTTCTGAAACTAATAAATTTATCTTGATAGACATTTGCTTCATTATAATTCTCTAGGATTTTGTTCCCCATCAGTTTTTGACATTTTTATTACGAGCTAAATGGATTATACTTTTCCCTTGGCAGAATAGTTCTGAGACCAAATGGATTTACAGGCCATAGACTTACCTTGATAGCATTATCGAGAAAGAGTCCTTTCGGAATGAGGTTTGAATAGTTCAATAAAAGTTTGACATTCTCAATGTCACTCTCGATGCTATCTGCAACACCAGGGTACTGAATCTTCATGGCGACCTGCGTTCCATCTTTCAAAACTGCCCGGTGAACCTGAAGATGTTTTAGAAGTGGCATCCCATGTTAAGCACATATGCTGCCTGGGTAAAACTATTCAGAGGTATGCAATCCAGGAAATGCCACGTGCGACAATTGGCACCAAGTTTCTGGGCAACCATGCATTTGAGGATGCTTGCATATGTTCTAACAAGTTAAACAATAGAAGTTCATGCCATTTTCCATTTTTCTGCTATATATGGTTAGGCACCTAAAATATATTCATGAAAAACTTCAGTTATACACAACTAATGCTTCATAATGAATAATCCTAATGATGTAGAAAGAAAGCTCTCAGTAGACACAACAAACAACTCAGAAGTCAAAACAGACATTTAAGAGGTCCTCATTCAGAAGAATTCTACCCAAGCGGGCACAGTGAATTACCATCTCAAACTAAGGTCAATCCCAATCGCAGGTCCCAAATGCAGTACCAGCTCTCCTGTTAGAAATGGACTATGGGACCTGGTCCATAATATAATTTGCCCAATCTCACCAACAAATCTTCCCTCTCATGCAGCAAAATAAATTATCTTATAATTGGCAAATGGGAGAGTAATGAAATGGAAATTCAATTGCTCGTAATTCATGGCATAACACTAAGAAAGAAGCGAATGACATGTCTCTTATAGTAAGAGAGAAAGTAGAAGCATATCAAAAACCAATCTCGAGAAAATAATTTAAGACGGGAAAGTAAGAAAATGGCAATAAGAGCTTCTAGAATCACCTGGCCTATGCTTGCAGCGGCAAGGGGTTCATAATCAAAGCTAGTCAGTTTAGTTGACCAGTCACGACCCAGTTCAGCATCTACTACTTGATTAAGCTGGCTTCTTGGCATCACATCTGCACCTTGACGTACGATCTCCAGGGCTGCTAGTATCTATCCCAAATAGAATAAATCAAGATGATTTGTCCTGGTTATAGGAATCATCATAAATATTTCTTTTTTGTAGGTTACGATCATCTTAAATGTCGACAAAAATCCCCGTCGGTTCTTTATTGCATAACAAAGTGGTCCAAATTTAGAATTTTAGTCAGCCCTTAACATGACCCATCAGTTGTTCAAAAAATGGCCCATTTTAAGTTGTCGTGATCCATCATAAACTAATTCCATGATATATATAGAAAGAGAGAGAGAGAGAGAGATGATTCTATGAGCAATCATTTCTAACTTGAAACGATTCTGACTCACCTCAAGGGGTCCACATCATCGCATATTTTTTAAGCAAGAAACGGGAAATAGAATTGTTGCTAACTATTGATGTACATGCCAAACAAATCGAACATACCGGTGCAGGAACAAGAGATTCATCTTGAATGCTGAGCATTTGTCCCAACTTGAGTGCAGCTCCACGCATTCTGCATAATGCAAGAGCCAAACGTTCTGCATTCTTTTCGGACAAATACGGGGACAGCGCAGATTGCTTGCCTGACGAACTGGGAGGAGCTCCATAGACAAGCCTCTTGGTAGATTCCTGAAGAGTTCCCCAAGCTAACCCAGCTCCTAGACCAGCAAACCTTTAGAATTTATATGATATATGTCATAAGTACAGAGCACACGCTTTTCCATAAAACTAGATGGACACTACGGAACAGATTAGAACAAAGACACTTCAAAAGGATACACAATTGGAGGTAGAAACCCACCCGAGCGCCCTAGAAAACGGAGTAGAAGGAACTCTCCTCTCCCTAGGCTTTCTCCTCTTCACTCCCACCTCCACCACGGGGGCGGGGGCGGCTGGAACCGCCTCCGTGGGGGGCGTCTCTCCTTCACAACCGGTAATCACCATCTCCTCCACGCTCTGACCAGTCTCGGCCGCCACATCGCCTCCTCCCGCGGCTGCAACCTGAACCTCCTCGACCGTACAACTCGCGGAGACAGAACCTTCCCCAGCCCCACCGTCACGGACTGGCTCGGCGGCCTCTCCGGAGTCGTCGAAGTACACGACGGACGGCTCTCTCGGCGAGGGCGCAGTGAACTCGCGGACCTTCCCCTTGGTGAGACCCGAAAGGTCGGTGGCGGAGACGAGCGCCTTCTTGGCAGCGGAGGAGATTAGGGTTTCCAGGTCCCCGCCGGCGGATCGGGAGGACGAGCGGCTCGCGATCTCCTTGGCGACGAGGGAGAGGCCGGCGGCGATCCTTCCCAGGTGGCTCCACGCCGAAGGAGGACTCATGTGTGACCTCGAGCCCTGAGAAGAACACGTGTCGCTATTATTGTGGCTCGCGAAGCTTGCCGAAAGGCGGTTTGGCAGCGGGAAGTGTAGAATTTGGAATCGCGGGGGACAGGATGGAAACGGTTATTAGCTCTTTGTTTCTTTCTCTCTCTCTCTTTTTTTTTTGCGAAACAGGATCGAGAAACTAAAACAAAACTTTAATATATTTCCAATAGTATTCATTTATATTTATATATATGTATTATGGAACAATAATTTCCAAACTTAATATATTTTCAATAGTATTCATTTTTCTTTGCGTTTTCTATAGCATTAACAAACATTAAAAATGTCATTTCTGTTTATTTGTCAAATACTAAAAAATATATTTTAAAAGTTATAATTATGAAAAATTAGTCATAACTATCATTTGTTTCTTAAACCATACTCCTTTGGGAGACCGGATTGAGGGAATTTGGAGTCCCCACTCATAAAAGATTAAAGCAAACAATTATTACAAGTCTCATGCAAATTGATATTACTATATATACAAATTAATAATATTTTATATGTAAATTAACCAATATCACACAAATATTACTACACTTATAAAATAATATTATTTTACATATAAATCAATACTACTTCAAATGTAAATTATTATTATCTGATAAATTATTGATAAGGTTTTGGTGTAACAAACGGAGCTTTACAGAGTGGCGGCGGCCAAAGGTGTCACGTGGGGAAGTGTGGTTCTTGTATTGGAATTAGGCGGGCATCATTCAGCTGAATCTGAGTAGCATGTTTTGAACCAATTTTAATTTTAACAAGATTCACCCAAAAATCCAATTTTAACAAGAAAATAATTCATTTTCTGATTCTCAAGGAAAATGGAAATGACATTATTTTTTATTTTCTTGTTTGAAACTAAATTAGTAATTGATTTGCTCTTTTCATATTAAAACGTTACAACTCTTCCAGAAAAAAAACTATCGAAATGGAATCTTTTCTACTATGAAGGAAAGCCTTGCATTTGTTGTTTGGGCTATAAAATCTGAAAAAAAAAAGAAATTAAATTTTAACTGAATCAAGTCTGATACTAAAACCTTCTCAGACTCCAATTCTGAATCTAGTTCCAACTTACTCAATTTTCCAAACAAGTGTTTCCGCCTCTATCCAAGTCCTCATTATATATAGAAATCAAGTTCTATTTCTCTGCAACTTTGTTTCTGCCTCCATCCAAGTTCCATTTCTCTACAGGTTTGTATTTGGGGACAAAATAAATGTTCAAACCCTTATAGATTTAACACCACGATTTTTCAAAAAAAAAATAATTATTATAATAAAAAGTTATAAAATTTTAATACTAGTTCCGATTGAGACCGAGACTTTTTATCAATTTAGCAATTTAGAGAAGTTATCGATATCATTCTACTGTATTTGCATATTCTAAGATCAAATGCACTAGTCCCTGGTAGACAATGGCTGCAGCTAATATATAGGAAAATAAGGGCACTTGCGTTTGGATTCTACTACTAACGGTACATATCAGTTGGTCGACTAGTCATTCCCACCGCATCTCCGAATGAGTTAACAGTTGATCAAAATACAGAGTTTTATAAACAGAGAGAACAGTTTCATGGCAATAGCTCAGCAGAGACGAGTGTCAAACTTGAGCATGATGCCCATGCTGAAAAGCTCCTGATACAACAGTTTCGCACCATAGGGCACACCCGCCCTCACTATGTCATCGGTTGACTCGCAGACGCGGCAGTACGGACCTCTGATCTTGCGGCCACCGGGGACTGGCCTTTGAATGACGTTAGCCACATTCTTGCATTTGGTGCATATATGAATCTGGGAGGAATCGCTGAGTGTGAAAAGGCGCTCGTGGAGGTTTGCAGAAGCACCGTGAGCTATAAGGCAATCACGTTCCATCTCTCCAAACTTGATACCACCAAAACGTTTCCGATCTGCAACTGGCTGTCTAGTGAGCGGATGGACTGGCCCAGTGTTTCGAAACTTGACTTTGTCTTCAGCCATGTGAATGAGACGCTGATAAAATGTTGGGCCCATAAATATCAGGGAATCTACCTTCTCGCCAGTTCGACCATTATAGACTCTCTCGTTTCCCCATCTCGTAAAACCAGCCCTGAATGTGAATTCGACAATCAAAAAACCATTTAGAAAGTGGCAATGACCACTGAAATCATGGGAACAAGACCAGCCTGACTACGGAGGCGACAAGTTTACTATGAAGTATAAGATGTGATATGTTCATAAGATGATGCAATGGACTGGACTATCTATTCAATTTTCTCTTCAGCATCCTGAAACATCTTATGTTATCATTTAAATCAACATGCAAATTGCAAAGTAGAGGATTCAAAAGCCATGATATATATCAATCATGCCCAAATACGAGCAGCGTGCAACACAGCATCAAGAATCCATGTCAAACCTGTGAAGCTGATCTGTGATGTCATCAATGGAGGGAGTGGAAAACGGGGTTGCATGTCTCAAGTTGCCTCCACAAGCAATTCCCTTTCCCAAGGCAGACTCCAAAAGTTGACCTGGCGTCTGTCGTGAAGGAAACGCGTGGGGATTTATAATCACATCCGGAACTATGCCTTGAATTGTGAAAGGGAGGTTCTCTTGTGCTTCCAGATAGCCAAGCACACCCTTCTGGCCATGCATGCTTGAGAACTTGTCTCCTAGACATGGAGAACGAACCTGTAGAACAACTCGACAGTAAGCAGCCAATGAATAAAATTCTCTATGAAATCCAGAAAATAGAGAGCTACAGTTAGCAACTGGTCTCCTGTTACTGAAATCCAAACACAAGGAGGATAAAAAAATAATCCAGTATTGCATTAAGCAAGAAGATTCAGCATCATAACCTGTCGGAGAGACACTACTGCAAAGTTCTTCCCCTCGTCATTAGAAGACAATACAACCTTCTGAACCATGCCCTTTTCGGTATGCCTCAGCTTAATGCTATGATCAGCTCCAGATTCCGCACATCTCCCAATTACAATGTCACCGCTCTGCATATTTGCACCTACGTAAGGGAAACCATCCTCATCTAGGCAGTCAACTCGCCCAAACTTACTAGGCAACTTCCCAAAATTTACAGTCTCTTCTAGCTTTCGCCTCTGTCCAGATTGTTCCTTGTTGTCTACATCAGCTTTATAGCTTCTGGTGTGCTCAGACCGAAACATGCCACGCTCTAAGGAAGCCCGGTTCATCACCAAGGAATCCTCTTGGTTGTACCCCAGATGAACATTGACTGCTACAATGGCTACCTGACCATTGAAGAACTCTGGCTTGGAAAGTGTTCCGTTATGGCCCCTCACATATCCTGGTTTTCCAAGACTATCAGAAGCCACTGTCCGAAAAAGGGGCCTCTGTGGGTAGTACAAACGATGTGAGAGGGTGTCCACTCTTATGTTAGGATTGGTCGAGGAAAAACCAATCGCCTGCTGCGAATGTTTCTGGGCCTGATAAAGGACTCTCCTTGCATGGTCATGATTAGCAAAAGGGATGATACCGCAGCTTATGCCCAAAAGAAACGACATGTCAAGCTCACAGTGTGTGTACTTCATGGGCTGTTTACCTCTGTCTTCATCTAAGAGGTACTTAATACCCCATGCTGCGCAGCAGTCTTCTTCCTCTTCAATCCCAACGAGCTCTATAATTCCTTCTTCCAGAAGAGACTGGAAGCTGAAACTTCCCCCCTTGAAATATTTTATCTTGTGCAAGTTCTCAACAACAATAAGGGGGCGTAGAATCCTGCCAGCATCACAAAATACACGAACTTCTCTTTGCTGCTCATCCCACTTAATTTCCACCTGGAGGAAGAAATGATAAGGATCTAAACAAAGAATTCAAGGGAAATATACTAACACACAGAACCCAACACCAGAAAACTGTGCACAGAGAGACCAATATAGAAGACAACTAATGATTAAAAAATTGTTTACAGCATCATCGATTCATTGTATTATCGCCTTATCAGTACTCCGCAAAAGACAAACATCAACCATGTCTTTTTTTTTGCTTTGATTCAGCTGCATCTACTTCTACGTAAGAAAGAGGAAAATGATGAATGATTAAACTGTCAAACAATAAAGTACAGAATGTCCTAGATGCAAAAGGTCCGGTAGAGGTGGCAAGCAAGCAGTTCGGGACGGGCAGCTAAAATGCTCAAGTTTATGGTTGATCATCAATAATACAATGTCTCATATGATCATCGTTATGGTAGCTCAGAAGGTTTGACTTTCTTTTGGTGAAACGGATAAAACAGAACAAGGGCAAGTCATTCCAAGCTTGAGAAACTATTGCAAGTTGGGAGAGGAAAGTAGAGAGAAAGAAAGGAACCTGGTGGTGCAATTCTTGCCTACGACGCATACGTCGAAGCTCTGCAACAAAGGAACATGAATCTTCACATACTCCAACCCATTCCCCATCCAAAAATACTTTATATGTTCTGTCAGACTTGGTATAAATGTCATTGGCCAATTTCTCCATCCCACACTCTAATAATCTCTCAATCACAGGTTCCAACAACACGTCCGTGCTAACAAGTCCTGTAATTGCCAGGTTCTTGACAAGCCCACAATTTTCACCATCTGGAGTGGAGAGAAAGCATACCCTACCCCAGTGAGAAGGGTGCCTGTAAACAGAACAAAATAACAGAAAAACGTGATTAGCTCAATGCCAACTTCTGGTCAGTTGTGTTCAGGCTTGTAATATTGATGTAAAAGAAGATGCAAGACTTTCCACCACAAAGTGGCTTAATATTTTTGACAAGGGTAAATCTCTGAAATTCTCTTAAGTTTCAAGTACTTACGGATATCTTGCATCTCCAACCTTCCCGGTGTATCCAACCAGCTGCCTTGTTCTCCTGGAGTCGACAATCGCCTGTAATGGATTTGCACGCCCAAGATTAGCAACAACTCCAGAAGTTCTTTCTGTCTTTTTGAAAGGATGTGCCCATGCACCAGTTGAAAATGCTCTTGAAAGACCATTGGTTATAATGGATGCATCAAGATGGTGCTCAATAACGCCTACACGGTCTCCATATAAAGCCTTCTGTAAAGATCTGAACATGCGCCTCCGAGCATGTGAAATATGCACTTTCAACTCTCTATCAAGCAGCTCACCAGCCAACTCTAGTCTCTTGTTTCTGAAACTATCCCTGTTGTCACACTTCCTTTGGCCAGTGTAGGCCAGAAGAAGACACTTGACCATGTAAGCCAAAAAGTGGGCCTTTTGCTTGGATGTCTGGAGACTAGGGAACAGATAGTTCCTGATGCACTCTTCGATGCTTTCAGCCGGTGGGAATCTTGTTTTCTTTATTTGCTCATCCACATACTTCAGAGCTTCCTTTCCTTGACGAAATCCCTCACAATTCTCATCTGCATCACGAATTGATGCAAAAAGGATATTAACAATACTCGAATCTTCCTTCCTATAATCAATTAGGTCCACAACCTCCCTGTCTGATGCAACGCCAAGAGCGAAAAACAAAATCCATAAAGGGATCTCCGTTGACAAGAAGTACACACTAAGACACTTCTTGTCACCCTTGATATCGTCGAGTCTAGACAGCTCTACCAGCTTGACAATTAGTCTGTTCCTCCTCATTTCTGATTTGTAAGAAACCGTCCATCCAGGACTACTCAGAACCCAAAGTCTCCTCAGGCACATTTGTTCTTGTGCAACAAAAACCTGGATAAGTAAACAACACTACAAAATGTCACAAAATTTCCAGTGGTACTTGGTAAATTTGCTACATCCAGAAGTCTCAATGACAAATGAAAAATATACAAGGAAACATTCAGGCAATGCGAAGCACAATATTACCTTTTCAGCGCCTTTGATCAGAAAGTAGCCTCCAAGGTCAAAATCACAGTCATCTTCTTGTGCATTCCTCATCCGACAAAGGTTGGACTTCACCATGACTGGAATGCTTCCGATGAGGATTTCTCTTTCATCGGTACTTTGTACTTCCTTCTGAAGTACTTCTTCTCTCCCGGTCTTGAATTTGTCGCTTTTTTTCATCTCTTGTGTATATACCTGACATTTTAAGGAAACAAAGATTAGCTGCCTCGTGAAGAAAACGCTTTTGAAGCCAACGGAATCCTCCACATCTCAACTGTGAATCACAACCTTGAAATGGAAAGGATAACAGCAAAAATGAAGCAAGTGCAAAGAGTTCGGTCACCTGAAGAGAAATTTTAATCTTCATCCTCGAAGAATAAGTCATATTCTGAAGCCTGGCATGCCTAGGAAACATGGGCTTCTCTTCATTGCCACAAAAGAAGCTCGGCTGATCAAGTGTGACCTTCCCAAACTTGACGAGCGCGTAGCGCCATTCATCACCTCCCTTCTTGGACGGGTCGTACCCCGGATCAACCACCAAATCGCCAAACGAATCAAAAGCCTTCTGGAGGCCATGCTCGATGAAGTGGTTGTAGGAGTTGAGCTGGTGACTGATGAGACCGTACTCCTCGAAGAACTGCGTAGCTGCTTTCCTACAGAAGTTACTCAAGCTCTCGGCTCCAATCTCACGAACACCAATGTTCGGCTCATAGACATCGTCCAAATCAACATCCATATCGTCCATGCTTTCTGATCAACACAAGTAAGAAAAACATTAAACACAGCTTTCCAGTTATCGTTGCCCACGCATGCAAAATCCGCAGTTAAATCAACTCGCAAATACAAGCACAACGGATCGTATTTGCTCGCCGTTCGGTTTGTCAACGCAATGTGGGAGAAATGTTTACCCAAACTTCTTCTATATCACGTCAAAACCGCACATAAAAACCGCTCCTCTACTCGTAGAAACACAGAAACGCTATCATCGAACTCCTCCTCCTCCTCGCTCTCTCTCACTAGAACAGCTCTCTCTCTCTCTCTCTCTCTCTCTCTCTTCATCTAGACTACATGCAAGGCAGAAGCCTCACATTATTATGCTTTATTCCGTTTCTAAACAGTTAGGTATTTAGGTTAAGACCGTACACATTGTGCTTTGAACCTAAAGAGAGAGTCGCGGAGAGAGATAGATGGAAGGGAAGAAGAAAGGGGACTTCACCTCGCCGATCTTCGTAGAATGTATCTCCGAGGGGAACAGAACAGCGGTTACTCTTCCCGGCGCGCGGAGCTGTTTTCGGGTTTTGTGCGTTTTGATCAGTCAGTGGACTCGGAGACGGAGGAGGTGGGAAGCTAGCTGCTTTATGAGACAGGAAACGAAGCCGTTTCTAAAAAGCCCATGGGCGATATTTCAAAGGCCCAAGCCCGTTTTCCAATTCAACAAATCCTCGTCGATTTTTTTATAAATAGATTGCATTTATTAAGAAAAAAAAACCGGGGAAGAACATATGAAGAATCCGAATGACTTGATGACCAAATCCTGTCGTCCGTGCTTCGACATCCTTTTGCATTCCGATTTTCTTCAGTTAATCTAATATATAAGCAAACGTCTTTCTCCTAAAAAAAACTGTCGTCTAAATGGTCAAAGGAATAGTTTAGTCAACGGTGAGAGAAACAGGGAGAGAGAGAGTATTCAACACCAAAATTGCATGAAGATGCGTTTGTTTACATAGATTGAAGCTTGCACAAAATAAAAATTTATCAAAGCCTTATTCTCAAAAAAAATTTTAGGGGACCTTATTCTCAAATCTTGTACCCAATTTTGATTGACTACATTTTTTTTTGTCTTAAAACATATTGATTTAAGTATTTATCGGGAATCATCGCAACCAGATTTAGGATAAATAGCTAACTCCAAGCTATGAGAATACGAGGAAAAATTTTATGGTGGTTCTTACCTACCAATCAATGAATGACAAGTAAATTTGTACATTTATATTTTTAAATGAGCAGGATTTACACTTATGAAAACAAAATCAAGTTATTATAGTGACATAAATGTACAGAAATTATTTCCCAAATTAAATTTCTTCAATTTTTATTTTTTATTTTAGCTCTCCTAAATAGAACCATATAAATAAGAGATAATTACATACAGAACCCAGGGTATAGTCAAATAGACTCTGAGGACCATGTAGTTTCCCTACTAATTGCTGAGCCCCTGTAGTTTGGTTATTATTATACTTTCGGGTCCCCGGCTCAAGTAAATGATTCAAATACCCTTGCAAAAAATTATTAAAAAAATCACTCCCTGGAACTTGACTTCCGCCGCTGCAGACCCTCTTATCTCTGCATCAACAGCCTCATAATAAGGAACCTCCACTCGTTGACTGACAACAATCGCTCGAGAAGCTTCAACGCCTCCTCGTCCTCCCCTTCTTGGAGACTCCTTCTCCTCCTTCTCCACTTCAAGGACTTGATCGGAGACAGCAACGGGAGCATACAGACGTGGAATCGGGGTTGTCCCCCGTTGTCAAAAACTTTATTTCTACTTCGTCTGTCATCTTTCGCTTCTCGTTTCGTCTAGAACTGAGATGAGTCGAGCAGACCCAGGTGTGGACATGTGCAGCCTTCGTTGTCTTCATGGAGTCGCAAGTGTCGTACAAATGAGGTTGTGTGGAGATAAGTGGAGAGGAGTCGAATTGAGTCGAATTGTCCCAAGGGTAGCCGTCTTTCACTTCTCGTTTCGTCGTACATGTGTGGAGATTAGTCAAATTGAGGCTGGGAAGAATTTCTGAATTGAAAATTTAGGGTTCATCCCCGAGATTGGGAAGCGTACAGACACCCTTGGGACCGTACAAATTTGGGGCTAGCAGATTATCTAGATCATCGCTTGAGCTCAAAGAAGAAGAAGAAGATGCTGCCCTTGGGACTGTACGGACATCGGAACTGATGGAAGCGAGGCTCCGAGAGTTGTTGCCCGGGGGTAAGCAGGGGCATATCAGTCATTTTAAATATAAAATTAGAAAAAAATGATTAATGACATCAGTCAGGGACCCGAAAGTATAATAATAACTAAACTACAGGGGCTCAGCAATTAGTAGAAAAACTACAGGGTTCTCAGAGTCTATTTGACTATACCCTAGGATCCTCTCAGTAATTATCTCTATAAATAATTATAAAAATAATATGCCATATGTCACGCAACTTCTCTAACTTCAAGTTTTCGTAAATATTTTAGTTCTATTAAACTCATCCACGACAAAATCTAAATATTATTTTTATAGAGTTATTGGATTATTTATATAATTATTATTAGTTAACTTTAAAATATAGGATTTGTTTTAATTAACTCATGCTATTTTATTTGGAGGAACTACGAATTATCATTTGTACAACAATCAACAAACACATGTGAGTAATCTATGATTTGATTAACAAAATATCTGGATGACTTGTTTGCTTCCTCGGTTTGTATAAACCAAATAAATTTTAATTTATTTGACAATAAATATGCTTTGAGTATTATTAAAAATAATTCAATTGTTCATCGCAATAATTATTAATGATTTTTTCATCATATATTATTTTTATAATTATTTATATGGCTCTACATAGGAGAACTAAAATAAAATATGATAAAAATTGACACTAGACTTTCAATTTAGTGCTTGGTTATTTTCTAATAGAAGAAACTCGATTTGGGAAATAATTTCTGTAAATTAATGTCACTATAATAACTTTCTTTTATTTTCATAAGTGTAAATCCTGCTCATTTAAAATTAGAAATGCACAAATCCACTTGTCATTCATTGATTGATAAGTACATACCAAGTTATCATATGACTTAGTTTGTAAGAACCGCATAAAATTTCTCACAAGGATATGTTCCCTGCAGTTACCTAACCGAATTTCGTCATCCACGTCCAAATTTGGTACCATCCAATTTATTATAATGTTACAGAATTAGGTTTAGCCCCTCCATATATCCTATACATATGGGCTACTAACATAGAAATGGAAACCAACTTGGCAGTGGATTGAGTCTGGAGTGAGGGGTCATTCCAGACTGTTTGGACTGAAGGATCGATAATGGCGTGCTCCGGTTCTGACAATGGTATGTCCCAGTTACGATACTGACATACCCAGTTATTGATAATGGATCGTGTGTACGACAATGTCATGTCCAGTTATCGATAATGGCATGCTGGTGATTCCTTACCCCTTTCGGGCTTTTTTCATTTTTTTCCTTGTATTTTGAATTTTTTACAAAAAAAATCTCCCGCATGTCCTTCAGTCCTAACGGTTCGGAATGGACCCTTTCCAGACCCAATCCAAACCCAACAAACTTTTGCATAATGAGATTCCTAAATTCCAACAATTTGATATGGTCGTAAGAGATGGATGCCTTTGGCTTGTAACCACACTTAGATTTATTGACTAGAGATGATCCGGTGACTAGAGATGATCCGGTTTAATTATATGTTTTGGACGAGAGTGTAATTACTGTAATACATGATAATGAGAACTTGCATCATTTTCAATTTTTTCTATCTTAAATCTGAATTGGTTCACCAGTGTGAATGTCCAGAATCGGTCAATCAGGTGATCATGAAAAAAGGAGATGGATGGCTTTATACAAACAATAGAATATATTATATCTCTTATCGATTCTCATTCCCGGGATCTATTCGGTTGAGTTTATTCTTTAAATTCCCTGATCAATTTGGGGTTTTTTATGTAGCCAGAGGCTTCAAGCATTTATCTTGCATTTTTTCTCTGAACAAATTACTCCGAAAAGGTGTATCTTTTTATATCAACCATATGCATCTAAATAATATAATTTCTCATACATAGCTAAACTAACTAACCATATCTAAAAATAATAATTCTTCACTATTAACTGAAAATATTTCTGTCACTAGTTGAGAAATCTTAAACTGTACCACATTTTTTACAATAAATTTTTAAAAAACGTGGTACTAATACGCATCTATTGTTCAGGACAGTGGGCAAGGATCTTAACCAACTGAATTAATTCCTCCGGATAGAATCGGTTTCATACTAGAAATTGAAGTGACTGGCAAGTCGCCCAAAACAGACCAACATCAAGAAAACAAGATGACCCATAACAATTTGTTATAATTTACATGACATGAGAAAAATAAATACCAAAAATATGGTCTCCAAGAATGCCTCCCACCTTGATTTTTTGACAAAGGTGGCTCAAGGCCTATATTATAAAAAATGAGTTACAATACAGGAGTAGAAATACATAAGCAAACGAAGACACTGAATCAGAAAGCGAAACCACTCTGAGAGGAGACAGAGAGGTATGGATGGAGGCGATGGGCAGACGATAGACTACTAGAGCCGAACGTCCAATGCGAAAGCTGCCGAGACAAGCTACGGCTAATAATCACGAGGTTGCATCAAAGATACAAACTCGTGGGTATTTAAATGCATACAAGATGCGCGCAAATAAATGCCAATATCAGATGAATCCAATCAAGACATGGCTATCGACCTGCTCCAGACGAAAAGGTTTCGAGAACCAAACAGATCTTAAATCAAACTTAAGTCGATCCAAACAAAAACAGATAATAAACCGAAGCCCAACGGAGTCATAAAACAAGTTTGACTCGTGAGCAAAATCAACACACAAACAGAAATAAACAACAAAGCAACAAAAGCAACACACATGAACAGAGTAAAGCAACGAAAGCAACAGAAATGAACAGCGAGCCGGGGGTAGACGGCGGCAACCATCCCTCCCCCCGGGAACCACCGGCGGCTTCAAAACAAGCCTAGCCAGAACCGGAAACTTCCTAAGAAGAGCAGGACCAAGACGAGTGACGGCGGATGGCGGACAGGTGGACTTGCTGAGAGGAAAGGCGAGATAGACGGTGTGCTAGCGGGCAATGCCTCCCACCTTGATGGATGCCACAAAAATTGGTGGCGGCGGGGCCACAATTTTAGCTCATCTTCCCAATATAAATAGGCCCTATGATCAGTTCTATTGATTGTGAGTTGCATAAACCTGTTGTATTCAATTTCTACATATCCAAGGTATTTTTTGTCTTCAGTATATGTATAATTATTTCTTTTTAGGTCACCTAATCCTAACGATTTATTAATATATATGTGGGATTTTGATGGTTCCTTTTATTATGTATACATTTTTTTAAACCAAGTTGTACTTGGAATTTCTTACTCTCTGTATCTAAATGCTATTATCGGCTTCTTAAAATGTTACGAATGTTTAGTAATATCACGACCCGGAAATGAGACAACCGCCGCGCAATCAAAGTTGCACAAGGCTCAATTCTATTTCCTTTAAATAATTACCAAATTACATGTCTCAAAACGCTATTACTTTAAATCATTCTTAATATTTACAATATGAAAAACCTACATCTTGAATATGAAATTTATAAGAGTGAGATAACGCAATCAATCTTTGAATACAAATGAATTAAATACAATCATACTCAACATCTAACCCCAAAGAATCTTCCATATTTCTTGAAAAACCACATTGCGAATTTGGGTGAGTTCGCTACTAAATAAGTTGCCCAAACAACCAATCTAAAGTCAGGCCCAAATATTTTCTAAATAGTTCACGGTTCAAACATCGGGTGTATTTGGGAAACAATAGTTTAGGAGTAGATAGAAGATTAGGAGTAGATTAGAAATAGATTGTCAATCTACTTGTCTCGTAAAATGAGTAGATTGTAATCTACTAGTAGATTAGGAGTAGTTTTGGTTAGTTATTTATTTATTTTGTAAGATGTGAATTAATTTTTTAACTAAATGATTGGAATCTTTTTTATTTATTTGGCTACTTAAAGATTCTATTTAACGATTCTTTTAACAACTGTTTCAAATTAGATTATATTTTTTTATTAGATTAAGTTGAGATTTTTTCATTCTTAAAATTACTCTTCCCCTTCACTATATAAATAATAATGGACTATAAACATAAGACATTAGGTACTAAAAGATTAAGTTATTTGTTAAGTTATTTTGGCTATCAAAAATTTATTTAATTAATATAATATTTATATTGCTTAATAACTATTTTTAAAAATTTTAAATTATATTTAACTAATCAAATATAGGATTTTTCACTAACTAACATTTAAAATATTAGAAAAATGTTTGTGGCGAGACTATAAAATGGTAGTATCTAATATTAGGAAAATAAAAATTATATTTAACTAACAAAATTAATAAATTTTCTTTTTAACATTGAATAATATTTTTATTAAATAGTTGTATAATATAATTTGATCGTAATTTTACAATGTTAACGATATTATATTTATGAAAAAATATTTTAAATAAAAAATTTACAAAACTAAAACATCTCTTCATTATATCGTTCATAAATAAAACAAATATTGTCCAAACATTTTGACCAAAATGTACTTTAAAAATAAATATATGGATCATATTTTTGTTGATTTATCTCCAACCAAGTGTAAGAAATTATTATATTCAATAAATTAACCTTTTTTTATTTATCAAAATATTTATTTAGAAATATAAATATGTTATTTTACCTTATTACATTTATTTGAAATAAATAAATATATTGTTTTACTAACATTTATTTTGTAAATTAAGAAATATTTTTTAACAATTAATTTAACCAAAAGTATACAATATACTAAGTTGAATTTGCTATCTACTAGTTAATTTTATCAAATATATTCTTTAATCAACCAAATGTAAGAAATTAATAAATTCAATAAGTTAGACATTTGTCCTTTATCAAATCTATTTATTAAAAATATAAATAAGTAATATAAATTATTACTACTTAAGTTTAAATAAATAATTTTTATCATTCAATTTAATCTTAATTTATAAATTAATAATTAATTTAACCAAAATATATATTCTACTAAATTGAATCTACTATCTGCTAGTTAATTTTACCAAACACATTCTTAAATATGCTATCTGTTATCTGCTCCCAATTTACTATCTGTCATCTGTTATCTACTCCTAATCTGTTACGCCATACATGACCATCATTTCTAGCAGATAAAAATCAACGAAACAATACACGTACAATAAATTATCTTCCAAACATATTAACAACCCACTTCAGCAACCACGTACTGCTCAAATGAGGAGAGATTAGAAGGGGACAATGATAGTTCCCAAATTTGGGGACTAAAGGGGAGATTGTGGCAATCTAGGTATTAATAAAGTAATCAAAGGTAAAATTAGAAAATTATAAGAAACAAAAGAGGAGATGGAAAGAGGAAGGAACCAATCCCACGTGAAGGCCAAAAAGAGGAAAGAGAAAATGGAAAAAGGAATGAACTTTTTTTTATGGAAAGACTAAAAAAATCAAAAAAATATATGCCAATCTCTCGTGAAAAGAGGAAGGAACGCTTCACAAGGCATCTTTCTCTCTCTTTTTAAATTATTGTCAATTTCAAAAATGCTACCAGTTACCAGATTTTTTTAAATAAATAAACTCAAAGAACCAAAGAACAAAATTCAATAGAAAACTAATATCAGTGCATTCGAAAACCAATATCACTACATTCAGAAACCAATATCACGACGTTCGAAAACTAATATCACTACGTTCGGAAACCAATATCACTACATTCGAAAACCAATATCACGACGTTCGAAAACTAATATTACCTCATTCGAAAAGTAATATCAACACATTCGAAAATTAATAAATCACCACATTCGAAAACCAATATCACTACGTTCGAAAACCAATATCATTATAGACTAAAACTAATAGAATTACTTACTCAAACCAATATCATTACAGACTCAAAACCAATATCATTACCGACTCTTTCTCTCTCTCTTTAAATTATTCTTAATTTCAAAAATGCTACCAGTTATCAGATATTTTTTTAATAAATAAACTCAAAGAACAAAAATTCAATAAAAAAACTAATATCTTAGCATTCGAAAACCAATATCACTATATTCGCAAACTAATATCACTACGTTCGAAAACTAATATCACTACGTTCGGAAACCAATATCACTACATTCGGAAACCAATATTACGACGTTCGAAAACTAATATTACCACATTCGAAAACCAATATCAACACATTCGAAAACTAATATACCACAACATTCGAAAATCAATATCACTACGTTCGAAAACCAATATCATTACAGACTAAAACCAATGAAATTACTTATCAAACCAATATCATTACAGACTCAAACTAATATCATTACCGACACAAACCAATATCAATACATACTCAAACCAATATCTTTACTTACTCAAACCAATTTTCTTACAGACTAAAACCAATATCAATACATACTCAAACCAATATCAGTACATACTCAAACCAATATCTTTACTTACTCAAACCAATTTCAATACAGACTCAAACCAATATCATTATATACTCAAACCAATATTATTACATACTCAAACAAAAAAAAAGAGATCACGAAAATCCTAATCGAACACATCCTTTGAAAGAACCCCACCCAAACCCAAACCCGAACCTGAATCCGCACCCCTCTGTAGCTTTAGGTTCATATACAAACTCTGGCTCCCCGGGACGGGGACACGGACGGGCACGGGAGTCGTGGCCGATCGGAACCTGAACCCGAACTAGGGCAGGGGAGCGACGGTCTTGACGGCGGGGCTGGAGACGCGGTGTGGCCGGAGGCGAATGGCAGACTTGCGAGCGGTGGCTTCCCGTAGGTTCTCATTCTTGACATTTATTTCTCTTCCACAGATTAAAACTAAAAAAAGAAGAAGCTACAAAATAAAACGAAGACAAAGAAGCAAAAAAAGAAGAAGATGGAGGCTGTTTATAGTTGAGAAATAATAAAAGAATTGATGAGATTTGGAAGAAGAAGAAGAAGAAGAAGACTAATAATTATTTCTAAAATGGAGGAGAGAGATGGCGGCCAGATTTTTTTTCCAACTTTGGAAGATAAAAGTTGAAATGGTAGTGGGGTAGAATCCCTAATTGGTAGGTAAAATATCAAAAGTACCCTTGATAGATTAATGACCCTTGGATTCAAATATTTTGATTTAAAATCAAATCTGACGGTCTATAATTAAGTCCCTACTAGTGGACAAGATTTTAGTAGTCCTCACTCAATCTGGTCTCTGCTCAAACATGTATGGAATTTATGCAACACGACAATGCAGGACTCCCTGATCCAGCTAGTCATGATAAATGAAGACACGGACTCAAACACCGTATAGACAGATAATATAAAGACGAGTTCACCAAGACCAATACCAATTCCAAGAATAGACATGATATGATATGAAGATAGGAACTCCACAGATCCTCCTAATGAGGCTATGCCATCGAATCACCCCCAATGGCAGGGTCCTGTCATTATGGGGACTATCATATCACCGCCAATAACCCGCCGTTATGGGGACCATCATATCACCCCCAATATTAAGGTCCTGGCAGACACCCCCGTCATTATGGACCTTATTAATAATCTCACTAGGACCTACATGCTTCAACAAAATTGACAGATCCATAATCACCATAACTCAACTGAACAGAACAGATCACTTTCATATTGCACAAATTCATGACCAACATTTCCTCATGAATTTCCAAAGCGAATTCACACCATCAACACTTGACAAACCAAACAGCCATCATAAATGAACAAAGAAGGCTAATGCACGGCACGGCAATATATCAAATCATCAACAGCAAGCCAAATAGCAACATCATAAAGTATTCAAGAACAAATCAATTGAGAGCAAGTCATCACTGCATGAAAAATAACACAGCCACATCCCATAACCTAGAACACGATGGTCAATTCAATCACCAATTACTATACTAATCCATCGACAGCATTTATAAATCCATTTTATTTACTTGGCCTAAACGTAAAATCTGATTTATATTAAAAGCACTTAGAATTGATCCCATGAACAACTTACCTCGTACACATAATATGCTCCTATTAGATCCGGTTAATTACTTGCTCCATTCCTCGTCCCCCATTTAGTTCCCTTGCTTTACCTCGTAATCATGCACTTGACATCTTCTCTTCTTTTAACTTAATAGATAATTGGGTGCTAAAGTTCCTATAGTGTGTACGTGTTTCCAACTACTATCATCTGTGTTTCTATTTAGGAGAGTTATGTAATTGGAGTGCAAATCTATTAGGAAGTAGTTCTTTAGTGTTATGCTAAGAGAAAGAAGAGGAACGTGTGGGTGCAGGAGAGATTAAAAATAAAAGTGGATTAATGGAAAGGAGTGGAGGTTACATTTCTTGAGGAGAGAAAGGTGGGGGTTGCTACTTTGAGGAATTATGGGCGGCAATTTACCTGAAGGTCATTGGTTAACAATCATTTTGGTCCCTGATATATTTTATTTTGTTAATTTATTTTACCACTTTGTATTCCAAAATCTCGGATTTTACAAGTTACTTTCCGAGGCTGCCTTGCAGGCACTTTCTCCTAGATGGATAATGATGGTTCAGGGAGGACCACGGGACCCAAGTACGAGTGCTTGCGGTTTGGTAAGCTCTTTGACTTGCGATATCTAATGTTCGAATCTCGAAAACGTAGTAATATTAATAAAAAAAAAGTAAAAGGAAAGTAAAAGAAAGAACCAAGTAATAATAATATTGTATTTGTATCTGAAAGTATTTTCTTATCAATACTACAAGGAATAGATTCAACGTTTCAATTCATTTTTGTTAATGGTCTTCAGATATGGACGACACTTTGTACCCACTAAGCTCAGGCCTCAACTTGGCTTGTCGCAACAATATCCAAGGTATATCCATGACTCGGGTATTTTTTTTGGTTTTCGAATATCAGATAGTCGTTATAGTTACACTCGAGCTATTCTAAATCATCTAATCTAAGTTCAAATACCTACCTACGTGCCATCAGAGTATATGCTGCAACACTTGCAAATTGACGAATGCGAGGTGCCGAAAATGTGCTTGGAATTATACAGGGAATATGGAACAACAATGGCCGGTCTAAAGGTACCAAACTTGCTTTCCCTTATTCCTAAGGCAAAGACTAGATGGCTTTTATCTGTCAGAGAACTTACACTAGGTCTCTTTGACAAAACCACAGGCCCTTGGCTACGAGTTTGATGATGATGAGTTCCATGCGTATGTGCACGGGAGATTACCTTACGAGACCCTGAAGCCGGATCCTGTCTTGAGGAACCTTCTTCTGTCAACGCCACATCGTAAAATTGTATGCCATTAATCCAAGGATAATAATCGTTGAGCTAAATAGAGCAAATGAAGATTTTCCCTACGAATTGTGACGAGTTTCGGTGCTTACAGATATTCACCAATGCCGATAAGGCGCATGCTGCTGAAGTCCTCAGCAGGTTGGGGTTGGAAGATTGCTTCGAAGGCGTTATCTGCTTTGAAACCCTTAACCCTCCTCTTGGAGTTGCTGAATTCATAGATGAAGTAGATCATGATGCAGTGCCTGCATGCAGTGAAACCGAGACAGATAGTCTCGATGACACGAAGAATTTGACTTCCAGGCCGAGAATTCTCTGTAAACCCTTGCTGGAGGCCATGGAAGCAGCAATCAGGATTGCAGATGTTGACCCGAGGAAGACTGTAAGCATGTTATGGATTTGCTAGCTTAGTATCTTACTGCTACTATCTTACAACAAAGTGCATACCTTGACGGCTCGACCTTTGTGTTGCATTCGCTCCTCTTCCAGATCTTCTTTGATGATAGCACCCGAAACATTCCAAGCGGGAAAGCAGCCAGACTTCACACAGTTATTGTACGTTCTAGCTTTTCTCTAACTACCTCAGATAGCACTACATTACTGCAGATGGAACACATGGCTTTGATAAAAATTATTGCTTAGTAATTCTACTTATCATTAGAGGAATCACATTGATGAAACCTCTAACTTCAGAAACCGAACGTTCATGGCAGGTCGGGAGCTCAGTGCTGGTGCCTGGTGCAGACCGTGCCTTAAGTAGCATACACAATATCAAAGAAGCAATACCTGAGATATGGGAAGAAGACGGTGAGCAGCTACAGCAAGTCATCCAATCTACTGCAGTGGAAACTGTGGTCCTTGCTTAAGCGGTCTTTATAGTTTCAGTATACTTGCATGTAGCCTGATACTCAAGGGACAGCAAACTCATTGCAAGAGTAATGAAAATTCGACAGAAGAAAAACCGCGCTAGATATCGAGAATGTAAACTTTCTCGATGATCTCCAGCAGATTTTGGTTCATGTCAGTAACATATCATTAAAGTTGAACAAAACCAAATCTGAGATGTCATATTATTGCTAGATGTGGTTTCTGGAAACCAACCCCGCCACTGCGGGCTGACTATGAATCTCGTGAAACTGATAATTCAGATCAATCTGCTACAACTGTTCTGTTTCCACTTATATTGCGGAAGGACATGCGCCACATTGGAGGTTGCAGACTATAATGAAAATGGCACCCTTACAAAGAAGAATAAAATTTCTGGACTAAAGATAATCGGAGTCCGGAAGAGTGTTTGCTGAGAAGTACAACAGAAAGCTCATTAGCTATAGGGTGGGTGACCCGGACAAAACTTGGACGTGACTTGAATAATTGATCAAGCATCCAAGGGTAGCTCCCCACAATCGGTGATTCTGCATGGCTTCTGAGGACAATCTGTCCTGCTTGTCTCCACAGCTTCTAGTTTCTTCAGCACATCCATTCCATCGATGACATGACCAAAGACGACATGACGATTGTCCAACCATGGAGTCTACATGATGCACATCAAATCATAGTTACTAAGAAGCAGAATAAAAGAAACAAGCAAGTGTAACTGGTAAGCCATTTAAACATTTAATCAGCTCCTTTTCTTATTGCAGCATCAACGTCGAAGCAGGAACTATAACTAGCCATAGAAAACTTCATGGAACCCAACACGGAAATAAACTATCCCTTCTATCAGTATAATCACGCAGAGCCAATGAGTCCATGAGCTATGCATGCCACCTGTTTAGCTTTCCACTGGTAAGCTGGACCTAAAGCCCCAGGTTTTTATATCATATTCAAGAGTAGATGCAAAAGATTTTGCAACAAAAGCATAAATTTGGTCTTCAATTTCAAATACGAGAGGGCATTAACAAAGATATGCATTCACAGGACAAGATAAAAAAGGGTCTGCTATCTTACCTTTACTGTACAAATGAAAAATTGGCTCCCGTTGGTATTAGGGCCAGCATTGGCCATGCTCAAAACACCAGGTCCAACATGCTTCACTGTAAACGGTGATTATAAATTAGCGCTGATCACACAAGTATCTAATATCATCCTTGAAAGGCAAGTTTAAGAGACAGAGGAATAGTGTGAATTATACTCACAAGAGAAGTCCTCATCGGCAAAGCTGGAACCATAAATACTTTTTCCTCCGGTCCCCTGCAGTATAGAAGAATCTGTGTTCAATGGCATTAACCATCTACAGCCACTAAAATGAAGTGCGAGAATGAAAAGATGCAGTGAGCGAGAGGGATAGAGATCTCACATTCCCTGCAGTGAAGTCCCCTCCTTGAATCATAAATTCTTTTATGATGCGGTGGAAGGAGCATCCTTTGTAACCATATCCCTTCTCTCCTGCATACATCGAGTATCAACTTTGTCAAACACAGAACGAACAGAATAATGTCCAAAAAACCACAAGTCCATTTCCTTTGGTAGAAAAGTAACCTGTACACAAAGCACGAAAGTTCTCAGCCGTCTTGGGGACAACATCTCCAAACAGGCCCATTATGATTTTCCCAGCAGGTTGACCCCCAATTTCAACGTCGAAGAAACACTTTGTTGTCACTTCAGCTTGCAGCTGAACATCCTGTCGAGATCAAATTTTACAAAGAAACCATGAACAAAAGCTATGTTTGTTGACGAAGAAGCATGATAAAACACTCGTTTCAGATCCATGAGCTACTTGAAACACACACAGAAGTACTGCCAATGTGCAAGTAAATACATATGTATGTGCTAATGGCCGAATATCCCAAACATACTGAATAAGACTTGTAGAAGAGATATGCCGTAGTGTGTCAAATATTTGCATAACAATGACGGCGCTTCCGGAAGGCAGTGAGGGGGCACTTGTGCAATGATATATATATCCATACTTTAAACTCACAATATGAGGAAACTAGTTAAGAATGACAATATTTGTGATTTGTAAAAGTTACAATATGCTTCGTTCACTTTTCTAAATAGATAACATTAAATGCAGTGGTTACATTTGCCAAGGAGTTGACGCAAGCTATCCTTTGACGCTTTCCGGATGAATGTTTAGAAAACTGCTTGGTTGTGAAACTCAATGCATGTTGGGATTGTGAAGTCAATTGTCTTCCACTTGGTACACTGGCGACAGAAGCTAACATCCGTGGTGCACAAGGGGATGTCCCAACCTGAACCTGCAAAATGAAGAAGATTTACACAAATCTTAAACAAAAAGATGGCAAGTAAACAAGAAACACATGGCAACACAGGTTGTGAGCAAGCAATCGGTTAACTCTTCACGAGCCACGGCATTTACTCTACACAAAGCAGTCAAAAAATGAGAAGATTCATTAATATTTTTCTTGATAAACCTACACCACCACAACATTTACATTAAAAGTATCTCATCTCGGGTATCAAACTCGTAGCGTCCCGATAGCCCACCCATGTCTTCACCACTGGCCAGACTCCGGTAGACAGCCACATTATCAGAAGTACACCTAGACAACCGGTATCGTTCACATCTCCGTCCTCACGGATGAACTGACATTTAATGTTTGTTAAGTACTAAAACCGCAAAGAACCTAAACTACGAAAACCATCGAATCCCTAACCTAACACAACCTCCCATAATCCCGCCTAATTCTCTATGTTCCGCTCAGTTCTATCCAACTCTTAATTACCCAAATCCATACCAACCCGCACGAACAGCTGCTCCTCACAGGAACCCACAAAAAAAGGCATAAAGCACAGAACTTTAAGAAGACAACCCCAAACCAAAAGCAACCCACCAACGATTCATTCGTTATCTACAATGTCCAAAGCCAAACGTAAGTAGAAGGAAGAAGAGAACCAACCCGAGGCAGGAGGCGAGGGCCGTGCACCATCTGAGGAGAGAAAGTTGAGGCCATTTTCTACTTGGAAGCTGGAAAGATTAGACTTTTTTTCTTCTTTTTTTTGTGGGAATTTTAAGAGAGTTGGAAGGTTTCCGGATTTAGATAAGACTCGCGCCGGAAGGGAAGTGGTAGTAGAAGTAGGTGAAGAAGGGGTTTAAAAGGGGACAAGACAAAAGGATATACCCTCGTTTCCTCAGGAGCTGGTCCCAGTTCCCGAGGAGATCCGACCCTTTGTTTATATGGGCCGGACCCATTGCCGGCTTTAAAATGCCCATCCTATCAAAAGCCCAAATTACTATTAAAAAATCGTAATTTTTAGGTGGATAATATCGTAGTTTTAAAAAACGCGGTCCGACGAATCGTTCATAATAGCGGCCCGTTTTTAGGGCTAACAACGGCCTCCAGTCGGACCGTCCAAAATAAGGTCAGACTGGACAGTTCGTACTGGTTTTTAACTCGGACTGCTCGGTCTCACCGGATTCTATCCATATCAGAAAAAATTAAACACAAGAAAGTCATATCATATGCTCAATTTCTCTAAATCAACAAAGAAAAATGGACTTTATATGTTATAAATTGGTTGATATTTCTAAAATGTGGATTTTGAAACCTATATTTTGACTATTTAGTCTACATATTATTCGAATAATAGTAAAAAAATTAATAAAAAATGTCCGGTCCGACCGGACAAAACGAAAAACGGACAAAATCTGGCTCGTACCACAACCCGTATTTTAAAACTATGGGTAATATGACAACATATTATAGTTTATAAAAGTTTTGCTTGAAAGTGGAACAAAGTTTAATACTTTCTAAAGTCTCAGAATTTATGCGAATCTCTAAATTTAAAATTTAAAAAATCTCCTCGTTTCCAACGGGTCAACAATTTCGATTTTTGACTAGTATTAATCCGGTAATATGATTATTAAGTGAGCCTTGTGTAGTCAAAGAGTTTTCAAAATTTTACAATTTTAAAAAATTACATATTAAATCAGTAACTTAATATAGATGAGAAAAAAAATTTGTTAACCAGAAGCTAAAAATTGTAAAAGAAATTAATGACGATGTATATATTTTACCCCCGATTATTGTTTACCTCCCTGGTGTTGGTGGGGGTATTTGTAAGAATCTATGGCACCTTTTCAAGTAATTTTTTTCTCGGGGTTGATTCAAGTTTTATCGAGTTTTATCTATTTGACTTTCTTCATGTTTTGGGTTATTTTTTTATTTCAAGTAGTATATTTTATAAAAGAACCTCACATTATAAGCATAAGGTGCAAAGTTTTCTCAGTATTATAGACCAAAACTCACAATTTTGCGTCTAAGGTTGTATTTAGATAGCTGACAGCATTATTTACATGGTAACGTGCAATACGAACGGTTTGTAATGGAAGAATAATGTGTTAAAAATTTGTTACGAAGGATTTTTTACTTTTTAAATATATTTTTCATTTTAAACTTTGATAGGTCTACACAATAATGTACGGATATCAGGTAGTGTAAAAAAAGTTGCATGATCTTATCCCGACTTGGTGTCCCGGGAGATTGTCTTAGGGGTGACCACGGTTCGAATTCAGACAAATTTGAATTATAATTCGTCGAATTCGAATAATGAAGACTATAATTCGTATCTAATTCATTGAAGGACGAATATGAATACGAATTCAGATTCGTATGAACCAGTTCAATTTAGATTAAATTTTTGACCAATCGAATTGAATCTATTTGAGATTCAATTAATGGCCACCTCTTATTTGAACCATTAGGGGTTTTCATGAAGATGTCATGCTTCTTTATGCTCCTCATGAAATTTATCATACTTTAACTACACAATTATTTTTAGGGATAAGTTTATTTTAATATTTTATATTTTTGTCAATTTTCATGTATGATCTTAAGGTTTAGACGCATAAAATACATATCTGCAGTTTGATTAGGTGACTACTGTTTGAATTTGGACAAATTTGAATTATGTCAAATTTAATTATATAATTTGTCCAATGATAAATTTGAATACGAATTCGTATAAATCGATTCAAATCCAAATCAAATTTTTGACAAATCGAATCGAATCAAAATCACATTCAATTCACTGTGACCCCTGTGTGGTCCAAAGGCAGGACAACGGCGCGCCAATCAATTGTTTGTTTATTTTTCATATTATCTAAATCTACATCTATGTATGTGATTAGCAAAATAATACGAACGTTCTAATTCAACCAACTATGGTTTTTTTTTTGTTGAGACTGGGTCACATGCAGTTCGTTCTTTGTAGGTAGCAGAGTTGAATCGATGAGCCTTTTTATGTTATAATTAGCATAGTTTTAAAAAATGCGATCCGACCGATCGGACCATGAATCAGGCATCAGAGCGGTCCGTTTTTAGAGGTAAAAATGGCATCTGGTCAGACCGCCCAAAATCCGGTCGGATCGGGCAGTTCGTATTACTTTTTGAATCGAACCACCTGGTCTGACCGAATTTTAGCCAAATCAGCAAAAAATCGTATCGTATGCTCGATTTTTCTTAACCAACAAAGGAAAATGGACTTTATATGTTATAAATTGGCTAATATTTCTAAAATATGGATTTTGAAATCTATATTTTTGACTATTTAGTCTACATAATATTCAAAAAATATTAAAAAATTAATTTAAAATGTCCAGTCTGACCGGTGATCTGACCGATCGGATCGGTCGGGCCAGAAAACAGACAAAATTCGGCCCATACTAAAATCCGTATTTTAAAACAATGATAATTAGTACTAGTGTACGAAAAATTTACAAGTTTATTGTTTTAAAATTTTGGGTTGGATATATAAATTTTAGGGTAAATTACCCCCTAGTCCCTGGTGTTTGGTCTCCCTCTCGGGTCCCTACATTTTAAAAAATGATTTTATCGTCCCTCGACTTTGGTATTAAAAACTCTTGGGTCCCGAGAGAAATGACCAAAATACCCTTGAAGATGATAAGTTTTTTTCCTTTTTTTGAGAGTATTTTGGTCATTTCCATGAAAAAATTGGTGGTGACGTCACCCGAGGACCTGAGAGTTTCTAAAACTAAAGTCGGGGGACGGTAAAATTATTTTTGAAAATGCAGGGACCCGAGGGAGAGGATGACCAAACACCAGGGACTAGAGGGTAATTTATCCTAAATTTTAACATGATATTACTTGCTGCTCATTGTTGTTACTCACACGACTTTTATGTCACTCATGACACATTGGCAAAGTCAAAGTCCGAGCACACTTCACACGACTTTTGTCACTCATGAGACATTAGCAAAATTAAAGTCTGAGCACACTTCTAAGAGGGCATGGATTGAGTGGGGACATGGGGTAGTCCCCACTCATATGGACTAAAGGAAGTGAATGGATAATTTGGACAATAAAATTATATTCAGGGATAATATTAGAATATTAGCAAAAGTAAAGGAGAGAGAAATAATTAATTAGTTTCTTTAAACCCAAAACTCTACTATTGGTTGACTCTTCACATTTCTTTTCCTTTCAAAATTCAAAATTATCCACTCAAGAAAACTTATGGTCTTCAAAATACGACTTGGAGTCGATCCAAATTTTGGGTCGTACTCTGGGTTAACCAGTTCGACTGGACGGACTACCGATCGGACCAGATTTTTTTATTTGAAAAATAAATATATTAGACCGGGTCGGACCGGTATTAGAATATAACCAATAGGAATATTAGACCGGGTCGGACCGGATATGTGTTTTTTATTAAAAAAATCTGGGTGAACCACCCCGGGTTGATCAGATTTTTGGTCAGACATTTGGTCTGACCAAATTTAGTTCGGTTCGCAAGGTAACCATTTTTTGGTCAAAATCCTGTATGCCTTTACACTCGTATCCTAGTCCGACCGGTCGAACCACATATTTTAAAATTCGGAGGACGACGACACACAAACCACTATTTGTAAACATGCTAACCACTATACCAATATCACTACACATGCAAACCAATATCACTACATATGAAAATCAATAGAACTATATATGAAAACTACTATCGCTACACATGTAAACCAATATCACTACATACGAAAACCAATATCCCAACATTCGAAAACCAATATCGCTACACTCGAAAATCAATATCGCTACACATGCAAACCAATATCGCTACATACGAAAACCAATATTACTATATACGCAAGCCAATATCACTACATACAAAAACCAATATCCCAACATCTGAAAACCAATATACCAACATCTGAAAACCAATATCCCAACATACAAAAACCAATATCCCAACATCCAAAAACTAATATACGAAAACCAATATCCGAAAACTAATATATGAAAACTAATATATTCGAAAACCAATATCACTACATACGAAAACCAATATCCCAACATCCGAAAACCAATATCCCAACATACGAAAACTAATATTCTAACATACGAAAACCAATATTCCAACATTCGAAAACCAATATTCTAACATCCGAAAACTAATATCCCAACATACGAAAACAAATATTCCAACATACAAAAACTAATATTCTAACATACGAAAACCAATATCCTAACATCTGAAAACTAATATCCCATGTACCTATATACCCGTCATCACAACTTTCATTTACCCCGTTGAAATCCTCCAACGCTAACTCCTCTCCGCCGCCGCCATAGGGGAACTTTCAATTCCCGCCGTTGCCGGACCGTACGAGAGCGTGCAGCTCAGGGGCGCCAAAGTAGTCGAGCAAATTTTACTGGGTTCGGGTAGCTCACGCACTGCGGTTGCGACCTCGTCAAGATCGAGGGCTGGGGTAGGTGTAGGCCATGTAGGTCGGCTGTTCGAAGTGTGAAGTGGAAGCCTCCATCCGGGACAAAGCCGCCCTATCGAGCTCATTAAAGTTCTGGCTCCGGTCGTCGTCGTCCATCCCCGTGCCTGCACGCTCTCGTAAAAGTTTGCTTTGGTTGGTTTGGATCTTCGGTCGTGGCCACCGACGGCTTTTAGATCGAGAGAGAGAGAGAGAGAGAGAGAGAGAGAGAGAGAGAGAGAGAGTGTGTGTGTGTGTGTGTGTGTGTGTGTGTGTGTGTGTGTGTGGGTTTGGGTTTGGGGGGTTCGAGACAGGGAAGGGAGGGGGTAATGGAACGCTTTTAGATTGAGAGAGAGAGAGAGTGTGGGTTTGGGGAGCTCGAGACAGGGAAGGGAGGAGGTAATGGAAATTAGGAGAGTGAATTTTAATAAAAAGGTCAAAAATACCCTTCATGTGATAATGACCGTCAGATCAATTTTTTTTATTAAAAAAACGAATCCAAGGGCCCTGAATGAGTCCCCTCCGTGGGGACAACTTTTTAGTAGTCCCCATTCAATCCAAAACCTTTCTAAGAAACTTGTTGCTCATTGTAGATTTTATTTGAGGAATCATGTTGAAATTATTACATTAATAGTTGCGAATATAGTTGACTTATTTAATTTACAAGATGAAAATTTTAATGTGTGCAAGAGATTCTAAGATCTGAATCCACCAAAAGTCCAACCATACGCTCCACGTTATCCAGCGACGACTTCCCTTCCACAAAAAAAGACTTGAAGCTTGCATTAATTTCGTTCAATTATATTGTGCATTTTTTATTCCTTCGCACGATAAAAGACAGCAATTATCACCAACTATCTTTGAAAGAAAAAAAATTCGGTCAGATTAAATATTTTTAAGTCTACACGACTTGCACGACTTGCATTATATTTATTCACATGACACGGTCAAGGTTTACAAGATATCATAAGGTCAAAAATTTCGGGCCGATCAAATATTTTTAATTGTACACCAATTGCGGGCGAGAGATTCTATACTCACATGAGAGAGACAACGATAATTTTATAATGATCTATATAGACTGAATAATAATAATTAGATTATCGATTTTTAAGAGATTGTAAAATTTGAAATAGGTAAATTAAGTTATATTTGTGAATAGATCGTTGTAATTTTTTTCCTTTAGTACCTACTTCGGTCTTGATTGTTGTGGTTCTGAAACTGATTTTTTTATGGATAATAATATTTTACGTAAAAAAACTGATTATTAGATACTGATTGAACAAATAAAGTGTGGCAAAAATAGTATGTATCGGTACTTGTTACAAGTCTTAAAGTATTCGTAAAAGTATGTTGAAAAGTCAATTGCATACTATCATAAAATATATAATAAAATAACAACTATTAGATAGCATTAATTATAATGAACTAATGACACAGTCAACACATCTTTATCCAATTTACAATTTGGCCATAGTTGTATGCAAATGACCCACTCACTTAAATAAATACATTAATTCACTGAAAAATATACAAATTCATCACAAAAAATCCCGTAATTACACTGTACAATTATTTTTTATGATACTTTTGAAATTTGTATCTAGATAACACTTATTATAGTACTGTGCTACTTTGATAAGCGATTATCTACTACTCTAGTATTGTATTTAACATACATTTAATTATCTTTGAAGATTTTTTTGAAGAGTGATAAAATTTTATTTAGCGGAAGAATTATGGCTCCTCATATAGCAAAGTTAAATGTTTAATGATCGAGAATAATTTTGATTTGTAGATCCAAATTTGAGTAGCCACGTGCGCATAGTTTTTTAAGTTTAGAATATCTTGTATCTGGATAACTACCGTGTTTTTATAAGTTCGACGTAGATGTAATTTATCTCTATTTGTGCGCGTAAATTAGGCCCACTTGTAAGATAAATTATTATTAACCCGTCGGTAGGAAATGGCTATATATAGCAACACCCGAAAGCAATATTCAATAAACACTTCAAAGAGCAATAATATTACAAGGCATCTCCACAATTTCGAAGGCCTTTTCTTCTACGAGTTGCGACCAATATCCTAAGCGATCATGTCCAAGACCCAAGGTATAATTTAACATGCTAAAAAATTCTGAGCTTTTCCAATTATATGTTTTGTCTTTGAGATTCTGAAGGCAAGAGGCAGCGGAAAATTTTACAATAGATAGCGAGTTCAACATGGTTTTTTAAAAAAATATTAGCAAATTACCTTAAATGTGTTCCTTTGTTTCTTTTTCCATATTTTTAACAAAAAAACCCATCTTGTTAAGTAGTGATTATATTGAGAATCTCACATCGGTTAAAACATGAGTGGGAGACAAGTTTATGGGTGTGGAAAATTCACCAACACATTGCCTTAAGGTTTTGGTTTGGATCTGAAGATTCTAACTTGATATCAGAGTGGGTTGATCCCGTGCACATTGTTGAACTCGCACGACCTCAATTTCTCGCACTTTGGTGAGGTCAAAGCCAGTACAAATCTTCGACCCGATGTGGGTATCGTTTGAGGAAGCGTGTTGAGAATCTCACATCAGTTAAAAAATTTTGGTTGGATATAAAAATTCTAACAGATTAGAATACGCTCCACTCCAATGGATCTACAATTTTGAGTCTAGCCTAAATTTAAAATCTTTGTTTGGTAGAAAATTGAATATTTATTTAAAACACCATTCGGCACAACTCTTATCTAACACGGAACCGATATAAATTCCGACATAATAAATTTTGCTCGAAAGATTGTGTTTGTAAATTGAATCAATTTAAATACTTTGGTCTGGTGAAGGTGCCAAGGATGCGACGGCGGAAGTAGATAAGCTGGAAAATGGAGGGAGGAGGGTGCGAACCCAAATCAGGACCAAATCGAGCATGGACGCCGTTTGGAACGTCCTCACCACCTACGAGAAGTTTTCCGATTACTTCGCCCACATCAATGTTAGCGAGGTGGTCGAGAAACAAGGCAACCGCACCCGCGTTTCCCAGGTTTCCCCCCTTCAAATATTATTTCTCTCGAGTATATTTTTCAGATAATTTTTTTTATATTCGTGAGATTTATACTCCAAATATTTTTAAATGAATCTAAGTTGTTATACCAATTCTGATTGATTGTTTTTTTTACTAATTTACAAGCCAACTTTTGTAAAGATAAATGTATACACCAATATTACAAGCCAATTAAATTCAGATTTCCTTCTCGTAGGTGGTGAGGACGCTACTCTTCTTAGTTAATTGATTATTTTGGAGATCATTTACTCTCTTTACGCGTAAATTATGAAAAAAACGTAAAATTACAGAAACCTCGAAAATAATTTACAGAAAAAAGAGAAAAGTTTTTAGGTCGAATACTATTGCAAAATTTTCGAAAAATGGTGCAAAAATTATAAAATCAATGCATAAGGATTCTAAAACTGTAATGAAATTTTCAACAAAAAAAAGAATTAATATTATGAAATTAAGAAAATCTTAAATTTTATAACTTTACGTCACAGCAAGTGCAATATGAGTACAAAACTTGGATACTGACGGTGATGAGCTAATCAGGAAAAAGTCATACATCCACCGAACTTGCTTTTTTTTATTTGGATTATGAACAACTTCTTAGAATCTTCATATCCAACCAAAAACCTTAAAACAATGGGTAGATGGATCTCTCACACTTATAAATCAGCCCAACCTACTTACAATTTTCGATGTGGGATTCTCTCCAACACGCCACCTCAAACCAAGCTCATCGGGCTGAAGTTTGCACAAGCTTCTCTGCCTCATGTGCCATCAATTGGGAGTCGTGTGAGCACAACGATGGGCACGGGACCAACCCGTTCTGATACCATGTTAGAATCTTCATATCCAACACAAAACCTTAAGACAGTGGGTAGGTGGATCTCCCACACTTATAAACCAACCCAGCAATTTCCGATATGAGATTCTCTCCAACACAACTTGATTTTTTTATTTGGACCCTGAACAACTTGATCCTATAATTTTATTTGGCTTATGTTGACTATCTTGTACATGGTATATCTTCTGGCATCAATAAATGGCACCTATCTTAGATATCTTATGTTTGACTATCTTGATATTTGACTAAATCATGTTATTGAACTTTGAGAACGGGTTCAAAAATTTACTTTCTACTGATTTGACTTATTATATACCCGCTTTCTATCGTAGTTTTTTCCGTCTCGGGGCTTTTCACCCTGGTTTGTGTTTACTGTTTATGCTTACCGCGTTTTACTTTCTAATGCACCCCGAAATTCTACAGACTGGGCAGAAGAGCTTACCCTTGGGGATAAAACTAAAGACACATGTGGTGCTCGATTACGAGGAGAAAGATGTGGAGACGCTGCCCTCGGGAAAGAAGAAGCGGGTCATCAATTTCAAGTTCGCGGAGGGAGAATTCGACACTTACGAAGGCTACTGGGGAATTGAACAGTCGGACTCCGACGAGTCGATCATCTCCTACTCCCTGAGCATGAAGCCCAAGGCCAAAGTCCCAGTCCCCATGGGCCTTCTTGAAAATTCCTTGAAGGAAGACTGCAAAAAGTACGTCGCCTGCATCAGGGATGCTGCGGCCGCTTAAAAGGAGTATCGACCACTTAAGAAAAATAATAAGAGATTGATAATCCATTTTTATTGAAATTTAGACCTTTTCAATTCGGACTTGCCATTGTGGCTGTGTTTTTATGTGTGTTTTGTTGTTGTCAATGAATGGTAATAATATTTATCCAAGAAAATTGATATCATTCGGATCTAAATCAGGACAACAAAGGATCTATGGTGTACAGATCGGGGAATCCAATGATATGTTAAACAAATAGTATTAGTGATGTTATAATACACGCAACAAAAGTTAATGATGCAGCATGGGACGTTGATAATAACTTGGGTGAGCGGGTAGGGGTGACCATGTTTCCGTAATCTCCCGTCACAAGGTGCCATTTTTTATTTTTTTATAATTTTTTGGAGAAAAAATAAATTATGTATGATTAGTTCCAAAGAAAAAAAGTTCACATATTTTTGGAGAGAGAATACTTTGTAGAGAGCAATTAATCAATAGAGATTAAGTGAGAATCGGTTCAGAACCGGGACCTTCGGTTATGGTTCCAGAAAAATTACAAATCGTAATCAGAAAATTTTTAGAAGGTTTTGGGACATTTTTTAGAACCTTAACCACAGTTTCGAATTTGATTGCCAAAATTTTTGGTTATGAAATTCCGGTTCGAATAGAATCTTGATAACTCCTATGAGTGGGCGATACTTGATTGTCCGGTAAAGGTAAATTTAGAAATACAAAGTATGTGTCAAAGTAGGAAACTACGAAATACTAAATTGGACATGTTGATGGACTCGCCGAAGCCCAAGCATCCGGATCCATCTCCGGTCCAGTCCACGAACGACCACTGCTACCGATCATCATCGGTGGTTACCAGTCAATTATCTTTCCCAGTTCTAAATGAAAGAAATAGAAGAAAAACCAAAACAAAAAAAAAGGGAAAAATGCGCGCCTCCTCAGCCACAGTAGACTACTGCCCCTCACCCTCTCATCCCCAATTCCGCTCCCACCAAACATGCCCTTACCCTTTCTTCCCTTTGAGGCTCTCCCAAACAGCCCCTAAGCGCCTCTTCGTTCTCTTCTCCCCCTCCACAAAAACCGCCACCACCGTCTCGAGCTGCTCCGCCTCGGAGCCCGATCAGTGCCTCGACGAGGCAAAGGAGGAGGAGGATGGAGGCGGGGTGGTGTCGGAGGACGGGGTGGCCGTGGAGGTGGAAAAGACGGGGCGGAACTCTAGGAGGATACGGTCCAGGATCGCGATCGCCGCCGGACTTGACGCCGTCTGGGATGTCCTCACCGACTACGACGGCTTGTCTGACGTCGTCCCGGGACTCGCCGTCAGCCAGCTGGTCGAGAAGCGCGACAATTTCGCCCGTATCTATCAGGTAACGGATAGCCAGTTGGTCCTTATTTGAGCGGTCATTGTTTGTTTCCTCGTGGTAGTTTAGGCAATTTGTTTGCGGATAACAGATAGCAGATAGCAGATAGCGCGCAGATGAAAGCATCGAAGAGATAAAACTCGTAGTGGATTGTGAATAGTAGACAATAACAGATTGTTATTTAGGCAAACAAGCTGATGAGAAAACTACACAATGTGATGATGGTAGTTGATTTTTCGCGGTCATCCACTCAATTTTGTTCATGTAGAGAGCAATTCAAGAAATTGGGCGGAACTTGATTAGCATCAAAACTGCTACCATGCCAAAGAATACGGGTATTTGGTATCCGAGTACTGATATATTGCACACCTCTGGCTGATTCAAAGACTCTTGCTTAATTTACTTAGAATTTGAGTCCCGTCCCTTTAAGTGATGTGGCTTGTCAGCCACATGTGGAGGGAACAATCGCTACACTGATTCTCTCCAGGTGCTGAATGCAAGACCTCCGATCATCGGTTTGTAGGTGTTTGGCTGCTTTTATGTGTAAGTTACAAGCTATGTATCATGAAGTATCGAGGCAGACATGCAGCAAAGTAAAGTTATAATTACGATAGTCGCATACACAAACATGCCAACTGAGGATGATTTTGAATTGTCTTTGGTTGCATATCTGAATTAGGCACTCAATGCTGATATCTATGGCCCTTTTCTGAGTTCAGAAGTTGTAATGTTTGTGTGAACTAAGAATATCTAGTGGTGATGGTACCGAGCCTGGAATTTGTATATCCTAATTGGATGGTGATTATTATGTCATGACGATGAGCAGGTGGGACAGCAAAACTTGCCACTTGGCCTAAAGTTCAGTGCAAAAGCAGTATTGGATTGTTACGAGGGAGAACTTGAGATCTTGGCCAACAGTAAAAAGCGTGATATTGAGTTCAAAATGATCGAGGGCGACTTCCAGGTGTATGAAGGCAAGTGGTCCATCGAGCAGGTAAATTTTCAGTTACTTAACGGTTTGGTTTGGATGTTCAAATCTTGGCTCTTGAATCTCCTCCTAATAGTTGAAATGCTGTTCTCCTAAAGTCAAGTGCTTTTGACTTTTCCTGCTGAGCTCCTTGTGTTCTGCAATGATAGGATGCAAGTTTGTATACTTAAGTTGTCCTGATATGTTGAGTTCCAAACTCATTGCCAAGCTTTATATCAGATTTCTTGGTGAACTTGGGTATAATTGGAGATAAAGAGTGGATTTAGGTTGGCTCTAGCACGAGATTACAGTAAATGTCAAAGACTAGATTATGTATCTCATGAGTGGGCTTGTTATGTCAGATGAATTAGTTAAATCTTGAGAACTCTTAGTTTCTCATGTCACAACTTATTGATCGAGTTCTTCATTAAAAGCAAGTTCTGAAAGTATTGGGACAGAGTTCCGGTTACCTGCATACTGGGATTGCACGTTATTATGGATGCTAGCATTTTCAGCTCCATGGAAAATGGACCTCTGACCTTGAATCTGGTGCAACTTGCAGTTTAATGAACAAAGATCAGAAGAATCAGTCGACCAGGAGTTCGTATCGACCCTTTCGTACTTCGTGGATGTGAGGCCGAAGCCATGGTTACCGTTTCAGCTGATTGAAGGTAGGCTCTGCAAGGAGATTAAGACAAACCTGTTGTGCGTGAGAGAAGCAGCGCAGAAGCTGATTCAAAATACCCTTATTGTGTACAATGACTGTTCTTGACATGAATAAATGAATAACTAATTTGTTCCCAATCGTACTTTCCTTATGATCTCAAATTACACGAGTATCTTCAAAAAAAAAAAAACTACACGAGTATTTATATGTAATTAATCCTAAATTAAAAAATCGCCGAACCAATTTTCTCTTGTGGAATTTCAGGAACTGCCTCCAATTAATAGACAAAATGACTCCGGGTCTTTTAAACCAATTAACATACATTTTGGTGTCTGGATTTACTTTCAGAAACTACTCCGTACGGAGATATTTGATTGAGTTATTCGGTTAAACCAATGATTCGTAGTTAAACCAATGATTCGTTATTAGAGCATATAGTAATAACCACCATTTCATCTATGTGCACGAATTTTTTAATAATGTTGAATTTTTTTAAAGGTAAATTTTTATAAAATGATATTCGCCCGGGTTTGAACTCTGACTTTTTAAAATTTACAATATCTTGTATCGTTAGAGTGCAGAGGGCACATCCCAAGTTAAAGTGACCGATCTCATACTTTTTCGTCGATGGTGTATTAGGTGATACCTAAAAGAGAACATAAACTCCAATGTCTTATCAATAGCTCCACAGTGCTTCAGAAAAAAGATAAGTAACAGATAGCTCCAACTCTCATTGGGTTAACTTTCACATGCGTGGATCGACCAACTATTGTCAACTAAACCATTAACTTCTTGTTACTACTTAATTTTTTTTATAGAAGGATGATGCGAAATTTATATTAAGATAAACGGTTGCAATACTGAAAAAATACAAATATAACATACAAAGACATTGAATAGAACAGGACAATCATCCGAATATAACAGAGAGGCATGGGTGGAGTCGAAGGGCAAACGATAGGCTACAAGAACCAAACGTCCAAGGCGAAAGCTGCCGTGACAAACTACGGCTAATAACCACAAGATCACATCGTAGACGCAACCTCGTGAACATTTGAATACATACAAGATGCACTCAAATGAGAGCCAATGTTGGACGAGTCCAGCCAAGACAAAGGCTATCTACCTGCACTGACAGGAAAGGCTTCGAGATCCGTACAGATCTCAGATCAAGCAAAGGTCAATCCAAGCAAAAATATAAACAGATAAAAGTAAACATAAACCCGAAGATATCACTAGACACGACTGGTCGGGAGCTAAAACACCAAGCAAAAGTTGGGCACACAAACATCAAGCAAAAGACTAAACAACATAACTACTAACGTAAACATAAAATCAATAAAATACATAAATAAGTACATAACTAAAGGAACCATCTGACTGGAGGGGTGACCACTAATGAGTGTGAAAATACTTATTTATTTGTTATGAGATTCGTATGTTCATTCGTTGTTTCATTCGTTTTAGTTTTGTTCCGTTAAGTCTCATGTTATTTTGATGCATTCGTAAGGAGGAATGGATTTTTACTGTTTGTCATGTGTTTTTGTAGGTTAACAGAGTGGTTCGAGTGCATTTGAAGCGAGGATTGAACGACGATACGGCTCGAGTACAAGGTTGAAAAAACTTCCCATCGCGTGTGAATTGGCAGGGCGCAAGGGGACCATTACAGGAGATGTCGAAGTTGGGCAGCTGGCGGCCGCAACTCAACTGGCAATCCCCAGTCAAACTTAATGGGCCTTCCCATTGGCAGCCCATGTGCACAGAAAGTTTTTGACGGCCCAACTGGCGGCTGCCAGTTGATTGGTGGTCGCCAGTTTCTCGATTCCCAGAATTACGAGACTTCTTATTTAGTTAGATTTCGAAATTGTTTCAATTATATTCGACTTTTGGCCTCCTGTTTTGGCCCTAGGGCTATAATTATATTATTTACTTGGCTAGCAAGACTTCTAGTTTGGGTAAACTCCTCTAGGTTTTTCTATTTTCTAGCTTAGACGTTTGGCTATATATAGGCCATAGTCTCTTAGGTTTTATTCATACTTTCTACTGTGACATTGAGGTAGCTTTTGGAGATCAATAAAGTCAGAATTACGTTTAGCTTTGTAGACGAGATTGGCAAGGCTTGCTCGAACGACTAAGTCCCCTCTTCCCCTTTACTTATGCTTTTCGTTATGATATTTTCTATTGATTTCTCTTACGTTGTTGCCATACTTAGCGAGCAGCTCTCTTAGAGTACGATGCCCTAATATGTGATTGATTATCTATGTTGATTTATGGTTCGAATATCTCAAGTATTAGTTGTTGATTGGTGTGCTTAATGCTTAACCTAACTTGATCACTGAGGTTATGATTAGAATTGATAAGAGTGGACCGAGAGGTACTTGAATTAATAAAAAAATCAATTAACATGTTCTTAGGTATTACTGAGACGTCTTAATATCGTAAGAATAACCCGCTAGGGAGGAATCTTCATAATTGAGATTAGTTTAGTTCTAGGTCTAATTGATGAGTGAAAGCGTTGATTATTAATCTAGGCCTTTGCTATCTTAGTTTTATCTCTCTAACTTGATCACTGAGGTTATCATTAGAATTGATAAGAGTGGACCGAGAGGTACTTGAATTAATAGAAAAATTAATTAACATGTTCTTAGGTATTAATGAGACGTCTTAATATCGTAAGAATAACCCACTAGGGAGGAATCTTCATAATTGAGATTAGTTTAGTTCTAAGTCTAATTGATGAGCGAAAGCGTTGATTATTAATCTAGGCCTTTGCTATCTTAGTTTTATCTCTCTAATGAGCGAAAGCGTTAGGAGGATGCATTAGAACACTCCGAGTACTAGTTAGAACTTCACAAGAACTATAATCTCGACATAGGTAATTAATCCATAGGGTATCGTACTCGTTTGTCTCCATCAAATTTACAACTCTTTTATTTGTGTTTCTGATTTCGTTTACTTTCTTGCAAACTTTTACAACCTTATAAATCTTTAATTCCCCGCTGCATATAATTGATTGTTTAAATTTCGTGTTCAACCCTCAGTTCGATAACCATGCTTTCTACTTTACTATTTGTTTGTGCATTTTATTGCTTGTCAATTTCTCGTACATCAACCAACCGGTGGCCAGCCCCTTCGACCGACCTCAGACAACGCAAGCTCTCTGGCAAGAGCACCAGTGTACCAGTGAGGAGCGGCCAAAATCCTGGCAGCCTGTTGACAGCGACCAGAGATGAGCAAACTTCTGTGGAGATGAGCGAGATCTAACGACGACGGACCGCGAGAATGTCTAGACGGGGTGAGATCCGGTGATGGCAAAGGTAGAACTGGGAAAACCAAACCAAGATGGCTTTGGAGGCGGATGAGGGTAGAGCGGGCGAGCGAAATAGAGGAGGAGATGGAAAAGAAAGGATCAAAGGAGAGAGAAAAAGGGGAAGCTATCAGCGGCAGAAAGAGCAAAGAAAAGATAAACCCTAGAAAAGGGCAGAAACTCTACTAGATATTTCTAGATAGAAAAAAGGCTATACAAGAGAGATTTCTCTCTCATCATCAAACAAACTCCCTTTCTCATTTGTAACTACTTACCCAGTCATAAAGTAACAGTAGTCGAAGTCGAATGTAAAATAGGGTTCGATAAAAAGAATAACAGATGGTTAAAAAATAACAAACCCACAAACAATACTGGGAGAAAGTAGAATCCCGAAAATTTGAAGTGGTAACCTTTTAAAAATAGTTACACATATATAAACAGTTTTGGGTTATTCGGCCTTTTTGATTTTTGAGAGAGTTGGTAGGTAAAAAGAAGGGATAATTATTGTCAGGTTACTGGTGTATGGCATATTCGCCTCTCACTCCCCTGTCTTTTGACAATCGATTAAATATTTCCTGAGATTTGATTTTATTATACTTTCAAACCCCTCATTAATGTCAGCAGATATTTTTTTGCTTTTTTGTTATAGAAATGAAAATTTTTCCCTTGAAAAAAGATTTACCTTCTTCAACCTAACAATAACCCATAAATCAATCTAAAATCTTCCAAAGTCAAAGAACGGAATTTTCGAATGGTGCTATCTGCAGAACTTGGTGAACAATGTAACAATGGTGGGTTCGCTTAACAATTGAATCCCCAAATCAAAACAAGAAAAATTAGAAAGAACCCAATTTAATAACAGTAGAAGCTTCCTGTTTAAATCCACACCTTTAACACCAGAACCGTACCTGCCATCGCCCGCCGTCGGAGAGAGAGATAGATGAAGCTCGTCGCTCGAGAAAGGAGAGCCCACCGGCGTCCGGATCGATTAAGGAGAGACCACGAGCTGGCAGGTCACCGGGCCTGCCACGTGTGACTCTTGCAGGCTTTTATCAGCGGCGTCGTCGAATTCTCTGTCATCGACTTCTCTGATCTTATTTTGATAGCAGCAACGCCGACGAAGTATAAACGTCATCTTCCACCTCCGTCGACGTCGTCTAGCTCGCCAGAGCTATTCTAAAAAATGTCTATTGAATTTTGCTGTTCATCTCCGATTGCTGGGAAATAGTTCCGATTATTCTTGATCTATGTTTGATTGAATTGGGTTTTTCGATTAAATGATTTTAGTGCTATTATTTTTTGTTTGATTAATTTTAGTTTTTGGAAGTGGTTCATCGACGGAAACGGAGAAGATTTGAGGTTGAAGATGACCAAGGGTAAAATAATATTTTTATAATAAAAAGATTATTGACGTTAGCGAGGGGCCTAATTAAACTTCGAGGAGTTTTTAATCGATTGTCAAAGGACAGGAGGGTGAAAGACGAATATGCCAAACACCAGAGACTTGAGAGTAATTATCGCTAAAAAGAATGAGAAGATTAATCCGAGTGGCGGATTTATTAACCATTGAATTCTTTCTGTATGCATCAGAATGGATAACGTATGTTCTAAAAAAAAATGGATAACGTAACTCCAACTTCACTTCCCGTTTTTGCTTCCTTGAAACAGAGACGCACAAACAGCAAATAGGTACAATACACTTTATGTATAAACATTAAAGGGACAAACTACCAAAACAACAATCCTACAATTAGAAGCCGTGAATCATCATCGTTTCATCAAACACATATATTAACTGCGAGACTAATCTAGTTTAATTGAGTGTTTTGAACGTCATGAAATAAGTTAGCTCATTGGATATTCGGATACCAATTACTTTTGGGATCAAGGTGAAGCGAATTCCTCGGCTCAACAAAGACTGAAATGACGATTCAACCACCGAAAGTTTGAACTTTTTTTCCTCGGCGTTTTCGTCCCCTTCCATGTTTCCGCTGACGTAATTAAAAATAAAAGAAGAGCATGGCCCGGTGGTGGCGACGTCCAATCTGACTTGTTCCCTTTTGAGCGCTTTCTCATTTCTTTGAAGGCCCGTTTTACACTTTTTAAACATATATATTTTTGTGGAACGACGAGCCAGTCACCTAATCGCCATCCTGCTTGCCACCTGTCACCTACAGACAATGGTTGCTGCTTTTCTTCAAATGATCAAAATATGTATTTGAAATCATCTAAAGGGTAATATTTTATGGCTATGCTTTAACTTTTTGAAATGGATATAATCTATTAAAAACGGATATGTTTGGTAAAATCCTGTTGTTAATGTATGGTTTTATTGTTTGATACAGATGCACGTGGACGTAGGGCTGCACCGATTCGTTGATTCGTCAAAAATAACGAAAACGGAGCGAGGGTAGGTGTTGACGAGTCCGTAAAATCCGCAGACTATCGTAAATGCGACGGGATAAACAACAACAAATCTATTGAACTCGCAAGTTGTCAGAAGCGATGTTCTTCGATTTATCGAAGACACACTCTCGAAAATGAAATCAGACTGAGCAAATCCGCTCAAGGTGTAGAATCTAAATTTTCACATATCATTCAACTCAAGAATCGTCTTGTTTCAAAGCCTTAAGACCTCTTATATAGGACATGAAAAGACCGAGGACAAAATTCAAAAGACTCGAAAACTAAGAGACATTTAGGAAATATAAAGACACGAATGAATCTAAAAGACATGAATTGAATCTAACCAAACATCTCTCTTAGATAAGACATGAATTCGACAAACGTCTTTTCAGAAATGAATCAAATTTGACCAAAAATATCTCCCCACATCAATACAATAAAAATTGAATCGCAGCGTATGGCGAACCAAGACTTAATGTTGCGACTGGTGACGGAACCTGGATGAAGGAGATGTGATCTTTGCGGTTGTGGGTGGGAGTAGTTTTGTATGGGTTTGGAGATGCGGTATTATCGGGAATACTCTTCTTCTTAGTGTGAATTTTACCCAAGAGAATTTTTACCACGTTAGATTTTTTAATGAGGTCCACGGCCGTAACCTTATATATTTTTGATATAAGGGTTAGATCACATTGGGGATTAGGTTTGGGCAGAACATATGTTTCTAGGTGTCCTCTTTGTATATGCTGGCCTCTCTTGCTTCGCTGGTGCAAGCTTGGCCGTTGATTGTAAGTGACATCTCGGAGTTTTGCAATATATTATTTACTTCTAAAAAAAAGTAAAAATTTGAATGTAAATTGGCATCGGCAACTTTATTCTCGCTAGGAAGAAAAAACACTCCTCTCTAGGAAAGTAAAGTTGTCTAGAAGATTAATCGTAATTGATGATAAGAAATTTAGATTTATGCAAAATATATTGGATTGAAATTTTATGAATGAAAAAATATTTATAATAAATCAATCGTATATAAATTCATGTCTGTTCGATTTTGAATTGAAATTTTTTTTACCAGTAGTAGTCGGGAGACATTTTGTGGTCTTCGCGACTTGCTTTATACCTACGCTGATGACTTGGCAAAGTTCTATCCTAATCACGAAACAGAACTGCCATTTCTTTATGTCACATTTATTTCTTTGCGAGCTATATTAAAGGGTAGCTTGCCCCCCTCCTCCATTAATCCACCCCCACACCAACTACCTTTAATTCGCAAAACAATATCGATCGTCACCCATCCTTCTTCTCCGTCAAATATTACAAAACATGGGTATCACATCCCTAGTACTCGTCTCTTTCGCCCTCCTCGGCTCCGCTCTCGCCTACGATCCCGACATGCTCCAAGATCTCTGCGTGGCCGATACCAAATCAGGTTCGCATCTATATTCGAGTCGGGTTTTACTTCGTAAAAATATTGATAGTTACTGTCACAATTTGCTTTTACCTAAACTGATAAATGTTGTGTTTTAATTTTTTATTGTAGCTATCTATTATTCTTTCCAAGTTCGATATACTATTGATATGCAATTTCCATTCACCCGTTTAGAACAATAATTTTTATAAGATTATTAAACATGTATACGAAGAGCCACGAGTAGATACTCGACTCTAGAATAGTCGTTACAATCCCGAAGTATTGCAGGAATCAAGGTGAACGGCTTCCCGTGCAAGGCAGAGGCGAACGTAACCGCGGAGGACTTCTTCTTCGCGGGTATAGCCAAGCCAGGCCAAGTGAACTCCTCGGTGGGATCCCTAGTAACAGCGGCCAACGTGGAGAAGATCCCCGGCCTCAACACACTGGGGGTCTCCCTCGCCCGTATAGACTACAAACCGGGAGGCCTCAACCCGCCACACACCCACCCGCGCGCCACCGAGCTCATCTTCGTACTCGAAGGCGAGCTCGACGTGGCGTTCATCACAACCGCGAACAAGCTGATCTCCAAGACGGTGAAGAAGGGGGAGGTGTTTGCGTTCCCGAGAGGGCTGGTCCACTTCCAGAAGAACAACGGCGAGGAGGACGCCTCGGTGATCTCGGCTTTCAACAGCCAGTTGGCCGGAACACAGTCTATCGCCGCGACGTTGTTCGCCGCCAACCCGCCGGTCCCCGACAACGTGCTAACTGTCGCCTTCCAGGTCGGAACCAAAGAGATCGAGAAGATCAAGTCCAAGCTTGCCCCTAAGAAGTCTTAATCAAATTAATCATTTGTCTTTTTCTTCGAATATTATTGCGTAATGGCTACCTATTAAACCTTGTTGTTAATTTTACCTCGTGTCGGGTGGGAAGAATTGATGTAACTTAAGCAAGAGGGATGGAGATATCAATAAACACTCAATTGCGGATTGGTAATTATGTGGTGTGATGATGGTATTTTTCGTCGTTTTATTGGGTTCACTAAATTAATTAGGTAGGGACTTTTGATGTTTGTTTAGCTTGTAAGTTATATCAGGGTAATTTCCTCTACCAAATCAATCACGTTTGACTTTAACTTAATTGGATTTTAACCTTACGTGTTTTCTATCTACTAGATCTTTTAACAAGATCCAAATAGTAATATTCAATATAGAAACAATCACCATACAATAATTGGTGATTTGTAATTTCCTTCCAATGATGAGGTTGGAACTACTGTTTACCCAATCACTTGGCAATCAACTATCCCAAGTATGGTAATGATTTTCGCCTTTTCGAATGGAGCTCCGTAGTTTTCAATATTTTTTTTAGTGTTTTCAGACTGGTCAATTCAGATGAGTAATTAAGTTCGAAATTGTAGCATCAAAAAATTACACGGCACACAATTATAATAATAAGAGTAGTATATAATTTTTTGACAAACTTGCTAACACAATTTAAAATATTTTAATTAACTTTGAGCAACTTTGCATCAAATTAAACTACATGTTTCACCGCTTGTACAGTCCCTGTACATTTTTTTTTAGTTTCATTGTTGCGAAGATTTTCCTAACAGACGAAAGAATGACCGGTGAACAAAAAACAAAGACAAAATTATGCTCAGGTCCCAGTAGTTTGGCATCCCTCTCTCTGGGGTTCCTGCATTTTCAAAATCATTCCTGACGTCCCCGAAGTTTGGTTTTAGAGACTCTCCGGTCCCTGACGGCTCTTTTTTTATTTTTGGTCTGGAAATGACCAAAATATCCTTAAACAAAAATAAAAAAATTTACCTTCTCCAACCTTTGAACAAAAACACCCACCACTAAAAACCAATCAAAAACTAAGATCAAACTAAGTAAAATCAAGAACACAACTAAGAACATTAAAGAAAAAAAATTCAGATAAAAATTCAGCTCGTCGATGTCGAACACCCAATTTGGAGACCAATTTGGGGATCGATAATACGTACCAGAAGCCGACGAGCTCGTCAATGTCGAACACCTAGGCGTTCATCCTGTCGCCGACGAGGGCCATGTCTCCAACTCAGAATCGCACGAACTAGAAAGTACTCGAAGAGGCGCTTCAAGCCTTAATCGCCGATCTAAATCACGAGGCCAACGCTGGGATAGTTTGCCCTTCCACGCGAGAGTTCTTACGGGGCAAGGAAGAATTTCCCGGGTGCGGAAGGGATATTAATTAAGGGCAACCAACGACGGCAACCATTGGTCGGAGTGAGGACTTCGCTCTCGTCAACGTAATCGACTCTGATGACCTCGAGGATCTTCGCGCTCATAGAAATCTACGACGGCAACCGTTGTCGTTGCTGTACACCTTCTCGTCGTTGCTTCTTTAGTCAATTGTTTCTTGGATCTGGATTTTGAATTTTTTACTTTAGGTTTTTCTTAATTTTCTGGAAGAGTTTGATTTCTTGAGAATTTGTGAACTTGATTGGTGAGCACGATGAAGATGGTTGGAGACGAAACATGTGGCCAGAGAAGATGATGGATAATTTTTTTTTGTTGATTATGATTTTCTGGATTGGAATTTTGATGTTCTTTGGAATTGAAGATTTTTATCTGAGATTTTTTTTTAATATTATTGGTTGTGTTCTTGATTTTAGTTAGTTTGATCTTAGTTTTGGCTTGATTTTTGGTGGTGGGTGTTTTTGTTCAAAGGGTAATTTTTTTTTATTTAAGGGTATTTTGGTCATTTCTATGACCAAAAATGAAAAAAAGAGCCGTCAGGGACTCGAGAGTTGATAAAACCAAACTTCGGGAACGTCAGAAACGATTTCAGAAATATAGGGACCTCAGAGGGAGGGACGCCAAACTACGAAGACCTGAGCGTAATTTTCCCAAAAACCAATGATTAAAATGGCCTAGTTAAAAAGCCCAGAAAGCTGATTAGGAGGCCCACAAGCCCTCTTGAGTGTGCAAAAATGAAAGTACCCTGAGGCCTGAACCAGTAAAAAAAAGGGCTAATTATTTGTTTTAAATAATAAAAACGACGGCGTCCTGAAGTTCCAAAAAATCCAAAAACCTGAAGAAACCGCCTGCCGCCAATAGGACTACTGACAGAACACCACCACCCAAGACGACGTCGTCGTCGAGGAAGACGAACCAGAGAGAAGGTAACAATCAATCAACTTCCCCCATCTCTCCCAATTTTAGGGTTTCCACTCTCCCCCAACTGATACGTTGTTAGATTGGCGTTGGAGGGGGTCAAGTAGGAGAAGAATGAACTGGTGCCCAGGAAAAACCGACGTCACGGTGGAAGACTCCAAAATGTGAGTTCGCTTTCCTTTTTTGGGTAGATTCGTCGGGGAAGCGAAACGGTGTCGTATTTGACGGTTCTGTGCGTGTTCGGTAGGTTGATGTACGCGGAGCAAGAGCTGCTGGCTAAGAGAGGAGAGCCTGGCTGAGGAAACTCTGTTCCGATGCTCGGTTAGTTCGGTAGCGCGTTTCGTGTTCTCTGTGTTGAATTTCGGTTGGCTGCGAAATGCGGAGGTCGAAGAGAGCTCTACTCGGTGGACTATTGTGATTGAGTGAGTCATATATGGATATGAAGCTGTAACTCAAATCTTTATTAACTGGAAACTGATTGCAGGGACGCGAAGGAGTACACATATCAGATTACCGAGGGCATTACAGATAGTATATTGACCTAGCGGAGACAACACAGGCAAGGAGAACTGTAAATATCCAGCCCTCTCCCGCTCCCTTTCGTTTCGTCACATTACCCTGGTGGGCTCTGTTTCGCCAAGCCACGAACCAAGGTAAGTAGACAAACGTAAGATTGCTTCTGCTACATGGAAGGAAAAGGAAAAAAAAATACAGAACATAATGGAAGAAGTTTACAAGTAGGTTGCATTTGGGAACCCTTATAATCAGAACTGAACATTGCTGTTGAAGGACTGTCCAAACTCCCAATTGGAAGGCGCTACGTTAAGAGCTGTAACGACCTTCCCGTCGCTGGTTTGTACTCTGAATGACAAGCTCTGGCCATTGAAGTAGCTTAGGCTTTGCCAATTGACACCCCAGTTTCTCTTCATGGCTTCCCATCTGTTTGTCTTTGAGCCTCTTATCCAAACTTTAGCAATATCTCCAGCTCCACCAACGTTAGATATGAGCACCAACTCGAAGTAGCTCTTTCCGTTGATGGTGAACCTGATTCCACCTCTCCTCCCGCACTTTACCCTGAAGCAAATAGAGAACTATTAATCCTAGGAAGGATATTTTATTTCCCAATCATTGTCCTGAACTAATCTAGAGTGATCAGAGGCACTAGAAAAAAAAAAGATTTTAAGCTGCATAAACATGGAAGTGAAGAAAGAAACATACTTTCTGTAGAAAACAGGTACAATGCCGGCCTTGTACTTGGCAATAGTCTGGAAGGCAGGCTGGGACATGTCGAAGTGGGGGCGTGGAGGATTGCACCAGCCTCCATTGTCGTTGGGTAGGGCATAATTAGGGGGGCAGAAGTTGGTAGCCGTGATGGTAATCGAATTCCCAAGGCACCACTGCGGCACCTGGGTAGCGTCACACACTATCCGGTAGCACCCACCACACGACTTGCCATCGTTGAACAAAGCCGTGCTAAGTGCTGCTGTGTTTGTTCCATACCCGTCCGTGTACAGATTTTCATAGCCGCAAGCACCGCCTGCAATGAGGGGAAAATGTGTAAATTTTAACGTTTTAGCATGCACATTTGAGACGTATGATGCAATACGACACGACATAGAACGCATCATGTTCGTTTAAGTATAATTAGTAATATGCACGTACCCATAGTACCGGAAGCATCGCTCCCTCCGTAGAAAGTAGCATGGGCTCGCAGCCAACCGGCAGCAGAGGCCAGGTTTAGCCTTGTGGAAATTAGCCCTACGATCAGGATTAGAACAACATTACTCAATTCAAAAGGCCCCATTAGTGTGTTTCTTGGAACTTCTTGATCAAATGAATTGATGAAGGTTTTCCTATGGCCAGTTGAAGGTAGCTAGCTAGCTTATTTGGTAATGTAATGCATAAGGCAAGGAGCTTCAAGCTATTTATAATCATTGTTAGTTGTTGTTACAAGAGCAAATTGGGTTGACCTGAAGCATCTTTGGACAAAATTCGGCTGCCCATGTAACAAGTTGACATTAATTAAAAAATCTCTTGACATATAGGGCATGGAAATTGGGTGCGCAATATTCAGGGTATTTTAATCGAGAGTGATTTGAGATAATCTCAATTACATGTTGTCGGCGGGGCTAGTAGTTTAGATGGAATAAATATTTCTGGGTTCAGCATAAATAATGTAATTTTTTTAAATTAAGAAAAGGAGGGAAAACAGTGCCTATAGGAAATTGCGTATTTAATCAGTTTGAGGTTGCTTGTATTTAACCCGATGGGAATATCCGATGGACTAAACTTTCGTCCTCTATGCCAAACGGGAGAGGAAAATGTTAGTTACATTCAAACTGAAGATCTTAAGGCAAATGTTATGATATTACATGATAGTTTGTTATCATCCTATCTTCGTTTAAATCTCTATAATATTCGACTTTAAAAATATATATTCCAACATGGTTAATTTTCATTAGGCAGTCCGGAGGAATGGCCAAGAATATAAGTTGATGCATCGGGTCCCAAATCGTGCCGTACAAAATGATTGGATGGGGCACGTTGTCTCAAAGTACAAATCTACGGGCGTCCTGGGTGATAACCATGGCGGAGAATATAAGTGCAGTAATATATCACTATCATGATAAAATGTCAATGCTGCATCTACGGAGCATATCGTTTTTTATAAGATTTATTTGTGAAGTTCTTAGAATGTGGACAGAATTTTGATGATTGAAAATCATAAGCCTGATTTGGGGTGTCAGTTATTTGATCCGTGGTACGTCACAAAGCTATTCTTGAAGGTCAAGAAACTCCAGCCATACCCATTAGTTAAAAGGAAAAGATTAATTTTGGTATCACATAGTTTGACATTTTTTATAAATATTTTGTGGTTATTTTTTATAAAGAATTTCCAAATCTATATATTGAATATTTTGTCAAAAAAGCGCACTAAAATGAATTTGGAAAATTTCTATCAAAAACGAAACTATTAGGTACTCTGTAAAAAATTAAAATAATCAAACTACTTCGTACTAAATAATTTTTCCTCCTTAAAAAACAAACTTGAACCGTACAATCTATTAAAAGTTGTGTACCTTCTGCTAGCAACTCTTAAGCTATAAGATCATAACAATACAAAAAAGCAAGTCAACTTTGAGTAGTTGTAACTATTGTTTTAAAATACGGGTTTTGGTACAGGTCGAATTTTGTCTATTTTACAGTCCGACCGGTCAGACTACTAGTCAGACCGGACTTTTTAAATTAATTTTTAAATATTTTTTGAAAATTATGTAGACTAAATAGTCAAAATATAGGTTTCAAAATCTATATTTTAGAAATATCAACCAATTTATAACATATAAAATCCATTTTTCTTTGTTGATTAAGAAAAATCGAGCATACAATATGATTTTTTATTTAATTTTTTGCTAATTTGGCTAAAATTCGATCAAACCGGGCAGACCTATTCAAAAATCAGTATGAACCATCAGGTCCGACCAAATTTTGGGTGGTCTGACCGAAGGCCCTTTTTGTCCCTAAAAACGGACATCTCTAAATGCTTGATTCACGGTCCGACCGGTCGGACCATATTTTTTAAAACTATGGTTGTAACTACTTGCCAGTGCCACCGCCCACTATCGCACATGAGGTTGGAGCCATATTCAACGAAATGCATATATTTCAAAGAGGAATACAATAAAATACCAACAAGAGCCAACTGAAATATGCATATTCTAACTATAGTCATAAGCAGGGAAGCCACATTTCAAGGCATGTTTCAGGGGTCACCTTGCAGACTGCACATGGATGATGAGTGATGACATGCCCGGTGAGCTCATACCTAACCGAACGAATAATGCCCGCATCACATGGGTCATATTTGTGCAGCAAATGCAGCGAGGAGACTCGAGTATATATCTATTCAAGTAGTAGAGGCATTGATTCTATTATACATTTCCTAGTAATTCTGATCAAAATCCGATGGTTCGGTGAGTTCATAAGAAGCAAAGAGCCAACTACAGCTAGTTCTTTACTATTACAACTTGACTACAAGTGCATTGACCTTGGAAGCAAAATCAAAAGATCAAGTATCAACAGGATACTTGCTCCCAGGTAAAGATAACATGAGAGCACTTCTGCAACTTCGAGAGAAACCATTACCTACTGTATCGAATCATGCATAAAGTACCGATAGAGGGGTTGTACTTGTAACAGAGGTAGCTAAGAAGATATGTTGTCTTTGTTAGTTATATCTATACAGCATATAACATATACTAGAACGACAGACTTTCAGTACTTCCGGAAAACCAAACTTCTGACCTTGTCAACTTTCAAAGAAAGAACTTCGATCCTGTCCTCAATACGCAATCTGACATGACCTGGATATAAGGATGTATATATTAGCTCAAGATATTGTTAGAATGCATCACATAAGACATGCTAATGAAAAATGACATCCAGAATTAGCTTCTTCTGATGTTAGCTATCTTGTTTGAGCTCCATAGGAAACAAAATGAGGGGCCAAGATTATGGCCAAGTAATTGCTAAAGAGAACACAATCAATGATAAATTGTCATACTGCCATTGGATGTTGAAAAGATTTACACAAGTAAAGAAGTCAGACAATTCACTAATTTGACCATGTCAAAAGAAAATACACATATATTATCAAACACTAACCAACCACCTTATGAGCGAATACGATGCGCACTCAGTTTGCTGAAGAATCAACGTCAGGATTCTGAAACAAGCATCTAGCATTATGCAGAACTGCAAAGGCCTCCTCATTCAACGCATCGAGCATCCGCAGTTCCTTAATCTCCTCTTGCCATTTCTCGAGCTGTTCCTTGTGCATCCTACAAGCACACAACCTCCCAAGCTGTACATAAAGATGGCCAGATAGTGCAGAGCATTGTATGTCACATTTCATAACCGACTTACATGATCAAGCGCTCTTCAAAATCATTAATCAGCCCCTGAAACATAGACTTTCCCGACTCCAGAATCTCGGACATCTGCAATTGAACTAACATTTGGTAAGCACCAATCACTAACCACAGTCCTTTTGAATATGATCACTGTCACACTGCCAGAACGTAAACAGTATCGCGCCTAATGTTGCGACAATCGGATGCAGGTTCTAAATCAATCAGGTCCAGAACAAACACACGTATTACAGGACTGCACTAAATATGTTTTTAAATCATCCATCAACATCCACAAGTTGTACAATAACATCTCAATACCTACGAGGTTAGATCCGTCAACAAGATCGGTTTTCTCTAATCCCACCGTGCGCTATGATGCTAAACCCTAAAACCCCGAGATATTCAAAAATCAAATTATAAAAACAAAAATTCAAAAGACAGAATGACTACCATTTGAGTGTAATGTTCAATCTTCTCGTAGATCTGAGAAACATTGATCTGCATTTCTTCGGAACCCGGGAATTCGGTCTCATTCTCTTCCTTTTCTGCCAGCTCCTGAGCTGTTCTCAGTCCATCTCCTGATTCTACCTCCTAGTTTCAATATTAAAAACAACACATAATAATTCAGATCTGGAATTCCAGAAAAAAAAGAGAAGGAAAATCGCCGAGGATACAAAAGTAAGGGAAAACCTACACCGAGCTTCACGCGCTTCCCTGGCGCCGCGTCCGCTTCCGCTTCCCTTTCCATCTCGAACAGAAACAATGGAAACGGTTCCCAGCTACTGAGCCCGAAACGACGCGTTTCGACTTCCTAACCTGTACACGTAAACCCCCCAAAATGTGAATTGAAGCTTGAGAGAAGAAGATAGAAAAAAGAGGAAGCAATTATTTCAGATTAATTTTAAATAGAAGGAAAAAAAAAGGAATTAAACGCGAGGATTGGGGTTACCTCGATCGAGGAAAAAAAGGCGGAAGTGCAGTTGCTGTTATTTCAGATCACTCTTTTTTGAAAAACTTTTGGAATTTCACTTGGAGCGCGGGATCCTGCTCCGGTCTTATGGGCCTCAAATTTGGGCCTTTCTTAAGGCCTTAACTCCTTTCCGAAAAAGCCCTTAATGAGAAAACAAATATTCATAATCGGAGTTCTATTTAGCAATGATTCTTAGGGGACCGGATTTGGTCCTGGAGGCCAAATCCAGCACGGTGCTGGAGAATTTTTATTGAAGGACACGCGGGGACTATTTTGCAAAAATATAAAAATACGGGGGTGCAAAATAAAAAAAGTCCACAACCATTGAATCATGACTGGGTAAATTATTGAATCGTAACTGAGTAAACCATTGAATCGTAACTGAGTAAACCATTGAACCGTAACTGAGTAAACCATTGAACCGTAACTGGAGAACTGGGACGGACCCCGATTTATCCGGGACGGAAAAAAACGGACCATTGAATCATAACTAGGTAGACCATTGAATCATAATTAAGCGAACCATTGAATCATAACTAAATCAACCATTGAATCGCCCAGGACGATCCTGGTTGGATTTGGCCTTCCAGGACCAAATCTGCTCCCGATTCTTCCAGGCCTCAGATTTGGGCCTTTCTTAAGGCCTTAACTCCTTTCCGAAAAACTCCTTATCTGAGAAAAAAATATTCATTATCGGAGTTCTATTTAGCAGTGATTCTTAGAGTGAGTGGCGGTTTTTCAATATTTGAATAAATTTCTCATTGATATATGAGTAAAACTAGTTATTTTTCGACTTCAACCTGATCAGCTGACCTAATAGGTGTTATTGTTTAGAACGAATGGTTGCAAAAAAGAGAGTCTTTTATGTTTATTTTGTTAAATAATATATTTATAAATCCATATTCTAGTGTTTGCTCCAATCCGGCTGGGAACAACGCGGAAGTTGCTCCAAGTCGATAATGATTTGGTCGTTATGGAATTCTTGGGGTGATCTTTGCTTAGGTGATCGAAATTACAGGAAGAAGGTTATCTTTAAGGGGCTTGTCACGGAGCTTCTTGGCACGGTGCAACTGGTCTGGAATTGCCATCTAGATGTTGTGTATCTGAGGTGGGATGACAGTGTTACTTAGGTTTTTCCTTTGTCGGGGTTCTTTTCTGAGGCTGCGGCTGTTTCTCGTACCTATAGGTGTGAGGTTGTGGGTAGAACATCTCTCGAATTTAGGTCTCTTTGGGGTATGGGTTGATCACTATTAGGTATTTGCACCTTGGTTACCGCCTGAGTAGCCAATCATACTCTTGGCGTCTTGGTGTACTCTTGTAATTGTTCTATTTTCATGATGAAATAACATATATACCTTTTCAAAAAAAATATAGTGTTTGCCACCAACAAAATTTAAGATTTCTGTTAATTATTTATTCAGGTACTAATATTTTGTAACGAACATTTATGTTCTAAAATTAATTATATTCAAGCTGATGTGATTTATAACCGAGGTCTCCAATTTATTTTCAAGGTTCTCCAAAATTAATCGTGAAATCCTCCAATCTTTTTACTCTGGATAGCTGGACCCTAAGTGTGGATGGAAGTTTCGAGATCAATAATTTCAACCAGCTTTGTGGTTGAAAGGGTGGGTTCCTTAATTATACAAGATTTGGATATCCAAACTCCTTTAATTAATGTACCTATTTACTTGTTCACCGTCCTCTAAGAGCTTGCTAGTGGTTAGACTATGTGCTTGGGTTTAGGAGGACCAAGGCTTCAATGGACACGTTTCACTTTATTACTTGTGCATGGTGACGTTTAAAACGTATTAATAAGTGGCATATAATTCAGTACTTGAAGATTGCCGAAATTGGACCAAGCCAAGATGTTAAGGCCTTTTGAATAAGTTTACTGTCATCCTAATATATGAGTGATAATATAATTGGTACGTTATGATTATTAAGATTTCAATAATGTTTAAGATAGACAATTCTAATGGTCGAATATACTATGTGCTGCAAATTCATTAATCGTATAAAAGAGAGGAAAAATTTCCCATGAAGTTTGCAGGGACTTAGAACTCGCCGACAATGTCGTGACGCGACATTATTCGAATAACAATAGGTCACGAATCTATTATAATATTTAAATATATATATATATATATATATAGATTCAAAAATTTAAAAGCATTATGAAAATAGATTTTCAATGTTTATAAATCTACCGCACTTGCAACTAGCTGCGTAATTCTAATTTAAAAAATTTTAAGAGTAGAAAAGTTTTGATAGAATCGAACACCGTCGACTCCTATTTTATAAATCATATTGCTAACGATATATTTTTACGGTCGCGAGATTCAAACCAAAAATTATTTAAAACTCTTGGTTTCCAAGGGTTGAGTTTGCGCTTAAATCATCTTGAATGGGGTACTTCGGTCACCTCGAGAGTGGGCAAAGGGAAAGAATAGAAAGATGACGATTTTTATGACTTTTGTTACCGGCGGTGGTAACCGGTAACGCGTCTTCACAAACATAATTAAGTTGAAACCGACAACAATATCTTATCTCAATATGATGAAAAGTGTGAACGATAACTGTCAAAATTAGATAAAAGCCTATTTTTCTTGAAAGGTAATAAATGCATATTGAGGCCAAGCTCTTACGTAGAAATTTTCTAGAATTGTTTATCACATTTGATATATCAAAAATAAATTTTTATAGAGTGTCAACTTTCTTGTAAGTATCTATGGGTTTGGATTGGGTACGGAGTGAAGGAATTGATTCCGTACGGTTTGGACTGAAGGGGGACCGCAGCGGCAAGCGCAGATATGTGACAATGGCAAACGCAGTTATGTGATAATGGCAAGTGCAGTTATGTGATAATGACATTTGTTTTTGTGAAAACGGCAAGTCCCCGTTGATGATAATGGCACGCATAGTTTTTTTTATGTTGGTCCCCCATGTTTTAGCATTTTTACAAAAAGGTCACACTGGCATGCACTGTTATGTGATACTGGCATGCGCAGTTATGTGATAATGACATTTGTATCCGGCCTGTGTTTGTGCATGGATTTTTTCATTTTGGTCCCTATATTTTAGCGCATTTGCAAAAAAGTCCCCGCGTGTCTTCATTCCAAACAGTTCGAAATAGTGGCATTCTGTACCCAATCCATACCCAGTATCTATATGATTCATTTTCTCTCTCTTACATTTTGATAAAAATTAATTTTCAAAATACTGTCGCTTACGATAAAACCACCGTAAAATTATCCAATTGGGTGGGCTAATCACGCCCTATTCTATTTCCTATATCTTTTCATCTTTCACCATATTATTTTTTTTTTGAAAGAGTTTCACCATATTATTTCATACGCCTCTTTCGTACGAACAAAGAGAACACTCTCCAGGGCCTTCGATTAACTACCCATGTTATTTTTTCTTATATTAAAGTTTTGAGACGTGTCAACATTCAGCTGGGTGGATATCTAAATACCGGGATAAAAAAATTGACATGGACTTTTGATCTTTTCAAGTATTTTTAAAATTCAGACTCTTTTTACCTATCAAAAAAATTTCGCTAGGCTAGTAAATAGTTTCGTGTCTCGCACAATATTTCAAACGAAATATGATTACAATTTACAGTTTACCATAAAGTGGGAATTATATACATATGTATGCACAAGAACCGAAATATTGACAAATATGTCACAATGCATACGAGTCATACAGCCGAGTAAAGCAACAAGTACATATTGAGTTATTGACTACAAAAATTACAGGTCCACACAAATTTATTGCACTTGTCCTGGCCACTATTTTTTCATCAAAATCACCAGTATTTTTTTAGGGGTAAAACACACTAATGTTTATATTACGTTAGGAAGTCAGTGAACAATAATGAGTCCAACTGTTGTTGGTTATGTTACCCAGTCCGAAGGAAGAACTTGAATCCTAGCTTAAATCACTCACGGCAATCGGAGGATAATTTTAACGCCAATATAACACCTGCTACGGTTTAAATCCTCAATTTCTGTCAACTCATACTATGCTTTATATCGTTAGACCAGATATCATTTGGCTATCGGTGACGTAAATCATGTTAGTTTTTTCATGAATATCTCGTATTTAGAGGCGAACAATTTCAAACTCTACTAAAGACATTTCTTCTACTGTGTCTATTACTTCCGTAAAGTTTAAACTTAAAATCTCCAAATTTCTTGCAACTTAGTTTAACTCTTATTATATGCGCGTTAGAATTTTGTATTGATTCAAATTCGAGACATCTGATCAAAATAGAATAACCCGATAATTTGTCCTCGCCCTACCTCTCACGCTATAAATATCATTGCCATCCGTAAAGCCTCTTTAAACCAACATACATAAAAACACACAGAACGCACTGGCATGCATTTATCTTGGTGAACCGTACTCTTCCACACATTGAGACCAGGGCGTTTATTAAAGAGTTTCGTGTAGGAATTGGGCCACACTTCCTCTGGTTTGTTAATAATAGTGGTAGCCATGGAAACTAAAGCACGGTACTCAAAATCCTTGATCAATGTCTTCTTCTTCTTTTTTGCTCTACAATTCCTAGCTAACCAAGCTCAATCGACGGATATTGGAGGTGGGTTCGCTAGAACGAGTGGAACCCATTTTGTGAAGAATGGTCGGCCAATTTACTTGAATGGGTTCAATTCGTATTGGATGATGTACATGGCCACCGATCCCTCCTCTAGAGACAAAGTCACGTCCGTTTTCGAACAAGCATCCAATTGTCGGATGAACATAGTCAGAACTTGGGCTTTTAGCGACGGCGGCAACGACAGGCCGCTTCAGATACTTCCCGGTGTCTACCACGAAGACACCTTCAAGGTACGTACACGTTATAGAACCCGAGAATGTTCGATTGTTAATACTAGATGTCCATAAAAGAGTACGTAAGAATCTCATATAGAAATTTTAATATAGTAACAAAATGCTCGGTCATTTACCCATTGTTGTCGCTATACGTTGGCAAAATCAAAGTCCCTTCGATTAGATATGAAGTTTATTATTATTTTTTTGTCAATTTCAGGGACTAGACTTCGTGGTTTCGGAGGCTAAGAAAAGGGGGATTTATGTGATATTAAGCTTGGCAAATAACTACAAGGATTATGGAGGTAGGGCGCAGTACGTTCAATGGGGAAGAGAAAGAGGACTTAATTTGTCTACCGACGATGATTTCTACACCAGCCCTCAGGTCAAACAGTTTTACAAAAACCATGTTACGGTTAGTAACGCATAACTTCATCCACCTTCATTCAGTTTCCTTTTTAATGATCTTTAATAGTATATATTGAACTTATTTGACATTAATTTGTAGTTAATGCGACCAGAAGTCGCCGGAACAGTTGCGTTTTGTTAGTCTCTGAAGAAATTAAAGTATAATAAAGACCAACAAATATTTTAATTAACCGGCAATAGAATAATTTTAACTTAATCGAGGGATCTCGATGCTAAATACTTGAAAATTTTTTGTCACTTTTAAAATTTTTTATTCGATTCGAATTAGTTTAACTCTTACAAATTGTTAAATTAAATTGCATGTGTGTAGGCAGTGGTCACGAGGAACAACTCGATAACCGGAATGGCGTACAAGGACGATCCAACCATTTTTGCTTGGGAACTTATGAACGAGCCTCGTTCCAATGACGTCTCAGGCACACAAATCCAGGTTTTCCCTCTTTCCCTCCTTAATTTTATGTTAGTTATTTGGAAATATTCCCGGTCAGTATACGTGAGGAAACAAATCAAGGATATAATTTTTTTGGGTAGAAAAATAAAGGATATAATTAAGTGAAAATGACTCGCTATGGAGTATAGACCTCATGGAAAAATATGGAAATATGAATTGGTAACTACGTAAATTCTGGCGGTGAAAAAAATACTATAATAGTATATATATATATATATATATATATATATATGCATGCATGCAGCTGATGATGACGACGGCCACACTCATGATTTAATTCATGTCGCAACAGTGGGATTTTTCACCTTAATTTAATCAAATGCATTTTCTCTTAATTCAACTTTTTTAAGTGATGAGTGGAATAATGCTAGGTGTTATTAAGTACAATTTTATTAATAATATTTTTTATTCATAAAATTTGAAACCAAAAGACTATTATCTTAAAAAAACTGTAAGATTTTCAGAATGATATTTCTATAGTTATATCATTCTATAGTTATGAGATTGATGAGTTATCATGAAATTATAATTCCTAGTTTAATTAAGAACAAGAACGAATAATATTATTAAGTTCATGATTTTATGATAGTCAGATTTAGGACCAATAAAAAATTTTAATTTCTAAATATTATTAAAGTCAAAGAGATAGTCGGGTCTGGATCCGAATCCGAGTCTGATACTACTTGAACTAAATCGATATCCACCTCTCTATTAAGGATACGGCACGTCCCAATCATGTGGTGAATTTCACACCAACAACACGCTCAATTTGCACTTGTCACACATCTTAAGGAACTCCCAATTTCTGCCTCAATATGGTTAAAACTTAAAAGAGGAGATAGGTTGAGAAATTCCTTAGTGGCTACTTCTTTTATTGTTGTTGTTGTCGTCGCAGGATTGGGTGACGGAAATGGCAAGACACGTCAAGTCCATTGATGCCAAGCATTTGCTAGAAATAGGGCTTGAAGGATTTTATGGGCAATCAAAGAGAGACTCCAATCCCGCAAATTATCTCGTTGGGACTGATTTTATCGCCAACAATCAAGTACCAGACGTGGATTTTGCCACCATCCACCTCTATCCCGACGAATGGTAACGTGACACCGTTTTTTATATATAAGAATTCATCGCATGAACATTTATTCGTAAATATACAGCAATTATTATTCGTTTTAATTGTTGAAACTCTAAAATTGGGACTACTTTCAATTAATCTCTTATAATATCAACTCTTATTTTACTACCAATTATTGCCTTCTAAACAAACAAAAGTTAAAATAACATGGAATAACTATTTTTTTACCTACCAAAAGGTATTTGACCTAGCAGTTTAGGCGTAGTATAATTTGACGAAGATTTATGGTTCTCACTCTGGCATGGTGTAATTCTTGATGTAAATTTAATTTTACAAAAACAAATATTTTTTACCTATTTCTATAGAAAAAAAATTATTTTACAACTAAATATTTTAGATCAACTGATAATAGATTATCTTGAGAAATTAGTCTTCGCGATGCAATCGAAAATACTCTTTCCCCACAACGTTTTTTCCAATTGAATTTTACCACTATGAAATTTTGATGAGACTTACTGCATTTATACGAGAGTTTTCTACATTATTGTAAATACTACAATCAATACAACTAACATTTCAAAAAATAAGATTGTCTAGTTAAAACTCGATGGAGAGAAATTGACAAAATAGTTGGTTGAATAAATTTCTAAATAGCTTGTAAGCACATTCCCTCACATCATCCATTGAATGTTGGCAGGCTGGAGAACTCCAATGTTTCCGTACGAGACGCGTTTGTGGACAAATGGATCCAGACCCACATCCAAGACTCGGATTCTGTCCTGAGGAAGCCGCTGGTGATTGCGGAATTCGGCAAGTCCTCCAAGAAACCTGGGTACACCTTGGAGGCGAGGAACGGCTACTTGGAGAAGATCTACGACGACATCTTCACCAGCGCGAAGACCGGCGGCCCGTTTTCCGGCGGGCTTTTCTGGCAAGTGATGGCCCTAGGAATGGACAGCTGGGCCGATGGGTATGAGGTCGTTTTGGAGGAGAGCCCTTCTACCGCCGGCGTCATCGCCCAACAGTCTCGGAAGCTCTCAACGGTCGAGTAATTTTAGGTGGAGGGTAGAATGGGAACATGTGGAAAATTTAAAATAAAGGGTTCTTATAGTTATACTTGTGTAATTAGAAAATTTTATTATGGTCCGTCGCAACTCGGTATACTTATGAAAATTGAATCGGTATATTTTATAGTTATAATCAATTTCTTTTTTCTAGATTAATGGCGGACGATATAGATTATTTTGGCGTCTCTCTCTTAGACATTCCACGATTTTAAGAGATCGCTTAGCCCCGTTCATCTTCAGAATCAGAGCGGAAAATTGGGGACTACGTGTTAGATGGATGGACGCATGCATCTAAGAGACTAAGGACAATTTAGATCAATGGTTTCCTCGTAATCTTATTGAAGATTTCTTCATTTTTCTTTCTTTCTAATACGGCCTCGTCAAGTGATTGTCCCGTCCTTGATGACTGAGTTCTTTAGCACCGCGGTAATTCCTGATCTGATGTAGAATGCTTCTGAGCCTATCTGCCTCCTGCACATTCTGCAATCCAAGTACGAGTTTGTCGATCCGTGTCTAGAAAGAAAGACGAGAATGGTAACACACACAAGAACGAAACAGAACCGAACGATGAAGTGCATGAATCCGGATCAACCAGATCGTTCGGTTCTGTTTGCGTATGTGTGTGTGTGTGTGTTGACAGCAAAAGAGGGATACTTGCGTCCTTGTTCGCTATGACCACGGTCTTGCCGATTCTTGCATTCCTGCCAAGTCACAATCAACGATATGCTTTTAACCTTTTCATCCAATGTTTTCTGTTGACTGCAGAGTAAAGTGCACAAACTTGGATGCGGTAATTAATTACGTGATCTTGGTTTCTCTTCCTACACCGATTGGAACCTTCCCTTCAGCCAAAGCAGCAGCTATCTCCACCTCGGTCTCGTAATAGTCCGCCCCCATCATCATCGTGTCCTGACGATGTAAATCGAAACATCAGCTGGAAATAAGATAAATAGTTTGATGCATACTCACAGTTTCATGAGATCTGTCGCAGTGTAGCCCCCAGAACTACCAGTAAACTCCGGAATGACCGATAAGGGACGGTAAGCTATTGAAGCAACGCGAGTTGATATGAGTAGATAGTGGTTTGAATTCCCTTAAAACAGAATTGAGTCTGTATGTATTGCAGCAGACGTCATAGAGACAGAAATAAGGCATTATGACAAGTACTATGCTGTCACCTTTAGTTCAACACCATAGTCCAGTCTAGAGCGAATCCCGACAATACAATGTTCAACACTGCACTCTCTTAGAAAGCAACCGTGTGATAAGCAACCGTGTGATACTGTAGAATCCGTGACCTGCAAAAATTCTTATCAGTTAAGTCATATGCTACGAGTTCAGTCCTCGGAACAGCAAGAGGCGATCGATGCTTCTGACAAACATACCTGGCAATGTTCAATCTTAGTTGGTGGAAGAAACCGAGGTGATGTGAAGATTGGCTCGTGGATCAAAGAAATGAAACTTGGGAGGTGGAAATAAAATCTCATTATATGAAGCACCAATTAAACCAGACTATTTCTTCGTAACATAGATAAAGTACCTGTACCTGATCTGTTAGTATTTTAAACAGTTTAGCCATTGATAGTGACGAATTAATTTGGGTTTAAACAGTCTCCAACTCTAAAATCTAAATCAATTTCCACCTTCACGTTGGCTATTTATTATATATGTCAATATAGTCCTAAACTATCAACGTGAATTGAGACACTTGACAGAAATTCGCAAAAGAAATATAGGCCGGAACTAGATTCAGAAATAATATTGAACATTGATATAAGCGGCACCAAACAGAACACAGAGCTTAACGCCGCATCAATCGACGTGAAACATATCAGTTATTGGATGGGAAATAAAGTAACGATACGATCTACACAACTAGCTTCAGTTGCACGTAAACAACAAGCGTCTATGATGTGATACAAACAACAAAGCTTTTAATACAGGTTTCAGCTTGCTGAAGACTCGGTCTCGGAGCCCGGATTACAGGGTCATCAATGGTTTCCAGTATGATTGCACTGTGTAAGTGCTGCCTCTTGACTTTGATGATCGATCAAGCTGAGGCGTACTTGGGGGCGTCGAAGGTCGAGACCTCCATCTCGAGGTTCCTGGACGATGGCATTCCCGCGACAGCATCTTCTTCGATGCCACACTCGTTCGCTCCTCTTCTAATCTTGAAGTAACCGTCCTGTCAGATGAAATGCAATTGGCAATATTAGCATTGTTTAGATTCCAGTACAATATAAGAGTATGGCTGAGCTATGGCTTCTTCGTCGTTTTGAGGAGTGGAACGTTGAGAGTTACATACCTCTCCCCAACCCTTGTTCCACTGATTTGCAATAAGCTGCAACAGAAAAAGAACACAATTAGGACTCAACAGAAGTACAGTACATTTCGACTGATAAGGGTGCAAAAGTAGTCATTGATACCCAATAGTCCTCTCCGCTAGCCGAAGTCCCCCAACCGATAAGCTTAACAGCATGGCCTCCCATAACATCACCTGCAATGTGCTTGTATACTCCTGATTTGTAATGAGCAAAATCCTGCAAATTTTATATCGCAAACCACGAAATTAGGAAGTCACACCACCATCTTTCAAGCAAGAACTCATAATTCTTTGTCGCAATGATTACATCAGAGGATGTATTAGGTTCAGATTTGATCATGGAAGTAGCGGATTTCCATATTGATATCCCGACAGAGGCAATTACCTCATAAACAGTGAAGGAGACCTCAACTGGTCCATTCTTGTACAGTTCAGCCATAAGGTTGTAGGGATCAGAATCAACTCTGTAGGCGTTAACACTAAAGTGTTTTGCCTGCCCCCACATCTGGTTTGTGTTGACGCATTTCCTCACGCACTTGGGAGTAGGATATCCAGGCTCGCAACCAGGGTGTGAACAGCCAATATCATCGAAGTATGGGTCACACTGCCAGGCAGAAAATACATTATTGGAAATCTATCAAAGAGAGAAACCATAGGACTTCCAATAATTAATTGTCATGTTACTAGAGCTTCAATGCAGACAGCAAAAGCCAGAAGACAGTTATACCTCCTCCGTAACAACGCCATGGCTCTTAAAGTATCTCCAAGCATTGATTGGATAGCCACCATCACAACCAGCACCGCACATAAACCCACAACATGCTACAAGATCATTAGCTGATAAAGAGATGTTCTGTAACAGACACCAAAAGGAGGTTAATTATCAGAAGATGAGTAAACTGAGCAGAGAATTTGGATTTTGCAAATTAATTTACCTTGCCAAAATGGATACAAAAACGATCTGATAAGGACTCAACGGCACCAAATGCCCAGCAAGATCCACAGTGTCCCTGAAACATTAACAGTTGAAGTTAATTATCTGAAGTTAGCTGAAAGATCGCAACGCATACTTAAATTATGCGACAAAAATTAACAAGAAGCTTACCTGGTCTATAAATGGCAATTTGATGTGGAGCAGCAAGAAAGCAACACAAAAGTGGAGGGGCATCAGCCAAAAAAAGTAAAAGAACATCAGCATCTCAGGCCTTCAAGAAAAAGAACCACCATGAAATTACAGAACTAACGCGGGGAACAAACCACAAACCTAGGATTCTCCCAATAGTGCTGCACTGAGACCAAGCTGTTCTGGCATCAAACTCTTTTGGCAACCTCAAGGACTTTGGATGGGTCTTAACAGGAACACCCAGCAATTCCTTCTTAGGTGTCTTTTTAGCTCCAAGAAGGTACTTGAATTGACCAACCTATTAACCAAATTGAGAAGGAAAGCGTCAGCTACTAATCCACAGTTGACAAAACAAAGGAGAAGAAGCACCTAATAATGCATCAAACACTGCCATGTTGAAAACGCACTGTGTAATTTGAGAACTTAGGGTTCAAGGTAGCTTCCCACCCGGCATCAGGGTCTGCATTGATCCTTTTAACGATCGAATCCTGCAACACAAGAGAGGAACTTGAAAATTACATTTGATTTGAATGAAAAGAAATCAGCTCTCTCAGAGATGGGTGAACACGATCTCATAGATTCGGGGACCTAATTCGCCACGATCTCATCTTCCAAAAGATATACCTGAAGAATCCCAGAATCGAGCTTGAGCTTTGAATCAAATATGGATGCCACGACCTGCCAACATCCATTTGGTCCGTAGTATCAGAATCTCAATACTCTCAAAAACTAATCAGTAGAGAGAAAATCACACAAAGTTGGGACATCATCCGAAACTCGACAGGATCAAACGCTGCTGCAGTGTAGAACATCTGATTTCTAACTCCAACACCCATAAGAACTTAATCAGCAGTTGCATAAGAACATACCCTAGCCTCGTCGTACCCAATAAGGAAACTGTATCCGGCAATACTACGTCTAATTAGTTTAGTTAAGTATTTCATTCAACCTCAAGCACACGGGTTAACAACAATATAAGCGAAAGACATCAACTTTCCACACGCTAACAACAACCCAAAATTTTTTTTTGATGAGAGCTAACAACAACCCAATTGCCACACGAAACCCAGCTCAAGTAGCCATCAAGCAAAGGCCAAACCTAACAAATAAAACTTCAGGTTGAAGCTATAACCAGCTTCCGGATTTAGCAATTCAAATTTCCAAAGTCCAAGACTTGAGACTTAAAACCACAAACCAGGATGAACCCAAATCGGTCTCAAATTCGAATATTGTCAATCAACGAAACAAATAAAAGGGTTCATGATCGACTCTGAATTAGTGACTCCCAGGCATACCAAATAAAACATAAATCAGAAGCCAAATTTTTTCTTTCTTTCCAAACTTCAAAACTGTGTCCTAACAAGATACCCAGTTCAAGCCTCACATGATCAGACAGAATTTAAAATAATAAAAAAATGATCCGATGATGTAAGAAAAAGGCACATGCCACGTGGACAAGGCTGGAGGGAACTTTATACCTGGGAGGAGAGGAATCCAAGAAGGAAAAGAAGAGCGGCGAAACGGAGGCCGCCGGAAGAAGAAGTTGCCATCTTGGGGTCCCCCCTCTTCCTTTGTATTCCCAGGTAACGTGAGTTTGAAGAAGGAAAAAAGGAAGGGTGGATGGATTTTAATGGAGGGACGCCAAGTGAAGGAAGATGATCCAGGGATCAAAGTGGTCGAGGACGAGGGATAAGATATTTTATTGGATGCGTATTGAATTACGCAACGGTTTGGAATTATTTGGAAGTAGACAATTTAATGTTTATTGATTGGGGGAGGACCAATTAATTTCAAGAAACAGGTTTTTTTTTATAATTAAAAAAATGGGATGAGATTTTTATTAAAATTTAGAAATTATAATTCTGTTGTAGATAGTAGATTTTGTGGAACTAAAAAGTAATACTGTCACTTATTGAAAAGTAAACAAATAGTTTTGTTTTTCGAAAGGAGTGTATATTCAGTGCTTGGTTTTCGTTCTAAGCATGAAAATAAAAACCATTAAAACAACCTCAAAGAAGTTTTTAACATTACAATTTCATTTTGAAAAATTCAATAAATTAAGTATACAAACTAAATTAATTCTCATAACATGTTAAAAAATTATATCGTTGGTAGGTTCTATTCATTTCTTAGATCGGAAAACCAAACTAAAACTGAGAACCAGAATTCTGAAATTTGAAACCTAGGTAAAACCAAATTGATATCAAATTTGAAAAACAAATAATTCAAATTAATAAATACATGTTAAATTAGAATTACTCTCTCTTCCTTCCCCCTTCCGTTGATCGGTTTTCTCATCCACGGTGTATCAAAACTTGTGCAAAAGCTGTCATTTCCAAGGAAGAAAACGCAGGAAACAAAATCTTCGCCGTAGACTTAGAAGGCAAGTAGAGAGCAAAGAACGGTGGGGTGGGGTTGGTCAGAAAAGACCTTTGCATTGCGTGAAAATATTGATGAGGTTGGAATTTCGTTTATTATTGGAAAGATGCACTTTTGCGTCAGCTTGGGAAAAAGCCCAAGTCGTATTCTAATTGGTCAAGTTGGCGGTACCCTTGGCGGCTTCCAGGGCCGAGACACCAGATTTTTCTCCAACATTTATGGGCCTTGACAGGCCCTTCCCATACCGGCATTAATTTCCATGGGACTTGTTTTTTTTTTATAGACCACGTGATATCCGAATATTATAATACTAATTAAATCGATAATTAATATTAGTGCATTGTTAATGATCAAATTTGGTTGGTTTATTTTTTTTAATCCAATTCAATACCCTAAAATAAATAGTTGATGTATTTTTTATATTTATAAATAAGTTTACAACACTCACAACATGTGATAACTCAATAAGTTTTCTCAAACAAAGTCTATGAAACCAAAATTTGCATTAACTTTGAGTTCTCAACTTCTCATGACACATGGTTGTGTAAGAACAACAATGATCCATGAGGTTCGTACGAACAATTAGCTTTGCTAAAATTTTATAATTTATTTATCCAATGTTAAAATACTAAGACAATCTCAACCTCCTATTCTCTCTACTTAATAGTGTTAAATACTTGTAGAGAGAACTTTGCTACCTAAATGTTGATAATACAATTTTAGTAGAACATCGTGAAAGTAATTGAGGACGGGTTTGGATTGGTCGCCACAAGAACAATCGCAAAGAGGGGAAGAAAAAAGAAGAATGGGTAGAAGAGCAATAGAACATCAAAAAGAACCTAGGAAAAGGGAGAAAAAAGTAAAGAACCTTAGTGACGTTCGGTCTAAGGGAGAGAGAAAAAAGTGAACATAAAAAATAAAGTTGGATAGTTGTACCCATGTGGGTGTATTGGGGAATGTCTGAATTACAACCTATCACATGAGGCTTTTATATAGGCGTCTAGCTAACAACTTGATAAAAATAAAATACTAGAAAAGTAATCCCTAACAAATATCCTAACAAAAAGATAAATAACAAATCTATCAAATATCTCTATAACAGAAAGATAAATAACAAATCTATCAATTATCTCCAACAATGCCCCCTGCATGCTGATGAGTATGTAAACACTCATATTCTGTTATGTATTTTCGTACGTGTTTAGTCATGTTTTTAGTGATTTTCATCATGTCATATTGAGTCTTGTGATCGTTTTAGTACATTTGTGTTCGGGAGTGGATTCCTACCCATTGTCGTATTTTGTGATAGGAAAATGGAGCTCAATGAATGCTGTTGAAGGGGTAATTTTGAGAGACCATATTGCAAGAGCCACAACTTTTTTTCCGAGCATTGGATTACAATAAATGAGATATCGTTGGAAAGTCTGAAGAGAGATCTACATTTTGTCTTAGTCGAGGCCAAATTCGGAGCGAAAGAGGGTAAAAAAATACAAAGAAGTGACAAGGCTGACCAAGACCTGGCGGGCACCAAGTCAGTTTCCGAGAGCACAGGTGATGGCAGATTTTCCAAACTTCTTTTTTAGATGAGAACTCGACTTGTTTCAGTTATATTCAATTTTGGCCTCCTGTTTCGGCTTTAGGACTAAAGTTATATTATTTTACTTATTACTTGGCTAGAAAGTCTTCTAGTTTAGGAGAAACTCTTCTAGGTTTTTCTATTCTCTAGCTTAGTTGTTTGGCTATATATAGACCATAGTCTTTTAGGTTTATGAGACACATACTTTCTCTGCTACTTTGTGACAGCCTTGGGAGATTAATAAAGGCATGATTCTGGCTAGCTACGTGGAGGAGATTGGCGAGGCTTGCTTGAACGACTAAGCTTTCTCTTTCCTCTCTATGCTATTCATTATTATGTCTTCCATTAATATCATGTACTTCATGAATATGCTTAGTGAGTAGATTTCTCTAGAGTGTGATGCCCTAATATGTGATTGATTATCTATGCAAGTTTATGGTTTGAATATCTTGCGCATTAGTTGTTAATTGGTAAACTTAATACTTAATCTAACTTGATCACTTAGGTTAAGATTATAATTGATGAGAGTGGAACGAGAGGTACTCAAATTGATGAAAAACCCAATTAACGTATTCTTAGATATTAATGAGACGTCTTGATATCATGAGAATAACCTGTTAGGAGGAATCTTCATAATTAGGATTAGTATAGTTCTAAGTCTAATTGATGAACGAAAGAGTTAATTAGTAACTTTGGTTTTGCTATCTTAGTTTTATCTCTCTAATGAGCAAAAATATTAGGAGGATGCATTAGAACACTTCGGGTACTAGTTAGAACTTAATAAGAACCATAATCTCGACATAGGTAGTCAATCCACAGGGTATCGTGCTCGTTTGTCTCCATTGAATTTACAACTCTTTTATTTGTATTTCTGACCTCGTTTACTTTCTTGCAACCTCGTGACTTTCCTTATAAATCTTTAATTTTCTTCTCGTACAACCTTTAATTCTCTCGCTTTGCATAATTGATTGTTTAGATTTGCTTATCCAACCCTCAGTTTTAAGAATCTTACTCATCCACTATACTATTTGGTTGTGCGTTTGATTGTTCTCAATTTCTCGCACATCACATGCCTTTGATTCGACTGATCAAGGAGAATTGAAGGCATGTAACCATGACGCCAGATTTTGTCCCCCGAGCTGCAGTAATCATATGGATAGCTGAGTGGATTCGTCCGTTTCTTGTTCTTTGTGGCACCCTTCAGATCATTCTTCTTAGATGTCCTTCAGTAGTCCCACCGAGCATGCCAAAATAAATGTTGATAATAAAATTTTAGTAGAACATCGTGAAAGTAATTGAGTCCGGAGTGGTCGTCCCAAGAACAATCGCGAAGAGGGAGAAAAAAAAGAAGAATGGGTAGAAGAGCAATAGAACGTCAAAAAGAACCTAGGGAGAGGGAGAAAAAAGTAAGGAACCTTAGTTATGTTCGGTCTAAGGGAGAGAGAGAAAAAAGTGAACATAAAAAATAAAATTGGATAGTTGTACCCACGTGGGTGTATTGAAGAATATCCGAATTACAACGTATCACATGGGGCCATTATATAGGCGTCTAGCTAACAACTTGATAAAAATAAAATACTAGAAAAATAATCCCTAACAAATATCCTAACAAAAAGATAAATAACAAATCTATCAAATATCTCCATAACAGAAAGATAAATAAAAAATCTATCAATTATCTCTAACACCTTTCAAAAAAAATTTTGGCTCGAATCTGGATTAGTCAGTACAGTAGTGCCCGACAATGATGTGGTATAAAAAAAATGTTCACTTGCCCAAAAAATAAAAATGCAAGAAAAGCAGTCATAACTCATAACTCAACTTGTGGCATACAATTCAAGATTCTGTAGCCACTGTCTTAATTATTTCACGTAGAAACAGATTATTACACGCCCATGAGGTTGGAACAGGAAATTATATTTTATACGCACATCATCATCTATGGTCATGACTCGCGCATAACCTCGATTGAAGAATTGCGGGAGACTTGCAGAGCCTCGCCCAGATGCTTGAGTGCCTTGTCGTACGAAATGAAGCCCATGTACCAGAATTCATGGCCATCCTTCGTCACTATTTGGATGTATTTCTCCGATGGTTTCATTTTGTTCGAGGATGGATTCACCCTTGTTATTTTATCAAGCGGCACCACCACCTGCATTCAATAATATAACTGTTGTTTAATAAAGCTACCACTTAGAATCCGACAAAATTCAACTCCAAATGAGTTATTACTATAAAAGTGATAACATATTACACTAAGAAAATTGGTATAAGGTTCAATCACTAACAAAAATATAAAAAAAGTTACACCAACTAATAATGATGTTATTTTATCTTAAGCTAAAAGGTCTCGAATTCTTGAAAACGAAGCAATGTTAAATAATTATTGGGAAAATTTTGTCCGGCTCGAACCTGAATTTGTTGACGCACAATAATATTGGCTTTTACCTTGTAGTACATCCATTGCTGCTGCCCTGGAGAGGAATTGTAGCTGATGGGGTAATCACTACAAAATGCTACTTTGTGGGTGGATATGTAGAGTGTTCCGGCTATGGGTCCGGACGAAGTTGACAGGTAGCAAACATAGGCTTTCAAGAGCTTCTCTCCGGACAAGCTCCCGAATGTTTGGTGAAATAACCTGTCGTACCCTCCCTCAGCAATCACCTTCGTTCCTTGCGTGATTCTCACCATTGCTACATCTGTCAAACTCGGACCAGTTCGGACTAATTGTCCGAGTAAACCGAAAATTTTTACTATGGTCACAACACGCATATAACTTAAAGCAAGCACTAGTTAGCAAGCGATGATAATTCAAGTATATTACGGTTAGCATTTAAATTGATTAGGATGAATTACAAATAACTCACCGTGATTCCAGAAATTATCAGCATAAATTTCTGCTTTCTTGGTGGCATCTTCAACCTTTTTCCCATACTTGTGAAACGTCTCGTATATGCCATCCATCGGTCCTGCACGTAGCACGACCCAAATGATCAAACTATATAACCATCCAATAAAATTCACTATTCAAATATCCTACCCGGTTGAAACCTACTGTAATTGGTTTAGTAACTATCCAAATATCAAATAGTTTTAACCGAAAATCTAACGAAATTACCGTACCCAAGTAACCAAAAAATAAGGACGTATACTTACTTTTTCCGCCTCCATTTTGGGAATTAGGAGGAGCAGGCACGATCTGGAGGTAAGGATTATTGTAGTTATGGTTTTCCATGGTTAGGGCGTTTAGATACTACTGGTAAGGCTATATAAGCTATGTGGTTAACTTCATCTTTTTGAGTATATGAGGTAGGAGGCATTTTCCTTTCTTTTCATTGGAGAAAAATATAATCGGAATCAGAATTTCCCATCACCACTTGCTCCACTTTTTATCTTGAATTAATTCTCTGTTTCTTTCGGCGTGGCAGGATTACCTTTTAGAATTATTCTCTTCTTTTTTTTATAAAATGTTTCGATAGAATTGTCTATAAATGTGAAAAATTAACCTATATATTATCTTTAAGATTGATCTCAAAACTGATTATTCGTACCATATTGTGTCATGCTTTGGCAAAGCATGTAGACAACTTACATTTAATCGGATAGAATGGAATCCAGAGGGGGAGGGTGGGTGGTTCAGGAAGAGGAGAGAACGGACATGGGTGAAGTAAAGATTTGAGAACGGAGAAACGAGGATGGATAGTCTTGTTTATCAAGAATTTTAGTTTCAACTTTCTAATCAGTTTCAACTTGATCCCTGGGAAGATGATAAGTTGACCCTTGCAAACATCTTCTTGATGCACTTTTTTTGGCAGCATTTGCAAATTCAGAACTGAATTTGAAAGCCATATTTTGATTTGTACATTTTGGGGATGTCCAAGGACAAGTGATTTTCCGTGTGTGGGATCCTATTTCAATGGAAACGCTCATGAACACATATCGCCTATATAATCATAATATAATAATCTATCTAAGAAGCATCGCTAATTAGATAGAATTTATCTTAAGATTAATCTATGATAATTTTTCATAAAAATCTTCTGTTTAATTCTGATACGTCTAACCAACGGGTCCGAATTTTATCCAGGAACCTCCTATTCCGTTAAATGGAATAGGGGCAAAATGGTCAATCTAAGCGCCTAGGAAAGTGCTCTAGGAAAGGAAAAAGATGCCCCTGGCCCTGACGTGTCTGACATGTGCATAGAAGGGCAAATCAACTGACGTGCGCATGGGGGTTTGTGCACTTCCACTTTAATTTTCATTATTTTACTATTTTTTAATCTTGCACTTAGTTTTTTTAATAAGAAATTCGTGATCTGTTTAGTACATTTTTTAATATTTTTTTTGGGATAATTGTCCTCACGTCCTGGGCTTATGTCATAATTTAGGCTAGGGTTTTTGCTATTCAAAATTTTATTTTGCCCTCCCTATTTTTTGTAAAAATATTGGTCTCGGGTTCCTAGCTAACGTCAGCACCCATTTTTTTATGGGATAAAGACAGTTTAGTACCATGCGTTATCTGAAATGGACACTTGCATCTTGTGTTATGAAAACATCTATTTTAGTGTCTTGTGTTATTTTTCAAAGACACTCAGCACCCTATTCTTATATGAGCTTTGACTTTCGTTGACGTGTCAATGATAAATTGACTTCGACTCGCTGATATGGCACGAAGAGATGACGTGTCAACTAATATTATTAAAATTACAAAAATACCCTTTCAAAAATTGAAAAAAAATTCAAAAGCTGGTTATTGTCTTCCCGACTGTCCATGGCTCCTGCATCTTGTTCGACACCACCAATTTCATCTTCCGTCACCCCTTCTCTCCTCCTCCTCTTCTTCTTTACTTGTAAAAAGAAGACATAATTTATCTTACTTCGATGGCGTCCACGAACATGGAGTACTGCATGTGTGGTCTTCGACATGGATGTAAATTGACGATTATAAAAATGGGATTTTCTCCTGCAACAACAATTGAAGCCCATAGATGTACAATTGAAGATGGTGAAGCCAATTAGGTGATCACTCCTTTCTCCAGCAACTTGATACTCTAAGTCAGTAGATGAACTACTCGAAGCCCATGGATGTACAACTCGATCGCCGTCGCTTACTCCTAGATCGGGACAAAAGACAGGAAGATGACCAGGGAAGAGAAGACCTTTGTTCTACCACAGAAGATGACCAGATGGGACGAGGTCGGGAAGACAACAGAACGAGACTTCGTCTCGAAGAGCTTCGATTTGCATGAGGGTATTTTAGTAATTCCACTAATGTTAATTGACACGTCATCTCTTTGTTGACATTTTATGCCATATCAGCAAATCGAAATCATTTTATTATTGACACGTCAACAAAAATCAAAGCTCATACAAGAAGAGGGTGCTAAGTGTCTTTAAAAAATAACAGAAGATACTAAAGTGGGTGTTTCCATAATACAAAGTGCAAAGTGTCTATTTCATATAACACATGGTACTAAAGTGTCTTTATCCCTTTTTCTATTTTTGTTGTCAAGTGAAATGACCTTTATACCCTTTAACAAAAAATATTAAAAAATCACAATCTTCAACCTCGAGACGAAACACTAAGAAAAGCTCATGAACATGGAAAACACAAATCATCATCTTCAACCTAAGTCAAAAAATCAAACGTTGATGGAAAATCGAAATTCCGAACACTCCTAATCAAACATTGATGGAAGAAAATCCATAAATCTTCCTCTTCGAGATTACCCATGAAATTAAATAGTGAAATAGCCAAAAAAAAACTCCATGGATGGAAGAAAACCCCATAATGCCTTTTTATCAAAATCAGACATGCTATTTTATCGTAATCGGGTGTGCCATTTTATCAAAATCGGGTATGCAATTTTATCAAAAAATTGAATGTGCTATTATGCATAGCCGAACATGCCATTAGTTATAATCAGACATGCAATTTTTAACATAACCAGATAATGCTATTTAATTAATAATTTAATTTATTTATTTATTATAAATTTTATTAAATATTAACCAGACATGCCATTAGGTATACCCGGGCATGCCATTAGACATAGTTGGACATGTCATTTACACGTAATCGGATATGCCATTAGACATAATCAAGTGTGCCTTTTTATCAAAAATTAAATCCCTTTCGATAGAACCACCATCACGAACTAAACTAAACTAACTCCCTAAAAAAATAAACTAAACTAACCATCATCATCTAAACGAAGGATAGATTGCAAGACAAATCAAAGCAGAAACCATGGAGAATCTCTAGAACACCATCTAGTGCACCTCTACGGACCCGAAGATCATCCGCCAATCTCATAAGTATGGATCTGTTAGCATCAATCAAATCCAACGACAGTCGAGAAAATGAATCAACTGTAACAAAAAACACCAACCTTGAATCGAAGCTTTAAACCAGGTGGGTCTGAAATAATCAACAAAAAAAGGGGAAAGCAAAAAACCTTAGTCGGCGAGGACGCCCGAGCTTCTTGTCGGAGAGGCAGTTGATAAATTTGTAAGGGAGAATCTGATTGATGCAAGTGGATTGAATTACTTGCTTTCTCCATTTATAAAAACGTGAGTCTGCACATATTTATACAAGAAGTAGTTAACCACTATGCTAACTTGTAGGAAGCGAAATAACAACTTGGGTAGAAAATGGTCCACGTCCAGCTTGCTCATCGTGGGGTTTGTTGGAGAAGTTGTTGTGATTGGAACGTGCCGTAGTGGATATGCTTGAGTGCCTCCAAGATCTTCGCAGGTTGTGGAATCTGCTAGAGATGAGCTGGCTCCAAGATACGTGGAGGTCGTGGATGATGTTTGACACTCCCCTGCAAGTTGGAGGGGGAGACAAGTGGACGACGAGCAATCCATACTTGGAGAACAAGAATTCGAGACGCTTGAAGTAACACCATTAGATTGAAACATTGCTCCGAGGACAATCGGAGCTGAGAGAGATGATTGGACGCTTGAAATAACGCCAATAGATTGGAGAGGGATTCATCGTAAGGATTAGTGACAGCCATAGCCGTATTCGGATCGATTTGGCTTTTGGTCACGAAGAAGAAGAACCCTAGGTATTGATGTACCTAGATGGCTCTGATACCATGATAAATTTATAAGGGAGAATCTGATTGATGCAAGTGGATTGAATTACTTGCTTTCTCCATTTATTAAAACGTGAGTCTGCACATATTTATACAAGAAGTAGTTAACCACTATGCTAAATTGCAGGTACATGAATAACAAACTAAAGGAAACTGTCAACATTGAGTGCCGCTAGTGGGTCGAACGTGATCTTGGAGAGCAAGGTACAGGAATCAGTTGTCACTTGGGAGCCTCCATTACGTGAGCTAGAAATCCGGACAGCAGGTAAGGCGGGATACTTTGATAGCAGTGGAGGGAGTTGGCGAGGACGTCTCCTGTGCTGCGTCTGCTCTGCGTCGCCGCCATCTTCTCTCTCCTCCATCGGTGCCTTCTCAGTGAAGCAGGTGGTCCCAGCCGTCTACAAGGCGGAGGCCTCGCAGCGGCTCCTCGAGGCCGCGTCGGCTGGGGACACCGGCTCCGTTGTGGAGTGTGTCGATGACCCGTTCGTCGACGTAAAGTGTGTCGGTTGCTGTGGTCGTTTCCATGCTCTGTTGATTTTGTGTGGGAAGAGAGAGAGGGGGAGAGTGCGAACTGGTTGGAAGAGAAGAGAGAGGGTAAAAAGACTAAAATAGCCTTGACAGATTACTACCATTGGATCTCCTCTTGCAAAAATTTTATTGACATGGACAGTCAAGATCTTTTTCCATCCGGTAGAGAATGGGCCTCTCTCTCTGTACCTAATCTATTCCCTAACCAACTCATAGGAAGAAAATTTTCTGAAAAGAGGGTCAAGCTCCTTGTTTAATTTATTTATCTTCATCTTAATTTTGTACGCCATTAAAACTTAGTTGTTTTAATTCATTGTTTTATCCCAGTTTAGCTTTATAAGATCTTCACAAGAATACGTGCACTCTACTCTGGGCTAATAAGGTTAAGAGTACAAAGCGGGAGCAAGCACAAATTTTCTCGGAAATTCAGGACCAACGTCTCAAGTTTTCAAAGGACGTGAGGGTGAAGTTCCGTAAAGAAGATGTATGCTAGCCGACAATCAGTTTCAATCGTCGTTGTCACTTGATCAAAGCGAAATTAGATAAACCTGATCGTCGTGCACTCTGGTATGATTATGACCTTCTCATGAAACTTCCTTCCATGTTGCTTTCCGTTTGAATTTGTTTGGATTCAATCTCTAATTTTTATGTTTGGAGAATTGATCTCTACTTCTTTCAATAAAAATTGGACCAAAATTTTTATAAACTTTGGAAATGATTTAAATTTGGCCAAAAATTAGGCTTTCCAAACAAGTAGCTGAATCAACCTAGTAGCTTCCTAATTAATCCCTTTATCTGTGTGAATTTAAACCGCCAAAGTAGGAAAAAATGAAAAGTAGGATTTAAGAAGGGCCAACAGGCTCAAGACACGTGTACCTTTCGGTAACCAACCGTTACTTTTTCTCTTCCAATTTCCTATTCGAACCCGCCCCGCCCAATGTGAGGTTCCAGTCCAGCCAGGTAAACGTGACCACTAAGCAAGATGCGAGAATTAACGTCCCGCGCTCCCGCCACCGGCGCCCCCGCCCTGTCGTCCGGTCATCCACTGACGCGCCACTCTCTTTTCCCCGGCCGTCGATGTCCCGTCCCGATGAGAAGAGTCGCGGAATCCAAGAGGAAATTAAACTGCTCCCTGAGAGTGGAGGAAGCGTCCGCGAGCAATGGATCCGTGGGGCCCGCAGTCAGTGAGGTCCTCACGTGGAGTCCCGGTGACCAGAACGCGTCGGTCCCGGAGAACGGATTTGCTCAAGAAGAAGACACGAGAGATGAGGACGAAGACGAAGACGAAGAGGAGGAGAATGAGGAGGAGGAGGAAGCGAAGGGGATATCGAGGATAGGAGTCTCGAGAGAGAAGTACATACCGGTTTCCAAGGCGGAGCTACTTGATGCGGTTGTGCTCAAGCTATTCAGCTCCCAAAACGACGACGCTTCTCCGTTTCTCCTCGTCTCTTCGTGAGCCAATTTTTCTTTTTCTTTTTTTTTATTTCGCGCTCTTTTTCTTTTTGACTAAAATAACCGTCGCTGTTTTGTTTTTTTTGGTAGTTGTTTGGATTCGATTTTACACGCGGAGCACAAGCAGATATTGGAGGGGTTGCGGAGTGACTATTTGCTGGCGGGGAATGAAGAGGAGGAGAGCGAGGGTGGCGAATCGGTGGGGGACGGAGAGGTCAATGGGGTTGAAGGCGCGGAAGGGGGAGAGGAAAGCTTGATGGAATTGCGGTTGAGGCTCGATTACGGATTGGATTTGAGGAGGATCTTAGGCTCTTCCTCCGCGAATGGCAAGCGGGTTTCTTACCAGAAGAACAGGTCTGGTTGCCAAATTCTGTGGACGTGAATAGAACTTGTTGTGGTATACATGAAATAGGAGGAATTTTAGGCGCCAGTCTTGAAAATGAACTCCGTATGTTTTCTTTGTTATTGGCTTGCAGACTTGCTGTTGCCTCTCGTTTCCAGCGCGCTTTTATGCAACTTCTTGATGATGCTCAGTTTCAAGAACTGTCAGCCAGGGATTTGAAGTTAGCATCTGCATTGAACTCGGATTACCTTCTTACTTTGCCGATATATGTTGATTGGAAAAAAGCGTCGGAGTCGAATGCCATCATATTCAGGTTAGTACCTTACCTTGTTGGCATGTCTGCTTTCTTGGCAAAGCAATTATGACGAGCAGCAGTGTCCTGGCACTGACCTAATCTATGTTCTGCCTTGCATAATATATGCATACCTTTTTTACTGTAATCTAAATTTTCTTACAGGAGAGGGTATGCAACAGAGAGGCAAAAAGGCTTGATGATTGTTGAAAAGCTCGACTATCTACAGTCCCGACTTCTGCAGAAAGTCTTCTCATTGATATCAAAACCCTTGGGGAAGATTGGCAGTTGGATAAAGGAGGTAATATGTCTCTTTCATTGATTTCCCTCTTCCTTTTTTGGAAATCATATTTGGTTGTCAAGAATCATTACTTGAATTTCTCCGATCACAGAGACTTCGAACATGCAATCTCAGACTACTGAAAAAGAACCAAATCTGTGCTATTGATCATTTTAGTTCATTGGATCCCGGCCATTGAAGAAAGTCTTTCTCATATCTTATAAAAACACCTTGAATTTTATAGTACATATTTAGGCTTATGCATGCTGCGAAATATTTCGGTCTTGTCTGTGCAATGTACTAGACTAATGCTGTAACACATTCCTCCACTGACGTAGTATATCATGCCTGACTTCATTGGTTATTTTCCATGAACCAGGGCTTTAGCAATGCATTTCAGACACAAGAAGTACAAGATCTGGTTAATAGAATGAGAATTTGGCAGGAAGATTTCTCTTTGTTTCAGAAATCATATTTTAGCAATGGCAAAGGAGAGGATTATTCATTAGGGATAGATCAACTATCAGAAAAAGAGCTTCCTATATGGCTTGCAGCTCAAAGGGCAGTCAGTAGGTATGAGGGGTTTCTGTCACCAGTTGGTCCTCGAGGCAGGCTCTTCAGGAAGTTGCTCACAAGGGTTGGACTTCTACCGCCTGTACCAGAAACAACTCTTGAGCTTGAAAGTGATGATATTGCATCAGAACCTCATCTCAGGTTCATTTCACATAATTCTTATTTCAGACTTGCCAGCTTATCCTTATCTATCTTGATCGGACGTAATGGAACTGATTGTGTCAAGTGATTTGCATAGCCTAATCTAGTAACTAATCTGCTGCAGTACTAGTCTAAGTATAGGGATGGGAAGGTAGTTAATTAGCTCTAGATGGCTCCAGATATAGAATTTTGAAGTGGATAGGTCAAATTCAAATGAAACATTTATGACACTAAACTGACTTCTCCGTGGTTGATATTATCTAGCTCAGTTCAACTAATGATCCCTTAGGATCATTTAATGAAAGAAAATTTAAACTAAAGATATTCTGGAACCTTTTCAATATTGAAAAATAAAGTAGGAATTTCCCGCTGAGCAATACTCCTGGTAGCTATTCTAGTATGATATGTATTAGTAAGTTCCAGTTAACTTATATAACTTGGATGAATACTTCATTTCAGCCCTATTTTCTTGTCAAGAATCTCTTTAAGTGATATATGGAGACCTGCTACAAGGAAATACTGCGGAAACAACCTGTGGAAGATGTTAAGAAGTTCAGTTTCCATTCTGCTTTCACAGTCAGTTCTTCAGGTATCTCAAAAGCATATAATTTTAATTCTCCGTGTCCTTTTTTGTTATAGAAAACCTCAATATGATCTCACTTCCAATAGATTTCAAGCTTGTGTTTTCCTGAAAGTAAGTGGTCCTGATTTAGGAGCCTGCCTTTCAAGAGTTGATTTTACTTTACACCAAGGAGGCAAATGGAGTCGACAGTGGGAATAAATTCCATGTTCCATCCCTGCAGTTAAAGATCTATGAAAGAATTCCCATCCCAGATCTATCAGTAACTACTTGCAACTCTGTGACTAGTTCATACTATTTTTTGTTCTGCAATGCACCTGTGCTTTTCTAGGATTTAGCTGTTTTGCAAGAACTTTACAGTGTTCTGGGAATCATCTGCAGGTCATTTTTCCTGACAAGAAACTGTCTTTCCGCATCATTGACACGGTATGTAGGTATTCTGTATTTTGTGATGACACGACTGGTTGTTTGTAAACAACTCCTCTACTAGTAGTAGTCTAGATGCTTTAGAACTGTGGTGCTGCTTTGCTTCACTCGTTGATTGTCTAGATTAGGTGTCCGTGTGTTTGGAAGGGTCGAAATGGGGAGAGGAAACAAATGGGGATAAATGGTCACTTAGCACCCTCACTTTCTTTGCTTCCATTGTCCCACTTTCTTTTTTCTCCCCATTTTCTTCCTTCCATCCAAACAGACTAACATTTTTCTGTGCCTTTAATTAGATGTCCTGACTGTATAGTTATGCTTTTGCTTGATGGTTAATGGATTTCGCTTCGTCATTTTCTTGGACCATTCTGAATCATAAAACTTGCTTAGAAGGGCACAACAGGTCTTCCTGTCTGTGTTCCTTTCCGGTGAATATCCTTTTGCATCAAGCGGATGTTCATGCTATCCCTTGAGATGCTGAGTCATTGATCTTGATGCTACCTTCCATGGATCATCTTGTTAATCTTTTTAATACTCTTGTTAGTTTAACTATCATAAGGTATAGAGGCCATGATACATAAGTTTGTTTAGGTAGTGGGAGTTTCACCTGCTTTTCTTTTCAAGTAACTTGTAGAAGGGTTATCGATAAGTTCGGACTTAGTTTCTCCGCCGCAACTGTTTACATACAATATATGCTCCTTTGTAAAACAAATTTGGCATATGTTTGTCCTGTAATCTCAGTGGTAACTCAAATTAGGGGTGAATACTTCTTTCAAAAATATATCAGGTTCTTGACCAAATCCGCAAATCTGTAGGTCCGCTTGGATCTCGCAGCTCTGGTAGGACTTTCGGCATACTTCATTAACTACAAGTTCGAGAACATTTTATCTTCTCCGTATGTATGTTTTCTTTCGCTATTATATTTCTCTTTAGTTCTCAGAGTGATCATCAGGCATCAGATCTTCTTCATTTCTAAATTTCAAGCGTGGGGTGTAATATGTTTGTAGGTTATAACCATTCTGTTTTCTCTTCAAATTCTGCAGATCAGCTGTACTTCTTGATGTGGTTGCCATTACTGCTCTTATAATAAACGGGACACGTGTTGGTTTGGGTTACAAACAGACATGGGATAGATATCAGGTGAGTTTACAATTATTCTGGGAGCATCCAAGATGCTTCAAATCGGACTGATACATTTGAAATAATTGTTACCACATGGTGCTTGATGGTTTTCTACTACTTGAAGAACAGATTTTCGAGTCGCTAATAATCCAATTTGTTAGTGCAGCTACTGGTAAACAAGACGTTATATGAGAAAACATTGGCTAGCGGGTTTGGCGCAGTTCACTTCTTGCTAGATGCGTCTGAACAGCAACAGGTTGGAACAAAAATATTCTCCCTGTCAATATAGGAATTTTCATATCCTACTCAAAACCTTAAGACAATGAGTAGGTGGATCATCCACACTTACCTTAACGCAATGAATAGGTTGATCATTCACGCTTATAAACCAGCCCAACCCACTTGCAACTTTCGATGTGAGATTCTCTCTTACACGCTCCCTCAAACGAAGCCCATCGGGTTGAAGTTTGCACGGGCTTGACATTGCCTCTCGTGCTTTCAAAGGCGGGCCGTGCGAACACAACGGGCCACGGGTCCTGTTAGAACAATTAGCTCTGATACCATATAAGAATTTTCATATCCTACTCAAAACCTTAAGGTAGTGAGTAGGTGGATCTATCTTCCACACTTATAAATAAGACCAACACACTCACAACTAGCGATGTGGTAATCGCAACACGTCCCCTCAAACGAAGCCCATCGGGCCGAAGCTTGCACGGATTTTCAATTTGCCAACGTGCCATTACATGGGGGTGGGTCACAGGTCTCACGATACCATATATGAATTTCCATATCCTACCCAACAGTTAACTCCTCCAGGCTTTCAATTACTTTAAGCTCTACATATCTCAGTTGCGAAACTATAATGTGCAGTACAAGGAAGCCCTTCTAACCTACGCAATCCTGCTTAAAGTGAAGAAGGGGCAAGTATGTCAATACCATTCCTCGGCTTTCTATAACGTTGCTTGCAGGATTTTGCGTCAGTTAAGAACTGACCACCTGGATTGCTGACTGCAGGATACTTGCCGTCGAAGTCTCGGACTTGAATGTGAGAGATTCATGTACAATGTGTTCAGAGTAAAGGTGAGACTGTCATGATAATTACAACTTTTTGTTTGGATACCGAAACTATGTTATCAGTGTTATAGTCCTTTGACAAAGTTGGCACTGATGCAGGTTGAAATGCCAGTTGACAAGGCACTAAGTACATTGGTAAGACTGGGGCTTGTCATAGAAACACCACTTGATGGAAGAACTAGGATTCGGGCTATTCCTTGCGAAGAGGCACATGAAGCCCTTAAAAAGCGTTGGAACAACTTGCTCTCTTTGTAGGCAAATCCCAAACTCGTAGCTTAACCATCATTGCGATGGAGTTAGGGGCCGGGGCGGTACTCTTTTTTCGGCCGAAACCGAAGAATCACTTGCAGGTGATAGGTTCCACAGTTCACCGTGTTTGTGCTTAAGATCAGAGAAACTGAATCTTTTAGAGGCGAAATCTTTTTGGCCAAGGATACAAGTTCAGTTGCTCGTTGAAGCAGGAAAATGGTGCACCAAGTAGCAGCAATTTTTTATTATAGCCATTGGAGCTTGGCTCGGGGTCTTCCAGCGAAATCAACCTTGTGTGATTTTGTTATAGCCATGTACTGCCGGAGATTACCCTCATCAGGCGAACTTTCTCATTCGTTGTCATCGCATATAACATGTCGGAATGGAGAATCAACTGGTAATGAAGGGAGAGGCATTATATTCAATTGCACAACGACAAGAGAAAGAAGCAATAAGAACCAAGTGAAGTCTGTCCACTTACATTCTTTATGCAATTCCAACGTCTCGATGGCTCTCCAAACTCCAAGATCCCTCGCCGGATGAAAAATGCAAATGTCCTCCAAATTAAGACAACGAATGGTTATTTTCTTACAGTGGGATCCTTGGCACATTAAGTGGTTGGGAATGTCCTCCAAACTTTGCAAGCAGAGAACTTCGACCATGCCCACATACATGTATTTAGTTCTGAAAGAGTTTCTGCCCGGTGATGCACCGGAACAAACTTCTGAAAAATGAAAGTTCAGCGAAAGAAATGAGCAAATGTACAGGAGGAAACCAACTAGAATTTGCAACTCGGAGATTGAGTTTGCCTTGACCGAATCCTTAAACTGTTAGTACTTCACCAAAAAAACTGTTAGTACTTCACAGTTAGTGTGCTGGTAATGCAAGAGCATCTCCTGTTTCTGGGGAAGCAATTATCTGATACTTCTCGCTTAAGACCTCACAGCTATTTTGAGTCTCATCACTTGCAATGAATTATAACATTTTCCAAAATCCTTCATTGCTTCCATTGCAGCAAGTACCTTGGATCTTTGGATTCTAGTTCCAGCCTCGGGACTTAAACATGTAGTTAATTATGTTGGGTAATGATACAGGGTAAATTGAGCTGGATCCTCAGAAGCCGAGAGGCTGAGCCCTAGTGAACACAAAAACTCCTCCACCTCCAACTGCTCGTCCTAGTAGCACATTGTTGTCCAAATAGGAAAGGTAATAAAGCCCTCCAACCGATCGCCTGGAATTAAAAGAATCTCAGATGCTCTGGGGCAGAAACCCCAATTACAAACCAAAAGGACGTGCTGAACCACAAAATGTCACACCTTTGTGGGCTTCCAGGATTCTCCACAGGAAATTGAGCTTTGAAGGTACGTATGAACTGCAAGATCTGAACATACATATCCATTTTGACATCATAATTCGCAGAACAAAGAAGATCGGTTAGTTGAATGACACCGCTAATATTACAAAGCACCATGTAAAGCAATAGAGGCACAATGGTGGTCATGACCAGATTACCTGTAGACTTAAGAAAGAACGTGGTAGAAATGCTGGAGCGATTAAAGCTTGCAATTCATCGCTAATTTTGATGTTTTGAATGCTAATCTGCAAAATATTCGGAGACAAGTGATTTGTACAAGAGACTCAAAACTTCAGATGAACGTACATTTCGGGAAGTGGTGATTCATGAATAGCAAGGCTGACCTCTTCGAATTGGAGATATATGTTGCGCACAGAAACAACACTAAACTTGGCCGAAACAAGGAGAGTAGCACCTTCTTGTTCCTGGAAAGGAACATAACCACAAGATGCAGTCAGTAGCAGCGACTTTAACGAGAGACCATCAGATATCTAGCCTTCATAATTCCACTTTCCTGTATGCTTGAAGTTTTCTCTTCCCTGATCTTTTGGGTAGATACACCTCTATTTTTAATGTCATCATTTCTATGAGGTGTAGATTGCTTCTGGATTGCTTACCTCTAACAAGGTTGGAATACTCCATTGAACAACATTGCGAATGATACCTCCATCGGGCTGATCCTTGCACTCGAATTTCTGAAATATCTGCCCGACCTACTCACACATGGATCAACTAAGCGTAAGGACACATCTCGAAATAGAGGTCCGACAAGAAAGCTGAACATAGGATGACACTTTCCAGAGATGCACAATTGCTTTACCCACTTGAAAGAAAGGAAGCCTGGCAGCGGCTTCCAGAAGGACGAGGACATCGGGAGCGGAGGTATACTGCAAGCGCCAAGTCCCGTCCAGCTTCACCAAGTCGATCGGTGCTCCCATGTTGCAGCCTTCCAAGCTCACCTGCAACCATTCAACAAACATCATTCCAGCACGCAAAGGACCTAGCGATGATGCACAATGAGGACCAACGACCACGGTGCAAGAACCGAACCAAAGCCTCCTCGATAGCAGATCGCTGATCGGAAGTTGCAGTAAGCCCTCTCTGCGTTTCCTGGACAGCCGTCAACAATTCATGCTTCTTCTTCTCTATCTCAATCTCCGACACCTTAAACACAAACACCATCATCATTTCCCAAGAACCAACCCGGGATGAGGTGAAAAAGGGAGCAAACCCGAGAATTGCTGGCAGATGAAGTGGCGGCGGAACACGAAACGGTCGTCCTATGAATGGAAGAGCTAAAGCGATCAATCCTCTTCCAAGTCGCAGGGTGAAACGACGTAGTACAAGCCAAGCTCATTTCTTCTACTCTCCTTTTTGAACCACAAAAACAAACTACTCTCTATAGTATATACTAAATCAAATCAAAACAAACGAAAACAGAAGAGAAGCCGATCCTGTCGTCCGCTTCCCGGATGACAGATACCCCCTTTAATCAGACGACACCAGGCGCGGTCGTCCCAGCAGCAAAACTGTATTGTTAGTTATTATCCCGCTTCCTCCCGGGGAAAGAAGGAAGGGGGATGTCGAGCAACGGGTTGCTTCATCCCTGCTCTAGCCGCTTCCTGGCCTCGGCGGTCGCCGGGAGAGCCAACCGGGGAGCAACGTTACCATGCGAAACGGTGTCGTTTAGGTCCGGCCGCCTCGCCACTTACTGTAGCGCCGCCAGGTCTCAAAACGGCGCGGAGTTCGTGGTGGCCGGTGGCGATAAGTACGGGAACAAGCAGATCATCAGCCTGACCCCTCGCCTCTACGACTACCTCCTCTCCAACGTCCGCGAGCCCCCTGTACCTACTTCTTCCTTTCCAGAAAATATAAAAAATAACTTATTTAACTCCTTTTCCTTGTTTTTCTTTTTTCTTTTAAATAAATAATATATTTTTGAGAAAAAAATATTTCAGATTCTGAAGGAGCTTCGGGAGGAGACCGCCGCGATGAGTGGCAGCCAAATGCAGGTGCTCTCTCTCTCTCACGTCCTAATTTAATTTGTTTTTGTAATTATTAAAATGTACAATAAGGATTCAAACCCGAAACTTCATTAAACCGTTTTGCTAATGCCTCGTTGGTCATATGTTTGAGAAAATTATGCCTATAGTGTACAAACTATCTGAAATGTGATCGTTTCTTCTTCTTCTTCTTCGTTTTTTGGCGGTTGGGTGAATTAGGTATCACCTGATCAGGCTCAGCTTCTTGCAATGCTTGTCCAGATACTCGGCGCCCAACGCTGCATTGAGCTCGGTGTTTATACGGTAAGCGTTTTACGCCTTTCGGTTGTGCTGCTCTCGAGTTTATATGTATGGTTAATGAGGATGGTAGATGGCTAGTCTGTTTGATGAACATGAAAGTTACTTTTGTTCTCAATTTTTCCTGTAGGGATACTCTTCTTTGGCTGTTGCTTTAGTGCTACCGGAAACTGGTTGTTTGGTTGCCTGCGAAAGAGACGCCAGGTCGCTCGAGGTCGCTAAGAGGTACTATGAGCGAGCCGGTGTTTCTCACAAGGTGGATATCTTATCCTGCCTCTTAAATTCCAGTACTTTTAATGTAGTTGTCTGGATGGAGATGCCTGTGTTGATACTCCGAAATTTCTCTGAGAAGTAGGTAAGGGTGGAGCATGGTCTAGCTGCTGACATCTTGAAGTCACTGATTTTAAATGGTGAAGTGGGCAGGTAATGAAATAAACTTCGTACCGTCTTCTTCCTTTCCGCTTTCATAGCACATTTTGGTTGGTGAGGAAGGAGCGTCTTTGTTGGGTCTGAAAATTGTGGGGGCTAGTTCATCGAATCCATTTTAAACAGTGATTGGCAAATGATATGAATTTTGTTTGCTGTGTGAATTATCTAGCTATGATTTTGCATTTGTTGATGCTGAGAAGCGAATGAATCACGAGTACTTTGAACTGCTGCTACAACTGGTAAGATCCAAATGCTGGTTTTCCCCATAGGTCCAGCTGTTGTTTAGTTCCATTTCTCTGTTTGACGTTTACCAATGCTCGTAATGAGCTGCTAGTGAAAATGTTCTGTCTGCTTTCAGGTTAGGGTTGGGGGTCTCATAGTGATTGACAATGTCCTCTGGCATGGGAAAGTTTGTGATCCGTTGGTGAGTAATAGTTATGGCAGTAGATTTTGTTTCCCAGGATAAGGATTTTAATACAGGATGGTGTCATTTTTTAGGTAAATGACGCTAAGACTGACAGCATCAGGAACTTCAATAAGAGCATAATGGATGACAAACGCGTGAGCATTAGTATGGTAGGTAATTACAACCTTTCCTAGCTGCCTTTGTAGAACTATCAATTCCTATAAAGCTCAGCCCGTTCTTCTCCATAGGTGCCTATTGGCGATGGCATAACAATCTGCCGCAAACTGTAACCTCCTCATCAGTGATTGCTGGTTCAGCGACTTACCGGCTCCACGCTGGATATTCTCAAGGATCTGATGGACACAGATGCTCAACATCTTAAGAACATCAAAGTGGTTTTCCCAATTCTGATTCAGCAGATTGAAGACCAAGTCCCAAACTGGCATCATCAGACGCAGGCCCATGTACGGAGCCGATGGGCACCAGTGCGGTGAGATCTGCATGGCATTTTCTTTACATGGATGTCCATTCTGAGAAAAAGGAAAAGGGCACTGGTCTTACTGGTTAATGCCACTGTCCCCAGCTGCGGAATTTTCGGCTAGAAAACTATGTTAGCCAATAGTGGTTGTTTTGACTTCTGTACAGAGACACCTTTCTTTGAGAGCAAATTGAGATGGTTGATTTCCATGCTGCCATTGGGCAACAACAATGAACTTTGCAACATACGATATTCAGCTAAGCAGAGTGCATCCGACTTAAATGCGTATCAAGAATTGGTTCGATTAGTATATCTGAAGTTGGAAGTTATTTGCAAGAAAAATAAAACAAGTCTCTCGAGCAGATAAGATCTCTTCATTGGCTAGATGGAAGCAAACAAGGGAAAGAAAGTATTTCGCCCTGATGCTGGTAGTGAATTCTACCTAAGGGACATGCATACGAAGAGGCTGGCCTGTGCTTCGGTACTATGCAAGTTAACAGCAACAGAAGTTCTCAAGTGCCTCGGCCAGAATTTCCGTAAGGTGGTGTGGAGCAGCAGAATCTCGCATCACAATTTCTTGCACGAAGCAATGTCTCAACCTCCCTTAGTCGACTCGAGGGAAGTGAAGTCAACCAACTTTTTCACCGTTGTGACGAGTCAATTCACGCCGTCTTGCTCATGCTCATTGGCATGATTCTCTTCCTGACCTTCCCCATCTTCTCTAGGCTCATAAACAACCCAGGGCAACATCGACTCAAATAAAACTGCCAATGGGTTTCTATTTGCGACGTCACGTGGAGCAGGACCACCATGATCTATATTGTCAATTTCAATCCCATTCTGCTCTACCTCTCTCATCCCTGGAGCGACCATGAAATCTTGCAGATTCTCGGGGGGAAGTGTCGCGACTGCATCCGAGAAATCAGAAACCAACAAGTGGCCATATCTGTAGGAAAATGAAGAAAACAAAATTTCAGCCTAGATAAAATACAACTCAGTAAAGCCAAGACAAGATTATGAGAGCATTCATTCAGGACATCAGCCATGCAGTTGAGTTCATGCGTACAAGGATTTGTTTTGAGACACTAGGGTTAATTCACAGTACACAGCTCCGAAGATGTTTAACAGATTTCGGGAAAAGATTTGAACGAGTTTGGATTGAAAGTTGAAACACGGCCACAAGAGGATGAACATGCAATCACATTTTTCAAGGGGCTTGGAAACTAAATGCAATTATTATGACAAATGGTCGAAGTTGCCTCTATCAGCAATCATTCTTCAGGATTGACGCCCATTATTTTTCTAAAGATAGAAACAGTTTCCCGACGTCTAATCTTCCTGCATAGGTACATATTGCTGTTGTACTTTTGATCATTTTGGTGATGGGCAAAACATAATTCATCAAAGAACAAGTTCAACAGTCAGAGAAACCTTACTCGTTATTCTCAGATGAAAAAGCCTCTGTTCTTGCACAGGCCCAGTCCTTAGCCTCAGTGCTATCATGTTCTAGCATCTTGATCACTTCCAGAGCTGCATCTCGGAGCAACTTCTGCAAATCTGGAAGTCGCCACATGATATAACTTTTCTCAACATAAATATTGATCAGGTGATCCAGAGATGGAGATCCACTTTTCTCTGATCGAAAAAATGAGTTATTAAGTATGTCTGTCCAGGATCGGTCTTTCAGAGGCACCTTGGCTACCAAACTTTTTAGGACAGAAGGGTGAAGCAGCAAAGCTTGCTTCATTAAATCACCAGAAGTAGCCTTTGCACTATTACAAGAATCGCTTGATAGTTCCTCCCGCTCTAAAAACAACCGGCAAATAGCAAGAGAGTATGAGAAATTGGGAAACAACCACAATGAGTTATCGCTTTGGTAGCTTTCAGAAAAACGTTCCAACCATGCATACTCCTCTGCCCTCAAAGAAAAGTAATCAATGCAGAACATGGCTCCCATGGGGTCATCTACATCCAGGGACAGTAACAATTTGCAAACTTCAAGAGCTGAACGATGACAACCACGCCTGTCCAAGTTCTTCATGTGGGTGAACAGTATTGTGAACAGTGGCTTGTTTGATTCATGAGTAAACTTTAACTGGCAATTCCCCTGCATGGCAGTGAACATGGGATGCCATGCACATTCCAATGCGTATAAGCTCTTCGCAATGGCATCAGCTGACATTTGGTGCTCGCCCACAAACTTAAAATAGTCTGCCATAGTTATTAGTGAATCTAGATGATAAGGGTAGTGTAAGAGAATACTTGCTATTCCATTCAAATCATGAATAGCTTTGGCAGCTTCAAATGCTCGCCGAGCCTGGTCATAGGTAGATGAATGTACATATCTGCACCATTAACCAATCTAAGATTAGCACGTAAACTCAAAGGTATCTCAAATCTGCCAGTTTCTTTTTAGCACACTGACAAGTGCAGGAGAGGAAAAGAATAAGAAAGTTCCAAAAACACGCTACGGGAAGCGTAGAAAAGTTCCTACCTAATCCATATAACAGTATAATCTCAGTAGCAGTACAAGCCATTTTTTGAAGTACCACTTTTGTGGAACAGACCAGATTGAGACACGCTAATTTCAATGACATATTTCCCTGGTTATCGTAGTAGTGGAAACAGTTTATCTCAGAGAATGAATAGACACGTAATCCTAGACATCAAAAGCTGATAAGGTTGCAACTGTACAACTTCGTTCATGCACTAAATGAGCAATGCAACACATTCTTGCATGTTAATCATCAAGAATATGTTGCCAACATGAAAACAACATCGCCAACACAGACAATTGAATAACTGTGTTGACATTATTCCAACCAAAATTCCAGAAAACTGAAGAATTTAAAAAAGATAGCACTGATGTTTTCCCCAATTTTTTTCGTGATAATCTGCACAGATTCATCTTCCATCCGCTATGTATGCGGAAATCTTACCTAAAATAATGGTATCCGCCCTTACTCTCCAAAAGCTCCATGGACAGAGATCCATCCCAACGAGGCCAGTGTTCCAATGGCGAGACGAGCACAGTCTTCTTCGTATGGAGAACTCCACGTCTGCCACCTCGAATTTGTCTCGAACCACTAGCTTGACTACTTCTCTCGAACGATTTCACCACCTTTGAACCAAAAATCCTCCTCAATTCATTCTCGGGGTTCAAGAACTTGGGATCAACTTGTAAGATGGATAATGCATGTTGCTGAGTGCCCTCATCCTGCTGTTTGGCATTCTCTGCACTGCTTTTGTAACTTTTTTTAGATTTTGCAGAACTAACATCCAACGACAATTCTTCTAACCCTTGATCCAACTCTCCTTCCACCAGACTTGCACTTGAGAGCGCACCAGCTTTGCCCTTCTTCTTCTTCTTCTTCTTCGACTTGGGCTTGGATGCGGCAACAGACTCGGTATCCTTTTTCACCAGAGATGACCCTACTTCCTCCTCGACCGGGGAGTCATTAATAACAAGTTCTGACTCATCCTCCTCCTACATAATACAAGCTAAATAAATGAAACACCCTTGTACAATCTCCCATCACCCCAACCACAAGCAAGCAAAACCACATTCAAAACCCCTAAAACCCTGAAACCGAACGGCCCGCCAATCGAAAACCCAAAAGGGGAATAACCATCCAACTGATTCTCCGTTATTTCTTCCCTGAAGAGAACCAAAAAATAGCGAGCGAGCGAGAGAGAGAGAGGAAGCAGCTAATTACCTGTTCGGGGTCACCCTCGTTGAGAAGGTCAAAAGGGTTAGCCGCGGGGCGGGTGGCGGGGTCGGGAGAGTCAGCTCCTTCTTCTTCTTCTTCGTCTTCGTCTAGGGAGTGAAGTTGATGTTGTTCTTGTTCCTTGAGGACTTTCCTCAACCACCTGGCGGACATCCTACTGCTCCTCCGTCTGCTCTCTATTACCGTATAATCGCAGCTAATCCGATAGACTAAAAGTAGGGAATTACGATTATTAATTCATATAAACCAACCCCAAGTACGGGTTTAGTTTGGTTTAGTTCCCAACCCAATTGCTTCTTCTTTTTCTTCTTCCTCTCTGCTTCTGGCGTGTTATTTAAGGGTTTGGGTCCTCCTCCTCCTCCTGGGCCTCGAGTGGGCCCTCGTTGTCCTCACGGCCCAGGCTCTTTTGTTTAATAAGGGGATTAACTCTACAAATGATATGAGGTTAAGATTAACTAGGTTAAAGAGTCAACGTTATTTTGACATTTTCTTTCACTTTACCAAAAAATAACCACTGAAAGGGTTCAATTCAACTTCTTTTTTTTTTTGATGAGAAGGCGGAGAAATTGATGGAGATATCATATAAAAAAATGAAAATAATAAAAGTCAAACTAAAAAACAAGGTAGGCAAGACATAGGGTCACCAACAAACACTCGTTTATGAATTTATCCTGGCTAAGTTTTGAATTCGAATGATTAGTAAATACTAAATAGTAATATCATTAAATATTTATTAAAATATTTTCATCAAATTTATTTAATTTAAATTTAGATTGACCAAGAAATAGGGTAACTTTGTACGTATTTTCAGTATTTTGGGGGGAAGAGAAAAAAACAGAGAGCGAGGAAGAAACCTTAGAAAAGGGGAGAGAGAGAGAGAGAGAGAGAGAGAATATTTTATGCATTTGAACCGCGCTCGATAAGGTCTCTTCCTCCCTCTCAACTACACCGCCCAGGTTAGCATCTAGCCTCCTCCTTGAGCTCTTAATTACCCAGTAAATTATTATTTAATTTCTGCTCTTCTTTCTTTTGTTGTTATCTCTCGCTAATACACGCAATTCCCACCTCTACTTAGTAAGTTGAATTCTACTTGGGAGCTGCATTTCTAGTGAATACGAGGCTTTAAACCCCCTCTGCGGTTTTAGGGTTAGGGTTTAGAGTTGAGATGGTTCCTGTTAGGTGAAGGTATTTCGTTGACCAGGATTCTAATTCTTTTTTTTTTAATTAAAAATTTTAGGGAAGGAATTCTCTGCAACACCAATGGGGACGCCAAGTCGCGAGTGGTTTGGGTTCCAGCAATTCCCGTCCGCCACGCAGCGCAAGCTTGTCGAGCTCTTTGGCAAACTAAAAGAAGAGGTTCGGTGCTCTTCGGGTTCTTGTTGTTTTAGCTTTTCGCGGGGGGGCACGGGTGAGGGTGACGGAGGAGTTTTGTGTTGTTTTGCAGGGTGTGAGTACTTTGACCATCCTGGTGATGGGTAAGACTGGGGTTGGAAAGTCTTCCACTGTCAACTCTCTTATCGGGGAGCGCGTTGTCAATGTCAATTCCTTCCAGGTATGTCTGTTTCGTCCGAGTTTTGAAAGGTTTGCTAATGTATCTCGATGCCTGACGGAGGCCTTTGTTTTCAGGCCGAGGCAATCAGACCTGTTATGGTTTCTCGTGTCCGGGCTGGGTTCACCTTGAACATCGTAGACACTCCGGGACTTGTGGAAGGTGGCTATGTCAATTACCAAGTCCTAGACTTGATCAAAAGGTTGGCATTGCTGGGAAGGAGTTCACATTGGATTTTTTTTCGTTTCTTGGTGAATCGTGGATTTGTTGCATTAGCTTGTTGATGGATGCTTATGCTGACTCGGATTATGATTGGGGCAACTGATGCAGATTCCTTTTGAACAAAACGATAGATGTCTTGCTGTTTGTCGACCGACTGGATGCTTATAGAGTTGATGACTTGGATAAGCAAATTGTCAGCGCTATATCTGATAGTTTCGGAAAAGAGGTCTGGAACAAAAGTTTGCTTGTTCTCACTCATGCCCAGCTCTGCCCGCCGGATGATATTGGCTATGATGTCTTTTCTGCTAGAAGATCAGAAGCTGTCTTGGAAATTATCCGTCGAGGAGCACGCCGTGGACTCAAGGTTCTTTCTCTCATGCTCCTTTTTCTAGATTTTTTAACGACTTCCCAGATAAAACTTATAATTTAAGGCCATTTAACATGGGTGCATTGAAAGATGTTACAAATAGATGCCTTCGCTCTTTTCCTTTTCGAAAGTCTACTGTTTCTGAGGGTTTTCCGAGCCTGATCTGACTTATAAACATAGAACTGCATGAAGGAGGCCAGAAGTGTTCTGGTACACGTCAGTGCATCATTTGAAATGAGAGAAATATGAAAATTGCAAGATGAGAAAATAGGACACTAATCATATTTTAGGATAATACCTTCCTTGCTGTTGCAGCTTGTAATTGCTATAGCATTGGTTAATGTCTCATAGGAAGTACTGACTTCATCAGCATGTTGTTACAGCTGCAGTTCTTTCATCCTGTTCCTTAAGTTGTACAGCTGGGTGTTGTGGAAGTTAACTGGTCAAAAACTCTGTCAGTGCCCATGACGAGAATAGAATGAGCTCTTACAGTTTTCTGGTTTGGGTGGGTAGATAAAAAACCTCATGAAGACAGAATGTAAATCATTAGGAGATCTCGTCACATTTGGGCTAGAGGCCATCCGTGTGAGATTGTGATCAGATTGGTCAAAGATGTCGTCTCATTTGCGTTTAAGCAGAAATGTACATCTGGGTATATATACGATGATTGTTTACCTTCGAGGATTTGAGTGAAAAATACATCATTTGGAATTGTTATTATCAGGAACCTTGTTGTACTAATGCTTTATCACTGCTTTTTTTATCGGCATGACCACCTCACATTCTACAATTGTCAATACATTGAAGCTTTTTCAATCTAGTACTGTCTGTATGGAGTTAGCATGTGTTAGGTTTTATATTTGTACGATAATCAATTCCTTTCTTTTATTGCCTGTAGCAACCTCCTATACGTGTTGGCTTGGTGGAGAACAGTGGAAGATGCAACAAAAATGGAAGTGATGAAAAGGTTCAGTTTCTTGCTCAGAAGAAGTTATGAATGATTGTAGGTTTCCGATTGGACTGAAAGGAATCTGTTTGGGTTCTTTGGATACAGGTTCTCCCAACTGGTGAAGCATGGATTCCAACCCTGGTAAAAGAAATTGTGGCTGTTGCGACAAATGGTAACAAGGGAATCACAATTGACAAAAGGTTGATAGATGGATCAGAGGCAAACAACAAGGGGAAGAAGTGGATTCCGCTCGTTCTAGGAGTTCAGGTAAGAGCTTTTCTGGATCAATATCTGAACTTCTTTCCCCTCGTGTCTTTTTCTTTTTCGAATGTTCTATGTGGTTTGTTTCATTGTGTTCAACATATATATGTTGCAGTGGCTTATAGTGAGAGGGATTCAAGCAGCGATCAACAAGGATATTGAGTCGAACCCCTAAAATCACATATTCAATCAGCACAAGCAAAGGGAACCTTTAGATGCTGTTGGGTTACTGGCTCTTCACCGGTTTTGTCTTTTGCTTTGTAACACTTTTGAGTACCTAGGCCTTGGTGCCAAGTCTAGTTGAGTTCTTAGTGACGCGAGAGTTTCAGACGAGAGGTGTTTAAGCTGAGTTCTTAGTTGAATTCTTCAGGAACTGTACTCGGAATCAGAAGCATAACGAGTTTTCATATTTCTCGGCCCCTTGCTGTCCTGTTCTCTCTTCTCACCGTTGCTTCAGTTTATCGGATAGTGCAGCATCAGCGAACCACGGTTGTTCTCTTCTCTGAAGAAAACACTCGTCACCATGTTGATACCCAATTCACTCGCACAGCTGAAGGCGTCTGCTCGGCCCTTGCAGAAGGAAACCAGAGGTACCAGGTACTCGCTGCTTTACGCACTTTAAACTACTTGGATCCCTCTTTATTCACCCTTTCCCTATCTAGATTCTCCGCTTGTTGCCATTACGTATAGCGTGACACGAATATTTGACATGGCCGATTATGCATGCTAAAGAAACAGAACATGAACTAATACCCTGGATGTGTGGGCCATTTTGCTTTTTTGCATGATCTATGAGTGGTTTAAGCACCCATTTGGATAGTAAACTCTTTTGCTATGATGGGGTCCTTGCACTCTCCAGGCGTGCCGCCGAACAAAAGCTGTTTGCCATCTTTGTCTTTCTGCGGTGATTGCGGTTGGTTAACATAAGTTTAAGGCGAGGGAGGTAGAATTAGGAGATGAAATTGTGAAGTGGGTTGGGGGGGACCAGTGCAGTGCAGGCCATGGATTGATTTTATTCTTTGGATGCCGCTTCAGCAATCATTATACTCACCATTATAGGCTTCAACCATCATTAAAGCACCGCCGAGCATAGTAGAGATCCATTATATTATTTGATATTTGGGTCTCATGGGATCTCTCTCTCATTACACGTCTGTTCATAATACCGATATCATAATGTGATCTTGGTGCCTTCACTAACCCTTCCGCTGTAATTTTAATTAATCCAGATTCGAGCCTGTCAATATTAAATGACCAAGATGTTGTCATTAAATTAGCTTTCCGCGATGTGATAATGAACTTTGCCCATTATTTACTTGAGATGGACAATATGTATCCAAACTCCTAAAATGAAATTTTTTTACGAGTTCCTAGCAAATTTGAAAAAATCATGTGATTTCAATAAAATAAAAAATTATCCGTTTAGATGATATGTTAATTACACAAAAAATAATATGAATAGATACAGACGATTTGTGATCTGATGCGGGAACAGGTTTCTGCCGATCAATGAAACATAAACCATAACTCTTTTGCTACAACTCACGGTTGAACCGACAATTTATTTATTTTTTAAATATAAATATATAGTTTAGTTTCAAAAAGAATCGAAATCTAAACCGATCCCATGGTTAAACCATTGCCTGAAAAATTAAAATCGTAACTAAAATTTTGTAAAAATTTTCGACTGTTCAAAAAACTTTGGATAGGGGCCAACCCAAAAAAGGGTTCCCCTATAAGTTGAGACCATCTCCTCCTAGTCCAGGACACACCCCCTTTCCCGCTCCATACCAGGCTTTTAGTGTCAATCTCTCTCTTCTAGTCTGGCAATTTAATTCAAACATGGGCAGGAACCTCAAGAACGCAGTAATTGCCTTCCTGGTCCCACTCCCTTCAATCCTCTTCTACCTCCATTTCCTCGACCAGTCCAAAGCTGGTGGCTACGGAGAGACCACCTCCCCTCTGTGGAGATGGTGCGTTGACCACCCTTTGCTCTTGGCCAACGTGCTCTTCTTCTTCAACGTCAATGTCCTCTTCTGGGTCATCGGCCAAATCCAATCCAGCCACTGGGTATTAAACTAACCTTTTTTCCTTCAAGTCTTGGCCCTTGTGGAGAGAGAAAAAGATCATTCCTTTAGTTTTTGTTTTGGTGTACTGCTGTTGATTTTGATTTATGGTTTTCTTTTGATGATGAGGTTTCAGATGATTGATGTGTACTGGACCGTCATACCGGTGATGCTTGTGTACTACTATGCAACTTTCCCTTTGGCTCAATACAACTGGTGGAGATCGAGAATTGTTATAGGGATGACGTGGTTGTGGGGTTTGAGGCTCTCCCACAACTACTTCAGGCGTGAGAATTGGCAGTGGGGCGAGCGCGAGGACTGGAGGTTCACCGATATGCGTGGCCAGTACGGCAAGCATTGGTGGTGGATCTCCTTCTTCTCTGTTTACCTCTCTCAGCAGGTTGGTTGGAAAGTTTTGGTTGTCTTTGTTGTTTGTGGACTATGATAATTGGTAAACTTTAAGCAGAATGGCTAGTTGAAGAGCAACATTTAGCTTAAAGCAATGTCTCGGGTTTTTGCTTCTGATTCGGACTTTTATGTCGCTGCAGGTTTTTCTGCTGGGGATATGTTTCCCCTTCTACGTAGTTCATTCTGTTGATAAGCCATTGAATGCTTGGGACTTTGTTGCCGTTTCTGTTTGCTTGTGTGGAGTTGTCATAGCGTACTTTGCAGATACACAGCTCCATGATTTTGTCACCAGGAACAATAAGCTAAAGGAGCTTGGAAACCCGGTTGTGCTTAATCTCGATAGGGGTTTGTGGTGCTACTCGCGACATCCAAACTACTTTGGCGAGCAGCTGTGGTGGTGGGGCCTTGTTATCTTTGGTTGGAACCTGGGATATGCCTGGACGTTCATCGGTGCTCTAGTTAATACTATGTGCTTGGTATATGTCACTGTGCTAGTAGAGCAGCGGATGCTAAAACAAGAGTACAGGGCGGAAGCATACCGGTTGTATCAAAAGACAACATCGGTGTGGATCCCTTGGTTCAGGTCATCCGCCTTTGCCGAGAAAGAGAAGAGTACTTGATCCATGAAACGGTGCAAGGCACTGCAGATCCTCCGTTCAAGTCATCTGCTCTTGTCTAAAAACTTGTCTCCCTTTCATCTGGGATAATGTACCTTTGCAAGTATCTTTAATTGCTCTTTTATCTATCTGTAGTCTTCTTTAGACAAATAGATCAGATTGTGTTTCCCCTGTAAATTCTTCCAAGTTGTCTGCGTTCTCTGATTGGGTGGAAAGTTCAAATTTGCCTGCCTGAGTTCACTTAGCTTCTTATGTTTGTTCAAAAACTTGCACCATTTCGAGCGCGTTGCGACTCGACGCAGAAAGTTCACGGAGTTCGCTTTTCCTCGAGCAAAAAATGTACAAGAGAACTTGCATTGATATCATTAGAAAGCTAGAAACTTGCAGCGAAAATGTAAGAAGTCCAGATACTTGTATATAACGACGTTGTCCTCCTGTACTCCAAAATACCTGGTGTCAGTGCCAAAAACTTGTATGTCCAGCTTATGTGGGTTCTGCTCTTCCTTCATAATGCTTATTAGAGAGCTAGTTGCTATATATGTTGTATTCTTTCTATGCACTTACCTTTCATGGTGCTGTTTTTGAGCCCAGATGATTTCTGACCTTAAATTAAAAAAGTCAGGTTAAAATTTTAACCCTCCTTAAATTCTCTTTTTACCTTACTAACAAGCGAGAGTGACACTCCCAATTATTTGAACTATCTACTGTGTCACGTTATGAATTTTAACTAACGTTAACTTATCGTAGTACATCACTAATTAATTTAAAAAAAATAAGGCCTAAGATTACCTTGCGGGCCTCAAAGCTTACATGGGCCCGGAAAGGGGAAAATCAATGAGTGGACGCGCTATTAGATTCTCCTTTCTTGGTTAAGCAGTTGAGCCAACTCGGCCAACAATTAACCAACCAACCGACTGACCCCACCACCTGACAACTGTACCCTCTCTCTTCTCTCCCCCCCTCCAGAAGAAAGACAGCGTCAAAGTTAGAGGAGAAAAGAAGAGAGAGACAATTGTCCCGTTGCCTTTCTTTCTACTTTATTCCCTCCCCTCCCCTCCCCACCGTTTCTCCTCCTCGCGACCCAACCAAGAGATTCCCCCTTTCCCCCCCAATTTTTACGTCTTTCAAGGGGGCTAGGGTTAGGGATTCCGCCCTCCCTTCCCCTACCATGGCGCGGCGATTCCCGATGGTGATTCCCTTCACGATCCTCCTAATTGCGTTCTTATCCCTAAATTCCCACGCGGCGCCCGGCGGCGGGATGCTGATCGAGCAAGTCACCGGCGGCGGCGGGGAGGAAAGCGTGTGCTCCAGGACGGAGAAGCCGGCGGCGTGTCCGGTGAACTGCTTCAGGGCGGATCCGGTGTGCGGGGTGGACGGGGTGACGTACTGGTGCGGGTGCCGGGACGCCACGTGTCGCGGGGCGCAGGTCGCGAAGGTGGGCCCCTGCGAGGTCGGGAACAGCGGGAGCGCCTCCCTCCCAGGCCAGGCGCTCCTCCTGGTCCACATGGTGTGGCTCGTCCTGCTCGGCTTCTCCTTGCTTTTCGGCCTCTTCTGATCCTGTTTTAACGGTTTCTTTCTTTTACGGAGAGAGTATATTGTATTACGAGGCGCTGGCGTTCTTTCTTTGTTTGATTGTTCTTTGTAGAGGGATTTCACCTGACGTTAATGATGATTGAGATTGAGTCTAGCCTGAGATATCTGAGTTTAAAATGGTTGCATTTCTAGGGCTCGAACTCTTCGAAATATGCTCGGTGGTCGGTCGATCCATAACTTGATCTCTGTTGGATGATTTCTGTATACTAGGGATCGACTCTACCATGATGCGAGGGATTGCATTCTTATGTAATCTATCAGTCTGTTAGATCTCCAGGAAACAACAGTCAGATGTGAAATAAAAGGAAATGCAGAAGAAAACATGTTGGCGATTATGATTGCTCTGAGAAGTAGAATGTCTCACCCTGATGGTGTCCAGGTGGTTCCAGCCGACCTCGGACGACAGCTGACCCAGCAGGCAGTACTTGTGGCGCATCAGCCACACGATTTCCTTCCCTGAGGTTTCCACTCGCTGGTTTGATTTCTGACCGGCCTTGCCTTTTCCTACGAGTGCTGCAAATGGTACAGATAGTGCGCCATGCTGTTCAGCATTTGCGTGTTTTTGTAAAATCTGCAGCGGATTCACCGTGCGAATGTTGGCACGGTTGTTCCGTAGAAGGTTCCGGAATTTCGCTGTTGATTTTCTACTCTGACCTCACCAAAAATAACTCTGGATCAAGGAGTTGGCTCGATCTTGTGGCGTGCAATTGATGCCTTCTCGTACCTTTGTTTGTCAATCTCTTTTGCCAGGAAGTCCAGGGTTGTGTCTGTGACATGGTTTGGCAAGCAGCCAGCATCCAACATCATCTTTAGCAACTTGTAGGCGTCTTTCAAACGACCTGCCTTGCTGTGTACTTCAATCAGTGTGTTGTACGTGACAACGTCGGGATTTATTCCGCTGCTCTGCATCTGCTCGAAAAGCTTGTTAGCTTCGTCGATCCTGCCGGCCTTCCCCAGCGCGTTAATCAGGGTGTTGTACATGACTACGTCGAGATAACCACCTTGTTTCATCAACTTGTCTAAAACGGAGCTGGCAAGATCAGCTCTTCCCATCTTCCCCAACCCTTGAATGATCACATTGTAAGTTGCTATGTCTGCTGGACAAACCTTCTCCCCCATCTCTCCCAAAACATCCCACGCCTTGTCGAAATATCCCTTCTTGACGAAAGAGCTCATGATCGCGTTGTAGCTGTAGTTCATCGGGTTAACACCAGCATCGCTAAATATCTCGAACAACTTACAAGCCAAGCTCAGCTTTCCCTTGGACAAGAATATGGACAAGTACGTATTGACCATGTCGATATCGAACGAGTCTTTACCTTTGTCCCGAACCCTTACGTCCCTAGCCAATGTAAATCGTCGAGAAGACGGTTCAGTGGAGCTCGCTTGTCCGGCCAAACGGTCCATGTAAGGGGACGATGACCACTGATCAATCTCTGCTGACTGATCTTCAGGATCCTCAGACCCACCGTCTCCGGAAATAACGGACCCGAGGTCAGAGGAAGGCATGAGATCCATAACTTGGCTCAGACCACCCTTATCCGGAAACATAGATGTATAGTCTTTAGCTCGGCTTTGTTGACGTTTCAGTGAAGCCTCCATACCGGCTTTCCACTCGAGGATGGCAGCCACCAGGTTACTATCCCTAATGTGCTTCATCAACCTCTCCACAGAATCCCACCTACCTTGTTTATGAAATCCGATCAAGATCGACGAAACAGTGACCAAGTCAACTACAAAGCCTCTATCCTGCATTTCTTTCACCAGATGAAGTGCTTCCTCAAGCAGGACTTCCTTACATAGTTGCAAGACAACAATTCGGTAGGTAACCGCATCCACAAACTGGCCCTTCTTCTTCAGGTCACAGAACAAAGTATAACCAGCCTCGGCCCTTCCGTTGCGGAACAAACCATCGATCAAGATGTTGTATGTCCAGCACGAGGCTCTCACTCCGTCCTCAACCATCTTCTCAAACAACTGACAAGCGTCGACAACTTTTCTAGCCTTTAGCATCCCATCAAGAAGAGAATTGTAAACCACTGTATCAGGAACATACCCGTTATGCTCCATCTCCCCGAAAACGCTAATAGCATCATTAATCCTATACAATTTACAGCACCATTGTACAAGAATACGGTACGTGAACGCGTCGGGCTCATGACCAGAGTCTTTCAACTCCTCGTATACTGTCAGTGCATCCTTCACCTTCCCCGCCAAGCACATTACATAGATCAGACTATTATAAGTGCACAAATCAGGACCAGGGAACCTCGAGCTCGAACCCTTCTCCTTCATCTCTTTGAAAAGCTTGAAAGAAGTATCCAGCTCGCCCCAGCAGCCAAAGGCATGAATGCAAATGTTGTATCCCCAAGTGTCCAACTCGAGCTCTTTAGTTCCCCTCAGCTTATCGAAAACCGTCTTGAATTCCGCCCTCATGCCCTCCTTCCTGAGTGCAGCCAACAGCGTGTTGCTAGCGATTGAACCCGGAAGAGAGACACCAACGCCCGCATGGTCCACGCCATCAGAACCAAAACCTTCAAGAAGCCTAAAGAGTATTGACACGGCCTGCTCGAACTGGCCATTCCGAACCAGCGCAACCATAACAGATTCGTATATTTTCGGGTCCACCCCGACTTCAAACTCCTCCATGTGACTAAGAATCTCAGGCGCCAAATCAAACCTCCCCGACCTAATAAACGCATCGAGCAGCACCTTGAACGTGTCGGAGTCGGGGACCACCCCGTCCTGCTTCACCAATCGAACGACTTCCTCGAGGCAACCCGCGCGACAGAGGGCGCGGACCAGCTCGGAGCAAGCGCCCGCAGAGTGTTTGTAAGTATTCCCCAGAGAACACCACCGGAAAAACTCGAGCTTCCTTAGCGGGTTGATGGAGCTCCTGCGTAGGACTTGGAGGACGAGGGACTCCGTCAAAGGGATCCGGTCGCGGTCGCGGTCGAGGCCTCGGGTTCCGGACTGGGAGAGGGTTTTGGTTAAGTAGGCTACCAGGAGGATGTCTCCCATTTGGTCCGGAGCTGATGAGAACCGCCTGGCCAGCCGGAAAGGATCCGGGTTGGATCCGGAAGGGCGGGACCGGATCCGTTTGGCCGCTGTGGTTGTCCATCTATGCATCGATTTGCCTGACCTTTTTTCTCTCCGAAAAACATTACTCCGTTAGGAGTTTGAGATTCTCTGCTACGTTGGGGGCGGGATCTAACGACTATGAGGGTCAAACGAGGACGACCGGTCGTCAGGGTACTACTCCGCATATATTAAAAATATACTAATGTTAAAATTATTTTGTTTGTCGATTTAATATCCGAATAATTGATAATTCGGAGTAAAAGTAGCGAGAGATCTTTTATCCTTGACATGAATTTTTTAATAGAAAATGTTCCACATGATATGAGTGGGCCAAATTCATGCGTATAAATGCAATTTTATTTAAGTTTAGTGCATTCTTATTATTAGGAGTTCTTTTACGAACTATATAGTATCTGATTCGAATTTAAATTAGTCGATTCTATGAAATTCACTTTTTACATCCCCTGAATGTGCAACTAGAGAGGGATCACTTTATATATTCGCTTTTCACATTTATACTTGCTGTTTTTTTAATAATGCCCAAAAACAATGCACTATTTACATTATTACTCAAAGAATCCCACTACTTATTATGGCAAGTATTTTATGTTTTGACGTATTATTCTAATTTAAGCGTATCAAAACTTTAGTCAAACAGACAGTACTTGTCTGTCTCAACAAGTATTAGATGCTGCTTTTGGGTCAAATCGGCCAACTTTCTATTCTGGATTTTCTGTCTGGTGGATCTATTTGGTTCTCTTTGCCCCTTTCTTGTGTTTCATTTCATCCATTATCTTGACATTTCTTTTCTGTTTTATTAGAACAACCAGATACTGATTAAAACCTATTTATGCATGTGATTTTTTTGACACAAATTTTTTTTTTAATTTTCGGTTTGTAATAGGCCATCTGCTAGGTAGACTCTTGCTGCTCCTTGCCCTGTGGCGCATTCTCCAGGAGAGACGATCTGCTAGCGCCTCTATTTTTTAATACAAAATTACTCATTTCAATTTTTTTTAGAGTTGTACCCATATAGAATATTTTGTTAGTTTTTGTTTGCTCCAAAAAAATTCCAATCTTTTTCTTTTTGATAAGTACATCTTTTTTATTACCACGAGGTTTGAACTTTGATTGTGGACATCAATATAAAATCTCCACTGGATCATTTTTTACTTGGACCAAATCTAAAAAACGACATGTTAAATTCGGAAGAGAACTAAGGCCTGCCTCTTTTTTTTTAAGTTACCAGCCTTCTTGATAATCAGTTGAACACATTCTAACATGTGTTTTTTTTTTTACAAACATAATCACAGAGTTTTTTTTATACGTAACATCATCACAAAGTTGTAAAGTAGGCCTAACTCAGTCCCTTCAATGGAATCGATTAATTCTAAAAAACATGGAATTGATTCAGGAAACTAGCAGTCCTAGCTTGTAAATGCATATGCTTTTCTATTGATATCTAACCCGGTGCTTGTCGTCTCTCCACGAGATCAGCGATGTAAGATGGTTTCGTGAGTCACATCCGATTAAAATCACTACTCGATTAATCTCGATACATTATTAATAAACTCTTAGATCAATTAAAAGTGTTCATATAAAATATCAAAATACTAAGTAGTATTGATATAAAAAAATCCCAACATGCCTTCAGAAATTATTATTTGTGATATACTAATTTTTTGGAGTATACATGCAGAGCAATTTTTTATGAATTAAAATCAGAAAAGGTACGTACGTCATTTTAAATATCCATGTGGCACACTCAAAACTCGTGTCTAATTTCTGAGGTCACGGTATACTCTTAATGGCCCAGCATCAATTCGATTCTGGGTAATCCCAATTTAACGAGAGAAAGTACTCCATACTACAGGAAATCACAGGAGAGAACAAATTATATGCTTAGAAAAATAATAAAAATAACGGTGGGGAATTTATTAAAAAGATTATGCGATATAGCCTTTAACCATTAAAAATATTGCAAGTGCTCTGCCTACAGCCTTTATGCCAAGTTTTGAGCACCTACTAATGTAGTCCCTAAGCCATTATATATAATTCAGATACACTGGTCGCTTTCTTTGAGTCTACTCCCCAATTAGATTCAAATTATACAAAGATAGTAACATAAATCCATATTTAACATAAATCTACCTTAGTATTAAGTAGCTTGTAGTACTCTATTAGCTAGAGGAGATAAAAAATTATATTTATAGAAAATGGGTAAGATGTGTATTGGAGGAGAATGGAGGCCTGTTGGTGTAATGGTGGCAATCAATTTCGCCTTCGCAATTGTGAATGTGCTTCTTAAGAAGGTTATTGATGGTGGGACCAATCATATGGTTGTAGTCACCTATAGGTTGTCCATTTCATCCATGTTCTTGGCTCCCATTGCTTATTACTTGGAAAGGTACAAGACCACATACACTTGATTTTTTTTGCTTTCTTGATCTCGAGTATCGACTATTCAGACTAGTCCTTGTTTAGATTAGGTTGTGCCATAAAAAGTTGCAAAGATCTTCTTATCAAATTTTAATATAGCTACTCGAGAACTCTGATTGAATCGTATATATTTTGTTCATTTTCTTGTCCAGGAAAACGAGACCCAAGATCACTGCATATATTTTGTTGCAGTTATTCCTTGGCGCTCTTGCAGGGTAAATTGGCTAATTATCAACCAGTTAATTTTCCCTTCTTAATTTCCCATATTTCAGTGTCCTTTTTTTTTCTAATCAATCAAATTCCTTGGCTTGCAGGTTAACACTCACACAGTATCTCTTCCTTCTGGGACTCGGATATACATCAGCCTCTTTCTCTTGTGCCTTCCTCAACATGGTCCCCGTGAACACCTTCATAATCTCACTTCCTTTGGGGTAAGTAACTAATATTTTAAGTTTTAATTTCACAAAAATTAATCTGATAAAAGTACGAACACTTCTTTTTTGAAAATCATAGAATCTAGATATTTATTTGACTTAGTAATACACAATGACGGAGTCAATGGGATAGTTTCCCCACTTAATTATTGATAATTAGATAAAATTATATTGCCCACAAAAAATTTCAAAATTTTAATACTATAATTTTTAAAAAATAAATTAACGCTAGTTTATTTCATTGTTATCCTTTGTTGACTTACAGGTTGATTATAAAAGATAACGAAACTAATTCTACCGAATTTTAATGCAGCTGAATTCATAAGATTCGAACTTACATATTTGTAGAATCAAACATGAAGGTACTAATTGGAGTATTGGTGACATGCAGGCTAGAAAAGGTGGACATAAGAAGCAAGGCAGGGAGGGCCAAGGTCTTGGGAGCACTTATATGTGTGATGGGAGCAATTTTGTTGCCAACTTACAAAGGAATCCCATTGACCAAAACCCACCCACAAGCCACCGGCTCCGGCCCAACGAGCCACGAAGACGAGGCCAAGAAAACACAGAGGTGGATCATTGGTTCAATACTTTTAATGGCTGGTTGCCTCCTGTGGTCTTCTTGGTTCCCAATTCAGGCAAAAATTAACAAGAGATTCCCTGCCAAGTACACTAGCACCGCCATTTTGACCTTCTTCGGTGCAATCCAGTCTGCGGTTTTGTGTTGCATCCTAGAGAGGGACCTTTCTATGTGGATCCTTAGGACAAAGCTCGAAATCATTGCCATCACTTACTCAGTTAAGAACCGAATAATAACCCGACAACGTTCGGCTCTATCAACGGATGAAAGATAATTAATGGCTCGTTTGTAATTTCTTGTGCAGGGGGCAGTAGGTTCAGGGTTGTGCTATGTGGCCTTGTCATGGTGTGTCAAGCAAAAGGGACCGGTTTTTACTGCGGGATTTACCCCTTTCACGCAGATTTTTGCTGCCATGTTTGACGTCTCCTTCCTGCACGAACAAATATACCTTGGAAGGTTGGCCGACACCTTTTCACTTTGTTTCGCAATTCAAACAGTCTCTTCATAGAAATATATATTCCTAAGGAACATCTTTCAACAACTTTTACTAATAAAAAAATCTTGGAAAAAGTTCACTTTAAGTAGCACATGATATGTTCATTTGACATATCTGATCCTGTTTTTTAAAAAGTAGTCAATCAAATTCCTGAAGTTCAGATGTGTCAAAACGCTCATATGGACAGATCCTCACAGTATGCTCGCTCCATTTTGTCTTGTCAGTGTTCTGGGGTCTGTCCTAGTGGTTTCTGGTCTCTACTTTCTCCTGTGGGGTAAAAGCATGGAGACTGAGGAGCCAACAAAAGAAGAACAGCTAACTAAGGGAAGCGATCAAGCTTTGCACCTGGAAATAGAATCACAGGTGCCAGAGACAGTGAGCTCAACGGGTAAATAACAATGTTGCAGAATGAATGACAGAGCCAGAGAAGTATACTGCAGTGTGAATGTTAACTGCAAGAACAACTAGCAGATGACATTATTTGAAAGACAAATTGGTTGGATGACAGTGTTTTGCCGTATTAAGAGCAAACCTTAATTGTACCATTACAAGAAATTGTTGTTTCTTTCGGCTTTCAAACTCGAAACATATACGCAAACTGATAATTGGTCAAAAAGAATTCGAATCCCTGATGTTTCCAAACTATTTCTAGGCCGAAGTTTCTTCATTGTTCCTATTCCACTCTTCCTTGGCCTCCTCTCCATTGACAAGAACTTCGCCGTCGGTCGATTCAGCATCCACCATAACAGCCTCCTCTTGGCTACCTTCTTCCCCGTTGTGTTCCTCTCCTTTCTGCTCTTCTTCCCAATTCTGTTCTGCATTCTGTTGAGAGAGAGCACGACGCATAAGCAAAAATGAAGAAAGGGAGAGAGAGGCAACGGGTCAGTGACACCAGCTATACCTCATGGTCAAAATCTCCATTTTCAAGATGTTCTTCTTCTTCCTCCATTTTTAAGCTTCTGAAAGCCTCCACCAGGGTCATGTTGGTTTTATCGCTGTGGTTGACGTATTCATGGGCCGGAGGATATGTTTCCCTACAATTTCACGACGACATAAACAAAGATTACCATTCAGTATGGCAAGAAACAAGTCATCCAAGGGCCTTAATAGAAGAGTCAACTGGATAGAGTACAGGCTTCCGTCACCGATTACTAGTATTCATTGAGGTAATAGAGAAATAAATTCGAACATGGAAAAAGCAGAGAGGGAGCAATTGGGTTGTGTATCAAGTACCAATAAATACTCTACTTCCTGCCAATTTCGGAGAAAGTAACATTAGGCCAAAACCTTGTTATCTCGTATGTTCCCACTCACCCAAAGTTGCACAACACCATTCAAGAACATCGCAACAAAATTTAAGAAATTACTGGAGGGATATTGCTCCACCATCTCATTCACTAGAGGGATGCTGCTCCATTTCATTGCCTTCTCGCTAAAACTACAGTTTAGGACCCTAGTACCAAAACTACATTTGACCTCAATGAAAACTTGGCTATTACTATTAGGCAGATTAATTCAGATTTGACATTACACTTTTCAAGCTCCCAAAGACTAGGATGAATCAAGTTTGATTTATCTGAAAGTCTGGTAACCTTCTCGGTTGTTGCACTTTAGCTGAGAAATCTAATTGCTGGATAAGTGGCACATATACTGGTTTCTCCTAGTAATTTATTTAGGACAGAATATTAGAAATCCAAGACAAAAAAGTAGAGAAACATCAACTCCGTAACCAGAAGAAAAGTCACAGAAACAGTAAGGTTTTCCCATTCATCAACCATATGATAGAATTGTGAGCGTAGGCATTGAAAACATCATTGGATGTGATACCTTGTTGCAGCAGCTTTAGACTCAACTGATAAAGCAACTTGCCAATCTTCGAACAAATTTGGATAGTCTTCAGGATCTGCAAGACTCTCTGCAGCTTTTGGATTAACCTGAAACAGTAGCAAGACAGAAATAAGTACCAATCTAGGCATTCTCGATGCTTCCTTCAGCGGGTTCTTTGGAAAACAAAACACGAAGTGGAGAAATAATGAAGCAACCAGATGTCAGCCTGTGTGTGAAGTATAAATTTTGAAAATGCAAGTAGTTTAAGATCAAATTCAGTATGTAAAATGTAACAAGTGAAATCCATGTAGTTGATGCATGAAATATCCAACATACAAGCCAAATAACTCAACAAAGGCTTTGCTTTAGTTCAATGGCCACTGTAAAAATATCAGTATCCACCAACTCGATGCTTTCGGGAGGAAATTCACAAGAAGGAAGAATCCATCAACCAAGATGCAAGGGCAAACTGAAGCTAACAACAATATACCTTACTGAGGTCCTTTCTCCAAATTGCTACAATTTCTGAAACTTTACTGGGAAGATAAGATCGAGCCATCAATGCAGCCTCCGGTATCCGATTGCTGCAAAAACATGTTTTAGTACCTTCAACTTGATTTGCACTGATCTTTGTTTGAATACATGCAGAAAAAGAAGAGTAATTACCTTTCGATAAGTAACTGGAGGCACTCTTCCACCTTGCCCAACGCGAAAAGACACAGGAAAGCAACATTGTTTTTCCCTTGTTCCTTGGCCAAAGAAGAAAGTCTCAACATCCCGTCGGCATCACCCAATGAAGAATATAGCAGCAATAAGCCACTCAAATCCATAGCACGATTCATGCATTCTTCAGCCATTTCTAACTGCAACCACAAATTTAGCTTTAGGCAATCACTAAAAACAAATATTATGCATTTGAATTCTAACCAAAGTGCCAGCCAGTTTTAGTCAGGACGTATGAAGAAAAACTAAAGAGGCAATGTAAAGAAGAAATACAACCATGCAAGGTATTATTCAGATTATCAGTGTCAAGACAATTTCACTAGAAAGCTTATACAGCAAATAACCAAAATCAAGCATTAAACCCAACTCAACCATACGTGAGTGAGGTGCACAGAAACCAAACAACTAAAAGTAAGCAAAACAACTTAATACCTTCCCAGAAGACATAGATAATTCTCCAAGTTGCTTCCATTTGGACTCGCTATGAACTTCTGCAGCAATTTCCTGCAAAACAGTAAGAAGAGGATGGGTAAATGAGCTAAATACAAGGATGGAGGATTAAGAGTATAGAGCAGTCCACCAGCATGAGACGCACATAATCAAGCACTGACAGACAATAAAATTACCTTTGCAATATCCAGTCTACCAAGTTGAATGGCTAGCTCGAATCTGTAATCAGGTTCTGTAGCAACCTCTAAGGCCTCCTCAAGCATGCCTCGTGATTCCAAGAAACGGGCAACACTAGACCAAAACAACAATATTTTTCAGACTAAATGAAATATTTTAAAATTATCTCCACTGCAGAGAATGAAAGATCAAAAGAGACTCCCAATTCAAGTTTGACAATACAAAAATGTGCCACACCCAGTCAGCTGTAACATGAGAATATTCACACACCATATAACAAACAAATTATTCTGCAGATGTCAGAAAAGGTAAAACAAGGTGCCATGCACAACAATCAACAGTATCATACTTTCTTCAAAAAAAGTTTGGTCAAGAAGCAAGTTAATCATTACCGCTTGGACCTTAGTGGGAAAGCAAAGATGAGAATAACTCAAGCTAGACGTTCTGCACGATCTGGAGGAATGTGCATGTCCAAAGACTTGGTAACACACTTGATGACAATGCAAATCATTGGCCCACCAGCAAAAATCATGCACATTTTGATAGGGAAGAGACTTCTCCATTGCAATACCTGTTGTGCTGCTCTTTGGGTATTGTGGGCAAAACTTCTTTGGCCCTGTCGAAGTCTCCACGCATCACAAGAGTTTTGTATTCAATTAAGCTCAGAAGTAAAGTGTACCCCATAACGCTGAATGAAAACAACAGAAGTTAAGAACATTTAACAAATGAAATTAACTCATGCAATTATCCAGAGATGCTGAGTGAGACGACCTACTTGAATTCTTTGTCTATCAAATACACCCGACTTTGGTTGACAAGATATCCCAGCAAGTACATAGGTCGGTCCAAATGATACATTGTTGTCACCTAAAAGAAGTTCAACAACATAGATATCAATATAAAGAAGGGGAAATTACCCAGCCAACTAAAAATCCTCGAGCAAAGTTCTGAGAGAACAAGTACCTCGCCTCCAACACAATAATTGAGTCTCCATGAGGAGTTGTTGTAAATAAAACAATCCCCAACCCATAGGCCAGTTCTGACACGTTCATTAGTTTCGTGGAGAAGCTCAAAGGCATCTTCAACACCTTGTTCATCCACAGCATTCCCACTGTCCAAGTACGAAGAGACTATGTCGCGCTGCAACAATGAGTACCATCATCGTTCATGGATCTTCCACATAAACATGACAAATCCTAGACTGCTACTACAAAGAAACCTCATACTTTTTTCATCATTGAGAATGTGAGGAAACTTACATTATACTTGAGTATATAGAACGATGTCTCACTAGCAACTGCCACAAGATCCCCACTCTCGGCCCAATAAAGGTTCTAACACAATCAAAAGCAACCTCAACATAAGTCATGCCTAAAGTGCATCGTATAGAGACAATTGGAAGAGTCGGAAGAAAGCGTCTGCCTTACTTTCACAGTCACATCAATTCTCCTGATTAACCTGCACTCAGCCCAATCATAGAAACAGATAAAATCATTGGAGCACATCGCCAACAAGGTTCCTCCATATATACGCTCAGCTGAAAATGTTGGCCGGACAGTCCTCTTTTCCTGAAACAGTTCTATATCAGTTAGTCTTTGCTTTCAAGTCAAGTTATTAAGCAAAGCCAAACGAAAATCAAACTACCAAGAAGCAACCAGTTGACAGTACAGGGATAGGTTTTACAAGAAAATGACACACTAAGTGCATAGTTTCAAATGATTCAGAGAGGACAATTTGTATAAGATAGGAGTACCGCAACACTGCTCCGCATCTATGTCAATGTTGGAAGATGGCAAAATTACAAGCAAGAAGAAGAAGAACAAACCTGAAAGTTTTTACTGAAAATCTTAACCCTTGATGTACTTTCTCTAACAGCATATTCTCCGTCTAACGACCAAACAAACTCCAATGCAGAACCAAACGATCTATTTCTCCAAGCCAAGGCAGTATATATTATATATTCGCCATCACCGCAGACTACAACAAATCTCCCATTTGGATTGTGCTTCAAGCTCTAGACAGCCAAAAGAAATAAAGAGAGAAATTATCAGCGCAGGGATGAGCTTGAATACAAAAGGGTACAATTTAAGGAAATTAACAGAACACATAGTAATACGGCCACATCTCACTTGGAACAGGACCCAGTGCTCTCATAGAGGGGACTACAGATTCAGAGAAATTATAGATTGCATAACTGGATTACAAATTTTTCAGGCAACCACATCAAGTCTAATCCAGATCTTACACAGCAACAGATTTGCCTCAACGTTGAACAATTTAAAATAAGGGGATCTGAAGCAATTAGTATGACAAAATTCATCTATCATTAAAGTTTAAGATTTATGGTTCCAACGATGGGAGAGCTGATAGACAACAGACAAACCCAAACCATGACAGATAGTACAAGTAGAACCACATGACAAGACGTGGAAGACTGTCTTAAGAACAGCCTAAAATTTTCCAATTACAACCAGAATATCCAAACTTACCTGGGGGTAAAGATCACATGTACCCAATTCCTTAACAGCCAAAGGTAGCCTTTCTCCATCAGTAGCCTAAAGCAAAACAATAAAACGGACTTGATTAATTCCCGTGAAAATTTGCAAAAAGAAAAGCCAAAAAGCAGGAGTTTAATAGGATGACAAACCTCAAAGTCTGCTCCAACACTCTTAATATTCACAGTTTGTATTTCATTGTGTTTAGCCCAGATGATTTTCCCACTGTTGTCCATACTCGCCACAGGGACTTCCCGACCAAGTTTGACCATAATGGTTCCTTCATCGTATCCAATTACAACACTGTGCACATAAATTAAGAAGCATTCCAGATATAAAAACTTGCAACAAATCTAGCATTACTGAATTCTGAAGATCGAAATGCATGGTTAAAGATTTTAAGGCTTTTTTCCTCAGAAAGTAGTCATACAAACACAATGAGACAAATGGTATGCTATTATATGCACGCAAGTCCTTTTAAGAATATTTTCTTCCAAGAATTTAATAGTATCACTGCCACTTGGAACAAGAGTGATATCAGTTGGAAGGATGAAAATTTAGACCGCCGAAAAACTTGTGGCATGTTCACTAAGAGAGGCACAACCAGAAATACCATGACAAATGGATTGAGGCTAAAAAAGTAGAGAGGCGGAACCAATAAATTAACAATTTCTTGCTAATTTGCATTGCTTGTACACTCACCGACGTGAACTTTTCAAGCATCCAATGGCCCAAACCCTTTCAAGCCCATAATTCAATGTATTCTCAAGCCTGCAAGTCAAATAAAGTATGTCAACGAAGCGAGATCCCAAAATAAAAAAAAACTAGAGAGAGCAAAGAATGGGTGATATGAAAGGTCATTAGTCACATCAAACTTTGCAGATTAGAATCAACCCATAAATATATCTTAGATAATGTGCAGAAGAAGGTCATACAAATGTGTCCTTTTCTTGTGGGAAAGTGGCTTGGAAAAGGATCCTTACTTTCAAAAATTTCAACAAAAAGGGAGTATGTGCCTTCTTGTGCATGGTTGAAGGGAATATGGGTACGCTTACGAGGATTTCCAGAACAAGTGGCTGATTAAGAGAGGTCTGTGCAACAAGTTGTGGACTTGGAGGAAGTTAGACAGTTTCTCGAGTGGAAAACTAATAGAGAATACAGTCCATTCTGACATTTTTGGTTGATTGGGTGTGAGGAATACAACAAATTTTAATGGGATGGATAGATCTCTAAGCAATCGGTTAGAATAAGGTGTATGCAAGGGGACAAATGATTGGTCAAGATTTTGTCAAAATTGTATGGTCTGGTAGTTGCTCCATTTGATGCATACAAGTGCACCTAGTTAGTGCAAGTTAGTAGGCTACTATCACATTTATCAAATGAAAAGAAAAAAGTGTATGGAACCACTCATGCACACAGAGATATCCAGGGAATTGCGTAAATTATCTGATTACCGGTATGTTGTTGAATGCCACATGCGAACTGTTCCGTCCTCTGAGCCAGTAATTATAATTGGAAGTTCAGGGTGAAAACAAACAGCCGAAACATTGTGGGTATGGCCTTCTAGAGTCTGAACACAGCTTTTAGTTTGATAATCCCATACCTATTTGTGGAGGAAAACTTGGTTCAAATTCAAAAAATGAAGACAAGACCAAGAAATAAATAGTAAACACAAAGAAATCAAATTATAGACCTTAGCAGTGTGATCATCCGAACCAGTGATCAGATAGGGTTTATCCCCACCAGTGAAGTAATCAACACAGTTCACACCTTTCTGATGGGCATCCAACGTAAAATTGGCATCTGGGGAACCAAGATTCCAAATCTACACGCAAGAAACTATCATCCATAATGTTCCAAACAATAAAGAAGATACCATCCATGATCTCAATGGAAAGCACACTACTTACCTTAATGGTGCGATCAAGGGATGCACTAGCAAAAGTGTTGGTATCTTTGGGATTAAATGTCACTTGCATTACATAGTGGGAGTGTCCCTCAAAAATCTGAGTACAGGCCCAACCCTTCTCCCAATCCCAAAGTTTAATAAGCATGTCATCAGAAGCCGACAGCACATAGGGTAGTGTAGGATGAACGGCCACACAGCGAATGTAGTCTGTATGAGCCTCAAACACCTTAACTTTATCCATTGTGTTGTAATTGTACACGCGGATATACATATCATCAGCTCCTGCAACAACCCACTGCTTTCTGGCAACAAACTTGGCCGACCGAACTGCCAATATTCACCCCGGAGGTTAAGGCAGGAATAGGCAGACAGAACAGGAAAGAATACAAAGTACAAACAACATGATACTTATGCAAAGTCTATGTCAATAAACAAGATAGTGCTGGAATACCAGGCAACTCGGTGACTTCAAAGGACTTGGCCATGCTCTGTAAAAGTAAACGAAGAACAGAGTTTAATTATCAAAAGTAAATCAGGTTATGGAGGGATAGATCTGAACGTCCCGAAGAACAAAAGCACATGAATCTGCAGCATACCTGCGACTGGTAGTTCCAGATGCCAACAGTCCCCGAATACAAACTGACAAGTATCCTGCAATTCGCAAAAAGTTAAGCATTTAAGAAATCGTCAAAAGAAGCGTCCACACCGGCCAGGCGAGGAGACTAAAGGAGCCTACCATGGCTCGGTAGGGTGCAGATCCACGGACTTGACCCTCTCGGATCTTTGAGCATACTTCCTCTGATCCAAAATCACAAAACCACAAGAATCATCAGGCGGATACTCGACAACTAGATCCAATCCACGAATTCGCAACTCAAGAACAAAAGTAAATAAGAAACAGAGTAACAAGAATACCTTGATTTCGAGTCTGAGCGGCTGAAACAGGGAAAAAGAAACAAAGCAGGAAGAATTAGCGACCGGATCCGAAGCTCAAGACGGAGATCTCTAGAACAGCTAAAACAAATGCCAGATCTAAACCGACTCGGAATGTGAGACTCGACCTAGCTGATCTCGAAATGGAAGAGCGAAATCAGAAGGAACAAAAATCGAATCCGAATCGGAGAAAGGAGAAGCTCACCATTTTGGTAGATCTTACTTCTGGAAAACGCGATCACTGAGAAATAAACCGCTCTCGAAATAAATCCCAACCGAAGGAGAGAAGGAGGAGGAGGAAATGGTACCGGTTATTAAGGTTTTAGAAGAGCAATCTCGCTATTTGAGTTGAGATCTCTATGCGAAGGGGTGGAGGGAGTTAATCGCAGCCAAAGCCCAGAGATTTCAGGCCCAGAGGCCCTGGTTAAAGCCCATAATCTTGGGCCCGGTCAATGATTAACCGTCTCTGTTGTGGGATGAGGTGACTGGTGAGGAGAACAAAGTCAACAAACAACTAGATTCGACTCGTTAGTCGGTTGACTCGCTTATTTTTTATTTTTTTAAAATTGCGTTTGTATGTTTATATCCACTTTGAAATTTTAATAATTTTTTTACCAAGAAAAGAAAACAAATTTTGATCGATCCGAACCTCGCAATTCTAGAGAGGATCATGGAGTGGTTTAATTGGTCGGGTAGAGTGTCGCATATCGTAGGCAATACTATTATCACCTTACAAAACTTATCATGCGTTAAAAATAAGTACTTGAACAAAAATTATTTAAAACATGATCTCAAATAACGTAGCCCATTCATGACCGAGATAATCATAACGTTACCCTGCAGGGAATTAAGATGGGTATATATATCATATGTTAGGATTTTATCTTTCTTTTCGTTTAGTAAAAGTTCATCTTACTACTATGTAATTTTATGAATTTGTACACTATTATCATAATGTAGTTTAAAGATATTTGACAGAGTGACCCTTATGTATAATTAAGGAAAAATAGTTTTTTTTTCAAATAAATCAAATGCCCTCTTTTTTTATAAGTGTGATTTTCTTATTAATATTTCATTATTACACCCTAATTAGTGCGAGTTCCCTCTTTCGAGGTTATAATCGCCAGCCTCATTAAAATTTCACTACGATAAAATCTATTGGAAAAAAATCGTGATGGAGAAAGAGCACATCAATAAACAAAATCTTATCTTGACGATAAATATCGCTCGAATAAACCCGCATCATCATACATCCAGACCAGTTACATAAACCACCACCTATTCTATTACATCATGGTAAGTCGAGAAGAATGATCTATTGGCTTACAGGTTACAAGGCGTAACCGAAAGAATCCAAGTAGATCAAATGCCCTCTCTCGTAACATTTGCACACTACACACGTGGTTTTTTAAAAGGTTTTTTTTTCTAAACAATTATATATTGACAGAATTTAATGGAGCCTTAACTAGAGGCGGCAATCGATACATTATAAATTACATTGATGATTATTCTGGGCGTACATGTACTTATCCAATAGAACATGAGGCTCAAGCTTTTGGCGTGATTAAAAGTTATAGAGTATTAGTTGATAATAAGACGGAAAGAAAAATTAAAATTCTAATGAGTGATAGGGTTGGTGAATATTTTTCTAGTTGTTTTAGTGAATTTTGTAATGAACATAGAATTATTCACCAATGTAGTGGTCCTTATACTCCTCAAGAAAAAAGAGTTGCTAAAAGAAAAAATAGGACTTTAAACATATGTAAATGCCATCTAGGTTGTCAATCAATTTCTTGTGAGAAGTTTTACTCGCTGCTTGCCATGTACAAAATAGAATTCCTTCCATACGTCTTAATATTTCTCCTTATGAACTATGAAAATGAAGACTTCTAGTTGTGGGATGTCTAGCTTATTATAGGATTCTTGATCCTAAAAGAGTTAAACTTAAATCAAGGGTTCGGAAAAGTGTGTATGTAGGATATGCCAAAAAATTTAAAAGTTATAAACTATTGGATGTGGAATAAGTAAAAGAGAAACAAAAGAAAAATACTTGAATCTAGATCATGTCTCGACCAATTTACTTGTCTTCTTAGTCAAGGAAAGTCGAGATATGGCATTTCACAAGTTACCCGTAGAACTTCAAGTTGAAGACGATCTCAAAACTTACAAAGAAGCAATGTCTTCAAGAGACTCTGATCTTTTGACGGAGACGATAGATGACGAGATGGACTCGTTAATGTCTTACTGGACATGAGATCTAGTTGACTTACCTACACATTTAAAGCCAATAGGTTGCAAATGGATATCTAGGAGGAAGTACAATGCACATGGTTCACTTCAAACCTTTAAAACAAGATTGGCGGAAAAATATTTTTAGGCATAAGGACGGTGTGGACTACTTTGACACGTATGCACCTATTGCAAGGATCACCTCTGTAAGAGTACTTATAACTGTAGCCTCGATATAGAATCTAATTGTACACCAAATGGATGTTAAGACAGCTTTTCTCAATGGGGAACTTATCCAAGAAGTTATTCATTAAATAATTAGAAGGTTTCGTTCTACCTGGGAACAAAAAAAAGCTCGTGAATTGGAGAAATAATTGTATGGTCTTAAGCAAGCTCGAATACAATGGCACAAGAAATTTGATAAGACAATATTGTCATACGATTTTTGAAATAATAGAGCTGGTAACTGTATACACTCAAAAATTACAAAAGAGTATATGGTCATTATTAGTCTTTATGTTGATGATATGCTTATCTTTGGGACAAGCATGAAAGGTGTGATGGAGACTAATGTACTTCTGTTCTCAGATTAAGATAAGAGAGATTTTGGGGATCAAAATTAAAAGACATAAGGGTTTATATATTGAGTCAGCCTCATTACATTGAAAAAGTTGTCAACAAGTTTGGTCACATGGGATTTAATGAGGACAACACCTCGTATGATCAATCTTGTCCTTTGGAGCAACATCATGGAAAGGCTATAGACCAGCTTCAATATACTAGTGCAATATGAAGTCTTATGTATGTCATGCATTGTGCTCGTCCAGATATTGTATTTGTGGTTTGCAAGCTATCTGGAAACACTGGTAATCTTGAAGCTAGTCATTGGAAAGCTATTAATCGAGTACTAGGATACCTAAAAAGGACCCAAGATCTAGTAATCTTGTATAACTACTTTTTTATGGTACTAAATTGATACTCAAATGTTAGTTGAATAACTAGTGCGAAGGATAATATATACATATCAGGTTGGATATTTTATCTTGGCATGATGTGTAGTTTCTCGGGGATCAAAGAAACAAACCTGGATATCCCATTCGTCGATGGAGTCAAAGTTTATAACTTTGGCAACTATAGGCAAAGAGCTACAATGGCTGAGAAATTTATTATTAGATATTGAATTGTGGCAACAACTGATGCCAGTCATATGTTCATTGATAGTTAAACAACTATTGACATATTTGCCGAGTCTATAATAAGAAATATTGACATATCAGCTTGAGGTATCAGTACATTAGGTACTTGATATCTGCGAGTATTATCACAATAATGTTTGAACGACGGACAATAATTTGGCAGAACCATTCACTAAAGGACTCTCAAAAGGCTTAGTTAAGTGCACAACTTTAGGAATGGATCTAACGATATTTTTAAAAAGCTACTAGCAGTAGTAACTCAACCTTTATTCTAGCACTAGCACTACCACTAGTCTAAAAGTTTAAAAGGTAATAACAAGCTATTATCGCGGTGGAAAATAAAGTATGAACCAAAGTACTTTGTTTCGGTGTTTGAGGATGAAGTATTACAAATACTCTTAATGCAATCAATTTGTCAGACAAACAGACAAGTGTATTGTCTTAAAATACGAACATCGCGAGTAGTGCCACTTCTAACAAGATTCGGAGGTAGAACTTTGCAAATGTTCATAAAATAATGAAGACTGCATGGTCATTAATAGTGTTAAAGCTCTCAGGGAACTCAACAAGTGTTCATGGCTTATGTGCAAAATTATTTATGGTTTGAACACATGGAATTGATATTCAAGCAACTAGCCACCATCAATTATGTTCAACTTTGAAATATTTTACTAACAAAAGGTTCAAGTCGAAAGACACCTTTTAAATGCATAAGACTATGGGTTTCGTGAAGTAAATTGTGAACCAAATGAGAGATTGTTGGTGTTGCTCAGTTTTCAAACGAACCAACACAAAGCAACACAAGTTTGTGTTACATATTTTCAAACCAAGAAACACAAATGGTTAACCAATTTGAAAGAGAGAAAGAGGAATGTGTCCTTCATCAATGTAAAAATTATGAATGTGACCTTTGAAAGTTGAGTGCAAAGGTGGTCATTAAAGCAACATTTGAGTGACTTTTGGTTTGTTGTATAAAGGACCAGACATTGTCATTTTTCTCATCCCATTCACTTCACATATATTACTTATTTTGTATTCCCTACCATAAAAAACTTTGCTTGTAGTTCTTGAGGTGAAAATCAAAGAAGTTGCTTCATTAATCTTCTATTATTCTTAAGTAATCCTAGAATTATACTTGTCTAATCTCATACCAATATTAAGTGAAAACAAATAACACTTTACGGATAATGATTAAATCACGCCTCCAAAATCTCAATTCTTCTTTGCAGATTGTTTGTGCCCCTTCAAGTGTTTTATGGCTCGGGTAAAGTCAGGTTATATATCCTTCTTATTTCAACAACATATCTTCATCACCATTAAAGCACTTTAATTATAGTCCTTGAGATGAAAATCATTTTTTCATCTTTAGTAATCTTGAGATGAAAAAATTATTGAAATCTCAATTTGACACCCTACACCCCTAGATTTCGCGATATTCAAAGGGTACGAGAAAAAAATAAAAAATTAAAGTTTACCAAAGTTGTAAATTGTTCCTTAAAATAATAAATTGAGGCATAAGAAGAATGAATTTGACATACCTCCTACACTGTATCATTTATAATAGGCTCGTAAAATTTATTTTTACTCAAAGTATCATCATTCCGCCACATCCACTACATCATCCTCTCATAGGGCCAGATTCAAAATTATACCATACATATTACATAATCGTAGGTTTGGGCTTGGCTAAGATGGTAATGCGAGACAAAAAAAATAAATTAAAAATGTGAAGGATCTGAAATACATGAGAGAAACTTGATATACAAAGCACTGAAATTAATATGTGAAAGATCGTACCAAACTTGGAACTATTCTGGTGGTTTGGCTCCTTCTTCTATGTAGTAGCCTGCCAGGAGTTTGTACCCAGTTTTGTACAGGGCGAGACCAGAGAGAAAAATAAAACTGTGAAAGATGGTGCAATTAAAATGTGAAGGATCTGAAAAAATGGAAGCATTTTTTTTACAAGAAAAAGTTGTCTCAAACCATTACCATCTTAAGCCGGTAGTCGGAGATGAAAATTTAGGTTTCAGGTAATTTGGGATGTTTTTATTCGAGATGGATTAAAATTGGTTTTTGGTCTCGAATTACCCATCTTAGCCAAGCCTGGATAATCCACTACTTAGATTTGAATTCGGATAGTGAAATAATCAATTCAGATAGTTTGAATAATGACAAATTTGGATTATTTAAATGCTCGTTCTTAACTGCATGGATGTTTCTCAGTGCGCAGAAAAGCTGCTAGTTGCGGGCCGGCGTCTTCACACACCTTTAGGTGCTAGCTACCTTGAGGAGGGCTGCTCGCAACGACTCTTCTAACATTTTTTTTCATGTAAAACTAAAGAGAAATAGACCCAAGTCTTTGAAAATCATAAAAGTTTAAGTCAAGAAAATATAAAAAATAAATTAAATTAAGTTGTCACTCGTGCTAATTTAAAATCATTAACTAGATAATATTTATTTTTCAACCGAATTACATATCTGATTTCGATTGCAAATTTTAATTTGTTTTCTTGATGGGCATACAATTTTCATTTTCACTTTTAGTGCCTTGTTAACCTCTTCCACCACATGTAGCATATAAACGTGCTCAAATTGATATTATCTACATAACTGCCACTTATGGGTTCCGGGGGCTTTGGGCTCTTCATATTTTATGCGGGCTTTATCTTCTGATGTTGGGCTATCCAGACTGGGTGATGCGATTGGGTATTTTGTCCGTACTAGGATTTCTTTTTTTTATAAGTTAAATTTTATTAATCCTCAAGAAAATGTTACACCACATATGTAATACTAGTACATAATCTCCTACTTCAATTGTGCCAAAATAGCAAATAAAAAGATCAGAAAGATAAAAATCTATCTACTAACTTAAGTTAATACTGTTTTACGAGTTTGGATTTCTTACGACTTTGGATTCACGAGTTTTTATTAGTACTATTATATTTTTTATTTTTATTTTATTTCGGGTGAGTATATTTGTATTGCAATTGTCTTTTGATTAATTGCGATAATAATTTATTATTGACGAATGGTATGTAATAGGAACTTGCACTGATATCGGATTCTCTTTTTTCCGTCCTAGTTTTTGCCAACTGTATTTTACCTAAGACGAAGTTTTTTACTGAGGCTCGTGACTACAACTACGTTATCAGTACAATTGTACCCATTAAGTATATGTACTGTGTACATAATATTAATGTTAATAAAATTTAAATATTTTCAAAAATAATCTACGTAAGTGTCACCAACATGAATTTCGAAGTAATTTTATTAACGTCGCCATAGGTAATATGATCTCCATTAATTCTTCGATGAGTTACGAGTTACTACAATATAATCACCTCACCTTTAAATTGCTCCTTTTCAATAATGTATGAACCAAAGTACTTTGTTTCGGTGTTTGAGGATGAAGTATTACAAATACTCTTAATGCAATCAATTTGTCGGACAAACAGATAAGTGTATTGTCTTAAAATACGAACATCGCGAGTAGTGCCACTTCTAACAAGGTTTGGATGTAGAACTTTGCAAATGTTCATAAAACAATGAAGAACGCATGCCATTAACAGTGCTAAAGCTCTCAGGGAACTCAACAAGTATTCATGGCTTATGTGCAAAATTATTTATGGTTTGAACACATGGAATCGATGTTCAAGCAACTAGCCACCATCAATTTTGTTCAGCTTTGAAATATTTTACTAACAAAATGTTCAAGTCGAAAGACACCTTTTGAATGCATAAGACTATGGGTTTCGTGAAGTAAATTATGAACCAAATGGGAGATTATTGGTGTTGCTCAGTTTTCAAATGAACCGACACAAGGCAACACAAGTTTGTGTTACATATTTTCAAACCAAGAAACACAAATGGTTAACCAATTTGAAAGAGAGAAAGAGGAATGTGTCCTTCATCAATGTAAAAATTATGAATGTGACATTTGAAAGTTGAGTGCAAAGGTGGTCATTAAAGCAACATTCGAGTGACTTTTGGTTTGTTGTATAAAGGACCAGACATTGTCATTTTTCTCATCCCATTCACTTCACATATATTACTTATTTTGTATTCCCTACCATAAAAAACTTTGCTTGTAGTTCTTGAGGTGAAAATCAAAGAAGTTGCTTCATTAATCTTCTATTATTCTTAAGTAATCCTAGAATTATACTTGTCTAATCTCATACCAATATTAAGTGAAAATAAATAACACTTTACGGATAATGATTAAATCACGCCTCCAAAATCTCAATTCTTCTTTGAAGATCATTTGTGCCCCTTCAAGTATTTTATAGCTTGGGTAAAGTCAGGTTATATATCCTTCTTATTTCAACAACATAGCTTCATCACCATTAAAGCACTTTAATTATAGTTCTTGAGATGAAAATCATTTTTTTATCTTTAGTAATCTTGAGATGAAAAAATTATTGAAATCTCAATTTGACACCCTACACCCCTAGATTATGCGATATTCAAAGGGTGCGAGAAAAAAATAAAAAATTAAAGTTTACCAAAGTTGTAAATTGTTCCTTAAAATAATAAATTGAGGCATAAGAAGAATGAATTTGACATACCTCTTACAATGTATCATTTATAATAGGCTCGTAAAATTTATTTTTACTCAAAGTATCATCATTCTGTCTCATCCACTACATCATCCTCTCATAGGGCCATACTCAAAATTATACCATACATATTACATAATCATAGGTTTGGGCTTGGCTAAGATGGTAATGCGAGACAAAAAAAATAAATTGAAAATGTGAACGATCTCAAATACATGAGAGAAACTTGCTATACAAAGCACTGAATTTAATACGTGAAAGATCGTACCAAACTTAGAACTATTCTGGTGGTTTGGCCCCCTCTTTTGTGTAGTAGCCTACCACGAGTTCGTACCCAGTTTTGTACAGGGCGAAACCATAGAGAAAAATAAAACTGTGAAAGATGGTGCAATTAAAATTTGAAGGATTTGAAAAAATCGAAGCATTTTCTTTGACAAGAAAAAGTTGTCTCGAACCATTACCATCTTAAGCCGGTAGTCGGAGATGAAAATTTAGGTTTCGGGTAATTTGGAATATTTTTATTCGAGCTAGATTAAAATTGGTTTTTGGTCTCGAATTACCCATCTTAGCCAAGTCTGGATAATGCACTACTTGGATTGAATTCGGATAGTGAAATAATCAATTCCGATAGTTTGGATAATGACAAATTCAGATAATTCTGATTATTTAAATACTCGTTCGTAACTACATGGACTTTTCTCAGAGCGCAGAAAAGCTGCTAGTTGCCGGTCGGCGTCGTCACGCACTTTCACTTTTAGTGCTTTGGTAACCTCTTGCACCACATGTAGCATGTAAACGTGCTTAAATTGATATTATCTACATAACTGCCACTTATGGGTTCCGGGGGCTTTGGTCTCTTCATGTATTCTGCGGGCTTTGTCTTCTGATCTTGGGCTATCCAGACTGGGTGATGCGATTGGGTGTTTTTTCGGACTAGGATTTCTTGTAATTTTTTTATAAGTTAAATTTTATTAATTCTCAAGAAAATGTTACACCACATATGTAATACTAGTACATAATCTCCTACTTCAATTGTGCCAAAATAGCAAATGAAAAGATCAAAAAGATAAAAACCTATCTACTAACCTAAGTTAGTACTATTTTACGAGTTTGGATTCACGAGTTTGGATTTCTTGCCAGTTTGGATTCACGAGTTTTTATTAGTACTATTTTATTTTTATTTTGTTTCGGGTGAGTATATTTGTATTACAATTGTCTTTTGATTAATTGCGATAAGAATTTATTATAGACGAATGGTATGTAATAGGAACTTGTAGTGATTTCGGGTTCTCTTTTTTCCATCAACGTTTTTCCCAACTGGGTTTTACCTAAGATGAAGTTTTTTACTGAGGCTTGTGACTGCAATTACGAGGCTCGTGACTGTAACTACGTTATCAATACAATTGTACCCCTTAAGTATATGTATTATGTACATAATACTAATGTTAATAAAATTTAAATATTTTCAAAAAAATCTACGTAAGTGTCACCAACGTGAATTTCAAAGTAATTTTATTAACGTCGCCATAGGTAATATGATCTCCATTAATTCTTCGATGAGTTACGAGTTAAAGCAATATTATCACCTCACCTTTAAATTGCTCCTTTTCAAAGTTTACTACTTTTTCACTCTCCCGTTGACCAACAACCAACCATAAGCCACCGGCTTCTTTGGGCAATTCTTTTGATGCTGGGTCCCTCGTGTGATCTTCTTGGTTCTCAATCCAAGCAAAAAATAACAAAAGATTTGTGCCAAGTATTTTGTTTTAGAATCCAAAAATCGCTCTTATGTATATGTTTCAAGACATAAATTGTATCTAGACCCTATAGGAGGGATAAATCCTATGAAATAGTCACCTATAATTTCATTATTTCTGAATCTCAACTGGTGCAGCTGACTTGTACATTTGGGGACAGATTTGTATGATTTAGGCCCACCTACCAGAAACACCCGCTATCAAGCGAGGAAGAGGATGGGGATTACCTACACTGGTGAGGATCTCCGCTGGTCGGAGTATGAGGTAGATTTTTGAGGCATCCCGGCTACTTTATATCATCCTTAACTACCCGACTTGTGCGTAGCTTTGGTGAGTTATTAGATATGGCATCGAGTTTTCCACTTTGGTTACTCGTTTAGGCCTTCGCTCTATTTTTAGTCTTTTTTCTTTTCTTTTCTTTTCTTTTCTTTTCCTCCTCCCCTCTCTCACCACCATTATGTAACTTTTCTTTTATTTGACAATAAAGTTTCATATTTAGTAAAAAAAATTGGTGTAGATGACTAATTTGTTTGATCTGTTGTCGACTGAGAAAAATAATTTGCGGAGAGATATGCTTTGTACAAATTACACAATATTGAAATGACAGTTTTTTTGTTAGGTAAAAAGGAGATAATATAATCTCTTATGTTATAAGTATAATATCAGAGTTTTTTTATTTCGATGCGTGAGATCCAACATTAATATGAAAAAAATGATAATTATGTAACATCAATTAAAGCATGAACAAATTAAATGTGATTAATGTAGGTATGCCCTCCAATCCAATGGAAAAGAAAGAGCTTGTCCTACCATTTCATTCGCGAGACGTTACATATTCTAATTAATCGGGAAAGGAAATTGCACCTGACAAAGAGATGACAAGCCAAATAGCGCAATCTAAATATGTTGGAATTGAAAGCGAAAGTAGGGGAGAGAGAGAGAGAGATTAGGAGGGAAAGGCGGTTAACAGTTAACACTGCTGAGGAGAGAGAAAGTGTAATTGGGTTACAAGTTCTAGCATGATTCTAGAGTTTCCTCTTCGATCCTATTTATACCCGTGGTCATATCCACGTTAGTACCTATAGTTCCCTTATTTACAAGTAAGTCCCTGCGCATAATAGATTGTTAGCCGAAGGATATTTTATCTAATGACACAAAAAATTAGCGATGAATCGACAGATATAGAGGTTCAACCCATGACAGCTATAATTTGATGTAAAAATTTACTTATAAAAAAATTCATTGCCTTGTGATAGGTTCAATCGCGGGCATTTCCTATGAGGAAGATGCCTAAAAGTTCTCAATGCAGTAAAGATTGTGGCATGTGGTAAGGATCAATTTAGACTTTCGGTCCTCCATAACTAAGGTAATTCTCTAAGTAGTTAGTATAGGATTGCATTGTGCTAGGTGTATATACGTGTATGTTTTATATCACGACCTTGAGACACTTTTAGTTTAGATATACTTTTGTCGTTATCTTGGTTTATGTACTCAGATACTGCATATCATTGTAATATGTTTGGTGCGGTATCCCTGGTACCATTGGTATAACCATTCTTGGTTGGCTCTTTTGATGTGAATGATACTTGACTTATCAAAAATTAAAAACAAAAAATCCATTGATTGTTAATAGTGTAACTATACAATTAGAATGTGCATGCCATGACAATGCCTCCTTTGCGATCTGCATTGAAGGGTTTTTTTCGAACACTTCTAACTAGGGCTGAGATTTAAATCGAAATAACCCAAAAAACTGCTAACCCGACCAATTCGAGGGAGGTCAAACTGCTAACTCGACCAAAAAAAGGGTTCATGGATTGTCGATCGATTAAACCCGACCAGTCGATGCCAAATTGGTGTCATTTTTTTGTTAGCCTGATACCCCGCGGGACCGAAGATATGACATCGTTTTAAGGGGGTATAAATACCCAGTTACTACTTACCCTGGCCCCCAGTTAAAACCTACCCGAGTTCTATTAAAAATATCTCCTTCCTCCCTCCGTCTTCCTCCCTCCGTCCCCCGCCGAACCTCCAACCCAAAGGGGGCCGTCGCTGCTCCTCCTCCTCTCTCCCATCTCTCTCTCGTCGTCATTGTCTCTCTCATTCTTTTGACCCTTGTTTTATTTTCCTAAAAATCCTAAAAGACTTGTCCTTGACCCATGTTCTCTTTCCGGTGTTGAATATGTTCACTACTTCTGCAAGTAAGTTGTTACAAACCTACATTTTATTTTCGGTTAGTTAATTTCATGTTCTTAATCATAAACCCTAAAAATGTTCACTGTCTATATCCGCAGGTTATAAGGTCTTGGAGATTCCATCCTTCTCTTTCCCCTCTCTCTCTCATTGATGTTAATAAATTTGTAGATGGGTTTAGTTGAAAAAGATTTTTTAAATGGTTTAAATAAGCTGGATGTTAATAAATTTGCCAAATATAGGCCCAAGTCAACCCGCAACACTGACAAAAAAAATTTCCACCGTCAAACCGCAAGCATGTCGGTAAGGGAGAAAAAATAATTTGTTTGGTGTCATTTATAGGAAATTAATTTGATCGGCGTCGGGCTCCACAGCAAGTGAAAACTCACGAATCCGAATATTACTCGGCCCTACTTCTAACCTCCGAAAATTCACATCATATTCATGGTTCAACTTGAGTTGCGCCAGAACCACAAAAAATGGCAAATGTCCAAATTTTATACAGCATCGGTCTCATATTGAAACGATCGTTTTTTTGTTAGGTAAAAACACAGAATATGATTTCTTATGATTATAAGTATACTAATCAGATTTTTTTATTTCGACGCGTGAGATTCATTATTAAATACCAAATTGATAATTGGATAAAATAATCAATAAAAGCATGAACAAATTAAATGGGATTAATGTAGGTATGCACTCCAATGAAAAAGAGCATATCCTGTTATTTCATCCCCGATATGTACACATTCTAGGTAATTGGGCAAGGAAATTAAATTATGTCGGAATTGAAATTAACTAAATCACTCGAAATATATTGATTGATTTTTAATGGTGTAACTGTACAATTAGATTGTGCATGACAATACCTCCTATACTGATTTGAAGGGTTTTTTCGAACACTTCTAACCTCCGAAAATTTAATAGTTCAAACTTTAGTTGTACGAGAAACAAATTTTGGAGAGTTCAAATTTGAAATATCAAATTCTATCCGCGGGTTCGATTTTCTTGGTGGTTTTTCTCATACGGGCAACTGCCATTTTGATCAGGTGCATGCAAATCAGAACAAGGATCCATCCAAAAGCTGCACCTCGCATTAACATATTCTCCTCCGGTGGATTCTTCCCGATGAGATAAAAACAATCGACGGTCGCCGATACCCATCCTAGAATCTCCACCAAGTTCTTGTCCGCCACGAAATTAGTCTTACGCTTCGTCCTGCAAATGATCCTTATGCAAAGAACAGCCACCACGAGAAACGTCGTAGCCGACCAGCCGACCAGCCTCGGTACCTGATCAGCCTCCCTCCCATCACCAGCGCCTCCCTCCGGCACACGCAAGACGGGCACTCCCCCGAGAACTCGGACGATACGAGAGCGTCGAAGCCCGTGTAGTAGAGCAGGACGATGGAGTCCAAGTACAAGCTGGCGTGCAGGATCCCTGAGATTATTGCGGTCGTCTCGAAGAGCCAGTACCTAGCCGAGAAATTTTAGTACGTTGACTCGGTATATTCAACTGAAATTTTGTGACTATCATAAAATTACTCGTACCTCGTACATTTTCGACTAGCCCCATTGCCAAATGCAAGTGCGGATACTTGAACCAGTAGGAGGATCGCAGGCGCGAAGCTGGACAGCGGGAACAGAGCATTGACCCTGTGGTCCTTGGCCAGTATGAGGAGACTAACAGGGAGCAAAACCGGACCAGAAGGAAGCCAGCATCGAGGAGGCCGGTACCCTTTTTTCAACACATCCATAACCATGACGACCAATGTCGCCAAGTAGGAAGCCGAAGCGATCGCTAGGACCATAGCGTCGACATAAGGAGGGTAATCTCCAGGGTACGTCACAGAAGAAGTGGTAAGGACAGTGGATCGGGTCCAGTGTCTCTTCCACTTGCCATCTAACACACTTGAAGAATGTTATTGGGGTGTCCCTATGAGCCGGTTCTGTGAGGAATCGGGTGTTCATTTTTTTCATTGGTTTCGGTTCGGATGTTGCTTGTTTAATTACGTTACACTTTCACCTGGGTAGGTGTTGCTGTTGCCTTTTGAATCTTGAAGCAACGGGCCTATTTCTTTCTAATTTTCTGTTGAAACGTTGCAGGTATCGGCTTACGTTACCTATTGTTGGTATTTTTTGGGTAAATTACCCTATAGTTCCCGACATCATGCGATTAATTAATTGTAAACGGCGCAAGTTAGCTATTGTTTTCATTATCGAAAAATCTCAATCATGCTATCCTCGAGTGATGGACTCCGAAACTTTTGCGACAAAGTTTGAAACACCGGATTCAGAAACCATATACAAATTTTTCCTTGCCTTGTCTTGCATTTTTTTGCCCTTTCTTACCTTTTCTTGGCCTTTTCTTGCCCTTTCTTGTCGGTGTTTGGTCATCCTCCTCTTCGGGTCCCTGCATTTTTAAAAATGATTTTACCGTCCCCCGACTTTGATTTTAGAAACTCTCGGGTCCCTGGCTGATGTCAATACCGATTTTTTCATAGAAATGACCAAAATACTCTCAAAAAAAGAAAAAAAACTTATCATCTTCAAGGGTATTTTGGTCATTTCCCTTTATTAAAAATCAAAAAAATGGGTGTTGATATCAGCCAGGGACCCGAGAGTTTCTAAAACCAAAGTCAAGGGACGGTAAAATTATTTTTGAAAATACAGGGACCAGAAAGGGAGAATGACCAAATACCAGGAACTAGGGAGTAATTTATTCTTTTTTTTTCTTATGTACTGTTTGTGCTGGGTTTGGCATACTTCATCCTACTGCGTTCAAGTGGCAAGTGCCTGTTGGGCCCAGAAAACCTTGCAACAAAGATATTTATGTTTTTTTTAAGAATACAAAGATATTCATGTTGGTTGTGGACTTTCAGGATAAAATTTTACCAAATAGTATTATTTAGGGAAAATTATTTTCAAGTCTTTCAAATTTGCTTAAATATACTCAAAAGTTTCTCTTGTTTGCAAAATAGACGCCGTCCCTCGAGTTTGATTTTATTATATTTTTAGGTCCCTAAATGAGTTTTTTCTTTTTTGTTATTGAAATGACAAAAATACCCCTTGAACAAAAAATAAAAAAATAGTTGATGTCATCTCTTCTTCTACCTCAGACCAAGATTGAACAGAAAAGAGATGACCTTGAAAAAAAAAATAACTCAGACCAAGTAGCATCTCTTCTTCCCTTAAATGGCACGATACATCGTTCATCTTCTCCTCCTCCTTCAACCCTAATTGAGAGGTTTCTCCCCAATTACACTCCTAATACCTTCACCTGCGAACCCATTGTCATCGACGACAACCACCGATGGATGGCCTCGAGGTGTCTACGAGGATACGCTTTACTCCCTCTACACCAAACGCACCCTGGAGTTCCTCGGCCTCGAGCTGAACTGGCGAAGGAGCCAAGAATGTCGACGGAGCAGATGGTGGCGCCGACTTTGAAGAGGGAGACAGCGAGGCCCACCACATCGATGACGCCAGAGTAGTCGGCGCCTCAAGATGGCTTTGACTCTTATCCTTACCGTCGTCGGGGAAGAGCCCATATCTGGGATGGGGTGGTCCCTCCTCACCAGGATCGGGAAAGAGTCCTGCTCCGGCAAGACCGCCATCCTCAAAAAGCACTCGAGAGCAAGCTCCAAGCGGAACTTCGGGAGAGGATGGTGTAGAACGGCGGCGATTTTAGGAGGAGGACTTTGGGAAGAGTCGATTCAACTACCCCGCTTGGTGCTGATACTCCTCGTCATCGAACAAGAGGCCGACGCTCCTCGTCATCGAACAAGAGAGAGTGGAGGAGGGGATTGAGATGGGGGCGGCGTTGGCGTCTCGTCGGAGAGTATAGGAGGGGACGTAGATGGGGGCAGGGAGGGGCCCAGCGGGGGGCATGGGCGGAGAGAGGTTGATGGGGTCCGTAGAGGAGGAGGAGGAGAGGAGCTCTCGCACGTTGATTGGAAGCAGAGATCCGGCACGGGGAGAGGAGGAGGAGGAGGAGGAGAGGAGCTCTCGCACGTTGATTGGAGGCAGAGATCCGGCACGGGGAGAGGAGGAGGAGGAGGAGAGGAGCTTTCGCCCTCGACCATCTTCTTCGTCGTGCTTGATTTGGGATTTTTAAATTTCTTGAGTTTTATTTTGATCTTGGTTGTTCTTGATCTTGGATTTAGTTAGGATCAGGTTTAATTGAAAGTTTGTTTACTTGAAAGCGTTCTCTGTTTTTTTAAGGTAAATTATTACACCATGACATTGCCAATGTTTGAACCTTTGACCTCCTAAATATTTACAACGCCTTGTGCCGTTGGGCTACTAGCCCTTTGGCTTGAAAGCGTTCTTCTTCTTTATGTTATTGAATCGTTAAGAGGAATGAAGAAATGATGATGTCACTGGTTAGGAGGAAGAAGAAGAGATGATGTAAGCGATTTTTTTTTGTTTTAAGGGTATTTTGGTCATTTCATTGACAAAAAATAAAAAAGAGCTGCTAACGTGCACCAGGGACCCGAAAGTATAATAAAATCAAACCCGACGGACGTCGGTGTGTATTTTACAAACATGAGGGACTTTTGAGTATATTTAAGCAAACCCGAGGGACATTATTGAGACAGATATTTCTAATACTCAATTTCGAATGCCATAAATTTACAAAAAATATATTATAAACTTCACTTTAGACTTTTTATTATCGTCAAAAAAATTTACATTTTTTAATACTAGTGTCAACATGTACCCAGAAAAGATAGAATGCCGTGGCAATTTTTTTTTAAATCTACTATGATTATGTATTATCAAATACTTTGTTGCTTAATTATTTGGATCTGTTCTTATTATTTTCCAAATGCTGACATGTGATTAATAAGATAGTAACCTAGTTGCGCCTCGACGCTTTTAAAAAAAATCTCTCAAACCTTCCGATTCCAATTTAACGTTAGGACCAGTCCAACACGTAAATCTTTCAACTGGTTGACATTTGGATTTTTTCTAGCAATGGCGGTGGCTTGTCTCATTATTTATTGAAAATCTTTTGACCCTCATTAGCGCTAAATGCTAATGTTTCATTTTTTTCCATTAGATTCCATTTTGTTGGTAGAAAGCAGAAACCCCAGGAGATTCCTTTCCCTAATGGCTGGACTAATTGTCCCTCCACGTGGAAACGTAAATTTTAAACTCGGCCAATTGATGCGTTTTAGATTTAGATGGTTCCTCGCGTTTTCCAAAATTTCAACGCCTTGTCATTTTTCCCGGTATGCGGATATTTTTTTATGCAACAATTCAAGTTGAAATTGGGTGAAATCATATACTACTAGTACATGTATAATCTGAATTATTCGTAAAATGTGACATATACATATAGTTGAGTTTATCCCATGTATTGGCCATAATTAAAAGACATTCAATGTAATGAACTAATTATTATGTAACGCGTTGAATTATATACAGGATCATAATCAAACTATTCGCGATCTCTAATAACTAATAAGCTCACGACACAAACTCTCTTTCGGAACCAACTGTTTACGTATAAAAAAAGTGGATGTTAATTTTTGGTCGGAAAGAACTGGAAGTTAATTGAAGAGACAAGACAGGGGCACACCGATACCAGGTAAGATAACGCAGCACATGCATGCTGCTGGCTGGAGAACCGTGTTGAAGTCATACATATATATAATAATTAATTTTTTGTTCTTGAATTGATATCTCGATGTAGGCTAACTAATTCAAAACTAAAATATTATAAATTCTCCTTAGAACTCGATACTTTTTTTTATCTAAATACTTATGTCAAAATGAATTTCTCTTGATATAAGCATTTGCATAATTAATAAACGCCCATAACGTCCCTCGCAAAGTCTCCGATCCCCGGGGGAGTAAGTGAGGTGTAATGCCCTGTGATCTAACCGACTGTCTCCACAGACCAACACGTGTCTTTTTCAACGTGCTTTGTCCTCATTCACACGCATCCTAGAAAACTTTACAGGAGGTCACACATCTTGATCCTACTCCCGTCCAAACGCGTTTAACCGTGGAATTCTCTCAAGATGTGTGCCAGAAAAGAAGGTGTACATTGTTGTTATGAATAATACCAATCAAATCACTTACGGCTTTTCAGAATAGGGGTATCACATGAGGCCAAGTGGAAAAGAATGTTTCACTTTCCACCCATAAAGACGAAAGCGGAAAAGAGAAAAGGCCAAAACGGCAGACAAGAAAAGAAAATTTCAAAGTAGTATATGAAAATTTCAAATTTTAACACTATATTTTATTACATCTAATATTAAAATTTAAAATTTTGATTAAACTATAATAATTTATTATATAAGTTATAGATAAATAAGTAAAGGATAAATTACTCTCAGGTCTCTGAAGTTTCGTCACCCTACCTCTAACGTCTCTCAGTTTTAAGAAATGATCTTGTAATTTCTCATGTTTGGTTTTGTTATACTCTCAGGTACCTCGTCTGACGTCATCCGCCATTTTATTATTATTTATATTGATATGACTTTTATACTCTCTACCCAATCTCCTCTGACCCTCTGACCGACCCAAAATTTTTCGTTCATCTTCTCAGTCGAAAAATAACCTTCGATCGTCTTCTCCGGCGAACACCGACCACCAACGAAGATCAAAATTTTAGATCTTCTCCAATTCTGATTCTCTGGCGATTCTGATTATCTTTCTGCAAAATCAAATTCTCAATGGAAGAACAAAGTCAAAGAGGACCAGAAACAACCTCAAAGCCCTTGCTGTTCAAGGCTCTTCTCAAAGTCAGGAACTTTCAAAGATCCTCGCCTACAGTGCAACAGTCCATCAACATGATGACATCGTCAAAGACGTAGTTTTTTTAAGTAAAGACTAGCAAAGACGCACGCACGATGCGAGTACCGTTCTATTTCAAAATCTGCAAAACATATTTTTTTAAAGTTGTACACGAATAAGATGCTCTCTTACATATTTAATTATACTATTTTTTATTTACCTAAGACGCCATAACGACTTCTTTGTAAATAATATTTTTCGTAAATATTTAAACTTTATTAGCAACATCACCTCTATTGACTAACACCTTAGTATTTTTGCTTAAAATACCTCTTGAAAAGGTAACATACAACTGTCCATGACTGAAGACATGCTCAGGCAGATAAATACTTGTGTTTTCAATTATTTGTCCTTGTGCTTTGTTGATCGTGAATGCAAAATACATACGTACAGGAAACTGCTTGCGTATCTATCGTATACGGTATCTCAAGATTCTTTGGTGGATTCAGTGGCATCCTATGGATGAATACTCTCTTACAGGATCACTGCATCGATTAAAATAGGCAAAAAAGAAAAATATATATATGTTGCAGCCGGAGCTCACTTCCCTTCTCCTTTCCCGTCTCTGTTATAGGCCCTGTCACCATCTCCATCTGCAGGACCCACGTGCATGACCGCATCGACAACATTCTTATCATCTATCGGTTAGTCTGCTCCATCATCAAGCAACGCTAGCGTCTCGGGCATGGATTTTTGCCTGCCGCTCATCGCCATAGTTCTCGTTGTGGTGGCAGCCTTCCTACTGATTACCTACTCCCGCCACCTAGGGATGGCAGAAATGCCCATACCCTGAGGGTCGGGACCCTACCCTTACCCTAAGGGTCTAGGATATGTTAACTTTGACTGGGTCTAGGGTAGGGTATGAGTATGGGTCCATGTTTAGAAGTAGGGTCTAGGGTAGGGTATGAATCTATAGTAAGACCCTGTAGGTCGGACCATACTCTTACATTTTTACACTATTTTAAACTCTACCCTAATTAGACCATATTTAAACTCTAATTAGACCATATTGATAATATATATAATATACTTTATGGTTAACTTTAACATATTTATTATGTTATTATACAACCAGCTTAGAAGATGTCGTGAAGGATGGATCACTAGAAGCCGACATTCTATATTTTTCTTTTGTTGAATTTTTTATGTACTTCAAACCTTGTACTATTGAAATTAAATTGTAAATTTTGATATTTCATTAATTTTCTATTGAATGTTGATGTGTAACATAGTAGATATCTTGTATTTATTTAAAATTTATATAAAAATTAATTTTTGATTAAAAATTGTCAAAATGCAGAACGTTAAAGGATCGGACCCTACAGACCCTATAGATCCTGGGTCTATAAGAGGGTAAGGTATGAATCTAACAATAACAAAATTATAGGGTCGAGGGTAGGGTAGGGATCCAACTAAAAAACTAAGGTATGGGTAGGGTCCTACCAATACCCTACCCATTCCCATCCCTATCGCCACCTCATCCTCGTCATCCGTCAGTTCCACCGGGGTTGGTGCCACTGGTTCCAGCTGCTGTTCTACTCTACCACGTTCTCCAACCTGAACTCGCCTTCCCTCCCGTTCGACTATCCCTTCCCCGACGGGACCGTTATCTTCTACGTGTATTTCTCCTATGGGCTCGATGACTCCATCATCAAGACGGTCCCTCTCTCCCTCTATGATACGCTGTTGAACGACGCCGTTCTGCGAGACTGCGTCATGTGCTTACTAGAATTCGAAGAGAACGACTACGTAAAGACTCTCCCAACCTGCTCCCACCCCTTTCACGTGGCCTACATCGACATTTGACACTAGTCCCACGCCAATTATCCCCTCTGCATCAACATCGACACCGTGCTACGAAGATAAAAAAAACTTAGCTAGTTAGCTTTTCGCTTTCCGGAGCTATATTGCGAATATGTTGGTTTTATGTACAAAAATTCTTTAGAAGATTTTTCTAAAGAAATGAATTGATTTCTTGAGAAATCAATTATTATTATTATTTTATTTGAGTGATATTTTATCAAGTTGTTGAAAAAGTATTTTTTCTGTTATTTTTAGCTAAAAGATTTTCAAGGAGAAAGAAATTTAAAATCAATGTTGTTATTTATTTTAATTTTCAGAAATGTCAATGAATTTTTTTGTAGTCATATAGTTTTTAGGGAAAACTTTACTTTATTACCCTATAGTTTGGCCAATTTTTACTTAGACCCCTGTGGTAAAAAACTTCTTAAACGGGTCCCTGAGGTTTCAAAAGGACCTCAAGGGCATCTCTCCCCCTGCCCAAAATCAAAACGCGGTCGTTTTGTTGACACATGGCATGCCAAGTTTGTTTACTAGAATTCGAAGAGAACGACTACGTAAAGACTCTCCCAACCTGCTCCCACCCCTTTCACGTGGCCTGCATCGACATTTGACACTAGTCCCACGCCAATTATCCCCTCTGCATCAACATCGACACCGTGCTACGAAGAAAAAAAACTTAGCTAGTTAGCTTTTCGCTTTCCGTAGCTATATTGCGAATATGTTGGTTTTATGTACAAAAATTCTTTAGAAGATTTTTCTAAAGAAATGAATTGATTTCTTGAGAAATCAATTATTATTATTATTTTATTTGAGTGATATTTTATCAAGTTGTTAAAAAAGTATTTTTTCTGTTATTTTTAGCTAAAAGATTTTCAAGGAGAAAGAAATTTAAAATCAATGTTGTTATTTATTTTAATTTTCAGAAATGTCAATGAATTTTTTTGTAGTCATATAGTTTTTAGGGAAAACTTTACTTTATTACCCTATAGTTTGGCCAATTTTTACTTAGACCCCTGTGGTAAAAAACTTCTTAAACGGGTCCCTGAGGTTTCAAAAGGACCTCAAGGGCATCTCTCCCCCTGCCCAAAATCAAAACACGGTCGTTTTGTTGACACATGGCACGCCAACTCGGAAAAATATTTATTTCAGTGTCGCTGAACTGTCTAAAAGGTAAATTTCAAAACAATCCAAGTTTGTTTATATTTTTCAAAATACCCCTCTTCTCCCTCCTCCCCTTCTCTCTCTCCTCCTCCTCCTCCTCGCTGCCTCAAAACCCAAAATCACCCTCAAACCACCAATCACATCCACCAAAGAAAACCCTAAACCCACTACCAAAACAAATTCAATGCTGACTTGCGTTTTGTTCTGTTTTTTAAGATTTGCAGACACATTTTATGTGTCATAAGTTCAGAACCTAGGACCGGTGGCGGCGCGGCGTGATGCCTCCCCGCGAACCTCGGGGACTACAACATCGGGCTCGGGCTCGGGCTGGAGCAGCTCATCCAGAAACTCACGGATATCGACCCCAATCGTTACGGGACCCCGCCCGCGGCTAAGTCCACTGTGGAGAACCTCCACGACGTCAAGGTTGATGACGCCATGCTCGCGTCAGATTCTGGAAGTGGTTGAATCTCTAAGTCCTACCTCACGGGCCGTCGATTGGGATTCACTCCTGCTGTTCCCCTTGTAAAGCTTGCATTTTTTCTAATTGGGTCTTCTTCTCTCGGTGTTGTCGTCTTCCAAAATAATTTACTTATGGGTTTTGCTTCGTGGTTGGTTTCTAGGCTTGTTTGAGCTTTTATTGGGTCTTGTCATGTTTGGATTACAATGGATGATTTTCTTGGTTGGTTTCTGGTTTCTAGTATTTGGCCATGGAGATGAGGTTCGATGGTGGTGAGGGGAGAGAGGAGAGAGGGTGGAGAGAAGAGAGAGAAGGGGATATTGAAAAAAACGTAAACTAATTTGGGATTGTTTTGAAAAAAAATCACCACGACAACTAAACAATTTTGGGGTCCATTTTTTCTGAGTTGGCATGTCACGTGTCAACAAAACGATCGCGTTTTGATTTCGGGCAGGAGAAGAGCTGCCCGTGAGGTTCTTTCAAAACTTCAGGGACCCGTTTCAAAAGTTTTTTATCACATGGTTGTAAGTAAAAATTGATCAAACTACAGAGTACTAAAGTAAAATTTACCCTAGTTTTTAACGGAGTACAAACAAAAATTGAAATGGGATTTTCCGATGACATTGATCGTGGAGACGAAAATATCTGCATCTTTATGTCAAATAGTCTTTTACATTTCTACCAAAAAAAAAGTCTTTTATGTGTTTGCATTTTTGGTGTTTTAAAAATTTTATGACTAAAATATTTATTTCTAATAACACATGACATTTAATATATTTAATTCAATTTCTTATGGAAGTATTGTATTCAAGTCTCGTTAATACAAATATAAAAAATATCATCGATAGAACCAAGAAAACTCTTAAAAGAAATACCCGTAAATGGTTTCAGATAAAGTCGTCGAATAAAACTACAAATGCACAAAATTCTTCACCAAGTCAATCCACCAATCTTCCTAGCAAGTTCTCCCCAACCGGAACGTAAATCGATGGTTTCTTCCATTTCACCTACTCCGCGATGAGAGCTCGAATCTGAAGTAAGTAACTCGATAAATATTTCAGCGATACGACACACACAAACATGCGATTGAGGAATGAAAGACTTTGAACCAATATTTTAAAATACGCAATCCGATTGGGAGTCTGACCGCAATTCGAAACAAAGGACATACCAATTTGACTATTAAAATACCAACCTTACGAACCAGATAAAATCTGATCAGATTGGGTGATTCATTCAGAAAACTGACCAAAAAAATCTGGTTCTTGAACAACAAAAGTAAAAACTTTCCCCCAATCTCGATTTCTCTAATTCTCTCTCCCCGAATCCAAAAATAAAAACTTTAACCCAATCCCCATCTCTCTCCGGAAAGCCAAAAGAACACTAATCCCGTCTCTCTCTCTCTCTCTCTTCCCAGTTGTTGAAAAATAATTTTTTCTGTTTTTTTAGCTAAAAGATTTTCAAGGAGATAGAAGTTTAAAATCAATGTTGTTATTTATTTTAATTTTCATAAGTGTCAATGAAATTTTTTGCAGTCAAATAGTTTTTAACGGAGTAAAACAAAAATTGAAATGGGATTTTCCGATGACATTGATCGTGGAGACGAAAATGTCTGCATCTTTATCTCAAATAGTCTTTTACATTTCTACCCAAAAAAATAGTCTTTTATATGTTTGCATTTTTGTGTGTTTAAAAAAATTTTCGACTAAAATATTTATTCCTAATAATACACGATATTTAATATATTTAATTCAATTTCTTATGGAAGTATTGTATTCAAGTCTCATTAATACAAATATAAAAAATATCATCGATAGAACCAATAAAAATCTTAAAAGAAATACGTGTAAATAGTTTCAGATAAAGTCGTCGAATAAAACTAAAAATGCACAAAATTCTTCCCCAAGTCAATCCACCAATCTTCCTAGCAAGTTCTCCCCAACCGGAACGTAAATTGATAGTTTCTTCCATTTCACCTACTCCGCGATGAGAGCTCGAATCTGAAGTAGGTAACTCGATAAATATTTCAGTGATACGACACACACAAACATGCGACTGAGGAATGAAAGACGTTGAACCAATGTTTTAAAATACGCAGTCCGATTGACAGTCTGACCGCTCTGACCGCAATTCGAAACAAAAGACATATAGTAAAAGGATAAGGGCATGAATATGGATCTATAGGATCTTACCCTAATCCTACCCTAATTTTTTAAATTAATATTAAAATAATAAATATTAATTATTCGACATAATACCAAATTTTTAATGTTTTTGGTAGGTAAATATTCTTTATTAAAACAAAAATTCAAAATAAAGCAAGCGAAAAAAGAAAGACAAGATACATGGGGCCGATATTTACATCGGTTACAACTCCACCCCCGACCAAAACGTTCCCTCAATCTTAAGAGGTGAAGAAGAGAGACCTATAAATCATTGTAGGCAATCAAGAAAGTGAGCAGTGATTGATTGTAAATGATCGATGCATCCGTCCAAAAGATCCACTCTTGGGCATGAAAGAGCACAGAATTCAGGAGAAGCTCATTATCGCACCTCGCCTCATTGAAGATAATACCATTACGAAGCAACCACATGCCCCAAGTAATAGCAGTGAAAATCACGAACCAAATTCTCAATTTTAACTTACCCAACTTCAACTTTTTTTGATTTGCTCGTTTGATTTCTTTGTATTGATTTGTTAATGAATGAAAATGTCTCATTGCTATTTGAAAACTATCAAAAGATAATTTAATTTTTTAAATTAAATATTTTATAAAAAATACAGACCCGCGGGTTGCCCTGATCGTGCCCAGTTTTTTAGGACCCAAATCCTGCCTGAATCCTTATTTTTAAAGAGGATAAGGGTAAGGATCTGGATCGACCATTTAAAAAGAGGGTAAGGATCTGGGTCATACGGATCCTACCCATTGCCATCCCTACTAATCAGTTACTTGATTTTTCAGCTAAGCAAGAGATATACTCCAACTAAACAAGATGTTGTTGATGCTATTCTAAATCAATCAAATTAAAGTGCAACTGAGGTGGATGATGACGATAGCCACGAGACACCTAAAATCTCGGCTTATAGCATTATTCAAAATTCGATTGTAATTTTTTTCTACTACAAGACAACGACCAAATGACCATTTGAAGATAATTCAAAAGATGACATGTAAAATTTATCAAACAAACAAATCTAGCACAAATTAGCATATTAAAATATTTTTTAAATTTGCAAACTATGTAAAAATATATATATTTATTCAAAAATATCACTTTATGCGAAAATTATGACCGAGATTTTACACTAATATTTTGTGAAAAAGTATTAGTTATTATGATAGAGGGATTATTAAATTTTAACACTGGTTCCGACTAAAAATCGAAATTTTTTATAAATTTAGAGAGGTTATTATTTCAAAGAGATTTTACGGTACATATATTACTAGTAGCTAAGTATAGAATTGTGTTTTTATGAGCAACGTGACACTATTTTCTTGGAGCCACTTTTTCCTTTGCGTTTTACCACGCCGGTGTTTTATAGACGCTGTAGGTGCAACTACGTACTCGTGCCAACATTTTTTTTATTCTGTAAATATTACTACCACTAATAATATATTATTTAAACAAGTAATATCAACATTTTACCTATCAGAAAATAACGACAAAAATAAATTATCTTTGATGTTTGGATTAAATTATTTAATAAATCAAAGAAACTAATTTTTGAGATGACAACATGTTATATTGTGTTATATATTATTTTTAACAACATATTTATATTTTTTCATAACATACAGTTCGATGAAAAAAAATATAACCAGTACAATTTAGTACTCTATTTGTATAGTCGCATAGTTACCAATTGATTTATATCAAAAAGTTAACAATTGATCACCGAAAATTAAAATCAATCCAAGGTTATTTAAATATATATTGATTGTGGGCGGTAGTATATCTGAGGATGATGGAGAGATTTTGTTTTCTAATTGATTAGTGGTAGTGGTGCATGAGTAAAGCAGGGTAAAAATTTATAATTTCGTAAGGTTTGATCTAATATATTGAGAAATTTAGTTTTTAGTTAATCAGTTCTTGAATTTTTATAATCAATTTTTCATCTCAAATAACGAATGAGATTATCAAGATCTCACTAACATATGCTCCATAGTAAAAAACCTCACACACCCCATTAAAAACCAAGTCTACCTCACTCGCCTAATCTAAAACAATTGATTAACCTTTTTGAATAATCCAAATCATTGACAATTTATGACTGGAAAGATCGATTTCTTTTGAATAAATTTTGTGCTATGATTTTAATATAATGTGGTTGTTTTCTAAGCGGCCTATGTTTCTTTTAAAATAAATGAGATGAGGAATTTATTTATTTATTTTTTTGGAAACTAGGATTATTTAATTGAGTTGAATGAAGTGTGTGGGGGTAAACTTAGTTTTCCGGTTTTTCAACGTGGTGGTGCATATTTTTACCGTGGGGTGGGTTCAGTATATTTATGGTGATTTTGGAATTTTAGAGTGATGTAATGGTATTTTATAAATTAAATTTAGGTTAAAATTCACTTGAGTACCATGTGGTTTCACTCTTTGATATACTAATATTCTGCGATTTCAATTTCTCTGACCACGTGAGAAAAGTTTTATTTAATTAGCAACCAAGTGACATTGGTTAATGATTGTTAATTAAATCATCTTGTCTTGTGAGTCGTGCCACTTAATTGCCATACCCATATGATATATCATGTCATTAAAATTAACGATGTATCATGCCATATCATGAATTACACAAATTTTCTCAAATTTCACCCAAATTATTCTAACCTTAATCTCAACTTTTCACCCAAACTTTCCTAGCAGCCTAAATCCCTCCCTCCCTCTCCCGACCGCCGCCCTCCCTGAACTTTTCCCAGAAACCCTCCCTCCCATGGCTGATAGTCACAATCTTATGGTCAGAATCTATCAAATATAAAGCAAAAATCACAAATGGGTTTCTTAATCACAAGTCCCTTGTCGAAGGAATGAGGATTGTTGGAGAGAAAAGCAAATTCCTTGCAGAGCCCTAACCTTCGGCTACGCCACCCAGGAGTGGCTGGACAAGTCCGGTAGCCAGTCATGCTGACGTGCCACTTTGCAGTATAAATGACATGGTGTGCCACATGGATGTTAAGATGTATTAATTTAACCATAATTAAACATATGTTACGTGATTGTTAATTATAAAATTTATTTGTTATGTGGTCAAATAAATTAGAATCACACAATAATGGTATGTCAAATACTGAAAACGCAAGGTAATCGACCGACTTTCACCTTGAATTTAAATTAAATTGGAAGTATGTTGTTTAATTAGATTAAAGAGATATAGATTCTTAGAATAGATTAAGATCTTTTGGAGTTTTATAAGGCCCAGTGTCTCGACGAGGCCCATCTTTGCATAACCCAGCGCGAGGTTTTCTTTGTTATCTAACAAAAAAAGAAAAAGGAAGTACAATTTATTACTCGTTGTTTTGGCTGTGTGATACTTTTAATACTATGATTTGAAACACATCAAAAAAAACTAATTCCTGTGTTTATAAACGCTCTTATCCGAACTTACTAAAATTTGTCCGATCAATACATCGTCGTATCAATATTACGTGGCACGCTAACTGAGTGTGGTATTTGTAGGCAAATTTTAAAATAATACCATTTTTAAAATAGTTTTTTAACAATCATAAATGACAATTTGAAGCGAAACAATTAAAACAATCAAGTGCTCTTCCCCAACCTTAGCCATGTCCCTCATGTAGCATGCTCCAACACAATGCCCCTCAAGTACTCTTCCTCGAACCTATCCCTCAATCCGAACCCCACCAGCCTCTGCAAGTACATAACCGCCTCAGCGGGCCCCACAATCCCGCCCCCGCCACCTCCGCCATCCCCATCGTCCCTCCACAGCCTTCCGTGAAAACAACGGCCCACCTCCGCCTTCAGGCTTCATCCCCTTACTCGAACAGAGCCTGGACCAGCATCCTGCAGGCCTTGTCCCTAACGCTCGCCGGGAATACCGCCTCCTCGGCAACCGCCTTTGGGATCTCAGCCCGCAGCGTCACGACTCCTTCCCGTCGCTATGACAAACCGCAACAACCCCACCGAGTCCATCTTCTGGAATAGAGCCCGCAGCGAGTCCCCGAGCTTCCCGCCGGTGTGCAGTCACTCGTTTAGGCTTACTTCCCTAAAAAGTTTGTTAGTTCTAGTAGTTGATATCATGGCCATAGTAACCACATTCATCATTCTATCTTCGTCGAAATTATACACATCATCTATCTTATATCTTTTTATGTCCAAGTACTTTGCATAACTCTATTGCTTAATTAAAAACTTTTAAAATCATATCCTTGAAAATAAAGTTGGCATTGGCCAACAAGTTCGGTTTCAGCTCCGCGGATGGCAAGAGAGATTACTGGGAGTAGTGGCGTATAAAATGACCGTTGAAATTTTACGGGGTGAACAAGATGAACTTTAAAAGTTTTTGTGCATGACTATTGTAAGGCAACTTTAAATGATAGTTTATGGTGATTATTTAATACAACAATGACCTTTTTATGTAGAGAGTGAATTTCTAGGCCCACCATAAAATTGGTCATTGTAAAAATTTTCCAACTTCAAAAGATTTTTGAATTCCTATAAAATGACTAAACCATTGTCATTTTTTCATCGTAAGTAATTCTACATTACCTCTCAATCCCTCCCGTGTATCTTCATTAGCATTAAGCACTTTAATTATAGTTCTCTTTACTTCCGTTTTGATCCTCGTAATATATATATATCCTCGTAAAATGACTAAACCAACAGAAACTACCGTCTTTTATTTTTCTTTTTCCGTAGACTTCACAAAATTTTTAATTTAGAGTTCAACCAATAGTACTGTAAAGATCAGGAAATTGAAATGAAAATTTTGAAACTAGAGAGAGAGTGAATTGTAAATTATCAAGTCTCATTACGTAATTTGTCACCCTAATTCTGGTAACCTTCGGCCTCTGCCTATATAAGGATGCTAGAAAAAATCATGCGACCCCATCTCTTCTTAAATTCATTTTGCCTTGTGCCAAAGTGGAGGAAGTGATCCGGGCGAGTCAAGAGACTGAGGAGAATATGACATCGCATTTCGAGACACTAGGGTAAGCCCTCCTACCCGTACACTTTTTTCTTCATGTTAAGGATTGCAGATCAACATTAATAGACCGAGAATCTATAGGACCTTGAGGAGAACATTGAAAAATAATGAGTACGCTAGTTAATTAAATTACTGCAGGAGACGAGACAAGTTCGAATTTCTGTCTGTATATCGTATTCAATTCGTATTTTGTAGATTGTAGGGATTTTGTATGTGTTCCCTGCTTGTATTTCGTATGTAGTATTCTGTTTGTAGTGATATATTCTGCCTGCATGTGTCCGGATGTAGTATTCTGTCTGTATCTAGGTAAGTCGTATTCTGACCATACTGTGTACATGTCCGTATCAATCTGTCCGTACTCCTTATTTCGTAGGATGTAGGGAAGGGTGCATATTTTGATGTTTCGTATCCCGTACTTGGCGAGGTTGTTTGGTGATATGGGGATATGGTGACAGCTTGTACCCAGATTGCAGACAATTGCAATTTCTGGTGTTGATGTAAGAGGTGTCTCGGGCCAAAACTGTTACTTGTTTCTGGGAGTTGGGTGTAAGGGTGATGTGCATATTTTGGTGTTGGCTGTACATATTTTGGTGGAATCAAATCTCTACTTTTCAAAAAAAAAAAGAGAAAAAAAGTATTCTGTTGATATGTATTTTTTATGTTGTGGGTATGTGTTATATTCTGTGAGTATGTATTCTGAACGTATTTATTGAAAAATGTATTCTGTCAGTATTTGTTGAAAACGTATTATATCTGTATGTTTTTACGCTTTGTACTGTGATGGTATGAACTGATATGCATTTTGTCTGGGTATGGATACGATTCTGTCCCTGACTCTGATCTGTTCTGTTCGGGGTTATCCCTAAGTTATTGTGTCCGTACCATATTCATTTGATTTTGCAAAATAGCGAAAACTTTATCTTCAACGAAAATTGGAATAGTTAGCGTAGAAACGCTATAAAGTAAATCGAAATCTGAATCTGACCCTATACAACCCTTGAACTCACGGTATTTAAAGATCCCGAGAAAAAGATACCACGAATAAAGTTTTTAAAAATTGCAAATTCGTCCTTAAAACAGTAGATTGAGGCCCAAGAAAAATGCATTCGACAAAAAGGACCTCCCACGCCATTTCCTTCGGAATGGGCATTTTTAAAACCTATTTTTCTCAAATTAGTAGCATACAATCTCATCCACCGCATAATGCAGCTTTGGGTTTAACTAATGTCTTGGTGTTAAGACTCGGGTAATTCAGAGTGAATTTATTTAGGTGCATTCCTCCATGATTGCAAACAAAAAAAATGCTCTGTAGGAAAGCTTACAAAGCTTCCAGCCCTCAGTCAAAACAAGTCCAGCCAAGATTGTACAGATTGTACAAATTGTTACCAAAAAAGATAATACAATTTGTATTTACCAAAAAAAATGTACAAATTGCTTGGGAATGGGCATCAAAACAGTTAACTCGACCAAACCAATGTACATGAAAGAATATCGAATGTAAAAGATGTTCATAGTTGTAAGGTCGAAATCATTGTTAATATCATACTGATTACAATAATGCATTAATAACAGAAATTATAACTAAATACTTAACTGAAATAAAGACGAAATTACAAAATAAAGATTGATCTTAAACTACGCTTCCACTGCTTCTTCATTCTTCAATATCAAGATTGTAGGACGGGGTAGTATCAACTCAATTACCAAGTCCACAAACAGTGATATCACCGGAATTAGGATAGAGATCCAAATAACCGGGAACCACTTCGAACCTTTTTTGAAGTAAACATCACCGTAACCCACTGTTGACCCCGTCACCACAACACCGTATATGGCCTTCCAACCATCGACACCTTCGTTGACATTTAACCAAAATGCACCACCAACCATTGCAAGTAAAGCGACAAACCCAAATCTCAACACCTTGGTTATAAGCGTCTTCCTATCGACCTCTTCCCTTTCATATCTATGACCATCTAGTACTATGAGAGTCTTGACCACTGGAATACAGTCTAGAACCTTATAAAACATTTGATTCAATATAACTCCAACAACGATCATGATCATGACGAACATTTCCCCACCGACGGTGTTTGGAGTTATGTCGCCGTAACCAACCGTGTGAAAAGTGACGGTGGCCAAATACAAACCATCCATGAAAAGCTGGAAAGAGGATGATTTGCTAGCACCGTCACTTTTCACAAAATTATTTTTACTAACAACATAAAAAACTGGAAACACAATAAAATAAGCTAACACTAACATTGCTAGGAACAACTTATAGTGTAACTTTATTAGGCTTACTACGGATGTGTAGAACTGCTTCACTTGATTCCATGTGTTATCCACACCTTGCTTGAAGTTTGACCACCGAGAATGTGGCTGCGGGGAAGTTCGCTCTTCCGATGTATGTCCAGGAACAAGTGGTATGTTTTGGGTGAGCAAAGAAGGAGGGTCAATTGAGGGAGAGGACATGGTTTGAAACAAAATGTTAAGCTATGTGAAGGAGGAGGAGGAGAGAAAAAGTATGCTAAGCTATGTGAAGAAGGAGGTGAAGAGAGAAGTGGAGAATTGAGGTCTTTATATAGAACTAAGGGTTGAGCAAAAAAGATTATATTTTTTTTAGCATTAATGTCGAATTGCAAGTGTACCTACAAACTGAACTCTTTTATTTTCTAAATTGATAGTCTCTTTGTTTGATATCATAATTAAATATAACTTTCGAATAATGTTGAGATTCTAAAAAATTCCGTTCCAAGGATATCACTGAGTTATATTATATGTTGTTTAGTCTAAATACCCAATTTTGCTAATTGATGATGGGTTCGAGCCAATAAATAATTCAAATTATAACTGGTCGATTGTTTGAGTGTACTCCTCATAATAGATTTTTTTAAGGTAAATTTTTATATCATGTTTGCAATTGCCAGAATTTGAATATTTGATCTCCTTGAAATAGTATATTTATTGTGTCGTTAGAGTAAATACTCTTTGATAATAATAGATTCAATCTACTCGGTTTAATTCTGTCTACTCCCCATATTAAATTCAAATTATAGAAATATATATTTTTAATATTATTTAGTATATGAATACATAAACATAAACTCTTTGTTTTTAAAAAAAATTGGTGAGTATCATACCACTCTTTTATTCAAAAACAAGACCATTAAATACATTTGTATCATCCGAGGGGTACCCGAACCTACGCTATCCTGCACTTGGAAAGGGATACAATTCCATGGTGGCCTGTCAAGCACCTAAAAGCCCAAGGAAAAATTATAGGCAAAATTCGATAACTATCTAGGCTACCTGATTTCTCTCTCTACAACAATGAGAAACCTCTAATTATCAGTCACAATAGATGAGATTTAGATAACTAGGCATGATAGTGAATGTACGTTAGTATGCCTCGGTTAGACATTTCGCAGCTATTTGTGAATCTGTCTCTACAATAATCTTCATGTATCCTTTTCACAAGCCAGATTTTAGTCCTCATCAAATCACCCACATCTCCTAGTTCAAGGAATTACAAACCCTTGTGTGATTAACAAAACCAACCTACCAAAAATCTTTGGAATACCGGATAACTCCACCTCCCCAAGTCGGCCCCGAGTTTCCTTTCGCTGCTCCATCAATATTCAGTTTATACCAGTTATCATGAGGTGGCTGCCATATGATTAACTTCTTTGACTTCTCTTGTGAATCAACTTTGGGATAGTGGAAGTGATTTGAAATGCCCTTATTAACAACAGAGAGATATAGAGATAATAAGAAATAACGAGATCACGCGAATGTAGTTCGATCAACTGACCTACATCCACGAGGATTGAAAAGATCTTCACCATGATTTGTGGAGTAGAATAGATACATAGATCTTTGGTGAGGCGAACTGCCTCTAGTTTATCTGCCTAAAATACTGTACCCTTTGCTCTTTTGCTCCAGGAATCCCGAAACCCTGCGCTCATATTTATAAGAGGATAGTTATAATCTGCTATACAGGAAATATAGTTTTCAGCTAGTTAGAACTCTCATATAATAGAAATTTGAAATATATTCCATTACTATGCATCCAAGAATGTGTGAATGCCTTGGCCTAACCCAGCACAAATTTTGTTCGGTTGGTAGTCCATGATAGTCCTTCCCAAAGATGAAGAACAATTTTTGCCAACTGTGCATATCATCCATTGTTGATAGTCCATGATACTCCTTCTCGAAGCTGAACACAACTCGTGCACGACTCACCCTGATTGCTGACTAGCGAGCTTTAGGTAGTATGATCATGCGTGTAGATCCTTTAAAGCGCTACTTACGCTCTAATACCTCAGCCCATTGTGCATTTTGCTCTTGAATGAATCGACATCCCATCTTCATTAATTGTGCATCATTTGCCTCTCTTATCCTCCTTATGTCTAGACTACCAAAATCTCGTGGAAGACATATCTTCTCCCATTTCACAAAGTAAGCAATTCTCTTCTCTATTGTGTTCCCCCATTAGAAACTTCGACACAACCTATCAAACTTGTCACAAAAAGTTTAGGAGAGTTGAATCAATTGCATCACATAGGTCGGGATGGTTGCCAACACGAACCTTACTAAGGTTAGGGGCACTGCCTATATCAACTGCTTAGACTTCCATCCTGCTAGTCTTGATTGAGCTATGTCTATTATATAGCTGAAGGTATCCTTCGTAACTCGTGCATGTAATGGCAAGAAACCTGGGCACTTTCTAAAGCCCTTCGTAGACTGTATGTCAAGTTCTTAACTTAGACGATTGACCTTTTCTCTCGAAACATTCTTTATAATTTAGATACGGAAGTTAGTATGCTCACCATTCATTGCCACACAAAATTGTTCAAGGCCTCGCAAAATTAGTTGTGGAAAGAAGAGTTTGCTTTTGCAAATTATTGGGCCTAAATAGGCCTTATATTGTATTTCCTGTTGTATACGCCCACGGGCTTTCCTGTAATTAGTTTTAGGGTTTTTTTTACCCTTGTATATATTCACGCTAAGGCGTCATAATGAGAGTTATCACTTTCTCTCCACATAATCTTTCATGGTATCAGAACTACGAACCATGACCGATAGAGACGAATCAACGACCGGTGATTGATCAATGACCATGGTGGCACGTAAGCCTCCAATGATGGATCTGAATTCGTCGTACTTCATGACTTCTGCTGACAACCCTGGCGTACTGATCACGCATGTGGTGCTGAAAGGAGATAATTATGATGAATGGATGAAGGCGATATGCAACGCCTTGAAGGCCAAGAAAAAGCTAGCCTTCATCGATGGCCGTGTGATGAAGCCCGCGAAGGATGATCCAGACTACGACGATTGGTGTGCGGTGAATGCCATGTTAGTGGGATGGATCTTCAATACCATGGATCCATCTCTGCAATCCACAGTTTCTTACATGGATAACATGAAGGATCTATGGGATGACGTGAAAAAGCATTTTTTAGTTGGAAACGACATGAGAATCTACCAACTGAAAAGCGAGATTGCGAACTGCAAGCAATCTGGAACCAGTCTCAGCACCTAATACAATTGGTTGAAGGGTATGTGGGAGGAGATCAAAGCTTACACCAAGCAACCAACCTGTACCTGCGGATGTAAGTGTGGTGCGGATAAGGAAATGGTTTATGAACGCAAAAAGGAGAAGGTTTATCAATTCCTCATGGGATTTGACGATGCTACCTATCGAATGATTCGCTTGAATATTTTGAGCACTGCTATTTTGGAGTGAATTTATTTGTCGTTAAAGCTGCCCTTAAAGCTCTCCTTGAAGATCTCAGTGACATTGCCTAATCTGAATGAAACTCATACTCGGATAATGAATGAAGAGATATATTGAGCTGTGGCTATTACTAAGGATGATCGTAGTCAGGCAATGAGCTTTGCAGTGCTGACAAAATTGATGCAGCACAACTCTGTGTGTCAAGATGGATCTGAATGCACACACTGCGGAAAGGCTGGTCACGATAAGTCTGAATGTTTTCAGCTTATCAAATTTTCAAAATGGTGGCCCACTGTCAAAGCTGGACGCGGTGGTGCAACTAGTCGTGGATCGAGGGGAGGATGCCTCTTAAATAATCAAGGGCGCAGTGACGGGTGTGGCAGAGCAGTGCAACTAGCTAATGCTGTACAGGCCCGACCTGTATGAAGTGCATCTGCGAGAAGCAACGACGGAGCTGAAGTTGTGAAATGTGCTATATGTTCTGAAACTAGCCTGCAACTTGATCAGTGTGTCTCAGCTGGTGCAAGACTCCCACTATATTGCAAGCCTCGCTAACAACCTTTATATTTTGCAGGACCGCATTTCGAGGACAGTGATTGGTGTGGGAAAGCAGTAGGCGGGGGTCTATATTCTGTGCACAGTTGGAGTTGTTCGGGTCTGCAAGGCTGTCGTAGAAGATTTGTTTTTATTATGGCATATGATCCATCAAATAAAGTAGTCCGTTTGTTACCTAGTGTCCCAGATGGTTCTCGTAAACCTGATCATTGTGATGTATGTTTCCGAGCTAAACAGACTCGACAAAGTTTTGAATTAAGTTCTAATAAAGCTGAAGAACATTTTCAGCTACTTCATTGCAATTTGTGGGGCCCTTATCGTGCTGCTTCTTCTTGTGGAGAACGGTATTTCTTGTGGAGCTCCTCGAAACTTGTTTGCCAAGCTCGCAGCTGCCCTGCGTACTTACAGTTTTTGACAATCATACTCTGACTACTCCTTATTTTTTGTGTATCGTGCTGGAATCTCTCTTTGCGTCCTTGTCTATGTCGATGATCTGATTATTGATGGCAATGACGAGGCCTCCATCATTCGCCTTAAGTTCTATTTGTCCCACAGTTTCTATAAGAAGGATTTGGGCGTCTTGAAATATTTCATTGGTCTCAGTATTGCTCGGGGGCCCAATGGGATCTTTGTTTCTCAATGCAAGTATGCCTTGGATATCGTTAGTGACTGTGGACTCTTGGGTGCTAAACCTGCATTGTTTCCGATGGAGCCTAATTATAATCTTGCTCTTATCTAGGGCCCTGAAATCGAGGATTCTGAGGCCTACCATCGTCTGGTCGGTTGACTGATCTATTCTGTTATTACTCGCCCTGATTTGAGCTACAGTGTTCATATATTGTCTCAATTTATGCAAAGTCTCCACCAAGAGTATTGGAATGCCACTCTTCGCGTGGTTTATTACTTGAAAGAAAGCCCAGGTCAAGGCATTTTTCTTCGCGCCGACAGTGATTTGCGCCTCTATGCTTTCTGTGATTCTGACTGGGCCAGCTGTCTGATCACTCGTCGTTCTCTGACCGGGTACTTTGTGCAACTGGGTCTCTCTCTGATTTCCTGGAAGACCAATAAGCAACCCACTGTTGCTCGATCTTCAGCAGAGGCTGAATAGCGATCTATGGCCGCCACGACCAGTAAACTGAAATCTTTACGCATGCTGTTGTTTAATCTGGGCGTAGTGATCACGCAACCTATTCGTCTTTTCTGTGACAATCAATCTACTATACATATTACCTCAAATCCGTTCTTTCGTGAACGAACTAAACATATCGAGGTTGACTGCTATTTTGTTCGTGATGTCGTTCAGTCCGGCCAACTTCTCTTACATTACGTTCCTACTCATCTGCAGCTTGCTGATATACTTACCAAAGCCTTAGGCAAGCGGTATTCTGATTTTCTTCTTCGCAAGTTGGGCATTCGTGATCTGTATGCTCCAACTTGAGGGGGAGTATTGGGCCTAAATAGGCCTTATATTGTATTTCCTGTTGTATACACTCACGGGCTTTCCTGTAATTAGTTTTAGGGTTTGTCTTTGAACCTTGTATATATTCACGCTAAGGCGTCATAATGAGAGTTATCACTTTCTCTCCACATAATCTTTCACAAATAAAACAATATCGTCGACAAAAATAGGTAGGTCAGGTCAGCCCTCGTCAAGTTAATTTGATTGATTGCCACTTTCTCTGCTCCATTATCCTCTGCGAGAGTCTGCATAAACATCACATATAGGTAGGGTGCGATGAGTCTCACTGTTGCACTCCTCGGTAGGGATGGCAATGGTTAGGGTATGGTAGGGCATTGGTAGGACCCTATATATATCCTAATTTTTTAGGTTGGACCAATATCCTACTCTCTACCCTACAAATTTTTTATTGTTGGATCCATACCCTACCCTCTACGAGACTCAGGGTCTGACTCTTTAACGTTCTACTTTTTTGATATCTTTACACACAAAATTAATTTCCATATAAAATTAGGTATGTTCTAAGCAATCTATCATTCACAATATCTTCTAAACTGGGTATATATATATATATATATATATATATATATATATGATCTAATTAAGGTCTAAATGGTGTAAGGTCTAAAGTAGGGTAAGTGCAAGGTATGAAATAGACCTTACTTCTAAACATGGACCATACATATACCCTACCCTAAACCTAGTCAAAGTCAATATACTCTCGACCCATAAGGTAAGGGTAGGGTCCGATCTACAGGGTATAGATATTTCTCATAGTTTTAAAATACGAATTTTGGTACGAACTAAATTTGGTCCGTCCTCTGGTCCATTCGGTCCAACCAGTCGAACCACCAGTCAGATCTGATAATTTGGTCCGTCCTTGAAAACTCGAGCTGTAAGAGATGTTTCAGTACTAAGTAGTTGCCAAGCCTGTTTAGCCAGCATTGCTCTGTTAAAATTGCAGCTTCCGAAAACCCATACCTCCTTCCTTATTTGACTTGCACATTCTATCCCAACTTCTCCAAAGAAGTTTCCTACTCTCAGGAGACCCTCCCCCGAAAAAGTTGCATAAACGTTGTTCTATTCTAGTACATGTATCAATCGGGAGGATAAAACAACTCATGACGTAGGTGGGAATAGCTTGAAGGACTGACTTGATAAGAGTCTCACGGCCTGCCCGAGATAAAAACCTCTCCTTCCACGTGCCAACCTTGCTGCGAACTCTATCCTTCAGTGCGAAAAAGACTATTTTTTTAAGACTGCACTATGACTGTGGGGAGGCCTAAATACTTCTCATTATTCTCCGCCTACCGCATCTGTAATATCGAGCGAAGGTTGTCCGCTGTTGAAGCCTGCACATTCTGACTAAAGGTAACTGAACTTTTTTGGAGATTAACTTTCTGGCCTGAAGTCCTCTCATATATAGATAATATACTCATAATAGTCATCAATTCGGTCTCTGTAGCTCTAGCAAACAAGAGAGAGTCATCTGCCAAAAAGAGTTATCGCGGGGGCTGTACGAGCCACTTGAATACCATGTATGATCCCTACATCAGCCGCCCGAGTTAACATGGTAGCAAGACCTTCAACACAAATCAAGAATAAGTATGGAGAGAGGAGATCTCCCTGCCTCAGTCCCCTGCTTGGGATAAAGTACTCTCCGACAATACCATTCACCTACACCGCATACTGGATAGTGCAAACACAGCGCATGATTAGAGACACAAAAGCGAAAGGAAAATCAAGAGCAATCATTATATTCTCCAGGAATGGCCATTTGATCCGATCATAAGCTTTCATCATATCCAATTTAAAAGCATAGAATCCCTTCCGCACAGTCTTCCTTTTCTTCAGGTAATGGAAGATCTCAAAGGCAATAAAAGAATTGTCAGTAATAAGTCTTCTTGGGACAAAAGCCCCTTGATTCTCATGAATGATCTCTGACATAAGAGGCTGCATCCGATTAGATATGGTCTTGGTAATTAACTTTATAATCACATTACATAAGCTAATTGGTCTAAACTCTGCACATGTAACAGGTTTCTTCACCTTTGGAATCAAGGCAATAATGGTTTGGTTTAGGGAGGAGGGGTCAGCCCCACCATTCAGGACATGATGGACCGAGTGTCCACATCATTGCCCATCACGTCCCCAAATTTTTGGTATAATAGAGAGGGCATGCCATCTGGTCCAGGAGCTTTTATGGGGTGCATTTGTTGAAGTGCCGCCTCTATGTCTATTCTTGTATATAGCGCCTCTAGGATAGTTCTCATCTCTGGTGTAACTTTCTGCATCATTGCGTTCGTAATATTCTCCACCTTCACACAACCCAAAAAGGAAAAAAGTGACATGTAAAAGGACCTAAAAGTCTCCTGAACCCCACCCAAACCCTGAATCACTCTTCCCTCCTCGGTCAATATCTCAGTTACCCAGTTCCTAGAATGTCTATAGCTCGCCTTCTGGTGGAAAAATTTTGTGTTTCTATCACCCTCCTTGAGCCAATCTACCCGAGATCTCTGCGCCCACAGAATCTCCTCCGTTCGATACAATTCCTCCCTGCGCTTCAGGCACCCTTCTAATCTCCAGCGGCTAAGCTGGTTTAGAGCTGCTGTAGATCCCGAATCTCCCCTTCTAATTTCTTCGTAGCCCACTTAACATTCCCGAAATAAACTTTATCCCAGAACTATAATTTTTCTCCGCATGCTTTAAGGCGGACAATAATTCACATCGCCCCACCCTTTCTTGACTTGCTCTTTAATCTCCTCAATTCACATCCACATGGCCTCAAACCTAAACCTCTTTGGGATGAGTTCAATTTCCTTATTTCTTATTTGACAGCAGAGCAGAATGTGATCTGATCTGATCTTGTTTGAGCTCGAGCATCAGAGCTAGAGTTAGGAAAAAGAGAAGACCACTCGGGAGTAGCAAAGAACCTATCCAATTTGCTGTCAATGTAGCCTCCATATTCTCTTCCATTCGTTCAGGTAAAATCCAAACGTGACTCCTTCACTTTCTGGAAGTTACAAAACTAAACAGTTGTGAAGAAAGCCTCCAATCTACGATCCGATACTAGGTTTCCCCCTCATTTTTCAGTGTTGGAGAGGATTTCATTAAAATGCACACTGCATAACCAATGAAGGGTAGACTGTAGCTTCAACTCCCGTAGAAACTCCCACGATCAGGCTTTATCCCCAGTATCTGGCCAGCCGTAAAAACCAGTAAATCTCCAATGATCAACCTCACCAACCTCTACATCTATATGATGAGTTGAGAAAGTCAGTAGTTTAATTATCACACTATGATGCCATAACAATACCAATCCACCACTATGGGACCTACCAGATCCCGTACAAGCAATAAAAAGTCCACACTCAAAACCTAACTTCCACTTCAATCGTTCTGCTTCCCTCTCTGACAACTTCATCTCGGAAAGAAACAGAATCTGGGGTTTGTAAGCATTTGCTAGCCTGCTAAGCTCCTGAATTGCCTCGGGACTCCCCAACCCGTGACAGTTCCAAGCTACAAGATTCATTGTGATCGGCGGGGCTGACTGTCAGCCTCTGCCGAGAAAGATGATAAAACTTGATCCTCAAAAGTAATCGCCATCTTCTTGCTAAGTTGGATCTCTGGTTGATCATTATCAATATCCATCCGTTTTTCCAACACAACAGTAGTATTGTCCGACATAACATGGTCATCATTTGATTAAACCTCCATTGCTAGCTTTTTCCACCTCTTTAGAGTGGCTGATCCCTGTGGATTTTGAACTGGTTTGCTGAGATTTTGTATAGGGGTCATCTGGGTTGATGCTTGGGTATCAGGGTGAAGAGTGGAGGGATTAAGTTCATTAAGAGGTGTCTATTTTTCATCCTTTCCACTAGGGATGGGTGAAGCGGACCAAGTAATCAGGGAGTGGGGAATATTGTTAGAATTTTGGTTTGGCGAATGGTTGGAGGAAGGTGAGGGTGTAGGAGTGGATGAAGTCATTGTAGGGCTGGGTCTAAGTAGGGGTGGGATATATTTGCTTTGGACGGAAGGGGGAATAGGGGTTGTCGGGAGGTGTAGCACTGACGTCTGGATTGTTTCTGGATTTGTAGGTGGTAGTGTCTCAGTCAGTACGTGGAGAGGAGGGTGTAGAATTTGTTTGGTAGCTTGTCCGGATTTTGGGTTAACAGCAAGTTTGGTGGTGCCAGCTTGGAGCTTAGCATCCTTCCGCTTCTCTGCAGTAAGGGAACCAGACGCAACCCTTGGGCTCTGAGATGGAAACTTAGGATTATCCCAACCCGCTCCTAGATTCCTGCGAGTAGTCGAGAGAGGCCCAATCCTTGTGTTTGCTTCTACTACCAACTAGCGTGGTTTATAGAGGGAGCCTCACATCCATGCACTATATTTATCGACTGAATCTGGTGGAGAATCCTCGGACGAGGCTAGATCACAATTTCTCTCAATGTGGCCCAACATGCCGCAACAGAAACAGAAAGATGGAAGCCTTTCGTATCTGAAGTACACTGATGCTATTTTTCCTCCCTTGAACTTCAGTGTCATTGTCCGGGGAAGTGGCAAACGAGCATCAAGTGTGACCCGAAGTCTCATGGATTTTCCTTTAAGGTCAAGAGCCTCATCCCACTCAAGGAAGGAATCAAACAGGGAACCAATTGCCTCTGCCGTCATGAGATTATATCCACCTAGCGGCAAATCGTGAACTATGAACCATAGCAAAATAGAGAACAAATGCACAGTGGTTGGCTGATCTTCCCCAGTCACCTCCTTCAAAATTACTACATGTTTGTCAAAATGCCAAGGTTGATCCCGAAGGACCTTGGCCATCTCCTTCTTATCCTTGAACTCGAAGAGAAAGCGGTTCGTAGCTATCTCTGTGATAGATGGACCCCGTCGGGGTTTCCAGAGATTCTTCATCATAGTCATTAAGGCATTTGAGTTTATAGATTTCTCTGTCCAGACCATCCCCACCAGAGATCCCCCTTTGGAGGTGTCCATGAGTTCCTGAAGTTAGCAAGAAACCTCAAGGATTACCTCATCAGCATTCCTAATCGCCATTGCTGTCAGATCTCGATACTTTGCATCCCCCTCTTTCGGATTATTTCCAGCCGCTCTTGGAGAAGAGAAGGCGTGGGATTCATCCTCGATGCTCATACCTAGCGAGGCAGAACCACCTGTCTTAGCCCTCGTCCCTGAGCTTTCCCCCTCACTGCCCATCTCAACCATCGCCCCTTTCCCATGATCCCCCTCATACCATTCCCATCAATCGTAGAGAGATCTGAAACCCCTTCCTTCGACCCCATAGCCATTCAACCTTCACCCGTACTATTGACTCAGATCGTGAAAACCTAGTGGACGACTCTACCCAGAACCCGCTACCTAGACCACTCAGTAGACTTACTTTTTACTGTCACTTGTGTCCTAAAGAGTTTGGTGCAAGAAGAGGAAACTAAAACGTGGTGAACGAAACCACCAAGCTTGGTAGATCGGACTCCTCCCCTCGCTTTAGTTGTAGTTTTTCTAATATTTAGTGGTTTTTTAGTGGATTTTGGTGGAATTTTGATGTGGAGTGATTGATTTTTGTGGAAACCCTCTGTTCGGGACGGGGGTAGATTTGGTGGGGACTAGGGTAGTTCCCAACTATAGGGACTAACTCAAACCAATATCACTACACATGCAAACCAATATCACTTCACATGCAAACCAATATCACTTCATATGTAAACCAGCGTCTTCCAAACCAATATTACTTCACATGCAAACCAATATCACTTCATATGCAAACCAATAACACCTGATAGGTTATTGACCATCAGATTTAAAGATAATCAAATCTGGCGGTCCAAAATGTAGTCTCCACCTGTGGACAAATTTTCTTTAGTCCTCACTCAATCCGGTCTCGTTCGGGACGGCTACTCTCTCTCGAGAGAAAAAACCCTAACCCAGAGGGAAGGGACAAACTAGGCATCTGTCAGTTTCTACCTAAATTACACTAGAGTTTCGTGCTTATAAGCAAGAACTATTTGAAGCCAACGAGAATGAATGTCCAATCCAGCCCAACCCCAATACAAACCTAGCCCTTTGCATCTTCGAGCCTAACGAAGTCGGTCTCGACCCCCGCCTTAATATACAGGCTAATGTTTTGAAATCAAGCTTACAAAAATGACCATATTTGAATTAAGACATATATGAGTGTATAATTATCACATGATTGCTATGAAGTACATATCATTGGTAGTCATTTGATTACCTAATAATTAAAATATATGAGATTCTTTTCCGCATCCCATTTGGAAACATACTTTGTCCATGTCAATGAAATTCGTAATAAAGAACATACATGAAGCCATCACAGACGGTCGACTAGAAACACGAGTCCTTCTAAGAACAACAATAAAGGAAGAATATTAGAAAACTCTAAGAAATTGATTTAAGGAAACTGAAACAGGCGAGTAGATTTTTTTATTGTATGACAAGTTTGTAATTTTGGTAGAGTCTGGGTTCAAGCATAATTACTTGATTTATATGAAATAATATGGACTAAAAATACTAGATTGTGCTAATCAATTAATTTTTTCAAACATTAGAAATTTATATCTATTTTACCCTAAATATTTATTTAGGATGGTATAATGGACTTTTCAATACATTAAATTTTAGTATTTTGAATAATACAGGATCTTTATTGGGTATTTTCATAACTCAAAGTCTTAAGTATCTATTTTCTATATTATAAGGTTCTTAAGTATTTTTAACCCTTATAAATTATTCAATTAGGAAATGTCTAGATACTAGATAATTTTTTTAAAAAATAAATAAGCAGATAATGATCCTCGTTCATCAAGAACTAATCGCTTAGATTTCGGAATTAAATATACTAAATTACCATTTGTCGTCGGATATATATAAACACACAAACTCTCGAGTCTCGTCCCTACCTCACTCTCTCAAAAGTCCGAATTATACCATGGCCCCGAGTCCCCCGACCCACCTTCCCGTCTCTCTCGAATACAAGAACGACGCCCCCACTCTCGATCCACATCCACATCCGCATTGTAAGTACTGTTGTCCCTGTCTCTCGATCCCTTCCTTTTTATTTAATTGTTTTTCCCTACCAAGATTTTTAGGGTTTTCTCTGTAGTTCTTTAAGTCTACATTATATAATAGAAAAATTACAATACATTGAAGAAAAATACATAGGTCATGAACGAAAAGTGAATGAGTGAAATATATATAGTCTAGACACGTAGTAGAACGCGTGTACAATTCTGTCGATGCCAATGTGGTATATTTGGTTTTCATGGCCACACTAAGAGACGAGCACTGAATATTTGGTTTATAGGGTTTTCTCATCTAGCGGAGAAATCTTTCGAGAAGGAACGGCAAGCGTACGCCCAACTGGTGGTGTCGGTCACAAATTTGTTCACAATAATCTGCCTTCAGTCCCTCATCGGAGGAGGAGGAGGAGGAGGGGGAATTTATCCAGTCTACACGTACATCTGGCGCTTGATTCCGCCAGTTGGAGTTACTCTTGAAGGATTGGTAGTAGGAGCTGACTCTTCTTTTCCCCTAATAATCTTGTGCTTACTTGTATTGCGGAGCTCAACTTTTGACTACCGTCCCCTGGCTGCTGGAAAGGGAAATCTTCGTTGGGTATTTTTCTCTTGGGTTTTTAAAGGAGTATTCCGAGGCGTGCTCTTCGTCTTGGCTATGTCGGCTCTTTTCCCGTTCTATGCTCGTCGGGAAGTGGCCAAGTATAGTGGAGTTGATTTTATATCATTGCTGCAGCCTGGGTCGCAAAATTGTGTTTATAACTGCATCCTCAGAGCTTCGACCAACCATTCTGATGCAAAGATGGCTAGCTAGCTTAGTTTATCCATATGGGTACTTTTAGCTTTCCATAGACCAAAATCGATCTCCATTTACTAATGCAGGAATTGTTTGAAATTTTCAGAATTTCTTGGACATGGATCATCATCTTCTGATCAATTTCACTATTGCATTCTACAAGCTACTAGATTCAACTTGTGTTTGGTTTCTTAGATAAGTTGAATTTTATTCCATAAGAGTAATATGTACAAATCTGATGTCGAGTCCCCGCGTGTATAATCGCAAATCCCGGTTATTTCATAAGAGAGATTCCAGAAACAACCTCACATCCTTGCTACCCAAATCATTCCTGAGATTAGCTCACCATACTCATTCATGGAACCTCAAGAAGATACAAATGAATGCGAAATTTCTGGTTACGTCATTTTGTGTGTGAATATGACATGATCCTTATGTAACCAAACACTTCACATAATCGATGCAAACAACGCAAATAATTACGCGAGTTGCTCAAACAATCCCAATCGAATGCTCTCACGGTGGAGGAACAAATAATGACCATTTATACCGGAAGGAATGGTTATCTTGATTCAATCGAAATTGGACAAGTAAGCACGTTTCTTGACCGGTTACGGGAGCATTTCAAATTCATCTCCCGAATAGTCATATATAATATGGACTCGAACCATTTCCTTGTATCCGAGAAGAACTTCCAGATGAATAGGAAGGAAGCTTAGCAGACATACCTCTTCTCCTCAATCTAATCCAGTTCGGTAGTGAGTAGCAAAGAGAAGGACTCATGCACCACTTAAACCCCAATAGATCAGCAAAATGACACCAAATCGACCAAGTGAAGTGACAGTGGATAATCAAATTAGCACCAGTTTCATCCTGATCATCGCAAAGAGGCACAAGCGACTGCACCTATTAAGCATTCCACTTCTAATTAATCTATCTCTAGTAGGGAGTCTATCTTGCAATGCCAACCAGAAAAAGCATTCAACCTTGTATTGGAAAATACTTTGCCAAACCTGTCTTGCTTCAACTTGTGTTTGTATTTGTGTGTGTGTATATATATAGTTATGTTCTAGTTCTACTATCTTTTTTTTGACATGTCCTATAGCCGGTATTCTGTTAATTATCTTCTACACCACCGTGAATGTAAGAGCACTGAGCTCTTCGTGATTACGAATAGTGTACAGCTGTATAATATTCGTAATCAGGTGTGAAGCCAGTGCTACCAATTAAGCAGAAAATAATATTAACTTAATTATGGAGTACTGGTCCAAAAAACCTAACATCCAAGGCGAAAACACTCATGAAAAATTGTATCAGAAGTCATGGTCTTCTGAAAAAAATTTCCTTATGCGATCTGACAAAAAGCTTAGGCGTCGGATGGAACGGAGAGGTGGATACCATCATCAAGCAGGCAACTAGGGAGGCGGCAGAAGAAGAATGATGGTCGAGACCATGATCATGGATTAATTTTGAGATAATATCTATGTCAATGATTTTGGTGAGTGGAATGGAGGTCATTGGAACTGATCTGTGCGCTGGCGGAGAGATCTCTTGTACATGGGAGGATGAATTGATGCATTGCCTTTGTCCATTTTGCCTGTAGGTCTTCCCTCGCAGGACCAGGTTGATCGTTTTATATGGAAGCCTGACTGCAATGCAGGTTACTCTCAGTGAAAAGCATTTATAGGCTCTTGTTTGAAGGGTTTTTCTTTCAAGCTCCGGCTGTTCTTCGGAATGGTTGGCTAAGACTTGTGCCTTTCAAATTCAGTTGTTTTATTTGGATGGCTCTATAGGATCGCATCAAGACTAGAGGTAATTTACATCGAATTGACTTGCTTGGAAGAGCAGTTTTTTATGCCTCATCTGCGGACTGGAAGAAGAGTCATCTAACCACCTCTTCCTTCTCTGTTCGCATGTTCTGGAGATTTGGGATTGGTTGGTAAGGATGATGGGACTTGGTTGGTGTATGAGTAACTCTACTTTGCATTTTGCGGAGATGCGGGTTGGTCTGGTAAGTGGGAAGGCTCTCAAACTGATTTGATATACCACTTTTACTGCAGTATGTTGGTGTGTTTGGAAGGCAAAAAATCGAATGGTTTTTGATAATGAATCTTTCCGTCCCAACAAGTTGCGGTTGAATATCATGAGAAGTGTCGCAGAGTGGACATTTTAGTCAGCTGCAGTTCCAATTCCAGGACATATTTTTGGCGATTTATGCAATGGTGTAACCTGTACTAATCGTCTATTTTGGTCGTTACTTGGTGTGAGGTGTAATATGTAACTGGAACAGTTTTGTGTGGACCGATTGCTACGTGTGCAATCTCCACCCTCTGAGACTTATTGTAATTACTTTGGTGATGAATAATATTATATATATATTTTTAAAAACTATATAAATAATGAATTGTGCTAGGATATTATCTTTTGTTTATTTAGACGAATTATGCTATAGAGCATATAAAAAATAGTAAATTTAATTAAATATTATTTTTTGACAATTAATTTTGAATAAATAATTTTTTTACTTGTTTAAAAAAACTCAATCATGATTCAACGATGTAGTTGCCAAGGAAGACGTAAACAAGAGTGGAAAAGAAATACATGAAATCAATGGAAAAAAGTTGCATTCTTAAATCAGAAATGGCTAGCTTTAAAAAAATGTAATACCGTCATTTTTTTGAAAAATAAAATTTTATTTATAATTATAATAGTGGCCAGAAAGAATTTGCACTCTCACAATCCCCGGCATCATTAAACCTGATACCAAAAAAACTCATTGGAAAAAAATTACATCAAGAAAAAGAGTACCTTCGATAACACTACAAGAACAAAGTTCTTTTCCAGCCCCAAAAAAATGCAATACGGTAATGATCACCAATTCATCTGCCCATAACAATTTCTAATTTATGTAATATGCTGCTTATTTACTTAATAATTACAAGACCTGAATATAATGTTAATTTAGTAAGTCAAGCCATGCATTGTGCTAGGTTTAGCCATCTTAACATCATGAATAGAATTCTACGGTACTTGAAAGAAAGTTCTGGTCAAGGATTATTTATGCTAAAATCTGGACACATGAACGAAATTTGTTATTCTGATGCTAGTTGGACAAACGAGACCAAAGCTACCACTCCGCCAAACTTCTTGATCAATTAACAACATAGATATCAATCAGCAGGAAAAGACATGTGGAATCTAGTAGCTAGTAAAATGAACAGAGAAGAGCGATAAGAAGAAGTGAAATTTGAAGAAAATTCTACAAGTATAATAGCTTGCAGAATGTGACAGTGAAGATTGATCAGAAGATGATGATCAAGTCCTAGAAATTCTGAAATGATAAACAGTTCTCACATTAACAAATGGAGATCCAATCAATCGAGTTTGGCCCATCCAGTCTATATATACCCGACGTCAAATGATAGTTTAGTTAATTTTATTCCGGAAACTAAGCGATTAGTTTCTCGAGGACCGGTTTTCTCTAAAACAAAGCAAATCATTATTTTCTTATTTATTTTCAAATTTTTTTGTAGATTTCAATATCCGGCGACATCCTCGTCGATTCAAAATAATTAAAATATTGAAATAATAAATCAAGTTGGAATAGATATGATCTTGGAATGGTGAATTTTTTTTCCAACAATATTTGTTATTGTATGCTTATTTATCTAGCAATATTTATTTCTGTCTTCCAAACGTCTTCATCTTTACTCCAAAAGCTACGTCTTTGATGATAAAATGACAAGCCGAGTGTAATTTTTTAATCTCTGATACTTCGAGTTAAACACACTTAGTGATTCTTAATAGTAACTTTTACCAAATACATTTTGTATAACAAACACAATAGATGCCTGATTTAAGATGGGCATAACTAGGTAGTACTTATCAGAAGATTGTTATCTTTGTACGTGTACATCTTTAACACGGTTTAATGAAAAAGGTCAACCGGCACTGTGGATCAAGAGGGTTAAATACCACGCGCAGCTTCTAACTTTACACAATAACGCACATACCTGATTGGCTCCAAATATATCGTCTGGCCTCTCTCTCGCTTGAAGAAATGTAGTATCGTCATGACTACCAATTCCTCTGCTCATACTCAGATTGTTGCAATTTTTAAGGATTCGAACTCATAATCTAAATAGAAAAATTTGTTTCTACCGGACACGCCAAGTAAATCACAATAATAGTGTCGTTATCTTCTATTCTATCGTTTCAAACCAGGTTGTATTACAAACTAAGAGCTACAAATCTTTCCGCACAGTTATATTGTAGATTCAAAAGCAGAAAGAGTAACATAAAATTATGATATCGAAAAAGGAACATATTGTTCAAGTAGTAAAAAGAAGGGAGAAAGCAGGTCTTTCGCAAAATATTATTCAGATTCGAGTCGGTAAACTACTAAAGATAGGAATTCAGAAAAGTGGTGGAGGCATTCCCCCAGCCGCAGCTATGCAGGCAGTGGTCTAGGAGGTGTCCTGAAGAAGACGACGCCTGCAACGTTTCTCTGACTTTCAAGAAATTACGATCTATATCAACAGTAAGCACCGCCCCTCCCAAAGAATAGAAGAAGAGGTCAGTGCACAGATGAAAAAGGGCCATCCACGAGATGTCTTCTTTTCTAGTAATCCACCTCCACAGCGCCGGCAATAGGCAGCAGATGAACCACACCACAAACCCCAACGAACATCCTAAATCAACCAGCTGATCACCTAAATCCTGCACACACCAATGGAAATCGATAAGACTTAGATTTACATAAAGAGCGCTCGAATCTAGATATCATATTTTCAAAATAAATATAATGATAAACAAGATTTGGTGAGAGGAAGAGAAACTTGACCATCTTTCGATCGACCATGTCTCGATCCTTGCGGAATTCGGTGGGTTGATCTGGTGGTAGGCGTTACCCTAATATAATTGGGGAAAGAGCCGGAATGCATATATATATATATATATATATATATATATATATATATATATATATATATATAAGTGGGAGTGTCCACCACCTTGCGCGCGAACTCTGATGTTTGAATATATTTATTAGTTGGAAAGGTATAAACATGTTTACTAATGGTAATGCAGTTACGGGCTATAGTAAGACTTCCATTGAGGCTACAAAGAAAATTAACGCCTAGTAAAAATTCTTTACTACGAGTGCCTTCAGGGGCAATATTTACCTGTGGAAGGTCATATTTAGTACTATAATTACCTGCAAAATCTAAAAATTAAATGCCAGTGGATTCTAAACAATGGGTTAACGTTAGTAATCTATTTTCTACTGTTCGAGTGGTGATATTGTATTTTAGTGGTGTATGGTATTGCTTAGGAACCATACTGTATCCTATTAAACTCTTCGTACTTCCTGTATCTAAAATGGCTGTTAAATCGAGGAATTTATTATCTTCTAACCACACTCTACATTTCAAGGTTATTAGACTACCTATACAGTCACCGATTATAAATGCTTCTTCTTCTGCTACCTGTTCGGCCATGTGATTTTCTTCAATAATTTCGTCAAAACCTTCTTTATGTTTCCCCATATCTCTTTCTATTTCTAGTTTTCTTAATCTCTGTTTAATGAGTTCAATTTCTAATTCATATTTTTCAATTCGTTCAGTATAAAAGTTAAAGTTGTTAGCTTTAGTTAATTCTTTTGTTCGTCCTGTTAAATCTGTTTCTATTTTATAGATCTTCTTTATGCATAGAAAGCAGATTTCTTTAAAGCAGTAATTACATTGATAACGTCTATCTATTGCCGGATATAATTTACAGATATAGCAGCTTATATGATTATTTCCTCTATTTCTAATCCATTCGTGGGGACATTCATTTTCCTCTGTATTCATATACGTATATGTTATTTTAGGAGGGTTTTCTTTGTCTGATTCACTGGTTATACTATAAACAGAGTTATCCGAATCGTTGGTTTTAATACTTTGTATTTCATATTCGTCTAACTGTTCTACTAAGTTAGATCTTTCCGCATTTTTTGCCTTGTTAGGGCATCTATTTGCTAGGTGATCTGGATCTCCGCAAATAAAACAGGTACACTTCCTAGTCTTGGGTTTTTTCTTTACGTACTTATCTTTATTTTTCCATGGTTTATCTTTTCTATATGACGTACTTTTCCTAAGGTATTTTTTCTTACCTTTAGCTCTATCATAATATCCGTATGCTTGTGGCGTATAAACTGCTGTTTTACAGAAAGCCCAAGCTTGCCTTCGAATTTGTTCTTGCATAGTTGCTTCTTTACACTTTTCCTCTAGTTTATTGAATACGTAGGTTATTCGTGGTCCTACACCTAATCCTTCTATTAAGCCATAGTCAGCTACCCAATCTTCATGTATAGATCTTCCTAAGTCTCCTGGTAATTTTACAAAATATCTATTACACAAATTATCATCCATAGCTCGTCCAGTTTGTGCTAGTAATCTAGCAAAGTCGGAGCTAAATTCTTTGATATACTTAAAGTCTGTTATACTTAATTGTTCTAGGTTCCTAACTGCCGTATCTTGTATAAATGTATTTTCTTTTGCCGGGTCAACTCCTAATAACAAAATCCTAATCTGACTCGTAAAGTTATAAGGATTATCTCCTAATGATTTTAATGTATTAATTTCTTCGGGATTTTTAGCCTTTTTGCTTTGCCAAAATCCTAACGCTGTTGGTCCTAAGGTTGTTTCTAAATAAGAGAACATATCTATATCTGATCGTTTATTAGTTTCTCAATTTCTGACTACTGTTTGTTCCCATACCAGGACTTCGTCTGGCCATAACTGTGGATGTTGCTGTTCTACTAGTAACATGTCAGAGCTATATAATCATCCAATTGGCATTCTAGATACTCGACCTCTAAGATTATATTCTCCTTGATATGTAATAGATGGTGGAAGCCAGGGTTCTCTTCCTGATCTTTCTGTTCCAGATGTTCCTGGAGTTATAAATTCTGGTTTTGGTCTTTTAGTGCCTCTATCAACTGGTACCATTGTTTGGTCCATATAATTTGCGTCTGGTTTATAAAAATCACTAAGCAAGCTTTTACCATTTATAATATCTGTGACAAGTGGTAAATTAAAATATTCGCTTAGCTTGTTATAAGCGTCTTCATAGCTCATTCCTAATCCTGTCATACATTCTATTAACATATCATCTACTTGATCTTGTATGTTTAGTTCAGTAAATTTCCTATTTATTATTTGATTTATGTCTATACATACCTCCTCTGTTTTAAATCCTGCAGTTTCTTCTAGGTTTATTCCTTCTGAGTTATTATCTAAGTCATCATCTTCTTCATAATAGCTATAACCTATTGTTTCTTCTAGATTTAGTATTTCTTGTTCGTTTTCTGTATCATAGATAGGGTCTCCTAATGGTTCGTCTTCGTTCATAAATTCGAAATTCATTAAATTTGTTTCTTCATCACTGTCTATATTCTCATGATCTTCTTTTACTTCTTTTCCCTTGTAATTATTAAATCTTAAACCATAGGATCCATCTGTGTTTTCATACAATATACTTCTTTCGGGAACCATAATTCTATTTCCTGGTCCTGAAAATTCATTTAAAGACCATTCTAATCCAGCTAATTCTTCTTGATCAATTTTAACGGGATTTATCATTTTAACCCCTTTACTTGCTAGATTCTGTACTATACCTTCTATGTTTACTTTGAATTTCATTCCGGACCTATTACTTGCTTTTCCTAGTATTCCTATGCTTATTACAAGGTTATTACCTATAAAATTTTCATACCCTCTTGTTTTCAGTCCTATTTTTAAATTTTTTAAGTCTTTAATATCTTTTAATACTGCGGGTGAACAGTAAAACAGAGCACTATTTTTACTCATATCTACTTCCATTCCTGCTATTATTGCTTTCTTTAAATCGGTTTGCCAAGATTTATCTAGAATTAATACTAAAGCTTTCGTTCCTAATTTTTTTCTTCCTAGCCCTTTAATGCCTATGACAATTAACCCTATGTGTACAAAGCATTTTCCTGACTGTTTTAAACGTTTTAACGTTTCTGGTGTAAATAGTTCTATTTCTTCTGTATTATCCACAATTCTTAGGCTTTCTTCTCTATTACTTCTTACTAGATACAGGAAGTACGAAGAGTTTAATAGGATACAGTATGGTTCCTAAGCAATACCATACACCACAAAAAACAATATCAATAGGGGGTGAGTGGCCGGTAACAGAGAGGGTGAGGATAGAGAGAGCTTACAGTGGTAGGGGGTGCGTGCCGACGAACTCTATGTGCAATCGCCGGTTCGACTGACTCTGACTCTTTTTTTTTTATAAAAAAAATAAGGCTTATCGATCGTAAGATCTGGGAGCTTGAGAACTATGAACTAAGTAGGGAAAACAGAGAGGTTTAAGTACTCATGAGGGGGAGGAAAATTTGTGTATATTTTATTTTTTCGATGATTTTTACAAGAATGGAGGGCTCCTTATATAGAAGGAGCGCCAGAGGCAGAGAAACTCTAGAATTCTCTAACGTACGCTCGTAGGTGCACTACTAAAAGTAACTTACAGCTGTCTAGCGCACTAAGCCTAATAATTTACAGGCGCACTACTAAAAGTTGCGCACTAAGACTAGTAAAAAAGTACAATAATTGGCACAAATGTCAATTCTTTGTCTGTGATAATTATTAGTAGGCTCTATGCGTGTCTGGGATAGATATGTCGCCACTTGTTATACTAGCAGCTTCTAGTTCCATCTGTCATTCATCTTCTAGGTGGATGATGTGGCTTTCCTCTAGAAGACCTCCGTCACCACTATGTGGTAAAATCATACGCCATTGGTCCGTGCTCCAGATCTGTGTATAGTGTCCTTCTCCGAGGAGTCGGAGATTCTTCCATTCTCGTGGTGTGGGCAGACAGGCTGGGTTCTGAAGCAATCTATAGACTTCTGGATTTTTAATCTCAGTGAGATCATAAGGAGTGGGGGCATCTAAGTTTAATTCTGTTTCTTTGAACTCTATTTCATCTAGCAGAATTATCCTCTTCTTGCCTGGGATGGTGGTGAACTCTGTTACTCTTGGGAGAGTTGAATCGATGAGGCAGAAGATCCGTCCTCGAACTGCCTTGTTTCCTGCTATCAGAAAGAATTTTTCTCCGAACCATTGGAGAACATCTTCCATCTTTCCATCCTCTTCTAATTTTAGGATCATAACATCTATCATCCCTAAGTGATAAAACTTTAGGATAAGTTTAGCTGGTAAATCAGTTTTATTTAGATCTACGTGTAACTTTAAGAGTCCCACCGTTCTGTTGTCTAGGCTGTAGGGTTTCTGTGATATATCCACCCCCTGGAAACTCCAATTTGCTTCTTTGAGATGGATTCGTACTAAATCTTGCTGGGCTGTGACTAGATCTTTAATATGGCCTTCTTCGGTTTTCTTTTTTATTAATTCTTCTCCTTCAGGCCATTCATAAAAGAGAGGCTGTAGAACCTGTTGAGCTGGGAGATCGAGTAGTCTAGCTTTTAGCTGTAGAAAGTCTCTGCTGGGGCCTTTTGATGTTGACAGTTTTAACTCAGTGTCGTCTAGTTTTCTCCTTAGTTCTGTTCCTGATTTATTGAGTTTGGCCACCATCTTCTCCATAATGGTTATGGTCTGTTCATTCTTTTGAGCTGTAACTCCAGCTGTTAAAGCCTTTTGTTCAGCTTCTTGTCTTTTTTCCTCCAGGTGTCTAATCTGCTGATCATTTTGCTGTTGAAGATGTACAATCTGGGCTTCCAGCTGTCTAATCGTATCTTCATGGCGAAGAATAAGCTGGGCTGGTTCCTCCTGGGTTACATCAGAGAAGGGTCTAACTACTTCTGGTTCAATAAAAAAGTTGGGCCCAAAAGCCCCTCGGGCTTCTTCAAGAGCCTCGGCAAAACTATAATAGCCTTTATATAGAGGCTGGTTACATAAGATGTATTTTCTAACTGTATCGAAGCTATTAAACACTCCTGTTTTTAGACCTCTATATATTACATAATGAGTAAACTTCTTTTTATAGGTCTTAGGAGTATTTTCTGAAAAATACATACTAAGGGCGTTTAAGCACTGTACTTTAAAGTTAGTAGCTGCTCCTGCTGTCTGTATATGCCACAGGTTGTCGAGAAGACATTGTTGTGACCTGTCTATAGATAACCCTGGGAAGGGTCTAAATTTTTTATTCCCTATATCTTGGAATTCGGCTAAGGAAATTGTTCCGAATTTAATCTGTTTATGCTGTGAAAAGGTTGGATTCGCAGAGGGCACTGAAGCACCACTTGCATTTCCTTCTATATAAACTGGCATTGCCAAATTATTTCTGTATATAATGTTAGCTGGGAGACCAGCTGCTTTTGTTTGTATGGTCTGTATACTTGGCTCTTCTTTTTTCAGTGGAGTCTGTGGCGTAATGGGGCTTTGGGTACTTGGCCCTTCGCCTTCCATTTTCTCTTTGCCCTTAGGCTTAATAACTCGTTTCTTCATCTTATTTTCCTGCATTATTAAAAAACTTAATAATGCTTCTGGATAATAAATCTGCGAGACTATTATTTTTCCCTTTAATATGCTCAAATTCTATGGAATAACCACTGCCTTGTATTAAGTTCTGTAAGTTAATCCATCTAGTTCGATTTATCTTTTTGCTATTTTCATTTTTTAAAAACTTAACTATAGCTTCGCAATCCGTTCTTACTGTAAATTCCGTATTTATATATAATTTGAACTTGTCTAATGCGTTTATTAATGCCTGTATCTCAAAATCTAGGCTAGTCCAGTTCATACCGGCTTTATTAAAATTACCACTAGCGTATTTTGCTATTCTTTCCGTGTCTTTGTCTGCATATTTATGTGGTTTGCAGATCATTACTGCTCCCCATCCTTCTTTACTTCCATCACATTCTATAATAATATAATCTGTGGTAAGGGGTAATTCTAAGGGTTTTATCTTCCGAACCTCTTGTTTGATTTTCTTAACTAATTCTATGTCTTCTTTATTGAAATTTCTTTGGCCATTTTTGGACGTTTTACTGTATAAAGGCCCTGTTAATTTACTAAGATTTGGAATAAATTTTCTTGCATAATTCATGATCCCTAAGAAAGCTTGTATTTGTTTCAGACCTTCTAATTTATCCGGAAAACTAAGAATTTTTTCGGCTATATGTGGTTGTAATTCTATTTTACCGTTTCCTATTTCTAAGCCCAAAAAGGAGATTTTTCTTTTAAATAATTCCATTTTCTTCTTACTTAATACTATCCCTTGTTTTACTACTTCTTCAAAAATTACAGCTAAATGTTGTTCATGTTCAGTAACCGAGTTACTGGCTATGAGGATATCGTCAATATATACTAGGCAAAAGGCGTATTTTAGAAAAATACTATCCATAAACCTTTGAAAAACTGCGGGTGCATTTTTTAAGCCAAAATTAAGGACATTCTACTCAAAATGTCCTTCTGGACATGTGAAAGCTGTCCATGGTTTAAACCATTCTTCTAATTGTAGCTGATTGTATCCTGATTTTAGATCGAATTTACTAAATATCTTTTTATTCTGAATTAATCCTATAAGATTATCTTTGTTTGGAATATTATACGCATCATCTATCGTATTATCGTTTAACCTTTTATAATTATATACTATTCTAGCCTTTCCTCGTTTGATTTCACTATGGTTTCTGACTATGAAAGCCGCTGTTCTATGTGGACTTTCTGACCTTCGAATTAAATTTTGTCTAAGCATTTCGGAGATTTGATTCCTAAATTCGTCCCTATCTAGGGGGCTATAATCGATATTTGCAGTTACTATTCGGATATCAGGGTTTTTGATTTTCATTTTTGCTAAAAAGTTTACTCTAGATTTTGTTATATCATCCCCTATTAATCCTAATTTTTCTAATTTCTGAATTTTAGGGTAGTTTATGCTACTTTTTATATCTGGTCCTTTTTCTAAATCTTGTGACAACATTTTTCCTAACATCTGATAAGCTTCATTTTCTATATTACTTGACTGTACATTTGTTTTTGTTGTTAAAAAATCTAAGTGGGAGTGTCCACCACGCTTGCGCGCGAACTCTGATGTTTGAATATATTTATTAGTTGGAAAGGTATAAACATGTTTACTAATGGTAATGCAGTTACGGGCGCTATAGTAAGACTTCCATTGAGGCTACAAAGAAAATTAATGCCTAGTAAAAATTCTTTACTACGAGTGCCTTCAGGGGCAATATTTACCTGTGGAAGGTCATATTTAGTACTATAATTACCTGCAAAATCTAAAAATTGAATGCCAGTGGATTCTAAACAATGGCTTAACGTTAGTAATCTATTTTCTACTGTTCGAGTGGTGATATTGTATTTTAGTGGTGTATGGTATTGCTTAGGAACCATACTGTATCCTATTAAACTCTTCGTACTTCCTGTATCTAAAATGGCTGTTAAATCGAGGAATTTATTATCTTCTAACCACACTCTACATTTCAAGGTTATTAGACTAGCTATACAGTCACCGATTATAAATGCTTCTTCTTCTGCTACCTGTTCGGCCATGTGATTTTCTTCAATAATTTCGTCAATACCTTCTTTATGTTTCCCCATATCTCTTTCTATTTCTAGTTTTCTTAATCTCTGTTTAATGAGTTCAATTTCTAATTCATGTTTTTCAATTCGTTCAGTATAAAAGTTAAAGTTGTTAGCTTTAGTTAATTCTTTTGTTCGTCCTGTTAAATCTGTTTCTATTTTATAGATCTTCTTTATGCATAGAAAGCAGATTTCTTTAAAGCGGTAATTACATTGATAACGTCTATCTATTGCCGGATATAATTTACAGATATAGCAGCTTATATGATTATTTCCTCTATTTCTAATCCATTCGTGGGGACATTCATTTTCCTCTGTATTCATATACGTATATGTTATTTTAGGAGGGTTTTCTTTGTCTGATTCACTGGTTATACTATAAACAGAGTTATCAGAATCATTGGTTTTAATACTTTGTATTTCATATTCGTCTAACTGTTCTACTAAGTTAGATCTTTCCGCATTTTTTGCCTTGTTAGGGCATCTATTTGCTAGGTGATCTGGATCTCCGCAAATAAAACAGGTACACTTCCTAGTCTTGGGTTTTTTCTTTACGTACTTATCTTTATTTTTCCATGGTTTATCTTTTCTATATGAGGTACTTTTCCTAAGGTATTTTTTCTTACCTTTAGCTCTATCATAATATCCGTATGCTTGTGGCGTATAAACTGCTGTTTTACAGAAAGCCCAAGCTTGCCTTCGAATTTGTTCTTGCATAGTTGCTTCTTTACACTTTTCCTCTAGTTTATTGAATACGTAGGTTATTCGTGGTCCTACACCTAATCCTTCTGTTAAGCCATAGTCAGCTACCCAATCTTCATGTATAGATCTTCCTAAGTCTCCTGGTAATTTTACAAAATATCTATTACACAAATTATCATCCATAGCTCGTCCAGTTTGTGCTAGTAATCTAGCAAAGTCGGAGCTAAATTCTTTGATATACTTAAAGTCTGTTATACTTAATTGTTCTAGGTTCCTAACTGCCGTATCTTATATAAATGTATTTTCTTTTGCCGGGTCAACTCCTAATAACAAAATCCTAATCTGACTCGTAAAGTTATAAGGATTATCTCCTAATGATTTTAATGTATTAATTTCTTCGGGATTTTTAGCCTTTTTGCTTTGCCAAAATCCTAACGTTGTTGGTCCTAAGGTTGTTTCTAAATAAGAGAACATATCTATATCTGATCGTTTATTAGTTTCCCAATTTCTGACTACTGTTTGTTCCCATACCAGGACTTCGTCTGGCCATAACTGTGGATGTTGCTGTTCTACTAGTAACATGTCAGAGCTATATAATCGTCCAATTGGCATTCTAGATCCTCGACCTCTAAGATTAGATTCTCCTTGATATGTAATAGATGGTGGAAGCCAGGGTTCTCTTCCTGATCTTTCTGTTCCAGATGTTCCTGGAGTTATAAATTCTGGTTTTGGTCTCTTAGTGCCTCTATCAACTGGTACCATTGTTTGGTCCATATAATTTGCTTCTGGTTTATAAAAATTACTAAGCAAGCTTTTACCATTTATAATATCTGTGACAAGTGGTAAATTAAAATATTTGCTTAGCTTGTTATAAGCGTCTTCATAGCTCATTCCTAATCCTGTCATACATTCTATTAACATATCATCTACTTGATCTTGTATGTTTAGTTCAGTAAATTTCCTATTTATTATTTGATTTATGTCTATACATACCTCCTCTGTTTTAAATCCTGCAGTTTCTTCTAGGTTTATTCCTTCTGAGTTATTATCTAAGTCATCATCTTCTTCATAATAGCTATAACCTATTGTTTCTTCTAGATTTAGTATTTCTTGTTCGTTTTCTGTATCATAGATAGGGTCTCCTAATGGTTCGTCTTCGTTCATAAATTCGAAATTCATTAAATTTGTTTCTTCATCACTGTCTATATTCTCATGATCTTCTTTAACTTCTTTTCCCTTGTAATTATTAAATCTTAAACCATAGGATCCATCAGTGTTTTCATACAATATACTTCTTTCGGGAACCATAATTCTATTTCCTGGTCCTGAAAAGTCATTTAAAGACCATTCTAATCCAGCTAATTCTTCTGGATCAATTTTAACCCCTTTACTTGCTAGATTCTGTACTATCCTTCTATGTTTACTTTGAATTTCATTCCGGACCTATTACTTGCTTTTCCTAGTATTCCTATGCTTATTACAAGATTATTACCTATAAAATTTTCATACCCTCTTATTTTCAGTCCTATTTTTAAAATTTTTAAGTCTTTAATATCTTTTAATACTGCGGGTGAACAGTAAAACAGAGCACTATTTTTACTCATATCTACTTCCATTCCTGCTATTATTGCTTTCTTTAAATCGGTCTGCCAAGATTTATCTAGAATTAATACTAAAGCTTTCGTTCCTAATTCTTTTCTTCCTAGCCCTTTAATGCCTATGACAATTAACCCTATGTGTACAAAGCGTTTTCCTGACTGTTTTAAACGTTTTAACATTTCTGGTGTAAATAGTTCTATTTCTTCTGTATTATCCACAATTCTTAGGCTTTCTTCTCTATTACTTCTTACTAGTACTGTTCGCACATTAAGGAGTCCTGTCTGATATAGAGTTCTAGGATTTAAAGCATCTACCTGAGCATTATTATATAGTTCCAGGTTTCGTTCGACATCTATTTCTTCTTCTAACTGAACTACATCCTGTGTACTATTACTTCCTGATCCTCTAAGCAATCTTCCCAAAAATGAATCTGTTGAGATATTATCACTTACACTATTTCTAGCTGGTTCTGTTATAGTCCGAGTTCTATAAGGTCTTCCAGGGAATGGCGTTGTCATTTTTTAGGTAACCAATGAATATACTTTGGAGGAAGGATCTCTTTTCTGGGTCTTTCACCCTGTCCTAAGCTTAATTTTTCTAAGGCTTTTGTTAGATCGTTGGTTTCTACCTTAACGTAATTTTCTTCTTTTAGTCTTTTGATATTTTCTGCTAGCTTCTGTAATTCGCCTAAGACTGGTTTTAGTTCTACCTCGTTTCTTTTAGGTTTTTCTATAAGTGTACTTAATTTTTTAATTTCTAAGATAATCTGTTCGTTCTGATTTTTAATATAATTTTGATTTTCTACCGAGACTTTTAACAATCCTTCTACTCCCGTAAGTGCTTCTGTCAAGTTATGATGATTTTTAATAGTTAGTTCCCTTTCGACTTCTAAGTGACTTCCTAGACTAATTATTAGATCTGTTAAACTATTGAGATGATTATTATTACTGTATAACTTGTGTTCAAAAGTTCTATCAAAACGACAAATTAACTCGTGTCCTTCTAATATTATTTTTGAATTTTCTCTGGAGCCAAGTTCTAAATCTAAGTAGTCCAGATGTTTTTTACTCGTCGCAATTTTGTAAATTAGGCTCAAGGGTAGAGGTGATGTCAATTATGGTGAATAGTTTTCCCATTTAGTCCAGTTCTAGCTTCCCCTTAGAAATAACAAGCCTTATTTGTAAAGATAATTTAGAACATAAAAGTCTATAGACAAAGTACATAAACAGTACTAATAAACAGCTAATCCCAAATTAGAATCACAACCGATACAGATAATCTTGGTTTCACACAAGCGAGTTCTCAGTGTAATTAGGATTTATGCCTAGCATGGCTACCTTAACCGAGCCTGTCTTGTTCTTTTAACCTCGAAAATCATTTTTGGCTCTGATACCAATAGGGGGTGAGTGGCCGGTAACAGAGAGGGTGAGGATAGAGAGAGCTTACAGTGGTAGGGGGTGCGTGCCGACGGGCTCTATGTGCAATCGCCGGTTCGACTGACTCTGACTCTTTTTTTTAAAAAAATAAGGCTTATTAATCTGAAGATCTGGGAGCTTGAGAACTATGTACTAAGTAGGGAAAACAGAGAGGTTTAAGTACTCATGAGGGGGAGGAAAATTTGTGTATATTTTATTTTTTGATGATTTTTACAAGAATGGAGGGCTCCTTATATAGAAGGAGTGCCAGAGGCAGAGAAACTCTAGAATTCTCTAACGTACGCTCGTAGGCGCACTACTAAAAGTTGCGCACTAAGACTAGTAAAAAAGTACAATAATTGGCACAAATGTCAATTCTTTGTCTGTGATAATTATTAGTAGGCTCTATGCGTGTCTGGGATAGATATGTCGCCACTTGTTATACTAGCAGCTTCTAGTTCCATCTATCGTTCATCTTCTAGGTGGATGATGTGGCTTTCCTCTAGAAGACCTCCGTCACCACTTTGTGGTAAAATCATACGCCATTGGTCCGTGCTCCAGATCTGTGTATAGTGTCCTTCTCCGAGCAGTCGGAGATTCTTCCATTCTCGCGGTGTGGGCAGACAGGCTGGGTTCTGAAGCAATCTATAGACTTCTGGATTTTTAATCTCAGTGAGATCATAAGGAGAGGGGGCATCTAAGTTTAATTCTGTTTCTTCGAACTCTGTTTCATCTAGCAGAATTATCCTCTTCTTGCCTGGGATGGTGGTGAACTCTGTTACTCTTGGGTGAGTTGAATCGATGAGGCAGAAGATCCGTCCTAAAACTGCCATATTTCCTGCTATCAGAAAGAATTTTTCTCCGAACCATTGGAGAACATCTTCCATCTTTCCATCCTCTTCTAATTTTAGGATCATAACATCTATCATCCCTAAGTGATAAAACTTTAGGATAAGTTTAGCTAGTAAGTCTGTTTTGTTTAGATCTACGTGTAACTTTAAGAGTCCCACCGTTCTGTTGTCTAGGCTGTAGGGTTTCTGTGATATATCCACCCCCTGGAAACTCCAATTTGCTTCTTTGAGATGGATTCGTACTAAATCTTGCTGGGCTGTGACTAGATCTTTAATATGGCCTTCTTCGGTTTTCTTTTTTATTAATTCTTCTCCTTCAGGCCATTCATAAAAGAGAGGCTGTAGAACCTGTTGAGCTGGGAGATCGAGTAGTCTAGCTTTTAGCTGTAGAAAGTCTCTGCTGGGGCCTTTTGATGTTGACAGTTTTAACTCAGTGTCGTCTAGTTTTCTCCTTAGTTCTGTTCCTGATTTATTGAGTTTGGCCACCATCTTCTCCATAATGGTTATGGTCTGTTCATTCTTTTGAGCTGTAACTCCAACTGTTAAAGCCTTTTGTTCAGCTTCTTGTCTTTTTTCCTCCAGGTGTCTAATCTGCTGATCATTTTGCTATTGAAGATGTACAATCTGGGCTTCCAGTTGTCTAATCGTATCTTCATGGCGAAGAATAAGCTGGGCTGGTTCCTCCCGGGTTACATCAGAGAAGGGTCTAACTACTTCTGGTTCAATAAAAAAGTTGGGCCCAAAAGCCCCTCGGGCTTCTTCAAGAGCCTCGGCAAAACTATAATAGCCTTTATATAGAGGCTGGTTACATAAGATGTATTTTCTAACTGTATCGAAGCTATTAAACACTCCTGTTTTTAGACCTCTATATATTACATAATGAGTAAACTTCTTTTTATAGGTCTTAGGAGTATTTTCTGAAAAATACATACTAAGGGCGTTTAAGCACTGTACTTTAAAGTTAGTAGCTGCTCCTGCTGTCTGTATATGCCACAGGTTGTCGAGAAGACATTGTTGTGACCTGTCTATAGATAACCCTGGGAAGGGTCTAAATTTTTTATTCCCTATATCTTGGAATTCGGCTAAGGAAATTGTTCCGAATTTAATCTGTTTATGCTGTGAAAAGGTTGGATTCGCAGAGGGCACTGAAGCACCACTTGCATTTCCTTCTATATAAACTGGCATTGCCAAATTATTTCTGTATATAATGTTAGCTGGGAGACCAGCTGCTTCTATTTGTATGGTCTGTATACTTGGCTCTTCTTTTTTCAATGGAGTCTGTGGCGTAATGGGGCTTTGGGTACTTGGCCCTTCGCCTTCCATTTTCTCTTTGCCCTTAGGCTTAATAACTCGTTTCTTCATCTTATTTTCCTGCATTATTAAAAAACTTATTAATGCTTCTGGATAATAAATCTGTGAGACTATTATTTTTCCCTTTAATATGCTCAAATTCTATGGAATAACCACTGCCTTGTATTAAGTTCTGTAAGTTAATCCATCTAGTTCGATTTATCTTTTTGCTATTTTCATTTTTTAAAAACTTAACTATAGCTTCACAATCCGTTCTTACTGTAAATTCCTTATTTATATATAATTTGAACTTGTCTAATGGCTTTATTAATGCCTGTATCTCAAAATCTAGGCTAGTTCAGTTCATACCGGCTTTATTAAAATTACCACTAGCGTATGCTGCTATTCTTTCCGTGTCTTTGTCTGCATATTTATGTGGTTTGCAGATCATTACTGCTCCCCATCCTTCTTTACTTCCATCACATTCTATAATAATATAATCTGTGGTAAGGGGTAATTCTAAGGGTTTTATCTTCCGAACCTCTTGTTTGATTTTCTTAACTAATTCTATGTCCTCTTTATTGAAATTTCTTTGGCCATTTTTGGACGTTTTACTGTATAAAGGCCCTGTTAATTTACTAAGATTTGGAATAAATTTTCTTGCATAATTCATGATCACTAAGAAAGCTTGTATTTGTTTCAGACCTTCTAATTTATCCGGAAAACTAAGAATTTTTTCGGCTATATGTGGTTGTAATTCTATTTTACCGTTTCCTATTTCTAAGCCCAAAAAGGAGATTTTTCTTTTAAATAATTCAATTTTCTTCTTACTTAATACTATCCCTTGTTTTACTACTTCTTCAAAAATTACAGCTAAATGTTGTTCATGTTCAGTAACCGAGTTACTGGCTATGAGGATATCGTCAATATATACTAGGCAAAAGGCGTATTTTAGAAAAATACTATCCATAAACCTTTGAAAAACTGCGGGTGCATTTTTTAAGCCAAAATTAAGGACATTCCACTCAAAATGTCCTTCTGGACATGTGAAAGCTGTCCATGGTTTAAACCATTCTTCTAATTGTAGCTGATTGTATCCTGATTTTAGATCGAATTTACTAAATATCTTTTTATTCTGAATTAATCCTATAAGATTATCTTTATTTGGAATATTATACGCATCATCTATCGTATTATCGTTTAACCTTTTATAATTATATACTATTCTAGCCTTTCCTCGTTTAATTTCACTATGGTTTCTGACTATGAAAGCCGCTGTTCTATGTGGACTTTCTGACCTTCGAATTAAATTTTGTCTAAGCATTTCGGGGATTTGATTCCTAAATTCGTCCCTATCTAGGGGGCTATAATCGATATTTGCAGTTACTATTCGGATATCAGGGTTTTTGATTTTCATTTTTGCTAAAAAGTTTACTCTAGATTTTGTTATATCATCCTCTATTAATCCTAATTTTTCTAATTTCTGAATTTTAGGGTAGTTTATGCTACTTTTTATATCTGGTCCTTTTTCTAAATCTTGTGACAACATTTTTCCTAACATCTGATAAGCTTCATTTTCTATATTACTTGACTGTACATTTGTTTTTGTTGTTAAAAAATCTAAGTGGGAGTGTCCACCACGCTTGCGCGCGAACTCTGATGTTTGAATATATTTATTAGTTGGAAAGGTATAAACATGTTTACTAATGGTAATGCAGTTACGGGCGCTATAGTAAGACTTCCATTGAGGCTACAAAGAAAATTAATGCCTAGTAAAAATTCTTTACTACGAGTGCCTTCAGGGGCAATATTTACCTGTGGAAGGTCATATTTAGTACTATAATTACCTGCAAAATCTAAAAATTGAATGCCAGTGGATTCTAAACAATGGGTTAACGTTAGTAATCTATTTTCTACTGTTCGAGTGGTGATATTGTATTTTAGTGGTGTATGGTATTGCTTAGGAACCATACTGTATCCTATTAAACTCTTCGTACTTCCTGTATCTAAAATGGCTGTTAAATCAAGGAATTTATTATCTTCTAACCACACTCTACATTTCAAGGTTATTAGACTAGCTATACAGTCACCGATTATAAATGCTTCTTCTTCTGCTACCTGTTCGGCCATGTGATTTTCTTCAATAATTTTGTCAATACCTTCTTTATGTTTCCCCATATCTCTTTCTATTTCTAGTTTTCTTAATCTCTATTTAATGAGTTCAATTTCTAATTCATGTTTTTCAATTCGTTCAGTATAAAAGTTAAAGTTGTTAGCTTTAGTTAATTCTTTTGTTCGTCCTGTTAAATCTGTTTCTATTTTATAGATCTTCTTTATGCATAGAAAGCAGATTTCTTTAAAGCAGTAATTACATTGATAACGTCTATCTATTGCCGGATATAATTTACAGATATAGTAGCTTATATGATTATTTCCTCTATTTCTAATCCATTCGTGGGGACATTCAATTTCCTCTGTATTCATATACGTATATGTTATTTTAGGAGGGTTTTCTTTGTCTGATTCACTGGTTATACTATAAACAGAGTTATCAGAATCGTTGGTTTTAATACTTTGTATTTCATATTCGTCTAACTGTTCTACTAAGTTAGATCTTTCCGCATTTTTTGCCTTGTTAGGGCATCTATTTGCTAGGTGATCTGGATCTCCGCAAATAAAACAGGTACACTTCCTAGTCTTGGGTTTTTTCTTTACGTACTTATCTTTATTTTTCCATGGTTTATCTTTTCTATATGACATACTTTTCCTAAGGTATTTTTTCTTACCTTTAGCTCTATCATAATATCCGTATGCTTGTGGCGTATAAACTGCTGTTTTATAGAAAGCCCAAGCTTGCCTTCGAATTTGTTCTTGCATAGTTGCTTCTTTACACTTTTCCTCTAGTTTATTGAATACGTAGGTTATTCGTGGTCCTACACCTAATCCTTCTGTTAAGCCATAGTCAGCTACCCAATCTTCATGTATAGATCTTCCTAAGTCTCCTGGTAATTTTACAAAATATCTATTACACAAATTATCATCCATAGCTCGTCCAGTTTGTGCTAGTAATCTAGCAAAGTCGGAGCTAAATTATTTGATATACTTAATGTCTGTTATACTTAATTGTTCTAGGTTCCTAACTGCCGTATCTTGTATAAATGTATTTTCTTTTGCCGGGTCAACTCCTAATAACAAAATCCTAATCTGACTCGTAAAGTTATAAGGATTATCTCCTAATGATTTTAATGTATTAATTTCTTCGGGATTTTTAACCTTTTTGCTTTGCCAAAATCCTAACGCTGTTGGTCCTAAGGTTGTTTCTAAATAAGAGAACATATCTATATCTGATCGTTTATTAGTTTCCCAATTTATGACTACTGTTTGTTCCCATACCAGGACTTCGTCTGGCCATAACTGTGGATGTTGCTGTTCTACTAGTAACATGTCAGAGCTATATAATCATCCAATTGGCATTCTAGATCCTCGACCTCTAAGATTAGATTATCCTTGATATGTAATAGATGGAGGAAGCCAGGGTTCTCTTCCTGATCTTTCTGTTCCAGATGTTCCTGGAGTTATAAATTCTGGTTTTGGTCTCTTAGTGCCTTTATCAACTGGTACCATTGTTTGGTCCATATAATTTGCTTATGGTTTATAAAAATCACTAAGCAAGCTTTTACCATTTATAATATCTGTGACAAGTGGTAAATTAAAATATTCGCTTAGCTTGTTATAAGCGTCTTCATAGCTCATTCCTAATCCTGTCATACATTCTATTAACATATCATCTACTTGATCTTGTATGTTTAGTTCAGTAAATTTCCTATTTATTATTTGATTTATGTCTATACATACCTCCTCTGTTTTAAATCCTGCAGTTTCTTCTAGGTTTATTCCTTCTGAGTTATTATCTAAGTCAACATCTTCTTCATAATAGCTATAACCTATTGTTTCTTCTAGATTTAGTATTTCTTGTTCGTTTTCTGTATCATAGATAAGGTCTCCTAATGGTTCGTCTTCGTTCATAAATTCGAAATTCATTAAATTTGTTTCTTCATCACTGTCTATATTCTCATGATCTTCTTTTACTTCTTTTCCCTTGTAATTATTAAATCTTAAACCATAGGATCCATCTGTGTTTTCATACAATATACTTCTTTCGGGAACCATAATTCTATTTCTTGGTCCTGAAAATTTATTTAAAGACCATTCTAATCCAGCTAATTCTTCTGGATCAATTTTAACCCCTTTACTTGCTAGATTCTGTACTATACCTTCTATGTTTACTTTGAATTTCATTCTGGACCTATTACTTGCTTTTCCTAGTATTCCTATGCTTATTACAAGGTTATTACCTATAAAATTTTCATACCCTCTTATTTTCAGTCCTATTTTTAAAATTTTTAAGTCTTTAATATCTTTTAATACTGCGGGTGAACAGTAAAACAGAGCACTATTTTTACTCATATCTACTTCCATTCCTGCTATTATTGCTTTCTTTAAATTGGTCTGCCAAGATTTATCTAGAATTAATACTAAAGCTTTCGTTCCTAATTCTTTTCTTCCTAGCCCTTTAATGCCTATGACAATTAACCCTATGTGTACAAAGCGTTTTCCTGACTGTTTTAAACGTTTTAACATTTCTGGTGTAAATAGTTCTATTTCTTTTGTATTATCCACAATTCTTAGGCTTTCTTCTCTATTACTTCTTACTAGTACTGTTCGCACATTAAGGAGTCCTGTCTGATATAGAGTTCTAGGATTTAAAGCATCTACCTGAGCATTATTATATAGTTCCAGGTTTCGTTCGACATCTATTTCTTCTTCTAACTGAACTACATCCTGTGTACTATTACTTCCTGATCCTCTAAGCAATCTTCCCAAAAATGAATCTGTTGAGATATTATCACTTACACTATTTCTAGCTGGTTCTGTTATAGTCCCAGTCTATAAAGTCTTCCAGGGAATGGCGTTGTCATTTTTTAGGTAACCAATGAATATACTTTGGAGGAAGGATCTCTTTTCTGGGTCTTTCACCCTGTCCTAAGCTTAATTTTTCTAAGGCTTTTGTTAGATCGTTGATTTCTACCTTAACGTGATTTTCTTCTTTTAGTCTTTTGATATTTTCTGCTAGCTTGTCTAATTTGCCTAAGACTGGTTTTAGTTCTACCTCGTTTCTTTTAGGTTTTTCTATAAGTGTACTTAATTTTTTAATTTCTAAGATAATCTGTTCGTTCTGATTTTTAATATAATTTTGATTTTCTACTGAGACTTTTAACAATTCGTCTACTCCCGTAAGTGCTTCTGTCAAGTTATGATGATTTTTAATAGTTAGTTCCCTTTCGACTTCTAAGTGACTTCCTAGACTAATTATTAGATCTGTTAAACTATTGAGATGATTATTATTACTGTGTAACTTGTGTTCAAAAGTTCTATCAAAACGACAAATTAACTCGTGTCCTTCTAATATTATTTTTGATTTTTCTCTGGAGCCAAGTTCTAAATCTAAGTAGGCCAGATGTTTTTTACTCGTCGCAATTTTGTAAATTAGGCTCAAGGGTAGAGGTGATGTCAATTATGGTGAATAGTTTTCCCAGTTAGTCCAGTTCTAGCTTCCCCTTAGAAATAACAAGCCTTATTTGTAAAGATAATTTAGAACATAAAAGTCTATAGACAAAGTACATAAACAGTACTAATAAACAGCTAATCCCAAATTAGAATCACAACCGATACAGATAATCTTGGTTTCACACAAGCGGGTTCTCAGTGTAATGAGGATTTATGCCTAGCATGGCTACCTTAACCGAGCCTGTCTTGTTCTTTTAACCTCGAAAATCGTTATTGGCTCTGATACCAATAGGGGGTGAGTGGCCGGTAACAGAGAGGGTGAGGATAGAGAGAGCTTACAGTGGTAGGGGGTGCGTGCCGACGGGCTCTATGTGCAATCGCCAGTTCGACTGACTCTGACTCTTTTTTTTATTTTAAATAAGGCTTATCGATTTGAAGATCTGGGAGCTTGAGAACTATGAATTAAGTAGGGAAAACAGAGAGGTTTAAGTACTCATGAGGGGGAGGAAAATTTGTGTATATTTTATTTTTTGATGATTTTTACAAGAATGGAGGGCTCCTTATATAGAAGGAGCGCCAGAGGCAGAGAAACTCTAGAATTCTCTAACGTACGCTCGTAGGCGCACTACTAAAAGTAACTTACAGCTGTCTAGCGCACTAAGCCTAATAATTTACAGGCGCACTACTAAAAGTTGCGCACTAAGACTAGTAAAAAAGTACAATAATTGGCACAAATGTTAATTCTTTGTCTATGATAATTATTAGTAGGCTCTATGCGTGTCTGGGATAGATATGTCACCGCTTGTTATACTAGCAGCTTCTAGTTCCATCTGTCGTTCATCTTCTAGGTGGATGATGTGGCTTTCCTCTAGAAGACCTCCGTCACCACTATGTGGTAAAATCATACGCCATTGGTCCGTGCTCCAGATCTGTGTATAGTGTCCTTCTCCGAGGAGTCGAAGATTCTTCCATTCTCGCGGTGTGGGCAGACAGGCTGGGTTCTGAAGCAATCTATAGACTTCTGGATTTTTAATCTCAGTGAGATCATAAGGAGAGGGGGCATCTAAGTTTAATTCTGTTTCTTCGAACTCTGTTTCATCTAGCAGAATTATCCTCTTCTTGCCTGGGATGGTGGTGAACTCTGTTACTCTTGGGAGAGTTGAATCGATGAGGCAGAAGATCCGTCCTCGAACTGCCATATTTCCTGCTATCAGAAAGAATTTTTCTCCGAACCATTGGAGAACATCTTCCATCTTTCCATCCTCTTCTAATTTTAGGATCATAACATCTATCATCCCTAAGTGATAAAACTTTAGGATAAGTTTAGCTGGTAAATCTGTTTTGTTTAGATCTACGTGTAACTTTAAGAGTCCAACCGTTCTGTTGTCTAGGCTGTAGGGTTTCTGTGATATATCCACCCCCTGGAAACTCCAATTTGCTTCTTTGAGATGGATTCGTACTAAATCTTGCTGGGCTGTGACTAGATCTTTAATATGGCCTTCTTCGGTTTTCTTTTTTATTAATTCTTCTCCTTCAGGCCATTCATCAAAGAGAGGCTGTAGAACCTGTTGAGCTGGGAGATCGAGTAGTCTAGCTTTTAGCTGTAGAAAGTCTCTGCTGGGGCCTTTTGATGTTGACAGTTTTAACTCAGTGTCGTCTAGTTTTCTCCTTAGTTCTGTTCCTGATTTATTGAGTTTGGCCACCATCTTCTCCATAATAGTTATGGTCTGTTCATTCTTTTGAGCTGTAACTCCACCTGTTAAAGCCTTTTGTTCAGCTTCTTGTCTTTTTTCCTCCAGGTGTCTAATCTGCTGATCATTTTGCTGTTGAAGATGTACAATCTGGGCTTCCAGCTATCTAATCGTATCTTCATGGCGAAGAATAAGCTGGGCTGGTTCCTCCCAGGTTACATCAGAGAAGGGTCTAACTACTTCTGGTTCAATAAAAAAGTTGGGCCCAAAAGCCCCTCGGGCTTCTTCAAGAGCCTCGGTAAAACTATAATAGCCTTTATATAGAGGCTGGTTACATAAGATGTATTTTCTAACTATATCGAAGCTATTAAACACTCCTGTTTTTAGACCTCTATATATTACATAATGAGTAAACTTCTTTTTATAGGTCTTAGGAGTATTTTCTGAAAAATACATACTAAGGGCGTTTAAGCACTGTACTTTAAAGTTAGTAGCTGCTCCTGCTGTCTGTATATGCCACAGGTTGTCGAGAAGACATTGTTGTGACCTGTCTATAGATAACCCTGGGAAGGATCTAAATTTTTTATTCCCTATATCTTGGAATTCGGCTAAGGAAATTGTTCCGAATTTAATCTGTTTATGCTGTGAAAAGGTTGGATTCGCAGAGGGCACTGAAGCACCACTTGCATTTCCTTCTATATAAACTGGCATTGCCAAATTATTTCTGTATATAATGTTAGCTGGGAGACCAGCTGCTTCTGTTTGTATGGTCTGTATACTTGGCTCTTCTTTTTTCAGTGGAGTCTGTGGCGTAATGGGGCTTTGGGTACTTGGCCCTTCGCCTTCCATTTTCTCTTTGCCCTTAGGCTTAATAACTCGTTTCTTCATCTTATTTTCCTGCATTATTAAAAAACTTATTAATGCTTCTGGATAATAAATCTGCGAGACTATTATTTTTCCCTTTAATATGCTCAAATTCTATGGAATAACCACTGCCTTGTATTAAGTTCTGTAAGTTAATCCATCTAGTTCGATTTATCTTTTTGCTATTTTCATTTTTTAAAAACTTAACTATAGCTTCGCAATCCGTTCTTACTGTAAATTCTTTATTTATATATAATTTGAACTTGTCTAATGCGTTTATTAATGCATGTATCTTAAAATCTAGGCTAGTCCAGTTCATACCGGCTTTATTAAAATTACCACTAGCGTATGCTGCTATTCTTTCCGTGTCTTTGTCTGCATATTTATGTGGTTTGCAGATCATTACTGCTCCCCATCCTTCTTTACTTCCATCACATTCTATAATAATATAATCTGTGGTAAGGGGTAATTCTAAGGGTTTTATCTTCCGAACCTCTTGTTTGATTTTCTTAACTAATTCTATGTCCTCTTTATTGAAATTTCTTTGGCCATTTTTGGACGTTTTACTGTATAAAGGCCCTGTTAATTTACTAAGATTTGGAATAAATTTTCTTGCATAATTCATGATCACTAAGAAAGCTTGTATTTGTTTCAGACCTTCTAATTTATCCGGAAAACTAAGAATTTTTTCGGCTATATGTGGTTGTAATTCTATTTTACCGTTTGCTATTTCTAAGCCCAAAAAGGAGATTTTTCTTTTAAATAATTCAATTTTCTTCTAACTTAATACTATCCCTTGTTTTACTACTTCTTCAAAAATTACAGCTAAATGTTGTTCATGTTCAGTAACCGAGTTACTGGCTATGAGGATATCGTCAATATATACTAGGCAAAAGGCGTATTTTAGAAAAATACTATCCATAAACCTTTGAAAAACTGCGGGTGCATTTTTTAAGGCAAAACTAAGGACATTCCACTCAAATTGTCCTTCTGGACATGTGAAAGCTGTCCATGGTTTAAACCATTCTTCTAATTGTAGCTGATTGTATCCTGATTTTAGATCGAATTTACTAAATATCTTTTTATTCTGAATTAATCCTATAAGATTATCTTTGTTTGGAATATTATACGCATCATCTATCGTATTATCGTTCAACCTTTTATAATTATATACTATTCTAGCCTTTCCTCATTTGATTTCACTATGGTTTCTGACTATGAAAGCCGCTGTTCTATGTGGACTTTCTGACCTTCGAATTAAATTTTGTCTAAGCATTTCGGGGATTTGATTGCTCGTCCAGTTTGGGTGACTCTGACTCTTTTCTTTCTCAAAAGAGTCAGAGTCAGTCGAACCGGCGATTGCACATAGAGCCCGTCGGCACGCACCCCCTACCACATTAAGCTCTCTCTATCCTCACCCTCTCTGTTACCGGCCACTCACCCCCTATTGGTATCAGAGCCAATAACGATTTTTGAGGTTAAAAGAACAAGACAGGCTCGGTTAAGGTAGCCATGCTAGGCATAAATCCTCATTACACTGAGAACCCGCTTGTGTGAAACCAAGATTATCTGTATCGGTTGTGATTCTAATTTGGGATTAGCTGTTTATTAGTACTGTTTATGTACTTTGTCTATAGACTTTTATGTTCTAAATTATCTTTACAAATAAGGCTTGTTATTTCTAAGGGGAAGCTAGAACTGGACTAACTGGGAAAACTATTCACCATAATTGACATCACCTCTACCCTTGAGCCTAATTTACAAAATTGCGACGAGTAAAAAACATCTGGCCTACTTAGATTTAGAACTTGGCTCCAGAGAAAAATCAAAAATAATATTAGAAGGACACGAGTTAATTTGTCGTTTTGATAGAACTTTTGAACACAAGTTACACAGTAATAATAATCATCTCAATAGTTTAACAGATCTAATAATTAGTCTAGGAAGTCACTTAGAAGTCGAAAGGGAACTAACTATTAAAAATCATCATAACTTGACAGAAGCACTTACGGGAGTAGACGGATTGTTAAAAGTCTCGGTAGAAAATCAAAATTATATTAAAAATCAGAACGAACAGATTATCTTAGAAATTAAAAAATTAAGTACACTTATAGAAAAACCTAAAAGAAACGAGGTAGAACTAAAACCAGTCTTAGGCAAATTAGAGAAGCTAGCAGAAAATATCAAAAGACTAAAAGAAGAAAATCACGTTAAGGTAGAAATCAACGATCTAACAAAAGCCTTAGAAGAATTAAGCTTAGGACAGGGTGAAAGACCCAGAAAAGAGATCCTTCCTCCAAAGTATATTCATTGGTTACCTAAAAAATGACAACGCCATTCCCTGGAAGACCTTATAGAACTGGGACTATAACAGAACCAGCTAGAAATAGTGTAAGTGATAATATCTCAACAGATTCATTTTTGGGAAGATTGCTTAGAGGATCAGGAAGTAATAGTACACAGGATGTAGTTCAGTTAGAAGAAGAAATAGATGTCGAACGAAACCTGGAACTATATAATAATGCTCAGGTAGATGCTTTAAATCCTAGAACTCTATATCAGACAGGACTCCTTAATGTGCGAACAGTACTAGTAAGAAGTAATAGAGAAGAAAGCCTAAGAATTGTGGATAATACAGAAGAAATAGAACTATTTACACCAGAAACGTTAAAACGTTTAAAACAGTCAGGAAAATGCTTTGTACACATAGGGTTAATTGTCATAGGCATTAAAGGGCTAGGAAGAAAAGAATTAGGAACGAAAGCTTTAGTATTAATTCTAGATAAATCTTGGCAGACCGATTTAAAGAAAGCAATAATAGCAGGAATGAAAGTAGATATGAGTAAAAATAGTGCTCTATTTTACTGTTCACCCGCAGTATTAAAAGATATTAAAGACTTAAAAATTTTAAAAATAGGACTGAAAACAAGAGGGTATGAAAATTTTATAGGTAATAACCTTGTAATAAGCATAGGAATACTAGGAAAAGCAAGTAATAGGTCCGGAATGAAATTCAAAGTAAACATAGAAGGTATAGTACAGAATCTAGCAAGTAAAGGGGTTAAAATGATAGATCCCGTTAAAATTGATCCAGAAGAATTAGCTGGATTAGAATGGTCTTTAAATGAATTTTCAGGACCAGGAAATAGAATTATGGTTCCCGAAAGAAGTATATTGTATGAAAACACAGATGGATCCTATGGTTTAAGATTTAATAATTAAAAGGGAAAAGAAGTAAAAGAAGATCATAAGAATATAGACAGTGATGAAGAAACAAATTTAATGTATTTCGAATTTATGAATGAAGACGAACCATTAGGAGACCCTATCTATGATACAGAAAATGAACAAGAAATACTAAATCTAGAAGAAACAATAGGTTATAGCTATTGTGAAGAAGATGATGACTTAGATAATAACTCAGAAGGAATAAACCTAGAAGAAACTGCAGGACTTAAAACAGAGGAGGTATGTATAGACATAAATCAAATAATAAATAGGAAATTTACTGAACTAAACATACAAGATCAAGTAGATGATATGTTAATAGAATGTATGACAGCATTAGGAATGAGCTATGAAGACGCTTATAACAAGCTAAGCGAATATTTTAATTTACCACTTGTCAAAGATATTATAAATGGTAAAAGCTTGCTTAGTGATTTTTATAAACCATAAGCAAATTATATGGACCAAACAATGGTACCAGTTGATAAAGGCACTAAGTGACCAAAACCAGAATTTATAACTCCAGGAACATCTGGAACAGAAAGATCAGGAAGAGAACCCTGGCTTCCACCATCTATTACATATCAAGGAGAATCTAATCTTAGAGGTCGAGGATCTAGAATGCCAATTGGACGATTATATAGCTCTGACATGTTACTAGTAGAACAGCAACATCCACAGTTATGGCCAGACGAAGTCCTGGTATGGGAACAAACAGTAGTCAGTAATTGGGAAACTAATAAACGATCAGATATAGATATGTTCTCTTATTTAGAAACAACCTTAGGACCAACAGCGTTAGGATTTTGGCAAGGCAAAAAGGCTAAAAATCCCGAAGAAATTAATACATTAAAATCATTAGGAGATAATCCTTATAACTTTACGAGTCAGATTAGGATTTTGTTATTAGGAGTTGACCCGGCAAAAGAAAATACATTTATACAAGATACGGCAGTTAGGAACCTAGAACAATTAAGTATAACAGACTTTAAGTATATCAAAGAATTTAGCTCCGACTTTGCTAGATTACTAGCACAAACTGGACGAGCTATGGATGATAATTTGTGTAATAGATATTTTGTAAAATTACCAGGAGACTTAGGAAGATCTATACATGAAGATTGGGTAGCTGACTATGGCTTAACAGAAGGATTAGGTGTAGGACCACGAATAACCTACGTATTCAATAAACTAGAGGAAAAGTGTAAAGAAGCAACTATGCAAGAACAAATTCGAAGGCAAGCTTGGGCTTTCTGTAAAACAGCAGTTTATACGCCACAAGCATACGGATATTATGATAGAGCTAAAGGTAAGAAAAAATACCTTAGGAAAAGTACGTCATATAGAAAAGATAAACCATGGAAAAATAAAGATAAGTACGTAAAGAAAAAACCCAAGACTAGGAAGTGTACCTATTTTATTTGCGGAGATCCAGATCACCTAGCAAATAGATGCCCTAACAAGGCAAAAAATGCGGAAAGATCTAACTTAGTAGAACAGTTAGACGAATATGAAATACAAAGTATTAAAACCAACGATTCTGATAACTCTGTTTATAGTATAACCAGTGAATCAGACAAAGAAAACCCTCCTAAAATAACATATACGTATATGGATACAGAGGAAAATGAATGTCCCCACGAATGGATTAGAAATAGAGGAAATAATCATATAAGCTGCTATATCTGTAAATTATATCCGGCAATAGATAGACGTTATCAATGTAATTACTGCTTTAAAGAAATCTGCTTTCTATGCATAAAGAAGATCTATAAAATAGAAACAGATTTAACAGGACGAACAAAAGAATTAACTAAAGCTAACAACTTTAACTTTTATACTGAACGAATTGAAAAACATGAATTAGAAATTGAACTCATTAAACAGAGATTAAGAAAACTAGAAATAGAAAGAGATATGGGGAAACATAAAGAAGGTATTGACGAAATTATTGAAGAAAATCACATGGCCGAACAGGTAGCAGAAGAAGAAGCATTTATAATCGGTGACTGTATAGCTAGTCTAATAACCTTGAAATGTAGAGTGTGGTTAGAAGATAATAAATTCCTCGATTTAACAGCCATTTTAGATACAGGAAGTACGAAGAGTTTAATAGGATACAGTATGGTTCCTAAGCAATACCATACACCACTAAAATACAATATCACCACTCGAACAGTAGAAAATAGATTACTAACGTTAACCCATTGTTTAGAATCCACTGGCATTCAATTTTTAGATTTTGCAGGTAATTATAGTACTAAATATGACCTTCCACAGGTAAATATTGCCCCTGAAGGCACTCGTAGTAAAGAATTTTTACTAGGCATTAATTTTCTTTGTAGCCTCAATGGAAGTCTTACTATAGAGCCCGTAACTGCATTACCATTAGTAAACATGTTTATACCTTTCCAACTAATAAATATATTCAAACATCAGAGTTTGCGCGCAAGCGTGGTGGACACTCCCATTTAGATTTTTTAACAACAAAAACAAATGTACAGTCAAGTAATATAGAAAATGAAGCTTATCAGATGTTAGGAAAAATATTGTCACAAGATTTAGAAAAAGGACCAGATATAAAAAGTAGCATAAACTACCCTAAAATTCAGAAATTAGAAAAATTAGGATTAATAGGGGATGATATAACAAAATCTAGAGTAAACTTTTTAGCAAAAATGAAAATCAAAAACCCTGATATCCGAATAGTAACTGCAAATATCGATTATAGCCCCCTAGATAGGGACGAATTTAGGAATCAAATCCCCAAAATGCTTAGACAAAATTTAATTCGAAGGTCAGAAAGTCCACATAGAACAGCGGCTTTCATAGTCAGAAACCATAGTGAAATCAAACGAGGAAAGGCTAGAATAGTATATAATTATAAAAGGTTAAACGATAATACGATAGATGATGCGTATAATATTCCAAACAAAGATAATCTTATAGGATTAATTCAGAATAAAAAGATATTTAGTAAATTCGATCTAAAATCAGGATACAATCAGCTACAATTAGAAGAATGGTTTAAACCATGGACAGCTTTCACATGTCCAGAAGGACATTTTGAGTGGAATGTCCTTAATTTTGGCTTAAAAAATGCACCCGCAGTTTTTCAAAGGTTTATGGATAGTATTTTTCTAAAATACGCCTTTTGCCTAGTATATATTGACGATATCCTCATAGCCAGTAACTCGGTTACTGAACATGAACAACATTTAGCTGTAATTTTTGAAGAAGTAGTAAAACAAGGGATAGTATTAAGTAAGAAGAAAATGGAATTATTTAAAAGAAAAATCTCCTTTTTGGGCTTAGAAATAGGAAACGGTAAAATAGAATTACAACCACATATAGCCGAAAAAATTCTTAGTTTTCCGGATAAATTAGAAGGTCTGAAACAAATACAAGCTTTCTTAGGGATCATGAATTATGCAAGAAAATTTATTCCAAATCTTAGTAAATTAACAGGGCCTTTATACAGTAAAACGTCCAAAAATGGCCAAAGAAATTTCAATAAAGAGGACATAGAATTAGTTAAGAAAATCAAACAAGAGGTTCGGAAGATAAAACCCTTAGAATTACCCCTTACCACAGATTATATTATTATAGAATGTGATGGAAGTAAAGAAGGATGGGGAGCAGTAATGATCTGCAAACCACATAAATATGCAGACAAAGACACGGAAAGAATAGCAAAATACGCTAGTGGTAATTTTAATAAAGCCGGTATGAACTGGACTAGCCTAGATTTTGAGATACAGGCATTAATAAACGCATTAGACAAGTTCAAATTATATATAAATACGGAATTTACAGTAAGAACGGATTGCGAAGCTATAGTTAAGTTTTTAAAAAATGAAAATAGCAAAAAGATAAATCGAACTAGATGGATTAACTTACAGAACTTAATACAAGGCAGTGGTTATTCCATAGAATTTGAGCATATTAAAGGGAAAAATAATAGTCTCGCAGATTTATTATCCAGAAGCATTATTAAGTTTTTTAATAATGCAGGAAAATAAGATGAAGAAACGAGTTATTAAGCCTAAGGGCAAAGAGAAAATGGAAGGCGAAGGGCCAAGTACCCAAAGCCCCATTACGCCACAGACTCCACTGAAAAAAGAAGAGCCAAGTATACAGACCATACAAACAAAAGCAGCTGGTCTCCCAGCTAACATTATATACAGAAATAATTTGGCAATGCCAGTTTATATAGAAGGAAATGCAAGTGGTGCTTCAGTGCCCTCTGCGAATCCAACCTTTTCACAGCATAAACAGATTAAATTCGGAACAATTTCCTTAGCCGAATTCCAAGATATAGGGAATAAAAAATTTAGACCCTTCCCAGGGTTATCTATAGACAGGTCACAACAATGTCTTCTCGACAACCTGTGGCATATACAGACAGCAGGAGCAGCTACTAACTTTAAAGTACAGTGCTTAAACGCCCTTAGTATGTATTTTTCAGAAAATACTCCTAAGATCTATAAAAAGAAGTTTACTCATTATGTAATATATAGAGGTCTAAAAACAGGAGTGTTTAATAGCTTCGATACAGTTAGAAAATACATCTTATGTAACCAGCCTCTATATAAAGGCTATTATAGTTTTGCCGAGGCTCTTGAAGATGCCCGAGGGGCTTTTGGGCCCAACTTTTTTATTGAACCAGAAGTAGTTAGACCCTTCTCTGATGTAACCCGGGAGGAACCAGCCCAGCTTATTCTTCGCCATGAAGATACGATTAGACAGCTGGAAGCCTAGATTGTACATCTTCAACAGCAAAATGATCAGCAGATTAGACACCTGGAGGAAAAAAGACAAGAAGCTGAACAAAAGGCTTTAACAGCTGGAGTTACAGCTCAAAAGAATGAACAGACCATAACCATTATGGAGAAGATGGTGGCCAAACTCAATAAATCAGGAACAGAACTAAGGAGAAAACTAGACGACACTGAGTTAAAACTGTCAACATCAAAAGGCCCCAGCAGAGACTTTCTACAGCTAAAAGCTAGACTACTCGATCTCCCAGCTCAACAGGTTCTACAGCCTCTCTTTGATGAATGGCCTGAAGGAGAAGAATTAATAAAAAAGAAAACCGAAGAAGGCCATATTAAAGATCTAGTCACAGCCCAGCAAGATTTAGTACGAATCCATCTCAAAGAAGCAAATTAGAGTTTCCAGGGGGTGGATATATCACAGAAACCCTACAGCCTAGACAACAGAATGGTGGGACTCTTAAAGTTACACGTAGATCTAAACAAAACAGATTTACCAGCTAAACTTATCCTAAAGTTTTATCACTTAGGGATGATAGATGTTATGATCCTAAAATTAGAAGAGGATGGAAAGATGGAAGATGTTCTCCAATGGTTCGGAGAAAAATTCTTTCTGATAGCAGGAAACATGGCAGTTCGAGGATGGATCTTCTGCCTCATCGATTCAACTCTCCCAAGAGTAACAGAGTTCACCACCATCCCAGGCAAGAAGAGGATAATTCTGCTAGATGAAACAGAGTTTGAAGAAACAGAATTAAACTTAGATGCCCCCTCTCCTTATGATCTCACTGAGATTAAAAATCCAGAAGTCTATAGATTGCTTCAGAACCCAGCCTGTCTGCCCACACCGCGAGAATGGAAGAATCTCCGACTCCTCGGAGAAGGACACTATACACAGATCTGGAGCACGGACCAATGGCGTATGATTTTACCACATAGTGGTGACAGAGGTCTTCTAGAGGAAAGCCACATCATCCACCTAGAAGATGAACGACAGATGGAACTAGAAGCTGCTAGTATAACAAGTGGCGACATATCTATCCCAGACACGCATAGAGCCTACTAATAATTATTACAGACAAAGAATTGACATTTGTGCCAATTATTGTACTTTTTTACTAGTCTTAGTGCGCAACTTTTAGTAGTGCGCCTGTAAATTATTAGGCTTAGTGCGATAGATAGCTGTAAGTTACTTTTAGTAGTGCGCCTACGAGCGTACGTTAGAGAATTCTAGAGTTTCTCTGCCTCTGGCGCTCCTTCTATATAAGGAGCCCTCCATTCTTGTAAAAATCATCAAAAAATAAAATATACACAAATTTTCCTCCCCCTCATGAGTACTTAAACCTCTATGTTTTCCCTACTTAGTTCATAGTTCTCAAGCTCCCAGATCTTCAGATCGATAAGCCTTATTAAAAAAAAAAGAGTCAGAGTCAGTCGAACCGGCGATTGCACATAGAGCCCATCGGCACGCACCCCCTACCACTGTAAGCTCTCTCTATCCTCACCCTCTCTGTTACCGGCCACTCACCCCCTAATTGTATCAGAGCCAATAACGATTTTTGAGGTTAAAAGAACAAGACAGGCTCGGTTAAAATAACATATACTACTTATATGTTAGGAAAACATATACTGCTTATTGGCTGTTGGTATCAGAGCCAAAAATTACTTGATTGTACATCTGATAAGCTTCATTTTCTATATTACTTGACTGTACATTTGTTTTTGTTGTTAAAAAATCTAAGTGGGAGTGTCCACCACGCTTGCGCGCGAACTCTGATGTTTGAATATATTTATTAGTTGGAAAGGTATAAACATGTTTACTAATGGTAATGCAGTTACGGGCGCTATAGTAAGACTTCCATTGAGGCTACAAAGAAAATTAATGCCTAGTAAAAATTCTTTACTACGAGTGCCTTCAGGGGCAATATTTACATGTGGAAGGTCATATTTAGTACTATAATTACCTGCAAAATCTAAAAATTGAATGCCAGTGGATTGTAAACAATGGGTTAACGTTAGTAATCTATTTTTTACTGTTCGAGTGGTGATATTGTATTTTAGTGGTGTATGGTATTGCTTAGGAACCATACTGTATCCTATTAAACTCTTCGTACTTCCTGTATCTAAAATGGCTGTTAAATCGAGGAATTTATTATCTTCTAACCACACTCTACATTTCAAGGTTATTAGACTAGCTATACAGTCACCGATTATAAATGCTTCTTCTTCTGCTACCTGTTCGGCCATGTGATTTTCTTCAATAATTTCGTCAATACCTTCTTTATGTTTCCCCATATCTCTTTCTATTTCTAGTTTTCTTAATCTCTGTTTAATGAGTTCAATTTCTAATTCATGTTTTTCAATTCGTTCAGTATAAAAGTTAAAGTTGTTAGCTTTAGTTAATTCTTTTGTTCGTCCTGTTAAATCTGTTTCTATTTTATAGATCTTCTTTATGCATAGAAAGCAGATTTCTTTAAAGCAGTAATTACATTGATAACGTCTATCTATTGCCGGATATAATTTACAGATATAGCAGCTTATATGATTATTTCCTCTATTTCTAATCCATTCGTGGGGACATTCATTTTCCTCTGTATTCATATACGTATATGTTATTTTAGGAGGGTTTTCTTTGTCTGATTCACTGGTTATACTATAAACAGAGTTATCAGAATCGTTGGTTTTAATACTTTGTATTTCATATTCGTCTAACTGTTCTACTAAGTTAGATCTTTCCGCATTTTTTGCCTTGTTAGGGCATCTATTTGCTAGGTGATCTGGATCTCCGCAAATAAAACAGGTACACTTCCTAGTCTTGAGTTTTTTCTTTACGTACTTATCTTTATTTTTCCATGGTTTATCTTTTCTATATGACGTACTTTTCCTAAGGTATTTTTTCTTACCTTTAGCTCTATCATAATATTCGTATGCTTGTGGCGTATAAACTGCTGTTTTACAGAAAGCCCAAGCTTGCCTTCGAATTTGTTCTTGCATAGTTGCTTCTTTACACTTTTCCTCTAGTTTATTGAATACGTAGGTTATTCGTGGTCCTACACCTAATCCTTCTGTTAAGCCATAGTCAGCTACCCAATCTTCATGTATAGATCTTCCTAAGTCTCTTGGTAATTTTACAAAATATCTATTACACAAATGATATATATATATATATATATATATATATACACACGTATACATATATGTATATATATACGTATACATATAGCCCTCAACGATCTCCCTTTGAAAAGAAAAATAAATGTAAAAGTCCACTTTGCTCTTTGGTGTTTTGGTTGATTTGTATATTACTATCAAATTGTTTAAAAATATTTAACTTAGTGATGCACGAGAACGTGGATAGGAGATCGTGAATTCGTTAATTCTGATAATGCCCAAAAATATATAATAAAAATCTCGATCTGTTGATTATACGAATACGGGAAGGCTGCAAGAATAAGGAAAACCCTCAATTTAAAAAAAAATCAATATTCAACCTACTAAAATAAAATAATAGAGAAAGGTCATATTTATCAAAAACTAAAAGAAAATTAATACATATAATTCTACTATAATTAAAACTCCTAATAATAATAATCAAACTATAGATAATTACTAATTTAATATCATTCCTTATCTCCATCACTTACCAACACAGTATCTCTAGTTTTCTTGCAAAACAATTTGAACAAATTTTAATTACCATTAAATAAAAATAAAAATAAGTCAAAAAAATATGGGACTGATGGATTTTGAATTAAACTTTTCTTAGTAAAAAAATTATGGGCAGATGGATTTTGAATTAAACTTTTCTTAGTTATATTTAGGAAATCTTTTCCTAAGAATTTATTCAAATAATGTTTCAACCAGATTTACTATGTCACTCAGTAGAATAATGTTACGAAACAGAATTCGGTCCTGGACATGTAAAATATTCCAGGACCGTCCTGTAACACGCACTGGATTTGTCAGTTATGATGTAATGAATTGCTCAGTTATGATAAAATGGTTCGCCCAGTTATGATAGAATGGTTTGTCCAGTTATGATAGAATGCTTCACCTTGGAACACATCATAGAACACGCGCTTGGTTGGTCAGTTATAATACAATAGTTCGACACGCGCTCGGTTAGTCAGTTATGATATAATAATTCGCCTAGTTATAATGAAATGGTTCGAACAGTTATGATGACATTGTTCGCTTTTCATGACAATATTGAAAAAGGGGTTCAGGACCAAATCCGATCCCTAATTTTACACCATATGACATTGTGGAATTTTTTTTCCGGAAAAAATATAATCCTCACATATGTACGTATTGCGTGCCCTATTGGGTTACTCTACAGTTTTCTCGGTCATGAAAGGGCTGCGATATTTTCGATAATGTTTTAATTATTTTTTAAGTTCTTTTTTTAATGCGGGAAAATGAAATTAGTTGTATTTATTATTGCCAAGAAATTACGAAAATGAATTTTTAATTACAATCGCATCGACCAATACTTATATAGCGCACACTATCATATATATTAATAAAGACAAAAATAAAAGTACAATTCGGAATACATCTCCCTAGACTCTCTAAACTACATCTCTCTGATGTCTCTCCAAACATCTAAAACTCGCTCCGAGATAACCGTCAACAATGCGGACCGAAGAGTTTTTTGATTAGTTGCTGTAAATTAATCATGGTTCATGAAGGCACACTATCAAAGAGGCGAGATGACGAGGCAAATTCTTGATTTTCACAGAAATTATCGAGATAAATAGAAGGAATACGAGGGTCAAGATCAACGGGGCAGTATATCTTTTAAAGATTTACAAAGTGCAAGCAACGGCAGAAGGAATGAATACAACTTTTTTGAAAGGTAAAATTTTACCGTAATGATAACATGTCAATTTTGAACCTTAGACCTCCTCCAATTTTTTTTTACACATTGTATCACTATATAACACACTTTTTTGGCAGACGCATGCAATTGAGGAGAAATTTTTCGATTTATTTAATATTCAAACCTCACAGATAGAGGTTGAAGAAGATGAACTCTAAAGTGGATTTAATAGGGGGAAGGGAAGCGTCACAAGAAAGAAAAGTGAAAGAAAAATGGAATGAAAAGTGAAGGGATGCGTCACAAGAAAGAAAAGTGAAAGAAAAATAGAATGATGCTCGTGAATCTGAAATTCATGATTCCAATAGAATGCTCACACTTAGGATTAATATATTTGTAGTCTCGTCTTTGGTTGCATTGGCTTTTTTTTAAGGTAAATTGTATTAAGAAAAGAGGTATTTACAAGGATCCTATAAGAAGTCTACAATACAGTAGAACCCACAGACAAAATGGACCTCAAAAGAAGCCCCCTGCAAACAATGAAAGCATCTACCCAAAACACAAGTGGAGTTCTAAGTCTTGGTGACCTAACTCGACAGAGATGTTCGACCAACCCAATCATTTTTGGGCATGGAAGAGGACCGAATGTAGGAGAAGTTCAAAATCAACATTGCCTTCATTGAAGATATTGCATTAGCTGACTGGTCATATTCTGCGGTCCCGTGCACTAGTTTCTAGAGTGACCATACTCATCACTATTTCAACATTTAATCGAGCTTATGTCCTTCTTTGATGGCAAAACACCTAATACGGTTGAAGAATATAACTAATATGGCTGTCATGGTCTAGAAAATGCATATAAGCATTATCACGGAAGTAAATTTTGCAACCGAGGAAAAGATCCAGTGACTGATGGTACAACATCAGAGTAACGGTCCATATTTTCAAAGATTGCTCTCTCTTCAAGATGTTTGAAAGTGTTGATGATCAACAAGCGGTGATGAAAAATAGTAAAACTGCCAAGATTTTTGGTAAAGGCATTGTTGATCTATCATTTACTTTCGGAAAGATTATAACTCTTGTGAATGTACTTTGTGTACTCACTATTAGAAAAAAAAAAATTTTTATTCTTTGCTAAGTAAGAAGGGGTTCAAAGTTGTAATTGAGGTAAATTATTTAATCTTGTCCAAGAATGGATTATTTGTCCGAAAGGTTTATAGATGCGAGGGCATGTTTAAGCTCATTATTAATAAAGTTTGAAGTTTTTGGCTACATGCTCAACTCTTTTAATTTATGACGTAGTCGATTAGCACATATTAGACACCAATCTTTAAAATTCATGGCTAAAATTGGATTGATTGAATATGACAACGAGAATAAAAATAAATGTAAAGTATGTGTGCAATCTAAAATGACTAGAAAATCATTTCCTAAAGCAGTGAGAAATTTTTAATTGCTCAAATTGATTCATTCAGCTATTTATGCGTACATATACTTATCCAATGTAACATGAGGTTCATGCTTTTGACATGATTAAAAGTTATAAAGTATTGGTTGATAATCAGTCAGAAAGAATAATTAAAATCCTTAGGAGTGAAGAATATTTTTCTAGTTGTTTCAATGAATATTATGATGAACATAAAATTATCACCAATGTAGTGGTCTTCAAGAAAAAAGATTTGCTAAAAAGAAAAATAGAACTTTAGAAGATATGTAAATGTCATGCTCCCAAGTTCTCGGTTGCCAACCGATTTGTGGTGAGAAGCTTTACTCGTTTGTCATGTGTAAAATAGAATTCCTTATATACATCATAAAGTTTCTCTTTATGAACTATGGAAATGAAGACTTCCGGTTGTGGGATGTCTAGTTTATAATACGATTCTCAATCCTAAGAGAGTTAAACTTGGACCAAAATTTTGGAAAAGTTTGTTTGTAGGATATGCCAAAAATTAAAAAGTTACAAACTGTTGGATATAAATTCTCACGTCATAATGGAACCAAGGGATATAATTTTTTTGAACAAATTTCTCAAAGATTCTGACGTTGACACATACAATGAAGAAAATTCATCAACTACCATGATAAATCTTCTATCGAAACCTAAAATAAGTAAAAGAGAAAAAAAAACTTGAATATGGATCATGTATAGACCAATTTACTTGTCTTCTTAGTGAAGGTATTTGAGATATGGTATTACACAAGTTACTCGTGGAATTTCAAGTTGAAGACAATCTCAAAACTTTTAAAAAAGCAATGACTTCAAGAGACTTTGATCTTTTGAAGGAGACGATAAATGAAGAGCTGGACTCGTTAATGTCCTACGTGACATGAGATCTGGTTGAATTACCTCCACATTCATAGCCAATAGGTTACAAATGGATATTTAGGAGGGAGCAAGTACAATGCATATGGTTCACTTCAAACCTTTAAAGCAAGATTGGTAGGAAAAGATTTTAGGCAAAAGGAATGTGTTAATTACTTTGACACATATGCAACCGTTACAATGATCACCTCTATTAGAGTATTTATGACCTTAGCCTCGATCTGCAATCTAATTGTACACCAATTGGATATTATTATGGCTTTCCTCAATAGGGACTTATCCAAGAATGTGTCCGTGGAATAATTGGTAGATTTCGTTCTACCTCTGAACAAAAAGAAAGTTTGTGAATTGGGAAAATCATTATAGGGTCTTAAGTAAGCTCTAATACAATGGCACAAGAAATTGGATAAGACAATATTGTCACACAATTTTTGCAATAATGGAGCTCATAAATATACACACACAAAAGTTACAAAAGAGTATATGGTCATTATTATTTTTTATGTTGATGATATACTTATGTTTGGGACAAGCATATAAGGTGTGATAGAGACTAAAAGATATTTTTGTTCACAGAAAAAGATAAAAGACTAAACAGATTTTGGGGATCAAAATTAAAAGACATAGGAGTTTATGCAGTAAGTCAGTCTCATTAAATTGAAAAAGTTGTCAACGAGTTTGGTCACTTGGTAGTCATTGAGGACAACACCTCGTATGATTAATTGTATCCTTTGGGGCAACATCTTGGAAAGGCTATAGACCAACTTTAGTATACTAGTGCAATTGAGAGTCTTATGTATGTCATGCATTGTGCTCGTCCAGATATTAAGTTTGCGATATGTAAGATATCTGAAAACATGAGTAATCCTGGAACTAATCATTGGAAGGCTATTGATCGAGTACTATGATACCTGAAAAGGACCCAAGATTTAGTAATCTTTCGTAACCACTTTCTCATGGTACAAAAGTAATACTAAAATGTCAATTGAATAAATAGTACGAAGGATAATAGATCCACATCAGGTTGGATATTTATCTTGGCAAAATGTGTAGTTTCTTGGGCATTAAAAAAAATCTGAATACCACATTTGATGATGGAGTCAGAGTTCATAATTGTGGCAACTGTAGGCAAAGAGGCACAATGGTTGAACAATTTTATTATTAGATATTGAATTATGGCCACAACTGATGCTAACCATCTGTTCATTGATAGTCAAACAACTATGTATAGAACGTTTAGCCGAGTCTACAATAAAAAATATAGGAATATCAGCTTGAGATATCAGTACATGATGTACTTGATATATGCGAGCATAATTATGATAGTGTTTGTACGAGTGACAGTAATTTGACAGAATCGTTCACTAAAGAACTCTCGAAAAACTTAGTTAAGTGCACAACTTTAGGAATTGGTTTAAAGGTATTTCTAACAAGCCACTAGTAATAGTAACTTAACTATTATTCTAGCACTACCGCTAGTCTAAAAGTTCAAAATGCGATAACATATTGCCTGCTCAGATCTTCTTTTTTGAATATCAGCAAAAGTTATTATCTTTTGGACCCACGCCGAACTACTTGTCCCCACTTATGGTCGGTCAACCTCTTTAGACCTCACCGTTGTCGGTGGTGCAGATCCCCTAGAGAACTTGGCCTTGGTAACAAATAATCGCTTACTCCCCGCCCATGATCCATTCAATTGAGAGACTAAGCCATCAGCCAATTCTTCCCCTTTGACCCTTATGAAACCAAACCTTGTGCTCCTCTTTCAGAGCTTACTAGCCACAAATGCATCTTCCCACCTTGCAGCTTTTCTGGAAACAAATTTTCAAAACTTTATTTTCCCACTGATGGGGAGTATTATCAACAAACAGCGAAACGAAGCCATTTGCTAACCCCATAACAGGACCAGCCATAACGGAGGGTAGTGGTTCCACCGCCACCACTGGCCCTTCCCACCGGTGGAAGGAGGGAGCCAGACGGTGGAACTGGTGTTTAGATTTTAAGTGGGGAGGGATTAGAGATATATATTTTTTAGGCTTATGAGACCTTTCCAATGCTAGAATAAAGGCTCCAAGCCTTTGATTTTTTTTTCAGTACATTAATTTTAGTATTTTGATTAACCCATGATCTTTAGTGAATATTTTCATAACTTATGGAATTATGTATCTATTTTGTATAACACAGTATATCCAAGTGTCTTCAGTCCAAATTTATAATTGCAATTGATATATGCATGACCTCAAAACAATTAAATGGTTGAATAATTAATCAAGTTCAAATTGCGTATGACTTTTTTCTAATAAATATTTAGGATATAATAGACATAGCTTACTGATATTTAAAAAAATTAATTGATTAGAACACCCTAATTTTTAGTCCATAATATTTCATGTAAATCAAGCAAGACTCTACCAAAATAACAAACTTGTCATTTAATATTAAAAAAACTCCTCGCAAGCCTGTTTCAGTTAACTTAAGTCAATTTCTTAGAGTTTTCTAATCTTCTTCCTTTATTGTTGTTCTTAGAAGGACTCGTCCACCGTCAGTGATGGCTTCATGTATATTCTTTATTGCGAAATTCATTGACATGGACAAAGTATGTTTCCAAATGGGATGTGGAAAAGAATCTCATATATTTTAATTATTAGGTAATCAAATGACTACTAATAATATGTACTTCATAGCAATCATCGGATGATATACGCTCACATACTTCTTAGTTCAAATATGGTCATTTTTGTAAGCTTGATTTCAAAACATTAGCCTGTAAATTAAAGCGGGGGTCGAGACCGACTTCGTTAGGCTCGGAGATGCAAACTTCTTGATCAAACAGGTGTACATGGTGCTCTAATCAAAGTCAGAAGATCTTGGAATTGGACAAAGCAGACGAAATCTACCACTCAAACTTCTTGATCAATTAATAACATAGATATCAATCAGAGAAGAACGAACAGAAGAAGAAGTGGATTTTGAAGAAAATTCTACAAGTATAGTAGCTTGTAGAATGTAATAGCGAAGATGATAAAGTCCAAGAAATTCTGAAAGTTGAAACAATTTCTGCATTAATAAATGGAGATGGAATCAATCGGTCCGTGGAAAGCTACAAGTACCCATATGGATCAACTAAGCATCAGAATGGTTGGTCGAAGCTCTGAAAAGGCAGTTATAAACACAAGCTTGCGACCCAGGCTGCAGCATTGACATAAAATCAATTTCGTTGTACTTGGCCACTCTCTCACCAGCATAGAACGGAAAGAGAGTCGACATAGCGAGGACGTAGAGCACCGCTCGCGATACTCCTTTAACGACACACGAGATAAAAAACCGATGAAGACTTGTCTTTTCAGCCATCGAACGGTAGTCAAAAGTTGAGCTCCGCAATACAAGTATGCACAAGATTATCAGAGGAAAAGATGAGTCAACTCTTAGTGCCGATCTTTCAACATTAACTCCAAGTGGAGGAAGCAAGGGCCCGATGTACGAGTAGACGGGATAAATTCCTCCTCCAATGAGGGACTGGACGCCCTTCTGTGTGAACATATATATGATCGACGTTAGTAGTTGGGCGAATAATTGCCGATCCTTTTCGTCCGCTAGAAGAGGGCGCCCTATATGAAAAAACAATTGAGAGTAATACAATGGAGAAAACCCTAGCTAGTCGTAGTAGTACACCAAATTGCATATGAAAATAAATAACCAGTCGCTCCAAATCGGCAAAAAAACATTAATATAAGGAAGGGAGCGAGAGAGAGAGAGAGACAACACTACGTACAATTGTCGTTCTTGGGCTCGATCAAACGGCGGGGCCAGGGCCGATAAATAAACCTCACCATAGTATTAGTATACCGCCGATGATTCTGAGCCAACTCAGTTTTATACCCAGCCCAGGAACTTCTCACAGAGAGAGAGAGAGAGAGAGAGATAGAGTTTTTTAGGGACAAGGGTTTATGTGTCAATATGTATCCGACGTCGAATGATAAGTTTAGTTTTGTTGGTAGGAAAAGTGGTACAAGAACGCAACACTTCCCGAGACGGATCCGGAATGAACGTCTCAAGATCGGTCTAACGGAAAGGGTGAAAAAAGTGCTACGGTCGACTAAAGCTATGCTACGGAAAAAAAATGATACAAGTAAAATAGAGTACTTGGTTGTGTTGTTTGTTTATGATCTGGTCTCATGCCCATATCTCCTTATATAGACGATGCCAACCGCCTCAGACGATGCCAACTTGGCTCCGGCTAATGATGAAAACTCTAAAACTGCCTTACACGATGCCAACTTGGCTTCGGCTCATGATGAGACTTTAAACCGCCTTAGATGATACCAACTTGGCTCCGGCTCATGATGGAAATTCTAAACTGTCTTACACGATGCCAACTTGGCTTCAGCTCATGATGAGACTTTAAATTGCCTTAGACGATGCCAACTTGGCTCCGGCTCATGATGCAAACTGTAAACCGCCTTAGACAATGCCAACTTGGCTCCGGCTCACGATGAAAATTCTAAACCGTCTTTAGACGATGCCAACTTGGCTCCAGCTCATGATTAGAAATCCTAAACCGCCTTAGTCATATCGATGACGTCAACTGAGCCTTGTCTCATTATGAGAAATCTGAGCTGCCTTATTCATGACGCCGACTCGGCTCCAGCATCTTCTCAAACATTTCTGCCAAAATAATGTTGTCCCCCAAATTGGACCCGAGATGGACTTATCGAACCCAAGCTCAAGCGGGTACTTCACGGGCGTACCCCTTGAAGCTCAGCGAAGGTGAGCGAGTGGGCCGAGCGAACGGGCTAGCACTTGGAGCGAGCAAGCACTTGGAGCGAGCGAGCGAGCTAGCATCGCGGGTGAGCGAGCAAGTTAGCATCGCGGGTGAGCGAGCAAGTACCCCGAGCGAGCGAGCACCTCAAGCAAGCAAGCGAGAACCTCAAACAAGCGAGTGAGCACTCCGAGCGAGCAAGCACCGTGGGCGAGCGAGGGAACACTCTGAGCGAGCAAGCACTCCGAGTGAGCACTCCGAGTGAGCGAGCAAGCACCCCGAGCGAGCGAGCACTCTGAGCGAGCGAGCACCTCGAGCGAGTGAGCAAGCACCCCGAGCGAGCAAGCACCTCGAGCGGGCGAGGGAACACTTCGAGCGAGCAAGCAGGCACCCCGAGCTGGCACTCCGAGTGAGCGAGCACCTCGAGTGAGCGTGCGAGCAAGCACTCCGACCAAGAGAGCGAGCACTCCGAGCGAGCGAGTGAGCACCTCGAGTGAGCAAGCACCCCGAGCGAGCGAGCACTCCTAGCGAACGGACTAGCACTTGGAGCGAGCGAGCACCGTGGGTGAGCAAGCAAGCACCTCAAGCGAGCGAGCGAGCACTCCGAGCGAGCAAGCACTGTGGGCGAGCGAGCAAGCACCTCGAGCGAGCGATCACTCCAAGCGAGCACCGCGAGCGAGCGAGCGAGCACCCTGAGCGAGCGAGCGAGCAAGCACCTCGAACGAGCGAACAAAACCAAAATCTAGCCTAATCTAAAGTCGAAGTTATTTTCGAGTCCCAACAAATTTATTTTATTCCGGAACTAAGCGATTAGTTTCTCGAGGATCGATTTCTCTCGAACAAAGCAAATCTTTATTTTCTTATTCATTTTTTACTAAAATTACTTAGATTTTCAATATCCCACTATTTGTTATTTGTATGATTTAGGTATTGAATAATTAAAGAATAAAGGTCAAATAGTCTCCGTAATCTTGACCACATCAACCGTATGTTATTTTAAAAATAAAAACCTACGAAACCCTTTGAACCATCATTCCTTCCTTACAAGTAGAAATACTGCATCATTAACTTGCCTTACGATTTTCAAAAAACAATTCTAGGATCATTCCCTTCCTTACGATTTATAACACTAAACTCAAGGGAAGCCGAAAAAAAGAAAAAAACTCTTGGTTAATGGGAAATCGATCGGATGGCTTATCAACGATGATGGCAAGCCTGAACCCGTCGTGGCATCATCCCAACGCATGAAGGCATCCGTGGACCATGGATCGAAACTTCAACCTTTGTTAATTCTTATTACGTCTTGTATTATTAGACCAAATATTCTTTATTTCACAAACAATAAAGACATTTTGGTTATGAGAAGGTACGGCTGTCACCGGAGAAGATAGGCCGCTCTGTTTTTGGATGTTGGCCGTTGGCTTTTTGGTTTGTAATAGGATTTGCAATAGCAACGAGATTTTGGTGCTTTTTTTCCTTGTTATTAGGTGACGGCAAATTTTTTTACAGAAACTCCTGGCTGCAAGTGCTCACGATATGTGTGTGGAGTATTTTGGTGTGCGTCCCTCGAGGTGGGAGGGCGGGAAAGATCTCTTGCATGAGATATCTCGAGGTTAGGGCGATATGCGATCAAACTACCAGGATATTGTCGAGTGGTTGGCACCCTAAACTATATGAATGTGGGTACAACTGGGATAGATGATAGGCGATATTTTCTGGCATGCTGGTTGGGAATATCCCTCTGACTATCCGATCTGTGAGACCAGTGGAGATAGATCATAGGACGATCGGGATATTCATGAGAGCCCACCTCTTTGATTGCCCAGAATGTAGGGTCATCGAGAAGTAGGTCGTAGGGCACACTTGGTAATTGTCTTTCTTTTTTTTAATTTATGAAGTTCTTTTTCCCAAAAAAAATCTACAATGAAGAAAATGACTTCATGATTAGTATGTTTTTCAATCTAACGAAGCACGTGATAGTCTTTGTTAGTATATATGTCCTATAGACAATCAGAATAAGGATATTGTACTTGATCACATTCAGTTATATTATTAATATATATTAATAATATTCGGCATTACACTTATTGAATATATTGTTTGATTGTTTGCATATATTCATGTTAGTGTTCCCATGAACTAATGTTGTCATTGAGGATGTGGGATCTCAAATGACTATGAACATAGTTCTAAAATAGTCACAATCAATGATCGTCGAGAATGAGATATCAATGATGCGATTGAGATTGGTGTGCGATCTGCATCATATCCTTAAAGGATGTAGTAGTTCTCACAACTCCAAGACACCAGGTATTTCATGATGGATGCACATATACTTTAGAGAGTATTGGCATGCCCGACCAAAAAATCGTTTGGTGTATTCTATTTACGTGTCTACGAGAATATCGGTTTGTGGTGTAGTGTAGTAGTCCTCCGACTTGAGGTCAATACGCACGACATGTACAGAGTGATAGACTTTGACCATGACCAATGCTTGTACTCCTGACGGAGTTGATACGGTATGTATTGGGTACATCACGAAGTGCATGTGCGTGGTAGTTGAGCCAAGAATAGGATTCATTTCTCAAATAGACTTAGAGAGAATACTTCTCTTCTCATAACTAATTGGATCATTAGTCATTGGCCAATGCACGTCACTTTTGGAATGGTGTCTAAAAGTGACAACATGATCAATTAGTATAATGGGATAATATGATTAAGTTATTTGAATAGACACTTAATCATGTTCAAGACTTAATCGAGTATTCGAGAATGAAAGGACCGTATCACTGTGAGCTTCACATTACAGGTAGTTGCAGTATCCTCGCAATGTACCTCATATGTTGAGATTGTCTGATCTATTGTCTAGGATTCGACTAATCGCTTGACATGTGAGGGCCTATGAGTCACACAATAAGTAGTCTTAGTTTACAAATTGAAGTTGATTAGATTAAATATTGATTTGATCAAGAATATTTAATCTATAGAAAAATATTATAATTCTATTAGATAAAAATTATAATTATTTAATTAAATTAGATTTAATTAATATATAGTAAAATTAATTAAGTATTAGACTATTTAATTGAATCAAGTAAATAATTAAATGGGTTTCTAAGCCCAAATTAATTATTTGAGCAACCAAGGGCATATTGCCCCGGTGCCCATGCAGGAAGCACTCCTTAATTAGGAGTTGCTTTGGCCATTATTTTTTATATAAATAAAGGTACTGCCTAGAGTTAAAGACACGACTTAATTTGACATACAATATTTTTCTAGCGATCTTTGACAAAGAATTTTTCTAGCGAATTCTCGAAGATTTCAACTCTCAAGAAGTTCGTTGACGAGGACTACGTGGATATCATAGTTGATGATTCGATCTACAACGTACTGTACGAATTCTCTAACTATGTTATTATTTTGATTTTATGTTATACAGCCATGATCAGATTCGGTGTTGGTAAAAAAATTTAACTTGCGCTGCTGCGAACCTAGAGTTCGTATTTATAAAACCCAATAGTATTGGCCTATTAAATCCTCAAGTGGGCCTCGGCAGAGCCAAGAGCTCCATGATACGTATGAAAAGTGCAAGCAGATGACAGGCAAGCAGATTTTTTTTTTATAGAAGGGACAGGCAAGCAGTTCAAGCATTAATCTTAACCATTACAAGAGCATGAAGGATACCTCGGGGCACTAGTCTTAACTATTGCTGCTATTGTTTCCAATGTCAATGCTGCAACTTCGCATATCTCGTACGAGGATGGGGTGTCGCTGTTGTCTTTGTGGTGCATTCGATTTTGTTATCTTTGTGGGGGATTCACTTGGCGTGTTTTATTTTTAAAATAACATATGGCTGATGTGGAAAATTTTAAGATGATAGAGATGTCATGTAGATAGTAAGATGTCGTTAGTGATCGCAAAAATAATTCTAAAATTCTATTTGATATATTTGGAGAAGTATAGGATATTAGGTGGACCACTTTCAAGTACAATATTTTTATTGGACCTTTTGATGGACCTTTTGACCTTTATTCTAATAATTAATAAGTTAGAAACAAATATTATCTTAGAATGATGAAACTATTCTTGTAACAACTATTTATCATTATCTGCTTATTTTGCGATTATTTCCGTCTTCCAATCTATTACGTCTTTCTCTTTACTCAAAAAGCTACGTCTTTGATCTTGGAATGGTGATTTTTTTTTCAACAATTATTTATTATTGTTTGCTTATTTATCTAGCGATATTTATTTCTGTCTTCCATACGTCTTTATCTTTACTCCAATGATAAAATGTCAAGCCAAGTGTAATTTTTTAATCTATGATACTTCGAGTTAAGCACCGTTAATTCTTAATATTAACTTTTACCAAGTACATTATTGTATAACAAACACAATAAATGCCTGATTTAAGATGGGCATCACTAGATAATACTTATCAGAAGATTGTTATCTTTTGTACGTGTACATATCTTTAACACAGTTTAATTAAAAAGGTCAACCGGCACTGTCGATCGAGAGGGTTAAATACCAAGCGCAGCTTGAAGCAATAAAAGCTTCTAACTTTACACAATAGATCGTCCGGCCTCAAATATAATATCGTCATGACCAATTCCTCTGCTCATACTAAGATAGTTGCATTTAAAAAAAAATTTGAATTCGTAATCTAATGGAGAAAACTTATTTTTGTGTACCATACACGCCAAGTGAATCACAATAATAGTGTCAGTCATATCTTCTATGCCATCGTTTCAAACCAGGTTGTATTACAAACTAAGGGCTACAAATCTTTCCTCACAATTATATTGCAGATTCAAAAGAAGAAAGAGTAACATAAAATTATGATATCGAAAAAGGAACATATTGTTCAAGTAGTAAAAAGAAGGGAGAAAGCAGGTCTTTCGCAAAACATTATTCAGATTCGAGTCGGTAAACTACTAAAATAGGAATTCAGAAAAGTGGTGGAGGCATTCCCCCAGCCGCAGCTATGCAGGCAGTGGTCTAGAAGGTGTCCTGAAGTAGACGACGCCTGCAACGCTTCTCCGACCTTCAAGAAATTACGATTTATATTAACCGTAAACGCCGTCCCTCCGCATGAAAAGAAGAAGAGGTCAGTGAACAGATGAAAAAGGGTCATCCACGAGACAGCTTCTTTTCTGGTAATCCACCGCCACAGCGCCGGCAAAAAGCAGCAGATGAACCACACCACAATCCCCAAACGAAGCTCCTAAATCACTCACCTCCCTCATCCTATAGTACTCCGGAGGTTCGAAACCCTGCACACCAATGAAAATCGACAGACTTAGATTTAGGTAAAAGAAGTGTTCGAATCTGAATATCATATATTTTTTAAAAATATAATGATAAACAAAATTTGGTGAGAGGAAGAGAAACTTGACCATCTCTCGATCGGTGCGGAATTCGGTTGGTTGATCCGGTGGTAGGCGTTGCCCTAATATAATTGGAGAAAGAGCCGGACTGCATATATATATATATATATATAGACCCTCAAAGATCTCCCTTTGAAAAGAAAACAACTGTAAAAGTCCACTTTGGTGTTTGGTATTTTGATCGATTTGTATTATACTATCAAATTGTTTAAAAATATTTAACTTAGTAATACAAGATCTCTAATTTTTTTGGAAAACAATTTGAAATGATTTTAATCATCATTAAATCAAAAGAAAAATATGAAATATTTTGTTATAGATGGATTTTGAATTTAACTTTTCTTAATTATATTTAGGGCATCTTTTCCTACGAATTTATTCAAATAATATGTCAACCAGATTTACTCTATCACTCAGTAGAATAATTTTACACCATATGACAAATTGCATTTTTTTCCAAAAAAAATATAATCCTCACATATGTATACATGCGTGCCCTCTAGGATTACTTTTCTGTTTTCTCGGTTAATTAGTTTTTTAAGTTCTTGTTTTTAATGCATATACATGTTATTTCAGGAAAATTACATTATTTGTATTTATTATTGCCTCGAAATTACGAAAATGAATTTTTAATTACAATTGCATCGACCAGTACGTATATAGCGCACACTATATATATATATACATACACTAATAACGATAAAATAAAAGTACGATTTGGCATACAACTCCCTAAGCTCTCTAAACTACATCTCTCTAAACCCTCTAAAAACTTCTAAAACTCGCTCCAAGATAACCGTCAACAGACCCCCTCATTGTGTGGTGCCGGATTAGGCACGGACAGAGATACATCTCTTTCGTGCCAAATAGGGAAGATCCAAGTCGTCCAATTGTATGGAAACGTACTTGCAAAGATCCAACGGTGGATTCTTGCCGCGTGTTCTCGAGGGCAGTCTAATTTCGGTGCACGAGCCGCGTGTATTTATTATGGCTGTCCCTTTTAGAAAAAATTAATTGCATGCGAGGCCATTAAATTGGAGTGCCCAATTAAGTCAAATGGCATACCCAGTTATGTCAAATAGCATGTTTGGTGACGGTGAGAAGCGATCAACAGGTTTTGGTTGGAGAGCTAGAACTTCTTACTCCAGAGTTCGATTGAGGTGATTCAAGTTATTAGCCAAAGTTGAGACATATATCTACAATTTTGTAGTTTATGACTTCTCCAAATTTGGAGTGTAAGGATGCTTAAAAATATGTTTGAAGTCAAGAGTCGATCAAGTTATGAGAATAAGTTTTGGTTGGGAAATCATAATTTCTTACTCCAAAATCTGATTGAGTTGATTCAAGTTTTTTTTTGAAGCTAAGACTTATATTTATAACTTTGTAGTTTATGACTTATCCAAATTCAGAGTGTAAGAATGTCAAAAATATATTTAAAGTCAATAATCGATCGAGTTAAAAGCGGCTAAAAGGTGTTTGTCAAATGACATGCTTGGTTATGTCAAATGGCATATCCCAGTTATGTCAAATGGCATGCCTGGTGATAAAAAAATGGCATGCCCATGTTTAATAAATTGGCATGTCCAATTATGTCAAATGGCATGCTCGGCGAAGATAGAAGCGGTCGATAGGTTTCAGATGGAGAGCCATAACTTCTTACTCCAAAATTTGATTGAGGTGATTTAAGTTATTGGGTGAAGCTGAGGTGTAAATCTATAACTTTGTAGTTTATGACTTCTCTAAATTCGGAATGTAAGAATGTCGAAAATATGTTTGAACTCAATAGCCGACCGAGTAGAAATCGGCTTATGAATAATTAATTAAATGGCATGCCCGATTATTTTAAATGACATGCCCGATTATTTTTAAATGGTATACTCGGTTATATGGCATGCATAATTCGTACTAATTAATCATCAATATTTACTAATTTTCTAATAAAAGTGCAAGATAAAAAATAATAAATAATAAAATTGTACTTCAAAGTGGTCCACGTGCACAAGAGTGGCACTCCATACTTGCATGGAGTCCAAGCCCTTTTCCAGGGACATCCCTTTTCTATATTTGTCTTCTTCCTGGACGGCACGAAAAAGTGCATTCCGTGCACAATCTGTGACCCCATTGTGTGGACCAAAGAGTTTTGGACAAAAAACTCAAAAGTTAATGATATTTGGTAAAACTAATTAATCAGGACATAGTGGTTTTGATTAGTCCCAGGTGTTTCAGAATTAGACTCTTTAGTCCTTTCGTCCATTTCCCGGCAAAAATTTCAATAATCTTACAAGCGCATTGACCAACATACCCTTTGACCAGTGACAAGTTTTTGCCACTTGACCAAAGAAAGCAAAAAAACCCAACAAACGCTCCCCTCTTCGTCTCCCTTGTTTCCCGACGGCACCCTTATTTCCCCACCACCTCTCCCCTGGCTCATCAGTTCCTTGCAAACCAAACACTTCTTTTGTCTCCAACCTATGGAAATGAGTGGATGGGTTTTTTTTAGAAAATATCTGCTTTTTAGTTTTGGTATAAAGGATAAATGTGTAATTCTATAAAAAAAATTAAGAAAAATGTATCCTGAAAATGTGTTCAAACACCAGGAACTAATTTTTTTTTTTCGGCGAAAAGAAACTTTATTACTCAAAGAAACGAAAAAGTTACAGGAAGGGAAAAAGAAAACAGAAGAGAAGCCAAACACAAAGGCCGAATAGAAAATCGCAAAACAGCAAGCCTATCGCCATAAAGAAGAACTCGACCCTACAAACTTGAGGGATAGCGAGGCCGATGAAGGAAACAATGATCTAAAGCGATCAAAAGCGGCGCATCAAAAGTCCACCTCATACTCCAGCCAACGTAGATCCTTACTGGCATAGGTAGTCCCAGCCTGCTTCCTCGCTTGAAAGCGAGTGTTCTTGGCAGGTGGTAGATGTGATTCTTCCATGTCCGGCTGAGAATCCGCCTCGTCCGCCCAATTGTTCTTCATCTTCTTCGTAATCGAACCCATGAAATTTAACGAGTCCGGAAGATCATCGTTGTCAGAAAAAACAACAACCCCATTGCCCTCTTGACCTGGGATAGGCATGGGATCTGTAGTAGGTAAAACAGAGGCGCTGCCCAAAATAGATGTGGACGGTCCCGGTATTATTGGGGTTCCCTTGCCAAGGAAACCCGGTTTCAAACCTTTATGCTTGGAGCCCTTTGAACCGAATGAGCTAGTAGGTAAAATCCCGCCCGCTGCAACATATGCTGCCTTCCTAGCTTCAACTATTGCCAAATCCTCAGGAGACAGTGATGCCAATAACTCAGCCGAGGAAGGGCCATTCTTGCGCCCCTTTTTCTTGCCCGATGATGACCTAGGCTTAGAACCCGATGAGTCAGTCACATGTGAAACTGGCGTCAACGGCTCTATTATAATCGGGCCTAAAGATACCTGACCTGTATCTTGGGAGGGCGAAACCTCCTCAATCATTACACCACAATCCCCCTCTAAGTTATTTGTACTTGGCATTGGAGACTGCTTAGGAACTTCATCAAGCACCATCAACTGGACCAAATCATTCTGACCTGTACTTAATGGAGAACATTTATCACCCGGTAGAGTTTCACCCTCTTTGTCACCAGGTAGAGTTTCACCCTCTTCCCTCGCATCATCAGGGACCTGAAGTACCACCGAATCACCATCCTCTTGATCCTCCTCTTTGCGTACTACCTGTTGCACAAAATTTTCCAATACAGTAATAAGGGCAAGAGATGAGCACTCCTCAACTTCAATGCTGGTTGGTGAACTAGGGGAGCACTCATTCTTTTGTTGCCACACCTGCTTCCCCACGGACCTCTTGGGACCCTCAACCCGTGGGTGCAGTTTTCGGCAAGAGTCTAAATCATGACCAATGATTTTGCAATGCTCGCAGAAAAGAGGCAAATTCTCGTACACCACATCAACTAAGACCATGCCCTCCTCAAGCTTCAATACAACTTCTTTCCGACGAGGCTTGGACATGTCTAGTTCCACCAAAACCCGTACCAAAGCGCCATTAAACCTATTTAATGCAGTCAAGTCTGATCGAATGGGGTTACCAATGGCCGCAGCTAGTCCAAGTATGATATCATTAGCGACATGCTCCATGCTCAACCCCCCTAATGTAATCCATACCTTTGTAAGAGTCGAGGAAACCTTCGTGGGCTTAAAATAGGGTACCCATGGCTGCAAGTAAAGACATCCCTGAGGAAGTCTCCAATCAGAAGAGCTCCAGACCACGTCCTTATCTTGCTCCTTCTCAAACTGAAAACCAAAGTACCCTAGGCCAAGAGGAAGCAACTTCCACGCTTGCACAGACCAAACTTTGGAGATAGCAGCTTTCAAGTCAAATGTTGAGCAAGGTTTGGTGCCTCTCGGCATCACTAACCTTCCAATCAAAGCGCGCTTCCCAAAATTTGCACAAACTGATGATCTATCGGCATCCAATTCAACGACCATATGCTCGCCATCGAAGACTGGCTTAATATACGTACCTTCTTGGACCCGGTCAGATCGCGGGTGGAGTGCGGCTGCGTAGGACATCTTTTTCATGGCGTTCTCTGCTGGAGCCTTAGGAGTCGGTGTCACAGTAGTCTCCGCAACCCCATCTTTGCTCGCTTGTATATCTCCTGAAGGTGTAGGCCTCGCACCCTCCGCAGCCTGCCCCACACCCTCTGTCAACCCACGAGCCAGCGCCTGTGAAGGGTTACCGACTAATGGGGCAAGGGAGGTGTAGAACTGGTGAAGGAGAGGAAGGATGCTGGATTGAAGCGAATCCATCCCTAGCGAAGGGCAGGGATTAAGCGACGGCGGCTGAAAACCTCCATCTGAGGATCTCAACGAGGCCGTTGAAGACATCGGAACAGCAGCGACGGTGGTGGAACTCGAAGCCCTAGCCGAGGGAAACATTAATTAAGACATAGCGAAACCGGAGGGGTGGTCGTAGAGACCAACCCCTCTGGCAGCCACGCGGGGGGGGGGGGGGGGGGGAAAGGTGCGGGATGGGGGGAGGGGGGCGGGGGAGGTCGGGGGAGGGGGAGAGCGGGAGGGGGAGGGCTGGGGAGGGGGGAGAGCGGGAGGGGGAGATCTGGGGAGGGGGGGAGAGCGGGGGAGGTCGGGGGAGGGGGGAGAGCGGGAGGGGGAGATCTGGGGAGGGGGGGAGAGCGGGGGAGGTCGGGGGAGGGGGGAGAGGGGGAGGGGGAGGTCGGGGGAGGGGGGGAGAGCGGGGGAGTTCGGGGGAGTCTTTCAGAGGTCGGGGGAGCGGGGGAGGTCGGGGGAGGTCGGGGGAGAGCGGGGAGGTCGGGGGAGGGGGGAGAGCGGGAGGGGAAACACCAGGAACTAATTAATATCAACATGTCACGATCAGTGGATTAAATCATGGAGATAAATAGAAGGAATACAAAGGTCAAGATCAGCCGGAAAGAATATCTTTAAAGATGTACAAAGTACAAGCAACGGGAGAAACGATGCATACAATTTTTCTTAAAGGTGATTTTTTACCAAGTAATTACATCCTTTAGAATTTGAACCTTAGATTTTTTACAAATTATTTTATACCTTGTATCGATAAACCAAATACTCAAATGCATACAATTGAGGAGAATGTTTTTTTTGATTTATCTGATATTCAAACCTCACAGCTAGATGAAGAAGATTAATATGAAAATGGGTTTAATAAGGGGAAGGGAAGAAAGGAAAATGAAATGATGTTCCTGAATCCAAAATTTGTGATTCCAATAAAATGCTCACACTTAGGATTAATACATTTGCCATTTTATTATTATTTGTCATTGAAATAACTTTTATACTCCCATACTAAATCGCTTCTGACTCTCCGATCGACCCAAAACTTTTTCGATCATCTTCTCAGGCAAAAAATAACCTCCGGTCGTCTTCTCCGACGGACATCAAAATTTCAGATTTGCTCCGATTATGATTCTCCGGCGATTCTGACTGTCTTTCCACAAAACCAAATTCTCAACGGAAGAACAAAGTCGAAGAGGACCCGTAAACAACCTCAAAGCCCTTGCTGTTCACGGCTATTCTCGAAGTCGGGAACTTTCAAAGATCCTCGCCTGTCCGTCAGCGAGATTATATCATCAAAGATGTAGTTTTTTAGTAAAGATAAAGACGTAATAGCTTGGAAGACGGAAAAAATTTAAAAATACGGCAAGAAAAATAAGCAAATAATAAATATTTGTTACACCATTCTAAGATAATATCTGATTCCAACTTATTAATTATTCAATATTTAAATCATGCAGATAACATATATATGTGTATATATAAATTCGTGGGACATCGAATATCTAAGTAATTTTAGTATTAAAAAATAAGCACCGGCGTAGCTTTTACTTTCCATGCTCTTTGTTGTTTTTTCGGTATCATGCAAATAGGAGATGCCTAAAGTTTGGATATTGCTGTTGCAGTGGCTTGCTCTCTGTGCAAGTGCAACCCACTGGCCTGGACTCAGCTGTATTTATTTTGGAGTATTAATTCATACCTTTTTACTTTTCAAAAAAAAAGCAAATAAAGATTTGCTTAGTTTGAGAGAAAATCGTTCCTCGAGAAACTAATCGCTTAGATTTCGGAATTAAATATACTAAACTATCATTCGACGTTGAATATATTTACTCATAAACCCTATTTCTCTTGACCTCTGCTGGGTATCGAAACTGAGTTGGCTCCGAATCATACCATGGCACCCACCGACCTTCCTGTCTCTCTCGACGAAGCCAAGAACGACGCCCCCACTCTCGATCCACATCCACATTGTACGTACTGTTGTCTGTCTCGCTCCCTTCCTTTTTAATTTATGTTTTTGGAGAAACGGAGTGGTTATTTCCATGTGCAATTTGGTGTTACTACTACGACTAGGGTTTTCTCATCTGGCGGAGAAATCTTACGACAAGGAACGGCAAGCGTGCGTCCAACTAGTAGTGCCGATCACATATTTGTTCACGCAAATCTGCCGCCAGTTCCTCATTAAAGGAGGAATTTATCCCGTCTACACGTACATCTGGCGCTTGACTCCGCCACTTGGAGTTTTTTTTTTTGAAGGATTGGCAATACTCCGAGAAGTCTTCGTCGGTTATTTTTCTCTTGGGTCGTTAAAGGAATACTCCGAGGTGTGCTCTTCGTCCTGGCTATGTCGACTCTTTTCCCATTCTATGCTCGTCAGGAAGTGGCCAAGTACACTGGAATTGATTTTATATCAATGCTGCAGCCTGGCTCGCAAGATTGTGTTTATAACTGCATTCTCGGAGCTTCGACCAACCGTTCTGATGCTTAGATGGCTAACGAGCTACCATGGACCAAAATTGATTGATTCGATCTCATCTTATTAATGCAGGAATTGTCTGTAATTTCAGAATTTCTTGGACTTGATCAACATCTTCTGATCGATCTTCACAATTAAATTCTACAAGCTACTAGATTCAACATGTGTACGTACCTGTAGAATTTCTTCGACTTTCTCGTCTTCTGATCGATCTTCTCTGTTCATTTTACCAGGTACAACGACCATTCCAGATCTGATCTTGTGTAGCAGTAGCTGCAAATCTGGTTGTTTGCCCCGGAAAGCTATTTCGTGTCTATGTAACCAGATGTGCCAGAAAGTGGCTGCGAGCAAGGAAAACCACGTTTTCTCCCTTCGCACTTTCAGAAATTAATCCCATCCAATTATCAAGAGAGTCTCCGACCAATTCCTTGCTTGCCCATTGAATCCTTACAAGCTCTAGCATATAGCTCCATACTCTGTTTGTAAAGATACAATTGACGAATATTAGTGCTCCCAAGACCTTGCCCGTCCCTGCCTTGCTTCTTACACTTTTCCTAGCCTATCACTAATGTATTCCTAAGTAAGACCAAGCAATTATGAATTATCTACATCTAATTGTTGGAATTTCTATAGCATTACTTAATGAGCTGGATGCAGTTAGTTTGCATTAGATAAAGATTTAATTTATTTATGCATTATTTATGGAATTTCTAAAGTATTACTTATTTATGCATTATGTTTTATAGTGTTAAGTTTTGGATTTTTAAATTTTAATGATTAAATTTTCAATTTTTTGTGAGTGCATCTTTATATAAATATAGAACGTTACAGATGAAAATAAACTAAAATGAGTGGGATAGATATACTCCACTGGGATTTCTCCATTACGATAAAATCTCTATAAATTAATAATTGATATATTAATATACTCTCCAAATTAAAAAAAATATTGTCCAGCTTGAGCTAGTTCAAAAAATTGTAACTTTGATAGATCAATAAGATAATAATTTATGGAAATACCCCTATATATATTTTCATAAATTAATAATCATCTAAAATTACAAATACATACAATTGTGTAAATATGAATACATGGTCCTTTGTTTTTCTTTGAAATTTAAATTTATTTGAATTTCATCCTTTATCTTTCTCAATACACTTGGGAGCTTTGGTGTCCTCTTTTCGCTGCAATAGAAAATTGTTAAGAGTTGCTGTGGCTACAATAGCTTTTTTTCGCGTGATTTGTCATCAACGAGATTCTAAATTACACTAGCCCCAATTTCTTCTAAACTTTGAACATCTCAACTTTGATCATTTTAACTCGGATAATCCAATAGCTGATTTGCAATACCCCATATCATTTATCATGCTCTCGAGCACATGAAGTCATTCCTCGGATGTTTAGTATGTTCCTTGAGCCTACTTCATCCATCGAACGAATTATGCGGTGTCGGAAATGATGCTTTACGTATTTGACCGGCCATGGTTGATTTTTGGACACATTTCATATGAGAAGTCATTGTTGGATATAATTTTAGAATTTTTCTTTAATTTGTTTATATAGTAATTCATTCCATCACCTTCAAAACTGGTGGATGCATCCTGCAATCACCAATCGGCAACCAGCAACGAGAGCTAATATGAGGGATTGGCAGTAAGATTCAAGAACAATTTTCGGCAAACCCTAATAATTCGCTAGACCAATGCCCAATATGACGCCATGAGCTTCTAGCAACGTCGGATGAACTTGGTGCGGAAGAACTTGGACATCAACTTCGACAAAAACATTAGACGAGTCCCGTATGATAACATATGACGAAATGCCAGTGTCTGTGTTAACCTTGTGCCAATTCGGGGCAGATGGTGTCTAACGAGATAACCCTCGTTGGGTTTAAGGTGAAGCCGCCTCCTTGATTTGTATATAGTCATCCCATAACTAAATTGCAGCTATTACTGTTGCAAAGAGGGCACAGATCACACACCCCAACCCCAACCCCACGTTTGATTAAATTCCTCCTAACCGATAAATTGTCCTCTAAAACTCACCACAGGAACATCGTTATGTGTGGAGCGCATAGTAGGTTCAAGCAATGCTTCCAAACATCTCGACCAACCCCAGGTTAAGTGACGAAGTTAGAGGGCCTCCAGCATCACTCAAAATCAACAAAATACCCACTCCGTGCAGTGAATATGCTGGTAGGAGTATGGCACCACCGGGTGCAGACGCCTGGCACGAAGTGATCATCGTGTGCGAAAATGCGAACCAGAAAATGGTCATTCCATGCCGTCGCCCCATCAACTTGTAAATCCGCTACGAATTGTGATCGGACAAGTGTTGTAACCTATAGAGGCTACCAACAAACTACACCGCTGATAGTAACTGAAGCTTTACTCGATAAATGGAGAAAGGCGCAAAGATTTCAACAATTAATTCGAGAAGAACTCGATCAATTATATGACAGCAATTCCTTTGGAGCTAAGGAATTCAAGCCCGATCACTTTTATTTTTTCCCATAAAACATAACGAGTTGAATTGCCTATTCTAGAATTGTAACCAGAGATTACATGATCGAGGGGAATGGAAAACTGTTCAAGGTAGCACTGGCTTCGCACCTAAACATTGCACCCTGCTGCGAGGCCAGTGCTCCTACATTTCCGGTTTTGCAGAAGAAAATTAACAGAAAACCGACTATAGGACATGTCAAAGAAAAGACGGTAGAACATAACAACACACTCATATCAATCAGCAGGAAATGAACAAACACGTGTTGAATCCAGAAGCCTGTAGAATGTAATAGCGAAGATCGATCAGAAGATGATCAAGTCCAAGAAATTCTGAAATTACAATCAATTCGTGCATTAATAAGTTGAGATCGAATCAATCAATTTTGGTCCATGGGAAGCTAAAAGTACCCATATGGATCAACTAACATAGTCATCTATGCATCAGAATGATTGGTCGAAGCTCCGAGAAGGCAGTTATAAACACAGGCTTGCGTCCCAGGCTGCAGCATTGACATAAAATCAATTTCGCTGTACTTGGCCACTCTCTGAGTAGCATAGATCGGGAAAAGAGTCGACATCGCCAGGACGAAGAGCACCCCTCGGAGTACTCCTTTAACAACCCAAGAGAAAAATAACCGACCAAGACTTTCCGTTTCAACCAGGGAACGGTAGTCAAAAGTTGAGCTCCGCAATACAAGTATGCACAAGACTATCATAGGAAAAGATGAGTCAACTCCTAGTGGCGGTACGAAGTACGAGTGGAGGGGATAAATTCGTCCTCCGATGATGATGATGATGGACTGGACGCCGATTAGTGTGAACAAATATGTGATGGACACTACTAGTTGGGCCCACGCTTGCCGTTCCTTGTCGTAAGATTCCTCCGCTAGATGATAAAACCCATATAACCCTAAAAGAAAAAAAAACTTTTGAGTGAAATACAATGGACAAAACCCTAGTCATAGTAGTAACACCAAATTGCATATGGAAATAACCAGCCGCTCCAAAGGAGCAAAAAACATTAATTAAAAGGAAGGGAGCGAGAGAGAGAGAGATAACACTACGTACAATCGTCGCACTTTTCTTCACCGAGACAAACAACACGGTGGCCCCGGGGCCGACGAAAAATCGCCCTGTTGACCATGGTATTAATATACCGCCGATGATTCTCAGCCAAAACGCCTAAAAACTTACACCCAGAATATCCGACTAAATTATGTATCTATATATTCGACATCTGCATGATTCAAAATAATTAAAATATTGGAAAGTGAATTCAGTTGGAATCAGATAAGATTATTGAATAGTGAAAAAATAATAAACTATTACGTCCTTATCTTTACTCAAAAAGGTACGTCTTTGCTGATAAAATGTCAAGCTAAGTGTATTTTTTTTAATCTCTGATACTTTCTTGTCAAGTACCATTAGTGATTTTTTAATAAATATTGTTTTAATATCACGTGACGGTTGTAGTTGCAATCGAATGTGATCATTACCAAAAAAACTGCATGAATTTTGATCTGATCATATATTTGTCACATGTGTATATTCTCGTAGTGATCCTCCGTGAAAAAGTGTCGAAGGAACTCCAAAGGACTGAGAGTTCCAGTGATCACAGAATTCCAAGAAAAAACAAGATATCTTAGTGACAGCGAGTGGCAAAGAGGTAGAGAGTTGTAGAGATACTAAAATAGATTCCAAGAGAGTTCTTTTTTAAGAGAGTTTGAGATAATTTCAAGTCATCGGAAAAGAATTAAAGGTTAAAATTTTATCCTGTAAGATATTAATAATACACGAAACTGAGGTAACTCCTAACACAAACTTGTAAGCTTTGGCTCATACCGCTCTGTGGTTTTGCGAAGCCTCAATCACCAAGACGTAGCGTGCGACTACTGGTGCTAATCATCTAATATCGGATATGGAAATTTAGAATCGGATATTACCAAAGTAATCACCGAAAATAGTATTTGCTAATTTCTCATCACCGGAACTGTGGGGTGGGTTTTCTGGTCTTCTTGTAATTAGTGGCTTTTCTGGATATTTTAGTTTGTTGGGGGTAGATTGGTAGTATTACCGATGGTGCTATTTTTTTTCGTGGTAGTTTTCCCACTAAATTTTTCTACTACGGACGTGCCAATATGGGTAGAACATCTTCTAGGTGGGTTTCACTTGGGGTCAGGGTAGGAAATTTGTAGGTGATGTACCTGGTTGCTTACCTTGCAATCGTGAGAATTCTTGTATTTATTCTTGATGCAATATAATTTACCTTTCCCAAAAAAAAGTTTCAAAAGAAGAAAGAGTAATATAAAACTATGACATCGAGAAATAACATAAGGGAGAATACCGGGTTTTCACATAACATAATCTAATTTCGAGCGGATAAACCGGAATTCAGAAAAGTGGTGGAGGCATTCCCCCAGCCGCAGCTATAGAGGCAGTGGTCTAGGAGGTGTCCTGAAGAGGACGACGCCTGCAGCGTTTCTCTGACTTTCAAGAAATTACGATTTATATGAACCGTAAACATCGCCCCTCCGTAAAGATAGAAGAAGAGGTCAGCATACAGATGAAGAAGGGCCATCCACGAGATGTCTTCTTTTCTAGTAATCCACCTCCACAACGCCGGCAATAGGCAGCAGATGCACCACACCACAATCCCCAACGACTGTCCTAAATCAACCACCTCCCTCATCCTGTGGTACTCCGGATCGTTGAAATCCTGCAAGTACAAAGTAATACCATTCCATCCAACTTATTCCTTACTATCATAATAAACAAAGTCATGGAAATCGTTCCAAGTTGCAATAAACTTAGATGTGCTTTAAAAAAACGCACTCTGAAAAAACACAGAGTACTCGATTCTCAACAGGTGTTCCAATTTCAACATCATACTTTAGAAACAAATATTATAATAAACAAGAATCGGTGAGAGTAAGAGAAACCGACCATCTCTGGATCGGTGCTGAATTCGGTGGGTTGATCTGTTTGCCCTAATATAATTGGGGAAAGAGCCGGAATGAATATATATATATATATTTTTTTTTATGGCAATGGACAGATATGATAAGATGCATAGGACTCAGATCTTTATCCTCTTTTTGAATGGTGGACCCAGATCCTTACCCTTATTCTCTTTAAAAATAAGGATTTGGGTCCTTACCCTTATTCTCTTTAAAAATAAAAATTTGGGAAGGATCTGGGTTCCAAAAAATTGGACAGCATCAGGGCTATCTGCGGGTCCGTATTTTTTTAATATTTAATTTTTAAAAAATTAAATTATATTTTGATAGTTTTCAAATAGTAATGAGACATTTTTATTCATTAAACAAATCAATACAAAGAAACCAAACAAATAAATTCAAAAAAATTTGAAGTCGGGTAAGTTGAAATTGACAATTTGGTATTATGTCTAATAATTAATATATATATAATTTTAATATTAATTTAAAAAATTCTGGTAGGATCGGGGATGGATCCTATAGATTCATATCCATGCCCTTATCATTTTAAAATATCAGGATTTGGGCAGGATCAGGGTCTAGACCCGATTAAAGTCAATAGATCTTGGACCTTTTGAATCTGGATCAGGGTAGACCCTCAGGATAAGGGTCTAATTGTCATCCCCTCCCTTACAGAGAAAAAAATTAATATAAAAGTGTCTAGGTTTTGGATTGAGTGGGGATAACATAAAAGTCGTCCCTACGGAGGGGATTTCGTTTGGACCATCAGATTTCATTAAAAATCGTGTATAGAGATCTGACATTCATAAAAAACCGTGTTTATAACCAAAATTATTTGATCCATTTTCAGTAGGGACATGTCTTGTCCCTACTGAATCCAACTCCAAAAGTCTACTGAAGTGCTTGTATTTTGGTCAATTTATGTTGTTTAAAAGTATATGACTAAGCGACATAACATTTTTCTAGTTTATCGTCCAAAAAAATTTAATTACCCATTAAATAAAATAAAAATAAATCAGAAAGATATGAACATTTTTATATGAAAAATATTATGTGAGATGGATTTTGGTATATCAAAAAATAAACTTTTCTTGGTTATAGTTTTTCCATACAAATAATTATATAATGATTTGTCAACCAGATTTACTCTGTCGCTCAATGGAATAATTAGTGGTGTGCAAATTTATGAAATGACACGGTGTTAAGATAATTTTTATTAAAAAATATAATCCTCGCATATGTACGCATTGAGTGCGCTCTACGGTTTTCATGGTCATGAAGGAGCTACATTATCTTAGATAATATTTCATTTTTTGTTTAAGCTCTGGTTTTTAAAATTTAAATGCAGATCGTACATTACTTGTATTGGTTATCGCCAAGAAATTAAGAAAATGAATTTTTAATTACAATGTTTATTAATAATGACAAAATAAACGTACACTTTAACATACATCTCTCTGAACTCTCTACACTACATCTCTCTAAACTCTCTCAAAACATCTAAAACCACGTCATCTTTGAGGTGTCGAGAGTAGGAGTGAGCAAACGGATTATCTGTATCTGAATTATCCGAAATTTTAACTATTCAAAATATTCGAATAAGTATTTTTAGTATCCGAGTCCGAGTCCGAACTCTCCACTATCCGATATCCGAATTTTTTTCGGATACGGATACGGATAATCCGAACTATCCATTTTTCCAGGTCTTCAAAAATAAAAATGGTATCATGATGTAAAAAATGAATATGTAGCGAATATTTACAAAAGTAGCTTTGCTATTATATAGTTCTCGACCAATTTTTTCTATTATCTCCATAAAAACTAAAGAAAAATCCAAACCTGGTTCATCGTAGTTCAAGGAATCAATGGAACTTTTATTTGGGGAAATTAAAATTTACGGGTAGTGGTAGCGTGATAGTTTTTTGACTAGTAATTTTTAATGGACTTAATTTTGTGGACTACTGCAACATATGACTACTTGTAATTTTTATTTTATTTAATAAACCTATTTTTAATCGAATATTTCGGATATCCGAAATACCAATCTTATTATCCGTATCTGTATCCGAGTCCGAAATATTTATTTCAGATAATCCGTATCCGAGTCCAAATTTAAAATTATCCGAGTCCGAATCCAAAAAAATTATGAATATCGGATCCGAATAACGGATATCGGATTTTTTGCTCACCCTTAGTCGAGAGTGTATGATTCTCCATTTCTCGGTGCTTATCTGAATGGGCTTTATGCTCTGGGAATGGGCTATGATGGGCCATCACGGATGGTCTTGATATGTCTTTCGGCCCGAGAATTTTTGGATGACTAGACAGATTTATAGTTCAATTGTCTGTCTAGAATAATTGCAAGTAGCAATTTTCAGGATCTCGGCGAGTTACAATAAAACTTTTCTAAAATAATATTGTTGAGATCTAAAAAAATTATTAATTTAGAGAATTTATTATATAAAAAATTTTACAACTTTTTACCATAAAAAATTATTTTACCTTTATTCAATTCACCAAAAAATTATAAATAAATTATACTTATTCAAGTATCCAAAAATATAGTAATAACAATCACATTTATTATCTCTTAAAAAATTTCAATGGTTTTTTGAATTTATAAATAATTTATTAACATAGATAAAACTTTCATCCAAAAAAATACTTATCAATTAGAATAGATTTTTATAAATTTATCAATACCGTCTATAGATATGGCTCCTAAATAATCTCTTCATGTTACCATAACCGACAAGATTTGTAAAAGAACCTGAGGGTATTACTGAAAATTCTGAAATGGATGGTGTTGTGAATGACCTGAATGAATTAATTTGGAGCTTGCGCTATGAAAATTTGATGGATGCTAATCAGTAGGGATGGCAATTAGACCTTTACCCTTAGAATCTACCCTGATTTAAACCCGAAGGGTCCAAAATCTGTTGACTTTGACCGGGTCTAGACCCTGATCCTGTCCGGATCCTGATATTTGAAAAGGATGAGGGCATGTATATGGATCTATAGGATCTTGCCGTGATACTACCCGAATTTTTTAAATTAATATTAAAATAATAAATATTAATTATTAGACATAATACCAAATTCTCAATTTTTTTGGTAGGTAAATATTCTTTATTAAAACAAAAATTCAAAATAAAGCAAGCGAAAAAAAAAGACAAGATACAGGGGGGCGATATTTACATCGGTTACAACCCCACCCCCGACCAAAACGTTCCCTCAATCTCAAGAGGTGAAGAAGAGGGACCTATAAATCCTTGTAGGTAATCAAGAAAGTGAGCAGTGATTGATTGTGAATGATCGAGACATCCGTCCAAAAGATCCACTCTTGGGCATGAAAGAGCACAGAATTCAGGAGAAGCTCATTATCGCACCTCACCTCATTGAAGATAATACCATTACGAAGCAACCACAGGTCCCAAGTAATAGCAGTGAAAATCACGAACCAAATTCTCAATTTTAACTTATCCAACTTCAACTTTTTTTGATTTGCTTGTTTGATTTCTTTGTATTGATTTGTTTAATGAATGAAAATGTCTCATTGCTATTTGAAAACTATCAAAAGATAATTTAATTTTTTAAAATTAAATATTTTATAAAAAATACAGACTCGCGAGTTGCCCTGATCCTGCCTGATTTTTTAGGACCCAGATCCTGCCTGAATCCTTATTTTTAAAGATGATAAGGGTAAGGATCTCGATCGACCATTTAAAAAGAGGATAAGGATCTGGGTCACATGTATCCTACCCGTATCCTGCCCATTGTCATCCATACTAATCAGTTACTTGATTTTTCAGGTAAGTAAGAGATCTACTATACTCAAACTAAACAAGATGTTGTTGATGCTATTCTAAATCAATCAAATTAAAGTGCAACTGAGGTGGATGATGACGATAGCTACGAGACACCTAAAATCTGGGCTTATAGCATTATTCAAAATTTGATTGTAATTTTTTTCTACTACAAGACAACGACCAAATGACCATTTGAAGATAATTTAAAAGATGACATGTAAAATTTATCAAACAAACAAATCTAGCACAAATTAGCATATTAAAATATTTTTTGAATTCGCAAACTATGTAAAAATATATATATCTTTATTCAAAAATATCACTTTGTGCGAAAATTATGACCGATATTTTGCACTAACATTTTCTAAAAAAGTATTAGTTATTATGATAGAGAGATTATTAAATTTTAACACTGGTCCCGACTAAGAATCGAGATTTTTTATAAATTTAGAGAAATTATTATTTTAAAGAGATTTTACGTTACATATATTACTAGTAGCTAAGTATAGAATTGTGTTTTTATGAGCAACGTGACACTATTTTCTTGGAGCCACTTTTTCCTTTGCGTTTTACCACGCCGGTGTTTTTATAGGCGCTGTAGGTGCAACTACGTACTCGTGCCAACATTTTTTTTATTCTGTAAATATTACTACCACTAATAATATATTATTTAAACAAGTAATATCAACATTTTACCTATCAGAAAATAACGACAAAAATAAATTATCTTTGATGTTTGGATAAAATTATTTAATAAATCAAAGAAACTAATTTTTGAGATGACAACATGTTATATTATGTTATATATTATTTTTAACAACATATTTATATTTTTTCATAACATACAGTTTTGTTAGGATGCATTTCCATTACTGTTTCGTTTTGAAGTCCAAATGTCCGGCGGGAAGCGGGAACACGGTGGGACTGGACTCGACACCGGGCCGGATGGACAACAAGTACTACTCCGAGCTGAGGACCAAACGTGGGCTGTTGACTTCAGACCAGACGCTCATGGACAGTGCTTCCACCCAGCGGATGGTGCTCGACAACGCGAACAACAACGCCGCATGGGCTTCTAAGTTCGCTAAGGCGATAGTGCACATGGGTTCTGTAATTGATCACTATATAAATAGCAAATAGATAGCAACTTTGTAAGCATTCCAGACATTTGTAATCAATATCAAAAGAAACGTATTGTTTCCTTCTTCTTCCCCTCCTTCCTCTTCCGTTTTTGATCCTCGTAATATATATATATATATATATATATATATATATATATATATATTATCAATCCCAACAGAAACTACCGTCTTTTCTTTTTCTTTTTCCCTAGATTTCACAAAATTTTTAATTTAGAGTTCAACCAATAGTATTGTAAAGATCAGGAAATTGAAATGAAAATTTTGAAACTCGTGAAGGAGTGAATTGTAAATTATCAAGGCTCATTACGTAATTTGTCACCCTAATTTTGGTAACCTTCGGGCTCTCCCTATATAAGGATGCTAGAAAAAATCATGCAACCCTAGCTCTTCTGAAATTCGTTTTGCTTTGTGCTAAGGTGGAAGAAGTGATCCGGGTGAGTCAAGAGACGGAGGAAAATATGACGTCGCATTTTGAGACACTAGGGTAAGCCCTCCTACGCGTACACTTTTTTTCTTCATGTTAAACATTGCAGATCAACAATAATAGACCGAGAATCTATAGGACCTGGAGGAGAATATTGAGAAATAATGAGCACGCGAGTTAATTGAGTTAGAATACTGCAGGAGACGAGGCAAGTTCGAATCTCCGTCTGTATATCATATTCAATTCGTATTTTGTAGATTGTAGGGATTTTGTATCTGTGCCCTGCTTGTATTTCGTATGTAGTATTCTGTTTGTAGTGATATATTCTGCCCTTATGTGTCCGGATGTAGTATTCTGTCTGTATCTAGGTAAGTCGTATTCTGACCATACTGTGTACATGTCCGTATCAATCTGTCCGTACTCCTTATTTCGTATGATGTAGGGAAGGGTGCATATTTTGATGTTTCGTATCCCGTACTTGGCGAGGTTGTTTGGTGATATGGGGATATGGTGACAGCTTGTACCCAGATTGCAGACTGTTGCAATTTCTGGTGTTGATATAAGAGGTGTCTCGGGCCAAAACTGTTGCTTGTTTCTGGGAGTTGGGTGTAAGGGTGATGTACATATTTTGGTGTTCGCTGTACATATTTTGGTGGAAATAAATCTCTAGTTTTCAAAAAAAAGGAAAATATATATATTCTGTTGATATGTATTTTTTATGTTGTGGGTATGTGTTATATTTTGTGAGTATGTATTCTGAACGTATTTATTGAAAAATGTATTCTGTCAGTATTTGTTGAAAACGTATTATATCTGTATGTTTTTCCGCTTTGTACTGTGATGGTATGAACTGATATGCATTTTGTCTGGGTATGGATGCGATTCTGTCCCTGACTCTGATCTGTTCTGCTCGGAGTTATCCTTAAGTTATTGTGTCCGTACCATATTCATTTGATTTTGCAAAATAGCAAAAATTTTATCTTCAATTATCGAAAAGTTCAACGAAAATTGGAATAGTTAGCGTAGAAACGCTAAAAAGTAAATCGAAATCTGAATCTGACCCTGTACAACCCTTGAACTCACAGTATTTAAAGATCCCGAGAAAAAGATACCACGAATAAAGTTTTTAAAAATTGCAAATTCGTCCTTAAAACAGTAGATTGAGGCCCAAGAAAAATGCATTCGACAAAAAGGACCTCCCACGCCATTTCCTTCGGAATGGGCATTTTTAAAACCTATTTTTCTCAAATTAGTAGCATACAATCTCATCCACCGCATAATGCAGCTTTGGGTTTAACTAATGTCTTGGTGTTAAGACTCGGGTAATTCAGAGTGAATTTATTTAGGTGCATTCCTCCATGATTGCAAACAAAAAAAATGCTCTGTAGGAAAGCTTACAAAGCTTCCAGCCCTCAGTCAAAACAAGTCCAGCCAAGATTGTACAGATTGTACAAATTGTTACCAAAAAAGATATTACAATTTGTATTTACCAAAAAAAATGTACAAATTGCTTGGGAATGGGCATCAAAACAGTTAACTCGACCAAACCAATGTACATGAAAGAATATCGAATGTAAAAGATGTTCATAGTTGTAAGGTCGAAATCATTGTTAATATCATACTGATTACAATAATGCATTAATAACAGAAATTATAACTAAATACTTAACTGAAATAAAGACGAAATTACAAAATAAAGATTGATCTTAAACTACGCTTCCACTGCTTCTTCATTCTTCAATATCAAGATTGTAGGACGGGGTAGTATCAACTCAATTACCAAGTCCACAAACAGTGATATCACCGGAATTAGGATAGAGATCCAAATAACCGGGAACCACTTCGAACCTTTTTTGAAGTAAACATCACCGTAACCCACTGTTGACCCCGTCACCACAACACCGTATATGGCCTTCCAACCATCGACACCTTCGTTGACATTTAACCAAAATGCACCACCAACCATTGCAAGTAAAGCGACAAACCCAAATCTCAACACCTTGGTTATAAGCGTCTTCCTATCGACCTCTTCCCTTTCATATCTATGACCATCTAGTACTATGAGAGTCTTGACCACTGGAATACAGTCTAGAACCTTATAAAACATTTGATTCAATATAACTCCAACAACGATCATGATCATGACGAACATTTCCCCACCGACGGTGTTTGGAGTTATGTCGCCGTAACCAACCGTGTGAAAAGTGACGGTGGCCAAATACAAACCATCCATGAAAAGCTGGAAAGAGGATGATTTGCTAGCACCGTCACTTTTCACAAAATTATTTTTACTAACAACATAAAAAACTGGAAACACAATAAAATAAGCTAACACTAACATTGCTAGGAACAACTTATAGTGTAACTTTATTAGGCTTACTACGGATGTGTAGAACTGCTTCACTTGATTCCATGTGTTATCCACACCTTGCTTGAAGTTTGACCACCGAGAATGTGGCTGCGGGGAAGTTCGCTCTTCCGATGTATGTCCAGGAACAAGTGGTATGTTTTGGGTGAGCAAAGAAGGAGGGTCAATTGAGGGAGAGGACATGGTTTGAAACAAAATGTTAAGCTATGTGAAGGAGGAGGAGGAGAGAAAAAGTATGCTAAGCTATGTGAAGAAGGAGGTGAAGAGAGAAGTGGAGAATTGAGGTCTTTATATAGAACTAAGGGTTGAGCAAAAAAGATTATATTTTTTTTAGCATTAATGTCGAATTGCAAGTGTACCTACAAACTGAACTCTTTTATTTTCTAAATTGATAGTCTCTTTGTTTGATATCATAATTAAATATAACTTTCGAATAATGTTGAGATTCTAAAAAATTCCGTTCCAAGGATATCACTGAGTTATATTATATGTTGTTTAGTCTAAATACCCAATTTTGCTAATTGATGATGGGTTCGAGCCAATAAATAATTCAAATTATAACTGGTCGATTGTTTGAGTGTACTCCTCATAATAGATTTTTTAAAGGTAAATTTTTATATCATGTTTGCAATTGCCAGAATTTGAATATTTGATCTCCTTGAAATAGTATATTTATTGTGTCGTTAGAGTAAATACTCTTTGATAATAATAGATTCAATCTACTCGGTTTAATTCTGTCTACTCCCCATATTAAATTCAAATTATAGAAATATATATTTTTAATATTATTTAGTATATGAATACATAAACATAAACTCTTTGTTTTTAAAAAAAATTGGTGAGTATCATACCACTCTTTTATTCAAAAACAAGACCATTAAATACATTTGTATCATCCGAGGGGTACCCGAACCTACGCTATCCTGCACTTGGAAAGGGATACAATTCCATGGTGGCCTGTCAAGCACCTAAAAGCCCAAGGAAAAATTATAGGCAAAATTCGATAACTATCTAGGCTACCTGATTTCTCTCTCTACAACAATGAGAAACCTCTAATTATCAGTCACAATAGATGAGATTTAGATAACTAGGCATGATAGTGAATGTACGTTAGTATGCCTCGGTTAGACATTTCGCAGCTATTTGTGAATCTGTCTCTACAATAATCTTCATGTATCCTTTTCACAAGCCAGATTTTAGTCCTCATCAAATCACCCACATCTCCTAGTTCAAGGAATTACAAACCCTTGTGTGATTAACAAAACCAACCTACCAAAAATCTTTGGAATACCGGATAACTCCACCTCCCCAAGTCGGCCCCGAGTTTCCTTTCGCTGCTCCATCAATATTCAGTTTATACCAGTTATCATGAGGTGGCTGCCATATGATTAACTTCTTTGACTTCTCTTGTGAATCAACTTTGGGATAGTGGAAGTGATTTGAAATGCCCTTATTAACAACAGAGAGATATAGAGATAATAAGAAATAACGAGATCACGCGAATGTAGTTCGATCAACTGACCTACATCCACGAGGATTGAAAAGATCTTCACCATGATTTGTGGAGTAGAATAGATACATAGATCTTTGGTGAGGCGAACTGCCTCTAGTTTATCTGCCTAAAATACTGTACCCTTTGCTCTTTTGCTCCAGGAATCCCGAAACCCTGCGCTCATATTTATAAGAGGATAGTTATAATCTGCTATACAGGAAATATAGTTTTCAGCTAGTTAGAACTCTCATATAATAGAAATTTGAAATATATTCCATTACTATGCATCCAAGAATGTGTGAATGCCTTGGCCTAACCCAGCACAAATTTTGTTCGGTTGGTAGTCCATGATAGTCCTTCCCAAAGATGAAGAACAATTTTTGCCAACTGTGCATATCATCCATTGTTGATAGTCCATGATACTCCTTCTCGAAGCTGAACACAACTCGTGCACGACTCACCCTGATTGCTGACTAGCGAGCTTTAGGTAGTATGATCATGCGTGTAGATCCTTTAAAGCGCTACTTACGCTCTAATACCTCAGCCCATTGTGCATTTTGCTCTTGAATGAATCGACATCCCATCTTCATTAATTGTGCATCATTTGCCTCTCTTATCCTCCTTATGTCTAGACTACCAAAATCTCGTGGAAGACATATCTTCTCCCATTTCACAAAGTAAGCAATTCTCTTCTCTATTGTGTTCCCCCATTAGAAACTTCGACACAACCTATCAAACTTGTCACAAAAAGTTTAGGAGAGTTGAATCAATTGCATCACATAGGTCGGGATGGTTGCCAACACGAACCTTACTAAGGTTAGGGGCACTGCCTATATCAACTGCTTAGACTTCCATCCTGCTAGTCTTGATTGAGCTATGTCTATTATATAGCTGAAGGTATCCTTCGTAACTCGTGCATGTAATGGCAAGAAACCTGGGCACTTTCTAAAGCCCTTCGTAGACTGTATGTCAAGTTCTTAACTTAGACGATTGACCTTTTCTCTCGAAACATTCTTTATAATTTAGATACGGAAGTTAGTATGCTCACCATTCATTGCCACACAAAATTGTTCAAGGCCTCGCAAAATTAGTTGTGGAAAGAAGAGTTTGCTTTTGCAAATTATTGGGCCTAAATAGGCCTTATATTGTATTTCCTGTTGTATACGCCCACGGGCTTTCCTGTAATTAGTTTTAGGGTTTTTTTACCCTTGTATATATTCACGCTAAGGCGTCATAATGAGAGTTATCACTTTCTCTCCACATAATCTTTCATGGTATCAGAACTACGAACCATGACCGATAGAGACAAATCAACGACCGGTGATTGATCAATGACCATGGTGGCACGTAAGCCTCCAATGATGGATCTGAATTCGTCGTACTTCATGACTTCTGCTGACAACCCTGGCGTACTGATCACGCATGTGGTGCTGAAAGGAGATAATTATGATGAATGGATGAAGGCGATATGCAACGCCTTGAAGGCCAAGAAAAAGCTAGCCTTCATCGATGGCCGTGTGATGAAGCCCGCGAAGGATGATCCAGACTACGACGATTGGTATGCGGTGAATGCCATGTTAGTGGGATGGATCTTCAATACCATGGATCCATCTCTGCAATCCACAGTTTCTTACATGGATAACATGAAGGATCTATGGGATGACGTGAAAAAGCATTTTTTAGTTGGAAACGACATGAGAATCTACCAACTGAAAAGCGAGATTGCGAACTGCAAGCAATCTGGAACCAGTCTCAGCACCTAATACAATTGGTTGAAGGGTATGTGGGAGGAGATCAAAGCTTACACCAAGCAACCAACCTGTACCTGCGGATGTAAGTGTGGTGCGGATAAGGAAATGGTTTATGAACGCAAAAAGGAGAAGGTTTATCAATTCCTCATGGGATTTGACGATGCTACCTATCGAATGATTCGCTTGAATATTTTGAGCACTGCTATTTTGGAGTGAATTTATTTGTCGTTAAAGCTGCCCTTAAAGCTCTCCTTGAAGATCTCAGTGACATTGCCTAATCTGAATGAAACTCATACTCGGATAATGAATGAAGAGATATATTGAGCTGTGGCTATTACTAAGGATGATCGTAGTCAGGCAATGAGCTTTGCAGTGCTGACAAAATTGATGCAGCACAACTCTGTGTGTCAAGATGGATCTGAATGCACACACTGCGGAAAGGCTGGTCACGATAAGTCTGAATGTTTTCAGCTTATCAAATTTTCAAAATGGTGGCCCACTGTCAAAGCTGGACGCGGTGGTGCAACTAGTCGTGGATCGAGGGGAGGATGCCTCTTAAATAATCAAGGGCGTAGTGACGGGTGTGGCAGAGCAGTGCAACTAGCTAATGCTGTACAGGCCCGACCTGTATGAAGTGCATCTGCGAGAAGCAACGACGGAGCTGAAGTTGTGAAATGTGCTATATGTTCTGAAACTAGCCTGCAACTTGATCAGTGTGTCTCAGCTGGTGCAAGACTCCCACTATATTGCAAGCCTCGCTAACAACCTTTATATTTTGCAGGACCGCATTTCGAGGACAGTGATTGGTGTGGGAAAGCAGTAGGCGGGGGTCTATATTCTGTGCACAGTTGGAGTTGTTCGGGTCTGCAAGGCTGTCGTAGAAGATTTGTTTTTATTATGGCATATGATCCATCAAATAAAGTAGTCCGTTTGTTACCTAGTGTCCCAGATGGTTCTCGTAAACCTGATCATTGTGATGTATGTTTCCGAGCTAAACAGACTCGACAAAGTTTTGAATTAAGTTCTAATAAAGCTGAAGAACATTTTCAGCTACTTCATTGCAATTTGTGGGGCCCTTATCGTGCTGCTTCTTCTTGTGGAGAACGGTATTTCTTGTGGAGCTCCTCGAAACTTGTTTGCCAAGCTCGCAGCTGCCCTGCGTACTTACAGTTTTTGACAATCATACTCTGACTACTCCTTATTTTTTGTGTATCGTGCTGGAATCTCTCTTTGCGTCCTTGTCTATGTCGATGATCTGATTATTGATGGCAATGACGAGGCCTCCATCATTCGCCTTAAGTTCTATTTGTCCCACAGTTTCTATAAGAAGGATTTGGGCGTCTTGAAATATTTCATTGGTCTCAGTATTGCTCGGGGGCCCAATGGGATCTTTGTTTCTCAATGCAAGTATGCCTTGGATATCGTTAGTGACTGTGGACTCTTGGGTGCTAAACCTGCATTGTTTCCGATGGAGCCTAATTATAATCTTGCTCTTATCTAGGGCCCTGAAATCGAGGATTCTGAGGCCTACCATCGTCTGGTCGGTTGACTGATCTATTCTGTTATTACTCGCCCTGATTTGAGCTACAGTGTTCATATATTGTCTCAATTTATGCAAAGTCTCCACCAAGAGTATTGGAATGCCACTCTTCGCGTGGTTTATTACTTGAAAGAAAGCCCAGGTCAAGGCATTTTTCTTCGCGCCGACAGTGATTTGCGCCTCTATGCTTTCTGTGATTCTGACTGGGCCAGCTGTCTGATCACTCGTCGTTCTCTGACCGGGTACTTTGTGCAACTGGGTCTCTCTCTGATTTCCTGGAAGACCAATAAGCAACCCACTGTTGCTCGATCTTCAGCGGAGGCTGAATAGCGATCTATGGCCGCCACGACCAGTAAACTGAAATCTTTACGCATGCTGTTGTTTAATCTGGGCGTAGTGATCACGCAACCTATTCGTCTTTTCTGTGACAATCAATCTACTATACATATTACCTCAAATCCGTTCTTTCGTGAACGAACTAAACATATCGAGGTTAACTGCTATTTTCTTCGTGATGTCGTTCAGTCCGGCCAACTTCTCTTACATTACGTTCCTACTCATCTGCAGCTTGCTGATATACTTACCAAAGCCTTAGGCAAGCGGTATTCTGATTTTCTTCTTCGCAAGTTGGGCATTCGTGATCTGTATGCTCCAACTTGAGGGGGAGTATTGGGCCTAAATAGGCCTTATATTGTATTTCCTGTTTTATACACTCACGGGCTTTCCTGTAATTAGTTTTAGGGTTTGTCTTTGAACCTTGTATATATTCACGCTAAGGCGTCATAATGAGAGTTATCACTTTCTCTCCACATAATCTTTCACAAATAAAACAATATCGTCGACAAAAATAGGTAGGTCAGGTCAGCCCTCGTCAAGTTAATTTGATTGATTGCCACTTTCTCTGCTCCATTATCCTCTGCGAGAGTCTGCATAAACATCACATATAGGTAGGGTGCGATGAGTCTCACTGTTGCACTCCTCGGTAGGGATGGCAATGGTTAGGGTATGGTAGGGCATTGGTAGGACCCTATATATATCCTAATTTTTTAGGTTGGACCAATATCCTACTCTCTACCCTACAAATTTTTTATTGTTGGATCCATACCCTACCCTCTACGAGACTCAGGGTCTGACTCTTTAACGTTCTACTTTTTTGATATCTTTACACACAAAATTAATTTCCATATAAAATTAGGTATGTTCTAAGCAATCTATCATTCACAATATCTTCTAAACTGGGTATATATATATATATATATATATATATATATATATATGATCTAATTAAGGTCTAAATGGTGTAAGGTCTAAAGTAGGGTAAGTGCAAGGTATGAAATAGACCTTACTTCTAAACATGGACCATACATATACCCTACCCTAAACCTAGTCAAAGTCAATATACTCTCGACCCATAAGGTAAGGGTAGGGTCCGATCTACAGGGTATAGATATTTCTCATAGTTTTAAAATACGAATTTTGGTACGAACTAAATTTGGTCCGTCCTCTGGTCCATTCGGTCCAACCAGTCGAACCACCAGTCAGATCTGATAATTTGGTCCGTCCTTGAAAACTCGAGCTGTAAGAGATGTTTGAGTACTAAGTAGTTGCCAAGCCTGTTTAGCCAGCATTGCTCTGTTAAAATTGCAGCTTCCGAAAACCCATACCTCCTTCCTTATTTGACTTGCACATTCTATCCCAACTTCTCCAAAGAAGTTTCCTACTCTCAGGAGACCCTCCCCCGAAAAAGTTGCATAAACGTTGTTCTATTCTAGTACATGTATCAATCGGGAGGATAAAACAACTCATGACGTAGGTGGGAATAGCTTGAAGGACTGACTTGATAAGAGTCTCACGGCCTGCCCGAGATAAAAACCTCTCCTTCCACGTGCCAACCTTGCTGCGAACTCTATCCTTCAGTGCGAAAAAGACTATTTTTTTAAGACTGCACTATGACTGTGGGGAGGCCTAAATACTTCTCATTATTCTCCGCCTACCGCATCTGTAATATCGAGCGAAGGTTGTCCGCTGTTGAAGCCTGCACATTCTGACTAAAGGTAACTGAACTTTTTTGGAGATTACTTTCTGGCCTGAAGTCCTCTCATATATAGATAATATACTCATAATAGTCATCAATTCGGTCTCTGTAGCTCTAGCAAACAAGAGAGAGTCATCTGCCAAAAAGAGTTATCGTGGGGGCTGTACGAGCCACTTGAATACCATGTATGATCCCTACATCAGCCGCCCGAGTTAACATGGTAGCAAGACCTTCAACACAAATCAAGAATAAGTATGGAGAGAGGAGATCTCCCTGCCTCAGTCCCCTGCTTGGGATAAAGTACTCTCCGACAACACCATTCACCTACACCGCATACTAGATAGTGCAAACACAGCGCATGATTAGAGACACAAAAGCGAAAGGAAAATCAAGAGCAATCATTATATTCTCCAGGAATGGCCATTTGATCCGATCATAAGCTTTCATCATATCCAATTTAAAAGCATAGAATCCCTTCCGCACAGTCTTCCTTTTCTTCAGGTAATGGAAGATCTCAAAGGCAATAAAAGAATTGTCAGTAATAAGTCTTCTTGGGACAAAAGCCCCTTGATTCTCATGAATGATCTCTGACATAAGAGGCTGCATCCGATTAGATATGGTCTTGGTAATTAACTTTATAATCACATTACATAAGCTAATTGGTCTAAACTCTGCACATGTAACAGGTTTCTTCACCTTTGGAATCAAGGCAATAATGGTTTGGTTTAGGGAGGAGGGGTCAGCCCCACCATTCAGGACATGAAGGACCGAGTGTCCACATCATTGCCCATCACGTCCCCAAATTTTTGGTATAATAGAGAGGGCATGCCATCTGGTCCAGGAGCTTTTATGGGGTGCATTTGTTGAAGTGCCGCCTCTATGTCTATTCTTGTATATAGCGCCTCTAGGATAGTTCTCATCTCTGGTGTAACTTTCTGCATCATTGCGTTCGTAATATTCTCCACCTTCACACAACCCAAAAAGGAAAAAAGTGACATGTAAAAGGACCTAAAAGTCTCCTGAACCCCACCCAAACCCTGAATCACTCTTCCCTCCTCGGTCAATATCTCAGTTACCCAGTTCCTAGAATGTCTATAGCTCGCCTTCTGGTGGAAAAATTTTGTGTTTCTATCACCCTCCTTGAGCCAATCTACCCGAGATCTCTGCGCCCACAGAATCTCCTCCGTTCGATACAATTCCTCCCTGCGCTTCAGGCACCCTTCTAATCTCCAGCGGCTAAGCTGGTTTAGAGCTGCTGTAGATCCCGAATCTCCCCTTCTAATTTCTTCGTAGCCCACTTAACATTCCCGAAATAAACTTTATCCCAGAACTATAATTTTTCTCCGCATGCTTTAAGGCGGACAATAATTCACATCGCCCCACCCTTTCTTGACTTGCTCTTTAATCTCCTCAATTCACATCCACATGGCCTCAAACCTAAACCTCTTTGGGATGAGTTCAATTTCCTTATTTCTTATTTGACAGCAGAGCAGAATGTGATCTGATCTGATCTTGTTTGAGCTCGAGCATCAGAGCTAGAGTTAGGAAAAAGAGAAGACCACTCGGGAGTAGCAAAGAACCTATCCAATTTGCTGTCAATGTAGCCTCCATATTCTCTTCCATTCGTTCAGGTAAAATCCAAACGTGACTCCTTCACTTTCTGGAAGTTACAAAACTGAACAGTTGTGAAGAAAGCCTCCAATCTACGATCCGATACTAGGTTTCCCCCTCATTTTTCAGTGTTGGAGAGGATTTCATTAAAATGCACACTGCATAACCAATGAAGGGTAGACTGTAGCTTCAACTCCCGTAGAAACTCCCACGATCAGGCTTTATCCCCAGTATCTGGCCAGCCGTAAAAACCAGTAAATCTCCAATGATCAACCTCACCAACCTCTACATCTATATGATGAGTTGAGAAAGTCAGTAGTTTAATTATCACACTATGATGCCATAACAATACCAATCCACCACTATGGGACCTACCAGATCCCGTACAAGCAATAAAAAGTCCACACTCAAAACCTAACTTCCACTTCAATCGTTCTGCTTCCCTCTCTGACAACTTCATCTCGGAAAGAAACAGAATCTGGGGTTTGTAAGCATTTGCTAGCCTGCTAAGCTCCTGAATTGCCTCGGGACTCCCCAACCCGTGACAGTTCCAAGCTACAAGATTCATTGTGATCGGCGGGGCTGACTGTCAGCCTCTGCCGAGAAAGATGATAAAACTTGATCCTCAAAAGTAATCGCCATCTTCTTGCTAAGTTGGATCTCTGGTTGATCATTATCAATATCCATCCGTTTTTCCAACACAACAGTAGTATTGTCCGACATAACATGGTCATCATTTGATTAAACCTCCATTGCTAGCTTTTTCCACCTCTTTAGAGTGGCTGATCCCTGTGGATTTTGAACTGGTTTGCTGAGATTTTGTATAGGGGTCATCTGGGTTGATGCTTGGGTATCAGGGTGAAGAGTGGAGGGATTAAGTTCATTAAGAGGTGTCTATTTTTCATCCTTTCCACTAGGGATGGGTGAAGCGGACCAAGTAATCAGGGAGTGGGGAATATTGTTAGAATTTTGGTTTGGCGAATGGTTGGAGGAAGGTGAGGGTGTAGGAGTGGATGAAGTCATTGTAGGGCTGGGTCTAAGTAGGGGTGGGATATATTTGCTTTGGACGGAAGGGGGAATAGGGGTTGTCGGGAGGTGTAGCACTGACGTCTGGATTGTTTCTGGATTTGTAGGTGGTAGTGTCTCAGTCAGTACGTGGAGAGGAGGGTGTAGAATTTGTTTGGTAGCTTGTCCGGATTTTGGGTTAACAGCAAGTTTGGTGGTGCCAGCTTCGAGCTTAGCATCCTTCCGCTTCTCTGCAGTAAGGGAACCAGACGCAACCCTTGGGCTCTGAGATGGAAACTTAGGATTATCCCAACCCGCTCCTAGATTCCTGCGAGTAGTCGAGAGAGGCCCAATCCTTGTGTTTGCTTCTACTACCAACTAGCGTGGTTTATAGAGGGAGCCTCACATCCATGCACTATACTTATCGACTGAATCTGGTGGAGAATCCTCGGACGAGGCTAGATCACAATTTCTCTCAATGTGGCCCAACATGCCGCAACAGAAACAGAAAGATGGAAGCCTTTCGTATCTGAAGTACACTGATGCTATTTTTCCTCCCTTGAACTTCAGTGTCATTATCCGGGGAAGTGGCAAACGAGCATCAAGTGTGACCCGAAGTCTCATGGATTTTCCTTTAAGGTCAAGAGCCTCATCCCACTCAAGGAAGGAATCAAACAGGGAACCAATTGCCTCTGCCGTCATGAGATTATATCCACCTAGCGGCAAATCGTGAACTATGAACCATAGCAAAATAGAGAACAAATGCACAGTGGTTGGCTGATCTTCCCCAGTCACCTCCTTCAAAATTACTACATGTTTGTCAAAATGCCAAGGTTGATCCCGAAGGACCTTGGCCATCTCCTTCTTATCCTTGAACTCGAAGAGAAAGCGGTTCGTAGCTATCTCTGTGATAGATGGACCCCGTCGGGGTTTCCAGAGATTCTTCATCATAGTCATTAAGGCATTTGAGTTTATAGATTTCTCTGTCCAGACCATCCCCACCAGAGATCCCCCTTTGGAGGTGTCCATGAGTTCCTGAAGTTAGCAAGAAACCTCAAGGATTACCTCATCAGCATTCCTAATCGCCATTGCTGTCAGATCTCGATACTTTGCATCCCCCTCTTTCGGATTATTTCCAGCCGCTCTTGGAGAAGAGAAGGCGTGGGATTCATCCTCGATGCTCATACCTAGCGATGCAGAACCACCTGTCTTAGCCCTCGTCCCTGAGCTTTCCCCCTCACTGCCCATCTCAACCATCGCCCCTTTCCCATGATCCCCCTCATACCATTCCCATCAATCGTAGAGAGATCTGAAACCCCTTCCTTCGACCCCATAGCCATTCAACCTTCACCCGTACTATTGACTCAGATCGTGAAAACCTAGTGGACGACTCTACCCAGAACCCGCTACCTAGACCACTCAGTAGACTTACTTTTTACTGTCACTTGTGTCCTAAAGAGTTTGGTGCAAGAAGAGGAAACTAAAACGTGGTGAACGAAACCACCAAGCTTGGTAGATCGGACTCCTCCCCTCGCTTTAGTTGTAGTTTTTCTAATATTTAGTGGTTTTTTAGTGGATTTTGGTGGAATTTTGATGTGGAGTGATTGATTTTTGTGGAAACCCTCTGTTCGGGACGGGGGTAGATTTGGTGGGGACTGGGGTAGTTCCCAACTATATGGACTAACTCAAACCAATATCACTACACATGCAAACCAATATCACTTCACATGCAAACCAATATCACTTCATATGTAAACCAGCGTCTTCCAAACCAATATTACTTCACATGCAAACCAATATCACTTCATATGCAAACCAATAACACCTGATAGGTTATTGACCATCAGATTTAAAGATAATCAAATCTGGCGGTCCAAAATGTAGTCTCCACCTGTGGACAAATTTTCTTTAGTCCTCACTCAATCCGGTCTCGTTCGGGACGGCTACTCTCTCTCGAGAGAAAAAACCCTAACCCAGAGGGAAGGGACAAACTAGGCATCTGTCAGTTTCTACCTAAATTACACTAGAGTTTCGTGCTTATAAGCAAGAACTATTTGAAGCCAACGAGAATGAATGTCCAATCCAGCCCAACCCCAATACAAACCTAGCCCTTTGCATCTTCGAGCCTAACGAAGTCGGTCTCGACCCCCGCCTTAATATACAGGCTAATGTTTTGAAATCAAGCTTACAAAAATGACCATATTTGAATTAAGACATATATGAGTGTATAATTATCACATGATTGCTATGAAGTACATATCATTGGTAGTCATTTGATTACCTAATAATTAAAATATATGAGATTCTTTTCCGCATCCCATTTGGAAACATACTTTGTCCATGTCAATGAAATTCGTAATAAAGAACATACATGAAGCCATCACAGACGGTCGACTAGAAACACGAGTCCTTCTAAGAACAACAATAAAGGAAGAATATTAGAAAACTCTAAGAAATTGATTTAAGGAAACTGAAACAGGCGAGTAGATTTTTTTATTGTATGACAAGTTTGTAATTTTGGTAGAGTCTGGGTTCAAGCATAATTACTTGATTTATATGAAATAATATGGACTAAAAATACTAGATTGTGCTAATCAATTAATTTTTTCAAACATTAGAAATTTATATCTATTTTACCCTAAATATTTATTTAGGATGGTATAATGGACTTTTCAATACATTAAATTTTAGTATTTTGAATAATACAGGATCTTTATTGGGTATTTTCATAACTCAAAGTCTTAAGTATCTATTTTCTATATTATAAGGTTCTTAAGTATTTTTAACCCTTATAAATTATTCAATTAGGAAATGTCTAGATACTAGATAATTTTTTTAAAAAATAAATAAGCAGATAATGATCCTCGTTCATCAAGAACTAATCGCTTAGATTTCGGAATTAAATATACTAAATTACCATTTGTCGTCGGATATATATAAACACACAAACTCTCGAGTCTCGTCCCTACCTCACTCTCTCAAAAGTCCGAATTATACCATGGCCCCGAGTCCCCCGACCCACCTTCCCGTCTCTCTCGAATACAAGAACGACGCCCCCACTCTCGATCCACATCCACATCCGCATTGTAAGTACTGTTGTCCCTGTCTCTCGATCCCTTCCTTTTTATTTAATTGTTTTTCCCTACCAAGATTTTTAGGGTTTTCTCTGTAGTTCTTTAAGTCTACATTATATAATAGAAAAATTACAATACATTGAAGAAAAATACATAGGTCATGAATAAAAAGTGAATGAGTGAAATATATATAGTCTAGACACGTAGTAGAACGCGTGTACAATTCTGTCGATGCCAATGTGGTATATTTGGTTTTCATGGCCACACTAAGAGACGAGCACTGAATATTTGGTTTATAGGGTTTTCTCATCTAGCGGAGAAATCTTTCGAGAAGGAACGGCAAGCGTACGCCCAACTGGTGGTGTCGGTCACAAATTTGTTCACAATAATCTGCCTTCAGTCCCTCATCGGAGGAGGAGGAGGAGGAGGGGGAATTTATCCAGTCTACACGTACATCTGGCGCTTGATTCCGCCAGTTGGAGTTACTCTTGAAGGATTGGTAGTAGGAGCTGACTCTTCTTTTCCCCTAATAATCTTGTGCTTACTTGTATTGCGGAGCTCAACTTTTGACTACCGTCCCCTGGCTGCTGGAAAGGGAAATCTTCGTTGGGTATTTTTCTCTTGGGTTTTTAAAGGAGTATTCCGAGGCGTGCTCTTCGTCTTGGCTATGTCGGCTCTTTTCCCGTTCTATGCTCGTCGGGAAGTGGCCAAGTATAGTGGAGTTGATTTTATATCATTGCTGCAGCCTGGGTCGCAAAATTGTGTTTATAACTGCATCCTCAGAGCTTCGACCAACCATTCTGATGCAAAGATGGCTAGCTAGCTTAGTTTATCCATATGGGTACTTTTAGCTTTCCATAGACCAAAATCGATCTCCATTTACTAATGCAGGAATTGTTTGAAATTTTCAGAATTTCTTGGACATGGATCATCATCTTCTGATCAATTTCACTATTGCATTCTACAAGCTACTAGATTCAACTTGTGTTTGGTTTCTTAGATAAGTTGAATTTTATTCCATAAGAGTAATATGTACAAATCTGATGTCGAGTCCCCGCGTGTATAATCGCAAATCCCGGTTATTTCATAAGAGAGATTCCAGAAACAACCTCACATCCTTGCTACCCAAATCATTCCTGAGATTAGCTCACCATACTCATTCATGGAACCTCAAGAAGATACAAATGAATGCGAAATTTCTGGTTACGTCATTTTGTGTGTGAATATGACATGATCCTTATGTAACCAAACACTTCACATAATCGATGCAAACAACGCAAATAATTACGCGAGTTGCTCAAACAATCCCAATCGAATGCTCTCACGGTGGAGGAACAAATAATGACCATTTATACCGGAAGGAATGGTTATCTTGATTCAATCGAAATTGGACAAGTAAGCACGTTTCTTGACCGGTTACGGGAGCATTTCAAATTCATCTCCCGAATAGTCATATATAATATGGACTCGAACCATTTCCTTGTATCCGAGAAGAACTTCCAGATGAATAGGAAGGAAGCTTAGCAGACATACCTCTTCTCCTCAATCTAATCCAGTTCGGTAGTGAGTAGCAAAGAGAAGGACTCATGCACCACTTAAACCCCAATAGATCAGCAAAATGACACCAAATCGACCAAGTGAAGTGACAGTGGATAATCAAATTAGCACCAGTTTCATCCTGATCATCGCAAAGAGGCACAAGCGACTGCACCTATTAAGCATTCCACTTCTAATTAATCTATCTCTAGTAGGGAGTCTATCTTGCAATGCCAACCAGAAAAAGCATTCAACCTTGTATTGGAAAATACTTTGCCAAACCTGTCTTGCTTCAACTTGTGTTTGTATTTGTGTGTGTGTATATATATAGTTATGTTCTAGTTCTACTATCTTTTTTTTGACATGTCCTATAGCCGGTATTCTGTTAATTATCTTCTACACCACCGTGAATGTAAGAGCACTGAGCTCTTCGTGATTACGAATAGTGTACAGCTGTATAATATTCGTAATCAGGTGTGAAGCCAGTGCTACCAATTAAGCAGAAAATAATATTAACTTAATTATGGAGTACTGGTCCAAAAAACCTAACATCCAAGGCGAAAACACTCATGAAAAATTGTATCAGAAGTCATGGTCTTCTGAAAAAAATTTCCTTATGCGATCTGACAAAAAGCTTAGGCGTCGGATGGAACGGAGAGGTGGATACCATCATCAAGCAGGCAACTAGGGAGGCGGCAGAAGAAGAATGATGGTCGAGACCATGATCATGGATTAATTTTGAGATAATATCTATGTCAATGATTTTGGTGAGTGGAATGGAGGTCATTGGAACTGATCTGTGCGCTGGCGGAGAGATCTCTTGTACATGGGAGGATGAATTGATGCATTGCCTTTGTCCATTTTGCCTGTAGGTCTTCCCTCGCAGGACCAGGTTGATCGTTTTATATGGAAGCCTGACTGCAATGCAGGTTACTCTCAGTGAAAAGCATTTATAGGCTCTTGTTTGAAGGGTTTTTCTTTCAAGCTCCGGCTGTTCTTCGGAATGGTTGGCTAAGACTTGTGCCTTTCAAATTCAGTTGTTTTATTTGGATGGCTCTATAGGATCGCATCAAGACTAGAGGTAATTTACATCGAATTGACTTGCTTGGAAGAGCAGTTTTTTATGCCTCATCTGCGGACTGGAAGAAGAGTCATCTAACCACCTCTTCCTTCTCTGTTCGCATGTTCTGGAGATTTGGGATTGGTTGGTAAGGATGATGGGACTTGGTTGGTGTATGAGTAACTCTACTTTGCATTTTGCGGAGATGCGGGTTGGTCTGGTAAGTGGGAAGGCTCTCAAACTGATTTGATATACCACTTTTACTGCAGTATGTTGGTGTGTTTGGAAGGCAAAAAATCGAATGGTTTTTGATAATGAATCTTTCCGTCCCAACAAGTTGCGGTTGAATATCATGAGAAGTGTCGCAGAGTGGACATTTTAGTCAGCTGCAGTTCCAATTCCAGGACATATTTTTGGCGATTTATGCAATGGTGTAACCTGTACTAATCGTCTATTTTGGTCGTTACTTGGTGTGAGGTGTAATATGTAACTGGAACAGTTTTGTGTGGACCGATTGCTACGTGTGCAATCTCCACCCTCTGAGACTTATTGTAATTACTTTGGTGATGAATAATATTATATATATATTTTTAAAAACTATATAAATAATGAATTGTGCTAGGATATTATCTTTTGTTTATTTAGACGAATTATGCTATAGAGCATATAAAAAATAGTAAATTTAATTAAATATTATTTTTTGACAATTAATTTTGAATAAATAATTTTTTTACTTGTTTAAAAAAACTCAATCATGATTCAACGATGTAGTTGCCAAGGAAGACGTAAACAAGAGTGGAAAAGAAATACATGAAATCAATGGAAAAAAGTTGCATTCTTAAATCAGAAATGGCTAGCTTTAAAAAAATGTAATACCGTCATTTTTTTGAAAAATAAAATTTTATTTATAATTATAATAGTGGCCAGAAAGAATTTGCACTCTCACAATCCCCGGTTTAATGATACCAAAAAAACTCATTGGAAAAAAATTACATCAAGAAAAAGAGTACCTTCGATAACACTACAAGAACAAAGTTCTTTTCCAGCCCCAAAAAAATGCAATACGGTAATGATCACCAATTCATCTGCCCATAACAATTTCTAATTTATGTAATATGCTGCTTATTTACTTAATAATTACAAGACCTGAATATAATGTTAATTTAGTAAGTCAAGCCATGCATTGTGCTAGGTTTAGCCATCTTAACATCATGAATAGAATTCTACGGTACTTGAAAGAAAGTTCTGGTCAAGGATTATTTATGCTAAAATCTGGACACATGAACGAAATTTGTTATTCTGATGCTAGTTGGACAAACGAGACCAAAGCTACCACTCCGCCAAACTTCTTGATCAATTAACAACATAGATATCAATCAGCAGGAAAAGACATGTGGAATCTAGTAGCTAGTAAAATGAACAGAGAAGAGCGATAAGAAGAAGTGAAATTTGAAGAAAATTCTACAAGTATAATAGCTTGCAGAATGTGACAGTGAAGATTGATCAGAAGATGATGATCAAGTCCTAGAAATTCTGAAATGATAAACAGTTCTCACATTAACAAATGGAGATCCAATCAATCGAGTTTGGCCCATCCAGTCTATATATACCCGACGTCAAATGATAGTTTAGTTAATTTTATTCCGGAAACTAAGCGATTAGTTTCTCGAGGACCGGTTTTCTCTAAAACAAAGCAAATCATTATTTTCTTATTTATTTTCAAATTTTTTTGTAGATTTCAATATCCGGCGACATCCTCGTCGATTCAAAATAATTAAAATATTGAAATAATAAATCAAGTTGGAATAGATATGATCTTGGAATGGTGAATTTTTTTTCCAACAATATTTGTTATTGTATGCTTATTTATCTAGCAATATTTATTTCTGTCTTCCAAACGTCTTCATCTTTACTCCAAAAGCTACGTCTTTGATGATAAAATGACAAGCCGAGTGTAATTTTTTAATCTCTGATACTTCGAGTTAAACACACTTAGTGATTCTTAATAGTAACTTTTACCAAATACATTTTGTATAACAAACACAATAGATGCCTGATTTAAGATGGGCATAACTAGGTAGTACTTATCAGAAGATTGTTATCTTTGTACGTGTACATCTTTAACACGGTTTAATGAAAAAGGTCAACCGGCACTGTGGATCAAGAGGGTTAAATACCACGCGCAGCTTCTAACTTTACACAATAACGCACATACCTGATTGGCTCCAAATATATCGTCTGGCCTCTCTCTCGCTTGAAGAAATGTAGTATCGTCATGACTACCAATTCCTCTGCTCATACTCAGATTGTTGCAATTTTTAAGGATTCGAACTCATAATCTAAATAGAAAAATTTGTTTCTACCGGACACGCCAAGTAAATCACAATAATAGTGTCGTTATCTTCTATTCTATCGTTTCAAACCAGGTTGTATTACAAACTAAGAGCTACAAATCTTTCCGCACAGTTATATTGTAGATTCAAAAGCAGAAAGAGTAACATAAAATTATGATATCGAAAAAGGAACATATTGTTCAAGTAGTAAAAAGAAGGGAGAAAGCAGGTCTTTCGCAAAATATTATTCAGATTCGAGTCGGTAAACTACTAAAGATAGGAATTCAGAAAAGTGGTGGAGGCATTCCCCCAGCCGCAGCTATGCAGGCAGTGGTCTAGGAGGTGTCCTGAAGAAGACGACGCCTGCAACGTTTCTCTGACTTTCAAGAAATTACGATCTATATCAACAGTAAGCACCGCCCCTCCCAAAGAATAGAAGAAGAGGTCAGTGCACAGATGAAAAAGGGCCATCCACGAGATGTCTTCTTTTCTAGTAATCCACCTCCACAGCGCCGGCAATAGGCAGCAGATGAACCACACCACAAACCCCAACGAACATCCTAAATCAACCAGCTGATCACCTAAATCCTGCACACACCAATGGAAATCGATAAGACTTAGATTTACATAAAGAGCGCTCGAATCTAGATATCATATTTTCAAAATAAATATAATGATAAACAAGATTTGGTGAGAGGAAGAGAAACTTGACCATCTTTCGATCGACCATGTCTCGATCCTTGCGGAATTCGGTGGGTTGATCTGGTGGTAGGCGTTACCCTAATATAATTGGGGAAAGAGCCGGAATGCATATATATATATATATATATATATATATATATATATATATATATATATATAAGTGGGAGTGTCCACCACGCTTGCGCGCGAACTCTGATGTTTGAATATATTTATTAGTTGGAAAGGTATAAACATGTTTACTAATGGTAATGCAGTTACGGGCTATAGTAAGACTTCCATTGAGGCTACAAAGAAAATTAACGCCTAGTAAAAATTCTTTACTACGAGTGCCTTCAGGGGCAATATTTACCTGTGGAAGGTCATATTTAGTACTATAATTACCTGCAAAATCTAAAAATTAAATGCCAGTGGATTCTAAACAATGGGTTAACGTTAGTAATCTATTTTCTACTGTTCGAGTGGTGATATTGTATTTTAGTGGTGTATGGTATTGCTTAGGAACCATACTGTATCCTATTAAACTCTTCGTACTTCCTGTATCTAAAATGGCTGTTAAATCGAGGAATTTATTATCTTCTAACCACACTCTACATTTCAAGGTTATTAGACTACCTATACAGTCACCGATTATAAATGCTTCTTCTTCTGCTACCTGTTCGGCCATGTGATTTTCTTCAATAATTTCGTCAAAACCTTCTTTATGTTTCCCCATATCTCTTTCTATTTCTAGTTTTCTTAATCTCTGTTTAATGAGTTCAATTTCTAATTCATATTTTTCAATTCGTTCAGTATAAAAGTTAAAGTTGTTAGCTTTAGTTAATTCTTTTGTTCGTCCTGTTAAATCTGTTTCTATTTTATAGATCTTCTTTATGCATAGAAAGCAGATTTCTTTAAAGCAGTAATTACATTGATAACGTCTATCTATTGCCGGATATAATTTACAGATATAGCAGCTTATATGATTATTTCCTCTATTTCTAATCCATTCGTGGGGACATTCATTTTCCTCTGTATTCATATACGTATATGTTATTTTAGGAGGGTTTTCTTTGTCTGATTCACTGGTTATACTATAAACAGAGTTATCCGAATCGTTGGTTTTAATACTTTGTATTTCATATTCGTCTAACTGTTCTACTAAGTTAGATCTTTCCGCATTTTTTGCCTTGTTAGGGCATCTATTTGCTAGGTGATCTGGATCTCCGCAAATAAAACAGGTACACTTCCTAGTCTTGGGTTTTTTCTTTACGTACTTATCTTTATTTTTCCATGGTTTATCTTTTCTATATGACGTACTTTTCCTAAGGTATTTTTTCTTACCTTTAGCTCTATCATAATATCCGTATGCTTGTGGCGTATAAACTGCTGTTTTACAGAAAGCCCAAGCTTGCCTTCGAATTTGTTCTTGCATAGTTGCTTCTTTACACTTTTCCTCTAGTTTATTGAATACGTAGGTTATTCGTGGTCCTACACCTAATCCTTCTATTAAGCCATAGTCAGCTACCCAATCTTCATGTATAGATCTTCCTAAGTCTCCTGGTAATTTTACAAAATATCTATTACACAAATTATCATCCATAGCTCGTCCAGTTTGTGCTAGTAATCTAGCAAAGTCGGAGCTAAATTCTTTGATATACTTAAAGTCTGTTATACTTAATTGTTCTAGGTTCCTAACTGCCGTATCTTGTATAAATGTATTTTCTTTTGCCGGGTCAACTCCTAATAACAAAATCCTAATCTGACTCGTAAAGTTATAAGGATTATCTCCTAATGATTTTAATGTATTAATTTCTTCGGGATTTTTAGCCTTTTTGCTTTGCCAAAATCCTAACGCTGTTGGTCCTAAGGTTGTTTCTAAATAAGAGAACATATCTATATCTGATCGTTTATTAGTTTCTCAATTTCTGACTACTGTTTGTTCCCATACCAGGACTTCGTCTGGCCATAACTGTGGATGTTGCTGTTCTACTAGTAACATGTCAGAGCTATATAATCATCCAATTGGCATTCTAGATACTCGACCTCTAAGATTATATTCTCCTTGATATGTAATAGATGGTGGAAGCCAGGGTTCTCTTCCTGATCTTTCTGTTCCAGATGTTCCTGGAGTTATAAATTCTGGTTTTGGTCTTTTAGTGCCTCTATCAACTGGTACCATTGTTTGGTCCATATAATTTGCGTCTGGTTTATAAAAATCACTAAGCAAGCTTTTACCATTTATAATATCTGTGACAAGTGGTAAATTAAAATATTCGCTTAGCTTGTTATAAGCGTCTTCATAGCTCATTCCTAATCCTGTCATACATTCTATTAACATATCATCTACTTGATCTTGTATGTTTAGTTCAGTAAATTTCCTATTTATTATTTGATTTATGTCTATACATACCTCCTCTGTTTTAAATCCTGCAGTTTCTTCTAGGTTTATTCCTTCTGAGTTATTATCTAAGTCATCATCTTCTTCATAATAGCTATAACCTATTGTTTCTTCTAGATTTAGTATTTCTTGTTCGTTTTCTGTATCATAGATAGGGTCTCCTAATGGTTCGTCTTCGTTCATAAATTCGAAATTCATTAAATTTGTTTCTTCATCACTGTCTATATTCTCATGATCTTCTTTTACTTCTTTTCCCTTGTAATTATTAAATCTTAAACCATAGGATCCATCTGTGTTTTCATACAATATACTTCTTTCGGGAACCATAATTCTATTTCCTGGTCCTGAAAATTCATTTAAAGACCATTCTAATCCAGCTAATTCTTCTTGATCAATTTTAACGGGATTTATCATTTTAACCCCTTTACTTGCTAGATTCTGTACTATACCTTCTATGTTTACTTTGAATTTCATTCCGGACCTATTACTTGCTTTTCCTAGTATTCCTATGCTTATTACAAGGTTATTACCTATAAAATTTTCATACCCTCTTGTTTTCAGTCCTATTTTTAAATTTTTTAAGTCTTTAATATCTTTTAATACTGCGGGTGAACAGTAAAACAGAGCACTATTTTTACTCATATCTACTTCCATTCCTGCTATTATTGCTTTCTTTAAATCGGTTTGCCAAGATTTATCTAGAATTAATACTAAAGCTTTCGTTCCTAATTTTTTTCTTCCTAGCCCTTTAATGCCTATGACAATTAACCCTATGTGTACAAAGCATTTTCCTGACTGTTTTAAACGTTTTAACGTTTCTGGTGTAAATAGTTCTATTTCTTCTGTATTATCCACAATTCTTAGGCTTTCTTCTCTATTACTTCTTACTAGATACAGGAAGTACGAAGAGTTTAATAGGATACAGTATGGTTCCTAAGCAATACCATACACCACAAAAAACAATATCAATAGGGGGTGAGTGGCCGGTAACAGAGAGGGTGAGGATAGAGAGAGCTTACAGTGGTAGGGGGTGCGTGCCGACGAACTCTATGTGCAATCGCCGGTTCGACTGACTCTGACTCTTTTTTTTTTATAAAAAAAATAAGGCTTATCGATCGTAAGATCTGGGAGCTTGAGAACTATGAACTAAGTAGGGAAAACAGAGAGGTTTAAGTACTCATGAGGGGGAGGAAAATTTGTGTATATTTTATTTTTTCGATGATTTTTACAAGAATGGAGGGCTCCTTATATAGAAGGAGCGCCAGAGGCAGAGAAACTCTAGAATTCTCTAACGTACGCTCGTAGGTGCACTACTAAAAGTAACTTACAGCTGTCTAGCGCACTAAGCCTAATAATTTACAGGCGCACTACTAAAAGTTGCGCACTAAGACTAGTAAAAAAGTACAATAATTGGCACAAATGTCAATTCTTTGTCTGTGATAATTATTAGTAGGCTCTATGCGTGTCTGGGATAGATATGTCGCCACTTGTTATACTAGCAGCTTCTAGTTCCATCTGTCATTCATCTTCTAGGTGGATGATGTGGCTTTCCTCTAGAAGACCTCCGTCACCACTATGTGGTAAAATCATACGCCATTGGTCCGTGCTCCAGATCTGTGTATAGTGTCCTTCTCCGAGGAGTCGGAGATTCTTCCATTCTCGTGGTGTGGGCAGACAGGCTGGGTTCTGAAGCAATCTATAGACTTCTGGATTTTTAATCTCAGTGAGATCATAAGGAGTGGGGGCATCTAAGTTTAATTCTGTTTCTTTGAACTCTATTTCATCTAGCAGAATTATCCTCTTCTTGCCTGGGATGGTGGTGAACTCTGTTACTCTTGGGAGAGTTGAATCGATGAGGCAGAAGATCCGTCCTCGAACTGCCTTGTTTCCTGCTATCAGAAAGAATTTTTCTCCGAACCATTGGAGAACATCTTCCATCTTTCCATCCTCTTCTAATTTTAGGATCATAACATCTATCATCCCTAAGTGATAAAACTTTAGGATAAGTTTAGCTGGTAAATCAGTTTTATTTAGATCTACGTGTAACTTTAAGAGTCCCACCGTTCTGTTGTCTAGGCTGTAGGGTTTCTGTGATATATCCACCCCCTGGAAACTCCAATTTGCTTCTTTGAGATGGATTCGTACTAAATCTTGCTGGGCTGTGACTAGATCTTTAATATGGCCTTCTTCGGTTTTCTTTTTTATTAATTCTTCTCCTTCAGGCCATTCATAAAAGAGAGGCTGTAGAACCTGTTGAGCTGGGAGATCGAGTAGTCTAGCTTTTAGCTGTAGAAAGTCTCTGCTGGGGCCTTTTGATGTTGACAGTTTTAACTCAGTGTCGTCTAGTTTTCTCCTTAGTTCTGTTCCTGATTTATTGAGTTTGGCCACCATCTTCTCCATAATGGTTATGGTCTGTTCATTCTTTTGAGCTGTAACTCCAGCTGTTAAAGCCTTTTGTTCAGCTTCTTGTCTTTTTTCCTCCAGGTGTCTAATCTGCTGATCATTTTGCTGTTGAAGATGTACAATCTGGGCTTCCAGCTGTCTAATCGTATCTTCATGGCGAAGAATAAGCTGGGCTGGTTCCTCCCGGGTTACATCAGAGAAGGGTCTAACTACTTCTGGTTCAATAAAAAAGTTGGGCCCAAAAGCCCCTCGGGCTTCTTCAAGAGCCTCGGCAAAACTATAATAGCCTTTATATAGAGGCTGGTTACATAAGATGTATTTTCTAACTGTATCGAAGCTATTAAACACTCCTATTTTTAGACCTCTATATATTACATAATGAGTAAACTTCTTTTTATAGGTCTTAGGAGTATTTTCTGAAAAATACATACTAAGGGCGTTTAAGCACTGTACTTTAAAGTTAGTAGCTGCTCCTGCTGTCTGTATATGCCACAGGTTGTCGAGAAGACATTGTTGTGACCTGTCTATAGATAACCCTGGGAAGGGTCTAAATTTTTTATTCCCTATATCTTGGAATTCGGCTAAGGAAATTGTTCCGAATTTAATCTGTTTATGCTGTGAAAAGGTTGGATTCGCAGAGGGCACTGAAGCACCACTTGCATTTCCTTCTATATAAACTGGCATTGCCAAATTATTTCTGTATATAATGTTAGCTGGGAGACCAGCTGCTTTTGTTTGTATGGTCTGTATACTTGGCTCTTCTTTTTTCAGTGGAGTCTGTGGCGTAATGGGGCTTTGGGTACTTGGCCCTTCGCCTTCCATTTTCTCTTTGCCCTTAGGCTTAATAACTCGTTTCTTCATCTTATTTTCCTGCATTATTAAAAAACTTAATAATGCTTCTGGATAATAAATCTGCGAGACTATTATTTTTCCCTTTAATATGCTCAAATTCTATGGAATAACCACTGCCTTGTATTAAGTTCTGTAAGTTAATCCATCTAGTTCGATTTATCTTTTTGCTATTTTCATTTTTAAAAAACTTAACTATAGCTTCGCAATCCGTTCTTACTGTAAATTCCGTATTTATATATAATTTGAACTTGTCTAATGCGTTTATTAATGCCTGTATCTCAAAATCTAGGCTAGTCCAGTTCATACCGGCTTTATTAAAATTACCACTAGCGTATTTTGCTATTCTTTCCGTGTCTTTGTCTGCATATTTATGTGGTTTGCAGATCATTACTGCTCCCCATCCTTCTTTACTTCCATCACATTCTATAATAATATAATCTGTGGTAAGGGGTAATTCTAAGGGTTTTATCTTCCGAACCTCTTGTTTGATTTTCTTAACTAATTCTATGTCTTCTTTATTGAAATTTCTTTGGCCATTTTTGGACGTTTTACTGTATAAAGGCCCTGTTAATTTACTAAGATTTGGAATAAATTTTCTTGCATAATTCATGATCCCTAAGAAAGCTTGTATTTGTTTCAGACCTTCTAATTTATCCGGAAAACTAAGAATTTTTTCGGCTATATGTGGTTGTAATTCTATTTTACCGTTTCCTATTTCTAAGCCCAAAAAGGAGATTTTTCTTTTAAATAATTCCATTTTCTTCTTACTTAATACTATCCCTTGTTTTACTACTTCTTCAAAAATTACAGCTAAATGTTGTTCATGTTCAGTAACCGAGTTACTGGCTATGAGGATATCGTCAATATATACTAGGCAAAAGGCGTATTTTAGAAAAATACTATCCATAAACCTTTGAAAAACTGCGGGTGCATTTTTTAAGCCAAAATTAAGGACATTCTACTCAAAATGTCCTTCTGGACATGTGAAAGCTGTCCATGGTTTAAACCATTCTTCTAATTGTAGCTGATTGTATCCTGATTTTAGATCGAATTTACTAAATATCTTTTTATTCTGAATTAATCCTATAAGATTATCTTTGTTTGGAATATTATACGCATCATCTATCGTATTATCGTTTAACCTTTTATAATTATATACTATTCTAGCCTTTCCTCGTTTGATTTCACTATGGTTTCTGACTATGAAAGCCGCTGTTCTATGTGGACTTTCTGACCTTCGAATTAAATTTTGTCTAAGCATTTCGGAGATTTGATTCCTAAATTCGTCCCTATCTAGGGGGCTATAATCGATATTTGCAGTTACTATTCGGATATCAGGGTTTTTGATTTTCATTTTTGCTAAAAAGTTTACTCTAGATTTTGTTATATCATCCCCTATTAATCCTAATTTTTCTAATTTCTGAATTTTAGGGTAGTTTATGCTACTTTTTATATCTGGTCCTTTTTCTAAATCTTGTGACAACATTTTTCCTAACATCTGATAAGCTTCATTTTCTATATTACTTGACTGTACATTTGTTTTTGTTGTTAAAAAATCTAAGTGGGAGTGTCCACCACGCTTGCGCGCGAACTCTGATGTTTGAATATATTTATTAGTTGGAAAGGTATAAACATGTTTACTAATGGTAATGCAGTTACGGGCGCTATAGTAAGACTTCCATTGAGGCTACAAAGAAAATTAATGCCTAGTAAAAATTCTTTACTACGAGTGCCTTCAGGGGCAATATTTACCTGTGGAAGGTCATATTTAGTACTATAATTACCTGCAAAATCTAAAAATTGAATGCCAGTGGATTCTAAACAATGGGTTAACGTTAGTAATCTATTTTCTACTGTTCGAGTGGTGATATTGTATTTTAGTGGTGTATGGTATTGCTTAGGAACCATACTGTATCCTATTAAACTCTTCGTACTTCCTGTATCTAAAATGGCTGTTAAATCGAGGAATTTATTATCTTCTAACCACACTCTACATTTCAAGGTTATTAGACTAGCTATACAGTCACCGATTATAAATGCTTCTTCTTCTGCTACCTGTTCGGCCATGTGATTTTCTTCAATAATTTTGTCAATACCTTCTTTATGTTTCCCCATATCTCTTTCTATTTCTAGTTTTCTTAATCTCTGTTTAATGAGTTCAATTTTTAATTCATGTTTTTCAATTCGTTCAGTATAAAAGTTAAAGTTGTTAGCTTTAGTTAATTCTTTTGTTCGTCCTGTTAAATCTGTTTCTATTTTATAGATCTTCTTTATGCATAGAAAGCAGATTTCTTTAAAGCGGTAATTACATTGATAACGTCTATCTATTGCCGGATATAATTTACAGATATAGCAGCTTATATGATTATTTCCTCTATTTCTAATCCATTCGTGGGGACATTCATTTTCCTCTGTATTCATATACGTATATGTTATTTTAGGAGGGTTTTCTTTGTCTGATTCACTGGTTATACTATAAACAGAGTTATCAGAATCATTGGTTTTAATACTTTGTATTTCATATTCGTCTAACTGTTCTACTAAGTTAGATCTTTCCGCATTTTTTGCCTTGTTAGGGCATCTATTTGCTAGGTGATCTGGATCTCCGCAAATAAAACAGGTACACTTCCTAGTCTTGGGTTTTTTCTTTACGTACTTATCTTTATTTTTCCATGGTTTATCTTTTCTATATGAGGTACTTTTCCTAAGGTATTTTTTCTTACCTTTAGCTCTATCATAATATCCGTATGCTTGTGGCGTATAAACTGCTGTTTTACAGAAAGCCCAAGCTTGCCTTCGAATTTGTTCTTGCATAGTTGCTTCTTTACACTTTTCCTCTAGTTTATTGAATACGTAGGTTATTCGTGGTCCTACACCTAATCCTTCTGTTAAGCCATAGTCAGCTACCCAATCTTCATGTATAGATCTTCCTAAGTCTCCTGGTAATTTTACAAAATATCTATTACACAAATTATCATCCATAGCTCGTCCAGTTTGTGCTAGTAATCTAGCAAAGTCGGAGCTAAATTCTTTGATATACTTAAAGTCGGTTATACTTAATTGTTCTAGGTTCCTAACTGCCGTATCTTATATAAATGTATTTTCTTTTGCCGGGTCAACTCCTAATAACAAAATCCTAATCTGACTCGTAAAGTTATAAGGATTATCTCCTAATGATTTTAATGTATTAATTTCTTCGGGATTTTTAGCCTTTTTGCTTTGCCAAAATCCTAACGTTGTTGGTCCTAAGGTTGTTTCTAAATAAGAGAACATATCTATATCTGATCGTTTATTAGTTTCCCAATTTCTGACTACTGTTTGTTCCCATACCAGGACTTCGTCTGGCCATAACTGTGGATGTTGCTGTTCTACTAGTAACATGTCAGAGCTATATAATCGTCCAATTGGCATTCTAGATCCTCGACCTCTAAGATTAGATTCTCCTTGATATGTAATAGATGGTGGAAGCCAGGGTTCTCTTCCTGATCTTTCTGTTCCAGATGTTCCTGGAGTTATAAATTCTGGTTTTGGTCTCTTAGTGCCTCTATCAACTGGTACCATTGTTGGGTCCATATAATTTGCTTATGGTTTATAAAAATCACTAAGCAAGCTTTTACCATTTATAATATCTGTGACAAGTGGTAAATTAAAATATTTGCTTAGCTTGTTATAAGCGTCTTCATAGCTCATTCCTAATCCTGTCATACATTCTATTAACATATCATCTACTTGATCTTGTATGTTTAGTTCAGTAAATTTCCTATTTATTATTTGATTTATGTCTATACATACCTCCTCTGTTTTAAATCCTGCAGTTTCTTCTAGGTTTATTCCTTCTGAGTTATTATCTAAGTCATCATCTTCTTCATAATAGCTATAACCTATTGTTTCTTCTAGATTTAGTATTTCTTGTTCGTTTTCTGTATCATAGATAGGGTCTCCTAATGGTTCGTCTTCGTTCATAAATTCGAAATTCATTAAATTTGTTTCTTCATCACTGTCTATATTCTCATGATCTTCTTTAACTTCTTTTCCCTTGTAATTATTAAATCTTAAACCATAGGATCCATCAGTGTTTTCATACAATATACTTCTTTCGGGAACCATAATTCTATTTCCTGGTCCTGAAAAGTCATTTAAAGACCATTCTAATCCAGCTAATTCTTCTGGATCAATTTTAACCCCTTTACTTGCTAGATTCTGTACTATCCTTCTATGTTTACTTTGAATTTCATTCCGGACCTATTACTTGCTTTTCCTAGTATTCCTATGCTTATTACAAGATTATTACCTATAAAATTTTCATACCCTCTTATTTTCAGTCCTATTTTTAAAATTTTTAAGTCTTTAATATCTTTTAATACTGCGGGTGAACAGTAAAACAGAGCACTATTTTTACTCATATCTACTTCCATTCCTGCTATTATTGCTTTCTTTAAATTGGTCTGCCAAGATTTATCTAGAATTAATACTAAAGCTTTCGTTCCTAATTCTTTTCTTCCTAGCCCTTTAATGCCTATGACAATTAACCCTATGTGTACAAAGCGTTTTCCTGACTGTTTTAAACGTTTTAACATTTCTGGTGTAAATAGTTCTATTTCTTTTGTATTATCCACAATTCTTAGGCTTTCTTCTCTATTACTTCTTACTAGTACTGTTCGCACATTAAGGAGTCCTGTCTGATATAGAGTTCTAGGATTTAAAGCATCTACCTGAGCATTATTATATAGTTCCAGGTTTCGTTCGACATCTATTTCTTCTTCTAACTGAACTACATCCTGTGTACTATTACTTCCTGATCCTCTAAGCAATCTTCCCAAAAATGAATCTGTTGAGATATTATCACTTACACTATTTCTAGCTGGTTCTGTTATAGTCCCAGTCTATAAAGTCTTCCAGGGAATGGCGTTGTCATTTTTTAGGTAACCAATGAATATACTTTGGAGGAAGGATCTCTTTTCTGGGTCTTTCACCCTGTCCTAAGCTTAATTTTTCTAAGGCTTTTGTTAGATCGTTGATTTCTACCTTAACGTGATTTTCTTCTTTTAGTCTTTTGATATTTTCTGCTAGCTTGTCTAATTTGCCTAAGACTGGTTTTAGTTCTACCTCGTTTCTTTTAGGTTTTTCTATAAGTGTACTTAATTTTTTAATTTCTAAGATAATCTGTTCGTTCTGATTTTTAATATAATTTTGATTTTCTACTGAGACTTTTAACAATTCGTCTACTCCCGTAAGTGCTTCTGTCAAGTTATGATGATTTTTAATAGTTAGTTCCCTTTCGACTTCTAAGTGACTTCCTAGACTAATTATTAGATCTGTTAAACTATTGAGATGATTATTATTACTGTGTAACTTGTGTTCAAAAGTTCTATCAAAACGACAAATTAACTCGTGTCCTTCTAATATTATTTTTGATTTTTCTCTGGAGCCAAGTTCTAAATCTAAGTAGGCCAGATGTTTTTTACTCGTCGCAATTTTGTAAATTAGGCTCAAGGGTAGAGGTGATGTCAATTATGGTGAATAGTTTTCCCAGTTAGTCCAGTTCTAGCTTCCCCTTAGAAATAACAAGCCTTATTTGTAAAGATAATTTAGAACATAAAAGTCTATAGACAAAGTACATAAACAGTACTAATAAACAGCTAATCCCAAATTAGAATCACAACCGATACAGATAATCTTGGTTTCACACAAGCGGGTTCTCAGTGTAATGAGGATTTATGCCTAGCATGGCTACCTTAACCGAGCCTGTCTTGTTCTTTTAACCTCGAAAATCGTTATTGGCTCTGATACCAATAGGGGGTGAGTGGCCGGTAACAGAGAGGGTGAGGATAGAGAGAGCTTACAGTGGTAGGGGGTGCGTGCCGACGGGCTCTATGTGCAATCGCCAGTTCGACTGACTCTGACTCTTTTTTTTATTTTAAATAAGGCTTATCGATCTGAAGATCTGGGAGCTTGAGAACTATGAATTAAGTAGGGAAAACAGAGAGGTTTAAGTACTCATGAGGGGGAGGAAAATTTGTGTATATTTTATTTTTTGATGATTTTTACAAGAATGGAGGGCTCCTTATATAGAAGGAGCGCCAGAGGCAGAGAAACTCTAGAATTCTCTAACGTACGCTCGTAGGCGCACTACTAAAAGTAACTTACAGCTGTCTAGCGCACTAAGCCTAATAATTTACAGGCGCACTACTAAAAGTTGCGCACTAAGACTAGTAAAAAAGTACAATAATTGGCACAAATGTTAATTCTTTGTCTATGATAATTATTAGTAGGCTCTATGCGTGTCTGGGATAGATATGTCACCGCTTGTTATACTAGCAGCTTCTAGTTCCATCTGTCGTTCATCTTCTAGGTGGATGATGTGGCTTTCCTCTAGAAGACCTCCGTCACCACTATGTGGTAAAATCATACGCCATTGGTCCGTGCTCCAGATCTGTGTATAGTGTCCTTCTCCGAGGAGTCGGAGATTCTTCCATTCTCGCGGTGTGGGCAGACAGGCTGGGTTCTGAAGCAATCTATAGACTTCTGGATTTTTAATCTCAGTGAGATCATAAGGAGAGGGGGCATCTAAGTTTAATTCTGTTTCTTCGAACTCTGTTTCATCTAGCAGAATTATCCTCTTCTTGCCTGGGATGGTGGTGAACTCTGTTACTCTTGGGAGAGTTGAATCGATGAGGCAGAAGATCCGTCCTCGAACTGCCATATTTCCTGCTATCAGAAAGAATTTTTCTCCGAACCATTGGAGAACATCTTCCATCTTTCCATCCTCTTCTAATTTTAGGATCATAACATCTATCATCCCTAAGTGATAAAACTTTAGGATAAGTTTAGCTGGTAAATCTGTTTTGTTTAGATCTACGTGTAACTTTAAGAGTCCAACCGTTCTGTTGTCTAGGCTGTAGGGTTTCTGTGATATATCCACCCCCTGGAAACTCGAATTTGCTTCTTTGAGATGGATTCGTACTAAATCTTGCTGGGCTGTGACTAGATCTTTAATATGGCCTTCTTCGGTTTTCTTTTTTATTAATTCTTCTCCTTCAGGCCATTCATCAAAGAGAGGCTGTAGAACCTGTTGAGCTGGGAGATCGAGTAGTCTAGCTTTTAGCTGTAGAAAGTCTCTGCTGGGGCCTTTTGATGTTGACAGTTTTAACTCAGTGTCGTCTAGTTTTCTCCTTAGTTCTGTTCCTGATTTATTGAGTTTGGCCACCATCTTCTCCATAATGGTTATGGTCTGTTCATTCTTTTGAGCTGTAACTCCACCTGTTAAAGCCTTTTGTTCAGCTTCTTGTCTTTTTTCCTCCAGGTGTCTAATCTGCTGATCATTTTGCTGTTGAAGATGTACAATCTGGGCTTCCAGCTATCTAATCGTATCTTCATGGCGAAGAATAAGCTGGGCTGGTTCCTCCCAGGTTACATCATAGAAGGGTCTAACTACTTCTGGTTCAATAAAAAAGTTGGGCCCAAAAGCCCCTCGGGCTTCTTCAAGAGCCTCGGTAAAACTATAATAGCCTTTATATAGAGGCTGGTTACATAAGATGTATTTTCTAACTATATCGAAGCTATTAAACACTCCTGTTTTTAGACCTCTATATATTACATAATGAGTAAACTTCTTTTTATAGGTCTTAGGAGTATTTTCTGAAAAATACATACTAAGGGCGTTTAAGCACTGTACTTTAAAGTTAGTAGCTGCTCCTGCTGTCTGTATATGCCACAGGTTGTCGAGAAGACATTGTTGTGACCTGTCTATAGATAACCCTGGGAAGGATCTAAATTTTTTATTCCCTATATCTTGGAATTCGGCTAAGGAAATTGTTCCGAATTTAATCTGTTTATGCTGTGAAAAGGTTGGATTCGCAGAGGGCACTGAAGCACCACTTGCATTTCCTTCTATATAAACTGGCATTGCCAAATTATTTCTGTATATAATGTTAGCTGGGAGACCAGCTGCTTCTGTTTGTATGGTCTGTATACTTGGCTCTTCTTTTTTCAGTGGAGTCTGTGGCGTAATGGGGCTTTGGGTACTTGGCCCTTCGCCTTCCATTTTCTCTTTGCCCTTAGGCTTAATAACTCGTTTCTTCATCTTATTTTCCTGCATTATTAAAAAACTTATTAATGCTTCTGGATAATAAATCTGCGAGACTATTATTTTTCCCTTTAATATGCTCAAATTCTATGGAATAACCACTGCCTTGTATTAAGTTCTGTAAGTTAATCCATCTAGTTCGATTTATCTTTTTGCTATTTTCATTTTTTAAAAACTTAACTATAGCTTCGCAATCCGTTCTTACTGTAAATTCTTTATTTATATATAATTTGAACTTGTCTAATGCGTTTATTAATGCCTGTATCTTAAAATCTAGGCTAGTCCAGTTCATACCGGCTTTATTAAAATTACCACTAGCGTATGCTGCTATTCTTTCCGTGTCTTTGTCTGCATATTTATGTGGTTTGCAGATCATTACTGCTCCCCATCCTTCTTTACTTCCATCACATTCTATAATAATATAATCTGTGGTAAGGGGTAATTCTAAGGGTTTTATCTTCCGAACCTCTTGTTTGATTTTCTTAACTAATTCTATGTCCTCTTTATTGAAATTTCTTTGGCCATTTTTGGACGTTTTACTGTATAAAGGCCCTGTTAATTTACTAAGATTTGGAATAAATTTTCTTGCATAATTCATGATGCCTAAGAAAGCTTGTATTTGTTTCAGACCTTCTAATTTATCCGGAAAACTAAGAATTTTTTCGGCTATATGTGGTTGTAATTCTATTTTACCGTTTGCTATTTCTAAGCCCAAAAAGGAGATTTTTCTTTTAAATAATTCAATTTTCTTCTAACTTAATACTATCCCTTGTTTTACTACTTCTTCAAAAATTACAGCTAAATGTTGTTCATGTTCAGTAACCGAGTTACTGGCTATGAGGATATCGTCAATATATACTAGGCAAAAGGCGTATTTTAGAAAAATACTATCCATAAACCTTTGAAAAACTGCGGGTGCATTTTTTAAGGCAAAACTAAGGACATTCCACTCAAATTGTCCTTCTGGACATGTGAAAGCTGTCCATGGTTTAAACCATTCTTCTAATTGTAGCTGATTGTATCCTGATTTTAGATCGAATTTACTAAATATCTTTTTATTCTGAATTAATCCTATAAGATTATCTTTGTTTGGAATATTATACGCATCATCTATCGTATTATCGTTCAACCTTTTATAATTATATACTATTCTAGCCTTTCCTCATTTGATTTCACTATGGTTTCTGACTATGAAAGCCGCTGTTCTATGTGGACTTTCTGACCTTCGAATTAAATTTTGTCTAAGCATTTCGGGGATTTGATTGCTCGTCCAGTTTGGGTGACTCTGACTCTTTTCTTTCTCAAAAGAGTCAGAGTCAGTCGAACCGACGATTGCACATAGAGCCCGTCGGCACGCACCCCCTACCACATTAAGCTCTCTCTATCCTCACCCTCTCTGTTACCGGCCACTCACCCCCTATTGGTATCAGAGCCAATAACGATTTTTGAGGTTAAAAGAACAAGACAGGCTCGGTTAAGGTAGCCATGCTAGGCATAAATCCTCATTACACTGAGAACCCGCTTGTGTGAAACCAAGATTATCTGTATCGGTTGTGATTCTAATTTGGGATTAGCTGTTTATTAGTACTGTTTATGTACTTTGTCTATAGACTTTTATGTTCTAAATTATCTTTACAAATAAGGCTTGTTATTTCTAAGGGGAAGCTAGAACTGGACTAACTGGGAAAACTATTCACCATAATTGACATCACCTCTACCCTTGAGCCTAATTTACAAAATTGCGACGAGTAAAAAACATCTGGCCTACTTAGATTTAGAACTTGGCTCCAGAGAAAAATCAAAAATAATATTAGAAGGACACGAGTTAATTTGTCGTTTTGATAGAACTTTTGAACACAAGTTACACAGTAATAATAATCATCTCAATAGTTTAACAGATCTAATAATTAGTCTAGGAAGTCACTTAGAAGTCGAAAGGGAACTAACTATTAAAAATCATCATAACTTGACAGAAGCACTTACGGGAGTAGACGGATTGTTAAAAGTCTCGGTAGAAAATCAAAATTATATTAAAAATCAGAACGAACAGATTATCTTAGAAATTAAAAAATTAAGTACACTTACAGAAAAACCTAAAAGAAACGAGGTAGAACTAAAACCAGTCTTAGGCAAATTAGAGAAGCTAGCAGAAAATATCAAAAGACTAAAAGAAGAAAATCACGTTAAGGTAGAAATCAACGATCTAACAAAAGCCTTAGAAGAATTAAGCTTAGGACAGGGTGAAAGACCCAGAAAAGAGATCCTTCCTCCAAAGTATATTCATTGGTTACCTAAAAAATGACAACGCCATTCCCTGGAAGACCTTATAGAACTGGGACTATAACAGAACCAGCTAGAAATAGTGTAAGTGATAATATCTCAACAGATTCATTTTTGGGAAGATTGCTTAGAGGATCAGGAAGTAATAGTACACAGGATGTAGTTCAGTTAGAAGAAGAAATAGATGTCGAACGAAACCTGGAACTATATAATAATGCTCAGGTAGATGCTTTAAATCCTAGAACTCTATATCAGACAGGACTCCTTAATGTGCGAACAGTACTAGTAAGAAGTAATAGAGAAGAAAGCCTAAGAATTGTGGATAATACAGAAGAAATAGAACTATTTACACCAGAAACGTTAAAACGTTTAAAACAGTCAGGAAAATGCTTTGTACACATAGGGTTAATTGTCATAGGCATTAAAGGGCTAGGAAGAAAAGAATTAGGAACGAAAGCTTTAGTATTAATTCTAGATAAATCTTGGCAGACCGATTTAAAGAAAGCAATAATAGCAGGAATGAAAGTAGATATGAGTAAAAATAGTGCTCTATTTTACTGTTCACCCGCAGTATTAAAAGATATTAAAGACTTAAAAATTTTAAAAATAGGACTGAAAACAAGAGGGTATGAAAATTTTATAGGTAATAACCTTGTAATAAGCATAGGAATACTAGGAAAAGCAAGTAATAGGTCCGGAATGAAATTCAAAGTAAACATAGAAGGTATAGTACAGAATCTAGCAAGTAAAGGGGTTAAAATGATAGATCCCGTTAAAATTGATCCAGAAGAATTAGCTGGATTAGAATGGTCTTTAAATGAATTTTCAGGACCAGGAAATAGAATTATGGTTCCCGAAAGAAGTATATTGTATGAAAACACAGATGGATCCTATGGTTTAAGATTTAATAATTAAAAGGGAAAAGAAGTAAAAGAAGATCATAAGAATATAGACAGTGATGAAGAAACAAATTTAATGTATTTCGAATTTATGAATGAAGACGAACCATTAGGAGACCCTATCTATGATACAGAAAATGAACAAGAAATACTAAATCTAGAAGAAACAATAGGTTATAGCTATTGTGAAGAAGATGATGACTTAGATAATAACTCAGAAGGAATAAACCTAGAAGAAACTGCAGGACTTAAAACAGAGGAGGTATGTATAGACATAAATCAAATAATAAATAGGAAATTTACTGAACTAAACATACAAGATCAAGTAGATGATATGTTAATAGAATGTATGACAGCATTAGGAATGAGCTATGAAGACGCTTATAACAAGCTAAGCGAATATTTTAATTTACCACTTGTCACAGATATTATAAATGGTAAAAGCTTGCTTAGTGATTTTTATAAACCATAAGCAAATTATATGGACCAAACAATGGTACCAGTTGATAAAGGCACTAAGTGACCAAAACCAGAATTTATAACTCCAGGAACATCTGGAACAGAAAGATCAGGAAGAGAACCCTGGCTTCCACCATCTATTACATATCAAGGAGAATCTAATCTTAGAGGTCGAGGATCTAGAATGCCAATTGGACGATTATATAGCTCTGACATGTTACTAGTAGAACAGCAACATCCACAGTTATGGCCAGACGAAGTCCTGGTATGGGAACAAACAGTAGTCAGTAATTGGGAAACTAATAAACGATCAGATATAGATATGTTCTCTTATTTAGAAACAACCTTAGGACCAACAGCGTTAGGATTTTGGCAAGGCAAAAAGGCTAAAAATCCCGAAGAAATTAATACATTAAAATCATTAGGAGATAATCCTTATAACTTTACGAGTCAGATTAGGATTTTGTTATTAGGAGTTGACCCGGCAAAAGAAAATACATTTATACAAGATACGGCAGTTAGGAACCTAGAACAATTAAGTATAACAGACTTTAAGTATATCAAAGAATTTAGCTCCGACTTTGCTAGATTACTAGCACAAACTGGACGAGCTATGGATGATAATTTGTGTAATAGATATTTTGTAAAATTACCAGGAGACTTAGGAAGATCTATACATGAAGATTGGGTAGCTGACTATGGCTTAACAGAAGGATTAGGTGTAGGACCACGAATAACCTACGTATTCAATAAACTAGAGGAAAAGTGTAAAGAAGCAACTATGCAAGAACAAATTCGAAGGCAAGCTTGGGCTTTCTGTAAAACAGCAGTTTATACGCCACAAGCATACGGATATTATGATAGAGCTAAAGGTAAGAAAAAATACCTTAGGAAAAGTACGTCATATAGAAAAGATAAACCATGGAAAAATAAAGATAAGTACGTAAAGAAAAAACCCAAGACTAGGAAGTGTACCTATTTTATTTGCGGAGATCCAGATCACCTAGCAAATAGATGCCCTAACAAGGCAAAAAATGCGGAAAGATCTAACTTAGTAGAACAGTTAGACGAATATGAAATACAAAGTATTAAAACCAACGATTCTGATAACTCTGTTTATAGTATAACCAGTGAATCAGACAAAGAAAACCCTCCTAAAATAACATATACGTATATGGATACAGAGGAAAATGAATGTCCCCACGAATGGATTAGAAATAGAGGAAATAATCATATAAGCTGCTATATCTGTAAATTATATCCGGCAATAGATAGACGTTATCAATGTAATTACTGCTTTAAAGAAATCTGCTTTCTATGCATAAAGAAGATCTATAAAATAGAAACAGATTTAACAGGACGAACAAAAGAATTAACTAAAGCTAACAACTTTAACTTTTATACTGAACGAATTGAAAAACATGAATTAGAAATTGAACTCATTAAACAGAGATTAAGAAAACTAGAAATAGAAAGAGATATGGGGAAACATAAAGAAGGTATTGACGAAATTATTGAAGAAAATCACATGGCCGAACAGGTAGCAGAAGAAGAAGCATTTATAATCGGTGACTGTATAGCTAGTCTAATAACCTTGAAATGTAGAGTGTGGTTAGAAGATAATAAATTCCTCGATTTAACAGCCATTTTAGATACAGGAAGTACGAAGAGTTTAATAGGGTACAGTATGGTTCCTAAGCAATACCATACACCACTAAAATACAATATCACCACTCGAACAGTAGAAAATAGATTACTAACGTTAACCCATTGTTTAGAATCCACTGGCATTCAATTTTTAGATTTTGCAGGTAATTATAGTACTAAATATGACCTTCCACAGGTAAATATTGCCCCTGAAGGCACTCGTAGTAAAGAATTTTTACTAGGCATTAATTTTCTTTGTAGCCTCAATGGAAGTCTTACTATAGAGCCCGTAACTGCATTACCATTAGTAAACATGTTTATACCTTTCCAACTAATAAATATATTCAAACATCAGAGTTTGCGCGCAAGCGTGGTGGACACTCCCATTTAGATTTTTTAACAACAAAAACAAATGTACAGTCAAGTAATATAGAAAATGAAGCTTATCAGATGTTAGGAAAAATATTGTCACAAGATTTAGAAAAAGGACCAGATATAAAAAGTAGCATAAACTACCCTAAAATTCAGAAATTAGAAAAATTAGGATTAATAGGGGATGATATAACAAAATCTAGAGTAAACTTTTTAGCAAAAATGAAAATCAAAAACCCTGATATCCGAATAGTAACTGCAAATATCGATTATAGCCCCCTAGATAGGGACGAATTTAGGAATCAAATCCCCAAAATGCTTAGACAAAATTTAATTCGAAGGTCAGAAAGTCCACATAGAACAGCGGCTTTCATAGTCAGAAACCATAGTGAAATCAAACGAGGAAAGGCTAGAATAGTATATAATTATAAAAGGTTAAACGATAATACGATAGATGATGCGTATAATATTCCAAACAAAGATAATCTTATAGGATTAATTCAGAATAAAAAGATATTTAGTAAATTCGATCTAAAATCAGGATACAATCAGCTACAATTAGAAGAATGGTTTAAACCATGGACAGCTTTCACATGTCCAGAAGGACATTTTGAGTGGAATGTCCTTAATTTTGGCTTAAAAAATGCACCCGCAGTTTTTCAAAGGTTTATGGATAGTATTTTTCTAAAATACGCCTTTTGCCTAGTATATATTGACGATATCCTCATAGCCAGTAACTCGGTTACTGAACATGAACAACATTTAGCTGTAATTTTTGAAGAAGTAGTAAAACAAGGGATAGTATTAAGTAAGAAGAAAATGGAATTATTTAAAAGAAAAATCTCCTTTTTGGGCTTAGAAATAGGAAACGGTAAAATAGAATTACAACCACATATAGCCGAAAAAATTCTTAGTTTTCCGGATAAATTAGAAGGTCTGAAACAAATACAAGCTTTCTTAGGGATCATGAATTATGCAAGAAAATTTATTCCAAATCTTAGTAAATTAACAGGGCCTTTATACAGTAAAACGTCCAAAAATGGCCAAAGAAATTTCAATAAAGAGGACATAGAATTAGTTAAGAAAATCAAACAAGAGGTTCGGAAGATAAAACCCTTAGAATTACCCCTTACCACAGATTATATTATTATAGAATGTGATGGAAGTAAAGAAGGATGGGGAGCAGTAATGATCTGCAAACCACATAAATATGCAGACAAAGACACGGAAAGAATAGCAGCATACGCTAGTGGTAATTTTAATAAAGCCGGTATGAACTGGACTAGCCTAGATTTTGAGATACAGGCATTAATAAACGCATTAGACAAGTTCAAATTATATATAAATAAGGAATTTACAGTAAGAACGGATTGCGAAGCTATAGTTAAGTTTTTTAAAAATGAAAATAGCAAAAAGATAAATCGAACTAGATGGGTTAACTTACAGAACTTAATACAAGGCAGTGGTTATTCCATAGAATTTGAGCATATTAAAGGGAAAAATAATAGTCTCGCAGATTTATTATCCAGAAGCATTAATAAGTTTTTTAATAATGCAGGAAAATAAGATGAAGAAACGAGTTATTAAGCCTAAGGGCAAAGAGAAAATGGAAGGCGAAGGGCCAAGTACCCAAAGCCCCATTACGCCACAGACTCCACAGAAAAAAGAAGAGCCAAGTATACAGACCATACAAACAGAAGCAGCTGGTCTCCCAGCTAACATTATGTACAGAAATAATTTGGCAATGCCAGTTTATATAGAAGGAAATGCAAGTGGTGCTTCAGTGCCCTCTGCGAATCCAACCTTTTCACAGCATAAACAGATTAAATTCGGAACAATTTCCTTAGCCGAATTTCAAGATATAGGGAATAAAAAATTTAGACCCTTCCCAGGGTTATCTATAGACAGGTCACAACAATGTCTTCTCGACAACCTGTGGCATATACAGACAGCAGGAGCAGCTACTAACTTTAAAGTACAGTGCTTAAACGCCCTTAGTATGTATTTTTCAGAAAATACTCCTAAGATCTATAAAAAGAAGTTTACTCATTATGTAATATATAGAGGTCTAAAAACAGGAGTGTTTAATAGCTTCGATACAGTTAGAAAATACATCTTATGTAACCAGCCTCTATATAAAGGCTATTATAGTTTTGCCGAGGCTCTTGAAGATGCCCGAGGGGCTTTTGGGCCCAACTTTTTTATTGAACCAGAAGTAGTTAGACCCTTCTCTGATGTAACCCGGGAGGAACCAGCCCAGCTTATTCTTCGCCATGAAGATACGATTAGACAGCTGGAAGCCTAGATTGTACATCTTCAACAGCAAAATGATCAGCAGATTAGACACCTGGAGGAAAAAAGACAAGAAGCTGAACAAAAGGCTTTAACAGCTGGAGTTACAGCTCAAAAGAATGAACAGACCATAACCATTATGGAGAAGATGGTGGCCAAACTCAATAAATCAGGAACAGAACTAAGGAGAAAACTAGACGACACTGAGTTAAAACTGTCAACATCAAAAGGCCCCAGCAGAGACTTTCTACAGCTAAAAGCTAGACTACTCGATCTCCCAGCTCAACAGGTTCTACAGCCTCTCTTTGATGAATGGCCTGAAGGAGAAGAATTAATAAAAAAGAAAACCGAAGAAGGCCATATTAAAGATCTAGTCACAGCCCAGCAAGATTTAGTACGAATCCATCTCAAAGAAGCAAATTAGAGTTTCCAGGGGGTGGATATATCACAGAAACCCTACAGCCTAGACAACAGAATGGTGGGACTCTTAAAGTTACACGTAGATCTAAACAAAACAGATTTACCAGCTAAACTTATCCTAAAGTTTTATCACTTAGGGATGATAGATGTTATGATCCTAAAATTAGAAGAGGATGGAAAGATGGAAGATGTTCTCCAATGGTTCGGAGAAAAATTCTTTCTGATAGCAGGAAACATGGCAGTTCGAGGATGGATCTTCTGCCTCATCGATTCAACTCTCCCAAGAGTAACAGAGTTCACCACCATCCCAGGCAAGAAGAGGATAATTCTGCTAGATGAAACAGAGTTTGAAGAAACAGAATTAAACTTAGATGCCCCCTCTCCTTATGATCTCACTGAGATTAAAAATCCAGAAGTCTATAGATTGCTTCAGAACCCAGCCTGTCTGCCCACACCGCGAGAATGGAAGAATCTCCGACTCCTCGGAGAAGGACACTATACACAGATCTGGAGCACGGACCAATGGCGTATGATTTTACCACATAGTGGTGACAGAGGTCTTCTAGAGGAAAGCCACATCATCCACCTAGAAGATGAACGACAGATGGAACTAGAAGCTGCTAGTATAACAAGTGGCGACATATCTATCCCAGACACGCATAGAGCCTACTAATAATTATTACAGACAAAGAATTGACATTTGTGCCAATTATTGTACTTTTTTACTAGTCTTAGTGCCCAACTTTTAGTAGTGCGCCTGTAAATTATTAGGCTTAGTGCGATAGATAGCTGTAAGTTACTTTTAGTAGTGCGCCTACGAGCGTACGTTAGAGAATTCTAGAGTTTCTCTGCCTCTGGCGCTCCTTCTATATAAGGAGCCCTCCATTCTTGTAAAAATCATCAAAAAATAAAATATACACAAATTTTCCTCCCCCTCATGAGTACTTAAACCTCTATGTTTTCCCTACTTAGTTCATAGTTCTCAAGCTCCCAGATCTTCAGATCGATAAGCCTTATTAAAAAAAAAAGAGTCAGAGTCAGTCGAACCGGCGATTGCACATAGAGCCCATCGGCACGCACCCCCTACCACTGTAAGCTCTCTCTATCCTCACCCTCTCTGTTACCGGCCACTCACCCCCTAATTGTATCAGAGCCAATAACGATTTTTGAGGTTAAAAGAACAAGACAGGCTCGGTTAAAATAACATATACTACTTATATGTTAGGAAAACATATACTGCTTATTGGCTGTTGGTATCAGAGCCAAAAATTACTTGACTGTACATCTGATAAGCTTCATTTTCTATATTACTTGACTGTACATTTGTTTTTGTTGTTAAAAAATCTAAGTGGGAGTGTCCACCACGCTTGCGCGCGAACTCTGATGTTTGAATATATTTATTAGTTGGAAAGGTATAAACATGTTTACTAATGGTAATGCAGTTACGGGCGCTATAGTAAGACTTCCATTGAGGCTACAAAGAAAATTAATGCCTAGTAAAAATTCTTTACTACGAGTGCCTTCAGGGGCAATATTTACATGTGGAAGGTCATATTTAGTACTATAATTACCTGCAAAATCTAAAAATTGAATGCCAGTGGATTGTAAACAATGGGTTAACGTTAGTAATCTATTTTTTACTGTTCGAGTGGTGATATTGTATTTTAGTGGTGTATGGTATTGCTTAGGAACCATACTGTATCCTATTAAACTCTTCGTACTTCCTGTATCTAAAATGGCTGTTAAATCGAGGAATTTATTATCTTCTAACCACACTCTACATTTCAAGGTTATTAGACTAGCTATACAGTCACCGATTATAAATGCTTCTTCTTCTGCTACCTGTTCGGCCATGTGATTTTCTTCAATAATTTCGTCAATACCTTCTTTATGTTTCCCCATATCTCTTTCTATTTCTAGTTTTCTTAATCTCTGTTTAATGAGTTCAATTTCTAATTCATGTTTTTCAATTCGTTCAGTATAAAAGTTAAAGTTGTTAGCTTTAGTTAATTCTTTTGTTCGTCCTGTTAAATCTGTTTCTATTTTATAGATCTTCTTTATGCATAGAAAGCAGATTTCTTTAAAGCAGTAATTACATTGATAACGTCTATCTATTGCCGGATATAATTTACAGATATAGCAGCTTATATGATTATTTCCTCTATTTCTAATCCATTCGTGGGGACATTCATTTTCCTCTGTATTCATATACGTATATGTTATTTTAGGAGGGTTTTCTTTGTCTGATTCACTGGTTATACTATAAACAGAGTTATCAGAATCGTTGGTTTTAATACTTTGTATTTCATATTCGTCTAACTGTTCTACTAAGTTAGATCTTTCCGCATTTTTTGCCTTGTTAGGGCATCTATTTGCTAGGTGATCTGGATCTCCGCAAATAAAACAGGTACACTTCCTAGTCTTGAGTTTTTTCTTTACGTACTTATCTTTATTTTTCCATGGTTTATCTTTTCTATATGACGTACTTTTCCTAAGGTATTTTTTCTTACCTTTAGCTCTATCATAATATTCGTATGCTTGTGGCGTATAAACTGCTGTTTTACAGAAAGCCCAAGCTTGCCTTCGAATTTGTTCTTGCATAGTTGCTTCTTTACACTTTTCCTCTAGTTTATTGAATACGTAGGTTATTCGTGGTCCTACACCTAATCCTTCTGTTAAGCCATAGTCAGCTACCCAATCTTCATGTATAGATCTTCCTAAGTCTCTTGGTAATTTTACAAAATATCTATTACACAAATGATATATATATATATATATATATATATATATATATATATATACACACGTATACATATATGTATATATATACGTATACATATAGCCCTCAACGATCTCCCTTTGAAAAGAAAAATAAATGTAAAAGTCCACTTTGCTCTTTGGTGTTTTGGTTGATTTGTATATTACTATCAAATTGTTTAAAAATATTTAACTTAGTGATGCACGAGAACGTGGATAGGAGATCGTGAATTCGTTAATTCTGATAATGCCCAAAAATATATAATAAAAATCTCGATCTGTTGATTATACGAATACGGGAAGGCTGCAAGAATAAGGAAAACCCTCAATTTAAAAAAAAATCAATATTCAACCTACTAAAATAAAATAATAGAGAAAGGTCATATTTATCAAAAACTAAAAGAAAATTAATACATATAATTCTACTATAATTAAAACTCCTAATAATAATAATCAAACTATAGATAATTACTAATTTAATATCATTCCTTATCTCCATCACTTACCAACACAGTATCTCTAGTTTTCTTGCAAAACAATTTGAACAAATTTTAATTACCATTAAATAAAAATAAAAATAAGTCAAAAAAATATGGGACTGATGGATTTTGAATTAAACTTTTCTTAGTAAAAAAATTATGGGCAGATGGATTTTGAATTAAACTTTTCTTAGTTATATTTAGGAAATCTTTTCCTAAGAATTTATTCAAATAATGTTTCAACCAGATTTACTATGTCACTCAGTAGAATAATGTTACGAAACAGAATTCGGTCCTGGACATGTAAAATATTCCAGGACCGTCCTGTAACACGCACTGGATTTGTCAGTTATGATGTAATGAATTGCTCAGTTATGATAAAATGGTTCGCCCAGTTATGATAGAATGGTTTGTCCAGTTATGATAGAATGCTTCACCTTGGAACACATCATAGAACACGCGCTTGGTTGGTCAGTTATAATACAATAGTTCGACACGCGCTCGGTTAGTCAGTTATGATATAATAATTCGCCTAGTTATAATGAAATGGTTCGAACAGTTATGATGACATTGTTCGCTTTTCATGACAATATTGAAAAAGGGGTTCAGGACCAAATCCGATCCCTAATTTTACACCATATGACATTGTGGAATTTTTTTTCCGGAAAAAATATAATCCTCACATATGTACGTATTGCGTGCCCTATTGGGTTACTCTACAGTTTTCTCGGTCATGAAAGGGCTGCGATATTTTCGATAATGTTTTAATTATTTTTTAAGTTCTTTTTTTAATGCGGGAAAATGAAATTAGTTGTATTTATTATTGCCAAGAAATTACGAAAATGAATTTTTAATTACAATCGCATCGACCAATACTTATATAGCGCACACTATCATATATATTAATAAAGACAAAAATAAAAGTACAATTCGGAATACATCTCCCTAGACTCTCTAAACTACATCTCTCTGATGTCTCTCCAAACATCTAAAACTCGCTCCGAGATAACCGTCAACAATGCGGACCGAAGAGTTTTTTGATTAGTTGCTGTAAATTAATCATGGTTCATGAAGGCACACTATCAAAGAGGCGAGATGACGAGGCAAATTCTTGATTTTCACAGAAATTATCGAGATAAATAGAAGGAATACGAGGGTCAAGATCAACGGGGCAGTATATCTTTTAAAGATTTACAAAGTGCAAGCAACGGCAGAAGGAATGAATACAACTTTTTTGAAAGGTAAAATTTTACCGTAATGATAACATGTCAATTTTGAACCTTAGACCTCCTCCAATTTTTTTTTACACATTGTATCACTATATAACACACTTTTTTGGCAGACGCATGCAATTGAGGAGAAATTTTTCGATTTATTTAATATTCAAACCTCACAGATAGAGGTTGAAGAAGATGAACTCTAAAGTGGATTTAATAGGGGGAAGGGAAGCGTCACAAGAAAGAAAAGTGAAAGAAAAATGGAATGAAAAGTGAAGGGATGCGTCACAAGAAAGAAAAGTGAAAGAAAAATAGAATGATGCTCGTGAATCTGAAATTCATGATTCCAATAGAATGCTCACACTTAGGATTAATATATTTGTAGTCTCGTCTTTGGTTGCATTGGCTTTTTTTTAAGGTAAATTGTATTAAGAAAAGAGGTATTTACAAGGATCCTATAAGAAGTCTACAATACAGTAGAACCCACAGACAAAATGGACCTCAAAAGAAGCCCCCTGCAAACAATGAAAGCATCTACCCAAAACACAAGTGGAGTTCTAAGTCTTGGTGACCTAACTCGACAGAGATGTTCGACCAACCCAATCATTTTTGGGCATGGAAGAGGACCGAATGTAGGAGAAGTTCAAAATCAACATTGCCTTCATTGAAGATATTGCATTAGCTGACTGGTCATATTCTGCGGTCCCGTGCACTAGTTTCTAGAGTGACCATACTCATCACTATTTCAACATTTAATCGAGCTTATGTCCTTCTTTGATGGCAAAACACCTAATACGGTTGAAGAATATAACTAATATGGCTGTCATGGTCTAGAAAATGCATATAAGCATTATCACGGAAGTAAATTTTGCAACCGAGGAAAAGATCCAGTGACTGATGGTACAACATCAGAGTAACGGTCCATATTTTCAAAGATTGCTCTCTCTTCAAGATGTTTGAAAGTGTTGATGATCAACAAGCGGTGATGAAAAATAGTAAAACTGCCAAGATTTTTGGTAAAGGCATTGTTGATCTATCATTTACTTTCGGAAAGATTATAACTCTTGTGAATGTACTTTGTGTACTCACTATTAGAAAAAAAAAATTTTATTCTTTGCTAAGTAAGAAGGGGTTCAAAGTTGTAATTGAGGTAAATTATTTAATCTTGTCCAAGAATGGATTATTTGTCCGAAAGGTTTATAGATGCGAGGGCATGTTTAAGCTCATTATTAATAAAGTTTGAAGTTTTTGGCTACATGCTCAACTCTTTTAATTTATGACGTAGTCGATTAGCACATATTAGACACCAATCTTTAAAATTCATGGCTAAAATTGGATTGATTGAATATGACAACGAGAATAAAAATAAATGTAAAGTATGTGTGCAATCTAAAATGACTAGAAAATTATTTCCTAAAGCAGTGAGAAATTTTTAATTGCTCAAATTGATTCATTCAGCTATTTATGCGTACATATACTTATCCAATGTAACATGAGGTTCATGCTTTTGACATGATTAAAAGTTATAAAGTATTGGTTGATAATCAGTCAGAAAGAATAATTAAAATCCTTAGGAGTGAAGAATATTTTTCTAGTTGTTTCAATGAATATTATGATGAACATAAAATTATCACCAATGTAGTGGTCTTCAAGAAAAAAGATTTGCTAAAAAGAAAAATAGAACTTTAGAAGATATGTAAATGTCATGCTCCCAAGTTCTCGGTTGCCAACCGATTTGTGGTGAGAAGCTTTACTCGTTTGTCATGTGTAAAATAGAATTCCTTATATACATCATAAAGTTTCTCTTTATGAACTATGGAAATGAAGACTTCCGGTTGTGGGATGTCTAGTTTATAATACGATTCTCAATCCTAAGAGAGTTAAACTTGGACCAAAATTTTGGAAAAGTTTGTTTGTAGGATATGCCAAAAATTAAAAAGTTACAAACTGTTGGATATAAATTCTCACGTCATAATGGAACCAAGGGATATAATTTTTTTGAACAAATTTCTCAAAGATTCTGACGTTGACACATACAATGAAGAAAATTCATCAACTACCATGATAAATCTTCTATCGAAACCTAAAATAAGTAAAAGAGAAAAAAAAACTTGAATATGGATCATGTATAGACCAATTTACTTGTCTTCTTAGTGAAGGTATTTGAGATATGGTATTACACAAGTTACTCGTGGAATTTCAAGTTGAAGACAATCTCAAAACTTTTAAAAAAGCAATGACTTCAAGAGACTTTGATCTTTTGAAGGAGACGATAAATGAAGAGCTGGACTCGTTAATGTCCTACGTGACATGAGATCTGGTTGAATTACCTCCACATTCATAGCCAATAGGTTACAAATGGATATTTAGGAGGGAGCAAGTACAATGCATATGGTTCACTTCAAACCTTTAAAGCAAGATTGGTAGGAAAAGATTTTAGGCAAAAGGAATGTGTTAATTACTTTGACACATATGCAACCGTTACAATGATCACCTCTATTAGAGTATTTATGACCTTAGCCTCGATCTGCAATCTAATTGTACACCAATTGGATATTATTATGGCTTTCCTCAATAGGGACTTATCCAAGAATGTGTCCGTGGAATAATTGGTAGATTTCGTTCTACCTCTGAACAAAAAGAAAGTTTGTGAATTGGGAAAATCATTATAGGGTCTTAAGTAAGCTCTAATACAATGGCACAAGAAATTGGATAAGACAATATTGTCACACAATTTTTGCAATAATGGAGCTCATAAATATACACACACAAAAGTTACAAAAGAGTATATGGTCATTATTATTTTTTATGTTGATGATATACTTATGTTTGGGACAAGCATATAAGGTGTGATAGAGACTAAAAGATATTTTTGTTCACAGAAAAAGATAAAAGACTAAACAGATTTTGGGGATCAAAATTAAAAGACATAGGAGTTTATGCAGTAAGTCAGTCTCATTAAATTGAAAAAGTTGTCAACGAGTTTGGTCACTTGGTAGTCATTGAGGACAACACCTCGTATGATTAATTGTATCCTTTGGGGCAACATCTTGGAAAGGCTATAGACCAACTTTAGTATACTAGTGCAATTGAGAGTCTTATGTATGTCATGCATTGTGCTCGTCCAGATATTAAGTTTGCGATATGTAAGATATCTGAAAACATGAGTAATCCTGGAACTAATCATTGGAAGGCTATTGATCGAGTACTATGATACCTGAAAAGGACCCAAGATTTAGTAATCTTTCGTAACCACTTTCTCATGGTACAAAAGTAATACTAAAATGTCAATTGAATAAATAGTACGAAGGATAATAGATCCACATCAGGTTGGATATTTATCTTGGCAAAATGTGTAGTTTCTTGGGCATTAAAAAAAATCTGAATACCACATTTGATGATGGAGTCAGAGTTCATAATTGTGGCAACTGTAGGCAAAGAGGCACAATGGTTGAACAATTTTATTATTAGATATTGAATTATGGCCACAACTGATGCTAACCATCTGTTCATTGATAGTCAAACAACTATGTATAGAACGTTTAGCCGAGTCTACAATAAAAAATATAGGAATATCAGCTTGAGATATCAGTACATGATGTACTTGATATATGCGAGCATAATTATGATAGTGTTTGTACGAGTGACAGTAATTTGACAGAATCGTTCACTAAAGAACTCTCGAAAAACTTAGTTAAGTGCACAACTTTAGGAATTGGTTTAAAGGTATTTCTAACAAGCCACTAGTAATAGTAACTTAACTATTATTCTAGCACTACCGCTAGTCTAAAAGTTCAAAATGCGATAACATATTGCCTGCTCAGATCTTCTTTTTTGAATATCAGCAAAAGTTATTATCTTTTGGACCCACGCCGAACTACTTGTCCCCACTTATGGTCGGTCAACCTCTTTAGACCTCACCGTTGTCGGTGGTGCAGATCCCCTAGAGAACTTGGCCTTGGTAACAAATAATCGCTTACTCCCCGCCCATGATCCATTCAATTGAGAGACTAAGCCATCAGCCAATTCTTCCCCTTTGACCCTTATGAAACCAAACCTTGTGCTCCTCTTTCAGAGCTTACTAGCCACAAATGCATCTTCCCACCTTGCAGCTTTTCTGGAAACAAATTTTCAAAACTTTATTTTCCCACTGATGGGGAGTATTATCAACAAACAGCGAAACGAAGCCATTTGCTAACCCCATAACAGGACCAGCCATAACGGAGGGTAGTGGTTCCACCGCCACCACTGGCCCTTCCCACCGGTGGAAGGAGGGAGCCAGACGGTGGAACTGGTGTTTAGATTTTAAGTGGGGAGGGATTAGAGATATATATTTTTTAGGCTTATGAGACCTTTCCAATGCTAGAATAAAGGCTCCAAGCCTTTGATTTTTTTTTTCAGTACATTAATTTTAGTATTTTGATTAACCCATGATCTTTAGTGAATATTTTCATAACTTATGGAATTATGTATCTATTTTGTATAACACAGTATATCCAAGTGTCTTCAGTCCAAATTTATAATTGCAATTGATATATGCATGACCTCAAAACAATTAAATGGTTGAATAATTAATCAAGTTCAAATTGCGTATGACTTTTTTCTAATAAATATTTAGGATATAATAGACATAGCTTACTGATATTTAAAAAAATTAATTGATTAGAACACCCTAATTTTTAGTCCATAATATTTCATGTAAATCAAGCAAGACTCTACCAAAATAACAAACTTGTCATTTAATATTAAAAAAACTCCTCGCAAGCCTGTTTCAGTTAACTTAAGTCAATTTCTTAGAGTTTTCTAATCTTCTTCCTTTATTGTTGTTCTTAGAAGGACTCGTCCACCGTCAGTGATGGCTTCATGTATATTCTTTATTGCGAAATTCATTGACATGGACAAAGTATGTTTCCAAATGGGATGTGGAAAAGAATCTCATATATTTTAATTATTAGGTAATCAAATGACTACTAATAATATGTACTTCATAGCAATCATCGGATGATATACGCTCACATACTTCTTAGTTCAAATATGGTCATTTTTGTAAGCTTGATTTCAAAACATTAGCCTGTAAATTAAAGCGGGGGTCGAGACCGACTTCGTTAGGCTCGGAGATGCAAACTTCTTGATCAAACAGGTGTACATGGTGCTCTAATCAAAGTCAGAAGATCTTGGAATTGGACAAAGCAGACGAAATCTACCACTCAAACTTCTTGATCAATTAATAACATAGATATCAATCAGAGAAGAACGAACAGAAGAAGAAGTGGATTTTGAAGAAAATTCTACAAGTATAGTAGCTTGTAGAATGTAATAGCGAAGATGATAAAGTCCAAGAAATTCTGAAAGTTGAAACAATTTCTGCATTAATAAATGGAGATGGAATCAATCGGTCCGTGGAAAGCTACAAGTACCCATATGGATCAACTAAGCATCAGAATGGTTGGTCGAAGCTCTGAAAAGGCAGTTATAAACACAAGCTTGCGACCCAGGCTGCAGCATTGACATAAAATCAATTTCGTTGTACTTGGCCACTCTCTCACCAGCATAGAACGGAAAGAGAGTCGACATAGCGAGGACGTAGAGCACCGCTCGCGATACTCCTTTAACGACACACGAGATAAAAAACCGATGAAGACTTGTCTTTTCAGCCATCGAACGGTAGTCAAAAGTTGAGCTCCGCAATACAAGTATGCACAAGATTATCAGAGGAAAAGATGAGTCAACTCTTAGTGCCGATCTTTCAACATTAACTCCAAGTGGAGGAAGCAAGGGCCCGATGTACGAGTAGACGGGATAAATTCCTCCTCCAATGAGGGACTGGACGCCCTTCTGTGTGAACATATATATGATCGACGTTAGTAGTTGGGCGAATAATTGCCGATCCTTTTCGTCCGCTAGAAGAGGGCGCCCTATATGAAAAAACAATTGAGAGTAATACAATGGAGAAAACCCTAGCTAGTCGTAGTAGTACACCAAATTGCATATGAAAATAAATAACCAGTCGCTCCAAATCGGCAAAAAAACATTAATATAAGGAAGGGAGCGAGAGAGAGAGAGAGACAACACTACGTACAATTGTCGTTCTTGGGCTCGATCAAACGGCGGGGCCAGGGCCGATAAATAAACCTCACCATAGTATTAGTATACCGCCGATGATTCTGAGCCAACTCAGTTTTATACCCAGCCCAGGAACTTCTCACAGAGAGAGAGAGAGAGAGAGAGATAGAGTTTTTTAGGGACAAGGGTTTATGTGTCAATATGTATCCGACGTCGAATGATAAGTTTAGTTTTGTTGGTAGGAAAAGTGGTACAAGAACGCAACACTTCCCGAGACGGATCCGGAATGAACGTCTCAAGATCGGTCTAACGGAAAGGGTGAAAAAAGTGCTACGGTCGACTAAAGCTATGCTACGGAAAAAAAATGATACAAGTAAAATAGAGTACTTGGTTGTGTTGTTTGTTTATGATCTGGTCTCATGCCCATATCTCCTTATATAGACGATGCCAACCGCCTCAGACGATGCCAACTTGGCTCCGGCTAATGATGAAAACTCTAAAACTGCCTTACACGATGCCAACTTGGCTTCGGCTCATGATGAGACTTTAAACCGCCTTAGATGATACCAACTTGGCTCCGGCTCATGATGGAAATTCTAAACTGTCTTACACGATGCCAACTTGGCTTCAGCTCATGATGAGACTTTAAATTGCCTTAGACGATGCCAACTTGGCTCCGGCTCATGATGCAAACTGTAAACCGCCTTAGACAATGCCAACTTGGCTCCGGCTCACGATGAAAATTCTAAACCGTCTTTAGACGATGCCAACTTGGCTCCAGCTCATGATTAGAAATCCTAAACCGCCTTAGTCATATCGATGACGTCAACTGAGCCTTGTCTCATTATGAGAAATCTGAGCTGCCTTATTCATGACGCCGACTCGGCTCCAGCATCTTCTCAAACATTTCTGCCAAAATAATGTTGTCCCCCAAATTGGACCCGAGATGGACTTATCGAACCCAAGCTCAAGCGGGTACTTCACGGGCGTACCCCTTGAAGCTCAGCGAAGGTGAGCGAGTGGGCCGAGCGAACGGGCTAGCACTTGGAGCGAGCAAGCACTTGGAGCGAGCGAGCGAGCTAGCATCGCGGGTGAGCGAGCAAGTTAGCATCGCGGGTGAGCGAGCAAGTACCCCGAGCGAGCGAGCACCTCAAGCAAGCAAGCGAGAACCTCAAACAAGCGAGTGAGCACTCCGAGCGAGCAAGCACCGTGGGCGAGCGAGGGAACACTCTGAGCGAGCAAGCACTCCGAGTGAGCACTCCGAGTGAGCGAGCAAGCACCCCGAGCGAGCGAGCACTCTGAGCGAGCGAGCACCTCGAGCGAGTGAGCAAGCACCCCGAGCGAGCAAGCACCTCGAGCGGGCGAGGGAACACTTCGAGCGAGCAAGCAGGCACCCCGAGCTGGCACTCCGAGTGAGCGAGCACCTCGAGTGAGCGTGCGAGCAAGCACTCCGACCAAGAGAGCGAGCACTCCGAGCGAGCGAGTGAGCACCTCGAGTGAGCAAGCACCCCGAGCGAGCGAGCACTCCTAGCGAACGGACTAGCACTTGGAGCGAGCGAGCACCGTGGGTGAGCAAGCAAGCACCTCAAGCGAGCGAGCGAGCACTCCGAGCGAGCAAGCACTGTGGGCGAGCGAGCAAGCACCTCGAGCGAGCGATCACTCCAAGCGAGCACCGCGAGCGAGCGAGCGAGCACCCTGAGCGAGCGAGCGAGCAAGCACCTCGAACGAGCGAACAAAACCAAAATCTAGCCTAATCTAAAGTCGAAGTTATTTTCGAGTCCCAACAAATTTATTTTATTCCGGAACTAAGCGATTAGTTTCTCGAGGATCGATTTCTCTCGAACAAAGCAAATCTTTATTTTCTTATTCATTTTTTACTAAAATTACTTAGATTTTCAATATCCCACTATTTGTTATTTGTATGATTTAGGTATTGAATAATTAAAGAATAAAGGTCAAATAGTCTCCGTAATCTTGACCACATCAACCGTATGTTATTTTAAAAATAAAAACCTACGAAACCCTTTGAACCATCATTCCTTCCTTACAAGTAGAAATACTGCATCATTAACTTGCCTTACGATTTTCAAAAAACAATTCTAGGATCATTCCCTTCCTTACGATTTATAACACTAAACTCAAGGGAAGCCGAAAAAAAGAAAAAAACTCTTGGTTAATGGGAAATCGATCGGATGGCTTATCAACGATGATGGCAAGCCTGAACCCGTCGTGGCATCATCCCAACGCATGAAGGCATCCGTGGACCATGGATCGAAACTTCAACCTTTGTTAATTCTTATTACGTCTTGTATTATTAGACCAAATATTCTTTATTTCACAAACAATAAAGACATTTTGGTTATGAGAAGGTACGGCTGTCACCGGAGAAGATAGGCCGCTCTGTTTTTGGATGTTGGCCGTTGGCTTTTTGGTTTGTAATAGGATTTGCAATAGCAACGAGATTTTGGTGCTTTTTTTCCTTGTTATTAGGTGACGGCAAATTTTTTTACAGAAACTCCTGGCTGCAAGTGCTCACGATATGTGTGTGGAGTATTTTGGTGTGCGTCCCTCGAGGTGGGAGGGCGGGAAAGATCTCTTGCATGAGATATCTCGAGGTTAGGGCGATATGCGATCAAACTACCAGGATATTGTCGAGTGGTTGGCACCCTAAACTATATGAATGTGGGTACAACTGGGATAGATGATAGGCGATATTTTCTGGCATGCTGGTTGGGAATATCCCTCTGACTATCCGATCTGTGAGACCAGTGGAGATAGATCATAGGACGATCGGGATATTCATGAGAGCCCACCTCTTTGATTGCCCAGAATGTAGGGTCATCGAGAAGTAGGTCGTAGGGCACACTTGGTAATTGTCTTTCTTTTTTTTAATTTATGAAGTTCTTTTTCCCAAAAAAAATCTACAATGAAGAAAATGACTTCATGATTAGTATGTTTTTCAATCTAACGAAGCACGTGATAGTCTTTGTTAGTATATATGTCCTATAGACAATCAGAATAAGGATATTGTACTTGATCACATTCAGTTATATTATTAATATATATTAATAATATTCGGCATTACACTTATTGAATATATTGTTTGATTGTTTGCATATATTCATGTTAGTGTTCCCATGAACTAATGTTGTCATTGAGGATGTGGGATCTCAAATGACTATGAACATAGTTCTAAAATAGTCACAATCAATGATCGTCGAGAATGAGATATCAATGATGCGATTGAGATTGGTGTGCGATCTGCATCATATCCTTAAAGGATGTAGTAGTTCTCACAACTCCAAGACACCAGGTATTTCATGATGGATGCACATATACTTTAGAGAGTATTGGCATGCCCGACCAAAAAATCGTTTGGTGTATTCTATTTACGTGTCTACGAGAATATCGGTTTGTGGTGTAGTGTAGTAGTCCTCCGACTTGAGGTCAATACGCACGACATGTACAGAGTGATAGACTTTGACCATGACCAATGCTTGTACTCCTGACGGAGTTGATACGGTATGTATTGGGTACATCACGAAGTGCATGTGCGTGGTAGTTGAGCCAAGAATAGGATTCATTTCTCAAATAGACTTAGAGAGAATACTTCTCTTCTCATAACTAATTGGATCATTAGTCATTGGCTAATGCACGTCACTTTTGGAATGGTGTCTAAAAGTGACAACATGATCAATTAGTATAATGGGATAATATGATTAAGTTATTTGAATAGACACTTAATCATGTTCAAGACTTAATCGAGTATTCGAGAATGAAAGGACCGTATCACTGTGAGCTTCACATTACAGGTAGTTGCAGTATCCTCGCAATGTACCTCATATGTTGAGATTGTCTGATCTATTGTCTAGGATTCGACTAATCGCTTGACATGTGAGGGCCTATGAGTCACACAATAAGTAGTCTTAGTTTACAAATTGAAGTTGATTAGATTAAATATTGATTTGATCAAGAATATTTAATCTATAGAAAAATATTATAATTCTATTAGATAAAAATTATAATTATTTAATTAAATTAGATTTAATTAATATATAGTAAAATTAATTAAGTATTAGACTATTTAATTGAATCAAGTAAATAATTAAATGGGTTTCTAAGCCCAAATTAATTATTTGAGCAACCAAGGGCATATTGCCCCGGTGCCCATGCAGGAAGCACTCCTTAATTAGGAGTTGCTTTGGCCATTATTTTTTATATAAATAAAGGTACTGCCTAGAGTTAAAGACACGACTTAATTTGACATACAATATTTTTCTAGCGATCTTTGACAAAGAATTTTTCTAGCGAATTCTCGAAGATTTCAACTCTCAAGAAGTTCGTTGACGAGGACTACGTGGATATCATAGTTGATGATTCGATCTACAACGTACTGTACGAATTCTCTAACTATGTTATTATTTTGATTTTATGTTATACAGCCATGATCAGATTCGGTGTTGGTAAAAAAATTTAACTTGCGCTGCTGCGAACCTAGAGTTCGTATTTATAAAACCCAATAGTATTGGCCTATTAAATCCTCAAGTGGGCCTCGGCAGAGCCAAGAGCTCCATGATACGTATGAAAAGTGCAAGCAGATGACAGGCAAGCAGATTTTTTTTTTATAGAAGGGACAGGCAAGCAGTTCAAGCATTAATCTTAACCATTACAAGAGCATGAAGGATACCTCGGGGCACTAGTCTTAACTATTGCTGCTATTGTTTCCAATGTCAATGCTGCAACTTCGCATATCTCGTACGAGGATGGGGTGTCGCTGTTGTCTTTGTGGTGCATTCGATTTTGTTATCTTTGTGGGGGATTCACTTGGCGTGTTTTATTTTTAAAATAACATATGGCTGATGTGGAAAATTTTAAGATGATAGAGATGTCATGTAGATAGTAAGATGTCGTTAGTGATCGCAAAAATAATTCTAAAATTCTATTTGATATATTTGGAGAAGTATAGGATATTAGGTGGACCACTTTCAAGTACAATATTTTTATTGGACCTTTTGATGGACCTTTTGACCTTTATTCTAATAATTAATAAGTTAGAAACAAATATTATCTTAGAATGATGAAACTATTCTTGTAACAACTATTTATCATTATCTGCTTATTTTGCGATTATTTCCGTCTTCCAATCTATTACGTCTTTCTCTTTACTCAAAAAGCTACGTCTTTGATCTTGGAATGGTGATTTTTTTTTCAACAATTATTTATTATTGTTTGCTTATTTATCTAGCGATATTTATTTCTGTCTTCCATACGTCTTTATCTTTACTCCAATGATAAAATGTCAAGCCAAGTGTAATTTTTTAATCTATGATACTTCGAGTTAAGCACCGTTAATTCTTAATATTAACTTTTACCAAGTACATTATTGTATAACAAACACAATAAATGCCTGATTTAAGATGGGCATCACTAGATAATACTTATCAGAAGATTGTTATCTTTTGTACGTGTACATATCTTTAACACAGTTTAATTAAAAAGGTCAACCGGCACTGTCGATCGAGAGGGTTAAATACCAAGCGCAGCTTGAAGCAATAAAAGCTTCTAACTTTACACAATAGATCGTCCGGCCTCAAATATAATATCGTCATGACCAATTCCTCTGCTCATACTAAGATAGTTGCATTTAAAAAAAATTTTGAATTCGTAATCTAATGGAGAAAACTTATTTTTGTGTACCATACACGCCAAGTGAATCACAATAATAGTGTCAGTCATATCTTCTATGCCATCGTTTCAAACCAGGTTGTATTACAAACTAAGGGCTACAAATCTTTCCTCACAATTATATTGCAGATTCAAAAGAAGAAAGAGTAACATAAAATTATGATATCGAAAAAGGAACATATTGTTCAAGTAGTAAAAAGAAGGGAGAAAGCAGGTCTTTCGCAAAACATTATTCAGATTCGAGTCGGTAAACTACTAAAATAGGAATTCAGAAAAGTGGTGGAGGCATTCCCCCAGCCGCAGCTATGCAGGCAGTGGTCTAGAAGGTGTCCTGAAGTAGACGACGCCTGCAACGCTTCTCCGACCTTCAAGAAATTACGATTTATATTAACCGTAAACGCCGTCCCTCCGCATGAAAAGAAGAAGAGGTCAGTGAACAGATGAAAAAGGGTCATCCACGAGACAGCTTCTTTTCTGGTAATCCACCGCCACAGCGCCGGCAAAAAGCAGCAGATGAACCACACCACAATCCCCAAACGAAGCTCCTAAATCACTCACCTCCCTCATCCTATAGTACTCCGGAGGTTCGAAACCCTGCACACCAATGAAAATCGACAGACTTAGATTTAGGTAAAAGAAGTGTTCGAATCTGAATATCATATATTTTTTAAAAATATAATGATAAACAAAATTTGGTGAGAGGAAGAGAAACTTGACCATCTCTCGATCGGTGCGGAATTCGGTTGGTTGATCCGGTGGTAGGCGTTGCCCTAATATAATTGGAGAAAGAGCCGGACTGCATATATATATATATATATATAGACCCTCAAAGATCTCCCTTTGAAAAGAAAACAACTGTAAAAGTCCACTTTGGTGTTTGGTATTTTGATCGATTTGTATTATACTATCAAATTGTTTAAAAATATTTAACTTAGTAATACAAGATCTCTAATTTTTTTGGAAAACAATTTGAAATGATTTTAATCATCATTAAATCAAAAGAAAAATATGAAATATTTTGTTATAGATGGATTTTGAATTTAACTTTTCTTAATTATATTTAGGGCATCTTTTCCTACGAATTTATTCAAATAATATGTCAACCAGATTTACTCTATCACTCAGTAGAATAATTTTACACCATATGACAAATTGCATTTTTTTCCAAAAAAAATATAATCCTCACATATGTATACATGCGTGCCCTCTAGGATTACTTTTCTGTTTTCTCGGTTAATTAGTTTTTTAAGTTCTTGTTTTTAATGCATATACATGTTATTTCAGGAAAATTACATTATTTGTATTTATTATTGCCTCGAAATTACGAAAATGAATTTTTAATTACAATTGCATCGACCAGTACGTATATAGCGCACACTATATATATATATACATACACTAATAACGATAAAATAAAAGTACGATTTGGCATACAACTCCCTAAGCTCTCTAAACTACATCTCTCTAAACCCTCTAAAAACTTCTAAAACTCGCTCCAAGATAACCGTCAACAGACCCCCTCATTGTGTGGTGCCGGATTAGGCACGGACAGAGATACATCTCTTTCGTGCCAAATAGGGAAGATCCAAGTCGTCCAATTGTATGGAAACGTACTTGCAAAGATCCAACGGTGGATTCTTGCCGCGTGTTCTCGAGGGCAGTCTAATTTCGGTGCACGAGCCGCGTGTATTTATTATGGCTGTCCCTTTTAGAAAAAATTAATTGCATGCGAGGCCATTAAATTGGAGTGCCCAATTAAGTCAAATGGCATACCCAGTTATGTCAAATAGCATGTTTGGTGACGGTGAGAAGCGATCAACAGGTTTTGGTTGGAGAGCTAGAACTTCTTACTCCAGAGTTCGATTGAGGTGATTCAAGTTATTAGCCAAAGTTGAGACATATATCTACAATTTTGTAGTTTATGACTTCTCCAAATTTGGAGTGTAAGGATGCTTAAAAATATGTTTGAAGTCAAGAGTCGATCAAGTTATGAGAATAAGTTTTGGTTGGGAAATCATAATTTCTTACTCCAAAATCTGATTGAGTTGATTCAAGTTTTTTTTTGAAGCTAAGACTTATATTTATAACTTTGTAGTTTATGACTTATCCAAATTCAGAGTGTAAGAATGTCAAAAATATATTTAAAGTCAATAATCGATCGAGTTAAAAGCGGCTAAAAGGTGTTTGTCAAATGACATGCTTGGTTATGTCAAATGGCATATCCCAGTTATGTCAAATGGCATGCCTGGTGATAAAAAAATGGCATGCCCATGTTTAATAAATTGGCATGTCCAATTATGTCAAATGGCATGCTCGGCGAAGATAGAAGCGGTCGATAGGTTTCAGATGGAGAGCCATAACTTCTTACTCCAAAATTTGATTGAGGTGATTTAAGTTATTGGGTGAAGCTGAGGTGTAAATCTATAACTTTGTAGTTTATGACTTCTCTAAATTCGGAATGTAAGAATGTCGAAAATATGTTTGAACTCAATAGCCGACCGAGTAGAAATCGGCTTATGAATAATTAATTAAATGGCATGCCCGATTATTTTAAATGACATGCCCGATTATTTTTAAATGGTATACTCGGTTATATGGCATGCATAATTCGTACTAATTAATTATCAATATTTACTAATTTTCTAATAAAAGTGCAAGATAAAAAATAATAAATAATAAAATTGTACTTCAAAGTGGTCCACGTGCACAAGAGTGGCACTCCATACTTGCATGGAGTCCAAGCCCTTTTCCAGGGACATCCCTTTTCTATATTTGTCTTCTTCCTGGACGGCACGAAAAAGTGCATTCCGTGCACAATCTGTGACCCCATTGTGTGGACCAAAGAGTTTTGGACAAAAAACTCAAAAGTTAATGATATTTGGTAAAACTAATTAATCAGGACATAGTGGTTTTGATTAGTCCCAGGTGTTTCAGAATTAGACTCTTTAGTCCTTTCGTCCATTTCCCGGCAAAAATTTCAATAATCTTACAAGCGCATTGACCAACATACCCTTTGACCAGTGACAAGTTTTTGCCACTTGACCAAAGAAAGCAAAAAAACCCAACAAACGCTCCCCTCTTCGTCTCCCTTGTTTCCCGACGGCACCCTTATTTCCCCACCACCTCTCCCCTGGCTCATCAGTTCCTTGCAAACCAAACACTTCTTTTGTCTCCAACCTATGGAAATGAGTGGATGGGTTTTTTTTAGAAAATATCTACTTTTTAGTTTTGGTATAAAGGATAAATGTGTAATTCTATAAAAAAAATTAAGAAAAATGTATCCTGAAAATGTGTTCAAACACCAGGAACTAATTTTTTTTTTCGGCGAAAAGAAACTTTATTACTCAAAGAAACGAAAAAGTTACAGGAAGGGAAAAAGAAAACAGAAGAGAAGCCAAACACAAAGGCCGAATAGAAAATCGCAAAACAGCAAGCCTATCGCCATAAAGAAGAACTCGACCCTACAAACTTGAGGGATAGCGAGGCCGATGAAGGAAACAATGATCTAAAGCGATCAAAAGCGGCGCATCAAAAGTCCACCTCATACTCCAGCCAACGTAGATCCTTACTGGCATAGGTAGTCCCAGCCTGCTTCCTCGCTTGAAAGCGAGTGTTCTTGGCAGGTGGTAGATGTGATTCTTCCATGTCCGGCTGAGAATCCGCCTCGTCCGCCCAATTGTTCTTCATCTTCTTCGTAATCGAACCCATGAAATTTAACGAGTCCGGAAGATCATCGTTGTCAGAAAAAACAACAACCCCATTGCCCTCTTGACCTGGGATAGGCATGGGATCTGTAGTAGGTAAAACAAAGGCGCTGCCCAAAATAGATGTGGACGGTCCCGGTATTATTGGGGTTCCCTTGCCAAGGAAACCCGGTTTCAAACCTTTATGCTTGGAGCCCTTTGAACCGAATGAGCTAGTAGGTAAAATCCCGCCCGCTGCAACATATGCTGCCTTCCTAGCTTCAACTATTGCCAAATCCTCAGGAGACAGTGATGCCAATAACTCAGCCGAGGAAGGGCCATTCTTGCGCCCCTTTTTCTTGCCCGATGATGACCTAGGCTTAGAACCCGATGAGTCAGTCACATGTGAAACTGGCGTCAACGGCTCTATTATAATCGGGCCTAAAGATACCTGACCTGTATCTTGGGAGGGCGAAACCTCCTCAATCATTACACCACAATCCCCCTCTAAGTTATTTGTACTTGGCATTGGAGACTGCTTAGGAACTTCATCAAGCACCATCAACTGGACCAAATCATTCTGACCTGTACTTAATGGAGAACATTTATCACCCGGTAGAGTTTCACCCTCTTTGTCACCAGGTAGAGTTTCACCCTCTTCCCTCGCATCATCAGGGACCTGAAGTACCACCGAATCACCATCCTCTTGATCCTCCTCTTTGCGTACTACCTGTTGCACAAAATTTTCCAATACAGTAATAAGGGCAAGAGATGAGCACTCCTCAACTTCAATGCTGGTTGGTGAACTAGGGGAGCACTCATTCTTTTGTTGCCACACCTGCTTCCCCACGGACCTCTTGGGACCCTCAACCCGTGGGTGCAGTTTTCGGCAAGAGTCTAAATCATGACCAATGATTTTGCAATGCTCGCAGAAAAGAGGCAAATTCTCGTACACCACATCAACTAAGACCATGCCCTCCTCAAGCTTCAATACAACTTCTTTCCGACGAGGCTTGGACATGTCTAGTTCCACCAAAACCCGTACCAAAGCGCCATTAAACCTATTTAATGCAGTCAAGTCTGATCGAATGGGGTTACCAATGGCCGCAGCTAGTCCAAGTATGATATCATTAGCGACATGCTCCATGCTCAACCCCCCTAATGTAATCCATACCTTTGTAAGAGTCGAGGAAACCTTCGTGGGCTTAAAATAGGGTACCCATGGCTGCAAGTAAAGACATCCCTGAGGAAGTCTCCAATCAGAAGAGCTCCAGACCACGTCCTTATCTTGCTCCTTCTCAAACTGAAAACCAAAGTACCCTAGGCCAAGAGGAAGCAACTTCCACGCTTGCACAGACCAAACTTTGGAGATAGCAGCTTTCAAGTCAAATGTTGAGCAAGGTTTGGTGCCTCTCGGCATCACTAACCTTCCAATCAAAGCGCGCTTCCCAAAATTTGCACAAACTGATGATCTATCGGCATCCAATTCAACGACCATATGCTCGCCATCGAAGACTGGCTTAATATACGTACCTTCTTGGACCCGGTCAGATCGCGGGTGGAGTGCGGCTGCGTAGGACATCTTCTTCATGGCGTTCTCTGCTGGAGCCTTAGGAGTCGGTGTCACAGTAGTCTCCGCAACCCCATCTTTGCTCGCTTGTATATCTCCTGAAGGTGTAGGCCTCGCACCCTCCGCAGCCTGCCCCACACCCTCTGTCAACCCACGAGCCAGCGCCTGTGAAGGGTTACCGACTAATGGGGCAAGGGAGGTGTAGAACTGGTGAAGGAGAGGAAGGATGCTGGATTGAAGCGAATCCATCCCTAGCGAAGGGCAGGGATTAAGCGACGGCGGCTGAAAACCTCCATCTGAGGATCTCAACGAGGCCGTTGAAGACATCGGAACAGCAGCGACGGTGGTGGAACTCGAAGCCCTAGCCGAGGGAAACATTAATTAAGACATAGCGAAACCGGAGGGGTGGTCGTAGAGACCAACCCCTCTGGCAGCCACGCGGGGGGGGGGGGGGGGGGGGAAAGGTGCGGGATGGGGGGAGGGGGGCGGGGGAGGTCGGGGGAGGGGGAGAGCGGGAGGGGGAGGGCTGGGGAGGGGGGAGAGCGGGAGGGGGAGATCTGGGGAGGGGGGGAGAGCGGGGGAGGTCGGGGGAGGGGGGAGAGCGGGAGGGGGAGATCTGGGGAGGGGGGGAGAGCGGGGGAGGTCGGGGGAGGGGGGAGAGGGGGAGGGGGAGGTCGGGGGAGGGGGGGAGAGCGGGGGAGTTCGGGGGAGTCTTTCAGAGGTCGGGGGAGCGGGGGAGGTCGGGGGAGGTCGGGGGAGAGCGGGGAGGTCGGGGGAGGGGGGAGAGCGGGAGGGGAAACACCAGGAACTAATTAATATCAACATGTCACGATCAGTGGATTAAATCATGGAGATAAATAGAAGGAATACAAAGGTCAAGATCAGCCGGAAAGAATATCTTTAAAGATGTACAAAGTACAAGCAACGGGAGAAACGATGCATACAATTTTTCTTAAAGGTGATTTTTTACCAAGTAATTACATCCTTTAGAATTTGAACCTTAGATTTTTTACAAATTATTTTATACCTTGTATCGATAAACCAAATACTCAAATGCATACAATTGAGGAGAATGTTTTTTTTTGATTTATCTGATATTCAAACCTCACAGCTAGATGAAGAAGATTAATATGAAAATGGGTTTAATAAGGGGAAGGGAAGAAAGGAAAGTGAAAGGAAAATGAAATGATGTTCCTGAATCCAAAATTTGTGATTCCAATAAAATGCTCACACTTAGGATTAATACATTTGCCATTTTATTATTATTTGTCATTGAAATAACTTTTATACTCCCATACTAAATCGCTTCTGACTCTCCGATCGACCCAAAACTTTTTCGATCATCTTCTCAGGCAAAAAATAACCTCCGGTCGTCTTCTCCGACGGACATCAAAATTTCAGATTTGCTCCGATTATGATTCTCCGGCGATTCTGACTGTCTTTCCACAAAACCAAATTCTCAACGGAAGAACAAAGTCGAAGAGGACCCGTAAACAACCTCAAAGCCCTTGCTGTTCACGGCTATTCTCGAAGTCGGGAACTTTCAAAGATCCTCGCCTGTCCGTCAGCGAGATTATATCATCAAAGATGTAGTTTTTTAGTAAAGATAAAGACGTAATAGCTTGGAAGACGGAAAAAATTTAAAAATACGGCAAGAAAAATAAGCAAATAATAAATATTTGTTACACCATTCTAAGATAATATCTGATTCCAACTTATTAATTATTCAATATTTAAATCATGCAGATAACATATATATGTGTATATATAAATTCGTGGGACATCGAATATCTAAGTAATTTTAGTATTAAAAAATAAGCACCGGCGTAGCTTTTACTTTCCATGCTCTTTGTTGTTTTTTCGGTATCATGCAAATAGGAGATGCCTAAAGTTTGGATATTGCTGTTGCAGTGGCTTGCTCTCTGTGCAAGTGCAACCCACTGGCCTGGACTCAGCTGTATTTATTTTGGAGTATTAATTCATACCTTTTTACTTTTCAAAAAAAAAGCAAATAAAGATTTGCTTAGTTTGAGAGAAAATCGTTCCTCGAGAAACTAATCGCTTAGATTTCGGAATTAAATATACTAAACTATCATTCGACGTTGAATATATTTACTCATAAACCCTATTTCTCTTGACCTCTGCTGGGTATCGAAACTGAGTTGGCTCCGAATCATACCATGGCACCCACCGACCTTCCTGTCTCTCTCGACGAAGCCAAGAACGACGCCCCCACTCTCGATCCACATCCACATTGTACGTACTGTTGTCTGTCTCGCTCCCTTCCTTTTTAATTTATGTTTTTGGAGAAACGGAGTGGTTATTTCCATGTGCAATTTGGTGTTACTACTACGACTAGGGTTTTCTCATCTGGCGGAGAAATCTTACGACAAGGAACGGCAAGCGTGCGTCCAACTAGTAGTGCCGATCACATATTTGTTCACGCAAATCTGCCGCCAGTTCCTCATTAAAGGAGGAATTTATCCCGTCTACACGTACATCTGGCGCTTGACTCCGCCACTTGGAGTTTTTTTTTTTGAAGGATTGGCAATACTCCGAGAAGTCTTCGTCGGTTATTTTTCTCTTGGGTCGTTAAAGGAATACTCCGAGGTGTGCTCTTCGTCCTGGCTATGTCGACTCTTTTCCCATTCTATGCTCGTCAGGAAGTGGCCAAGTACACTGGAATTGATTTTATATCAATGCTGCAGCCTGGCTCGCAAGATTGTGTTTATAACTGCATTCTCGGAGCTTCGACCAACCGTTCTGATGCTTAGATGGCTAACGAGCTACCATGGACCAAAATTGATTGATTCGATCTCATCTTATTAATGCAGGAATTGTCTGTAATTTCAGAATTTCTTGGACTTGATCAACATCTTCTGATCGATCTTCACAATTAAATTCTACAAGCTACTAGATTCAACATGTGTACGTACCTGTAGAATTTCTTCGACTTTCTCGTCTTCTGATCGATCTTCTCTGTTCATTTTACCAGGTACAACGACCATTCCAGATCTGATCTTGTGTAGCAGTAGCTGCAAATCTGGTTGTTTGCCCCGGAAAGCTATTTCGTGTCTATGTAACCAGATGTGCCAGAAAGTGGCTGCGAGCAAGGAAAACCACGTTTTCTCCCTTCGCACTTTCAGAAATTAATCCCATCCAATTATCAAGAGAGTCTCCGACCAATTCCTTGCTTGCCCATTGAATCCTTACAAGCTCTAGCATATAGCTCCATACTCTGTTTGTAAAGATACAATTGACGAATATTAGTGCTCCCAAGACCTTGCCCGTCCCTGCCTTGCTTCTTACACTTTTCCTAGCCTATCACTAATGTATTCCTAAGTAAGACCAAGCAATTATGAATTATCTACATCTAATGGTTGAATAATTAATCAAGTTCAAATTGCGTATGACTTTTTTCTAATAAATATTTAGGATATAATAGACATAGCTTACTGATATTTAAAAAAATTAATTGATTAGAACACCCTAATTTTTAGTCCATAATATTTCATGTAAATCAAGCAAGACTCTACCAAAATAACAAACTTGTCATTTAATATTAAAAAAACTCCTCGCAAGCCTGTTTCAGTTAACTTAAGTCAATTTCTTAGAGTTTTCTAATCTTCTTCCTTTATTGTTGTTCTTAGAAGGACTCGTCCACCGTCAGTGATGGCTTCATGTATATTCTTTATTGCGAAATTCATTGACATGGACAAAGTATGTTTCCAAATGGGATGTGGAAAAGAATCTCATATATTTTAATTATTAGGTAATCAAATGACTACTAATAATATGTACTTCATAGCAATCATCGGATGATATACGCTCACATACTTCTTAGTTCAAATATGGTCATTTTTGTAAGCTTGATTTCAAAACATTAGCCTGTAAATTAAAGCGGGGGTCGAGACCGACTTCGTTAGGCTCGGAGATGCAAACTTCTTGATCAAACAGGTGTACATGGTGCTCTAATCAAAGTCAGAAGATCTTGGAATTGGACAAAGCAGACGAAATCTACCACTCAAACTTCTTGATCAATTAATAACATAGATATCAATCAGAGAAGAACGAACAGAAGAAGAAGTGGATTTTGAAGAAAATTCTACAAGTATAGTAGCTTGTAGAATGTAATAGCGAAGATGATAAAGTCCAAGAAATTCTGAAAGTTGAAACAATTTCTGCATTAATAAATGGAGATGGAATCAATCGGTCCGTGGAAAGCTACAAGTACCCATATGGATCAACTAAGCATCAGAATGGTTGGTCGAAGCTCTGAAAAGGCAGTTATAAACACAAGCTTGCGACCCAGGCTGCAGCATTGACATAAAATCAATTTCGTTGTACTTGGCCACTCTCTCACCAGCATAGAACGGAAAGAGAGTCGACATAGCGAGGACGTAGAGCACCGCTCGCGATACTCCTTTAACGACACACGAGATAAAAAACCGATGAAGACTTGTCTTTTCAGCCATCGAACGGTAGTCAAAAGTTGAGCTCCGCAATACAAGTATGCACAAGATTATCAGAGGAAAAGATGAGTCAACTCTTAGTGCCGATCTTTCAACATTAACTCCAAGTGGAGGAAGCAAGGGCCCGATGTACGAGTAGACGGGATAAATTCCTCCTCCAATGAGGGACTGGACGCCCTTCTGTGTGAACATATATATGATCGACGTTAGTAGTTGGGCGAATAATTGCCGATCCTTTTCGTCCGCTAGAAGAGGGCGCCCTATATGAAAAAACAATTGAGAGTAATACAATGGAGAAAACCCTAGCTAGTCGTAGTAGTACACCAAATTGCATATGAAAATAAATAACCAGTCGCTCCAAATCGGCAAAAAAACATTAATATAAGGAAGGGAGCGAGAGAGAGAGAGAGACAACACTACGTACAATTGTCGTTCTTGGGCTCGATCAAACGGCGGGGCCAGGGCCGATAAATAAACCTCACCATAGTATTAGTATACCGCCGATGATTCTGAGCCAACTCAGTTTTATACCCAGCCCAGGAACTTCTCACAGAGAGAGAGAGAGAGAGAGAGATAGAGTTTTTTAGGGACAAGGGTTTATGTGTCAATATGTATCCGACGTCGAATGATAAGTTTAGTTTTGTTGGTAGGAAAAGTGGTACAAGAACGCAACACTTCCCGAGACGGATCCGGAATGAACGTCTCAAGATCGGTCTAACGGAAAGGGTGAAAAAAGTGCTACGGTCGACTAAAGCTATGCTACGGAAAAAAAATGATACAAGTAAAATAGAGTACTTGGTTGTGTTGTTTGTTTATGATCTGGTCTCATGCCCATATCTCCTTATATAGACGATGCCAACCGCCTCAGACGATGCCAACTTGGCTCCGGCTAATGATGAAAACTCTAAAACTGCCTTACACGATGCCAACTTGGCTTCGGCTCATGATGAGACTTTAAACCGCCTTAGATGATACCAACTTGGCTCCGGCTCATGATGGAAATTCTAAACTGTCTTACACGATGCCAACTTGGCTTCAGCTCATGATGAGACTTTAAATTGCCTTAGACGATGCCAACTTGGCTCCGGCTCATGATGCAAACTGTAAACCGCCTTAGACAATGCCAACTTGGCTCCGGCTCACGATGAAAATTCTAAACCGTCTTTAGACGATGCCAACTTGGCTCCAGCTCATGATTAGAAATCCTAAACCGCCTTAGTCATATCGATGACGTCAACTGAGCCTTGTCTCATTATGAGAAATCTGAGCTGCCTTATTCATGACGCCGACTCGGCTCCAGCATCTTCTCAAACATTTCTGCCAAAATAATGTTGTCCCCCAAATTGGACCCGAGATGGACTTATCGAACCCAAGCTCAAGCGGGTACTTCACGGGCGTACCCCTTGAAGCTCAGCGAAGGTGAGCGAGTGGGCCGAGCGAACGGGCTAGCACTTGGAGCGAGCAAGCACTTGGAGCGAGCGAGCGAGCTAGCATCGCGGGTGAGCGAGCAAGTTAGCATCGCGGGTGAGCGAGCAAGTACCCCGAGCGAGCGAGCACCTCAAGCAAGCAAGCGAGAACCTCAAACAAGCGAGTGAGCACTCCGAGCGAGCAAGCACCGTGGGCGAGCGAGGGAACACTCTGAGCGAGCAAGCACTCCGAGTGAGCACTCCGAGTGAGCGAGCAAGCACCCCGAGCGAGCGAGCACTCTGAGCGAGCGAGCACCTCGAGCGAGTGAGCAAGCACCCCGAGCGAGCAAGCACCTCGAGCGGGCGAGGGAACACTTCGAGCGAGCAAGCAGGCACCCCGAGCTGGCACTCCGAGTGAGCGAGCACCTCGAGTGAGCGTGCGAGCAAGCACTCCGACCAAGAGAGCGAGCACTCCGAGCGAGCGAGTGAGCACCTCGAGTGAGCAAGCACCCCGAGCGAGCGAGCACTCCTAGCGAACGGACTAGCACTTGGAGCGAGCGAGCACCGTGGGTGAGCAAGCAAGCACCTCAAGCGAGCGAGCGAGCACTCCGAGCGAGCAAGCACTGTGGGCGAGCGAGCAAGCACCTCGAGCGAGCGATCACTCCAAGCGAGCACCGCGAGCGAGCGAGCGAGCACCCTGAGCGAGCGAGCGAGCAAGCACCTCGAACGAGCGAACAAAACCAAAATCTAGCCTAATCTAAAGTCGAAGTTATTTTCGAGTCCCAACAAATTTATTTTATTCCGGAACTAAGCGATTAGTTTCTCGAGGATCGATTTCTCTCGAACAAAGCAAATCTTTATTTTCTTATTCATTTTTTACTAAAATTACTTAGATTTTCAATATCCCACTATTTGTTATTTGTATGATTTAGGTATTGAATAATTAAAGAATAAAGGTCAAATAGTCTCCGTAATCTTGACCACATCAACCGTATGTTATTTTAAAAATAAAAACCTACGAAACCCTTTGAACCATCATTCCTTCCTTACAAGTAGAAATACTGCATCATTAACTTGCCTTACGATTTTCAAAAAACAATTCTAGGATCATTCCCTTCCTTACGATTTATAACACTAAACTCAAGGGAAGCCGAAAAAAAGAAAAAAACTCTTGGTTAATGGGAAATCGATCGGATGGCTTATCAACGATGATGGCAAGCCTGAACCCGTCGTGGCATCATCCCAACGCATGAAGGCATCCGTGGACCATGGATCGAAACTTCAACCTTTGTTAATTCTTATTACGTCTTGTATTATTAGACCAAATATTCTTTATTTCACAAACAATAAAGACATTTTGGTTATGAGAAGGTACGGCTGTCACCGGAGAAGATAGGCCGCTCTGTTTTTGGATGTTGGCCGTTGGCTTTTTGGTTTGTAATAGGATTTGCAATAGCAACGAGATTTTGGTGCTTTTTTTCCTTGTTATTAGGTGACGGCAAATTTTTTTACAGAAACTCCTGGCTGCAAGTGCTCACGATATGTGTGTGGAGTATTTTGGTGTGCGTCCCTCGAGGTGGGAGGGCGGGAAAGATCTCTTGCATGAGATATCTCGAGGTTAGGGCGATATGCGATCAAACTACCAGGATATTGTCGAGTGGTTGGCACCCTAAACTATATGAATGTGGGTACAACTGGGATAGATGATAGGCGATATTTTCTGGCATGCTGGTTGGGAATATCCCTCTGACTATCCGATCTGTGAGACCAGTGGAGATAGATCATAGGACGATCGGGATATTCATGAGAGCCCACCTCTTTGATTGCCCAGAATGTAGGGTCATCGAGAAGTAGGTCGTAGGGCACACTTGGTAATTGTCTTTCTTTTTTTTAATTTATGAAGTTCTTTTTCCCAAAAAAAATCTACAATGAAGAAAATGACTTCATGATTAGTATGTTTTTCAATCTAACGAAGCACGTGATAGTCTTTGTTAGTATATATGTCCTATAGACAATCAGAATAAGGATATTGTACTTGATCACATTCAGTTATATTATTAATATATATTAATAATATTCGGCATTACACTTATTGAATATATTGTTTGATTGTTTGCATATATTCATGTTAGTGTTCCCATGAACTAATGTTGTCATTGAGGATGTGGGATCTCAAATGACTATGAACATAGTTCTAAAATAGTCACAATCAATGATCGTCGAGAATGAGATATCAATGATGCGATTGAGATTGGTGTGCGATCTGCATCATATCCTTAAAGGATGTAGTAGTTCTCACAACTCCAAGACACCAGGTATTTCATGATGGATGCACATATACTTTAGAGAGTATTGGCATGCCCGACCAAAAAATCGTTTGGTGTATTCTATTTACGTGTCTACGAGAATATCGGTTTGTGGTGTAGTGTAGTAGTCCTCCGACTTGAGGTCAATACGCACGACATGTACAGAGTGATAGACTTTGACCATGACCAATGCTTGTACTCCTGACGGAGTTGATACGGTATGTATTGGGTACATCACGAAGTGCATGTGCGTGGTAGTTGAGCCAAGAATAGGATTCATTTCTCAAATAGACTTAGAGAGAATACTTCTCTTCTCATAACTAATTGGATCATTAGTCATTGGCCAATGCACGTCACTTTTGGAATGGTGTCTAAAAGTGACAACATGATCAATTAGTATAATGGGATAATATGATTAAGTTATTTGAATAGACACTTAATCATGTTCAAGACTTAATCGAGTATTCGAGAATGAAAGGACCGTATCACTGTGAGCTTCACATTACAGGTAGTTGCAGTATCCTCGCAATGTACCTCATATGTTGAGATTGTCTGATCTATTGTCTAGGATTCGACTAATCGCTTGACATGTGAGGGCCTATGAGTCACACAATAAGTAGTCTTAGTTTACAAATTGAAGTTGATTAGATTAAATATTGATTTGATCAAGAATATTTAATCTATAGAAAAATATTATAATTCTATTAGATAAAAATTATAATTATTTAATTAAATTAGATTTAATTAATATATAGTAAAATTAATTAAGTATTAGACTATTTAATTGAATCAAGTAAATAATTAAATGGGTTTCTAAGCCCAAATTAATTATTTGAGCAACCAAGGGCATATTGCCCCGGTGCCCATGCAGGAAGCACTCCTTAATTAGGAGTTGCTTTGGCCATTATTTTTTATATAAATAAAGGTACTGCCTAGAGTTAAAGACACGACTTAATTTGACATACAATATTTTTCTAGCGATCTTTGACAAAGAATTTTTCTAGCGAATTCTCGAAGATTTCAACTCTCAAGAAGTTCGTTGACGAGGACTACGTGGATATCATAGTTGATGATTCGATCTACAACGTACTGTACGAATTCTCTAACTATGTTATTATTTTGATTTTATGTTATACAGCCATGATCAGATTCGGTGTTGGTAAAAAAATTTAACTTGCGCTGCTGCGAACCTAGAGTTCGTATTTATAAAACCCAATAGTATTGGCCTATTAAATCCTCAAGTGGGCCTCGGCAGAGCCAAGAGCTCCATGATACGTATGAAAAGTGCAAGCAGATGACAGGCAAGCAGATTTTTTTTTTATAGAAGGGACAGGCAAGCAGTTCAAGCATTAATCTTAACCATTACAAGAGCATGAAGGATACCTCGGGGCACTAGTCTTAACTATTGCTGCTATTGTTTCCAATGTCAATGCTGCAACTTCGCATATCTCGTACGAGGATGGGGTGTCGCTGTTGTCTTTGTGGTGCATTCGATTTTGTTATCTTTGTGGGGGATTCACTTGGCGTGTTTTATTTTTAAAATAACATATGGCTGATGTGGAAAATTTTAAGATGATAGAGATGTCATGTAGATAGTAAGATGTCGTTAGTGATCGCAAAAATAATTCTAAAATTCTATTTGATATATTTGGAGAAGTATAGGATATTAGGTGGACCACTTTCAAGTACAATATTTTTATTGGACCTTTTGATGGACCTTTTGACCTTTATTCTAATAATTAATAAGTTAGAAACAAATATTATCTTAGAATGATGAAACTATTCTTGTAACAACTATTTATCATTATCTGCTTATTTTGCGATTATTTCCGTCTTCCAATCTATTACGTCTTTCTCTTTACTCAAAAAGCTACGTCTTTGATCTTGGAATGGTGATTTTTTTTTCAACAATTATTTATTATTGTTTGCTTATTTATCTAGCGATATTTATTTCTGTCTTCCATACGTCTTTATCTTTACTCCAATGATAAAATGTCAAGCCAAGTGTAATTTTTTAATCTATGATACTTCGAGTTAAGCACCGTTAATTCTTAATATTAACTTTTACCAAGTACATTATTGTATAACAAACACAATAAATGCCTGATTTAAGATGGGCATCACTAGATAATACTTATCAGAAGATTGTTATCTTTTGTACGTGTACATATCTTTAACACAGTTTAATTAAAAAGGTCAACCGGCACTGTCGATCGAGAGGGTTAAATACCAAGCGCAGCTTGAAGCAATAAAAGCTTCTAACTTTACACAATAGATCGTCCGGCCTCAAATATAATATCGTCATGACCAATTCCTCTGCTCATACTAAGATAGTTGCATTTAAAAAAAATTTTGAATTCGTAATCTAATGGAGAAAACTTATTTTTGTGTACCATACACGCCAAGTGAATCACAATAATAGTGTCAGTCATATCTTCTATGCCATCGTTTCAAACCAGGTTGTATTACAAACTAAGGGCTACAAATCTTTCCTCACAATTATATTGCAGATTCAAAAGAAGAAAGAGTAACATAAAATTATGATATCGAAAAAGGAACATATTGTTCAAGTAGTAAAAAGAAGGGAGAAAGCAGGTCTTTCGCAAAACATTATTCAGATTCGAGTCGGTAAACTACTAAAATAGGAATTCAGAAAAGTGGTGGAGGCATTCCCCCAGCCGCAGCTATGCAGGCAGTGGTCTAGAAGGTGTCCTGAAGTAGACGACGCCTGCAACGCTTCTCCGACCTTCAAGAAATTACGATTTATATTAACCGTAAACGCCGTCCCTCCGCATGAAAAGAAGAAGAGGTCAGTGAACAGATGAAAAAGGGTCATCCACGAGACAGCTTCTTTTCTGGTAATCCACCGCCACAGCGCCGGCAAAAAGCAGCAGATGAACCACACCACAATCCCCAAACGAAGCTCCTAAATCACTCACCTCCCTCATCCTATAGTACTCCGGAGGTTCGAAACCCTGCACACCAATGAAAATCGACAGACTTAGATTTAGGTAAAAGAAGTGTTCGAATCTGAATATCATATATTTTTTAAAAATATAATGATAAACAAAATTTGGTGAGAGGAAGAGAAACTTGACCATCTCTCGATCGGTGCGGAATTCGGTTGGTTGATCCGGTGGTAGGCGTTGCCCTAATATAATTGGAGAAAGAGCCGGACTGCATATATATATATATATATATAGACCCTCAAAGATCTCCCTTTGAAAAGAAAACAACTGTAAAAGTCCACTTTGGTGTTTGGTATTTTGATCGATTTGTATTATACTATCAAATTGTTTAAAAATATTTAACTTAGTAATACAAGATCTCTAATTTTTTTGGAAAACAATTTGAAATGATTTTAATCATCATTAAATCAAAAGAAAAATATGAAATATTTTGTTATAGATGGATTTTGAATTTAACTTTTCTTAATTATATTTAGGGCATCTTTTCCTACGAATTTATTCAAATAATATGTCAACCAGATTTACTCTATCACTCAGTAGAATAATTTTACACCATATGACAAATTGCATTTTTTTCCAAAAAAAATATAATCCTCACATATGTATACATGCGTGCCCTCTAGGATTACTTTTCTGTTTTCTCGGTTAATTAGTTTTTTAAGTTCTTGTTTTTAATGCATATACATGTTATTTCAGGAAAATTACATTATTTGTATTTATTATTGCCTCGAAATTACGAAAATGAATTTTTAATTACAATTGCATCGACCAGTACGTATATAGCGCACACTATATATATATATACATACACTAATAACGATAAAATAAAAGTACGATTTGGCATACAACTCCCTAAGCTCTCTAAACTACATCTCTCTAAACCCTCTAAAAACTTCTAAAACTCGCTCCAAGATAACCGTCAACAGACCCCCTCATTGTGTGGTGCCGGATTAGGCACGGACAGAGATACATCTCTTTCGTGCCAAATAGGGAAGATCCAAGTCGTCCAATTGTATGGAAACGTACTTGCAAAGATCCAACGGTGGATTCTTGCCGCGTGTTCTCGAGGGCAGTCTAATTTCGGTGCACGAGCCGCGTGTATTTATTATGGCTGTCCCTTTTAGAAAAAATTAATTGCATGCGAGGCCATTAAATTGGAGTGCCCAATTAAGTCAAATGGCATACCCAGTTATGTCAAATAGCATGTTTGGTGACGGTGAGAAGCGATCAACAGGTTTTGGTTGGAGAGCTAGAACTTCTTACTCCAGAGTTCGATTGAGGTGATTCAAGTTATTAGCCAAAGTTGAGACATATATCTACAATTTTGTAGTTTATGACTTCTCCAAATTTGGAGTGTAAGGATGCTTAAAAATATGTTTGAAGTCAAGAGTCGATCAAGTTATGAGAATAAGTTTTGGTTGGGAAATCATAATTTCTTACTCCAAAATCTGATTGAGTTGATTCAAGTTTTTTTTTGAAGCTAAGACTTATATTTATAACTTTGTAGTTTATGACTTATCCAAATTCAGAGTGTAAGAATGTCAAAAATATATTTAAAGTCAATAATCGATCGAGTTAAAAGCGGCTAAAAGGTGTTTGTCAAATGACATGCTTGGTTATGTCAAATGGCATATCCCAGTTATGTCAAATGGCATGCCTGGTGATAAAAAAATGGCATGCCCATGTTTAATAAATTGGCATGTCCAATTATGTCAAATGGCATGCTCGGCGAAGATAGAAGCGGTCGATAGGTTTCAGATGGAGAGCCATAACTTCTTACTCCAAAATTTGATTGAGGTGATTTAAGTTATTGGGTGAAGCTGAGGTGTAAATCTATAACTTTGTAGTTTATGACTTCTCTAAATTCGGAATGTAAGAATGTCGAAAATATGTTTGAACTCAATAGCCGACCGAGTAGAAATCGGCTTATGAATAATTAATTAAATGGCATGCCCGATTATTTTAAATGACATGCCCGATTATTTTTAAATGGTATACTCGGTTATATGGCATGCATAATTCGTACTAATTAATTATCAATATTTACTAATTTTCTAATAAAAGTGCAAGATAAAAAATAATAAATAATAAAATTGTACTTCAAAGTGGTCCACGTGCACAAGAGTGGCACTCCATACTTGCATGGAGTCCAAGCCCTTTTCCAGGGACATCCCTTTTCTATATTTGTCTTCTTCCTGGACGGCACGAAAAAGTGCATTCCGTGCACAATCTGTGACCCCATTGTGTGGACCAAAGAGTTTTGGACAAAAAACTCAAAAGTTAATGATATTTGGTAAAACTAATTAATCAGGACATAGTGGTTTTGATTAGTCCCAGGTGTTTCAGAATTAGACTCTTTAGTCCTTTCGTCCATTTCCCGGCAAAAATTTCAATAATCTTACAAGCGCATTGACCAACATACCCTTTGACCAGTGACAAGTTTTTGCCACTTGACCAAAGAAAGCAAAAAAACCCAACAAACGCTCCCCTCTTCGTCTCCCTTGTTTCCCGACGGCACCCTTATTTCCCCACCACCTCTCCCCTGGCTCATCAGTTCCTTGCAAACCAAACACTTCTTTTGTCTCCAACCTATGGAAATGAGTGGATGGGTTTTTTTTAGAAAATATCTACTTTTTAGTTTTGGTATAAAGGATAAATGTGTAATTCTATAAAAAAAATTAAGAAAAATGTATCCTGAAAATGTGTTCAAACACCAGGAACTAATTTTTTTTTTCGGCGAAAAGAAACTTTATTACTCAAAGAAACGAAAAAGTTACAGGAAGGGAAAAAGAAAACAGAAGAGAAGCCAAACACAAAGGCCGAATAGAAAATCGCAAAACAGCAAGCCTATCGCCATAAAGAAGAACTCGACCCTACAAACTTGAGGGATAGCGAGGCCGATGAAGGAAACAATGATCTAAAGCGATCAAAAGCGGTGCATCAAAAGTCCACCTCATACTCCAGCCAACGTAGATCCTTACTGGCATAGGTAGTCCCAGCCTGCTTCCTCGCTTGAAAGCGAGTGTTCTTGGCAGGTGGTAGATGTGATTCTTCCATGTCCGGCTGAGAATCCGCCTCGTCCGCCCAATTGTTCTTCATCTTCTTCGTAATCGAACCCATGAAATTTAACGAGTCCGGAAGATCATCGTTGTCAGAAAAAACAACAACCCCATTGCCCTCTTGACCTGGGATAGGCATGGGATCTGTAGTAGGTAAAACAAAGGCGCTGCCCAAAATAGATGTGGACGGTCCCGGTATTATTGGGGTTCCCTTGCCAAGGAAACCCGGTTTCAAACCTTTATGCTTGGAGCCCTTTGAACCGAATGAGCTAGTAGGTAAAATCCCGCCCGCTGCAACATATGCTGCCTTCCTAGCTTCAACTATTGCCAAATCCTCAGGAGACAGTGATGCCAATAACTCAGCCGAGGAAGGGCCATTCTTGCGCCCCTTTTTCTTGCCCGATGATGACCTAGGCTTAGAACCCGATGAGTCAGTCACATGTGAAACTGGCGTCAACGGCTCTATTATAATCGGGCCTAAAGATACCTGACCTGTATCTTGGGAGGGCGAAACCTCCTCAATCATTACACCACAATCCCCCTCTAAGTTATTTGTACTTGGCATTGGAGACTGCTTAGGAACTTCATCAAGCACCATCAACTGGACCAAATCATTCTGACCTGTACTTAATGGAGAACATTTATCACCCGGTAGAGTTTCACCCTCTTTGTCACCAGGTAGAGTTTCACCCTCTTCCCTCGCATCATCAGGGACCTGAAGTACCACCGAATCACCATCCTCTTGATCCTCCTCTTTGCGTACTACCTGTTGCACAAAATTTTCCAATACAGTAATAAGGGCAAGAGATGAGCACTCCTCAACTTCAATGCTGGTTGGTGAACTAGGGGAGCACTCATTCTTTTGTTGCCACACCTGCTTCCCCACGGACCTCTTGGGACCCTCAACCCGTGGGTGCAGTTTTCGGCAAGAGTCTAAATCATGACCAATGATTTTGCAATGCTCGCAGAAAAGAGGCAAATTCTCGTACACCACATCAACTAAGACCATGCCCTCCTCAAGCTTCAATACAACTTCTTTCCGACGAGGCTTGGACATGTCTAGTTCCACCAAAACCCGTACCAAAGCGCCATTAAACCTATTTAATGCAGTCAAGTCTGATCGAATGGGGTTACCAATGGCCGCAGCTAGTCCAAGTATGATATCATTAGCGACATGCTCCATGCTCAACCCCCCTAATGTAATCCATACCTTTGTAAGAGTCGAGGAAACCTTCGTGGGCTTAAAATAGGGTACCCATGGCTGCAAGTAAAGACATCCCTGAGGAAGTCTCCAATCAGAAGAGCTCCAGACCACGTCCTTATCTTGCTCCTTCTCAAACTGAAAACCAAAGTACCCTAGGCCAAGAGGAAGCAACTTCCACGCTTGCACAGACCAAACTTTGGAGATAGCAGCTTTCAAGTCAAATGTTGAGCAAGGTTTGGTGCCTCTCGGCATCACTAACCTTCCAATCAAAGCGCGCTTCCCAAAATTTGCACAAACTGATGATCTATCGGCATCCAATTCAACGACCATATGCTCGCCATCGAAGACTGGCTTAATATACGTACCTTCTTGGACCCGGTCAGATCGCGGGTGGAGTGCGGCTGCGTAGGACATCTTCTTCATGGCGTTCTCTGCTGGAGCCTTAGGAGTCGGTGTCACAGTAGTCTCCGCAACCCCATCTTTGCTCGCTTGTATATCTCCTGAAGGTGTAGGCCTCGCACCCTCCGCAGCCTGCCCCACACCCTCTGTCAACCCACGAGCCAGCGCCTGTGAAGGGTTACCGACTAATGGGGCAAGGGAGGTGTAGAACTGGTGAAGGAGAGGAAGGATGCTGGATTGAAGCGAATCCATCCCTAGCGAAGGGCAGGGATTAAGCGACGGCGGCTGAAAACCTCCATCTGAGGATCTCAACGAGGCCGTTGAAGACATCGGAACAGCAGCGACGGTGGTGGAACTCGAAGCCCTAGCCGAGGGAAACATTAATTAAGACATAGCGAAACCGGAGGGGTGGTCGTAGAGACCAACCCCTCTGGCAGCCACGCGGGGGGGGGGGGGGGGGGGAAAGGTGCGGGATGGGGGGAGGGGGGCGGGGGAGGTCGGGGGAGGGGGAGAGCGGGAGGGGGAGGGCTGGGGAGGGGGGAGAGCGGGAGGGGGAGATCTGGGGAGGGGGGGAGAGCGGGGGAGGTCGGGGGAGGGGGGAGAGCGGGAGGGGGAGATCTGGGGAGGGGGGGAGAGCGGGGGAGGTCGGGGGAGGGGGGAGAGGGGGAGGGGGAGGTCGGGGGAGGGGGGGAGAGCGGGGGAGTTCGGGGGAGTCTTTCAGAGGTCGGGGGAGCGGGGGAGGTCGGGGGAGGTCGGGGGAGAGCGGGGAGGTCGGGGGAGGGGGGAGAGCGGGAGGGGAAACACCAGGAACTAATTAATATCAACATGTCACGATCAGTGGATTAAATCATGGAGATAAATAGAAGGAATACAAAGGTCAAGATCAGCCGGAAAGAATATCTTTAAAGATGTACAAAGTACAAGCAACGGGAGAAACGATGCATACAATTTTTCTTAAAGGTGATTTTTTACCAAGTAATTACATCCTTTAGAATTTGAACCTTAGATTTTTTACAAATTATTTTATACCTTGTATCGATAAACCAAATACTCAAATGCATACAATTGAGGAGAATGTTTTTTTTGATTTATCTGATATTCAAACCTCACAGCTAGATGAAGAAGATTAATATGAAAATGGGTTTAATAAGGGGAAGGGAAGAAAGGAAAGTGAAAGGAAAATGAAATGATGTTCCTGAATCCAAAATTTGTGATTCCAATAAAATGCTCACACTTAGGATTAATACATTTGCCATTTTATTATTATTTGTCATTGAAATAACTTTTATACTCCCATACTAAATCGCTTCTGACTCTCCGATCGACCCAAAACTTTTTCGATCATCTTCTCAGGCAAAAAATAACCTCCGGTCGTCTTCTCCGACGGACATCAAAATTTCAGATTTGCTCCGATTATGATTCTCCGGCGATTCTGACTGTCTTTCCACAAAACCAAATTCTCAACGGAAGAACAAAGTCGAAGAGGACCCGTAAACAACCTCAAAGCCCTTGCTGTTCACGGCTATTCTCGAAGTCGGGAACTTTCAAAGATCCTCGCCTGTCCGTCAGCGAGATTATATCATCAAAGATGTAGTTTTTTAGTAAAGATAAAGACGTAATAGCTTGGAAGACGGAAAAAATTTAAAAATACGGCAAGAAAAATAAGCAAATAATAAATATTTGTTACACCATTCTAAGATAATATCTGATTCCAACTTATTAATTATTCAATATTTAAATCATGCAGATAACATATATATGTGTATATATAAATTCGTGGGACATCGAATATCTAAGTAATTTTAGTATTAAAAAATAAGCACCGGCGTAGCTTTTACTTTCCATGCTCTTTGTTGTTTTTTCGGTATCATGCAAATAGGAGATGCCTAAAGTTTGGATATTGCTGTTGCAGTGGCTTGCTCTCTGTGCAAGTGCAACCCACTGGCCTGGACTCAGCTGTATTTATTTTGGAGTATTAATTCATACCTTTTTACTTTTCAAAAAAAAAGCAAATAAAGATTTGCTTAGTTTGAGAGAAAATCGTTCCTCGAGAAACTAATCGCTTAGATTTCGGAATTAAATATACTAAACTATCATTCGACGTTGAATATATTTACTCATAAACCCTATTTCTCTTGACCTCTGCTGGGTATCGAAACTGAGTTGGCTCCGAATCATACCATGGCACCCACCGACCTTCCTGTCTCTCTCGACGAAGCCAAGAACGACGCCCCCACTCTCGATCCACATCCACATTGTACGTACTGTTGTCTGTCTCGCTCCCTTCCTTTTTAATTTATGTTTTTGGAGAAACGGAGTGGTTATTTCCATGTGCAATTTGGTGTTACTACTACGACTAGGGTTTTCTCATCTGGCGGAGAAATCTTACGACAAGGAACGGCAAGCGTGCGTCCAACTAGTAGTGCCGATCACATATTTGTTCACGCAAATCTGCCGCCAGTTCCTCATTAAAGGAGGAATTTATCCCGTCTACACGTACATCTGGCGCTTGACTCCGCCACTTGGAGTTTTTTTTTTTGAAGGATTGGCAATACTCCGAGAAGTCTTCGTCGGTTATTTTTCTCTTGGGTCGTTAAAGGAATACTCCGAGGTGTGCTCTTCGTCCTGGCTATGTCGACTCTTTTCCCATTCTATGCTCGTCAGGAAGTGGCCAAGTACACTGGAATTGATTTTATATCAATGCTGCAGCCTGGCTCGCAAGATTGTGTTTATAACTGCATTCTCGGAGCTTCGACCAACCGTTCTGATGCTTAGATGGCTAACGAGCTACCATGGACCAAAATTGATTGATTCGATCTCATCTTATTAATGCAGGAATTGTCTGTAATTTCAGAATTTCTTGGACTTGATCAACATCTTCTGATCGATCTTCACAATTAAATTCTACAAGCTACTAGATTCAACATGTGTACGTACCTGTAGAATTTCTTCGACTTTCTCGTCTTCTGATCGATCTTCTCTGTTCATTTTACCAGGTACAACGACCATTCCAGATCTGATCTTGTGTAGCAGTAGCTGCAAATCTGGTTGTTTGCCCCGGAAAGCTATTTCGTGTCTATGTAACCAGATGTGCCAGAAAGTGGCTGCGAGCAAGGAAAACCACGTTTTCTCCCTTCGCACTTTCAGAAATTAATCCCATCCAATTATCAAGAGAGTCTCCGACCAATTCCTTGCTTGCCCATTGAATCCTTACAAGCTCTAGCATATAGCTCCATACTCTGTTTGTAAAGATACAATTGACGAATATTAGTGCTCCCAAGACCTTGCCCGTCCCTGCCTTGCTTCTTACACTTTTCCTAGCCTATCACTAATGTATTCCTAAGTAAGACCAAGCAATTATGAATTATCTACATCTAATTGTTTGAATTTCTATAGCATTACTTAATGAGCTGGATGCAGTTAGTTTGCATTAGATAAAGATTTAATTTATTTATGCATTATTTATGGAATTTCTAAAGTATTACTTATTTATGCATTATGTTTTATAGTGTTAAGTTTTGGATTTTTAAATTTTAATGATTAAATTTTCAATTTTTTGTGAGTGCATCTTTATATAAATATAGAACGTTACAGATGAAAATAAACTAAAATGAGTGGGATAGATATACTCCACTGGGATTTCTCCATTACGATAAAATCTCTATAAATTAATAATTGATATATTAATATACTCTCCAAATTAAAAAAAATATTGTCCAGCTTGAGCTAGTTCAAAAAATTGTAACTTTGATAGATCAATAAGATAATAATTTATGGAAATACCCCTATATATATTTTCATAAATTAATAATCATCTAAAATTACAAATACATACAATTGTGTAAATATGAATACATGGTCCTTTGTTTTTCTTTGAAATTTAAATTTATTTGAATTTCATCCTTTATCTTTCTCAATACACTTGGGAGCTTTGGTGTCCTCTTTTCGCTGCAATAGAAAATTGTTAAGAGTTGCTGTGGCTACAATAGCTTTTTTTCGCGTGATTTGTCATCAACGAGATTCTAAATTACACTAGCCCCAATTTCTTCTAAACTTTGAACATCTCAACTTTGATCATTTTAACTCGGATAATCCAATAGCTGATTTGCAATACCCCATATCATTTATCATGCTCTCGAGCACATGAAGTCATTCCTCGGATGTTTAGTATGTTCCTTGAGCCTACTTCATCCATCGAACGAATTATGCGGTGTCGGAAATGATGCTTTACGTATTTGACCGGCCATGGTTGATTTTTGGACACATTTCATATGAGAAGTCATTGTTGGATATAATTTTAGAATTTTTCTTTAATTTGTTTATATAGTAATTCATTCCATCACCTTCAAAACTGGTGGATGCATCCTGCAATCACCAATCGGCAACCAGCAACGAGAGCTAATATGAGGGATTGGCAGTAAGATTCAAGAACAATTTTCGGCAAACCCTAATAATTCGCTAGACCAATGCCCAATATGACGCCATGAGCTTCTAGCAACGTCGGATGAACTTGGTGCGGAAGAACTTGGACATCAACTTCGACAAAAACATTAGACGAGTCCCGTATGATAACATATGACGAAATGCCAGTGTCTGTGTTAACCTTGTGCCAATTCGGGGCAGATGGTGTCTAACGAGATAACCCTCGTTGGGTTTAAGGTGAAGCCGCCTCCTTGATTTGTATATAGTCATCCCATAACTAAATTGCAGCTATTACTGTTGCAAAGAGGGCACAGATCACACACCCCAACCCCAACCCCACGTTTGATTAAATTCCTCCTAACCGATAAATTGTCCTCTAAAACTCACCACAGGAACATCGTTATGTGTGGAGCGCATAGTAGGTTCAAGCAATGCTTCCAAACATCTCGACCAACCCCAGGTTAAGTGACGAAGTTAGAGGGCCTCCAGCATCACTCAAAATCAACAAAATACCCACTCCGTGCAGTGAATATGCTGGTAGGAGTATGGCACCACCGGGTGCAGACGCCTGGCACGAAGTGATCATCGTGTGCGAAAATGCGAACCAGAAAATGGTCATTCCATGCCGTCGCCCCATCAACTTGTAAATCCGCTACGAATTGTGATCGGACAAGTGTTGTAACCTATAGAGGCTACCAACAAACTACACCGCTGATAGTAACTGAAGCTTTACTCGATAAATGGAGAAAGGCGCAAAGATTTCAACAATTAATTCGAGAAGAACTCGATCAATTATATGACAGCAATTCCTTTGGAGCTAAGGAATTCAAGCCCGATCACTTTTATTTTTTCCCATAAAACATAACGAGTTGAATTGCCTATTCTAGAATTGTAACCAGAGATTACATGATCGAGGGGAATGGAAAACTGTTCAAGGTAGCACTGGCTTCGCACCTAAACATTGCACCCTGCTGCGAGGCCAGTGCTCCTACATTTCCGGTTTTGCAGAAGAAAATTAACAGAAAACCGACTATAGGACATGTCAAAGAAAAGACGGTAGAACATAACAACACACTCATATCAATCAGCAGGAAATGAACAAACACGTGTTGAATCCAGAAGCCTGTAGAATGTAATAGCGAAGATCGATCAGAAGATGATCAAGTCCAAGAAATTCTGAAATTACAATCAATTCGTGCATTAATAAGTTGAGATCGAATCAATCAATTTTGGTCCATGGGAAGCTAAAAGTACCCATATGGATCAACTAACATAGTCATCTATGCATCAGAATGATTGGTCGAAGCTCCGAGAAGGCAGTTATAAACACAGGCTTGCGTCCCAGGCTGCAGCATTGACATAAAATCAATTTCGCTGTACTTGGCCACTCTCTGAGTAGCATAGATCGGGAAAAGAGTCGACATCGCCAGGACGAAGAGCACCCCTCGGAGTACTCCTTTAACAACCCAAGAGAAAAATAACCGACCAAGACTTTCCGTTTCAACCAGGGAACGGTAGTCAAAAGTTGAGCTCCGCAATACAAGTATGCACAAGACTATCATAGGAAAAGATGAGTCAACTCCTAGTGGCGGTACGAAGTACGAGTGGAGGGGATAAATTCGTCCTCCGATGATGATGATGATGGACTGGACGCCGATTAGTGTGAACAAATATGTGATGGACACTACTAGTTGGGCCCACGCTTGCCGTTCCTTGTCGTAAGATTCCTCCGCTAGATGATAAAACCCATATAACCCTAAAAGAAAAAAAAACTTTTGAGTGAAATACAATGGACAAAACCCTAGTCATAGTAGTAACACCAAATTGCATATGGAAATAACCAGCCGCTCCAAAGGAGCAAAAAACATTAATTAAAAGGAAGGGAGCGAGAGAGAGAGAGAGAGATAACACTACGTACAATCGTCGCACTTTTCTTCACCGAGACAAACAACACGGTGGCCCCGGGGCCGACGAAAAATCGCCCTGTTGACCATGGTATTAATATACCGCCGATGATTCTCAGCCAAAACGCCTAAAAACTTACACCCAGAATATCCGACTAAATTATGTATCTATATATTCGACATCTGCATGATTCAAAATAATTAAAATATTGGAAAGTGAATTCAGTTGGAATCAGATAAGATTATTGAATAGTGAAAAAATAATAAACTATTACGTCCTTATCTTTACTCAAAAAGGTACGTCTTTGCTGATAAAATGTCAAGCTAAGTGTATTTTTTTTAATCTCTGATACTTTCTTGTCAAGTACCATTAGTGATTTTTTAATAAATATTGTTTTAATATCACGTGACGGTTGTAGTTGCAATCGAATGTGATCATTACCAAAAAAACTGCATGAATTTTGATCTGATCATATATTTGTCACATGTGTATATTCTCGTAGTGATCCTCCGTGAAAAAGTGTCGAAGGAACTCCAAAGGACTGAGAGTTCCAGTGATCACAGAATTCCAAGAAAAAACAAGATATCTTAGTGACAGCGAGTGGCAAAGAGGTAGAGAGTTGTAGAGATACTAAAATAGATTCCAAGAGAGTTCTTTTTTAAGAGAGTTTGAGATAATTTCAAGTCATCGGAAAAGAATTAAAGGTTAAAATTTTATCCTGTAAGATATTAATAATACACGAAACTGAGGTAACTCCTAACACAAACTTGTAAGCTTTGGCTCATACCGCTCTGTGGTTTTGCGAAGCCTCAATCACCAAGACGTAGCGTGCGACTACTGGTGCTAATCATCTAATATCGGATATGGAAATTTAGAATCGGATATTACCAAAGTAATCACCGAAAATAGTATTTGCTAATTTCTCATCACCGGAACTGTGGGGTGGGTTTTCTGGTCTTCTTGTAATTAGTGGCTTTTCTGGATATTTTAGTTTGTTGGGGGTAGATTGGTAGTATTACCGATGGTGCTATTTTTTTTCGTGGTAGTTTTCCCACTAAATTTTTCTACTACGGACGTGCCAATATGGGTAGAACATCTTCTAGGTGGGTTTCACTTGGGGTCAGGGTAGGAAATTTGTAGGTGATGTACCTGGTTGCTTACCTTGCAATCGTGAGAATTCTTGTATTTATTCTTGATGCAATATAATTTACCTTTCCCAAAAAAAAGTTTCAAAAGAAGAAAGAGTAATATAAAACTATGACATCGAGAAATAACATAAGGGAGAATACCGGGTTTTCACATAACATAATCTAATTTCGAGCGGATAAACCGGAATTCAGAAAAGTGGTGGAGGCATTCCCCCAGCCGCAGCTATAGAGGCAGTGGTCTAGGAGGTGTCCTGAAGAGGACGACGCCTGCAGCGTTTCTCTGACTTTCAAGAAATTACGATTTATATGAACCGTAAACATCGCCCCTCCGTAAAGATAGAAGAAGAGGTCAGCATACAGATGAAGAAGGGCCATCCACGAGATGTCTTCTTTTCTAGTAATCCACCTCCACAACGCCGGCAATAGGCAGCAGATGCACCACACCACAATCCCCAACGACTGTCCTAAATCAACCACCTCCCTCATCCTGTGGTACTCCGGATCGTTGAAATCCTGCAAGTACAAAGTAATACCATTCCATCCAACTTATTCCTTACTATCATAATAAACAAAGTCATGGAAATCGTTCCAAGTTGCAATAAACTTAGATGTGCTTTAAAAAAACGCACTCTGAAAAAACACAGAGTACTCGATTCTCAACAGGTGTTCCAATTTCAACATCATACTTTAGAAACAAATATTATAATAAACAAGAATCGGTGAGAGTAAGAGAAACCGACCATCTCTGGATCGGTGCTGAATTCGGTGGGTTGATCTGTTTGCCCTAATATAATTGGGGAAAGAGCCGGAATGAATATATATATATATTTTTTTTTTTATGGCAATGGACAGTATCTGGATAAGATGCATAGGACTCAGATCTTTATCCTCTTTTTGAATGGTGGACCCAGATCCTTACCCTTATTCTCTTTAAAAATAAGGATTTGGGTCCTTACCCTTATTCTCTTTAAAAATAAAAATTTGGGAAGGATCTGGGTTCCAAAAAATTGGACAGCATCAGGGCTATCTGCGGGTCCGTATTTTTTTAATATTTAATTTTTAAAAAATTAAATTATATTTTGATAGTTTTCAAATAGTAATGAGACATTTTTATTCATTAAACAAATCAATACAAAGAAACCAAACAAATAAATTCAAAAAAATTTGAAGTCGGGTAAGTTGAAATTGACAATTTGGTATTATGTCTAATAATTAATATATATATAATTTTAATATTAATTTAAAAAATTCTGGTAGGATCGGGGATGGATCCTATAGATTCATATCCATGCCCTTATCATTTTAAAATATCAGGATTTGGGCAGGATCAGGGTCTAGACCCGATTAAAGTCAATAGATCTTGGACCTTTTGAATCTGGATCAGGGTAGACCCTCAGGATAAGGGTCTAATTGTCATCCCCTCCCTTACAGAGAAAAAAATTAATATAAAAGTGTCTAGGTTTTGGATTGAGTGGGGATAACATAAAAGTCGTCCCTACGGAGGGGATTTCGTTTGGACCATCAGATTTCATTAAAAATCGTGTATAGAGATCTGACATTCATAAAAAACCGTGTTTATAACCAAAATTATTTGATCCATTTTCAGTAGGGACATGTCTTGTCCCTACTGAATCCAACTCCAAAAGTCTACTGAAGTGCTTGTATTTTGGTCAATTTATGTTGTTTAAAAGTATATGACTAAGCGACATAACATTTTTCTAGTTTATCGTCCAAAAAAATTTAATTACCCATTAAATAAAATAAAAATAAATCAGAAAGATATGAACATTTTTATATGAAAAATATTATGTGAGATGGATTTTGGTATATCAAAAAATAAACTTTTCTTGGTTATAGTTTTTCCATACAAATAATTATATAATGATTTGTCAACCAGATTTACTCTGTCGCTCAATGGAATAATTAGTGGTGTGCAAATTTATGAAATGACACGGTGTTAAGATAATTTTTATTAAAAAATATAATCCTCGCATATGTACGCATTGAGTGCGCTCTACGGTTTTCATGGTCATGAAGGAGCTACATTATCTTAGATAATATTTCATTTTTTGTTTAAGCTCTGGTTTTTAAAATTTAAATGCAGATCGTACATTACTTGTATTGGTTATCGCCAAGAAATTAAGAAAATGAATTTTTAATTACAATGTTTATTAATAATGACAAAATAAAAGTACACTTTAACATACATCTCTCTGAACTCTCTACACTACATCTCTCTAAACTCTCTCAAAACATCTAAAACCACGTCATCTTTGAGGTGTCGAGAGTAGGAGTGAGCAAACGGATTATCTGTATCTGAATTATCCGAAATTTTAACTATTCAAAATATTCGAATAAGTATTTTTAGTATCCGAGTCCGAGTCCGAACTCTCCACTATCCGATATCCGAATTTTTTTCGGATACGGATACGGATAATCCGAACTATCCATTTTTCCAGGTCTTCAAAAATAAAAATGGTATCATGATGTAAAAAATGAATATGTAGCGAATATTTACAAAAGTAGCTTTGCTATTATATAGTTCTCGACCAATTTTTTCTATTATCTCCATAAAAACTAAAGAAAAATCCAAACCTGGTTCATCGTAGTTCAAGGAATCAATGGAACTTTTATTTGGGGAAATTAAAATTTACGGGTAGTGGTAGCGTGATAGTTTTTTGACTAGTAATTTTTAATGGACTTAATTTTGTGGACTACTGCAACGTATGACTACTTGTAATTTTTATTTTATTTAATAAACCTATTTTTAATCGAATATTTCGGATATCCGAAATACCAATCTTATTATCCGTATCTGTATCCGAGTCCGAAATATTTATTTCAGATAATCCGTATCCGAGTCCAAATTTAAAATTATCCGAGTCCGAATCCAAAAAAATTATGAATATCGGATCCGAATAACGGATATCGGATTTTTTGCTCACCCTTAGTCGAGAGTGTATGATTCTCCATTTCTCGGTGCTTATCTGAATGGGCTTTATGCTCTGGGAATGGGCTATGATGGGCCATCACGGATGGTCTTGATATGTCTTTCGGCCCGAGAATTTTTGGATGACTAGACAGATTTATAGTTCAATTGTCTGTCTAGAATAATTGCAAGTAGCAATTTTCAGGATCTCGGCGAGTTACAATAAAACTTTTCTAAAATAATATTGTTGAGATCTAAAAAAATTATTAATTTAGAGAATTTATTATATAAAAAAAATTTACAACTTTTTACCATAAAAAATTATTTTACCTTTATTCAATTCACCAAAAAATTATAAATAAATTATACTTATTCAAGTATCCAAAAATATAGTAATAACAATCACATTTATTATCTCTTAAAAAATTTCAATGGTTTTTTGAATTTATAAATAATTTATTAACATAGATAAAACTTTCATCCAAAAAAATACTTATCAATTAGAATAGATTTTTATAAATTTATCAATACCGTCTATAGATATGGCTCCTAAATAATCTCTTCATGTTACCATAACCGACAAGATTTGTAAAAGAACCTGAGGGTATTACTGAAAATTCTGAAATGGATGGTGTTGTGAATGAACTGAATGAATTAATTTGGAGCTTGCGCTATGAAAATTTGATGGATGCTAATCAGTAGGGATGGCAATTAGACCTTTACCCTTAGAATCTACCCTGATTTAAACCCGAAGGGTCCAAAATCTGTTGACTTTGACCGGGTCTAGACCCTGATCCTGTCCGGATCCTGATATTTGAAAAGGATGAGGGCATGTATATGGATCTATAGGATCTTGCCGTGATACTACCCGAATTTTTTAAATTAATATTAAAATAATAAATATTAATTATTAGACATAATACCAAATTCTCAATTTTTTTGGTAGGTAAATATTCTTTATTAAAACAAAAATTCAAAATAAAGCAAGCGAAAAAAAAAGACAAGATACAGGGGGGCGATATTTACATCGGTTACAACCCCACCCCCGACCAAAACGTTCCCTCAATCTCAAGAGGTGAAGAAGAGGGACCTATAAATCCTTGTAGGTAATCAAGAAAGTGAGCAGTGATTGATTGTGAATGATCGAGACATCCGTCCAAAAGATCCACTCTTGGGCATGAAAGAGCATAGAATTCAGGAGAAACTCATTATCGCACCTCACCTCATTGAAGATAATACCATTACGAAGCAACCACAGGTCCCAAGTAATAGCAGTGAAAATCACGAACCAAATTCTCAATTTTAACTTATCCAACTTCAACTTTTTTTGATTTGCTTGTTTGATTTCTTTGTATTGATTTGTTTAATGAATGAAAATGTCTCATTGCTATTTGAAAACTATCAAAAGACAATTTAATTTTTTAAAATTAAATATTTTATAAAAAATACAGACTCGCGAGTTGCCCTGATCCTGCCTGATTTTTTAGGACCCAGATCCTGCCTGAATCCTTATTTTTAAAGATGATAAGGGTAAGGATCTCGATCGACCATTTAAAAAGAGGATAAGGATCTGGGTCACATGTATCCTACCCGTATCCTGCCCATTGTCATCCATACTAATCAGTTACTTGATTTTTCAGGTAAGTAAGAGATCTACTATACTCAAACTAAACAAGATGTTGTTGATGCTATTCTAAATCAATCAAATTAAAGTGCAACTGAGGTGGATGATGACGATAGCTACGAGACACTTAAAATCTGGGCTTATAGCATTATTCAAAATTTGATTGTAATTTTTTTCTACTACAAGACAACGACCAAATGACCATTTGAAGATAATTTAAAAGATGACATGTAAAATTTATCAAACAAACAAATCTAGCACAAATTAGCATATTAAAATATTTTTTGAATTCGCAAACTATGTAAAAATATATATATCTTTATTCAAAAATATCACTTTGTGCGAAAATTATGACCGATATTTTGCACTAACATTTTCTAAAAAAGTATTAGTTATTATGATAGAGGTATTATTAAATTTTAACACTGGTCCCGACTAAGAATCGAGATTTTTTATAAATTTAGAGAAATTATTATTTTAAAGAGATTTTACGTTACATATATTACTAGTAGCTAAGTATAGAATTGTGTTTTTATGAGCAACGTGACACTATTTTCTTGGAGCCACTTTTTCCTTTGCGTTTTACCACGCCGGTGTTTTTATAGGCGCTGTAGGTGCAACTACGTACTCGTGCCAACATTTTTTTTATTCTGTAAATATTACTACCACTAATAATATATTATTTAAACAAGTAATATCAACATTTTACCTATCAGAAAATAACGACAAAAATAAATTATCTTTGATGTTTGGATAAAATTATTTAATAAATCAAAGAAACTAATTTTTGAGATGACAACATGTTATATTGTGTTATATATTATTTTTAACAACATATTTATATTTTTTCATAACATACAGTTTTGTTAGGATGCATTTCCATTACTGTTTCGTTTTGAAGTCCAAATGTCCGGCGGGAAGCGGGAACACGGTGGGACTGGACTCGACACCGGGCCGGATGGACAACAAGTACTACTCCGAGCTGAGGACCAAACGTGGGCTGTTGACTTCAGACCAGACGCTCATGGACAGTGCTTCCACCCAGCGGATGGTGCTCGACAACGCGAACAACAACGCCGCATGGGCTTCTAAGTTCGCTAAGGCGATGGTGCACATGGGTTCTGTAATTGATCACTATATAAATAGCAAATAGATAGCAACTTTGTAAGCATTCCAGACATTTGTAATCAATATCAAAAGAAACGTATTGTTTCCTTCTTCTTCCCCTCCTTCCTCTTCCGTTTTTGATCCTCGTAATATATATATATATATATATATATATATATATATATATATATATATATATATATATATATATATATATATATATATATATATATATTATCAATCCCAACAGAAACTACCGTCTTTTCTTTTTCTTTTTCCCTAGATTTCACAAAATTTTTAATTTAGAGTTCAACCAATAGTATTGTAAAGATCAGGAAATTGAAATGAAAATTTTGAAACTCGTGAAGGAGTGAATTGTAAATTATCAAGGCTCATTACGTAATTTGTCACCCTAATTTTGGTAACCTTCGGGCTCTCCCTATATAAGGATGCTAGAAAAAATCATGCAACCCTATCTCTTCTGAAATTCGTTTTGCTTTGTGCTAAGGTGGAAGAAGTGATCCGGGCGAGTCAAGAGACGGAGGAAAATATGACGTCGCATTTTGAGACACTAGGGTAAGCCCTCCTACGCGTACACTTTTTTTCTTCATGTTAAACATTGCAGATCAACAATAATAGACCGAGAATCTATAGGACCTGGAGGAGAATATTGAGAAATAATGAGCACACGAGTTAATTGAGTTAGAATACTGCAGGAGACGAGGCAAGTTCGAATCTCCGTCTGTATATCATATTCAATTCGTATTTTGTAGATTGTAGGGATTTTGTATCTGTGCCCTGCTTGTATTTCGTATGTAGTATTCTGTTTGTAGTGATATATTCTGCCCTTATGTGTCCGGATGTAGTATTCTGTCTGTATCTAGGTAAGTCGTATTCTGACCATACTGTGTACATGTCCGTATCAATCTGTCCGTACTCCTTATTTCGTATGATGTAGGGAAGGGTGCATATTTTGATGTTTCGTATCCCGTACTTGGCGAGGTTGTTTGGTGATATGGGGATATGGTGACAGCTTGTACCCAGATTGCAGACTGTTGCAATTTCTGGTGTTGATATAAGAGGTGTCTCGGGCCAAAACTGTTGCTTGTTTCTGGGAGTTGGGTGTAAGGGTGATGTACATATTTTGGTGTTCGCTGTACATATTTTGGTGGAAATAAATCTCTAGTTTTCAAAAAAAAGGAAAATATATATATTCTGTTGATATGTATTTTTTATGTTGTGGGTATGTGTTATATTTTGTGAGTATGTATTCTGAACGTATTTATTGAAAAATGTATTCTGTCAGTATTTGTTGAAAACGTATTATATCTGTATGTTTTTCCGCTTTGTACTGTGATGGTATGAACTGATATGCATTTTGTCTGGGTATGGATGCGATTCTGTCCCTGACTCTGATCTGTTCTGCTCGGAGTTATCCTTAAGTTATTGTGTCCGTACCATATTCATTTGATTTTGCAAAATAGCAAAAATTTTATCTTCAATTATCGAAAAGTTCAACGAAAATTGGAATAGTTAGCGTAGAAACGCTAAAAAGTAAATCGAAATCTGAATCTGACCCTGTACAACCCTTGAACTCACAGTATTTAAAGATCCCGAGAAAAAGATACCACGAATAAAGTTTTTAAAAATTGCAAATTCGTCCTTAAAACAGTAGATTGAGGCCCAAGAAAAATGCATTCGACAAAAAGGACCTCCCACGCCATTTCCTTCGGAATGGGCATTTTTAAAACCTATTTTTCTCAAATTAGTAGCATACAATCTCATCCACCGCATAATGCAGCTTTGGGTTTAACTAATGTCTTGGTGTTAAGACTCGGGTAATTCAGAGTGAATTTATTTAGGTGCATTCCTCCATGATTGCAAACAAAAAAAATGCTCTGTAGGAAAGCTTACAAAGCTTCCAGCCCTCAGTCAAAACAAGTCCAGCCAAGATTGTACAGATTGTACAAATTGTTACCAAAAAAGATATTACAATTTGTATTTACCAAAAAAAATGTACAAATTGCTTGGGAATGGGCATCAAAACAGTTAACTCGACCAAACCAATGTACATGAAAGAATATCGAATGTAAAAGATGTTCATAGTTGTAAGGTCGAAATCATTGTTAATATCATACTGATTACAATAATGCATTAATAACAGAAATTATAACTAAATACTTAACTGAAATAAAGACGAAATTACAAAATAAAGATTGATCTTAAACTACGCTTCCACTGCTTCTTCATTCTTCAATATCAAGATTGTAGGACGGGGTAGTATCAACTCAATTACCAAGTCCACAAACAGTGATATCACCGGAATTAGGATAGAGATCCAAATAACCGGGAACCACTTCGAACCTTTTTTGAAGTAAACATCACCGTAACCCACTGTTGACCCCGTCACCACAACACCGTATATGGCCTTCCAACCATCGACACCTTCGTTGACATTTAACCAAAATGCACCACCAACCATTGCAAGTAAAGCGACAAACCCAAATCTCAACACCTTGGTTATAAGCGTCTTCCTATCGACCTCTTCCCTTTCATATCTATGACCATCTAGTACTATGAGAGTCTTGACCACTGGAATACAGTCTAGAACCTTATAAAACATTTGATTCAATATAACTCCAACAACGATCATGATCATGACGAACATTTCCCCACCGACGGTGTTTGGAGTTATGTCGCCGTAACCAACCGTGTGAAAAGTGACGGTGGCCAAATACAAACCATCCATGAAAAGCTGGAAAGAGGATGATTTGCTAGCACCGTCACTTTTCACAAAATTATTTTTACTAACAACATAAAAAACTGGAAACACAATAAAATAAGCTAACACTAACATTGCTAGGAACAACTTATAGTGTAACTTTATTAGGCTTACTACGGATGTGTAGAACTGCTTCACTTGATTCCATGTGTTATCCACACCTTGCTTGAAGTTTGACCACCGAGAATGTGGCTGCGGGGAAGTTCGCTCTTCCGATGTATGTCCAGGAACAAGTGGTATGTTTTGGGTGAGCAAAGAAGGAGGGTCAATTGAGGGAGAGGACATGGTTTGAAACAAAATGTTAAGCTATGTGAAGGAGGAGGAGGAGAGAAAAAGTATGCTAAGCTATGTGAAGAAGGAGGTGAAGAGAGAAGTGGAGAATTGAGGTCTTTATATAGAACTAAGGGTTGAGCAAAAAAGATTATATTTTTTTTAGCATTAATGTCGAATTGCAAGTGTACCTACAAACTGAACTCTTTTATTTTCTAAATTGATAGTCTCTTTGTTTGATATCATAATTAAATATAACTTTCGAATAATGTTGAGATTCTAAAAAATTCCGTTCCAAGGATATCACTGAGTTATATTATATGTTGTTTAGTCTAAATACCCAATTTTGCTAATTGATGATGGGTTCGAGCCAATAAATAATTCAAATTATAACTGGTCGATTGTTTGAGTGTACTCCTCATAATAGATTCAATTTTTTTAAGGTAAATTTTTATATCATGTTTGCAATTGCCAGAATTTGAATATTTGATCTCCTTGAAATAGTATATTTATTGTGTCGTTAGAGTAAATACTCTTTGATAATAATAGATTCAATCTACTCGGTTTAATTCTGTCTACTCCCCATATTAAATTCAAATTATAGAAATATATATTTTTAATATTATTTAGTATATGAATACATAAACATAAACTCTTTGTTTTTAAAAAAAATTGGTGAGTATCATACCACTCTTTTATTCAAAAACAAGACCATTAAATACATTTGTATCATCCGAGGGGTACCCGAACCTACGCTATCCTGCACTTGGAAAGGGATACAATTCCATGGTGGCCTGTCAAGCACCTAAAAGCCCAAGGAAAAATTATAGGCAAAATTCGATAACTATCTAGGCTACCTGATTTCTCTCTCTACAACAATGAGAAATCTCTAATTATCAGTCACAATAGATGAGATATAGACAACTAGGCATGATAGTGAATGTACGTTAGTATGCCTCGGTCAGACATTTCGCAGCTACTTGTAAATCTGTCTCTACAATAATCCTCATGTACTCTTTTTTTTTCACAAACCAGATTTTAGTCCTCATCAAATCACCCACATCTCCATGTTCAAGGAATTACAAACCCTTGTGTGATTAACAAAACCAACCTACCAAAAATCTTTGGAATACCGGATAACTCCACCTCCCCTAGTCGGCCCCGAGTTTCCTTTCGTTGCTCCATCAATATTCAGTTTATACCAGTTATCATGAGGTGGCTGCCATATGATTAACTTCTTTGACTTCTCTTGAGAATCAACCTTGGGGTGACTGTGTGTTGAGATAGCGGAAGTGATTTGAAATGCCCTTATTAACAACAGAGAGATATAGAGATAATAAGAAATAACGAGATGACGCGAATGTAGTTCGATCAACTGACCTACATCCACGAGGATTGAAAAGATCTTCACCATAATTTGTGGAGTAGAATAGATACATAGATCTTTGGCGAAGCGAACTGCCTCTAGTTTATCTGCCTAAAATACTGTACCCTTTGCTCTTTTGCTCCAGGAATCCCTAAACCCTGCCCTCATATTTATAAGAGGATAGTCATAATCTGCTATACAGAAAATATAGTTTCCAGCTAGTTAGGACTCTCATATAATAGGAATTTGAAATATATTCCAATACTATGCATCCAAGAATGTGTGAATGCCTTGGCCTAACCCAGCACAAATTTTATTCGGTTGGTAGTCCATGATAGTCCCTCCCGAAGATGAAGAACAATTTGTGCCAACTGTGCATATCATCCATTGTTGATAGTCCATGATACTCCTTCCCGAAGCTGAACACAACTCGTGCACGACTCACCCTGATTGCTGACTAGCGAGCTTTAGGTAGTATGATCATGCGTGTAGATCCTTTAAAGCGCTACTTACACTCTAATACCTCAGCCCATTGTGCATTTTGCTCTTGAATGAATCGACATCCCATCTTCATTAATTGTGCATCATTCGCCTCTCTTATCCTCCTTATGTTTAGACTACCAAAATCTCGTGGAAGACATATCTTCTCCCATTCCACCAAGTAAGCAATTCTCTTCTCTATTGTGTTCCCCCATTAGAAACTTCGACACAACCTATCAAACTTGTCGCAAAAAGTTTAGGAGAGTTGAATCAATTGCATCACTTAGGTCGGGATGGTTGCCAACACGAACCTTACTAAGGTTAGGGACACTGCCTATATCAACTGCTTAGACTTCCATCCTGCTAGTCTTGATTGAGCTATGTCTATTATATAGCTGAAGGTATCCTTCGTAACTCGTGCATGTAATGGCAAGAAACCTGGGCACTTTCTTAGGCCCTTCGTAGACTGTATGTCAAGTTCTTAACTTAGACGATTGACCTTTTCTCTCGTAACATTCTTTGTAATTTAGATACGAAAGTTAGTATGCTCACCATTCATTGCCACAGAAAATTGTTCAAGGGCTCGCAAAATTAGTTATGGAAAGAAGAGTTTGCTTTTGCAAATTATTGGGCCTAAATAGGCCTTATATTGTATTTCCTGTTGTATACGCCCACAGGCTTTCCTGTAATTAGTTTTAGGGTTTTTCTTTGACCCTTGTATATATTCACGCTAAGGCGTCATAATGAGAGTTATCACTTTCTCTCCACATAATCTTTCATGGTATTAGAACTACGAACCATGACTGACGGAGACAAATTAATGACCGGTGATTGATTAATGACCATGGTGGAACGTAAGCCTCCGATGATGGATCCAAATTTGCCGTACTTCATGACTTCTGCTGACAACCCTGACGTAGTGATCACACATGTGGTGCTGAAAGGAGAGAATTATGATGAATGGATGAAGGCGATATGCAACGCCTTGAAGGCTAAGAAAAAGCTAGCCTATATCGATGGCCGTGTGATGAAGCCCGCGAAGGATAATCCAGACTACGACGATTGGTGTGCGGTGAACGCCATGTTAGTGGGATGGATCTTCAATACCATGGATCCGTCTTTGCAATCCACCATTTCTTACATGGATAACATGAAGGATCTATAGGATGACGTGAAAGAGCATTTTTTTAGTTGGAAACGACATGAGAATCTACCAACTGAAAAGCGAGATTGCAAACTGCAAGCAATCTGGAACCAGTCTTAGCGCCTAATATAATCGGTTGAAGGGTATGTGGGAGGAGATCAAAGCTTACACCAAGCAACCAACCTGTACCTGCGGATATAAGTGTGGTGCAGATAAGGAAATGGTTTTGAGCGCAAAAAGGAGAAGGTTTATCAATTCCTCATGGGATTTGACAATGCTACCTATCGAATGATTCGCTAGAATATTTTGAGCACTGCTATTTTGGAGTGAATTTATTTTGTCGTTAAAGCTGCCCTTAAAGCTCTCTTTGAAGATCTCAGTGACATTGCCTAATCTGAATCAAACTCATACTCGGATAATGAATGAAGAGATATATCGAGCTGTGGCTATTACTAAGGATGATCGTAGTCAGGCAATGAGCTTTGCAGCGCTGACAAAATTGATGCAGCACAACTCTGTGTGTCAAGATGGATCTGAATGTACACACTGCGGAAAGGCTGGTCATGATAAGTCTGAATGTTTTTAACTTATCGAATTTTCAAAATGGTGGCCCACTGTCAAAGCTGGACGCGGTGGTGCAACTGGTTGTGGATCGAAGGGAGGACGCCTCTTAAATAATCAAGGGCGCGGTGATGGGTGTGGCCGAGCAGTGCAACTAGCTAATGCTGCACATGCCCGACCTGTATGAAGTGCATCTGTGAGAAGCAACGATGGAGCTGAAGTTCCGAAATGTGCTATATGTTCTAAAACTAGCCTGCAACTTGATCAGTGTGTCTCAGCTGGTGCAGGACTCCCAGTGTATTGCAAGCCTCGCTAACAGCCTTTATATTTTGTAGGACCGCATTTCGAGGACACTGATTGGTGTGGGAAAGCAGCAGGCGGGGGTCTATATTCTGTGCACAGTTGGAGTTGTTCGGGTCTGCAAGGCTGTCGTAGAAGATTTATTTTTGTTATGGCATATGAGGATGGGTCATCCATCAAATAAAGTAGTCAGTTTGTTACCTAGTGTCACGGATGGTTCTCATAAACCTGATCATTGTGATGTATATTTTCGAGCTAAACAGACTCGAAAAAATTTTGAATTAAGTTCTAATAAAGCTGAAGAATATTTTCAGCTACTTCATTGCAATTTGTGGGGCCCTTATCATGCTGCTTCTTCTTGTGGAGCACAGTATTTTTTAACTATTATGGATGACTGCTCCAGGGCTCTTTGGATCTACTTGTTGGCAGAAAAGAGCAAAGTTGCTAGTATTTTGGAAAAATACTATGTGATGGTCCAGACTCAATATAATAGACGGATAAAAATACTTCGTAATGATAATGGTACAGAGTTCCTTGCATTGAGACCTTTTCTGAGTGAACATGGTATTATAGATCAGACATCTTATGTTGATACAGCTCAACAGAATGGTCTTGTAGAGCATAAGCATCGTCACATCTTGAATGTTGGTCGGGCTCTTCGATTTCAGGCTAATTTACCTCTTCAGTTCTGGGGTGAATGCATTCTTACTACTGAATATTTGATTAATCGCACTCCTATGCCCCTCCTTAGGGGTAAGAGTCTGTATGAAGTTCTCTTTAGAAAGGCACCCTCTTATTCCTTGCTTCGCACGTTTGGATGTCTCTGTTACGTGCATCATCGACCTCGGGTTAAGGACAAATTTGGTGAGCATTGTCGACGATGCATGTTTTTGGGTTGGGATATCTATTTGGTAAAAATGGGTGGCAAGTTTATGATCTTGAAACTGGGGAGATGTTTGTTTTGCAGGATGTCGTGTTTATGGAGGACTATTTTCTGTACGATGATCCACCTGAGCTCTCGCATCCTATTTCCAATGCGAACAATGCCACTCCAGTCGATATGCCTTTATTGGGATCGATTGATGATGTCGATTGTGATGTTAGGGGGAGTGATGTCGCGACAAACCCGACGCCTCCTGCTGTTGAAATTTCTGAAGTACCGGATGAAGCAGTATCGGATTCTGATATGCCCGAGGCTACTGCCTTAGTGTAGGATGTTGCATCTCTGACTATTTGTCCACATTCCAATGAATGTGAGCTTCGACGCGAACAGTGAAATCGCATGGTTCCAAGCAAATTTCATAATTTTATGTTGAATAAAGTTACCATCCACACTTCGCACTGCTTTCAAGAACCCCCGCTCCTGCCCCACCTCATCAATTATCTTCAGGTACGGTCTATCCCATAGCTAATTTTATTACTTGTGCTCATTTTACGCAGTATTATCAGAAATTTGTGGCTGCCACTACTCTTGCTCATGAACCTTGGCACTTTGCTGAGGCTATGAAGGACCCGCATTGGCAAGATGATATGCACAACGAGATTGATGCTTTGGAGCATAATGGTGCTTGGATTTTGGTGCAGTTACCACCTGGTAAAATTGCTATTGATTGCAAATGGGTCTATCGGATTAAGTATCAATCCGATGGTTCTGTGGAACGTTATAAGGCACGCTTGGTTGTGCGAGTGACCATCAGACTGCAGGTCTGGATTATCATGAAACATTTGCCCCTGTTGCCAAAATGTCAGTGTGCGCACATTCTTAGCTGTTGTTGCTGCTCGTGGTTGCTTTCTTCATCAAATGGATGTGCACAATGTGTTTCTTCATGGCAATTTGCATGAAGAACTATATATGAAACCTCCACCTGGATTTTCTCAGCGCGGTACATCTACGGTATGTCAACTCCGTAAGTCCTTATATGGTCTCTGTCAGGCTCCTCAAAACTTGTTTGCCAAGCTCGCAGCTGCCCTGCGTACTTACAGTTTTTGACAATCATACTCCGACTACTCCTTATTTTTTGTGTATCGTGCTGGAATCTCTCTTTGCGTCCTTGTCTATGTCGATGATCTGATTATTGGTGGCAATGACGAGGCCTCCATCATTCGCCTTAAGTTGTATTTGTCCCACAGTTTCTATAAGAAGGATTTGGGCGTCTTGAAATATTTCGTTGGTCTCAGTATTGCTCGGGGGCCTGATGGGATCTTTGTTTCTCAATGCAAGTATGCCTTAGATATCGTCAATGACTGTGGACTCTTGGGTGCTAAACCTGCATTGTTTTTTATAGAGCCTAATTATAATCTTCCTCTTATCTAGGGCCCTAAAATCGAGGATTCTGAGGCCTACCATTGTCTGGTCGGTTGACTGATCTATTTGGTTATTACTCGCCCTGATTTGAGCTACAGTGTTCATACATTGTCTCAATTTATGCAAAGTCCCAGCCAAGAGTATTGGAATGCCGCTCTTCGCGTGGTTTATTACTTGAAAGAAAGCCCAAGTCAAGGCATTTTTCTTCGCGCCGACAGTGATTTGCGCCTCTATGCTTTCTGTGATTCTGACTGGGCCAGCTGTCTGATCACTCGTCGTTCTCTGACTGGGTACTTTGTGCAACTGGGTCTCTCTCTGATTTCCTGGAAGACCAATAAGCAACCCACTGTTGCTCGATCTGCAGCGGAGGCTGAATACCGGTCTATGGCCGCCACGACCAGTAAATTGAAATCTCTACGCATGCTGTTGTTTGATCTGGGCGTAGTGATCACGCAACCTATTCGTCTTTTCTGTGACAGTCAATCTGCTATACATATTACCTCAAATCTGTTCTTTCGTGAACGGACTAAACATATCGAGGTTGACTGTCATTTTGTTCGTGATGTCGTTCAGTCCGTCCAACTTCTCTTACATCACGTTCCTACTCATCTGCAGCTTGCTGATATACTTACCAAGGCCTTAGGCAAGCGGTATTCTGATTTTCTTCTTAGCAAGTTGGGCATTCGTGATCTGTATGCTCCAACTTGAGGGGGGAGTATTGGGCCTAAATAGGCCTTATATTGTATTTCCTGTTGTATACACCCACGGGCTTTCCTGTAATTAGTTTTAGGGTTTGTCTTTGAACCTTGTATATATTCACGCTAAGGCGTCATAATGAGAGTTATCACTTTCTCTCCACATAATCTTTCACAAATAAAACAATATCGTCGACAAAAAATAGGTAGGTCAGGTCAGCCCTCGTCAAGTTAATTTGATTGATTGCCACTTTCTCTGCTCCATTATCCACTGCGAGAGTCTGCATAAACATCACATATAGGTAGGGTGCGATGAGTCTCACTGTTGCACTCCTCGGTAGGGATGGCAATGGTTAGGGTATGGTAGGGCATTGGTAGGACCTTACATATACCCTAGTTTTTTAGGTTGGACCAATATCCTACTGTCGACCCTACAAATTTTTTATTATTGGATCCATACCCTACCCTCTACAAGACTGAGGGTCTGACTCTTTAACGTTCTACTTTTTTGATATCTTTACACACAAAATTAATTTCTATATAAAATTAGGTATGTTATAAGCAATCTATCGTTCACAATATCTTCTAAACTGTGTATATTTTTAGGTTTTTGTGTGTTTTTTCTTTTTTTTTAGTTCTAATTATATATATATATATATATATATATATATATATATATATTATATATATATGATCTAATTAAGGTCTAAATGGTGTAAGGTCTAAAGTAGGGTAAGTGCAAGGTATGAAATAGACCTTACTTATAAACATGGACTATACATATACCCTACCATAAATCTAGTCAAAGTCAACATACTCTCGACCCATAGGGTAAGGGTAGGGTCCGATCTACAGGGTATGGATATTTCTCATAGTTTTAAAATATGAATTTTGCTACGAACTAAATTTGGTCCGTCCTCTGGTCCATCCGGTCCAACCAGTCGAACTACCGGTCAGATCTGATATTTTTATTAATTTCTTTAATATTATTCTAATAATATGTAGACCAAATAGTCAAAATATAGGATTCAAAATCTACATTTTATAAATATCAACCAATTTATAACATATAAAGTCCATTTTTCTTTGTTGATTTAGAAAAATCGAGCATATGATAAAGCTTTTTTTTTTTAATTTTTGTTGATTTGGATAAAATTTGGTCAGACCGGGCAGTCTGAGTCTAAAATCAGTACGAACTGTCCGGTCCGACCAGATTTTGGGCGGTGTGACCAGAGGCCGTATAAACACTAAAAAATGACCCACTTTCTTGGGCGATTCGCCGTCGGACCACGTTTTTTAAAACTATGATATTTCTGTCATCTCTACTCCTCAGGTTCGGATAAATTCTTCAGTCATCTCACCATTCCATAGTAACCTTATTGTGCCACGAAAAATACAATGCATTATTAAGTTCTTTAATAGCTGGGAAAATTTCTCCTCCAGAACAGACTATCACCAGAACTCGAAACCTCATTTAATTTGCCCACATTTCATGCGCCTGCCTTCCACTTATTCGGAACCTCTTTGTTTAGTATAATAGCTCAATCATTAATGATATAGTTATTTGTTGATACTTATATAAAGATATATCAATATCTCATAATTTTAAAATAATTAATAGGAGATAAAAATATAGCATATCAAATGACTTATTTATTTTATTGCAATCTGTTAGACTCTCCAGCAAATAATATCTGTGTCTCTGTCTTATGTCCCTCCTAATAAGCAGATAGGTATACAAATAAAAACATATTTTGTCCGTGTAAAATATCTGAATATTTAAGAAATAAATAAACAAATACAGCCCCCAGTTAATTATTTCATTCCAATGTGTTAGGAGGGATCAGTGACACGTTGGCGCAAGGAAGCGCAATATTTTGGTTTTTTATCTGGCAAGGAAGAGCAGTCTTTTGTTTTTTTATCTGACATTCTTATTTCATGTTTTTTATCAATTAATTTACTCCTTTTATGTCTTGTTATGGCTTCTGCCTTCTGTCACTTTAAATCAGAATGGGCAACTGTACCCATCCCGCCAAAACACAGTTGTTGTCTTCTCGAGCTTTATTTTTATGAATAAAAGTCAAATAAGTCTTTCTAGTTGTTCAAAAAATTCACATAAGCCCATGTACTTGAAAGTGGCTCAGATAAGTCTATGTATTTCCCTAAATAGGTCAAATAACACCCTGAGAACATTTTTCCGATCACCGGCGATACGTCATTAGCTGATATGGTATCTGTGTCTTTTTAAAAATGCCACATCATCAGCTGACATGATGCCACGTGAGTTGCCCCAAATAAAATACCATTTTTGTCCTCTCTTTGTTTATATTTTTCAATAACAACCCCACTCTCTCCCCCTCGTCTTTTTCCTCCTCCTCTCTCTCACCTCTCTCCTTCCCGAAACTGAAAAGACAAAACTTCTCCAATGAACAATCCAAGAATTGCAATCCAATGGCAAATCAAGAACATGGGTCCAAATTAGGAACACGAGTCCAATTTCTCCACACACAAAAAGGAACATGAGTTCAAATCAAAACACCACTTGGAGAAATCATCTTTTTAGCCCCTGCATTTCTTCATTAGATAAACACAATGCAAAGAAATCTACTAACCAGAAGTTCCAAAATTATTCAAATTCCAAGGTTCCTTCAACTTCTTCTTATTTGTAAAGTGTAATTGCTATGAAATTGACCTACTAAAAGTTCCTCCATCACTGCAATAGTGGTGACTCGTCTCTCGAAAATCAAAGCAACGTTCCCGGTGTCGTCCAATACGAATCCGGCCGGCGGCTTGAGCATCTCCACGATAGCCGGCAAAGCCTTCAGGTTACTATAATGATCTTGATTAAAAGGGATCAAGAACCCTAATCAAAAAAGGTGAAAGAAAGGGGAAAGGGGGAGGAGATAGAGAGAAAAGGAATCTTAAAACCTTATTTGAGTACCAGTACGTTACAACTCTCCCCTTCTACAAAACCTTATCCTCAAGGTTCAAGGAATCTTAAAATCAGAGCAGCGAACTCGTTGATGCAATCCTCATGCAGCTGCTCGTTGAGCCTCAACTGAAACCTTGCACCCAAAAATCAAGGCACGTGACTTGAAAACAAAGTCTCTGTATGTTGACCCTCCTAGATCAAAGACATGTGCAATCATCATCTCCATCTTGAACGCAACAGATTTCATCTGCCATGTCTTTCTTTTAGTTTCATAAGCAATTGCAATCTTAGAGTTCACTTCCAACCTCGAGTCTTGATGGTAGACTTGATGGTTTAGTCCAACAGGAAGCATGAAGCCACCCTCCGTAGCAATAATATCATAATTGGGAAATTTGCAGGAGCTTGCTGGGTTGTAGCGAATGACAATCCTACAAGATTGTCCACTAGCTGATGCCCCACAAGAAGAGGAAGCTTTTGCAGATATGATCAGTTTGTTTCTTTGATTCTGCAACCAAGAAACAAGTGTTGGATCTGGTTTTAACAAAATTACAGCAGACGAGGAACCTGCATCTGCAAAATTAAAAATCTGTAGATCGAGTTTCTGCCAAATTGCAGCAAGAGGTTGCTTCTGCGAAGGTGCAGCAAGTGGTGCATCTGTAGCAAGGGAGTTCAACCTTCCATAAAGTCGCAGACCCGTATCTTCAAAAAGTTGCAGACTTGTAGCAGCAAATGACAAGAATGCAACAAGTAGCTGCTGTCGATTTGCAGTAAGGAATGAATCTGCAACCACCTGCCGACTTGTTCCCTGCGAAATTGTAGCAAAATATGGTTGTTGTTGCTGCTGATCCGCTGCAAGAAATTTTAGATATGCAACAGATTGTAGTGTTGCAGCAAATGATGGTTCTGGTCCCTGTAGACCCGCAGCTATATTTGTCCTTCTTGCACGAATTTGCAGACCTTCAGAGGTTGATAAATCTACAAAAGATGATCGATCTGCTGCTAAAAAGTGTAGACCTGTAGTAGGATCTTCACAGAGCTCCTGTAAGTACACTAAAAATTTGATACAAAAGTTGTCAAAAACTTATTCTTTCATCTCTTCAGGCAAAAGTTCATGTACTTCTTTCTTCACCCAAAAGACATCTTTTGCTACATATACTTTTGTATTCAGTAAGGAACTCTGCAGCCGACTTGTGTCCTCATGATTCATATTTAATAACCTTGCCAATTTTCCCAGATCATATACAAAAATCATGACCCTAGTCAAGTCATCAGTATAATCTTTGCTTGTAAAAGTTTTTGGTGGCCTTCCCCGATGCAGTCCATCTTCACCCATCTCAGTCTTTCTCTCATCACAAGCAACTTCCAATATTGGCAATAGACTATGTCGAGGAAGAAATAAATCTGCCACTTCAATCGATTCACTGTTTTGACTCACTAAGCGAACACCAATGGTGATTCTAACGCAACAACATAACTCTCCACAACACATCCCTCCTCCAAACACATGTTCTCCCCAGCTGATTCATTCTTGTCACTAAGCTCACCATAAGTACTATTTGCCAAATTGCCAACAGAAGACCAAAATTTAACTGAATCATCAACTTGTTCATGGACAACATCACAAAGAGACCCAATTTCATGAACATTAACCCCACATCCTAAAATCAAGTTTTCTGCCGAACCCACTTGGCTTTCTCCTTCGAATTCACAAAAATTCTTCTCAAAGTCTCCAACTTTAACATTCTTGCCCTTAATTTCCGCAACAGCTTCAATACCCACTTGTTCTTTCGACTCAATGTTCCCAACCTTGCTGTCCTTAGACCTCTCATTTCCTAAATCAGACAAGAACTCTTCCGGATCCCTTCTTGGAAAGTGGGTAGTCTCGGTCTCAGAATTAATCAAACTGGAGTTATCAGACTCAAACTCAAAAATTTCCTCACACTTAGGGTACCCACCAAAGTGCGTACACCAATCTTCTACAAACTCACTCCATCTTCCATTTTTATGGTTATCAACCCACGACCAAAACCACTCATTTGTTCTCCCTTCCAAGAAAGTCAAAGTCATTGCAGCAATAGTGATTTTACTACCTTCACAAATGTTCTTCATTGCAAAATAATCTTCACATCGGGTTATCCATCCATACCAATTAAAACTATCAAAAAGAGCATTAGGTTTTGGATTTGGATGAGTTACCTCGTATATCCATTTCTGGTAATACCCGGAATGCGAATATGGCTCATCCTTCTTGGCTTCCTCCAAGAATCGGTGCCAACGCTCCTCACTTTCGTCTTCCCTACCCCAAAACTGATGCGTCCCAACTTGCTCCCAATTCTGAAATTGGTCTGCCATATTTGTCTAGTGCGACATCTGCTAAAGAATCCAAGGATTGTTTAGCTCTGATACCATGTAATGATCTTGATTAAAAGGGATCAAGAACTCTAATCAAAAAAGGTGAAAGAAAGGGGAAAGGGAAAAGGGGGAGGAGATAGAGAGAAAGGGAAGAAGAAGGGAACAACCGTTCCTTGGGATTTTATTATCAAATGTCAGAATGGTTCCACATTTCCTATTTCTTTGCTATTTATATTATGACTAATTACATATTGATCCCTCTAACTTTAAAACTACTACATTTGAGTACCAGTATGTTACAGTTAGGGGTGAGCAAATGGGATCGGTATTCGGGATATCCCAAAATAATTTCGGTATTCGAGAATTCGGGATCGGGATTTCGGTATTCGGGAGTTAATTCGGTAAGGTTTTTGAGAAAATTTCGGTATTCGGGATCGGTTCGGTATATACCGGTATTATTTTGGTAATATCGAAAATCCCAAAGTACTAAAATGTAAGTTTATCAACCTATATATATATAATGAAAAAATCACACCCCCACCCATTTCCCACTTCCAGAAAGAAATGACCCCTTCTCTCATCCTCCTCCTCCTCTCCTCTCCCCCCTTCCTCCCTCTCTCAAACTTCAACCACGGCACCACCTCCTCCGGCCCTCCGCCCCCACCATCTCTCCACCACCCGTCCACCATCCCTCCGCCTCCACCACCTCCGGTCCTCCGCCCCCACCATCCCTCTCGAATTTGTTGCAAAAATAAATTAGGGTTTTAAAAATTGGGGGTTTTTCAAATTAATATTTTACTAAGGATTTAGAGATGTTGTTCTACTAGTAAAACCTTCCTTGTCCATCGTCGGATGCCACCAAGACGAGGTCTGGGAGGTTCAGGCCGGAGCCGAAGTGGTTGCTTTCTCGGACAAGACCGGCGTCGAGATGTTCGTCATCGGCGACCACATTGAGGCAAGAACATGTATCCCTCTTCCTCTAGAAAGTTCAAGAAATTAATTTAATTTGCAATCATATTTTTTTTCCCAAAAAATTCGGTATTTTCGGTATATCCCAAAATACCGAAATTTAATTCGGTATTATACCGAATACCGAATTAAATTTCGGGATCGGGATCGGGATGGATTTTTTTAGCTATTCGGTATTCGGGATATTCGGTATTCGGTATTCGGGATCGGGATATCCCGAATGCACACCCCTAGTTACAGTTACCCAAACCGAAGCCCTAAAGGAAGGCACTTCATAGACCTTATCTTTATCATCGTCGGCATTGTTTGCCTTAATAATCTTGACGTCATTGGGGCTGGAATCCGTAGGCAGCGTCCAATCTCTCCTCTTGGGCAGACTCCTTCCTCACCGAGCTCAACCACTCCCAAGAACCAGCCCCACTCTTCCCCTTGTCACCCTTAATTTGGTGGGTTTGTTCCGGTTGGGGAGTTTTATCAAAAACCTTAGCTGCAACCCTCCCTCGAACTTGTAGTTTGTAAAATTCACTACTTTGTGCCCTTGCTTCTTCTTTTGGTTAGCATTGTTCTCCATTATACTGGAACAATTGTCCTTCTGAGGGTTGAGTTTGTAATCTGTCTCAAAGTCATTATATAGTTCATCCTCACCATTAAACTTTGTCACTTTTCCTCTTCGTACATGTCGAATATAGCTAGTTTTAATTAGTTTAATTGTTTATGACATGAAGATTTAACAGGAGAATATGCAAATACAAGGTAGCTAATATGGCTTTGGGTGTTTACTTTGACGCGGAAGAGAGGAGAGAGAGGCGGAGGAGGGAGGAGAGAGAGGGGAGGAGTAAAAAGAAGAGATATGAGAGAGGGTGTTTTTCAAAAATATAAACAAAGAGGAGATTGAAATGGTATTTTATTTAGGGCAACTCACATTGCCAACGGAGTGAAAAAATCTGACGTGGCGAGCCATGTGGCATTATGTCAGCTGATAATATGGCATTTTTAATAAGACACAGATGTCATGTCAGCTGATGACATATCGCCGGAGACCGAAAAAATATTGTCACGGTATTATTTGACCCATTTAGGGAAGTACATGGACTTATGTGAGCCACTTTCAAGTACAGGGACTTATGTGAACCTTTTGAGCAAGTAAAGGAGTTTATTTGGCATTTATTCCTTTTTTTTCTTCTCTTTTTTCAAATACCGTAATTCATTTTTTAACTATACATCATCCCATGGGAGTCTTTTTTTAGGGATCGAAATTTTTGAATTACGAAAATGGAGTTTTCGAAAAAAATATTATATGTCTGGAATTGAGTTAAAAATGTACAAAATTGTGCGCTTTCAGTTGCAAAAAAATGCACAAAATTGTGCACTTCGTGTCGGACACATCTCTCGGCTCAGCTTCGTTGAAACGGCCTATTTTCGGCATTTTCAAGCAACGTAAAAATTTTCCCAACTCTATATATAGCTGCATCTCTCATCTCATTTTTTCTGTTACGGCAAATAAAATAGTTCAGAGCAAATAAAATAGTTGAGTTTTTTTTACGAAAATAGTTAATTTTGTTGATGCTACACATAATTAACAAAATTTTCAAAGTTTCCAATTTGCCGTCTTTTCTCAATTATTTCAATCTAATTAATAAATAAAATAAAAGTTACAGATAATAAATAAAATTACACGATTTATTAAAACATTAATTTATTATTTTAACATAATTTGAAAATAAAGAAACACTGGTTTATTAAGTTTGTTGAAAATACTTGTAATTATCTTGATTATTTGTATCATGTTCTTTATTTTTAGATAATGTTAAAATAATAAATTAATGTTAAAATAAAAAATCGTGTAATTTTATTGATGTGGACAATCAACTTATTCATTGAACTAGTGTTTCTTTTTTCAATCGTGTAATTTTTTATTATCTTTAATTTTATTGAATTTATCAATTAGAACAGTGGGGCAAAATTAAACCTCGAATTTAAAGGATTTATGATAACATTAATTTATTATTTTAACTGAAAATAAAGAAACACATTACAAATAATCAACATAATTACAACTTGAAAAAAAATGCACGTTTTTGGAAAAATTATCTAAAACGCACGTGGGGCAAATTACAATAATTACAAGATAATTTGTGTATTTTTTGGCAAAATTAAATTAAACCAAAAACGTAATTTTTTGTGCGCTTTTTTTGGCAAACTAAACCAAATTAAAACTTCAATCAGAACGCACCTTTTAGAGCGTGTTGATGCATTTCGTTGCGTTTTGGTCCGTCCAGAAAAAGGTGAGATTACAATTATGGCCACATTTTTAATTTTTTGCAAGGGTATTTTTGTAATTTCAAAAGAAACATAATTAATTACTTACCTTCTTCCCTCCGATTTACTTACCCACATTCTCTTTCTCTCTCTCGATTTTTGTCCCCCTTCGGCTGAACGGACAGCAGAGCCGAGAGAGGAGTCCGATGCGAAGATTCCCTAGTTTGGGAGCTGCCTGCTTAAACAAGAAAACGCACAAAACAATGTGTTTCCTTGCTAAAAATGCACATTTTTGTGCATTTTCTTGTAACTGAAAACCCACGATTTTGTACATTTTTAGGTCCAACTCCAGACAAGTAATACTTTTCTCAAGAACCCCATTCTTGTTAATGTCAGTAATTTCGACCCCTTGCCGAAAAATGACTCGTCGCATGGAGATGGAGGCTCTTGTCAAGAAATTTCTCTATCCCTGAGTTCTGGTATCGACAAGTGGTTGATCGCTATTGGGTCACATAACTTAAACAATGGACAAAACTGGCGTGTAGGAGCTGGTACTTGAGGTAGTCCACGTGGCATTCTGGGATTGACAGCAGGGAGGCTGTTTGAAGGCTGGCGGCTCTGGCGCCTGTTGAAGCAGTCTGCTACTGTTGCAGGCGTCAGCTCCTTCAGCTAGAAATAAGCCACACGGAGCTGTGGGTACTGCATGGAGCTGAGTTGGATGTGTCCGCTTGTGGATTCCATATTGTGTGTAATTCAATTTCCATATTCGAATTTTTTTCTTTGAAAATTTTTAATTTTGAATTTGGATAACAAATCAAAAAAATTTATAATTTGAATTGTTCAAACTATAGGGCCATACTCAAAATTAGACCATACATGTTACATAATCATAGGTTTGGGCTTAGCTAATATGGTAATGCGAGACAAAAAAACCAAATTGAAAATGTGAAGGATCCAAAATACATGAGAGAAACTTTGGATCGGGAGGTGTTGCCCTCTTCGGGTGTTCCGTTGCATGATTTGAATGGTTCTCGGCTTGATTCAGATGTGGTGGGGGTGGATGTGCGACCTCATGTGGCTTCTGATAACGTCACTTGTGATGTTGCCGATGCTACTGCTGCGAATTTACAATCCCAGGTCGCTGTATGGACCGCTTTGCACCGCTCAGCTGTCATCGTGGATGCTTGGTTTGCGCAGTTACTTACTGCTACGGATATTGGGGCTCTTGATGTCGTGCCGCTGTCCCATCCTGCTTCCAAAAAGGTAATCAAGCGTAATCCATTTTAGTCGATCTCAGTCAAGCTATCGCGAAAGGAAACCCACAGAAAAGATCGCTGCTCTCTTAAAGTTTCTATTGCGGAAACTAAAAGTTAAGTCACCGAAAAGAACATCGTCCTCTCTCCACCTTGGCTCGATTATTGATGGTTTGGAGGTGCATGATGAGGAGCTTCGTATGGATCTTACTTCTGAGGCATGGCGACTTGCAATTGCCGCGGGATTCTCTTGGGAGGAAGACACTTAACATATTCTCCATGCGATCAAATTTGCTGCTCGCGGCCCGGTACATTCTTGAATTTTTGACCCTCCTTGATTATTTTTCGCTTCTGTTTGGCAGAAGGTTGGCTTCCTATCGTGGTTGTTGCCTGTTGCTGTGATTTTGTGCTTGGCAGTGCAATCTGTGGGCTTTTGGCCTCGTTTTTTAATCAAGGGAGTTAGATAATTATTTATCTGGTAGGTACTATTTTGATAAATTTTTATCTAATTTCATTCGAGATATATTTATCTGGTTGTAAATATCTTTAGGATATTTTTGAGAAATAATATACTTTTACTTATTAAAAAAATTGATATACAAAGCACTAAAACTAATATGTGAAAGATCGTACCAAACTTGGTAATGTTTTGGTGGTTTGGCTCCCTCTTCTATGTAATAGCCTGCCACGAGTTCGTACCCATTTTTGTACAGGTCGAGACCAGAGAGAAAAACAAAACTGTGAAAGATGGTGCAATGAAAATGTGAAGGATATGAAAAAATCGAACCATTTTCTTTGACATGAAAAAGTTGTCTCGAACCATTACCATCTTAAGTCGGGGATTGGATGTTAGGTTTCACGTAATTTGGGATATTTTTATTCGGGCTGGATTAAAATTAATTTTTGGTCTCAAATTACCATTTTAGCCATACCTGGATAATGCACTACTTGGAATTAGATTCGAATAGTAAAATAATTAATTCAGATAGTTTGGATAATGACAAATTCGGATTACTTAAATGTTCGCTCTTAACTACATGGACGTTTCTTAGAGCGCAGAAAAGTTGCTAGTTGCGGGCTGGCATCATCATGCACCTCCAGCTGCTAGCTACCTTCAGGAGGGCTACTCGCAATGACTCTTTTTCGTGTTTTTATATGTAAAACTAAAGAGAAATAGACCCAAGTCTTTGAAAATCAAGAAAATATAAAATAAACTAATTAAGTTGTCTCTCGTGCTAATTTAAAGTCATTAGCTAAATAATAATTTCGGTTGCAAATTTTACTTTTTTTCTTGGTGGGCGTACAATTTTAATTTTCACTTTTGATGTCATGGCAACCTCTTCTGCCACATCTATCATGCAAACGTGCTCAATTTAGATAAGTGCCACTTATGGGTTCCGGGGGCTTTTTGGGCTCTTCATGTATTCTGCGGGCTTTGTCTTCTGATCTTGGGCTATCCAGACTGGGTGATGCGATAGGGTATTTTGTCCGGACTAGGATTTCTTGCGACTTTGGATTCACGAGTTTTTATTACAGTAAAACTTCTCTAAAGTGATATTGTTGGGACCGAAAAAAATATTACTTTAGAGAGTTTTTGAATAATAAATACATAAATAACAAAAAATTACTTTGTCTATATACAAATTACCTAAAAATTTGACCTTAATGTCATTCAAATGATACACTCAATTGAGATATTTTCTTATAACAATACGACGATCACAAGGACCATTCGAAGACGATTGATCAGATGAATGATGATGTAAAATATATCTAATAAAAAATTTTAGCACAAACTAATATCTTACAATATTATTCAAATTCATAAAATATGAAAAATATATGTATTTATTCAAAAATATCACTCTATGTGAAAATTGGGATCGAGATTTAGCACTAAATTTTTCTTAAAAAGTATTAGTTATTACGATAGAGTGGTTATTAAATTTTTACACTGGTCTCGACTCGAGACCTGGACTTTTATCAATTCAAAGAGATTATCACTTTAGAGGAGATCACTTTATAAAAGTTTTACTGTAGTATTTTGTATTTTGTTTCGGGTGAGTATATTTGTATTGCAATTGTCTTTTGATTAATTACTATAGGAATCTATTATTGTCGAATGATATGTAATAGGAATTTGTAGTGATAATGGGTTCTCTTTTTTCCGTCAAGGTTTTTCCCAATAGGGTTTTACCTAATATGAAATTTTTTAGGGAAAAGTTCACTTTAGTACTCTGTAGTATCGCAAAAAATCAAGTCAGTACCCTGTGGTTTAAAATGTATCAATTGAGTCATACTTATTCCAATTAACATCAATTAGAGGCCCGGGCAGCTGCCCGGACCTGCCCAAACCTACCCGACCCCTGCCTGAACTACGTGGCCAGCCACGTCACCAAATTTTTATGACGTGGCGCCACGTGGACATCCATCTCCTTCCCTCCTCCTCCTCCTCCGCCTCCTCCTCCGCGTCCTCCTCCTCCTCCTCCTCCGCATCCTCCTCCGCATCCTCTGCGTCCTCCTCCTCCTCTCTGCGTTCGCATCCTCCGCGTCCTCCTCCTCCTCCTCCTCCCCCCCGCGTCCTCCTCCTCCTCCTCCTCCTCCTCCTTCTCGCGTCCTCCTCCTCCTCCTCCTCCTCCTCCCCGCGTCCTCCTCCTCCTCCTCCTCCTCCTCCTCATCCCCCTCGCGTCCTTCCCGCGTCCTCCTCCTCCTCCTCCCCGCGTCCTCCTCCTCCTCCTCTCCACGTGGCGCCACGTCATCAAAATTTGGTGATGTGGCTGGCCACGTAGTTCAGGCAGGGGTCGGGTAGGTTCAGGCAGGTCCGGGCAGCTGCCCGGGCCTCTAATTGATGTTAATTGGAATAAGTATGACTCAATTGATACGTTTTAAACCACAGGGTACTGACTTGATTTTTTGCGATACCACAGGGTACTAAAGTGGACTTTTCTCAATTTTTTATTGAAACTTGTGACTACAACTGCATTATCAATACGGTTGGACTAATATTTTTAAAACCGACCCAGAAGGTGACCCGGAATTCTTAAAATTTCCGGTTCACCTGGTCCGACTGGTTTGATCATTGGTCAGACTGGGACTTCAATTTTATATTAATATTATTAAATACGCTTTAATAAATTTAATTTAATATTAAAAAATGATAAAATACAAAATAAGTTCAAATATTTAGCAACTTTGTTATGCAGTTTATCCAAACAAAGTCTTCAAACATGAATTAAACAAGTCTATAAGTATAAGAAGATGATTATACAAGTTTACTTGTTCGACATATTAGTCTAATTCATTTGACTTAGTTAACATATTATCGATAATTTTTAAAAAGATAAGTTTATTGTGATCCAAAAGTGATGTACAGGCTCCGAGCGTGAAAGTTGAGGTTTTGTTTCTAAATTAAATCCGATAAAATAGAAAAAATAAACACTAATTTTTCTGATCTGGGTCAACCGGAAGTACATGACTGGGTGGTCCGACCAGATTTTGACTGGTCGAACTACTTTCTGGATTTTATGCAAAAAATGTCCCGAGTTTGATACTGAGTAACAGTCTGATCGGTCGGGCCGTAATTTTTAAAACATTGGGTTGGACCCCTCAAGTTTATGTACTATGTACATAATACTAATGTTAATAAACTTTAAATATTTTAAAAAATATCTATGTAAGTGTCACCAACATGAATTTCGAAGTAATTTTATTAACGTCACCATAGGTAATATGATCTCCATTAATTCTTCGATTTGTTACGAGTTACGACGATATAGTCACCTCACCTTTAAATTGCTCCTTTTCAATGTCTATCACTTTTTCACTCTCCCGTTGACCAACAACCAACCACAAGCCACCGGCTTCTTTGGGCAATTCTTTTCATGCTGGTTCCCTCCTGTGGTCTTCTTGGTTCTCAATTCAAGCAAAAAACAACAAAAGATTTATGCCAAGTATTTTATCTTAGAATCCAAAAAACTGCTCTTATTTATACAGTAAAATCTCTCTAAAGTGATATTGTTGGGATCGGAGAAAATTATCACTTTAGAGAGATTATCATATAAGAGGGGTTTATATTTTTTTACTACAAAAAAATTATTGTGTAATTCTCATTTGACAAAGACCTCTCTATCTGATACATTCTGACCAAATAAGATATTGTCGATGCAATTTTGAATCAATCAAACAAAACTGCAAATAAAAGTCATGAGATAACTTAAATCTCGGCTTAAAGCGTTATTCAAATACTACACTCGATTAAAATATTTTTTACAACAAGATGACGATCACAAGGACTATTTGAAGATAATTCAAAAGATGAATGATGACGTAAAAGTTATCAAACAAGAAAATCTAGCACAAATTAACATCTTAAAATAATTTTCAAATTCGCAAAGTACGTAAAAATATATGTATTTATTCAAAAATATCACTTTATGCAAAAAATTGGGATCGTAATTTTAACACTGGTCCCGACTCGGGACCAAGACTTTTTATCAGTTTAGAGAGGTTATCACTTTAGAGGAGATCACTTTACAGAGGTTTGGTTTACTGTATGTTTGAAGACATAAATTGTATCTAGAAACTATAGGAGGGATAAATCCAATGACATAGTCGCCTATAATTTCATTATTTCTGAATCTGAATGGTGCAGATGATTAATTTGTTTGATCCGTCGACTGAGAAAAATAATTTGCGGAGAGATATGCTTCGTACAAATTACACAATATTGAAACGACAGTTTTTTGTTAGTAAAAAGAACATCATATAATCTCTTATGATTATAAGTATAATACTCAGAGTTTTTTTATTCCGATGCGTGAGATCCAACATTAATATGAAAAAATGATAATTATGTAAGATCCATCAATTAAAGCAATAACAAATTAAATGTGATTAATGTAGGTATGCCCTCCAATCCAATGGAAAAGAAAGATCTTGTCCTACCATTTCATTCGCGAGTCGTTACATATTCTAGTTAATCGGGCAAGGAAATTGCACCTGACAAAGAAATGACTAGCCAGCTACCGCAATATAAATATGTTGGAATTGAAAGCGAAAGTAGAGAAGAGAGAGAGAGAGAGAGATTGGGCGGGAGAGGCGGTTAACAGTTAACACCGTTGAGGAGAGAGAAAGTGTAATTGGGTTACAAGTTCTAGAATGATTCTATCCTATTTATACTCGTGGTCATATCCACGTTAGTACCTATAGTTCCCTTATTTGCATGTAGGTCCCTGCGCTAAACATATTGTTAGCTGAAAGATATTTTGTCTAATGACACAAAAACTTAGCGATAAATCGACAGATGTAGAGGTTCAATCCGTGACAGCTATAATTTGATGTAAAAATTTACTTATAAAAAAATCCATTGGCCTATAATAGGTTCAATCGCGGGCATTTTCTGGGAAGAAGATGCCTAAAAATTCTCCGACCAGTAAAGAATGTGGCATGTGGTAAGGATCAATTTGGACTTTCGATCCTCCATAACTAAGGTAATTCTCTAAGTAGTTAGGATAGGATTGCCTTGTGTTAGGTGTATATACATGTCTGTTTTATATCGCGGCCTTGAGGCACTTTTCATTTAGATATACTTTTATCGTTACCTTGGTTTATGTACTCAGATACCGCATATCATTGTAATGTATTTGGTACGATATCTCTGATACTATTAATGTAACCATTCTTGGCTGGCTCTTTTGAGTTGAATGATACTTGACTTATCAAAAATTAAAAACCCATTGATTGTTAATTCTTAATAGTGTAACTGCACAATTAGAATGTGCATGGGATGACAATGCCTCCTATGCGATCTGAATTGAAGGGTTTTTTTTTCGAACACTTCTAACCTCCGAAAATTCACATCATATTCATTTGCGAATCGTTCAAAAGATTGGCTCGATTTTAGGGGTAAAATACCTCCGGTCGGACCGCCTAAAATTTGGTCAGACCTGGTAGTTCGTACTAATTTTTGACTTAAACCACCCGGCCTGACTAGATTTTATCCAAATTAGCAAAAATTAAAATAAAAAGTCGTATCATATGCTCAATTTTTCTAAATCAACAAAGGAAAATAAAACTTTATATGTTAAAAATTGGTTGATACTTTTAAAATGTAAATTTTGAAACTAATATTTTGACTATTTAGTCTATATATTATTTGAATAATAATAATAAATTAATAAAAACTATCGGATCCGACCGGTTGGATCAGACCAACCAGAAAATAGACAAAACCTGATCCGTACTAAAACCCGTATTTTAAAACTATGATATTCATGATTCAACTTGAGTTGCGCCAGAACCACAAAAAGGGCAAATGTCCAAATTTTATACAGCATCAGTCTCATTTTGAAACGATAGTTTTTTTGTTAGGTAAAAACACAGAATATGATTTCTTCTGATTATAAGTACAATACTCAGATTTTTTTATTTTGACGCGTGAGATCCAATATTAAATACCAAATTGATAATTGGATAAAATAATCAATAAAAGCATGAACAAATTAAATGTGACCAATGTAGGTATGCACTCCAATGAAAAAGAGCATATACTGTTATTTCATCCCCGAAACGTACACATTCTAGGTAATTGGGCAAGGAAATTAAATAATATCGGAATTGAAATTCACTAAATCACTCGAAATATATCGATTCATGGTTAATGGTGTAACTGTACAATTAGATTGTGCATGACAATACCTCCTATACGATCTGAATTGAAGGGTTTTTTCGAACACTTCTAACATCCGAAAATTTAATGGTTCAAACTTTAATTATACCAGAAACAAATTTTGGAGAGTTCAAATTTGAAATATTAAATTCTATCCGCCGGTTCGATTTTCTTGGTGGTTTTTCTCATATGGGCAACCGCCATTTTGATCAGGTGCATGCAAATCAGAACAAGGATCCCTCCAAAAGCTGCACCTCGCATTAACATATTCTCCTCCGGTGGATTCTTCCCGACGAGATAAACACAATCGACGGTCGCCGATACCCATCCTAGAATCTCCACCAAGTTCTTGACCGCCACGAAATTAGTCTTACGCTTCGTCCCGCAAATGATCCTTATGCCAAGAACAGCGACCACGAGAAACGTCGTAGCCGACCAGCCTCTGTACCTGATCAGCCTCCCTCCCACCACCAGCGCCTCCCTCCGGCACACGCAAGACGGGCACTCCCCCGAGAACTCGGACGAGACGAGTGCGTCGAAGCCCGTGTAGTAGGGCAGGACAATGGAGTCCAAGTACAAGCTGGCGTGCAGGATCCCTGAGATTAATGCGGTCGTCTCGAAGAACCAGTACCTATCCGAGAAATTTTAGTACATTATGACTCGGTATATTCAACTGAAATTTCGTGATTATCATAAAATTACTCGTACCTCGTGCATTTTCGACTAGTCCCATTGCCAAATGCAAGCGCAGATACTTGAACCAGTAGGAGGATCGCAGGCGCGAAGCTGGACAGCGGGAGCAGAGCATTGACCCTGTAGCCCTTGGCCAGTATGAGGAGAATAACAGGGAGCAAGACCGGACCAGAAGGAAGCCAGCATCGACGAGGCCGATACCCTTTTTTCGACACATCCATAACCATGACGACCAATGTCGCCAAGTAGGAAGCCGAAGCGATCGCTAGGACCATAGCGTCGACACAAGGAGGGTAATCTCCAGGGTACTGGCTGTCACAGAAGTAGTGGTAAGGGCAGTGGATCGGGTCCAGAGTCTCCTCCACTTGCCATCTAACACACTTGAAGAATGTTATTTGGGTGTCCCTATGAGCCGGTTCTGTGAGGAATCGGGTGTTCATTTTTTCTCATTGATTTAGGTTCGGATGTTGCTTGTTTAATTAGGTTACACTTTCACCTGGGTAGGTGTTGCTGTTGGCTTTTGAATCTTGAAGCAACGGGCCTTTTTCTTTCTCATTTTCTGTTGGAACGTTGCAGGTTTCGGTTTGGTGGATAATGAAATACCATCTAATTTGAAACTGGGCTTACGTTACCTATTATTGGTAATTTTTTTTCTTTTTCTAATGTACTTATTGCTTGTGCTGGGTTTGGCGTACTTCATCCTGCTGGGCTCAAGTGACTGTCGGGCCCAAAAAACCTTGCAACAAAGACATTCATGTTGGTTGTGGACTTTAAGGATACAATTTTATTTTAAGGTTTACGAATATAATATACATCATTACGAATTAAGATAGCTACTTTTAAAAGTATTAAAATATTTGATTCTGATTAAAAAATATGAAATTTTGTTAAAAACTTCACTGTAGACTTTTTATTTTCGTCGACAGAATTTGCATTTTTTGTTATATACTAGATTCAACATGTGTCCACCATAAATAGACTACCGCGGCAACTTTCGACAAAAAAGGAATCCCCTAATCCTTCCGATTCCAATTTGCCGGTCCAGCCAGTTCCAACACGTAATCTTTCAGCTGGTTGACATATGGAATATTCCAGCAATGGCAGTGCCTTACCCCCTTATTTATTGAAAATCTTTTGACCGTCATCACTAACGTTTCATTCTTTTCCATTAGATTTTTTTTTGGTAGAAACCCAGGAGATTCCTTTCCCTAATGACTGTACTAATTGTTCCTTCATGTGTAAACGTAAATTTTATTCCCTTTTTCTGCAACTTGATAAGGCGTGTCCTTATTGATAAAAGTTTGGGACCCAAGACTATGCAAGGATTAGTGGACTACTGTCAATTCCATTACACTTCTAGGAAAAAAATTATAGTTAAAAATAAAATTTCAAACTAGGTCAATTGATGCGTTTTAGATTTAGATGGTCCCTCGCGTTTTCCAAAGTTTCAACACATCGTATTTTTTTCTTTCGGCACGCGGATATTTTTTGATACAACAATTTAAGTTTTGGTGAAATTATATACATATAATCTGAATTATTCGTAAAATGTGACGTATATTTCTTTTGTATAAAACTGACATATACTTTAGTGAGTTAATCCCATGTATTGGCCGTCATTTTAAAAGGCATACAATGTAATGAACCAATTAATGAACAACGCGTTGAAAGGGGATGTTACTTTTGGTCGGAAAAAAGTGGAAGTTAGTTGAAGAGAAAAGCCAGGGGGACACCGACACCGGGGAAGATAACGAAGCACATGCATAGTGCTGGCTGGAGAACCGTGTTGAAGTCATTCTAACTTCCGATTGGAAACAGCCAATATATATATAATTATTATTTTAAAATATCTGATGTTCGGACAATCACTTGCCAACTAACTCAAATCTAAAACAGATAAGATTTTTGAAATGTGGCAAAAAAATTTAACAAGTATTTAACATTTTTTATATTTCTAATGGTCAAAACTCAATACTTCTTTTATTTCAAAAAGAATTCAATACTTCTTGTTTAAAATTAAAATAAATTCATTAATCCAAGTTCTGTTGATATATACATAATTAATTAATCTAAGTTCTGTTGATATATACATAATTAATTAATCTAAGTTCTGTTTAAAGAATGTTTCACTCACCCAGAAAGGCGAAAGCCAAAAATAATAAGAAAACCGAAAAGACGATCAAAACATTATTTTTTAAAGATGACAACAACTAGATCAATGAAGCCGTTGGGTAGATTGAATTGGGACTTAGTCATGTCTTGTATCCAAAATTTGAGATTTTTCGACGGCAATTAAGAATAATTACAAAAAAGACTCATTATTTAATTCCAGATTTTTTAAAAATATTTGTAACTCAATAATTTTGAAATTTAACAATAGACTTTATTTATCATTTCTAATATTTAAAATTAAATAATTAATTAAATTAGAATAATTTATTCAGTGCCATAAATGAGTACGTCCAGACGGAAGAGAAGAGGCCCCTCAAAAAGATCGAAGAAAAGAAAGAGACAAATATATATATATATATATATATATATATTCTTTCACGTCAATAAATATCGGTGTAGAAGACAGAAGGCGGAAACCCAAACTGAAGGAAGCGAGCGAGCGAGCCAAACCAATCCACGAGACCGGCGAATTAAAAAAAATTCAAAACCCACTAACACTCGTCATCCCTTGTGTTTCCCCGCCACCCGCTCGCTATTATTACCGACAGACACCAATCAACCAACCTCCTACGAACTCCCCCTTCCTTGGACCTTCGGGGGAGAAAATGGTAAGAACCAGAGAAAAAGCATCAACCTTTTCCTTTTCCCGGGCCCAAGAGATTCTGGGGTTTTTTTTATTTTTAATTTAACGTAATTGGGTTTGGTTTTGTGGTGGGAGTAGGTGGCGGCGGATTCCTGCGGTTCAGGCGGCGACGAGACGAGTCTTCTAGACGTCGCCGTTTCGAGAGGTGATGGGGATGAGGAGGAGGGGCCGTGTGTTTCTTGTACCACTTTCAACATTCTCGCGCCTATCTATAAGCGACTCGACCAAAAGGCAACGACTTTTACTTACCTTTGGTCTTTTTCTTTAGCTTCTTGAAATGGGTTGGCTTTATCTGATGTGGGTTCTTGGGGATCAGAATCAGAGCCTTCGTGAGAGCGATGAGAGGGGGTTCTGGCTTGCCAGGAACCAGAGGATACTGGATTGGTTGCTCTATGAGAGGTCTTCCATTATCTGCCTCCAGGTGTGTTTGTGTGTGCTTCACTTGTAAAAAGAATGTTATTTGTTCTTTATTCGTGTTTTTATGAGGATAAAGTTGGGTTGTTTGGTCAGGAATTCTGGGTTGGGAATGAAGAACTAGTGCACATGTACCAGGATGGGCTTAGTGATGCTGGGTATGTTACATTCCAGCTGGCTCGGACCAACAATCGTGGAGATGGTATGCAACTTTTCTCCATGTCGTGTGTTCGCTATGGGATCTGCAGTATCTTCATGGTGACTGGGATTCTCTTTGGATCATCTTTGTACTGTGACCATTTGTGCCTATGGTGGTTTTGGCTCACGGTTCCATTATCTATGTACTCTCTCCAGGTCTGCTGACTGCTATTAGGGAGGACCAGTTTAGGGTACTAAATCACCGAGAGTTGCTCTTCAATGACTTTGGTGATCGTGTTGCTCAATTATTGCACGTTCAGCTGATTGGATCGGTATTAAAGAACGTGCAATGTGCTGACCAACAAGAAGTACTCATAGTAAACACACACTTGTTATTCCCACATGATTCCAGTTTATCCCTAGTGAGATTGCATCAGGTATTGGATTCTTGCATCTTGATAAATTACGTGGCCTTGATTTTCTAGTGCTGTGTAGCTTGCAGCTAATATCTGTTTTGGTGCTTTGTTCTGGCTGTCATAGGTTTACAAGATATTGCAGTATGTCGAAACATACCAGAGAGAAAACAAGCTGAACAATATGCCTGTAATACTCTGTGGGTAAGCTTTGTGCTGTCGTATCGCAAGAATGATTACTGAACCAGGGTAATGAACATTATCATTTTGAATTTTCTAGATGACAATTTCTTCCGTGTTCTGCTTCCCCCAGTGACTGGAATGGCAGCAAGCGCGGGCATGTTTACAAGTTCCTGAGGTCTCAAGGGTTTGTCTCGTCCTATGACACATCTCATCAGTATACTGATAATGATGCAGATGCTCACAAGGTCAGTTCCATTAGTCATCAAATTCCACACCTTATGTTCTCTTCAGAATGACAACTTTTCGAAGCTAATATCAGTTTTTTAGTCAGAGTTGTGTACCCTTGTTTCTCTAAATGATAACATGTTTTTGTAAACAAACACTTGCTCGCAGTCTGTATTTCTCACTTGCAATTTTGCATATCTCAGTGGGTGAGTCATCGGAATCATAGGGGTAACATCTGCGGTGTTGACTTCATATGGCTACGTAATCCTATTAAATTGAGGAAAACCTTGAAGACTAGTTGGGCGGAAGCTGTATTTGGAATAATAAAGGTATGAACATTGCCATGGAGTAGTCCAAGCATTATTTTTTTTGTCTAGTTTTTTAGTGTCATTTGTCAAACTGCAGTTCTTGGGTTGTTCCTTTCTGGGCCATATGTCGCCATCTATTGCTGGTGCAGTTTCCGGTTCAAAACTTTGTCCATACCTCGAGGATCCAAGGCACTGAATTTTGCACATCTGGAGAGCTTTTTAAACTATTGCATCAGCTAGTATAGTGTTGCGCGCACTTATCCGAAGTACAGAGACCGTCAGGAGTGGCTTTTTGATTGTTGTGATGTAAATCCTCTTTATGTAATTAATTTCCTCAGTTCTCTCTTGTCGATCTTGAATCAGCGCTTCTGCTAATTTGATGCTTGTTGTCAGCGAGTCCATCGTAGGCTTTAGGCAGTTTTGAATTTACGGAAAAGCCTCTGTTTTATGCCTCACAAGATGCTCACTTCCCTTTTATTTTCAGTGTTTGTTCTTTTTTAGTAGATGCAAATTTGTGCCTCAGCACATAATGACGATGTCTGTGTCTGAACTTGCTGTTAACCATTTGGACATGTGTCACATCTGACTATGCTTATATTTGAACTGCAGTATCAACTCCTAAAGACATCATTGGTAGAGAACGATGCATTTGCATTACTGAAGGCTGAGAATCATGGGGATTATATTACGTATTCCGGCTTTTTCGAAGCACTTCAACAGGTACTTTTATGGGTCCTTGATATTTTGACGACAATGGATAATTGGAAATGTAGGCTCAACCAATTTCTATCTCCGCACAGATCAATCTAGTAGGCAGGCCTTGCGGACTAAGTTTCCAGGAGACAAAAGACCTATGGGCCCAAGCAGATGTCAACGGAAATGGATTTGTCGATTATGAAGAATTTAAGGTTGGTTAATGCCTAATGGTGCCGTCAACTACTACTACTACGTACCATGCTTTAGTTGTAACACTGTATCAGTCTTCTTTCTCTCTGTGATATTGTAACATGCTTGTGTAGCCCTTGTAATCGAGTTAAAAGAAAATGTCCAATAGTGAGCCTGTCGGCACCTGTTGGCAGGCAGTCTAACTCGGCCTCGGTTGAATCTAGATTTCTGATATTTCAGTCTGCAACCGGCATAAACTTGGTAGTGTTTCTGGTTCCATCCCCATATCGTTCACCTCCATCTTTGCCACGGTTCCCTGTTGTATGATTACTGATGAAACTCCTGAATGTTCAATAATGCAGCAGAGGATCTGGAACTCGGAGTGTGAAGAGCGACGAGATGACTATTGCAATGACAAGGATCTGGTGCATGTCGGGACAGGCAAAGAGGAAGGAGCCATTGGCTTTGTGGTCAAGGATGCTGTGCTTTTCCCTCACGAAGCGGAGAGAGGAATGTGGCCCGACGATTACTCTCTGTCCGATCATGCTCGACTGACTGCTGTCTTTTCGCCCGTAGTAATTTGGTGCTCGGGCCAATGAAGCACGATTATGATCGAGGGCACGGCCGAAATCGCCGGTATGATTTGGTTGGTTTGCGATGGGGGAGAGATCAATGCAAGTTGAGCATGTATAAAGAGGTCCAGGGTTCCTTGGGGTTTTGCTTGAATGGGTGGCTTCAAAGTTGTGTGGCTAGTCTAGTCTCATGGCCGGCGCCTCCGCCTAAATTTTCAGGCAACGAGATGCTTATATAAATCAATAATTTATTTTTCATAAAAAGTTGCTACATTAATGTCATTAAAATGTTGGTGAATTACCAAATCAATTGACTAGTTTAAGGAGTAACAAGTCTACTATTAACAACGTTGGAGTGTCGAATATTTATGAGAATGTTTTATCATTGTTCAATAGTATTATATAGTTCAAATCTGAAATAATTACTTTCATAGTTATCGAAATATCAATGTTTGTGAGAATGTTGGATTGCTTTTCGGTTTCTGTATGGTGTCTATTTGTTTGTTTGTCAGTCTATTTTTTTATTTTTTTTATTTTATAACTCGTGTATTTAATATAGGCTTCGTTCACCCTACTAAAAAAAATCATATAAAAAAATGCTCGTAAGCTATTAGATCTGTAGGATCGTCTACTACGACTTTACTTGTGGTTAATTTTGGAATTGACAAACAAAACTAATAAATTTTCCGACGATGATACCAATGTTTTGATCTTATCCTTCTCTTCGTGTTGCTACCTTAGACTATCTACAATAGCAACTCATTTCAATTTAGGTCACTGAATAAAATATTAATTTATCTCTCATCTATTTCTAACACAATCCAACTAAATATTTACTACTCATAAGAACAACTCGTCCCAACCTAAGTCACGAAATAAACAATTAATTTCTCTCCTCTACATATTAATCTACTATCTTTATCGTTTATATAAATTTATAACAAGTACACGGAAATGATTAATTCGTAATACGAATTACAAAATGATTAAAATTTTTAATTAAAACTAACAAAATTAAAATTATATTAGTGACAATTCAAAATTAGTACTACATAAATCCGGTTACAAATACATGGCTTAAATGATAAATTACAAATACGAAAGGGATTATTAAAAAATTAAACAGGATTGACTAGTGAGTAGCTACGGGACAATTTGCTTTTAATTGGGAGGAATGGGATCCAAAGTTGAATTGACTAGTGAGTGGCTACGGGACAATTTTCTTTAATTGGGAGGAATGGGATCCAAAGTTGAATTGACTAGTGAGTGGCTACGGCATAATTTGCTTTAATTGGGAGGTGTGGGATCCAAAGTTTATTTGACTAGTGAGTGGCTACAGGACAATTTGCTTTAATTGGGAGGTGTGGGATCCAAAATTTATTTGACTAGTGAGTGGTTACGGGACAATTTGCTTTAATTGGGAGGTGTGGGATCCAAAGTTGAATTTTATAAAATTAAAGACAAATTACATAAACCTGGTCTTACATGAAATTGGGAGGAAATTAAAAACAAATTACATTCTAAAACATTCTCGATTATTTCCAAACATAATTAATATTAGGTAGCGTTTCATATCTTCTTATTCGGGGGAAAAATGCTATTTCCCAAGCAAGGTGTTCAACATGAGTCGATTCAATTGCATTATCTTCATTTCTGCCTTTTCATTGTCACGTTCCTTTCTCTTTTTTTCTCGTTCTGCTCTTTGTTGTTCTCGCTCCGCTCTTTGTTGCAGCATTTGTTGCTCGACATCAAGTCTCTTAGTCATAACTTCAATTTCAGCCTCTCTGGTGATCGGCAATGCACGAAGTTCTGCAGCAAAATCATTACTAGTTGTAGATGCGGAAGCCTTACCTTTTCCCTTTTTTTGGCAGCATCTCTACCAATAGGACGGGGAATTGCTGAAGATGCACTAGTTGGAGTTTCTGGGTTAGCGTGGATTGAATAATCCCCTTCTTCGGTGGTTCTTGTTCTTCTGAAACTTCTACCACTTTCTACATGCTCCTCTTTATTCACCGGAGGAAAATATGTTGAATCGAACCCGTCCTTGTCTATTTTTCATTTGGGACATTGACTCATGACTTCATTAAATACAACCAAGTTAGTACATTTTTTTTTGGCGTCACCTTCATAAATCACATGAGCTTCTCTCTCAACATCGGCGTCAGTCATGCCGCTCCATTTTTGACGGTATGCTTCTTTGTAGCAACAAATCCACTTATATGCATTTGTGTTGATTCATTTCCAACGACCTTTAATTGATGAAACATTTCTTTCATAGATCTCACCAGAATTTTCTAATCGAACTACCTCAAACAATTTTGCCACTCGATTCCAGACAGAAGTTGAAGTATGATCTTTTTCAGTGACGCTATATTGGCTAACGTATATCTAAGAAGACATGAGGGCAATGTCTTCTTTGACACCCCAACTAGTTGGTGTCACCTTTACAGTCTCTTTGTTTCTAGGCTCATTCTGAAACAGAGGTCGTGGTAAATTTGGGCTTATTTGGTGGTGGTATGGAGAAATTTGAGAAAGATTAGGCGATAGCTAAGAGTTATAAATAGGTTAACTATAAGAAAACTCTCCTAAATTTGGATAAAATTGTTGGAATTAAATGATAAAATTCAATGCAAAAGGCCCAAGATGGGAATGGGAAAGGGCATTACCATATTGAAAAATGCAACAATTTTTTCCAAGTTTATAAGGAGATTTTCTTTGCTAGCTAGGAACTAAGTTGACCACCTGGAAAGGCAACTCGGACATACTACAAGGATGGTGTGTAGAACCATCCGAGCACGAGCACGAGCACGAGCACGAGCACAAGCACGCACACGTGCACATGCACATAGCGCATTAGACGCATGTCACAATGAGCACTTTGTGGCACACTAGGCACTTCACACGTATGCATTGTCGCGAGGAGCTGAGGAGCCTAAATTTTTTGCTGATTTGGGAAGACACCAGAATACTCAGACACGAAGAGGTGTGGAAGGGATGGCATATCCAGAGAACCCACCGAAGGGGTACGTACGAGCACCAAAGGATCACGAGCAGGCTGGCCGAATCTGGTAGGCGAAGGGGTGCCTCTGGCTGGCCGGAAAGGTGCCTGAAGGAGGCAGTCTACCTGTTGGCCGAATGGATCCATCTCCTCGGAAGTGCCTCGTACCCCTTCGGAGTACCTGCCTTCCTCCCTCTCATCCAGCGCATATAAATAGGCCTCTCCCCCTCACTTCCAATCTCGTCCCGAACACTCATTGCATAAGTATTCATTAGCAATAGTCGTTCTCTCTCTCTCTCTCTCAAGAAAGTTTCGAGTATCCAGCGGTTCGCCAAAGCTTTGAGAATTGTTGTGCTACGATCTTGAAAGTAACTAGTCGTTGTATCTTGGAGACGATTTCCATAGCCTGTAAGCACTGAATACGGGGCAATCTCATCTTACAAAGAAAGAGTCAAACTCTTACCTCGACTTTACAAGATCCTAATCAAGTACACCACCTCCAACAAACAACAATCGTAAGACGAGATTTGTGTACTTGAAGATGGCATCATCAAGCTCTGCACCAGCACCAGTGTCAACGGTCTCGAGAGCTATCCATATAGAAAGGCCCGCCAAGTTTAATGGCACCGAGTTCAAGAGATGACAACAAAAAATGTTGTTCTACTTGACAACGCTCAACCTGGTTCGGTTTTTGAAGGAAGAAGCTTCGAAGGTGGCAGAAAATGAGGCTGATCAACAGAAGATCAACGCCCTAGATGTATGGAGTCACAGCGACTTCTTGTGTCGTAACTATATCCTTAATAAATTAGACGACACCCTTTACAATGTCTATACAGGTGCCAATACTGCAAAAGAATTGTGAGATTCTCTGGAGAAGAAGTACAAGACGGAGGATGCCGGGATGAAAAAATTCATCATCGGGAGATTCCTCAAAATCTAGATGGTAGATTCTAAGAAGGTCATAGATCAAGTTCAAGAGCTGCAGCTGATTTTGTATGAGATTCACGCCGAAGGCATGCAACTCAGTGAGTCCTTCCAAGTGGCTATACTAATTGAGAAGCTACCCCCCTTTGAAAGGATTTCAAGAACTACCTCAAGTATAAGAAGAAGGACATGGGGCTGGAAGACCTGATCGTGAGACTGAGGATCGAGGAAGACAACCAAAAGTCCGAAGTCAAGACCAGCAGGACCAACTCCGAGGCTAAGGTACATCTCGCTGAAAGAGGTACTGACAAGAAGAGAAAGAAGCCCAGAAATAAGCAGGAGAAGCAAGAGCCAAAGTAAAATAAGGCTAAGAAGATCAAGGGCAATTGCTACAACTGTGACAAGTCCGGTCACATGGCAAAAGATTGTTGCCTGCCAAAGAGGGACGATCTTGAGAAGGCTAATCTGGTCGAAGACCTGTCTGAGCTAGACTTATCCGCCATGATGTTTGAAGCCAATCTGGTGAATAATCTAAGAGAGTAGTTCATTGATACATGGGTAACTCGACACATCTGTTTAGACAAGGAGATGTTCTCGACCTATACCTCGATCAACGGACAGAAGTTATTTATGGGTAACTCCACAACTTTCCCGTAGTCGGACTAGGCAAGGTGTTGCTGAAGCTGACCTCTAGAAAAGAGATGACCCTCAAGGATGTGTTGCAAGTCCCAGACATTCGCAAGAATCTAGTATCCAGCTCCCTGTTAAGCAAAGCCGGATTGAAGCTAGTTTTTTAGGCTGATAAATTTGTATTGACCAAAGCTAGTACATTTGTAGGAAAGGGTTACCTAGATAGGGGACTCTTCAAGATGAATGTAATAACCGTATAACATGCCTTTGGGGACCAGAATAAAGTTATTAATTCTTCTTACTTGGCTGAGTGTTCTAACTTATGGCATGATAGATTAAGACACGTAAATTTAAGCTCACTAAGAAAGTTGATAAGTTTAAATTTATTATCTAAACTGGAGTTTAACCCAAATGATAAATACGAAGTATGTGTTGAGGCAAAAATGGTCAAAGCACCTTTCCATTTAGTGAAAAGAAGTACTACACCTTTAGAGTTAATTCATACCGACGTCTGCGATATGAAACAAGTGCAAACTAGAGGTGAAAAAAAAGTATTTCATTATATTTATCGATGATTGCACAAGATACTATTACATATATCTCTTGAAAGGAAAGAACGAAGCCTTTGAAGCTTTCAAGAGTTATAAGAATGAGGTTGAAAATTAACTTAGCAGTAAAATTAAAATGATTCGAAGTGATAGAGGGGGAGAATATGTAGCTCCGTTTGAGGAATTCTGCCAACAAAATGGCATTATTCATCAGACGACTTCACCATACTCACCTCAATCAAATGGCGTAGCTGAAGGTAAGAATCAAACTCTCAAGGAGATGATGAATGCTATGTTGATTAGCTTGGGCTTACCCCAGAACATGTGGGGGGAAGCTGTGCTCTCAGCTAACCACATTCTAAATAAATTGCCACACAAGAAAAGGGACAAAATCTCATATGAACTATGGAAAGGGAGAAAGCATGCTTACGGTTACCTTAAAGTATAGGGGTGCCTAGTTAAGGTAGAAATACCTCCGCCTAAAAGGGTGAGAATAGGACCCAAGATCGTTAACTGCATCTTTATCGGATATGCCTACAACAGTAGCACATACCGATTTCTAGTGCATAAGTCTGAAAATCCTGAAATCAACGAGGGAATGGCATGGAATCAAGGAATGCAACATTCTTTGAGAATATCTTTCCAAACGAGGAGAGGAAAGACCCAAGCTCTAACAAAAGAGCTCATGAAGCTACTAAAGGTCCTCATCAAGTTGTTGTGGGATGGCGAGAAATAGGAAAGACTTATTTCCTATTCCTATTCCTATTCTGACTAGATTCTGGACTCCTAATTAGACCTAGATATGTTACTTGTACACCAAGGGTTTGTCTCTATATAAAGACATGTTACCCTAAGGTTTTGTATAGCTTTTGTGACTCGGATCCATTAATAAAATTTCTCCTTTCTCACCGTGGGCGTAGGCATTAGGCCGAACCACGTAATTCTCTTGTTCCGTGTTCTTTGTGCGATCTTGTTCTCTAGTTGTTGAATTCCTAACAATTGGTATCAGAGCTTGGGTTGGAGGATGACGAACGTCGCGAAGTTTGCTCTTGTGAAGTTCGATGGTTCTTCGAATTTTGGGTTATGGCAAAGGCGTGTCAAGGATCTCCTCGTGCAACAAGGGATGGTCATCGCGCTCTCGGAGAAGAAGCCCGAGAAGATGGAGGAGCAAGAGTGGAAGGAGATGGGGGCCAAGGCGGTGGCGACAATTCGCTTGTGCTTGGCGGATGATGTGATGTATCACGTCATGGATGAGGAGTCACCAGCTGAGGTATGGAAGAAATTGGAAGCAAGGTATATGTCTAAGTCTTTGTCGAACAAGCTTTATCTTAAGCAAAGATTGTACGGGCTCAAGATGAAGGAGGGCTCGGATTTGAGCCAACACATTAATGGTTTCAGTCAACTTGTGAGCGACTTGAGAAAGGTTGATGTGAAGTTCGAGGAAGAAGACAAGGCATTGTTGCTGCTGAATTCTTTACCTGGCTCCTACGAAAATTTGGTTACAACTCTAACTTGGGGGAAGGAGTCCCTGGTGTTGGAAGATATCACAAGTGCTCTGCTAGGGTTTCATCAAAGAAGGAAAATTGACGATGAACAAGCGGAAGGGCTAGTTGTGAGGGGTAGCCATGGTGATCGTAGTGGGGTAAAAGACAGGTAGGGATCCAAGTCGTGGTCAAGGAGGTTCAAGGGAAATTGCTTCGAGTGCGGAGAAAAAGGGCACGTGAAGAAGGATTGTCCAAAAAGAACTCGGGATCGCGAGGAAAAAGGATCAGGTTCTGTGAATGTGGCCTCACATTCGGACAAGTCAGATGGTGATCTTCTTTCTGTTTTGTCAAGTCCAAAGCATTCTGATTCCTGGATTTTGGATAGCGCTTGCTCTTTCCACATGACGCCCAAGAGAGGGTGGTTCGACACCTACAAGTTCGTTGATTCAGGTGTGATGACTATGGGTGATGGTTCTACTTGCAGAATTGCTGGCATAGGTGATATCCAAATCAAGATGTGGGATGGTGTTGAGAGAAAATTGTGTGGGGTTAGGCATGTTCCGAAGTTGGAGAGGAATTTGATCTCGTTAGGAGCCTTGGATTATAGTGGGTACAACTATAATGTTGTAGGCGGGCTAATGGAGGTGGAGAAGGATGCTATGGTGGTGATAAAAGGTGAAAGGAATGCTAGGAACACCTATAGGTTAGTGGGGAACACTGTTGTAGGTGGAGTCACATCGTTGGGTTCCGATAGAGGGGAGAAAAGCTCTTGTGTGATGGAGCGAAAGCTTGACATGAATGGTTTGAGTGGAGTTGGGATTCGCGAAGACAAAGTTAGCAAGTTCCCGCTATGGTTGTCTAAAGAGACGTGCACGTCAACGGTGTTGGGTAGGTTTTGCATGGGGAATACGAAGCCGTTGGTAGCACTACGGGCGAATCAGGTATCTCACTCAAGGCCGAACAGTAGAGTTCGTGGCATGTCAAGGGTTCTACTTGGTAGAACAAAAGGTTGCCCTTTGTATGCTATGGCATGTAGCATTGGTATGAGGCAAGAAGGTCCAGCGGAGAAGCAGTTCGAGGTTGCGGAGCATGGGGTTGACCGAAAAATAGAGAGTGCATCTATTGGTCACAAGTTTGCTTCAGCAGGTGGACTTGCTAGTTGCGGTTCAATGGAGATTGGAGGGAATAGGCCAAGCAAGCTCAGAAGCTCGAGTTTGGGGGGTTGGCTCCAAGTGATTGAACAAAAGGTGAAGAGAAAGTTGAGATGGTCTTATTGATGCAGTTATCTATGGTCCGAGATGGAGTCGGTGAAGTTGGATTGGTTTTGCAAGATCTCATGGTTCTTCATGGGGCGGTATTTTGTCAAGGTGAAGTTTGTTGAAGTTCGAGTGGAGCTTCATGGTTCTTCCACGAGATGATTTCTCGCCAAGGTGGAGATTGTTGGGATGGCGAGAAATAGGAAAGACTTATTTCCTATTCCTATTCCTATTCTGACTAGATTCTGGACTCCTAATTAGACCTAGATAGGTTACTTGTACACCAAGGGTTTGTCTCTATATAAAGACATGTTACCCTAAGGTTTTGTATAGCTTTTGTGACTCGGATCCATCAATAAAATTTCTCCTTTCTCACCGTGGACGTAGGCATTAGGCCAAACCACGTAATTCTCTTGTTCCGTGTTCTTTGTGCGATCTTGTTCTCTAGTTGTGAATTCCTAACATTGAGGAACTTAGACACATCAAAAGGGCCAGAACGGCCAAGTCGTTTTGTCCAAATTTTTTGACATACGTGTTAAAAAATGAACCTGGAACAATCCAAGAGGCATTGTCTAGTCCAGATGCTCCTCTCTGGAAAGAAGCTATTAACAGTGAGATAGAGTTCATCATGCAAAACCACACGTAGAAAATCGTGGATCTCCCACTAGGTTACAAACCTTTAGGTTGCAAGTGGATCCTTAAAAGGAAATACAAAGCTGATGGATCAATCAACAAGTACAAAGCTCGATTGGTAGCTAAAGGGTTCAAACAGAAGGAAGGATATGATTACTTTGACACGTATTCGCCGGTCACAAGAATCACATCTATTAGAGTACTCATAGTCGTTGCATCACTCTATAACCTTGAGATACATCAGATGGATATAAAAACAGCTTTCCTAAATGGAGAACTGGAAGAGGAGATATATGTGGAATAATCAGAAGGATTTGTTACCCCCGGACAAGAGCATAAAGTATGCAAACTGGTCAAGTCATTGTACAGGCTGAAACAGCCGCCGAAACAATGGCATGAGAAATTTGACAAACCAATAATGTCAAATGGCATTAAGATCAATAAGTGTGATAAATGTGTAAACATTAAAGGAACACCTGATGCTTACGTGATTGTATGTCCGTATGTAGATGACATGCTAATCATGAGAAGCAGTAATGATCTTATCGTAAAAACTAAGAACATGTTAAAGAACAACTTTGACATGAAAGATATGGGTCTAGCTGATGTCATACTAGAGAACAAAATCTCTAGGATGACTGAAGGAATTGTCTTGTCACAATCTCACTATGTTGAGAACGTACTCAAGAAATTCGAAGCGTTTGACAAACCTCCGGCTAAGACTCCGGTAGACCTGAGTCTACCCTTAGCTAAAAATAGAGGGGACCCAGTATCTCAACTAAAATATACATGGATCATTGGGAGCCTGATGTACTTGATAAATTGTACGTGCCCTGATATTGCATATTCAGTTAGCAAGCTTAGTAGATTCACAAGCAATCCAGGAATAGATCACTGACTAGCTCTAGAAAGAGTTCTAAAGTATCTAAAATATACTTTGAACCATGGCATACTTTATACGAGATATCCAATTGTATTGGAAAGATACAGTGATGCAAATTAGATATCAGACACCAAAGATTTTAAATCCACTAATGGTTATATGTTCACAATAGATGGCGGAGCTGTGTCCTAGAAATCCTCTACACAAACGTGCATAGCTCGATCCACTATGGAGTCGGAGTTTATAGCACTAGACAAAGCTGGGGAAGAAGCTGAATGGCTCAGAAACTTCCTAGATGATATTTCTTGTTGGAACAAGCATGTGCCTCTTGTATTGATACACTGTGATAGCATGTCAGCAATAGGGAGAGCTCAGAGTACTATGTATAATGGTAAGTCTCGACACATCCGTAGGATACATAACGCCATTAGACAGTTGATCTCTGGTGGTATAATTACCATTGGTTATGTGAAGTCCAAAGACAACATAGTTGATCTTTTGATGAAAGAAATCAACAGAGATCAAATGTATAATACAGTAAGAGAAATGGGGTTAAAACCCACACATTAAAAAATATTCATAGCGGTAACTCAACCATGATGAGTAGAGATCCCACAAACTTGGTTCAATGAGATAACTAAGTTATGAATGGTTTAGATGATCACTTGGAACTCGGCTCATTCTCTCAGAAGCTGCCCAGTACTAACCTGCAGAGGTGTGGTAAGGTTAAGCGTCTACGCTTTTAATGATTCATATACCAGATAAAAGGTAGAGTATGGCAGGATACTCTTGATAGGAGATCACCTATATAAGTGTGAAGTGAGGCCACTTCAAATGGAACAAACACTTATGAATCTTAGATAAGTTTCCATGGCCAAAACGGACACAACCTGAAAACCAATGATGTTAGAGATATCATTGTGTAAATATTATTGTCTTGGTTTATATCAAAAGCTGACTAGTTCAAGACATCGCGTTCACTGAGCAGCAAGTAAATTTGATAATATATTACTAGAGAAGGTTCAAAGCCGTAAACTACATATCTCGATGCAATGATATTTTGTCAGAACTTTTCTTAAAAGTGTCAGCATGCATTAATCATCATTCATATGGGAGATTGTTGGAATTGAATGATAAAATTCAATGCAAAAGGCCCAAAGGTGGAAGGCCAAAAAGGGAGGCCCAAAATGTGAATAGGAAAGGGCATTACCACATTGAAAAATGCAACAAAATTTTCCAAGTTTATAAGGAGATTCTCCTTGTTAGCTAGGAACTAAGTTGACCACCTGGAAAGCTAACTCGGACATGCTACGAGGATGGTGCATAGCACTATTCGAGCACGAGCACGAGCACGTGCGTGTACGCATGACGCATTGAACGCAGGTCGCAAAGGGCGCTTTGTGTCTCGTGCTCCTTCGGAGTGCCTGCCTCCCTCCCTCTCATCCAGCGCCTATAAATAGGCCTCTCCCCCTCACTTCCAATCTCATCCCGAACACTCATTGCATAAGCATTCATTAGCAATAGTCGTTCTCTCTCTCTCAAGAAAGTTCTGAGTATCCAGCGATTCGCTGAAGCTTCGAGAATCGTTGTGCTACGATCTTGGAAGCAACTAGTCGTTGTATCTTGAGGACAATTTTTGTATCCCGTAAGCACTGAATACGGGGCAATCTCGTCTTACGGAGAAAGAGTCAAACTCTTGCCTCGACTTTACAAGATCCTAATCAAGTACACCACCTCCAACAAACAATATTGGAGGATAATAAAAAGAATCATATGGTTGATAATTTGGAAGATTAGTATCATTAAGATCTATAGTAGAAAAAATTTAAAGATAGTAGGTAATTAAGGAAAAGACTAATGTAGTGAAAGAAGAGAGAATTTAAAATTTGTGATAAAAATATATCAACATTGGGCTCTATTTATAGAGAATTGAAATATATAAAATTTTATATTATTTAAAATATTTTGGCCATAAATTAACTTGAATTTTCAAAGCCACAATAATATCCATAAAAATCATTTTGAACTAATTAAATTATGCCAAGTGTTACCAAGTAGATAGAATAGGTAAAAAAAGGGCCACGTCGGCAACGAGCGCCCGCGTGACAGGAGCGGCCGACAGCTCCTGCACGCGAGCGCTCGGCTATCGCTTTTATTTATTATTTTTTCTTTTTCCTTTGTCCTTTTCTACCATCGCTCGGCCACAATGCCTGTAAGGCCACTCACAATAACAACCCATCTCAACCTAAGTCACGGAATAAAATATTAATTTATCTCTCATATATTCCCAACCCAATCCAACTAAATATTTACTACCTACAACAACAACTCACCCAACCTAGGTCACAGAATAAATAATTAATTTCTTTCTCATCCACATATTAATCTACAATCTTTTTCGTTTATATAAATTTATAACAAGTACATGGAAATGATTAATTTATAATAAGAATTAAGAAATGATTAAAAATTTTAATTAAAACTAACAAAATTAAAATTAAAGTAGTTGCAATTCAAAATTAGTACTACATAAATTTGGTTACAAATACATAGCTTAAATGATAAATTACATATACGAAAGGGATTATTAAATGATAATTTAGAGGATTAGTATCATTAAGATCCATAGTAGCAAAAATTTAAAGAGAGTGGGTAATTAAGGAAGAGACTAATGTAGTGAAAGAATAGAGAATTTAAAATTTGTGATGAAAATATATCAACATTGGGCTCTATTTATAGAGAATTGAAAAATACAAAATTTTATATTATTTAAAATATTTTAGTCATAAATTAACTTGAATTTTCAAAGCCACAAAACTAATATCCATAAAAATCACTTTGAACCAATTAAATTGTGCCAAGTGTTACTAAGTAGATAGAATAGGTAAAATAAAAAAATAAGCCACGTCAGCCCGAGCGGCCGCGTGTCAGGAGTGGCCGACAGCTCCTGCACACGAGCGCTCGGCCTTCCTTTCCCCTTTTTTTTCGTCCACGAGCTACGATAGATCGGGCTTCGAAGCCCTGTTGTCGGTAGCCTTAGACCACCCGCAACAGTGATTTGCTGCATCGCGCGGGTGGTTATTTAATAATAAAAAACAATGAGGTAGAAAAAGGGGCGCTCGACCGCTCGTTGGAGCCTGACAGGCTCTGTGCTTGCGCGCGGCAATTAAGCCCAGTCAGCTTTTTTTAATCTTATCTATCTATTTATATCCACTTGGCATAATATTATTCGTAAAAATAGATTTTTTTGGATAATATTTTCATGGTTATCTAAACTGATCTTATCTTTAACAAAACTAAAAATTATTATATGAAAATTATTATTTTTCAAATCTCTATAAATAGAGTCAAATGTTAACATATTTGGCAAAAGTTCAGAAATGATAATTAATTATGTAATTTGAAATTTCTGTATTTGAAATTTGAAATTCTCGTCTTCGTAATTTATCATTTTCGACTTTCATTTGTATCTCGAGTATTTCTATCTAATTTAGTATTTCAAAAAATGATAGTATAATATGTGGATGAGAGAAAAATTAATTGTTTATTGTGTGAACTTGGTTGCTGATATGGGTAAGAAAATATGTAATTGGTTTGGGTTGAATTGGGTATTGATGAAATAAATTAATTATTTATTTCGTAAACTGAGTTGAGTGGGTTGCTGCTGTGGTAGCCTTAAGTAGTATTCTCGAATTAGGTAGAGGGTCCAATGGTGGGGTCCAACGTAGGGAAACTTGTTTAGCAATTTTTTTTAAAGGACAAAAATGAAGTAAACTTGGTAATTCAGGTAGCAACATGATTGGCTCCAAGTAATCATTAACGTCCAAAGGGAAAAACACGGTTCCTTGTCGGAGGGGCCCACTTCTCCTAGGCTACTCCACAACGAAGTAGTAGTTTAGGGTTAGATTCAGTGGGGACAAATTTATCCCACTGAAATGGATCAAGTAATTATATTTATAGATATGGTTTTTTATGGTTGTCAGATTTCTAGATACAATTTTTAATAAAATCTGATGGTTCAAACAAAATTTCCTCCGTAAGAACGATTTTTATGTTGTTCCCGCTCAATCCAAAACGTAGTGTAATACCTTACCCTTTTTTCCAATTTCATCCCTCCCACTGCGGATATATAAAACTAGCAGTGCTCTCTCCTCTCCACCCTGTCCAAAACACGAAGATTAGAATCCGATAGTTTTCGACTTCGAGCGTCTCTCTCTGCTTCACAATAGAATCCAGAAGTTTACTTACAGTCGTTTACCCTATTTTAGGAAGAGGAATGAGTTTCAGCTCTTCATCATCCGGTACCGAAGGTACGGCGACCCCAACTCCTGAAGGGACTGGGGTCCCTCCGGTCGGATTCGGCTTCCGCCCGACCGATCCCGAGCTGATCAACAGCTATCTCAGGCCGAAGAATCGGGGCCAGGACGACCATGGCCGCCCTGTTATTCCCGACTTGGAGGTCTCCAAATTTGACCCGCGGGACCTACCTGGTAATTTGAATTACAATGACCTGATGGTGGTTGTACCTTTTTAATTTGAGTTTGGACGATGTGTGAGGTCTGGGTTTTTTGTGTGTGTGTGTGTGTGTGTTGTGTGTAGGGCACTTCTATTGTCGGCGCGAGCTCAAGTTTAAGAAGAGTAATCGATTTAATAGGATAACTAAGGAGGGTTACTGGAAGCTTGATGGCAATCCCCGCCCGATTAAAGACAAGAGTACTAAGGAAGTGATCGGTCGGAAAAGGACATTGGTTTTTCATCATGGTCGGCCGAAAGGCACGAGGACTAAATGGATCATGCACGAGTATGAATGCAGCCCGGATTCGGGGTTGTCCAATCAGGTACTATGTTAAGTGTTTAATCCTTGGAGTATGATCACGAGGCCGCATTTTGGGTGTTAGTGATTTTGAATTGGAAATGAATTGTTGAACTCTTATGACTCTGTACCAGTTCCTGGGAACAATTCGTATGTTGCAGCTTTTTAGGGGTTTAGACCTTAGATTTGTGCTATAGGAGTTCTTACTTCTTGATGCTTTCTCTAATGAATTTTAGCAATTTGGTAGTATGTTTCACCATTTAATGAACTGTTTTGTCACTTTGTTTTTATTTATTTATTTTTTTGCAGGGGGACTTTGTTCTCTGCAAATTGATCAAGTCTGATAAAAAAGACACAAAACGTGATGCATATCGTCAAACGGCTTTGAATCCTGAGATTGAAAATCAGGAACTAGCTAAAATGGCTAGTCTTTCATCTCATGGTATTTGTCAACCGAGTCATTTGATGTGTTCTGGTTCTTACAATAAGAATCAAGACCTGTGCATCATTAGAGCTCCGGGGGAGATATTTGATGCTAATTCGGTGGAAAGTAGCCCTACGTTTGATTCCAATATGGGCTCGCTTTCTATGACAAATTATCTTCAAACTTCAACCCAAAAGCTATCACAACCTCCCAAAAGTACTATGTCAAACTCCCATACTCAACTTTATCCATGGTCACCAGCTAGCAATACTTCTCTTTGTCATTATCAGAACAATGACATTGTTGAAGTTGTTTCATCCCAACTATCATCACAAACTCCTAAAACAACTCTTCAAACCTCAAACATTCAAAATTCCGATAGCTTGCAAGCTATCAAGACTTCTCTATGTCATTATCAAAACAATGATATGATAGAAGTTGCTTTATCATCACAAACTCCTAAAACAACTCTTCAAACCTCAAACATTCAAACTTTTGATAGCTTACCAGCTATCAACTCTTCTCTTTGTCATTATCAAAACAATGACATTTCTGAAGTTACTTCATTTGACCCTAAAACACAAGCCAACGCAACTGATGGATACTCTATATCTCCATCTCAAAGTGCTATCTTGAGCGGCACAGTGGTTAATTCCACCTATGATGTCGCTGATAGCTTAATGGTTTCCGATTTCGAAAATCAGAACTCGGATAACCAAGATGGCATATCATCAGCCTCTGTAGAACGTGCATGGAGCCCGTCAATGGCTGATTCTTATACTGATTATGGAACACAAAATCAATATGAGAATTTTGATATGATGTACCCTGATGGTCTATTGGCTTCTGATCTTGAATCCAAGAATGAAGAACCTGAGGTGAGTAGCATTCTATCTCTAATAGACAAGTTTGTGTTTCTTTCATTGTTTATCAGCACGAAAAGCAAAACTTGAAGTGAATGCCTTGAAATGTCATGTTTTTGCAGGAAAACTCAGAATTCTCTTCTGAATTATGGGGGGCCTCGCTGGATTCGATGCTGGAGCAATACCACATGGTAAATTCTCCACTTTGGAAGCCTATTCACTCCGATGAAGGCCCCTCTTCGGTGCTATTTCCGCCTGAGTGTGATTCAACCCTCAGGCCCTCGCCTCTATGTCTTTAAATGATACCACATCTTACAGCTATGAAGTTGATTGCTGATCTAGAGAGTACTCTAGATTGACAAGATTGGTTTCATCCCATCTATTACTTAAGAAGTAAACTATGTATCCGGTCTCGAATCAAGGATCGGCTCTGGACGTTTAATGTCTTCAGCTGATGCAGACCTTCTCAGAGCTCTGTGCTGCCTGCAGTTACAAAGTCAGCAGCTGCTAGTTACAGGACTTGGAAGTCTTGTTTCCGTTGTAATAGAACTAAAGTATGCAAGTTTGGAAATTTTACTGTTCCTTGTGAAAGGAGTGATGTTCTCCAATTTTATGCTCTAGTTTTACTTTGTAATCTCTGACACAGACCAAAGGTGTTCCTTAATCTATATATGCTTTGTGTTTTATTTATGTAACGAAGTAGGTGTGAGATTGCTTCTGGATGTTTACTGGATTTACTTCCTTTGCCCGGCATCTGTCTCTATGCAATGTGCAATTACATGATTTTGTTTGGAATGTGAAAATCACTTCAGTCATGCACAGTTAGTTGACATAGTAAAGATGGTAGTAACGCCAACTCTCACCATGGAGAAGAGAAATTTTAAGAAATCTATGGAAATTTTAAGATGGCCTTTCCACATATAGTATTATTTGATAATATCTAATAGTTAAATCTACAGAAATTTTAGAAAAATCTATGGAAAATGGTACTAACACCAATGCTCGCCATAATTTTATGGTTGGCCTTGTATGATCCATTTTCTTATATTCAAAATTTACTAACTTTAATCTTCCGCATTAAATTCAAACTCAATATTGTCTTTATTATTTTTTTGCACACGTTTAATCTGGGTAAGTTGATATCAGAAATTAGTAAATTCTGATACGTAAAGAACTATGTGAATATGTTTTCAAGAGAGAAGATTTTGTAAATACTAAGTTGACAATATTATACATCACATTGGCTACACAACCCAATACACAATCTATTGATAACCTATTAGTTAACATTTCCCTATATCTTTCGATAAGCGAAGGTAAATTTATGGTTTTGCCATGTCATTTATATGTACCTTTTTTGTGAAATTTAGAGCGTGTTGGTCTCTTTTACACTCTCTTGATGTCTCTTGTATTTTTGACGATGTACTTTGGTACCGTTGGTGTAATTATCATTTTTAAAAATTTTGGATGAATACAAAACTTTACTTATATAAAAAATATCAAAATCATACTAGATTCTGCATTAAATTATCCTAAAAACAAAACAGCTTTGTTTTACAAATGGGTCCAAATTAACATGTCAGTAAAATTCAAAGGCTATTTCAGCCATTTCCCTTCTCTAGTAGAAATGGGTCCAAATCCTCGAGGTCCAAAACCCGGCTCGAATTAAACACGAGATTATTTTTAAACTTCAACAAATTCAAATCTAAATTAGTTATTTATAAAAAACATGCTCTATGCTATTAGACCTGTAGGATCGTCTACTACGACCATTACTTGGTGGTTAATTTCGGAATTGACTCAAGACAGACAAAACTAATAATTTTCCGACAATTAGACCAATGTTTTGATCTCGATCCTTCTCTTCATGTTGCTACCTGAACGAACATTCTAGAACTAAGCAGAAGGTCCAACGGTGGGGTTCAACGCAGGGGAACTTATGTAGCAAGTTTTCTACCCAGTCTCGCTCTGATTTCTCTTCTTTTAGAAAATTCTCTTTTTTACCTTTAAACTAACTAATATTTAAATATTTATTCAGACCAACTGAGACTATGAATAACACAAATTTCTGTTACTAAGTTTTGTTAGATCACATGATTTTTTTAATGGGTATAGTTTTATATATTTCTTGAGATATATAGAACACTTAATAAAAACATTCGGTTGTTGCAACCAATGTTTTTAAAATCGTGGTTCGATCAGCGGCCCGACAATTATCTGAAACAATTCCGGGTTGATTATTGACTAAAAATCATATAGTGGTTCGACTACTCAAAATCATATCATGCTGATCGGTTAGGCATTTCCAGGTGACCCAGTTCGCTCGAAACATGAAAAATCAATGTTTATTTATTCATTATATCTGATTTAATTCAGAAACAACACCTTCACTTTTGGATTAAAATAAATATATATTTTTTTAACATTTTTGATAATATGTTAAATAAATCAAGCAAATTTGTTAGATTATTTCATAAATAAAACACAAAGCTTTTAGATTAAGAAACACTTATGATACAATGACGCTTAATTGTTGCATAATATTTCCATGTCACCTTTTTCTTGGAACACAATATTCGACCCAAATTTGGGGACTCGCGGGTTAATCTACTCCGTCGATGAAAATTCGTATCTCCTCTAGTAATCATTAACGTCCAAAGTGGAAAATGCGGTTCCCTGGTGGTGGGACCCACTTCTCCTAGGCTACTTCACAACGAAGTAGTACCCTTTTTTTTTCCAATTCCATCCCTCCCACCCACTGCGGGTATATAAAAGTAGCAGTGTTCTTCTCCTCCATATCCAAAACACTAAAAATAGAATCTGATAATTTTCGACTCCGAGCGGGTCTCTCTCTGCTTCACAATAGAATCCACAAGTTCACTTGCAGTCGTTGACCCTATTTTTAGGAAGAGGAATGAGTTTCAACTCCTCATCATCCGGTATGGCGACCCCGACTCCTGCGGGGACTGAGCTCGCTCTGGTTGGGTTCCGCTTCCGCCCGACCGATTGCGAGCTCATCAACAACTACCTCTGGCCGAAGAATCGGGGGCAGGACGACCATGACCCTTTTATTGCTGACGTGGAGGTCTGCAAAATTGAGCCGTGGGACCTACCTGGTGATTTGAATTAGAATTACCTAATGGTTGGTGGTTGCACCTTTTTTAATTCGAGTTTGGACAATGTGTGATCTATGTCTGGATTTGTGTGTGTTGTGTGCAGTGCGGTCGATGATACGATCGGATGATCAAGTGTGGTACTTCTATTGTCGGCGCGAGCTCAAGTTTAAGAAGAGTAGTCGATCTAATAGAACAACTAAGGAAGGTTACTGGAAGCCTGATGGCAAGGCCCGCCCGATTAAAGCCGACTGTACTAAGGAAGTGATTGGTTCGAAAAGGACATTGGTTTTTCATCATGGTCGGCCGAAAGGCACGAGGACTAAATGGGTCATGCACGAGTATGAATGCAGCCCGTATTCGGAATTGTCCAATCAGGTACTTTGCTATGTGTTTAATCCTTGAAGTACGATCAGGAGGCTGCATTTTGGGTGTTTGTGATTTTGAATTGGAAATAAATTGTCGAACTTTGATGACTTGAAACCAGTTTCTGGCAACAATCCGTATGTTGCAGCTTTTTAGGGGTTTAGACCTTAGATTTGTGCCGTAGGAGTCCTTACTTCTTGATGCTTTCCCTGATGAATTTTAGCAATTTGGTAGTATTTTTCACCCTTTATGAACTGTTTGGTCACTTGTTTTTCTTTTATTTTTTTGCAGGGAGACTTTGTTCTTTGCAAATTAAAACGTGATGTATATCATCAAACGGCTTTGAATCCTAAGATTGAAAGTCATGAACGAGCTAAAATGGCTAGTCTTTCATCTCATGAACCAAGTCATTTGATGTTGTCTGGTTCTTACAATAAGAATCAAGACCTATGCATCACTGCAGCTCGGGCGGAGTTAGTTGATTGCAGCTCGGTTGAAAGTAGCCCTACGTTTGATTCCAATATGGGCTTGCTTTCTATGACAAATTGTCTTCAAACTTCATCCCAAAAGGTATCACAACCTCCCAAAAGTACTCCCATACTGAAATTTATCCAAGGTTACCAGCTAGCAATACTTCTCCATGTCATTATCAAAACAATGACATTGTTGAAGTTGTTTTATCCCAACTACCATCACAAACTCCTAAAACTTGATAGTGTTTCTAGTTTCTAGTGTCACGGTTCCTGTTATATGATTACTACATATGAAACTCTGTTTGTTCAATAATGCAGCAGAGGATATGGAACTCGATGTGTGAAGAGCGACAAGATGACTATTGCAATGACAATGATCTGGCACATACCGGGACAGGCAAAGAGGAAGAAACCATTGGCTTTGTGGTGAAGGATGCTGTGCTATTCCCTCACGAAGCGGAGAGAGGAATGTGGCCTGAAGATTACTCTCTGTCTCATCATGCTCAACTGACTACCGTCTTTTCGTCCATAATAATCCGGTGCTCGGCACCGGCCAATGATGCACGACTATGAGCGGGGGCGCGGTCGAAATCGCCGGTACGATTTGGTTGGTTTTGTAAGGGGGAGAGATCAATGCAAGTTGAGCATGTATAAGGGGTCCAGGGTTCCTTGCACAATACTGGGGTTTTGCTTGAATGGGTGGCTTCAAAGTTGTGCGGCTAGTCCAGTCTCATGGCCGCCTAGCCTCTGCCTAAATTTTCAGGCAACGAGATGCTTATATAAATCAATAATTTATTTTCCATAAAAAGTTGCTACATTAATGTCATTAAAATGTTGGTGAATTACCAAATCAATTGACTAGTTTAAGAAGTAACAAGTTTACTACTTATAAAAAAAATTACCAAGTTTACTATTAACAATGTTGGAGTGTCGAATATTTTATGAGAATGTTTTATCATCGTTCAATAGTATTATATAGTTCAAATACGAAATAATTACTTTCATAGATATTGAGATATTAAATGATATAAAAAACATGCTCGCAAGATATTAGATCTGTAGGATCGTCTACTACGACCTTACTTGTGGTTAATTTTAGAATTGACAGACAAAACTAATAATTTTTCCGACAATGATACCAATGTTTTGATCTCGATCCTTCTCTTCGTGTTGCTACCTTAAGGAACATTCTCGAATTAGTTAGAGGGTCCAACGGTGGGGTCCAACGTAGGGAAACTGATTTAGCAAGTTTACTTTTTTTTTAGAATTAGGTAGAGGGTCCAACGGTGGGGTCCAACGTAGGGAAACTGATTTAGCAAGTTTGCTTTTTTTTTTTTAAGGAAAAAAGAAAGAAGCAAACTTGCTAGTTCAGGTAGCAACACGAAGAGAAGGATCGAGATGAAAACAAGTAAACTTGCCAAATCAGTTTAATTCTCGGTCTCCCTATCTTTCTTTCGAAAATTCTCTTTGTTTAAACTAACTAATATTTAAATATTTATTCAGATGCACTAATTCAGATTTCATCATAGTTACAAGACTATAAATAACGCAAAATTTTCTTATTAAGTTTCTTGACTTTTCTTGAACGGATAGAATTTTTATATACATCTTGAGATATATAAAACGCCTAATAGAATAATTTGGTTTGTTGCAACGACCCAATGTAGCTTAATTGTTGCATAATATTTAAGCACGTCTTGTATCTCCTGCATTTTCTTATTTCCATGTCACATTTTCTACCAATTCCAAGTTTTGAAATGAATGTCTTTTCGTTAGAACATATGACTAATTTATATTGAAGTCACGTTACGAAATTTAAGAACTCGCAGATTAATTAAATCTACTCCGTCGATGAAAATTATTTTCTTCTCTCCTCTGATTGGTTCCAAGTAATCATTAACGTCCAAAGAAAAAAACGCGGTTCCCTGTGGGTGGGGGTGGGGGTGGGGGGCCCACTTCTCCCAGGCAACTTCACAACGAAGTGAAGTAGTACCCTTTTTTTTTTCTTCCAATTTCATCCCTCCCACCCACTGCGGGTATGTATATAAAACTATCAGTGCTCTCTTCTCCTCCCTATCCAAAACACGAACAATAGAATCCGATGGTTTTCGAGTTCGAGCGTCTCTCTCTGCTTCAAGTTTACTTGCAGTTATTTTACCCTATTTTAGGAAGAGGAATGAGTTTCAGCTCTTCACCATCCGGTAAGCCACAACAACTTCAGTCCCCGCCCCCATTAGTTTCTTTCTTGTTACGTAGAATGCTTGTCTGTTTTTTCCTGACCTCGTTTGTTCGGACCGAAGTTACGGCGACCCCAACTCCTGAAGGGACTGAGGTCCCTCCGGTTGGATTCGGCTTCCACCCGACCGATCCTGAGCTCATCAACAGCTATCTCGGGCCGAAGAATCGGGGCGAGGACGACCCTGACCGCCCTGTTCTTCCCGACGTGGAGCTCTGCAAATTTGAGCCGTGGGACCTACCTGGTAATTTGAATTAGAATGACCTAATGGTTGGTGGTTGTACCTTTTTAATTTGAGCTTGGACAATGTGTGATGTCTGGGTTTGTGTGTCTGTGTGTTGTGTGTAGGGCGGTACTTCTATGGTCGGCGCGAGCTCAAGTTCAAGAAGAGTAATCGATCTAATAGGGCAACTAAGGAGGGTTACTGGAAGCCTGATGGCAACGCCCGCCCGATTAAAGACAAGCGTACTAAGGAAGTGATCGGTTCGAAAAGGACATTGGTTTTCCATCATGGTCGGCCAAAAGGCAAGAGGACTAAATGGGTCATGCACGAGTATGAATGCAGCCCGGATTCGGGGTTGTCCTATCAGGTACTTTATTAAGTGTTTAATCCTTGGAGTACGATCAAGAGGCTGCATTTTGGGTGTTTGTGATTTTGAATTGGAAATGAATTGTTGAACTCTTATGACTTGTACTACTAGTTCCTGGGAACAATCCGTATGTTGCAGCTTTTTAGGGGTTTAGACCTTAGATTTGTGCAGTAGGAGTTGTTACTTGTTGATGCTTTCTCTGATGAATTTTAGCAATTTGGTAGTATGTTTCACCCTTTAATGAACTGTTTTGTCACTTTGTTTTTCTTTATTTATTTTTTTTGCAGGGGGACTTTGTTCTCTACAAATTAAAGAACAAGTCTGATGAGAAAGACACAAAACATGATGCATATCATCAAACGGCTTTGAATCCTGAGATTGAAAGTCGAGAACTAGCTGAAATGGCTAGTCTTTCATCTCATGGTATTTGTGAACAAAGCCATTTAATGAGTTCTGGTTCTTACAATAAGAATCAAGAAATGTGCATCATTGGAGCTCCCGGGAAGATATTTGATGCCAACTCGGTGGAAAGTAGCCCTACGGTTGATTCCAATATGGGTCCGCTTTCTACGACAAATTGTCTTCAAACTTCATCCCAAATGTTACCACAACCTCCCAAAAGTACTATGCCAAACTCCCACACTAAAATTTATCCAAGGTTACCATCTAGCAATACTTCTCCATGTCATTATCAAAACAATGGCATTGTTGAAGTTGTTTTATCCCAACTATCATCACAAACTCCTAAAACAACTCTTCAAACCTCAAACATTCAAAATTCCGATAGCTTGCAAGCTATCAAGACTTCTCTATGTCATTATCAAAACAATGATATCACAGAAGTTGCTTTATCATCACAAATTCCTATAACAACTCTTCAAACCTCAAACATTCAAACTTTTGATAGCTTACCAGCTATCAACTCTCCTCTTTGTCATTATCAAAATAATGACATTTCTGAAGTTACTTCATTTGGCCCTAAAACACAAGCCAATGCAACTGATGGATACTCTATATCTCCATCCCAAGGTGCTATCTTGAGCGATACAGTGGTTAATTCCACCCACGATGTCGCTGATAGCTTAATGGTTTCCAATTTCGAAAATCAGAACTTGGATAACCAAGATGGCATATCATCAGCCTCTGTAGAAGTTGCACGGAGCCCGTCAGTGGCTGCTTCTTATACTTGTTATGGAACACAAAATCAAAATGAGAATTTTAATATACTGGACCCTGATGGTCGATTGGCTTCTGATCTAGAATTCAAGTATGAAGAACCTGAGGTAAGTAGCATTCTATCTTTAATATACAAATTTGTGTTTTTTTCATAGTTTAATAGCACGAAAAAGCAAAACTTGAAGTGAATGCCTTGAAATGTCATGCTTTTTGCAGAAAAACTGGGAATTCTCTTCTGAATTATGGGGGCCTTGCTGGATTCGATGCTAGAGCATGACCACATGGTAAATTCTCCACTTTGGATGCCTATTCACTCTGATGAAGGCCCCTCTTCCGTGCTATTTCCGCTCGAGTGTGATTCAACCCTCAGGCCCTCGCCTCTATGTCTTTAAATGATACCACATCTTACAACAATGAAGTTGATTGCTGATCTAGGGAGTACTCTAGATTGGCAAGGTTGGTTTCATCCCGTCTATTACTTAAGAAGTAAACTATGTATCCGGTCTCGAATCAAGGATCGGCTCTGGACGTTTAATGTCTTCAGCTGATGCAGACATCTTCAGAGCTCTGTGCTGCCTGCGGTTACAAAGTCAGCAGCTGCTAGTTACAGGACTTGCAAGTCTTGTTTCCGTTGTAATAGAACTAAAGTATGCAAGTTTGGAAATTTTACTGTTCCTTGTGAAAGGAGTGATGTTCTCCAATTTTATGCTCTAGTTTTACTTTGTAATCTCTGACACAGGCCAAATGTGTTCCTTAATCTGTATATGCTTTGTGTTTTATTTATGTAATGAAGTAGGTGTGAGATTGCTTCTGGATCTTTACTGGATTTACTTCCTTGCCCGTCATCCGTCTCTATGCAATGTGCAATTACAAGATTACAAGATTTTGTTTGGAATGTGAAAATCACCAGTCCGACGAGATGCGTATATAAATCAATGTTTTAAAAATCATGGTCCGACCGGCAGGCAATCGGTCGGACTGCTACCCAAAACAAATTCCGGCTCGATTTTGTCTTAAACCCAGAGAGTAGTTCGACCGTTCAAAATCTGGTCAAACCACCTGATCAGTTATCTCCGGCTGACCCGGTTCACCCGGACCAGAAAAAACAAACGACCAAATTTAAGAAAAAGGAAACCACCAAAAACAAAACGACCGAAAAAAAAAGCCAAAAGACAAACCAACCCTAAAACAAAACGACCCAAAAAGAGCTTTTAAACAAAGCCCTAATTTAATTTCAACTTGAGAAGCTGCCGCTTCCCATCTCCAGGCACCGCTCGGAGAACGCCCACCGCCTCGCGCCGCTGCCAACTGCCTCGCATACCGCTCGCCCACCACCTCCAACAGTAGGTCTCTCACCGTGAGAGTCTGGGTCTAGTTTGTCTAATCTCTTAAATCCATATTGATTGTTCTCTTAATTAATTAGGTGAAGATGGAGAGGATGAGAGTATGAGTTTGTGATTTTTAATGACTTCTAGAAAATACGTAGATGGATTTCTAGAAAGAGAAAAGGTTAGATGGAAAAATTATTGTTTATATCTATTACAAACCTATATGGAAGATTCTAGATACATGTTGCTGGAGAAATTAATGGGCTTAGCCCATAGGGTTATTTTCTTTCTTTAACTGAAGCCCATATTGTTTCAGCCCGCCTACAATTTTACTAAATAATAATAAATAAAAAATATCTGGTCCGACCGGTGGTCAAACCGGACGGACCAGGTGAGCCGGAAAATTTGAGAATTCCGGGTCACTTTCCGGTTCATTTTTTAAAACATTGATATAAATCAATAATTTATTTTTCATAAAAAAGTTGCTACATTAATGTCATTAACATGGTGACTTACCAAATTAATTGACTAGTTTAAGAGAAGTAACAAGTTTGAACTACTAAAAATGTTGGGGTATTGAATATTTGTGAGTGTGTTTTATCATCATTCAGTAGTATTATCTAGTTTTCCACCAAAAAAATAATATTATCTACTTCAAATGGTATTAAAAAAATGCTCTTAAGCTATTAAACCCGTAGGATCGTCTACTACGACCATTAATTGGTGGTTAATTTTGGAATTGACTTAAAACAGACAAAATTAATAATTTTCCGACAATGAGTAATATTTTGATCTCGATCCTTCTCTTGGTGTTGCTACCTGAAGGAACATTCTAGAACTAAGCAGAAGGTCCAATGGTGAGGTCCAAGACGCAGGGAAACTTATTTCGCAAGTTTGCTTCTCAGTCTCGCTCTAATTTCTCTTACTTTAGAGAATTCTCATTTTTTTTCTTTAAACTAATTAATATTTATTTAGACCAACTAAATTTAAATTTGATCATAATAAAACTTTCGTCAGAACACATGAATTTTTTCTTGAATGGGTAGAATTTTTATGTATATAAAACGCCTAATAAAAGAATTGTTTGTTGCAATTTCTTACTTATGACCTACTGTCGCTTAATTGTTGCGCACGCATTTCGCCTGGACTTGGACTTGTTTCCCCTCACAATTATCTCCTGCATTTTCTTATTCCCATGTCACTTTTTCCACCAATTCCAAGTTTTGAAATGAAGGTGTTTCCGTTAGAATGCATAACTAATTCATATTCTATGCAATTTTCGATTACTAAAATTAAGAACTCGTGGGTTAATATTGAAAATTCGTATTTCCTCTGATTGGCTCCAAGTTTTATTAATTAACACGTCCAAAGGGGAAACCGCGGTTCCCTGGTGGGGGCCCCACTTCTCCCAGTCTACTTCCAAACGAAGTAGAAGTAGTAGTAGTACCCATTTTTTCCAATTTCATCCCTCCCACCCACTGCGGGTATATAAAAGTAGCAGTGTTCTTCTCCTCCATGTCCAAAACAAAACAAGTGCAATAGAATTCATAATAGAAACCGGAAGTTTACTTAGGACTTCGTTCACCTTATTTTAGGAAGAGGAATGAGTTTCAGCTCCTCATCATCAGGTACGGCGACCCCGACTCCTGCTGGGACTGAGGTCCCTCTGGTTGGGTACCGCTTCCACCCGACCGATCGGGAGCTCATCAACAACTACCTCGGGCCCAAGAATCGGGGCCAGGACGACCATGACCCTGTTATTGCCGACGTGGAGGTCTGCAAAATTGAGCCGTGGGACCTACCTGGTAATTTGAATTAGAATTGCCTAATGGTTGGTGGTTGTACCTTTTTTAATTCGAGTTTGAACAATGTGTGATGTCTGTGTTTTTGTGTGTGGGTGTTTTGTGTAGTGCGGTCCATGATACGATCGGATGATCAAGTGTGGTACTTCTATTATCGGCGCGAGCTCAAGTTTAAGAAGAGTAATCGCTCTAATAGGACAACCAAGGAGGGTTACTGGAAGCCTGATGGCAAAGCCCGCCCGATTAAAGCCAAGCGTACCAAGAAAGTGATCGGTTCGAAAAGGACGTTGGTTTTTCATCATGGTCGGCCGAAAGGCATGAGGACTAAATGGGTCATGCACGAGTATGAATGCAGCCCAGATTCGGGGTTGTCCAATCAGGTACTTTGCTATGTGTTTAATCCTTGAAATAAGATCAGGAGGCTGCATTTTGGTTGTTTGTGATTTTGAATTGGAAATGAACTGTTGAACTCTTATAACTTTAGACCCTTGATTTGTGCAATTGGAGTTCTTACTTGCTGATGCTGTCTGTGATGAATTTTAGCAATTTGGCAGTATGTTTCACCCTTTAATGAACTGTTTCGTCACTTGTTTTTCTTTATTTATTTTTTGCAGGGGAACTTTGTTCTGTGCAAATTAAAGGACAAGTCTGATGAGAATGACACAAAACGTGATGCATATCATCAAACGGCTTTGAATCCTGAGATTGAAAGTCAAGAACTAGCTAAAATGGCTAGTCTTTCATCTCATGAACCAAGTCATTTGATATTGTCTGGTTCTTACAATAAGAATCAAGATCTATGCAACACTGCAGCTTGGAGGGAGTTAGTTAATGCCAACTCGGTTGAAAGTAGTCCTACGTTTGATTCTAATATGGGCTTACTTTCTATGACAAACCATCTTCCAACTTCATCCCAAAAGGTATCACCACCTCCCAAAACTACTATGCCAGATTCCCATACTCAAATTTATCCAAGGTTACGAGCTAGCAATACTTCTACATGTCATTATCAAAACAATGACATTGTTGAAGTTGTTTTATCCCAACTATCATCACAAACCCCTAAAACAACCCTTCAAACCTCAAACATTCCAAATTCCGATAGCTTGCAAGCTATCAAGACTTCTCTATGTCATTATCAAAATAATGATATCAATGAAGTTGCTTTATCCCAACAATCATCACAAACTCCTAAAACAACTCTTCAAACCTCAAACATTCAAACTTTTAATAGCTTACCAGCTATCAACTCTTCTCTTTGTCATTATCTAAACAATGACATTTCTGAAGTTACTTCATTTGACCCTAAAACACAAGCCAATATAAATTCCACAATTTTTGATAGTTTTCAATGTGATGTAAGTGATGGAGGCTCTATATCTCCATCTCAAAGTGCTATCTTGAGCGCCATAGTGGTTAATTCCACCAACGATGGCGCTGATAGCTTAATGGTTCCCGATTTCAAAAATCAGAACTTGGACAACCAAGATGGCATATCATCGGCCTCTGTAGATGAAGAACCTGAGGTGAGTAGTATTCTATCTTTAATAGACAAGTTCGTGTTTTTTCATAGTTTAATAGCACGAAAAGCAAAACTTGAAGTGAATGCCTTGAAATGTCATGCTTTTTGCAGAAAAACTCGGAATTCTCTTCTGAATTTTTGGCCTTGCTGGATATGGTGCTGGAGCAAGACTACTTCGTAAAATCTCCACTTTGGATGCCTTTTCACTCTGATGAAGGCCCCTCTTCCATGCTGTTTCCGCCTGAGTGTGATTCAACCCTCAGGCCCTCGCCTCTATGTCTTTAAATGATACCGCATCATCTTACAACAATGAAGTTGAATGCTGATCTAGAGAGTACTCTAGATTGACAAGATTGGTTTCATCCTGTCTATTACTTAAGAAGTAAATTATGCATCCGATATCGAATCAAGGATCGCCTCTGGAATTTAATGTCTTCAGCTGATGCAGACATTCTCAGAGCTCTGTTCTGCCTGCAGTTACAAAGTCAGCAGCTGCTAGTTACAGGACTTACAAGTCTTTGTTTTCCGTTGTAATAGAACTAAAGTATGCAAAGTTTGGAAAATTTACCGTTCCTTGTAAAAGGAGTGATGTTCTCCAATTTTATGCCCTATTTTAACTTTGTAATCTCTGACATAGGCCAAATGTGTTCCTTAATCTACATGCATTGTGTTTTATTTATGTAATGAAGTAGGTGTGTGATTGCATCTGGATGTTTACTGGATTTACTTCCTTTGCCCGGCATCTGTCTCTATACAATGTGAAATTACATGATTTTGTTTGGAATGTGAAAATCACTTCAGTCATGCACAGTTGACATAGAAAAGATGGTAGTAACGCCAACTCTCACCATGGAGAAGAGGAATCTAAGGAAATTTTATGATTGTCTTTCCATAACATCCAATAGTTAAATCTACGAAAATTTGTCAGAAATCTACGAAAAGATGGTAGTAACACCAACTCTCACCTCAATTTTATGGTCGGCCTTGTAAGATCCACTTTCTTAAATTCAAAATCTACTAACTCCAATCTTCCGCATTAAATTCAAACTCAATATTATTTTTTATTATTTATTGCACACATTTAATTTGGGCAAGTTGATATCAGAAGTTAGTAAATTTTGATACGTAACGGACTATTTGAATATTCTTTTAACAGAGAAGATTTTGTAAGTACTCAGTTGAGAATATCATAGATCACCTTTTGGCTGCAAAATCCAATACACAATCTATTGCTAACATTTCCCTATATCATCAAAATCATATTAGATTATGCATTAAACCATCCTGAAAGCAAAACAACTTTTCTTTACAAATGGGTCCAAATTATAACATTGTCTATTCTATCTTAGACCCACTCAGAATATGCATTCCACAGAATATGGGATCCGGGCAGAGCACAATGTGTCTTTCAATTTATCTCCAGGACTTGGGTTCTTTCCAACAGATGAAGAGTTGGTGAACCATTACCTCAGGCTAAAGATGTTAGGCTATGATCATCAAGTTCGACACATTGCCGAGGTCAGCGTCTGCGAGTTTGAACCATGGGAACTACCCAGTAAGACTTTTTTTTTCACATTCATGTGCTCTTTTGCATTGATTAATGAAATTTCCAACTAATGGTTTCTTTATAAATTAGGTCATTCGCAAATTTCAGCAGAGGATCAAGTGTGGTACTTTTTTTCTTCGCGTCCGAGTCAATTTTCACCTAGTCAGCGCGTGAACAGGACGACAAGGGAAGGATATTGGAAAGTCACCGGAAAAGGTCGAACGATCAAAAGAGAAAGTGGCAACGAGCGAATTGGAGTGAAGAAGACGTTGGTTTTCTATCGAGGTCGTATTCCAAATGGCGTCAAAACTAGTTGGACCATGCACGAATATATCCCAACTTTCAATTTTCCGAATCAGGTACTCTCATCCAATATTCCTCATTAATTTTTGTTCTCGTGCTTTAATTTTCAGAGAATAATTTTTCGTTATATAAGATATAATAAGAAAAAGATGAATATTTTTTGTTGTCTCTCAATTATGAATAGAGGAATTTCGTTATATGCAAATTAAAGAGATATAGTGATGACATCCCAAGAACGGTCCAAGTATGTGAATCAAGTTCCCGAATGGCTTTCGATCACGAGAAATTCAACAATTCCTATGAGGCAAGGCTTTTCTTTAATTGACATTTTTTTTCTTCTGAAGGGCATTTTTTTTCAAATTGGAGTAAAATAATTAACATGGAAATTCATATGGTAGCAACCTATTTTATGTTGACATTTCAACAGGAGGATGTTCAGATGCAAATATATTTGGAATCGTTTCGAGGATATAACGAGAAGGATTATAGCCTCAACTGTGTAATTCCATTCAAGAGGCAAAATTACTAGATTTTTGCTATTTTGGTATTGTAATTGGAGGGATTTTTCATTAACTCCTATTATTATTAGACTTCGTTATTATGTCCGTCTTGTATTTTTCTTTTGCTTCAAGTTCGTGTTTGGGACTACACATTCGACTCCTTGCAACAACATTCTACACAATTTTTTTTGATAATTTCGAGGTGACGCGTTAAAACTAGTCTACTCATCATATTATTAAATAGAGTATTAGTAATTGGTCAAATAAATTATTTTATAAAAAAATTATCAAACTCAAATTTTGAACCTATGACCTTAGGTTCTTGGATTACAACTTAAACCAAATTGCCTATCAATAATTTCTTGTCTAGTTATTACAATTCAATTTATTTAATATAATATTTAAGTTATATAGTAATTACAAAAAAAATTGTTGGTAGTGAGAATCGAACTAATGACCTAGAAGTAAAACATCCCGCTCTTGACCACCAAGCCAAAGGCGCATTTATGTTTATTTTACCAACATCTGACTTTTTAACTCGGATCCTGCCAAGATCCGACTTTTTAAGTCGGATGTTAGATTTGGCAAAAAAAATCAGATCTTGGTCCAAGATCTGATTTTTTTTGGCATCCGTGCCACGTGGACACCACCTCTACAGTACTTTAAATTCGGACACTTTTTTTACAAAAAATGATGAATAGTAACTCCATTCAGACAAAAACTCCTTCTCATCTAGGTGGAAGGCAGAGAGCTTGTCCATGTGCCTCTGTGCTTTTTTGGCATTCAATTTTTGGTGGTTTTATTACGAGGACCATATTTGGTCCTGGAAGTCCATTTTTAGGACGATCCTAGATGGTCCATTTGATAGACTATTTTATCATAATCGGGTAGAGTATTTTATCAAACTAAGTAGATCATTTTATTATAACCGGGAAGACTATTTTATCCAATCTCTTTATTCGGAACGGTCTCAGTTTATCTGGGACGGTCTCCGTGAAACTATTTTATCATAACCAAGTAGACCATTTTATCATAATTGGGTAACCCATTTTATCCAACCCCTTTATCCGGGACGGTCCCCGTGAAATCATTTTATCATAATTGGGTAGACATTTTATCTTCCAGGGTAGTCCCGGCACGTTTTACACATCCAGGACTAAATCTAACCCCTTTATTACGGGTATCACGGTGTCAAATATATTAAGTAGCTAGACACTCTTTTCTTATGAGAGTTTTTCATAGAATTTTAGCTGAGTATAATTTTAACAAGAATGCGACTACAATAAAAAATTTAACAGCAAAGAGATGTAAAAACGTAAACATACTTACTTTGGAATAAAATTTACTTGAAAATAGAATTGATAGTAATTCCATTAGAACTCTCTCTCTCTCTTGTTTTTTTACCCGATTACTGAGACTCGCGCGACGTAGAATAGCGTGTATCCGGGAAAAAATAAAATCATTTACCAGTGGAGGAACGATATTGGAAACTTTCATTGAAATCATTGCAAACGGCTAAAATCTAGTATTTTTATTCAATAGCAAATCAAGAGTAAACATCTATTTTGTACACACGTATATTTTGACTAATATTTTTTTAAGATAAATTTTACACCACGACAATACCGAATCTGAACCATGTAATTGAGAAACTTTATGTTGGTCCTTACATACTATGTCATTTGATGACTTGGTATATCCGAACCAATTAATTAGTGACATGTGGACAATTAAGATCACCTCATTAATTTAGTACAATGAATATTTAAGGTATAGAATCTTGTCATTTAGGTATAATATCTAGTATAACTTAAGCTACTTACATTTTTCTAGGGAAGAGACTAGAGAGAACTAGTAAAAAAATCAATTGATGATCATAGTGATACCATATATTACATAAAAAAGAAGATTTTGTATTTCGAAGATTAAAAATGATACGCTGATGTTCTAATGTAGAACCATGGAGGAATTTAGGTGTTTAGTATATTAATGGAGAAAAGTAAAGTTAAATAATGGTGTTATCATAGTTTAGGTGTTTAGTTATAAACAGGAGCAAAATGTATCCGAATAAGATAACACTTTTGTCCCAATAATAATTTTTGGTATAATTTGGATTTGGTTCAGTTAAAAAGTGGACGACGAAGATTCAAATTTTCAAAAAATACACATATTATACAAGGTTGCACAACAAAAGGTAATTAATAATATTAAGAGAAATTTAATTCTCGTGAGTACTTAGTCCACAAGGTTGTAATGAATTCACGTAACTATAATATTTAAAAATTTCAAATACTCATTTTCATTATTTACGACACTTTAACATGTAAAAGTTAAAGAGACTTCATCTACACATAGATTATAAATTTTTTTTCAAAAATCATCTATCAACATGAAACAAAATATGTTCTTAAAAACAAAAATCAATACAAAGAAGGCAATTATCTTAATTTATCCTATAATCAAGCACAATTATTTAATCTAAACTTTTTAACATTTTTTCATTAATGACAAAATTATATACATTAAATACTCATTGTACTAGATCAATGAGGTAGTCTTAGTTATCCACATGTCACTAATTAATTGGTTAGGACATACCAAGTCATCAAATGACTTGGTACGTAGGGACCAACATAAAGTTTCTTCATGTGATTCCTAGATATCTACAAGCCCTTTGACGACTAATATATATCTACTAAATCAAGTAATTCGTATTCCTCATATTTTATACATATAAAGTCCAATCTTTTCCCCCGAATAATAAAACACAACTCCTAACACTGCTCATGATCCCCCTACCAAAATTCTGGACGTCTTATACCCATGTCACTGTCATTATATAAGAACAACTCACTGCCTCTCTGTCTCTCCCTCTCTCTCTCTCTCCCTCTCTTTTTTGTCTCCCTGGTCGATGGCCAACTGTCGAAGAAGTACTAAAAAGTGGCAAAGAAATTCGGAGGCAAACAAAAACAGCTACATCACTTGATGATGCTGCTTCTAGGAAATCATGCAACTGAATTGAACAACAACACACCACAGCAGAAACGAAACCCAAGAGAAGAACGAAGCATAAGCCAAAATGAATGTAATAATAACAGAAGGGAAGTCCAGAAATCGCAGAAAAGAGACACCAAGAATAAAAGATATAGCATGTTCAAAGTTGGGAGTAATATATTATGGTCATAATCATATTGCATTGTACTCACACTGGCTTTCTGGTCCATTGACTTGCTGCATTTGCAAGGTCCATTAGAGATCCATTAATCCGCAAACCTGCATTGTTATCATCGGTAAATTGGAATGGCTAAACATGATCACGATCACGATCACGTGGGATGCCCTGCTGTAACCCCAACGGAGGAACTGCCATTGCTTATGGGAAGACCAAATTGCAGGATTCAGATTTCCTTGAACATCATCATCGCGAATCAAATTTGGTTTCAATCGGACCATCCGTGGAACCCACCAACAGTCAACTCCCGCCGTGTCCTTGGACTGAAAAATAGCCCTCTTCTTTCACACCTAATTCTACGAAACACAGTGGCAAGGACAAGCCTCGAAGTGTCAGCTTCCGGTACAAGAAGCCAAAAAAGTAAGTCCAAGAATTAGTTAGTTAAACAGAAGAAGCAATGGTTCCAGAAGATGCATCCTAAATAATAAATATTGAGGAGGTTCACGATTCAAACTCTAACATGGTCTAAAATTTATCTGTAAATAAAAAATATTTTTTTAGAATATTTGATATTTGGAATCTAATATTTTTAGGTTATATTTCGAGAATGATTCGATTAATAATATATTTTATACTTGTAAGATTTCTGGATTCAAAATCAATTCTGAGAAATTTGTTTGTGTTAGTTGACTACAAGGAAATACAAAATTCGCGTAATTTGATATAAAAATCGGAAATTGTCTTGGCATGTTTTCTACGTTCTCGCAATTTTGGATATTCGACGAGCTCATGTTGATACATAAGCTTGAAATTTATCATGTTATTTTTATACGACATGATATGTGGCCTTATAAAAGATTATAAATTTTTTTCAAGAAATATCTAATAATTCAAATTTGAAATCTTTTGATTATGTTAGTAAATACTAATAATTTATCATGTTGATATGGAGTTTAAATGTTTATTTTCAAATTACATATTTATAATTAATATTCAAAAATTCAAATCCTACCAAAAAAAATCATATCAAAGTACTTATGAATACTTTAATAAAATTTCATATACCTACAAAAAAATCGGAAAAATCATATCAAAGAATTTATAGTAATTACCATAGAGCTCTGTCTCCTTTTTTTTATCCAATTACAATTTACAACTATGTAGAATAGTGTGTATCCGGAACAAAAGAAGACAATTTAGTCTCTTTTTTTTTGGGGGTGAAAAGACAATTTAGTATTTGCTGTTTAGCAGAGGAGGAACGAGACTGGAAACTTTCTTAGAAATCATTGCACGCGGCTAAAATCCATTATTTAAAAAAAAATCTATTTTAGTACCATGTAGTATCGTGCAAAATTATTTTAGTACTCTGTAGTAAAAAATTAATCAATCGAGTCAAAACGCAGCCAATTAACATCACTTAGGTCCAGATACAAGGGTATTAAAGTGATGTTAACCGCAACTGCCATTGGACCTAAGTGATGTTGGCTGTGATTTGACTCGATTGATGAATTTTTTATCACATAATACTAAAGTGATTTTAGACTATATTACAGGGTACTAAAGTAGACTTTTTTCTTTATTTTTATTCAGTAACAAATAAGGAGTACAAATTCTACATATGTACACATATTTTAATATATATCTACTAAACTGATTAATTAATTAATTAATTGATGCTAAAAAAATTATACAAATAAAGTACAATCTCTTCTCCCTAATAGAACACAACTCTTAAAACTGCTCATGATCTGATCCCCCACCAAAATTCTGGACGTCTTATACCCATGTCAGTGTGAACCATTGTTTTCGAGATGGCAATCCGACCAGCGGTCTGACCGGTCGGACCGCGAATCGGAGCTTAGGGTGGGTCGGAAAACTAAGTCCGTACGCTTACCTAACGAACCGGATGATTTCCGGTCAGACCGGGTGGTTGGCTCGAATTTTTGACCCGAAAAATTCCGGTTCGTTAGGTTTGACAAAAAATTTAACCAAAAATCTGGGTGACTCGAATAAAAAGACCAAAAAATGAAAAAATAGACTTCAAAAAAAGAAAAACCCTGAATCTCCCTAGGAGAGGAAGAGGAAAACAAAAAAACCAGAAAGTTTTATCTTAAGTTTTCCCCAATCTGGGGGAAGAACCCTAATTTCAATTAGGATTTTTTTCAATCTCTCCTAGATCGTTCTTCCGGCGAATCACCTTGAACCAGACGACCTCTCTGAACGACGTCCATGCCCAAGACGAGAAGAAGAACGCTCCTGCTCGATTCTCCAACAAAATCGAACACAACACTGATATTGATTTTAAATGACTATCGACGAAGGAACTAAGAGGAAGAGTAAAAAAGAAAAAAAATGGAGTAGGAAAGCAAAGATGAAAAGACACGAGAGAGAGAGAGAGAGAGAAACGGAGTAAGAAGAAGATGATGAAATGATGGGAGAGAGAGAGTAAATAATAAAAAAATGGGTGACATTGGGAAATGCAAGGTTTTAAAAGCTTGGGAACTTCAGGGGAATGTAGGCTATTTATGGGTAATAGGGAAAAGTCAGAACCTTTCAAGTTTCGTGCAGTTATATATATATATATATCTGGTCCGACCGGTGGTCTGACCGGTCGGACCGGATGACCCGGAGATCGGCCCAAAATCCGGGTCGCTCTCCGGTCGTTTTTGAAAACAATGGTGTGAACAACTCCACCTTTAATCTTCCCAAAATAAATAACAAATTAGTAGTACACATCAACCAAACAGAATAAAGACAAAATAGTAGAGAGAGAGAAGGTGGTCAACAAGAAGTCGACGCTCTCTCCCTTCTCCACGAAGTTGGCTCTTGCACCCACGCGCTTGGAGGAGCCAAAAGTGCAAGAATACATAACAAAGAAATTCGATAAATTGTTTCGATATTTAGAGTCTTATATTTTAAAATTATATTTTGAGAATGATTCGATCAATAATATATTTTATTTTTAGATTTAAAATCAATTCGAGAAATTTGTTTGTGTAAGTTGACTACAAGGAAATACAATTAGCGTCATTTGATATAAAAATCAGAAATTATTTTAGCATGTTTTCTACGTTCTCGCAATTTTGGATATTCGACGAGCTCATGTTGATACATAAGCTTGAAATTTATCATGTTATTTTTATACGACGTGATATGTGCCCTTTTAAAAGATTATAATTTTTTTCAACAAATGTCTAATAACCCAAATTTGAAATCTTTTGGTTGAGTTGGTAAATACTAATAATTTGTCATGTTGATATGGAGTTTACATGTTTATTTTCAAATTACATATTTATAATTAATATTCAAAAATTCTAATCCTACCGAAAAAAATCATATCAAAGTACATAGGAATATTTTAATAAAATTTCATATACTTACAAAAAACCGAAAATATCATATCAAAGAATTTATAGTAATTCCCATAGACCTCTGTCTCATTTTTTTTATCCGATTACAATTTACAACTCTGTAGAATAGTGTGTATCCGGAACAAAAGAAGACAATTTAGTATTTACTATTTAGCAGAGGAGGAACGAGACTGGAAACTTTCTTATAAATCCATTATTTTTATTCAGTAACAAATAAGGAGTGCAAATTCTACATATGTACACACACTTTAATATATATATGTGTTAAACTGGTTAATTGATGCTCAAAAAAATTATACAAATAAAGTACAATCTTTTCTCCCAAATAGAACACAACTCTTAAAACTGCTTATGATCCCCCCACCAAAATTCTGGACGTCTTAGACCCATGTCACTGTCATTATATAAGAACAACTCCACCTTCAATCTTTCCCAAAATAAATAACAAATTAGTAGTAAGTAACACACATCAACCAAACAGAATAAAGACAAAATAGTAGAAAGAGAGAGAAGGTGGTCAATAAGAAGTCGACGCTCTCTCCCTTCTCCACGAAGTTGGCTCTTGCACCCACCCCATTGGAGGAGCCAAAAGTGCAAGCTTTCACAATGACGACGACGGTAGGCTACAGGTTCCGACCGAACGACCGGGAGATCATCAACGACTACTTGCTCAAGAGAATGGACGGCCAAGATTTCAGCTACGTCGTACGCGACATTGATCTCTGCCGCCACGAGCCATGGGACTTGCCCGGTAATAAGAACTAGTTACCAAGAAACTTAAAGATCGTAACTTTCTTTTCCGGGCAGGTTAAAGTTTCCGACTTTAAGCTAAAACGACGTGAAACACCAACTGGGTCGTTGTTTGTTTTCTGTTTTGGGTTCAGGAATCTCGGTGCTGGAGGATGACGAGGTGTGGTACTTCTTTTGCCGGCCGGAGTACAAGTACAGGAGCGGTAAGAGGGCGAACAGGACCACCGAGACCGGGTTCTGGAAGCCCACGGGGAAGGTCCGGCCCATAAGGGGACAGGGCGGTGCGGAGATTGGGACCAAGAGGACTTTAGTGTTCTATTCGAAGCCGAGTACTGGCAGGTCTAACTCTGATAGGACAACCTGGGTCATCCACGAGTACCAAGTTCATAATGTCTTACCTGGCCAGGTTTCGATTCTGCTCTCTTTATTTATTTCTTTGTTCTTCTTGTTTTTCTTGTCATTTGCTGGTTATTTATGACTTGGGACTAAGAATGGTAGTTGTTATTATATTGGTTGGTTGAAGAATCCGAGGTCGGTGGTCATTTTTTTCAAACGGTCCATGTTGTTTTTTTTGTCTCCAAAACGGATACTCTAATTCGGGGTTGAGTCGAGTAGAGCCCACGAGGGTTTTTGTGTTCTTAAGTATAGTACTTTATTAGGAGGGAAGATGGATTTGATTATATGCGTACAATGCAGTTGTATACTTGGCCATGTCTTTCTGCAGCTTAATAGGATGCTTGTTTTAAAGCTCACCGGCTATAGTTCCTAACTTTTGGTCTGCGGGCTTGTGCAGACGGAATTTGTTTTCTGCAAGCTGAAGGATAAGGAGGGTGAACAGACCAACAGTTCAACCGTCGAACCGGGTGTCCAAGTTGGTACTGATGCTGGATGTCAAACACCATCTGCAACAATCACATTGGTAGGAGGATGGACCATTCATGATTTTGCTTCTACGCCGGCTGGTGTTCTTAATTTTTCGATTTGGACATGGGAAAACTTCGTTTGTTGTTTGATCGGCTGTTTGCTCTATGAAAATTGCTGCAGGTGGAAACACCTCACATTCAGCAAGCCCTGGATGCCTCAGACATTGAGTTTGATCCAAATGATCTTTCAAGAAAGAAGCCGAAAGCTCTTCCATCCCAGGGCATGTCTAGTGAGAATTGGTTGCAGGTCAATCACCCTCTTTCCGGTGACAGCGAGGGCCAAGTAGATCCATCATTTGCAGATCAATTCCTGACTGATCCAGAGGAGTCTGTCGAACACTCCCATCTGTCTCTCGTTAATTGCGAAAAACAAGGACCCGAGATTGATCACTGTGACAAGATCGACCTGGTGGAGATCAGGGACACAAAAAGTGATATTGGTCGCGGAGAGGTAAAGAAATACTCGCAGATAATTATGAAGGATATTGGACTGGAGGATATTCTCTTATAATACTTGTGCATTACCAAATATTTTGATAGAAACTATTTATACCATCTGAAAATTGGCAACTGAGAAACTGATTTCACTTATTTCTTGTTTTGTGATAGTATCTGGAACAAGTTGGAAGCTCAAGAATGACTGGCGGGCATGGAAGCGCGAGACAATTCGGGCAGACTACAAGTGTTCAGACTATTCATGAAACCCTCCTACCTCCTTCGAGCCATGATGATGTTGATCATAGCAGAACAGAGGTTCCAGACACAAGTGCCCCCGAAATCTGCTGTCTAGAAGTCCTTGAAGATTATGCAGCACCTGAATTTCATGGAAGTCCATACCGGGACGTTTCTCTAATGCACCGAGCGCAGGCTCATTTCCCGACCACCAAGTCCGCAAACCCGGTGAGTAAAGCAGTCTGCGGGATGATTATAGATAGAAGCAATACACCTCTTCTAATGACTTGATTAAAATCTACTTGATTTTCTATGCAGGCCAAACGATATACGCTTCACAGTTTCAGGGGTTCTGGTGGTGCTGGTTCTAGCAGGAAGAGTGTAAAGGCGACTGATCTGAAGAAGGTCTTGCCACCTCAAGCAAGTGCATCCGTTAACACCAAGACGAGCTCTTTGATCCACCGGAAAACTGCATCCTCGACTCACCCGACAGCCCCGGAATCCGTCTACCTAGTCAATATGATCGTTGGTCTGATTGTGCTCATAGTTTTCATCATCCAGATGCTGTAATTTCGCAAGGGTCAGAATCACATATTTCTCTTATAATTCTGCTAGAGATTGGCCAGTACATGGCACTCATTTGGAGCTCGCAGGGTTAAGTAAAGATCAACCAAATTGCTAGTTAGTTAGGGTGGTGCCATTATGGTGCTATGCCACCCACAGTAGTTTGCATTTCATTAACTGTAGTTCTTCATTTGGTTATACACTGATCGACTCCGGATGCTATTTTCGAAATAGTATATTTTGAACAAATATATCAAGGATATCTAGTATTTTTTTTATATTTAAAAACGATCATCTCCAGATGAATCAGGTCCTTGGTGAGATGCAATGATGCACAAATTGTTGTCGGACCTTATTTTAGGATTAATTTTCTCAATGATGTTATTCTATTCGTAAGATCTGAACACTTTTGAAAAAGAGTGTTGTATCACATTTATGTTGACTAGTACAAAGGCAGTTAGCACTACGCTGGAACCGTTGATGTCATGTTCTCTCGAGCACAGGAGCGTAGACAAAAATCACAAGTCAAGTTAGGGTCTAGCTGGTCTTGTAAGGAGGGAGCCAACATTAATGATCTACAGATACTAACGGGTTGCTGACTATGAATAGAGTACATTGATCTCAGTTAGAGTCAATGCCGATAATAACGGGTAGTCCAACGGGTTGCTGTCTTACGGGTAGAACACACTGATCTCGATTATGGTTGATGCCAAGGTTAAAGTCTAGCTCATGGAGTGATAAACTGGAGGCAGAAACAAATGGAAGCTGTGCATTGAGTTAATATGTCAAGCTTGGAACCTGGGTAGCAAGTAACTTCAAAGCATGGGCACAAAGGCAGACTGCTGTGCATCTACCCATTACTGAATCAGTTGTCACTGCATCAGGATGGAAAAAACGACGAAACACGAAATTAGATAGAATCATTTATCTTAAATGATTATTCACATCAGGAAGGGCTAGTCGGCGAGACCAAGTTCATGTCGTGTACATAAAGCATCAGCATAACCCAGAACACCAGCTACAGATACTTACTTTAGGGAACAAGTGGAAGTATCAAATTTATAACAACTTGCATTCCACCAAAAAAAGTTTTCCAATTTCGTTGGCCATACAGCAAACAAGGGCAATGAGACAAGCAAATGTTGTTTATATCTAAAGCAAACAAATACGTAACGAATAAAAAGAAACGACACCACGGTAAACTGCAAGATAAGATCTTTCTATAGACATGAAGAACATGGTGAGAGGATAATAGAAGAGATTATGCAAATAGTACAAGTAAATGCTGCAATCATCTCACCTTGTAATGCCACAGCATTGGATGATAGTACAAACAAATCAATGATAAGAATCACAGAAGACGGGAACTCCCAAACCTGCTTGCCACAACCAAGCATTGTGAGAATAAGATGCTGGAAAGCTTGGATCTCAGAAACGGTGAACTGTGCCTTCAAAGTTAACAATCCATACCATCATGGTCAAAAGAAAAACCTTGAAGTAACTTGAAACGAGTATTGCAAGAATAAGGTCTCTCAACCTGCGCAGTTGATGGAGAAAAATCATGTTACTTTCCTCGTTCTCAGATCAGAGCAAAAATTTCTTTGAAAGGTAGATCAGGGACAACTTGTTCAAGAACTATACACAGAAACAGAAATCTGGCTAATACCCTATTTCCAGTAGTTTCCCTGTTGAAGAAATGTTCCTCGGCACTCCTGCTACTAAGTTTCTTTTAGAAATAGACGCAAGTCAAAACTCTCAAAGTTCTAGCTCACTGTGTTTTACCTTGATCTATCAAATCGAAGAGAATGAGCAATACAGAACAGGAAAGGATCGGTGTTGAAATACGAGCACTCGTCATTGTGTCTTTTAGTTCCTTCTATTTTCACTCATTTAGGGTGTTGTGGCATCCTAGGTTTCACATTTATGTTCTGGCAGTTCACTTTTTTGTTTATACCGACCAACATGCATTAGATGGTTTCTCACTAACAATTAAGACAATATCAGATAACTAAAAATCTAAAATACCAAAGAATAGCCATCCAACTGTATCTGTAGGAGAAAAAAAGTTTAGGAGTCCGCAAAGTTATTACCTGGAAAGTGAGACAGACATACCCAGAAAAATCCTAGTTCCGACAACAAACGTGAAAAGGAACATGAAGTTCCCAAGCATGACATCTCTGAACACCTGCACCACATAAGTGAGTTGCTGACAATTACACACTTAAATCACAACCATAATTACCAATTACATGTGGGAAGCACAACTAAGGCAACGTGCAACACAACTAACCTCTTGACACAGTAAAACTGTGGAAGGGTGTCCCGAAGAAGAGCTAGAATCCTCCTCGTTTCTTCTCAAAAGCAGACTTCTGTCTTAAACAGCTAAGGCACTCAAAGTGAATTTTGAGCACAGAGACACAATGAAGCAATCTAAACTACGTTAAAAAAAAGGGAATCGAGAAGGGATACATGCATCCAGAAGGAGGAACCCGCAAGCTAACTTCCACAACAAATTCTGAAAAGCAAACCCCGTCTTAGCGCTCTTTGTTCACAACGTTAAAGGCGAAAGTTACAAATTCAATTGCACCAAACACGCCTTGTAACTAAAGCTACGAAGTAAACATCAAAACGGAGACAAACCATACCATAAGAATGGCAGAAACATCAAAAGGGCATACCTTAAAACAAGCAGACTCCTCATTGATCACATTGTAAAGAACGTGCCTATACGCCTCGGGTTTGTGCAGGATCAAGTCAATCAAAACAATCTGCCCCAAACCAACACACACACAATTCCAATTCAAAGACAAAAACGAAAACGAAATAAAAAAGCAAAGCTAAACTAAATTCACTAAATTACTACAACAGTGATTTAAAAAAAAACCCAGAAAAGAACAAAAGGGTGTAAAAAAGATTGCAACTTTACCATGAACTCGCACTCGATGTACTCATCCGCGACTGCCTTGCAATTCTCCTACCAACAAAAACACCGCAAGAAAATTAAGTGAATAAAGGAAAAGCAGACAACTTTGAAGGGTAACATCGGAATTGTGAAAAGGGTAGGGATTGATTACGCATTTCATGAGGCGGATGTTCCCAGGCGAGTACTGGACGTAGAGCCTTTTAAGCTTAAACCCACACCTTACGCATTTGTACTCCTCCATCTCTCTCCTCTCTCTTCCTAAAAAAAAATCTCTCTCCTCTCTCATTCGATGCTCTTTCGATTGAACAAGACAAGGATATTAGGTCCATTTAAATGCAGGCTCCGGTTACCATGATGGGCTCTGTCCTAGTCTTGGGCCTGGCCCATGATTAGGTTTGGACATGAAAATGAAAAAAACGTGTTTTTAGCTTAACTAAAATATTTCGAGTTCAAACTATTGGATGGATATTATTAGTTATGTCACCTTTTAGAGATCCCATCCGACTCTAGTTCATATTAGTCGGTACGTTGGTGTCTAGATGCCACTTAGTCTACGCCTAAAGATCTAACACTAGTACCTTTTTTTTCAAGAGATTTGTTCAATTTAGTATTACTATTTCTCAAAAAAAATTTAGTATTACTATTACTATTAATTCATCAAAAAAAAAGTATGACTATTAAATATTGTTTAAGTGCGCCTAATATTGAAATTATGTACTGTTTGTTATATCTATTTTGGAAACTTTGTACTAGATTGCGATTATCATTGTTTAACTCTGATACTCGGGTATCTAATATCTTAGGTATCGTACTTCTGATACATTTGGTGTAACTACCCGTGATGACTATTTTGAGAAGTAATACAACCTTGTTGGAATTGAATGACATTTCAATGCAAAGGCCCAAAGTAGTATGGCCCAAAGTGGGAGGCCCAATATGGGAATGGGAAAAGAAAACACATCCCACATCGGAAAATGGTACAAACTTTTTCAAGTTTATAAGGAGATTCTCCTTGTTAACTAGGAACTAAGTTGATCACCTGGAAGGGCAACTCAGACATGCTACAGCACAAGCACGTGCGCATTGCGCAATGAGCGTTTTGTAGTGCACTTGGCACTTCGCATGTGCGCATCGTCTGGAGGAGCCTTAAAGTTTTGGCAAATTTCAGAAAACTCCAGAAGGGTCACGAAGGAGTGCGAAAGGGATGGTCTGTCTAACCGAAGAGACACGAGCATGCTGCCTGCCGAAGGGACGCCTACGGGCCATGAACTGCCTGGCGAAGGAGCTTGTCCAGAATGCCCACCGAAGAGCCACGAGCAAACTGGCTGGCTGAAGAGGTGCCTGAAGTGCAGCCTGCTTGCTGGACGAAAGGGTGCGTCTCCTCAGAATTATCTTGTGCCCCCTCGGAAGTGGCTGCCTCCTCCCATCCAGAGTCTATAAATAGGCCTCTCCCCCTCATTTGCATCTCACCTCACAACTCATTACATAATATTGCTTTAGCATAGTTGTTCTTCTCTCTCTCTCTCTCTCTCTCAAGAAAGTTCTGAGTATTCAAGGTTCGTCCGAAGCTTCGAGAATCATTGTGCTACGATCTTGGAAGTAACAAAGTCGTTGTATCTTGGGGATGATTGTCGTAGCCCGTAAGCACTTAATACGGGGCAATCTCGTCTTATGAAAAAAGAGTAAAACTCTTGCCTCGAATTTAGATCCTAATCAAGTACACCACCTCTAACAATCGTTAGACTTGATCTGTGTACTTGCATATGGCATCATCAAGCTCTGCTCAGGCACCAGTACCAATGGTCCTAGGAACTGTCTACGCTGAAAAGTCGGCAAAGTTCAATGGCACCGAGTTCAAGAGGTGGCAACAAAAGATGTTGTTCTACATGACAATGCTCAACCTGGTCTGGTTCTTGAAAGAAGAAGAACCGAAGGTGGCGGAGAATGAGGCTGATCAACAGAAGATCAACGCTCTGGATGCATAAAACTATAGCGACTTCTTATGTCGTAACTACATCTTAAATAGATTAGACGACACTCTATACAATGTCTATGCGGTAACCACGACTGTAAAAGAATTGTGAGATTCCCTAAAAAAGAAGTACAAGACAGAAGATGCTAGGTTAAAGAAATTCATTGTCGAAAGATTCCTCGACTTTAAGATGGTTGATTCCAAGAAGGTGATAGACCAAGTACAAGAGTTGCAATTAATTCTGCATGAGATTTATACCTAAGGAATATAACTAAGTGAGTCCTTCCAAGTGGCGACAATGATCGAAAAGCTACCACCCATGTGGAAGGATTTCAAGAACTATCTCAAGTATAAGAGGAAGGACATGGGTCTTGAAGACTTGATTGTGAGACTAAGGATTGAGGAAGACAACCGAAAGTCCGAAGTCAAGACAAACAAGACCAACTCTAAAGCCATGATACACCTAGCTGAAGGAAGTAATGGCAAGAAGAGAAAGAAGTCTGGCAATAAGCAAGAGAAGCAAGAGCCAAAGCAGAAAAAGGTAAAAAAGATCAAGGACAACTGCTTCAACTGCGATAAGCCCGGTCTTATGGCAAAGGATTATCGTCTGCCAAAGAAGGATAATCATAAGAAGGCTAATCTGGCTGAGGACTTGTCTAAATTATATCTATCTGCCGTGGTATTTGAAATCAATTTGGTGGATAACCCAAGAGAGTGGTTCGTCGACACAAAAGCAATCCACCACATCTGCTCAGACAAGGAGATATTCTCGACCTATACCCCGATCATCGGACGAAAGCTATTTATGGGTAACTCTGTAACTTTCCAGGTAGTTAGATTGGGTAAGGTGGTCGTGAAGCTGACCTCAGGCAAAGAGCTGACCCTCAAGGATGTGCTGCATGTCCCAGACATTCGCAAAAATCTAGTATCCGGCTCCCTGTTAAGCAAAGCTGGGCTAAAGCTAATTTTTTAGGCTGATAAATTTGTAATGACCAAAGCTGGTACATTTGTAAGAAAGGGTTACCGAGATATGGGACTCTTTAAGTTGAATGTAATAACTGTACAACGTGCCTTTGAGGGCGAGAATAAAGTTGTTAATTCTTCTTACTTGGCTGAGTGTTCTAACTTATGGCATGATAGATTAGGACACGTAAATTTAAGCTCACGAAGAAAGTTAGTAAGTTTAAATTTTTTGACTAAACTGGAGTTTAACCCAAACGATAAATGCGAAGTATGTGTTGAGGCAAAAATGACCAAAGTACCTTTCCATTCAGTAAAAAGAAGTACAACACGTTTAGAGTTAATTCATACCGACGTCTGCGATATGAAATACGTGCAAACTAAAGGTAGAAAAAAGTATTTCGTCACATTTATCGATGATTGCACAATATACTGTTACGTATATCTCTTGAAAGAAAAGGACGAAGCCTTCGAAGCTTTCAAGAGTTATAAAAATGAGATTGAAAATCAACTTAGCAGTAAAATTAAAATAATTCGAAGTGATAGAGGGGGAGAATATGTAGCTCCGTTTGAGAAATTCTGTAAACAAAATGGCATTATTCATCACACAATTGTACTATACTTATCTCAATCAAATGGCGTAGTTGAATGTAAGAATTGAACTCTCAAAGAGATGATGAATGCTATGTTGATTAGCTCAAACTTACCCCAGAACATGTGGAGGGAAGCTGTGCTCTCAGCTAACCATATTCTAAATAAATTACCACACAAGAAAAGGGACAAAACCTCATATGAACTATAGAAAGGGAGAAAGCCTTCTTACGGTTACCTTAAAGTGTGAGGATGCCTAGCTAAGGTAGAAATACTTCTACCTAAAAGGGTGAGAATAGGACCCAAGACCGTTGACTGCATCTTTATCGGATATGCCTACAACAGTAGCGCATACCGATTTCTAGTGCACAAATTTGAAAACCCTAAAATCAAAGAGGGAATGGTCATGGAATCAAGGAATACAATATTATTTGAGAATATCTTTCTAAACAAAGAGAGAAAAGACCTAAGATCTAATAAAAGAGCTCATGAAGCTACTTAAGGTTCTCATCAAGTTGTTGAGGAACCTAAACGAAGCAAAAGGGCCAGAACGACCAAGTCGTTTGATCCAGATTTTCTGACATACGTGTTAGAAAATAAACATGGGACAATACAAAAGTCATTGTCTAGTCCAGATGCTCCTCTCTGAAAAGAAGCTATCAACAGTGAGATAGAGGCCATCATGCAAAACTACACGTAAAAATTCGTGGATCTCCCACCAGGTTGTAAACTTTTAGGTTGCAAGTAGATTCTTAAAAGAAAATATAAAGCTGATGGATCAATCAACAAGTACAAAGCTCGATTGGTAGCTAAAAGATTCAAACAGAAGGAAGGATATAATTACTTTGACACGTATTCACCGGTCACAAGAATCACATCTATTAGAGTGCTCATTGTCGTTGCAGCTCTCTATAACCTCGAGATACATCAGATGGATGTAAAAATAACTTTTCTAAATGGAGAACTGAAAGAGGAGATATATATGGAATAACTTGAAGGGTTTGTTGCCCCTGGACAAGAGCATAAAGTATACAAACTGGTCAAGTCATTGTACGGGCTGAAACAGGCGCCGAAATAATGGCATGAGAAATTTGACAAAACAATGATGTCAAATGGCATTAAGATCAATGAGTGTGATAAATATATTTAAATTAAAGGCACACCTGATGCTTACGTGATTGTATGCATGTATGTAGACGACATGCTAATCATGGGAAGCAGTAATGATCTTATCGTGAAAACTAAGAACATGTTAAAGAACAACTTTAACATGAAAGATATGGGTCTAGCTAATGTCATACTAGGGATAAAAATCTCTAGGACGACTGAAGGAATTATCTTATCACAATCTCATTACGTAGAGAATGTACTCAAGAAATTCAAAGCTTTTGACAAACCTCCGGCTAAGACTCTGATAGACCTGAGTCTACACTTAGCTAAAAATAGAGGGGACCCAGTATCTCAACTGAAATATGCGAGGATCATTGGGAGCCTGATGTATTTGACAAATTGTACACGCCCTGATATTGCTTATTCAGTTAGCAAGCTTAGTAAATTTACAAGCAATCTAGGAACGGATCACTGACTAGCTCTGGAAAGAGTTCTAAAGCATCTAAAACATAGTTTGAATAATGGCATACTTTATACTAGATATCCAGCTTTATTGGAAGGATACAGTGATGCGAATTGAATATCGGACACTAAAAATTTCAAATCTACTAGTGGTTACGTATTCACCATAGGTGGAGGAGCTGTGTCCTGGGAATCCTCTAAACAAACGTGCATAGCTCGATCTACCATGGAGTTAGAGTTTATAGCACTAGATAAAGCTAGAGAAGAAACTGAATGGCTCAGAAACTTCCTAGAGGATATTCCTTGTTAGAACAAGCATGTGCCTCCTGTATTGATACATTGTGATAGCATGTCAGCAATCGGGAGAGTACAAAGTACTATGTACAATGGTAAGTCTTGATACATCTGTATGAGGCATAACACTGTTAGATAGTTGATCTCTGGTGGTATAATTACTATTAATTATGTGAAGTCTTGATACATCCTTTGATGAAAGGCATCAACAGAGGTCAAATGTATAATGCAGTAAGGAAAATAGGGTTAAAACCCACTCATTAAAAATGTTCATAGCGGTAATTCAACCATGATGAGTGGAGATCCCACAAACTTGGTTCAATGAGATAACTAAGTTATGGATGGTTAAGATGATTACTTGGAACCCATCTCATTCTCAAAAAATGCCCTAGTATGAACATGTAGAGGTGTGATTAGGTTAAGCGGCTACGCTTTTAATAATTCCTATACCAGATAAAAGTAGAGTATGGCAGGATACTCTCGATAGGAGATCAGCTATATAAGTGTGAAGTGAGGCCGCTTTAAATGAAAAAAACTTATGAATCCAAGATAAGGTCCATGGCCAAAACGGACAAAACGTGAGAACCAAAGGATATTAGAGATATCATTGTGTAAATATTATTATCTTGGTTTACATAAAAAAGCTGACCAGTTCAAGATATCGCTTTCACTGAGCAGCAAGTAAATCTAATAACATCTTACTAGAGAAGGTTCAAAGCCGTAAGCTACCTATCTCGATACAATGATAACTAGTCGAAACTTTTCTTAAAAGTGTCAGCATGTATTATTCATCATTCATGTGAGGGATTGTTGGAATTTGAATGACATTTCAATGCAAAGGCCCAAAGTAGTAAGGCCCTAAGTGGGAGGCCCAAGATGGAAATGGGAAAGGAAAACCAATCCCACATTAGAAAATGGCACAAAGTTTTCCAAGTTTATAAGGAGATTCTCCTTGTTAGCTAGGAACTAAGTTGACCACCTGGAAGGGCAACTCAGACATGCTACGAGGATGGTGCGTAGCACCATCCGAGCACAAGCACACACACGTGCACGTACGTGTGCGCATGACGCATTAGAAGCAAGTCACAATGGGTACTTTATGGCGTACTTGGCACTTCGTACGTGCGCATCGTCGCGAGGAGCTGGAGGGGCCTTAAAATTTTGGAAAATTCTGAAAAACTCCAGAAGGGTCACGAAGGAGTGCGAAAGGGCTGGTCTGTCCAACCGAAGGGACACGAGCGTGCTGCTGCCACCTGCAAAAGGGGCGCCTACAAGCACCGAAGAGCCACAAACTGCCTGGCGAAGGGGCTTGTCCAGAATGCCCACCAAAGAGCCACGAGCAAACTGGCTCGCCGAAGAGGTGCTTGAAGGGCAGCCTGTCTGCTGGATGAAAGGGTGCGTCTCCTCGGAATTGTCTTATGCCCCCTCGGAAGTGACTGCCTCCTCCCATCCAAAGCCTATAAATAGGCCTCTCCCCCTCATTTGCATCTCATCCCACAACTCATTGCATAACATTTCTTTAGTAATAGTTGTTCTTCTCTCTCTCTCTCTCTCTCTCAAGAAAGTTCCGAGTATCCAAGGTTCGTCCGAAACTTCGAGAATCGTTGTGCTAGGATCTTGGAAGCAACAAAGTCGTTGTATCTTGGGGACGATTGTCGTAGCTCGTAAGCACTGAATACGGGGCAATCTCATCTTACGGAAAAAGAGTAAAACTCTTGTCTCGACTTTAGATCCTAATCAAGTACACCGCCTCCGACAAATAACAAACTTTACTTATAAAAAAAATCTAATATTGTTAAATTATAAAAGGATCGTGAGATAACTATTTTAGTGACGATAGTTATCCGATTTAGTGATGGCATAATAAAAAAGATTAGGCCATATTGTACTCAAAATGAATTTTAAGTGGAAATAATTGTCCCCACTCAATTCCAAGCGGCTACGACGGACTAATGGGTCCATTAGAAAAATCAAAAGAGAAATATTATAGGTAAGAAAGATTGCGACTACAAGTAATTCCACACTTACAAGGGTTAGATAATAGCGAAGAACTTTCAGAGGAAAAGTTAAAGATAATGAAGAGAAACTAGCAACCCCTGTCGTATCCTTTGGGTGGCATTGTCGCCGTTACTGCGTCACATTACCAAACAAAAAATATATGGACCAGCCAAATGTGCATTTTTCCTTTTGGAACTTGGGAAATCCGGAATAAAAAACCAAGATTGATCACAAAGTATTTGGTTATAATACACCAGCCACTTCATATGCTAACTTCATATTAATTTCAATGAAAATAAATAAATGACAATATATAGTTTTTCCCCTCAAAATACATGGTATAATCAATTCCCATGTTTGCCAACTACTTTTATCGATTGTATATATATGAAACAATTTGATGTCTCACACACTCGCGACTAACTAATTTAATTTTGAGTAGAAAATTCTTCTAACAAATATTTGCCACTTTTTCATTCTCAAACTCAAACTTGAGATATTTTAGTTTAGTTAAATAGTCAAAAACTCTTACTAATATATGCTAGATATATTTCATATCTATAACCCAAGATCATCATCATGCTGAATAGTTAAGGATTCATAGGAATACCTGGATCCATCGCGAATGATCGTCAACTGTTGCAGAATCTCTACGACGATCGAGAACAACAAAAACCTACACGAACACGGTGGTTTGTGGTCTTCCTCAACTAAATCTCTTAGACCCTCAAGGGCAACCGTCGCTCTTCCTGATGGGGAGAAGAGAACGTAATCGATTTAGTATATTGGGGACCATAACCTAGGGGTCTTTATATATTGGCCAAGTATGGTTCCCATAATCCCCTTAATTGGACCAATAACTGGTATCTGCTCATTGAGTCCATATTCCACTAGAAGTCAAGTAGTCTTGGACTTCCTAAACTATAGATCACCTTATAATAGTCCAATTAGTCAAATAGCTAATATAACTTATAAATAAATATGTGGCCCATAATATAATTAGGAAATAAATTTTCTAACAATCTCCCACATGGGCTACATATTCTTCTAAAAATAGTTATATCATAAATTCCTTAGGCGCGCATCTGTATGCTATTTATCTTTAGACTACTTCTGAAATAATCTGGTCCATCTTATGTACAGATATATAACCATCACGGTATTTTGTCACATTAGAATCGTGACTAATCCTCAATGATCACAATATTAATACATTCAATGACATATATCAAATATGGATGAGCAGCATAGAAATTATATGAAACGTGATCTTTAGCATGTCTATTTCCAACTGTTCCTACTTTAGCGAGATCAAAACTTTAATGCAACAAAAATATTGCATATACCAAAACATACTTCATATTCAAGAATAGAATCAAGAAGTATCATTATTCAAATAGTTCGCAAGTCATAGAACATTAAAATGACTCCCACTAAACTAAGGCATCAACTGGAAGAATACCTATATGAGCAGTGTGCTCGTGAAAGACCTTAGGTATTAAGCCTTTAGTTAGTGGGTCTGCTAGCATAAACTTTGTCCCAATATGTTCTATGGAAATTTAATTTTCCTGAACTCTCTCTTTAACAACCAGGTACTTGATGTCAATAAACTTTGACTTTGTTGAACTGCTGTTGTTGTTAGAGTAGAGCACCGCTGAGCTGTTGTCACAGTAAATTCTCAATGGCCTATCAATGACATCTACCACACGTAGTCCTGTGACAAAGTTTCGAATCCATATTCCTTGACTGGATGTCTCATAACAGGCTATGAACTCCGCGGCTATGGTTGAAGGAGTTATTAAAGTCTGTTTAACTGACTTCCATGAAATAGCTCCTCCAGCCAACATGAAAACATATCCTGATGTAGAGCAAAAATTATCCTCGCACTCCGCAAAATCAGAGTCAGAATACCCGATGACCTCTAAGCTGTCTGTCCTCTGATAAGTGAGCATATAGTCCCTTGTTCTCCTCAAATAATGCATCACGCGTTTAGCTCCCTTCCAGTATTGCATACCGGGATTACTGGAATATCTTTCCAAAACTTCCATTATAAATGCTATATTCGGACGTGTACAGACTTAAGCATACATTAGACTCCCTATTGCTGATGCATAAGGGATCTTTTGCATTTCTGTTCTTTCAAGATCATTTTTGGGACATTGCTTACGACAAAACTTGTCTCCTTTAGCAACTGGTGTATCTCTTTAATGACAATCTTTCTTGGTGAATCCAAATCTACTCAAAGCCTTATCAATATAGCTCTTTTGTGATAACCTAAGCATACCTCGGTAGCGATCCCTTAGTATCTGTATACCTAATACAAAAGAAGCTTCACCAAGATCTTTCATCTCAAATTTCTTTGATAGAAATTTCTTGGTTTCATGTAGAAGGTCTATATCACTACTTGCGAGTAGAATGTCATCAACATATAATATCAAGAAGATAAATTTACTCCCCCTGAACTTATGGTATACGATTATCAACAATATTTGTCTCAAAACTATATGAGCTAATGACTTGATAAAATTTGTGATACCATTGACGAGAAGCCTGTTTTACACCATAGATAGATTTCTTTAGCTTGCAGACCATAGACTTTGGATCTCCTGAAACAAAGTGTTCTGGCTGAATCATATAAATTATCTCATCAATATTTTCATTGAGAAACTCAGTCTTCACATCCATCTGGTACAGCTCCAAATTAAAATGAGCCACTAGTGCCATAATCGTTCTAAAAGAGTCTTTCGAAGATACCGGAGAGAAAGTCTCTTTATAATCTATGCCTTTCTTTTGAGTAAAGCCTTGTGCAACTAGACGAGCTTTATATCTCTCTATATTACCATTAGAATCCCTCTTGGTTTTGAATATCTATTTACAACCAATAGGTTTCTTACCTACAGGCAACTCAACGAGATCCCAAACGTCATTGTCTTTAATAGACTTCATCTCATCATTCATGGCATCGATCCATTTAATAGAATCAGAACTTTGCATAGCTTCAGAAAAGTCTTCAGGGTCGTCTTCTGTTAAGCCAATGACATCCTCATGTTCTTGAAGAAAGACGATAAAATCATCTGGAATTGCACTTCTTCTTTCTCTAATGGATCTCCTTAATGGCACTTCTTGAGTTTGTTGAGTTTGCTCAATAGGTGGTGCTTGAGGAAGGATCTTGTTATTTTTTTGATCAGGAGCTGTGTCATGAACAATAGTAGGTACTATGACCTGTTCATTTTCAACAACAGTTTCTTCTTCAAAAACAACACTCTTTATGTTTCTTTTCTCCCAAAACTCAACGTCCTCAAGAAATCTTATATTTTCTATCTCAAAGAAGGATCTTGATGTGGGATTGTAAAACTTATAGCCCCTAGAGCGTTCAGCATAACCAACAAAGTAGCAGCTAGCTGTTCTTGAGTCCACTTTTCTCTCATATGGCCTATAAGGCCTTGCCTTAGCTGAACAACCCCAAATGTGCAAATGTCCAATACTAAGTTTTTTACCTGTCCACATTTCATAAGGAGTTTTGGTAACTACTTTGCTGGGTACCTTATTAAGGATGTATACTACAGTCTTTAAAGCTTCTCTCCAGAGTCACTCTGGTAAGGTTGAATGAGTGATCATACTCCTTACCATATCCATAAGAGTTTGGTTCCTACGTTCAGCAATACCGTTCATATTAGATTTCCCTGGCATTGTGTATTGCAGAATAATTCCACACTCATTGAGAAAAAGCACGAAGGGTCCTGGACGTTGTTCTCCTGATCTATCATATCTACCATAGTATTCACCACCACGGTCAGAATTGACAGCCTTTATTTTCTTTCCAAGTTGAAGTTCAACTTCAGCTTTGAAAGACTTAAAAATATCCAAGGATTGAGACTTCTCATGTATTAAATATAGGTAACCGAATCTAAAGTAATCGTCTATGAACGTAATAAAATATTATTGTCCATTCCAAGAAGCCGTAGGGAATGGACCACATATATCAGTATGTATAAGTTCTAAGACATCGGTAGCTCTTTCGGTACCTAAATTCCTAGAGTTTGTTCTTTTCCCCTTAATGCACTCAAGACAAACTTCATAATATGTCAAATTAAGGGGTTCAAGAATTCTATCCGACACAAGCCTTTGAATTCTCTGTTTAGAGATATGACCTAATCGCTTGTGCTATAAAGTAGCAGAATTTTCACTTAATTTTTGCTTTGTACCCCGTGAATTTATTTGCAGTATTTTATTATGGGAGCTAATGACATCAGGTTTGTATAGATTATCAATTAAAGAGCCAGAATCAAGAAAATTTGAATTTTGGTAGAGACTAACTTTATTGTTTCCAAATGAACAAGAAAAACCTGACTTGTCCAAACTCGAAATGGAAATCAAATTCTGTCTAAAAGATGGTACAACGAATGTCTCAAATAAATCCAAATAAAATCTAGTCTTTAATCGTAATCTAAAAGTCAATATAGCCTCCACTGCAACTTTATTCCCGTCGCCCACGTAGATGAATTTTTCATATTCACTTGGTGGCCGGCTCGACAGGCAATCCTGCATGGAAATACTTATGTGAGTAGTAGCACCAGAATCTACCCACCAAGTATCCTTAGGTACAACAGCCAAATTAACTTCAGAACAAACCAAAGTTAGAAGCATACCCTTCTTTACATGCCAAGTAGCGTACTTGGACACTCCTTCTTCATGTGTCCCTGTTTTCTTACAGAAGAAGCAAGTAGGAACCTCATCTTGCTTCTTTTGTTTCTTCTGCTGAGAAGATTTTTCTGCAATATCCTTAGCTCTCTTCTTTCTATTTGACTGAGAGTTTGATACCAAGTGAGCACTTTCAGTCCTATCTCGCAACTGTCTATCTTCTTCTTGCACACAGTGAGATATGAGCTCATTCAGAGTCCATTTAACCTTCTGAGTGTTATAACTCACCTTAAATTGCCCAAAGTGTGCAGGAAGAGATATCAAAACTAAGTGCACGAGTAAGTCTTTCTAACTTTAATGACTTAAGTTTTGAAGCGAGATGAGACATCTCCATAATGTACGCCCTTATGTTCCCTTTGCCTTTATATCTCATGGAAACGAGTTTTGCCAAATGGTTACTCGCCTCTGATTTTTCATTCTTGGCAAAGTATTGCTTAAATACTTCAAGAAATTTCTTGGCACTTTCTGTCTCAGTATTGGAGTCCCTAAAAGCTTCTAGAATAGAGCGCCTCATGATCTTCGAGCACATACAGTCGAAGCGATCCCACTTCTCAATTTTAACCTCATTGAGGTTTTTCGGAGTGGAAGTGGGTCGTTCCGACAGAAGTGCAAGATCCAAGTCTACACAACCGAGGATAATTTCTACGGTTTCTTTCCAGCTTTTGAAATTTGTCCCATTCAGCATTGAGATACTACTAAGTTTGGAAGCAATATTGGCTGGATCAACAAAGAACATTAAAAAACTCACAACACAACAAAAAAATATATCATATAATGCATGACATAAATAATCATATAAAAAAAATTTTGGGAACCCATCACAAGATACCTAAGACAACATTAATTCCTAGTCTTTGGACAGAGAAATTAACTGTAAGCGGTACTCTCAATGCAATGATAAAATACTGATGATTAGTTCTGTCAAATAATAACCTATCTTTGGACTGGTTATTATTCACATGAAAAAAATGTACAATCATCACACATTTATCATCGCAGGCGTATTGTTAAATGGCCAAATTGTGACTTCCTTTGGGCCATACATAATTCGCATAAGTAATAGTACGCATAATATGTATATAGATTGGTTGAATAAAGTGTTTGGTTAATTGGCCAAACTGCGTCTTCCTTTGGGCCGAGCACAGTTCGCATAAGTAACTAACCATTCATACCACTTGCTATATATATTTCATATCTATAACCCAAGATCATCATCATGCTGAATAGTTAAGGATTCATAGGAATACCTGGATCCATCGTGAATGATCGTCAACTGAATCTCTACGACGATCAGGAACAACGAAAACCTGCACGAACACGGTAGTTTGTGGTCTTCCTCAACTAAATCCCTTAGACCCTCAAGGGCAACCGTCGCTCTTCCTGATGGGGAGAAGAGAACGTAATCGATTTAGTATATTGGGGACCATAACCTATGGGTCTTTATATATTGGCCAAGTAGGGTTCCCATAATCTCCTTAATTGGGCCAATAACTGGTATGTGCTTATTGAGTTCATATTCTACTAGAAGTCAAGTAGTCTTGGACTTCCTAAACTATAGACCACCTTATAATAGTCCAATTAGTCAAATAGCTAATATAATTTATAAATAAATATGTGGCCCATAATATAATTAGAAAATAAATTTCCTAACAATATATCCTAGTAATTGTTGGTGTAAATATGTATCATGTCCTCTCTCTATCACGTAATTTTCATCTTAGGAAAGCGTAAAGAGACAAGAGCCGTATAAAGCCAGAGAAAAGGAAAGCATATAGAGCAGAAGCATGCTGCTGCTGCCATGCATTTAATGTCCATGTATACCAACAACATCAACAAGGACGTGGTCGATGCGAAATTAGCTGGGACAAAGTAAAACAGTTAATAAATATATAAAGGTTTTTAGACAAGGTAATTGCCAAACATAAATAGGGAAATTAAATAATTTGAAACTTTACTATATTTATTCAGGATATATATGGAAGGAGTGTTAATGTACACGTTATCTACAAATACTTTGAACTGGTGACGACGTTGGTTTAATTTTATAAAAATATATTGAGTTTCGATCTTTAAGAACACAAGTGTTAAATACTTGTTAGCAAAATTTGTAATATTTTGAAGATCTTATTTTATTCGAATTTAAATTAATTTGTGTAGTAGTATTTGAATACCATGTGGTTTAAAAGAATGTATAGGAGATTAAAGTGTGTCATGGTTGCGATCATTTAATTATGCCTAGAGATCCCTTACCTCTGCACGATCCCCTCTATAGGCAGAAAATTGATTAGCTCCATCTCAAGACTTTAATTTATTGAGCGCAGGGATATCCTGTGATTGGAATTAAAATAGGTAATTATATCATTGAATACTATATAGATATCCTGTGATTGGAATTAATGTGTAGATATCTTATGGCAGTGCATACACTATATAGTATTCAATGATATAATTTCCTATTTTAATAAATAAATTAAAATTCACATCAACTAAAAAAATAAAATGTATGAGGTACATCAGTTTTTACGATGGAAATGTAAAAAAAAATTGAATTCATCTTAAATATATTTTTTATGTCGTTTAGATGATGTTTTCAAATAGAATCACATCATTATTATATTATTATGTCGACCAAGATGTCAGATGTCTCAAGTGTTTCATTTTAATTTTGAGGATAAAATTAAAAAAACAAATTTAATTTGATGGAGAGTGGTGAAGGGCTAAAGGGCTTGAGGGGCTTGCATGGCACTGTAGCCTTTTGTATAGCTGTAGGCCTAAACATGGGAGGGACAAGGTAAAGGGGAAAACCCACCAGTTTTCTTTGCATGCGCGTATTCTTTTAATAATTTCAAAGAAAACAAATTATTATTTGTACGACCCATTATTTAATCTCGGATGCCTAATGTCAGGACCAATCTGTATTTATTTTATAAGAACCCTTTATATTTATTTTGAATATATATATATATATATAGGTGGCAAGTAATTCTTCTTTTTTCAAAAAAAGTAATCTCGCATTGTATCAAGCAAACACCAGGGTAGTAGTGGGTAAGTATATATGTTGATGCACATGGAAAGGAAAAATGTTCCAATTCAGAACCTAGAGAATATGACCATTTTCTTTTAGAGGAAGAATAGGACCATTCATAGTTTAAAAACACAAAAGAATATTGGACATATAAGTCGAGGGTGAACTTGGTATATTCTTAGAAATGTATTGAATTCAGATTTAATGAATGATGAAAATATCATTGTAAAAGTCACTTCTTAAAATATGATTTTATAATGTTCAATTATACATCAATAATATACTATGTGAAAATTTGAATTTTAAACTTTCAATAAATCGTCATATATTATTATGTCATTAGGTTAAATATCTTTTAAGAATGAGTCTTTAACTCAAGTAACACATGTTTCTAGAGGTTTAGATTTTCTTAAGAATATATTGAATTAGATTAGTAAAAGATTGATCCAAATAAATAAACACACACGTTCCCCGATGGAGCAAAGCGTACTCGAGCTTGCAGTTGCAACAACATTGAGAATAACGAAATTACCCCTCAAGAAAAGAATAACGAAATTATGGAATAGAATCTAGAGAGAGAGGTACTAACCTATCCTAGGAAAACGAATGTTCAATAGACAAGCAGACATGTACATGATCGTAATCTGGTGGAACCTATTTTGTCCCTATAGTATATATCATCATTAAATTAATCCATTTTTGTGGGATCTCTTCCGGTTCCATTTCCAACTTTCGTCCGCTAACTTTAAAAAAAATCCTGGTTACGATTGTATCCAATCAATGTATAATTCATCAACGCCGTCGAAAATTGAGATTTGTCCGGTCATATTTGTGGTAGTCCTTGAGCAACCACGTTATGTATAAAATGCGTTTTCTTCATTATAAATGGACATACATATTTTGGAGAACAAAAATACCTGAATAAAATAACTTTAGAATACCGAAAAGAAAACTCAAACACTGAAACCCCGGAAATTATTGAATATTTTTAAGAAGAAACCACAATTAAATAGAATAATTAAATTTTCTAAAAATATGAAACTATTTTGTTCATTTCTTTTTTAGTTTATACAACATGTTATACATATATTCATTAGTCCATGTTCGATTCAGGTATGATACCTTAAAGATGGCTTGAATATTGTTAGAAGAGTTGTCACTTTTTAAATATTCAGTCTAAATTAGTTGAAGCAATCGGTGTCCGAATATCATATGGTACAAGAAAACTAAATCCAGGGGATTATATTAGTCGGAAATATTGATAATCGCCCACCAATCATGATATTTGGAGTCAATATATCAAGGGTTATACTTTTCAATTCCAATTCTTTGACCAGACCTGCCAAGCCTTATACTTTTCATGTGGCCCTAGCTAGCATAGGTCTTTTCTTTAGAAACACCTAGTCTATGTATTTCTTGGTTGTATACTTCTTTTATAATGATATTCTTGGTTAAATACAAATCCGAAAATTTGGACGGCTCTTTTCATGGGTAAAATCTTTTAATATCTTTCAACATATTTTAAGATCAATATAAATCATTTTTTTGGTCGAAAAAATAATTTATTAAGGAAAAAAAAAGAAAAGATGAATATAAAACGTTTAATAATCTTTTCTATTCATGCACTCGGTTCAAGTTTTTTATTTGATTCTTGGTTAACCGTTTTGCACTCTTACTAAAAAGTACATGCTCTAATGATATAAAAGAATAGTGAAGTGTGGGATGAGAAGTGAGGAGGGTTCAAATCCATGATTAAAATATATACTTATAAAAAAACCATTTTGCACTCTCCTTGATATCGGTTTCGCAAAGAGCTACTCAGCTAGGTGTGATTATAAATTCCTCTTCATTTTTTGATAGATAAATTATTCATGTTCGTACCTTTTTTTTTACTGTTCTGTAAGACGATTTTCAATTTGAGCGTAAAAAATGTAGTCATGTTGAAATTTAGTGTAGAGAAAACCTTTTTTTTCTGTAACAAAAACTAACTCTCTTTTTTTCCTGAAAAAAATCAAACTGAGATAGCACAACCACATTTATTTAGACAATGGAATCTATATAATTTTAAGTTGAGATTCAATATCACAACAAATACCACGTTGGGGTCGCTGTGAATTGGTAGATTTATAATACAAATTGGCCTAAATGTTTCACGAACAAATGCAGTACTTATACAAACATTAATGCAGGATTTCTGAATATGCCCCTTAACAAGTTTTATAGGTCCAAAATTCTCAGCAACTTGATTTCGCCTATGTGCCATGAGATGAAAGATGTGCAAGAGTCACATGTGACGTAATGCAAAATCTTTAATATCATTCTAAAATATTCATATACAAACCAAACCTAGAGCAATATATATAGATAGAATCTAATTCATTGTAATTTGTTCTATTAATCTCCCATAATTGCCGTAGGATTCAATACTCCAGCAACATACAAACTTAGATAAACAGCTAGATCCATTTTGTTCTTTTTCTAATTAAAAATGGAAAAGGGTTCAAAATGGAGTCTTCCATATAGTCATCGTCATATAAACCTCTAATTATGAGAGTGGGTTTAATTCTTTGACGTATACCACAATTGAGTATTATGATAATTATATGTATCTCGCAGTACAATGAGACTACCATGCCATGCATAGAACGAGTACTACTTAGATTGAATGATTTCTGACGAACTCGTTACTTACCCTAAACCTTTACAACCCAAGAAAATAAGGTCGAATTAAGAAGAGTCCCGAATCCTATATTTTGCTTATTAAATTGCTATTGGGGAGGGATACTATGGTGATCTGCATCAGGAAATTGAAGAACCACAGTTAGTCATTAGTATTACGGAAGATGATAGTACAAGCAGCCTCCAAATTGTCCGAAAATTGTAGACCATTCAAAATGACCAACAAACACTTAAATCAACTCCCAAACGAGTTGTTGTAGCTTAAATGAGAGGTATCAGTATTAAATATTTGATCCAACAAGAACGTATCAGTGTTAAATATCTGCTAAGAAATGTTAGTCACCATTCAAATATCATACATATCTCGAACTTAAATTAGTCGACATATTATGTGTTCAGACTAGTTTACATCAACTTACTATATCTAAAAGAAAAATGCACGTACTTAACAGTAGATTCCCCAACTCCTGGGCCTCTCCCCTTATTATTTGTGTATAGTAATTTGTCTATATATATAGACAAACATAAGAATTTAATTAAAACACCATTTGGCTGGAGAATTGAAGAAGGTACGTACCATAAGATGAAACCCTCGACGGTATAGTCCCCAATTTCGACTCCCAACATGATAGCTTGGTGGCAAGTGACAGCCGCTCTCGTTTAATCTTTTGGTGCAAATATGAAATATCCCGGCAAGTATCGAGCTGAAGAGAAACGGATTTAACCAGATTAGAGGAGGCATGTTGATATTATCATTCGACCGCATTCATTTGGAGGGAATTAGTGTAAACTAGATAAAGTGCTAAACGTTATTCTATCTTTTTTTCATATCAGGAAGCACAAGCTGTTCATCCTCAAAAAGAAGCACAAACCGTGCAAATTAAGAAGCACCAATGTACATTAAGACTTAAAATGCATATTATAATATAATGGTCGTATTACATTCTTCCCAAGAGTCTCTATAATTCTACCCACTAGAATTAGTTGCAAGGTTTCAGGAACTTTCATGTTACAGTGCATTGACAATGATTGCCATACAAAAGCATTGCTCAGCTCGAGACTGACAGAGAGCAAGTTTTTCCCCTAAGCTATGAATCGAGTTGATACAACTGGTAAAAAATTTGAATGTTCGTAAAAACATTTAGGTTCAAACTTTAAAATACCCATGAAAGTTACATAAGGAATCACTTGGTTTTGAAACAAAGGGTCAGAAATATCGGGAAAATGAAAATATGAAACATCAAATTTTACCCTCCATCACAATCACATTCACCATTTGGACGCGTGCATTTGCCCGTGTAGGTACTATATACTGTATAGCCATTTAACTATAATGTGCATTTAAGCAATAAGTAGATAGAGATGCCCAGAAAAATCCACACCAATAATTGAAAACAATTAACCTTATTTTGAAAAGAAATGTAAATAAATACCTGGATTGTTGGAAAAATGGATTCTTTATAGTGCAGCAATCCATAAAAGCAGGCATGGACAGAGCTAGCTGTGGGGACAAAAGAACATGAATTAACAAGAAAGATACCATACTACTAGGGCTTGACTTGGGAAAATCAAAATATGAAAACAACATCAATGTTATGTGCTTGCTCGATGAGGTTGGCGGCTGCAAACTCGTACGAGAGAGCTCATCACTCGTATATATTACAAAGATTAATAAAATTTTACCTAATGTACTTGCTTGGTAGGAAAAGTAAAAGCTCTACTGCAAATTAAAGCCAAGAGAGAAAAGAGAGTAAGTAAGTAAGAATACAGAAGCTACCTTTTAACAAGCGCTGCAACTTTTCTTCTGCAATCCAACTTATCAGCAGAAGCATCAGAAGCAATTACAAGGTACATTTAACCTGATGGGTATATAGCACCAAAAGAGAGAGAAAAAGCACAAGGAACTTTCCCAGTCCCCATCTTCTAACAACATACCATAAAATTGTGTCAGATATAGCTGGGCTATACTACACATGCAGTTGATATCTAAAGAGAGGAAACAAATTTTAATCCAAACACAACTTGGAGGAGACCTTCTCATGAATACAGTTATTGGGTTTAGCCCACACCAGGCACTACTAATGGCAAAAAAATGATGCAATAGCAAAACAAACCCAGAAACCAAAGTTTAGAGAGATGATGATAGGGAAAAATATTGGCTCATGTATTATCTGTAAGTGTATTATACACAGTTAGAAAGGATACCCTCTTCCCCATCATTGAAAACTAATAATGCAGTACTAATCTATAAGAGATTAAACCAACAACTGAGAGATTTTTCCTTTTTTCTTGACCAATTGTCAAAGATCCAAGTCAAAGGACAATGAAGTGCTCTTCCCTTTCTTGGAGAGCTCGTGAGATTGTGTGCCACTGCTGCTACCTCCTCCACCACCGGGCAGCCGCATTTGGAGAGAGGAGCCAGCTCCGGGAGGAAACTGATGAGTACCCATCATGTAACTAACACCCGAAGGAGAAGGCGAGGGCGAAGAAGAAGAAAAACCCAAGCTTGGCCTATTGTAACCAACCAAATCCACCTCCTCCCGGTGGTGGTGGTGCTGGTGGTGTTGTTGATCGTCTCCGGTGCTTGGTGGTACAATGGGGCAATCCATGTTGACCCCGAACAGCCTCAGCCGCTTCCCCACCGTCCTACCTTGCACCACCGGCACCGAATCTATCACCATCGGCGACACGTCATCACCAGCACCTCCGGCACTAATGAACTGATGGTGGTGGTGTTGTAGATGGCCAGGAGCAGGTCTAACATAATACGGCGCCGCCCCGGCCCGAGCGTAGAGCTGGTTGTAGTGCCCGGCGTAGGGCACATTGTAGTAGTGGAAGGGAGGAGGAGGCGGGGGGCCGGGCGGGAGCGAGTAGAGCAGGCGGTTGCCCCACCGGACGTTCTGGAAGTCGAGGTGGTGGTGGGCCATGGGGTGGGTCCCGATGGTGGGACGTCGCTTCCAGTCGATGAAGAGCCGGTGGCGGGAGTCCTCCCCGGCTCCCCGCTGGAAGGAGACGACGTCCCCGGCGTCGAGCTTCTTCTCCTTCACGAACCGGCTCCACCCTTTCGTCATCACGTAGCTCTGGCTGCTGTTCCAGTAGGAGTACCGGAACCTCCACGGCTTCCCGTTGCGGTCCTCGAAGTTTAGGAGGAGGCCCTTCTCGTTGGATGACCCGTCTAACGGGAAGTACTTCTCCGCGTGCTGCTTGGGGATCACCAGCCGGTTCAGCTTCCCGACGTCGCTCGGGGTCACCACCTTGTCGAACATGTGCTCCTTCTCTACCTCCTCCGTCATCATTCCGCTCGTACCCTCTCCACCCGCGATATCCCTTCCTAGGGAGAGACCCACGAGGTGGGATTCCGCGGGTGGGTGCGAGATACGAGGAGGAGGATGGGTGAACTCCTGGGAGAGTCGCGGGAGGAAGTCCTTGTAGGAGAAGTGATGGGAAGAAGTGGTACTAGAGCTAGTACTACTAGGAGGGAGGTTTGAGATGTACTGATGCTTACTGGTTGAGCTTGATATATTATTTCTTGCTTCTTCTTCTCCGTCTTCCTCCTCCTCGTCTCCTCCTCCTCTTGCTCCAATTCTTTCCGATTCTTGTTCGTCTGATTCTTCTTTATCTCGCTGGTAACCGTACCCTCTCGCTTCTCCAATGAAGTTCATTCTGATAATCAAAAAACATGTCAAATTAAGCTTAATAATACTCGCTAGATCTCACAAAATCCCCAACCACAAAATGTAAAAGAACATTCCAATTACCTGTAAAGAAAGGATTTTTGGTGACGCTTCTGGCCTTCCTTGACCAAGAATTCTCTCTATCTACTACCCACCCCAACCCAAAACCCTAAACAACTCAAAAACCCAGATGGTATGTATTCTTTCTGACCCGAAAAGACACTATCTTCTTCCCTGTGTTTAATTTGTTTGGTTGACCTATATTTATGTAGCGACCCAACCAAAACATGCACCTTTGAGAATTATCTCTCTCTTGGGCACCCTTTCAGCATTTCTCTTCCATAGACAACAAGTTGAGGAATTTCCATGAGAGGAGGAGGAGGAGGAGGAGAGGAGAGGAGATTAACGGGGGAAGGGTGTTGGTCCCTAGATATAGCTATAGCTAGTTTCTTAGAGAGAGAGAGAGAGAGGAAGTACTAGAGGCTATAGAGGAGCTAGGCCACCAAGTAAAAAGAGGGAGAAGGGATGGGAAAGGGAGGAGAGGAGAGGGGGTTTATACGTAGGGGCCCATGAATGATCTGGTACGCCTCATGTGAGCTTGTCCTTTTCATCATTTTTGGGATTTTATATCCCTTTATATAACTTCTCAGATTGTTATTTATTAGAAACCAGAGGAGGAGGAGGAGGAGGAGGTTGTTCAAGGTGTTATCAAAACGATTAATCTGAGATGATTAGAATAATACGGTATTAGTTTAATCTAAGTGGTCGTCGGTTGAGATGTGTATTTGTATAGTACGGTATCAATTTGATCCAAGTGGTTATCGGTTTGAGAGGTATATATGTATATGAGATGTAGGGTTGAAATGTGTGTGTGTGGGGGATGTACATTAACAGGGTGGTTCGAGGAGGCGCATGTACTTGGTTAGGTTCAAGTATTGACTTTTCGGTGCAATAAATTGATGGTTTGCTGGTCCTGACGGGCGTGACAAATTGTTTGGGAGGATGGGAATTTGTGGCTAATTAGAAAAGACCGACCTGGCCGCTTCCCATTCACAATTTCACACCCCTCGTAATTTTTTATGGTTAAATTTATTATACTTAATTATATCTTAATGAAATTTCAACTTTGAATCTCCGTCAAATCATTCAACACTTTGTGTCTTATTTCCTCCATCCATTACTAACACTGCATATTTGTTATTTTCTATATTACCTGATATTCTCATATACGTTAGTCTGTCTAATCTAAGACATTTTAAAGATAAACAGAATTTTTGATAAATATTTCATAGTACTGCATTTTTAAGGGTTTGACATCCCTAATTGATTTAGATAATTATTGATAGTAGTGTTTGATTTTCTATAAGCAAAAGACATACTTGTTCTGCTAGTTAATTTTTGGATATGTAATTTTCATCGATCGTACCTTATTTTTTGTGGATAAAATTAAATTTCGTTACAAGTCGATGGTACCTTATTATATATCATCAGATGCAAAAGGGCTAATGATCAGTTGTCCATCCTTCAAAAAAAGATCAGTTTGTCTTGTTCGGCTGGGGCGGATATAGTTTTCTTTAAGGGTCAGATTTTGTTTCCTACAATAGATCATCTCGGTAACGACAATCTTTAATTTTTACTTGCATTGATGTTTCATCGGGTGTGTAATTTTTGAAGTTTTTGTTTGATAAAATCGTCGGGTATGACTGTTAAATATTTAGATAAATTTTTTAACAAATATTTAACACTTCGAATTTCAAAATTTTAGTTAAGTATAACTCTTTTATAATTGATCTAAGCAAATTTATCTGTAACTCTTTAATTTAGCAAGAGTGCTAGATTTTTTTTAGTTTTGTGTCTAAAACAGCTGTTGTGTCGTAGAGCCATCACTTGAATTTTTCATTGGCAATTTCAACTTTTTTCTGAAAGAAAATTATCGTATCAGCAGCCATTAACATGAAACTGTAGTTGAGTCTCTAGATCAGGGTTAGTGATTATATGGGTTCTGGATGTTTTTCGGGAAAATAAGATAACTTTATGCCGCAGAATCTCTAATTGAAATGGATAAAAATTGAATTGGAGCCAAATAACTACCAATTAATCTTTTTCCCATTATGCTACGAATCAGTGGGGAAAATGTCAACGAAAAATAATATTTCCCAGTTTAAGGTTGTTGCCTTTCAACAACAAACCTTAACTTTTAAATCCTGGAAAGGGCCAATCTGAAGTAATGCCATGGAAATTAACAATTATTATTCCGTGAAAGAAAAAAAATGGAAACATTTAAGTAATGCAATTGACCTTTGACCGAGGAATGGCCAAAGGACATGGTGGAAATAAATGTATTCACTCGTTTTTTTTATACCTAATTTAAATCGGATAAAATTTTTAAAATTTGACAAAATTCTCAAAAAAATATTTAAGGCTTCCAGAAATAAATGTATTCGCTATTAAGTAACACTGTATTGCAACTAGGGGATGGAGTTACTTCGGGGTTGGGTCACTGCTTGGTATATATTACACTCACACAGTTGACTCTCTCTTTGTTTATGTCCAGTTGTATACACCTTCCTAGATTAGGCCGTGCCCAGCCCTCCATCGACTGCAAAGAGTTTTGTATATGGTAATTTGAATACTTGTTACTGTTACTGATTAATACAAATTTAAATTTTCATATTGTTACGTTTTCGCATCTCAAATTTGGTACCTTCAATTGAGTTTGAAAAGTATTTTCCAATTTATTCAAATGATTTTTTGTTGTGAAAATAAGAAAATTATTTTCTGGCAAATGGAAATTAAATAGGGTCATTGAAAGACCAAAACGTTTTTCCCCCATAGATTCGACAATTGAAGACTTTTCAAACAAAGCGGACGACGTGGTTGAACAAATTGTCCAACCAACCTGGTTGCTTTGTAGATTACGATCGATTATCCTATTTTTATTGTCCATCAGAGTCATCTTTTTAAATGCAAAAAATGTTCATATTGATGCTCTTTGTACTACATTTAACAAGTGGGTCGCCGGATGTTTGTATCATTTTAGGATGTCCAAATCCTTTTGCACTGTAGCTTAATTCTTTATTTTATGGTGAATCCTACAAGTTTTATTTTCTCCTTAATTTTATTCAAATATCAATAGCCAAAAAAATCGTCGTAAGTCCAAATATTGATATTCGAAAAAGTCACCCTAAAATTTCTTATTTTAGTAACATGTGGCACAACTGCCCCGTTGTCATTACATGCGGTTAACAGTTGCTCATCAACGTAATTCCAAGGAGATTTCATTATCTAAATTTAATTCCAGGGGAATGCGTGGTGAACATGACTTGGAAATGACCTCTTAATTTGACTCGGACATGTTGATGAGTCGTTATTTAAATTAACAAACTAATGGTTTCAGTTTTCTCCGAGGATACATAACGATTAATGTGCGTGAAAATTAATAATTTTTTTTATAATGCTTTGTATTCGGACACACAATAGATTGACTAATCCATACTTTTTACCCGGCGTATGATCATTGAATGGTAGAAAATCGTCCCAATAGATTTATATAATAATACTATATTTTTAATAACTCAAATTTAGAACATCTTGATTAAGTTATAACAACTTCCTTGTTAGTTTATCCAAGTGCTTATTAATTTGAAAATTTAATAGATCAATAATTGCTCATAATATAGGTCAAATTAATTAGTCCAAGTACGATCTTCAAAGAAGCTAGAATTGGTAGACATGTACACAATCCTGAAGCTAGCTAGCCACCAAGCTAGCCAAGATGCAAATTTTCTTGGAAAGGAAATTTTCCAATCCAACTTTAAGAGGGCATGTTAGAAGTTACACCAATATATAAAACATTGTTCAACCAAAAAATATATATATAATATTGACTTTCACCCAAAAGGTAAATTGTTCTTCAGAGAGACCAATCTAGGGTACATCAAGGAATAGGTTGGTGTTAAAAATGTACGCACATCAATATTTGTGACCCAGTTGGTGGTGGATATGCAGATTAATTTTTGGTGGTCCTGTCTTTGAGGATCCTCCAATTTATGCGTTTTCGTCTGGGCAACCATATTGTTTATCTTCTAGCGACGAATGATGACAATGAGATGGGGTTTGATGACCATCCGGACTAGATTTTTCTTTCCCAATTCAATTGCAACTAGATAGACCAGGCCCAAATATTTAGCTTTGGAGGCAGGTGTATACTGTTTTAAAATATGCGATCGGAACTTTTGGTCCGTAATCCATCACTAATATCTTCTTTTCTTTTTTTGCAAATTTGGAATGGTCAACATTGTTGATCAGTAATTTAACCATCTGTCTAGATGTTTTATCCGGTTGGATCGACCAGTGCAGACCAATTGTCCAACTTTATTTTTCTCAGATTTTGTTGAATTAAAAAGTGATTAAATTTAGATCTTGACACTTATAAATTATAATGTTTGCAACAAAATTATTTGATATTTTAATATTAAATATAATTATCAAGTAAAATATTTTGTTTAAAAAAATTTTGACACGACTGACGATATAATCTGACCGAGAAACAGAGGGATTCGAATCGCGTCCCAGTCGTTTTTAAATAAACATTGGTATACGTCAATCATAGTTTCATATCGCCTCAAACATATTGAAAATTTATAACGCGTGTACTTGAGATTATACTTTTTAGAGATAATTACTCTCAAAATTCCATGGTATCAAATAGACTCTGAGAACTATGTAGTTTTCCTACTAATTACTGAGCCCCTATAGTTTGATTATTATTATACTTTCGGGTCCTTGGCTGATGTCATTAATCAATTTTTTCTTATCTTATATTTGAAATGATGGATATGCCCTTGCTCCGGTCAACTAAAATCGACGGTCATCTTCTCAGGCTATTTTTCCGGCCACTTCCTTTCTCCGGCCATTTTAGCTTCGTCGGTTGCTTACCCTTATGCGACAACTCACGTACCTTCACTACACCTACGATGTCGCCAACGCCACCCTCTCCATCGCCTTCATCGCGGCTGGATCTCGTGGGCCATCAACCCAACAGCCCCCAAGATGGTTGGATCCCAAGCCCTCGTCGCCTATAAGGACTACATGAAGAAGAAGGCTTCGTCGTCCTGTCGTTGGGAACCCAGGCCCTGGACGACAAGTACTCGCTGGAAAAATCGCTCACCAGCCGACAGATCTCCCAGCTGAACCTTGCCGAGAGAGAAAGAGAAAGAGAGAGAGAGAACTCTATTGGACGGCGGTGGGGGTGGCGGGGAGGAAATCAGAATGCAGCTGTGAGGATGATCTCGTTGAGGTTCGACATGTTACCGAGGCTCGCCGTAATGCAGCCGTGGAAGTTGTTATTGGCGAGGACGATGACGGAGACCGGCGAGTTCCCGATGTTCCTGATGATGCCAGCGTAGTACATGATTTTTTTTTTAATTTTTGTAAGGGTATTAGAGTCATTTACTTGAGCCAGGGTTCCGAAAGTATAATAATAACCAAACTATAGGGGCTCAGCAATTAGTAAAAAAATTACAGGGTCCTCAGAGTCTATTTGAGTATACCATGGGATTCTGTATGTAATTATCTCTACTTTTTATCATCTCGTACTTGTCAAAAGGGGACAACGATTATTTTTGTGCTTGAGACGAGACTCATTTGAGTAGCAAGAACTTTTGAAGAACCCATTTTTTTTCAAACAAGAGGGACTAAATATTGCATAGACCCTATAACAATATGAAAAATCCCGAGGACCTCCTAATCAATTCACTTGACCAGAAATTCGGTCCCAAACTTGACAAATATTTCATTTTGGTTAGTACGAGGTAATAAATAGCGCAATTTTAAAGTAGTTGTTGGGAAATTACCCACTTTCCGTAGACCCAAGCAACGCAACGAAACGAAAAATACATACGAGCAAACCACGATAACCACGAGAAGTACAATGCACAAAGCACAAAGAAAGTATAAGGAGGGACCCAAAAAAATTGGTTACCCGGTTCGATCCATAATGATCTACATCCGGGGGCTTCCAAGTGAAGAGAGATTCTACTATTTTCACGCTCGAGCTTTACTTGCTCTCACAACAATGGATGCCTTCACTCGGCTCACTTTCTCCTCCTCTTCTCACTATAGGCTACCCACACTCTTGGGAGCTCTCACTCTTGGTAAAGTCCTTCACTCAGACTCTACCCACTCTTCGGGCAACTCTCCTTCACTCGGAGAGCACCACCTCCTTCACTCGGAGTTCTTCTTCTCCTCCTCCTTCACTTCGAGGTAACCTTTCTTCTTGGGTCTTCTTCTTCTCCTCCTTCACTTGGTGGTCTTCTTCCTCTTCTCCATCTCCTTCACTTGGAGATCTTCTTCCCTCTTCTCTCTTTCTCTTTGGAGAAGTGGGCAACACTTTTGCCAATCCTTCTTCGAGGGCATGGAGGGGTATTTATAGTGCCCACAACCTAGGCAACTATTTGGAGTTGGGAGGAGCATTTTGGTCCACCAAAATGCCAATTTTTTAGGTTGTCTAGCGGATGCCACCTCTCTGGCAGGCGCCAAAATTTGGATAGGCGTTGCCTGCTAGTCCCCTGGTAGGTGCCAACTCCGCCCTTTCTTCTTTGGGTTGATGGGCGCCAGGTTCTGCACCCATTCTGCTTTGCCTGCGTCTTGGCTCTTCACTCGAGCCTGTCTCTTGACCCAATCGCCCCTGATCATCCCAAGGCTCTTCACTCGAGCCGCATGATCCTCGGATGTCCTCAACGTCTTTACTTGACTCTTGACTTGATTGATTCTCTGAGCATCCTCAGATTCTGAACTCAATCGATCAACTCTCGGACCATCCTCACGGCTCTTCACTTGAGCCACCTGAATGCTTCACTGGTACTCAGGCTCCATACCCAACAATCTCCCACCTGGAGACTGACCTCCACACGATCCACCCGTCACTAGGCGACCGTCTTCTTCACTTGGCAATCTTCCACCCGAAGACTCACCACATCACAAACCACCCGTCACTAGACGATCCTCACTTGTCAATCTCCCACCCGGAGACTAACCACATCGTCTATCATTTTTAACTGGATGACCTTCTCCATCACTAGGCAATCTCCTACCCGGAGACTAACCTCTTCATCAATCACCATTCACTAGGTGACCATCTACACCAATCGGTACTCGTCACCCGTCACTAGGCGACCTTCTCCAAATTGGTGCTTCGGCCTATTCTCATCACTTCACAAGGCTAGTTGAAGCCAAGCATAGCTCTAACCTCTCCAAGGCACTCCCCTTGATCTTCACACTTGCAAGATCTTCTCCTCCTTGAACCCAAGAGATCACCCTTCTCTTGTCGAGGTAGTTTGATGCGACATCCGCATCCACGCATCTTGCCATTCTAACCTTGTTGCCCTTATCACTTAGGCCATTCACTACAAAGCTTGTCAAGTGGACGAGCACCCACTTCTTTGTCTTCTCACGTTGCTTTACAGGATTCCTCAAAAGTCTTCTCATAACTCCCATCTGATCCGCTATCACTGGTCTTGTACGCTCATTTCCATACCTCACACGACCAACTGTAAAAGCACCTGGAGTCTTTCGCTTTTGAGCTCTCTCCTTGCAACACTCATTCTCCTTTGTCATACCAACTCTTCTAGCCTCCCGATCATGCCATGCCTTGCCACTATAGAGTTTGACTAGTCCCGAAGTCTCATTGGCACTCAATGACTTCATCTTCTCACCTTTTGTAAGCATTCTCTTGGTCACATGCTCACTCTGCTGCGCCTCTGCATAATCTTCTGGCTCACCAACTATCGACAAGAGATAGTACTTAGCGGGCGAGAACCTCTACGATGAACCACACTCACTTGTGGAACTCCGCTGTGAAACCACTGGCGGTGGGGAACTTGGTTTTACCTTCTCCTCACTGGCCTCCTGGCTATTCAGTACATTCCTGCTCCCACCTGAGTTTGAGATGTCTCGCTCGACCATCTCACTGCTAGAACCCACATCATCAGCAAAGCTCCCCTCGTCCTTCACCATGTACTCGACATCTTGCTTGCTCTTCTCATCTGCATCGACATGAACAAACGACACACAACTAAACACACGAAGATGAGTTAGATCAATCTTCTTCCCACTTCAAGCCTCCTCCAGTATCACACACTCTGAAAGGCTTGATGGTACACTATTGATCAAGTAAGTGACAGTGTTCACAGCATCCGCCCTCAATATCTTTGGTAGCTCACGCTTCACTCGCATGGCTCTCACTTGGTTGTCGTGTTCATCTTCTCCACGATGCCATCTTCTTCAGGGTTTCCAGCTATTGTCTTCTCCTTGCGACTCCCCATCGCTTCACAGTACTTCTTGAACTCTTGGAGCTTGTACTCTCTGCCATTTTTTCGATCTTAAGTACACCTCAAGATCTTTCTTACCAATGGAGATCTTGTAGCACGAACCACCCAAAGATGCCATCGGTGCCGGTCCCTTTACTTAGACCAATTCAAGCTTCTCATCTTTCTGAAAACTGCTACCTCTCAAAGAGCTCACTCTCCGCTCTCCAAGACCACAATGCACACGAAGACCCAATTTTACGGTCTTCAAGCTTGGTAGCTTCCTCTTGAATAAAGCACCCTCATCCTCTTCTCACACACATGGCCAAGTCGATAATGCTACTCCGCATCTTCCATCGCACTCACAAGGCCAATGCTCTCATGGACGTTCCTCATAACATACAACGGACCCTCCTCGGTCATCACACTCCTAGACAAGGACAAGTATACCACACTCATCACTTTCTAGTCTAGGAGCTTCCACTCGTCTTTCTTCATATCATCAAACATCTCTACGGGCAATTTCACTTCACCCATCGTGGTTGCTCTCACCACGCCATAACCCGGGCTCTGATACCAGTTGTTGGGAAATTATCCACTTCCCGTGGACCCAAGCAACGCAATGGAAAATACATACGAGCAAATTACGATAATCACGAGAAGTACAATGCACAAAGCACAAAGAAAGCACAAGGAGGGACACAAAAATTTGGTTGCCCGGTTCGATCCACAATGATCTACATCAGAGGGCTTCCAAGCCAAGAGAGATTTTACTATTTTTATGCTCGGGCTTCACTCGCTCTCACAATAATGGATGCCTTCACTCTTCTCACCCTCTCCTTCTCTTGTCACCATAGGCTACCGACACTCTTGGGAGCTCTCACTCTTGGCAAAGCCCTTCACTCTGACTCTATCCACTCTTCGAACAACTCTCCTTCACTCAGAGAGCACCACCTCCTTCACTCGGAGTTCTTCTTCTCCTCCTCTTTCACTTGGAGGCAACCCTTCTTCTTGGGTCTTCTTTCTCTTCTCCTTCACTTGGAGGTCTTCTTCCTCTTCTCCATCTCCTTCACTTGGAGGTCTTCTTCCCTCTTCTCTCTTTCTTTTTGGAGAAGTAGGCAACACTTTTTCCAACCCTTATTGGAGGCCGTAGAGGGATATTTATAGTGTCCACAACCTAGGCAACTATTTGGAGTCGGGAGGGCATTTTGGTCCACCAAAATGCCAACTTTTCAGGCTGTCTGACGAGCGCCAGAATTCAGACAGGCGTTGGGACTGGCAGGCGCCAACTCCGCCCTTTCTTCTTTGGGCTGGCGGGTGCCCACTCCGCTTCGCCTGCTTCTTGGTTCTTCACTCGATCCCGTCTCTTGACCCAATCGCCCCCGATCATTCCAAGGCTCTTCACTCGAGCCACACAACCCTCGGATGTCCTCAACATCTTCACTCGACTCTTGACTCGATTGATTCTCTAAGCGTCCCCGGACTCCGAACCCAATTGATCAACTCTCAGACCATCCTCACGGCTCTTCACTCGAGTCACCTGAATGCTTCACTCGTACTCAGGCTCCATACCCAACAGTAGTACATATTAATCATACTCTTTCAATAAGTACGAGGGTGATATTTGACCATTGTTATACGATAATTATCTCCTAGAGGAATGTATTGCCAGTTTTATGGAACTAAGGATATTTTACTATTAACTTTATGATAATTCCAAAACAATTATGAGTTTGTGGTGATTGTAGGAGCTAAAGCTGAAGCGAGGGCTAAATTGTTTTTCCCTGGAAGGTGCAAGGGCTTGATTGCACAAATTTAGAACTTTTCTAGGACGGAAGCAAAAGATACAGTAAACTATTGTGCTAAATTGCAAATGACCAGCCTTGCAGTCAATATCGGGTACTGCAACTCTCTCACATCGAAGTTGTGGGCCCTTTGGCATGGACTACAGTTTGTGTTGAGAAATAAAATCGAAAACGAATAAAACACGAGACACAAGAATTACGTGGAAACCCCAAGACGGGGAGAAAACTACGGGCAAAGGAGAATCGTCCACTATGTGAGTCCAATCGGTTATAAGGCCTCCGTGAGGGTTCTCTCTACCTCACAACTCTCAACTAGTACAAATAAGACCTAGGCATAGGCCGTATATATATAGGAGAATAGTACTCTATTCTGATCAGGAAATAGAGCCCTACTCTAATTAGGAATTTGGAACAATCCCTAACAAATCTCCACCTTGGACCAAATTCTATGACTCCAACATCAACGTTTCTCCACCTTCACCACCAGCCCCTAAAGGCTATCAGCATCAAGCACGAACACCTACCAAGTCCAAGCAATGCTCGAACTTAGTACCATAAAGCGGCTTCGTCAACATGTCTGCAGGATTGTCCTTTGTACCCACCTTGCTCACAACAATGTCACCTTGAGCAACATGCTCCCGAATAAAATGGTACCTCACAATAATGTACTTTGTCCTCTCATGATACATAGCATCCCTCGTGAGATGGATATCACTTTGACTATCACAGTACACTGTACCGACCTGCAGCTTCTCACAGATTTCACTGAAGAAACCTTTCAACCAGATAGCCTCCTTCACACCTTCAGTTATAGCCATGTACTCCGCCTCAGTAGTAGACAACGCCGCTGTGGCCTATAGACAAGCTCTCCAACTGATAGCACATCCTCCAAGAGTGAAGACATATCCAGACAAGGATCTGAACTTATCAAGATATCCAGCATAATCTGAATCCACGAAACCAACAACTCTATGACTGGTGCATCCAAACTGTAGACACACGCCCTTGGTACCCTTCAAGTACCTCATAATCCACTCCACTGCTCTCCAATGACCTTCTCCAGGATTTGTCATAAACCTGCTAACGACACTCACAGCATAGGCCAAATTCAGGTGTGTGCAAACCGTAGCATACATCAGAGAACTAACAGCATTGGAGTATGGAACACCAGACATGTAATCGACCTCAGCAGCTGACTGTGGAGATAAGGCAGACGAAAGCTGAAAATGTGTACCAAGAGGAGTACTCACAGGATTACCAGTCACATCAAACATGTCAAGTACCTTTTCAATGTAACTCTCCTAGCTCAGAAATAATTTCCTTGCTTCTCTATCTCTGGCAATCTCCATGCCAAGAATCTTCTTAGCAGGACCCAAATCTTTCATCTCAAACTCGCTACTCAACAGAGCTTTGAGCTTTCTCACCTCTCATTTGTCACTTGCAGCAATTAACATGTCATCCACATACAGGAGCAAATACACTTGGGAACCGTCGCGTAGCCTTTTCAGGTAAACACAACTATCATAATTGCTCCTCTCATAACCATGAGAAATCATAAAGGAATCAAACCTTTTATACCACTTCCTCGGAGACTGCTTAAGGCCATACAAGGACTTCTTCAACAAGCACACATGGTCTTCTTTACCTTCAACATGAAAATCCTTAGGCTGTGCCATATAAATCTGCTCCTCAAGCTCTCCATTCAAGAAAGCTGTCTTCACATCAAGCTGTTCAAGCTCCGAATTCTGCATAGCAATAATACCAAGAAGAGAACGAATCGAGGTATGCTTCACAACTGGTGAAAATACCTCATTAAAGTCCACACCAGGAATCTCACTATATCCTCTAGCCACTAGCCTAGCCTTGCATCTAGGCTCTTCAACTCCAGGTATACCATCCTTCTCCTTGAATACCCACTTGCAACTAATAACCTTCTTATCCTTAGGCAGCTTAGTAATCTCACAAGTCTTGTTTTTGTGAAGAGATTCAATCTCTTCCTCCATAGCAACCAACCATCTATCAGAGTCTTTCGACTTCACAGCATCTGAGTAACTAGATGGTTCTTCACAGCTATCAACTTCTTCTGCCACATTCAGGGCAAAAGCAACAATATCAGCCTCACCCAACTTCTGTGGAGAGATTCAATCTCTCAAGTCTTGTTCTTGTGAAGAGATTCAATCTCTTCCTCCATAGCAACCAACCATCTATCAGAGTCTTTCGACTTCACAGCATCTGAGTAACTAGACGGTTCTTCACAGCTATCAACTTCTTCTGCCACATTCAGGGCAAAAGCAACAATATCAGCTCCGAATTCTGCATAGCAACAATACCAAGAAGAGAACGAATCGAGGTATGCTTCACAACTGGTGAAAATACCTCATTAAAGTCCACACCATGAATCTCACTATATCCTCTAGCCACTAGCCTAGCCTTGCATCTAGGCTCTTCAACTCCAGGTATACCATCCTTCTCCTTGAATACCCACTTGCAACTGACAACCTTCTTATCCTTAGGCAGCTTAGTAATCTCCCAAGTCTTATTCTTGTGAAGAGATTCAATCTCTTCCTCTATAGCAACCAACCATCTATCAGAGTCTTTCGACTTCACAGCATCTGAGTAACTAGACGGTTCTCTACAGCTATCAACTTCTTCTGCCACATTCAGGGCAAAAGCAACAATATCAGCCTCACCCAACTTCTGTGGAGGCCTGATAATTTTTCTGGGCCTGTCTCTAGTAATAGAATACGCTGGCTCCCTCTCAACTGTGCCAACATTCTCAGCTTTATCAGACAATCCACCATGAGTAGGACCATGGCAATCAACATCACGGAAGGAACTCGCTTCTGGATCAGCATCAAACTCCACCTGCACTTTTGACTTTTGCAAGTCCACACTTGGAGCACTGGAAACACCAGGTAAAGAAACATCCTCCCTCTTACTCAGCATGTCTGTCTCTTTGAAAATAACATTCCTACTCAGCAAGACCTTAGACAGCTCAGGACACCACAACTTGTATCCCTTCACTCCAATAGCATAGCCAAGAAAGATATATTATTCACATGAGCATAGGCAGGACACCCAAATATCTTCAAAACAGCATAATTAGGAGGATTTCCAGACCACAATTCTTCAGGTACCTTGCCATCAAGTGATGCATGAGGTGAACGATTGATAAGGTGACAGGCAGTGGAAGCAGCTTCAGCCCAAAATAACTTAGGCAAACCAGCATTTGACAGCATACAATGAACTTTCTTCAACAAAGTTCTGTTCATTCTTTCAGCGACTCCATTCTGTTGAGGTGTACCCAGAATTGTCTTATGCCTGACAATACCCTCATTCTTGCAGAACTCATCAACCCAACTAGAGCAAAACTATAATCTATTGTCTGTGCGGAGATGCTTGACATCTCTCCCAGTCTGCTTTTCAATCATAGTTTTCCACTGCTTGAAAGTGACAAAGACATGATCCTTACTCTTCAAGAAGAACGCCCACACCTTTCTTGAATAATCATCAATGATAGTTAGTATATACTTGAAACTATTCTTTGTTGCAAGTTGAGACGGTCCCCAAAGATCAAAATGAACATAGTCAAGTTTTCCCTTTGTAGTGTGCACACCTTTCTGAAAATTGACTTTCTTCTGCTTCCCAAACACACAGTGCTCACAAAATTCCAGCTTCCCAATACCCTGCCCACATAATAATCCTCTCCTATTTAGCTCGGTCATGCCTTTTTCGCTCATGTGACCAAGTCGCATATGCCACAATGAGGTGTTCTCAGAATCTGTCAACGAGCCAGATGCAGCAGCAGCAGTCCCTGTAATTGTAGAACCCTGCAAAACGTACAGATTTCCAACCTCTTTCTTGGCCTTCATATGCACTAATGAGTTCTTACTCACACGAAGAACTCCACCTTCTGCGGTATACTTGTACCCCAATGTATCAAGAGTACTCAGCAAAATCAAGTTTCGTTTCAAATCAGGGATATGCCTCACATTCGTCAAGGTTCGAATGACACCATCATGCATCTTGATCTTCACTGTGCCAATACCAACAACCTTGCAGACAAAATTATTTCCCAAGAGAACATTACCCTCCGCACGTTCATATGTTGAAAACCAGTCCCGGATAGGACATATATGAAACGTACAAGCAGCATCAACTTTAGACTTCCCATCAATCACAAATAAAAGATCTCCATCAGATTCTTCTTTCTAAGTGGTGGTGGCAACACTAGCACTGCCGCTATCAGAACTTTCTCCTTTCGGAGCACTGGACTTTTCGCCCTTCTTCTTGTTCTTCAACTCCAGACAGAACCATTTAATATGCCCAACCTTATGACAATTGAAACAAGTCTTATCCTTGTGCCTTGACCTTGATTTGCTTCTGCTCTTCTTCCTCGAACCAGACTTAGCATTCCTCTCCTCAGACCTCCCTCTCACGACCAAGTCAGTCCCTTGGCTATTTTCAGAGGAACTCACAGTGTGCTTATCAATTCTCTCTTTCTCCAAGAGCGAATCATGAACATTATCCCAACTCAGAGTATCATGACTGAACAACAGAGTATCTCTGAATTGCTGATAAGAAGCAGGCAACGAGCACAATAATAATAAAGCAAGATCTTCACCATCATATTTCACATCCAGAGTTCTAAGATCAGCCACTATATCCTTAAATTCATTAAGGTGGTCGTGAGTAGACTTATCTTCTTACATCTGGATAGAAAATAATCATTGCTTCAAGCACAGTTTGTTGGTCAAACTCTTGGGCATGTACAACTTTTCAAGCTTTCCCATAATGAGGAAGCTATTGTCTCCTTCAACACGTCCCACAAAATATCATCTGACAGATGCGACTGGATCTGACTCACAGCCTTACGGTTCTTTGACGCCTTCATCGCAGCATCCCAACTCGAAGGCATCGACTTTTCATCAAGTAGAGTCTCATCCAGCTCGAAATGTGTCAGAATAGCGCGCATCTTGACATGCCACAAGAAAAAATTAGTTTTCCTCGTCAACTGAGGAATCTCGTACTTTATCGAAGTCATCCTGAAATAACTCGAACCAAAAAAACTGCTCAAAACAGGTTAGAAAATCAAAATCAGCCAAAACAGTTGACTTTTGGTCAACGATTCAAACTGTCAAAATGTTGACCAGTCAAACCGTTGACCAAGTCAACTCGGGAATATGATTTTTTTTTAACCCAAAACTCCCTTTTTCTCTCTCCCCATTTTTCTCCTTCCTCCGCCGTCGATCTTCTCCTGTCTTCTCAGCGGCCGGACGGCGACGAGCAGCAGTGACGACAGACAGGCGGCAGGGGCGGCGACGGACGGGCGGCAGTGGGCGGTTCTCTCCGAGCTCTCTCTCTCTCCTCGAGCTCTCTCTCTCCTATCGATTCTTCTTCGTCTCAGCGGCGGGGACGGGCGGACGAGCTACTGCAGGGACGGTCGGAGACAGAGTCGGGGGGAGCGGGCGGTGGTCGGACGACGGTGGCGTGCGGCTCCAAGGGTTTCAAAACCCTAAATCCCGATTTTCCCCAAATCGGTTACTTTTCACGATTTTTTTTTGTCAATACTCGAATACTCGAAACTCAGATCTAGCTCTGATACCAATTGTTGAGAAATAAGATTGAAAACGAGTAAAATACGAGATACAAGAATTACGTGGAAATTCCAAGACAGGGAGAAAACCACGGGCAAAGGAGAGTCGTCCACTATGTGAGTCCAATCGGTTACAAGGCCTCCGTGAGGGTTCTCTCTACCTCACAACTCTCAACTAGTACAAATAAGACATAGGCATAGGCCGTATATATATAGGAGACTATTACTCTATTCTGATTAGGAAATAGAGTCATACTCTAATTAAAAATTTGGAACAATCTCTAACAGTTTGTTTGGAGTCGGGGTTATAGGCGAGTGGTTGTTGAGACAGATTTGCAGGTTGCAGCAAAATGTCTTACCGAGAGCATAACAAAAAAAACCAGCTATCGTGATTAGTTGTCGAAATCTTATTCGCCAGCCTTGGAGGATGGATATTCAACATTATTACCGTGAGGACAATTGCGTGGTAGACTGACTATCAAATTGTGCTCTCACCTTGCAGTTGGGTCTTCATGTATTGGAAACTCCCCCTTCTGATGTTATTTCTCTGTTGTTAAAGAATAGTGTTGCTATAAGCACTATCCGGTCTGTTCATACGTAATGACTTTGCTTTTCAATATATGAGTGAATATCACTCACCACTTTAAAAAAAAGCGTGTTGAGTCGTTGACCTTATATCCTTGGTTAGTGGGCAATTTTCATTAACTGTCTACTGGCTAATCACTAAGTGGTCCTTGGTTATTTATCTTCCCATCGCTAATTTTATTTTGCATGTCCATTAAACTATCTGAGGTTTCACACTATCAATAAGCCAGAGATGAACATTCTAATAAATGTTGTCTCTTTTTTAATTTAAAATAATATTTACGGTTATTAATGCTTGGCCACTTAATCAAAATAATGGAGTGAGCCCACACAGCAAATGCTAATTATTGACACTTAATTTACAATTTGTTGACTCAAATGAATGCACATCTAGGAAACTGTACGGACATTTGAGCCGTGCGTTGCCAATCCCAATCAATATGGATAGCTTTCGTCTCACTTTATTATAAAAGTTCAAAATTGTGCGCAACGTTTACGTACGGATCAAGTTGTTTATATAAATATATCACTCTGTTTTTTTCTGGATAAATTGTTTTTATTTGTTTATGATTTACTAAAATAAAGAAAGCTGAGAGAAAGTTTTGGGTTAACTGGTGATCTGTCTTCCATGTTCTTCTTTTTAGGTCAAGACTGCATCCCATGTTCTCACTCTTAGTGAAATAATTTGTTTAGTTTTTGTTGATACTACTAATTATTCAAAGATATATCAAGCCAGCTAATTAGGTATGTAGGAGTTCTTAAAGATGGAAAGTTGTCCAACAAATATCTAATAATATTGTACTCGAAAAGATTCGAAATCTAAATTTTTTATTTAAATTAAAACAATTATGATAATTTATTTTAGTGAGGCTTATGAAGTCATCAAACTTATTCTAAGACCGGCAGATGCTGAAATTATTATATGTAAAAGGTACAAGATTCCTTACCATATTATAGGTCGCATGATTCCCGAGTCGGTCATTCTAAAAAAAATGATTCCCGAGTCAGTCGTAGCCTCGTAGGCCACTTCACGTTTTCATTCTAATTTAAGCTTACCCGAGTTGAAATTTTTGTGTCATTTTGCCTGCATGCAGTCTCTATATTATTTTTATGATAAGTAAAATATGTATGTGTGTTTTTTTTTTGTGGAAATTTTTAATTTTTGTAATAGACAATCAATTCCATTTTAAGATTAATAATTAAGCGATAAATTAATAGTTTAATTATTTGAAGAATAATGGCTTCCTTTTTTTTAATCAATGGGAGATGAGTTGTTCAGTAACAGTTGTTTGAAATTGATGCCTATCGTACACACTTCAATTTCTTAAAAAAATTTCGAGCAGAGTCAATCAATTAATTAAAAAATCTATGATGTTTTTTTTAATTTTTAATAAAAAATAAATGACACCCTATACATAATTATTTTTATTATGACGTAATGCTAGAGAATTGATAATTTATGATATAAATGCCACCGACAATTTATGTGAATTTTCTGAAATTATTATCTTATTAATTTTTAAATTTTTATTTATTAATACTCCCAAATTGAGACATGAAAAAGTCCAGGAAATCATTAAAACATCGAGTAATTCCGAAACAATTAAGACGACCAGCAATGGAGAAGGGCAAGTGGGAACAGTGTGTTGCGTTTGGTTTTATGGCTCGGACGGGACTGAATAAGAATTTTTGATCAAGTCTATATTTGGTGTACAAAATGGACGGGACAAAATTAAAAGTTAATTCTAGCCTACCCCTATTTCTTGTCCCATTTATTTTCATGGGACAGAAAATTCTGTCGAAGGACATAAATCTCTTTTTTTTTGTTTTTTGAAAAGGTAAAATTTTATACCGCACCAGACCTCCTAGAAATAGTACACTCTTTGTACCGCTAGGTTAAATGCCTTTTGGTAAGACATAAATCTCTTATGATATATTTTTACCATATTACCCTAAACTCTTTTCTTTTTTATTTCTTCACCAATTTTAACCCAACAAAGACTAATTATTTTATATAATATATAATTTTTGGGTCTCACATACAATTTTTTTTAATTCAGATTCAAATATTTTAATATTTATATACTCATTTAAATTTTTTAAATTTTATATTTGGGATTCAAATCTATATAAAGATATAAAATGGTTAATTCAGATATTTGATTAATAGATACATATTTATCATGATAGTATTTTAATGAGGTCTTTTGATAAGGAAATTCAACACACGATTCTGTTGTACACTGTACATGTACCAAGGGTTCTTAATAATACTTATATCTTTACCAAAAATATATGTATTTGTTAAATTATGTGAATATATATTTAAAATACTGGTAATATAATGATCTAAATTTGTAAGGATTTTTTTTAGATTTAGTTTTGGTATCTATTTTTTTATTCAATGATTTTATTTTTATGATACAATAATTTTTAATGTAACTACGATAATCGATTTTACTCGGATTAATGAATATTCTATTTTTTTGTCGTGAATATAAATTTTATCTTTAATAAAATATTAGACTGAACTGTCACACGTATCAAACAGAGAAGTTGACTAAATGTTCAATCATGTACTAAGATTACCAAATACAGGACAAGACGAGTAGAATAAACATGTTTCTCCAGTACTATCGTGTCCTTTTTTTGAAAAGTAAATTATTACACTATGAAATTGCCAATGTTTGAACATTGAACCTACTATCATATCTTATATCTCTAGTGTTGTCCAGAAAACGTACCAAACTCGTCACTTTAATTACAATCTCCTTTTGAGTTGGTAGGCACGTGGGAAGAAGGCAATATGAATTTTTCGTTAAACTTATAGTATTGTTGTATCTTATTTTAAGGATAATTTTTCTAATGATTATTTATTCAAACGACTGAACATAATTTTTTTAATATATATATATATATATATATATATTATCAATTAGACCTAGACTCGTATCAAAGATATGGCATACAGGCAAAGCTTAATAACTTAAATATTGTACGTCCAACTCTTAAGGTACTTTGATTCTTAAGAAGATCTTGCGTCAAATTATTATCGAGAGAATTACTCCTAAATAAAATTCGAAATGTTCGACTATAATGCAAAAAATTACAATTATGGGCATGATTAAAGGTGTGCCAGTTACCAAGAATTTCCCAGGAAATGTCATGAGTTAACATCAAAGAGCAGAGGAGTGGGGGTGTGCTGCCCCTTTTTAGAGCTAAAAGCTAAAGCCTATATCTATTCTAACAATTGAAAACCCTCCCCTCTCCCCCTACCTACATGGGGGACCTCTCTCTCTTCTATCCCTTTCTTTTTCCTCCCTCCCCTCTCTTTCATCATTTATTCAGATGGAAGGTCGTCATTTCCTCTCATGCTTCCCCCTCCCTTCCAATTTTTTTTATAAGTACGTCCCTTTCATTTATAATATTGATTGGACCAACCCCTGGATTTATTTCTAATAACAAGGTACCATTTAAAACTGAATTTGAATGTGGAAAATAAACGATTTTATCTGTTAGCTCGAATAATTATGCGATAATAATAAAAAAAATCGAGCATCAATTTATTGTCTCTCATCCGGGTGCGTCCATTAACAGCCTTCTCCGGAAAGACATCCGCTAAAATGTGACCTCCTATTTTGAAATAAAACTCTTACTAACCATGTTGCCAGTTGGTCTAGTAAGCAATATAGACTAGATTTGCTCCCAGATGACTGATCTGATGTTCATCATGTGGAACTTGATGTGTTGTTGTTCGACTTTCTTACTTAAGAGTTTTATTTATATGTTTATCGTTTGGTTCTCAAAAAAAAAATTGATGCATTGGCCAGAAATAATGCGTTGATTAAGCCTAGGGTAGTAATAGGTAGAGCCTAGAGAGCAGAGTGATGGGGTATATTATATTATAGGACCACTTCCCCACTGGCAACCCAAATAGATAGTTACAAGATTGCGAGTTCTTTTTTTGACATACAATATCAATAAAATTTCTACCATTTAAAAAAAATCCAACTGCACACAGCCCCTAGGCACACCTTTTTTCTATTGAATTTTGGTATGATAAGATTTTGATAAGTCCGATGATCGCAACTCTATTTTGATATAGTTAAAAAAATACCATATTAAATAAGATGTATATACTATGATGATTAATAATATTTACTTTAAAAAAACACACAGCCCCTAGCCCTCCGTCCATCCAGTTGGCGGTTAACAAATTCTCTTGCTGGCTTTTTGTCCCCTTCCCACTATCTATCTGTGTCCGGACTCCCCCAGCCCTGCATCAAATTTTATTATCCGTCATCCAATACCAATTAACTGACCTAATCATATTATTCTCCTCTCTCTATCCTTTTTCGAACAAAAAAGGATATTCTTCTGTTTCTCTATCATTTAAGTACGGTCGGTTACCTGTAGAGCTCTTGTAGCCCAATTAATTGCTGATTTTGAGGGCCATTAGACAATCAAATCAATCTTCTCCCGCCATGAGTGACTCGTCGTTACTCGTTAGATACAGATAGTGAAGTAAACATTCGGTAGAGGCAACATCTCAAGCCGGAAAAAATTAATCATAACAAATTTTAAACAATATATAGTTTAATTATTTTAATTCTAGATATCTAATTAAAATAAACGATATTAATCAAAGAAGCATATGGGAATCACTCCATCAAGTAGTGACATCTTCTTACCCAAAAAAAAAAGTAGTGACATCTCTTTCGTGAGGTGTCATAATAGAGACAACTGTCACTGCCCGAGCGTCTAGGACTGTACAAAGTAGCTTGCTTTTAGTAGATTGCTCCCGGGAATTTTTAATGCAATATTATGATGAAAGATGCCTAGCCGTAGTAGGCACTAGGGCTATGCTATTCCATTATACATTTAGGATTATATTATATATTGTAGATACACGATAACTTAATTGGTACGATTTATTTTAACCTGATAAAAAGTGTCGAGTTAGATAGTTTGAAACACATTTGTAGCCATTAGGTTAAATGATATTTGATCAAAGATGTAAGATATGATTTGACAAAAATTTAGAGTTCAATTAGGTATAAAAATTTGCTCTTGACAAAAAAACACATTTGTATCAAAATATGATAATTTGTATTGAAATTCGATAAAATTCTATTCGATAATTTAAATTGTACATAATAAACGACGGGAGGAGGAGGGGAAGGGATCATATCATATATATTTGCGAAATTCAGGGCCCACGTGTAAGGGAGGAAGGGGGACAAATGCAAAAAAAATAGCAGGTAGCTGGAAGGAGGAAATTGATATGGCGAGGAAACCCAAATAATTCCTTTTGGGAAATAGGGGAATACCATAACTGTGGGGGCTACAGAAACCCCATTAGCAGCAATCTCTGCTCCTGCAGGATTAGTAACTAAAGCTAATGAGTAATAAATATATCCTGATTAATTGTAGCAGGGAGTAGCAGTTTTATGTCGTTTATCTTTCAATAGAAAATTGCAACTCAACCACAAAAGTAGTTTTTTTAAATAACAAATATTCTGTATCAAATATTGTCCGGCGCTATTTAGAGAATTGTTGAACGACATATTCTACATTTGTTATAATTGAATCTAATATATTTTTAAATAAATCTAAGTCTATTCAATAACTCTTGGGTAAATTTGCATTGGTAAAGTAATGTGGACCTCGATAATATTGTATTACATTTGTTTTATGCGGGCTACATGTCCCCTCTTTGTTTGGGGATAAAATGGAGAGAAAGTAACTAAATTAACCAAAAGAAAACCATAATGGAATGAGATCCAATTTCGCAACTTCTTTAGATAGAAAAAGATAACCCATCAGCACCAAAAAGAATCACAAACAAAACAAGTCACAATATGCAGCAAATTTACCAAATATTACAAATGGTAAAAGATTATAGTTTAATTTATACGAATATAAAATATATAATTGAGAGAATCATACTTACAATAAGACCTCACAATGTTAAACTTTGAATATCATATACGAAAAAAATGCAGCAATAGGTCGCCATGCCCCATCCATTTCCCTTAAGTATCCACCGCCCAACAGTGTCCTTACCATGTTACCCCACCCTACGAGTGTAATTACTCCATTACGGAGTTACTTACCCCATGCTACTACTGGACCCCCTCTTGGTAAAAAACCGTTTAGCCCCTCTGGCTGTTGGGTCACTTTCGAGGCTTCATTAGATGCCAAATAGCCCACTGCTTCCACCCTCCACTCCCATCTATACATTCATGTTTAGTTTGTTTTATTTCATGTGGTACCAAATTGATATTTTATGCCTAATGTCAATTGAATTATGTACCAAAAAGAAGGTTGGTCCAAATAGTGAATTACGTGAATTCATTTAAGTATTGTTTCAAGTTCGAGCGTGGTAAATGAAAAAAATGTTAGTGAAATAATTGTTGAGTACGTTCTTGTTAGCAAGTCACACACACACAACTTGAATAATGTGCGGGTTTATGTGCTTTTTTGTACATGCCATTTAATGTAGATTAATCAACAAATATTTAGATTAACTGATGAAGACGTTATATCTTAACTAAGAGGTATTGAGTTCGAGTCATTAGAAATATACCAATTTCAAATACATGTTAGGAGAATTTTGCCAATTTTTAAAACTCTCATCGAAAGGATTAGTCAGTAAAATAATATTTCGTTTGCATGAAATTTTTTAATGTAGGAGAACCGTAGTCTTATTTCCATGTAGCAGCTAGTAATAACAATTTCCTGCATCCATAGCATATTTAATTCACTCGTAGCGCCAAGTATTGAAATTTTAATTCTCTGCCACACTCTATTGGTGTAGCTTTTTGATTATATAGGTTATAGTGGTGCTTGATTGATGTTGGATAATATGGGAGCAAAAATCCATGCGCTTTGCTCTGGGCTTGATTTGTCATGGGAACCGGAGGACCGGATGGTCGGGTCAGATTCACAGGACGCGTTACGGGCAGCGACGTTAATTACGCTTGCTTATTTTGTCGCAAAACTGTCGTCCGCAGTTTCCTGCAAATCCAACACCTCTCGTTTATCACAATGTTGGTTTTCGTGCACTAAAAAAATTTGGTTTTGGACGATGGTGCAAAGTGGGTGAAATTTTACAAACGGTAGTTGGTAGATGTGTAATGGCCAAAGAATTTCTTGTTTTGAATTCGAGTCTTCTAAATAAAAATAAATATTATTAGGATATCTGTTTTCTAAATATGGTTTATTTGTATTCAATTTTAGACATAAAAAATTGAAAATTTTTATTTAAAGTTAGTATAGTCTCTTTGGTAGAGATGTTTATATATAAGTGAGTGCTGTCTTCCTATTTAATTATTATTTTTAAAAAATCACCAAATTTGTTAGAAAATTAAATAAATTTTTAATGCGTTGCATGCATGTCCTAAAAAAGTTGACACTAACCCTACCAAAAAGCTAGCCAGACAAGTAAAAAGTTTATACTATAATAAATTAGTTGATTAATTAAACTCAATAATTTGCATAATTCGCGTGGTGTCTAGAAAATATAGCCTCGGCTCGCAACAGCGTCGTTTTAGGTATATCTAGACCTGGCCATGAATTGAATCCGATTCGTGATTCGATTCGATTCGATTCGTAAAAAATTCGATTCGATTCGACAATAATTCGATTCGTCAAAAAATTCGATTCGAATTCGTCATGATAAGAATTGAATACGGTTCAAGTTTTTTGTAATTCGTCAAACCGGCGAATTTAATTCGAATGCGTAATTCGAATTCGATTCGTATCAAATTCGAATTCAATTCGTATGGAATTCGAATTCAAATTCGAATTCCAAAGGGGGGGGGGGAATTTAAAAAAAAAGGGGGGGAGGGAATTAAAAAAAAGGGGGGGGGGATTTAAAAAAAAGAGGGGGGGAATTAAAAGGGAAGGGGGAAATTTAAATTTCAAGGGCAAATTACCATTTTTTTCTTACCATTTTTTTTGTTACCGTTTTAATCCCTAGGTTACCGTTTTTTTACTGTTGGTACTTTTAATTTTTTTTTTATAAATTCAGAATTTCTTCCCAACTCTATAAATACCACCTCTTATTTTTCAAATTTTACACATTCTAATCTCAATTCTCTACTTCTCTTATTGAAAATTTGAGCTATATAAATTCTCCCTCAAGTTTACTAATTGGAGCTACTTCTCTTATTATGATATATGGAGTGATCATTGGCAAACACATTCATATTTTGGTGTTACATGTCATTGGATTGATAATGAATGGAATATACAAAAAAGAATAATTGCATATAGAGTTTTTCATGATAGTCATAGTGGGAATAATTGTTATAAAATATTGCATATTATTTTACAAGAATATAATCTAGTTCAAAAAATATTTTCAATTTCTCTAGATAATGCAAGTTCTAATAATGTTATGGTTAAAGATTTAGAAATTTTTTGTACACGATTCGGAAGAAAATTTTTTCATATTAGATGTGCATGTCATATATTTAATCTTTGTACCCAATATGGAATTAAAGCTTTAGACTCTACATTAGGACCAATTAAACAAGCACTTAATTTATTATGGGCTCGCCCAAAATTGCTAAAAGATTAGAAATTTTTTTGCAAATTAAACAACATGAAACCAAAATATTTTCCACAAGATGTTCAACATCGTTGGAATTAATTCGAATTCGAATTCGATTATAATTCGATTATAATTCGATTCTAATTCGATTCTAATTCGAAAATTCATAATTCGTATTCGATTCGTCTTGTGAAGAATTGAATACGGTTTAATGTTTTAATGAATTCGAATTCGAATAAATTCGATTCGAATTCGTCCAAATTCGAACCGTGGTCAGGTCTAGGTATATCAAGTCTTGTTGCATTTTTCGTGGCGGGCCGTACAAATGCAGGGGATAAACTATGTCTCAAGATATAGTATTCGCAGATTTTTTTTGTTAGATACATAAAAAAAATCAAATCCAATCTTAAAATATTATTATTGCTGATGTGTCGGAAGAATATTGTCGTCCATCATCTCTTGTCGATTCTGCACTTCACTTTTCCCTTTTTTGTTGATTTTGAGGCCTCCATCTTGTTTCCTATTTTAGGGAATTAACAATTATTGTATTCGCAAGATGACTTTTTAGTTGAAGATACAAATAGGGATAATTGGAGCGCGGATTCAAAACCAAAAAATGGGTTGTTAAATATTTTAAAAAGGAATGAAGGAGGCAAACGAGCCATATGGAGGACTGGTGCCAGGAGAAAAATACACCATGCCAAATAAAGTGGTTTTATGTTTAAGATATTACTTATTTATTAATAACTGTTATTAGAGTTGAATATTTTTTCATAAATTTTAGACGAATTTTAGTACTTAATGATACTATTACCATTTTGTTAGTCGATCAAGAAATGTATTTAAGTCTACATTTTTTTGTTTAGAGAAGTCTTCATCTAAACAACATTCTCACTAAAAAAATTTGGGAAAATTATTATGTAGTCTCTCGAATTTATTTAAATATACAAAAAAATCCTCCTGTTTACAAAATACATTTCAAATTTCTTTTAATTTACTTTTATTATACTTCTGCGTCCCTCAATCAATTTTTTTCTTTTTTGTCATTGAAATGAAAAAAATATCCTTAAAAAAAAGTTGCTGACATCATCTCTTCTTCTACATTCCCTTTCACAAACCTTAAAAATCGTTAACCGAAAAAATATAAACCACATTTTAATTTAAGAAAAAAACGAACCACGAATTAATTTCCTAATTCTTCTTATCTTCTCCAAGAATCTCTCTCTCCCTCGTTAGTCTGTTCGAGGAAATGGGGAAACCCTAATTGGCGGGGGATAATGGAGAAGGGTGCGCCGTCGTCGTCGACGACTGCGAAGGGCGGGTTCTCGAACGCTGACCTGCAGCTGATGTGGGACCGGGAGAACTCGTTTAAAAATCTCACAATCTCGTTCGACCGGGAGCTCGAGAACTTCTTAACCATGACGGTGAGGCCGACGGAGATAGATTTTGTGGAGAGGCTGCGTCCGTAGATTAGGGAGTTCCGGTGGGTGTATTCAGCACCGGAGATCAATCGGAAGGGGCCCGAGCGGGGAGAGGCTCGGATTAGATTTGTCGGCTATAAGGAACGCGATTGTGGCGGAGGTGGAGGGGGAAACCGTGGGGACGAGGAGGGTGGGCGATGAGGAGATGACGAAATTGATTTTGATTTTGTGTTGAATTAGTTATTGGAGGAAGGAGGAACGGAGGAAGAAGAAGTGATGATGTCAGCGACTTTTTATTTTGTGTTCTAAGGGTATTTTGGTCATTTAATTAACAAAAATAAAAAAAAGAGCTACTAACGTGCGCCAGGGACCCGAAAGTATAATAAAAGCAAAATAGAGGGACGTCGGCGTGTATTTTGTGAACAGGAAGAACTTTTGTGTATATTTAAGCAAACTCCAGGGGCTACAGAGTAAATTTTCCAACTTTTTTTTTTTGGTTTGGGACATCAGTCTTTCCTTAACAAAATGAAATCAATCAATATTTCGTACTCACTCAAAAAATAAACATCTTGTCTTAAGCATTATTGCAATTGGAAGCATTATTGGTCCATTTCCAACTATTCGAGACGTAAGCATTCCCATGTCCCAGCTACCTTTACCATTGTGAAAATGGTCCTCCAATCTTATAAATAAAGAGAACGGTCCTCCCTTGCTATTGACATTGGGCGGCTTGTAAGCCGTAACGGACCACCTTTTATTTATTTATTCTGCAACTACCTGTAGTTACTCTTTTACCGGTATAATGTTCGAGATTACCGCAAGTCGGTTTGTTTATAAATGTTGTATAGAAAGGTTATAATAATATCAAAATTAGTTGATGTTATGTCCATTATTATTCTCACGGCGAATTCCATTTCGTTGTACATGGGTAACAGGAAAAAAATGCGAGTACCTCCGCAATAATTAGATGCAGCGTATGGTTGACATCCTCTCTGCGTATTTCACGCCCATATTATTGTGAGACCTAACGGGATGATGACAGCTACTATATGACAGTGGTCCAGGTACGTGCATGTGAAATACGGGATATAGCCCCACAAGATTTTATGAAAACCATATGATAAAAATAATTATATTATTTTGCAGGCTACTGTTCCTAACGTGAAAAATGTGCCCACGTAAAGTCTGGATCACTTCATCATCTGCTCTCCCCTGTAAATTCAATTTTTTTTTAATGAGTATGACATTGTATACTTAATAATTATGATTTTAGCCTAAAACTGGTATACATAGTTTATTTTCTCTCTCGTATATATTTATTGAAAATTCAATTGATTCAAATATTATTAATTTATATAGAATGATCACCGTAAAATTATTCTGTGTAAAATTCCTACTACATCACGGAACATTAAAATTGGAGACGTAAAGTCAGGAGAGCCACTTATTTTGCTGCAACGAATTCGCGTCGAGGTCCCCCACGAGGAAATCCATTCAGATATATGCAATATTGGACTTGGAATTCATGATAGAGATTTAATTCCTCTTCAACAAGTTGACTAGTGCTTTTAATATTGTGTGTATCTTTTTATTTATATTAAGCGAAGTACACGTTTATCTAGTTAAAATTTAATCCCCAAAATATCTTGTGCACTCCTCACTCACCTGTAGTGATATATGTATAATATTTTCATGCAATCCCCAATGAATATGGAAAATGTTCATATTGCCAATTTTCACCTTCTTATAGATATTTTACTTCCAATGTTTAATAATGGGTAAAAATATATGGTTATTTTTAGTTAGACAAAACGGAATGTAAAGCGCATTTGGTGTGATGGCGAAAGGCGTTGACAAAATCACGGACATCCAAGTTTTAATCACTGACAAGTGTAATTATTGTATAAATTTTTCCCTTTACAATAAAAAATAATATATTTTACAACCGAGTCTACTAACAAGAACCAATTTTATTTTAACTTAACCAATAAGTCTAGAATTTGAATCATTAAAAAAGTATCACCGTAAAATATTTGTGAAAGAGTTTTGTAGAAAAAAAATTGGAGCTTCGTATCAGAGATCTCATACTGTTTATAGAATCGAATATGTAAAATTGGCTGAGTTTTCTTTTGGTAAATAGATATATTTTATATATAATTGACTAATAATTAAACCTGATTAGCCAAGAAACTTTACAATAATTATAAAAATACTGATAATACTAATCTATCAGAGTGAGTTCATACACAAAAATGAGATATCGACGGGCAAGTTTTGGAATTGAGCTTGATCACCAAAGTAAATCTTGAACTCTCTTTAGATCGTATAAATAAAAGTTCCCGGTTATAATTTATCGGCTGAGTTTAGTTATATGTCTTTTGTAACCACTAGGGTAACTGTTTGATCTCCAAATTGGGTGTACATTTTCTTGGTGGAATGAAATATTTACTTATAAATATAAATATATTACACATATATCAAATAAGGAAAGGCTGGGGAGTAATAAAGTTAGGATGATATACTGAGAGGCGAGCAATGAATGGACGGCCCCGACCACCTGATAATTGGACTTTAGTCTGAATATCTCTGTGATCTAAAAGCATGATCCGCATGCAATTTCCAAAAAGTTTTGGGTGTGGACCTGCACTTTGCCAGTAGATTCGGCACAGGATACACTGACCACGACTTTTGCTTCATCTCATTTATTTTCATTTGGTTTCTATCTAGTCCCAAACAAAATGAATAAACCCAATTGGTCATTATATGTCAAGTCCCACTTTGACAGAGGGATGAGGAGGATGACTTCAAATTCATCTTGGATTCCAATTAATGGAGAAAATGAAATTTAGAATTTTCGAAACTTTTATATGATTATTGATCCGTTGCTATATTTTATATAGGCTATAACTAGTCTTTGAGCAAGAGAAGTAGCATTTTGTTTAGAAAACGAAATTTTTATAGTATTTTTTAATTTATAAGATAATAACTAAAACTTATTCAATAAATTTGAGTATATTTCGGTTCAATCAATTCGTGTTGATAAGAATTTTGCGATTTGTCTACGGGACTCATGGATGGCCTGGCAAAAGAGACGGGACTAGGTAGGGGCCCCTCAGGTATCGTGCCCTTAGGTGACTGATGGTATTAAGAAATAAATGACAGTTGGACCATTAAGCTTTTATTGGAGGATACCAAATTGAAAGCGAAATTGGATAATACTGACAAATATAGGCTTGGAATTACCAGGACAAATTCGTGTACTAACCAACTCGGAGGTCGACCCATATTTTGGGCCGAATTTTGGGTTAACTGATCCGATTGGTTGGACCACTAATCAGATCGGTATTTTTTATATTAATTTTTTAATTAAAATTTTAATTACCCCTACCCTACTACCCCAGCCCAAATATCTAATCAACCTGATTTATTGGTTCAACCTTAAGAAAATATCCTTAAAAAAGAAAATATATGATCAAACATAATTTTTCTCTTTTTATTAGGATTTGGTTGATTTTTTAATCTTTTTTCTTGTTGAAAATATCCGACTAACCTTGATTTTTTGGTTCAACCTTACGAACCAGAAAATACTGAGTAAAAAATTTGGTCAAACTACCCGGTCCGATCATTTTTTGGACGGTTGGTAAGATTAACAATTTTTTGGCCAAATTCGGTACGCTCTTCTGACCGAATCATAATCCGACTGCCGGTCGGACTGTGTATTTAAAAACTTTGGTACTAACTTGGGTTTTTTAAATTAAAAAAATACAAAATTCTTTTACTAACTCTAATTTTCTATTTAATTTTTCTGGTTGGGTGTGCCTTGAGGTGAGTGATATCTCTCAATCGTGGAATGGAAATTAGTCAAAAAGGCATGCGTTTCATGATAAGCATCGCAATCGAGGCATGTGATGAAACAGTGAGAGGCGGTGTCCATCTGTTTTGAAGTCGGCGATCTTTATTTTTGGAGTGATCACATTAGAATTCTCATTTATAATTCAATTTTCTGCCTTCTGTTTGGATGGAATGGAACAAAAGAAAATGGGCGAGAAGAAGGAAAGTACTATTATTTGTCGAGATAATTAGATCAGCTAGAACAAAAAATATTCTAACTTAACCAACGGGTTACATTAAGTCTCAGCCTTCTTCAAGTAAAATGATCATCAAAAGTCGATGAGCCGAATCTACTCCAGACACGTACAAAATTTAGCGATAAACCTAGCCCATTGGCTTATGGGCTTGTTTGGCTATACATGCAGCTGAGAACTTTCAAGCCCATGTCCCAAATTTGACATTTGATTTCTTTCTTTTTTAGTGTTTCATTGATCATTCAAATCTTAATAGCGTGGTCCTGATTCCGGATAAAGCAGAATAACTTTTTCTCCTCATAAAAGAAGAATATGCCAAAGATTAATACTCAATCACTTGGTTTGGATATGAACTTCTAGTATTCATAATCGAGTATTGACACCAGGTGGTTCTTTCAGTAATATATTTTTCATTCCTATATTTTGAACCCAATATTTTTTTAAGAGAATCCAAATTTACTTGCTACTTCTATTTGGAAATTGACCCTCCAGATTTTGGTATCCAGATTATATTCCTATAAGCCCATGATGTAACTTTCCTGCTTTTGATAATGGGCTTCGAAGATTCTCGAGTAGCCTAATAAATGTTTTCTTAATTGGATACCTGAAGGAATATTCGACCCTGGTTTTGTCCATAATCTGCTGCGCCAATTAATGTCTTCCGATTCTTCTACACGAATATTAGGTGATGGACAGTGCATGTAGGCAGAGCAAGGGAATTGATTTTTGGGCAAATTATCGTAGCATCTTCTTATTTAACTTAATCGATAATTTAATCTCTCTAATTTCAAAAAATATTTTGATATCTTTTGTGTTTGATTTTATGTTATCAATTTTTGTCACACAAACACTCTTTAAAAAAAATCATCCATTCTCGCCGCCGGCGAAAAAAATCATTCCGGCGGTAACCTCCTTCAGAATCAATCCTGCCACCACCCCACCCTCCTCCATCTTCTCTGCTCCTCCAATTCCAAGCTCCAGGAAGAAGAAAATTACCAGAAAGGGAGCAGAAACAAGAAAAAACCAAATTGGAAGTGTTAACCTCCCTTAAATCAATTCTCAACAAACAAGTCCAATTGAAAAATAAGGAGGAGCACGAAGATGCCTTAAGAAAACCCAGTTGGAAATGTAATCGAAGAAGGGAATAAAAAAAAAAAGAAACAGTGACCCACCTTCCAAAGCCGGCGCAGGGTTTGAAGTACACGAGGTTCCCTTCCTCTTCTTCTTCGTTGACGATTCGGCTCTCCTCTTCCCAATCCGAACACCAAGAAGCCATTTTTCATCAATTTTATTTTTGCTGTGTGTTTAGTTTCTGGGTTGAAGTCGGAGCGGCATTGGTATGCCATCACGAGGTTGAGCGGCAGCGACGATGGGAGAAATGGGTCTTCGGTTTCCCAGAGAGGGCAGCGTGTTGAGCGGCGGCGAGGGTCCTACCTCGCAACACTCCCCCTCTCCGCCCTTCACAACCTCCTCGCCCGGTTCATGCACTCCGCCACCTGCTTGAAGCTCGTGGAAGTGGTCGTGGGCCAGCTGGGATCCTGCGAAGGCGTTCCCACTCTCAGGGCCTTTGCCTCCTCTGCTTCCCGGTAGTTCTCAGGATTGCTCATGGAAGACCACCACCCAGCCTTTGTCGTCGACATCTGACCGGATCCAATAGGACCGTCTTCCTGATCTTGGAATTTCTCGGCGGTTGATGACGGCTTTGCTCGCCTCGGTCGATTTGATGATGAAGATGATTTTTTTAAGGGTAGTTTGGTTATTTCAATAACAAAAATTAAAAAAAAAAAGAGTTACTAACGTGAGCCAGGTACCTGAATGAACGTATAATAAAATCAAATACGAAGAATGTCAGCATATTTTTCGAAACTATAAAGACTAAATTGTCAATTAAGTCAAACAAAAAATGTGCTAGAGTAATTTGCCCTTTATTTTTTCTGTAGTAAAGTAAGGAAATTGGTTAAGTAAATAAATACACACAACCATAAAAATTTTGGTTTGTATTATTTGGAAAAATTACTTAGGAACTCAAGCTTTAGAGAAACATTTTTTTAAAAGATTTTTGGTACAATAAAAAACTTCTGCTACATTCCATCCTCTTACACACTCTAGAGTGGCTCTTTTGGTCTGAATAAGCAAGAATTTTTGGGGACAAGATCTGTATTATATTTAGACTCTTTTGCTGTATTAGCTGCCTTAGGCGGTTAGGCGTCTTTCTTCTTTGGCCTTCTCTGTACTAAATTTACTATTGCAAATATTTCTTAATAATAAAATTCTACTTTGCTTGCGCCACTGCTCTTAACGATTCTCAACTTTTAAAAAAATATACAATAATTGCTATCACACTAAAAGTGTAAACATAAATGTTTAAACATCCTTGGTAAATAGTAATAAGATATAGAAGAATAACTTATAAAGAAAGAGATATGGGAATAAATGACACACAATGGTTCGGTCGCAAAAGCTATATTCACAGAGTCGAGACTATTGTCACTATAATATATGAAAATACATGATAAACAAGTCATAGAAGAATCTATACCTCGAGCCTAAATGACTTTCTATTGAGGTTTGATTATCTAATGCTTCAATGTGCTAAAATATATAAAGCAGGATTTGGACACTGCTCCACCATCATTTGGCACCTGGCAAGCAAACTTGTTTTGCCGTTGATGCTTGGTGCAAGAGATCACGAGGACCATAAACCATGATAAAGGCAAGTTGGACTTCGAAATGCGCAAGTTTCGAAGCTATGAATCATATCAAAAAGGGGATTTCCTCATTGGATTGCTAATTGACAGATATGGTTCTCGTTGTTCTGGTAATTAACTTTTTGTCCATTTCAATATGCGATATCGCTTTTGCATAGCCCGGCCACATCAAAGAAGTGGACGTTCATTTTTTTTTAATTACATGGTATTCAAAAATATATTGGACTTATTAATCTAGATTTAAATTAGGTAATATTTTTATATAATGATAAAATTATCTTAACAAATATTTAATATTATTATATTTTCAATATATTAAATTCAAAATTTTTGATTAATTTAAAACAATTCTGAGTTGTATCCACTAAGTTGATGTAATTGACCATAGAATGGGAAAAGAAATGGCCAAAAAGGGCCCAACAAGTAGTATCCCTTCTCCCCTTTTGCGTTGTCGATACAGTGAAGCCATGGAGGCATCAAAATCAAGTCAACCAATAATTCTATCCACTCTTTTTGTAAAGCAGAAGAAAAAAGGATTGGAAAACTTGGTTTTTGGACCACATTCAATGTTGTTGGACCCTCAGCAGCATTGAATCTGACAATACGCCCTCCAAAGACACAAATATCTCAACGGCAAAAACATCTCGATGGTACAAAAATCTCAATAGTACAAAAATCCCAACGGCACATCATCGCAACGGCACAAAAATTTCAACGGCAAAAATCAATGGCACATCGATTTTAAAAAAACTAAACCGCACTTCGTTTAGATCGTTATATACCCTTTCCAAAAATATATTATAATAATAAAGATTCCAAAAGAATCAAAAATTATGATCCGTCAAAATTTTTAATTTTTTTATATTAAAAAATCTGACATAAATGCGTCAGATCTCAAATATGGCACTGCAAGTCCCATATTGTCAGCACCGAATGAGAACCCTTTGGTTTTGGTGTTGCTTGAGCCTACTCAAAAAGAGCTACTTGAGCACCAACATCTCGAGGAGCTGTTGTTCTTAGAATATTACCAAATTCTTTTGCTATGGAATAGTATTGCTCTTACACCATGTGGTGTTGGAGTTTATGGAAGTGGTAAAATTTGTATTTTACAAAGTTTTGGATGTAAATTTTACGAATCTATAAAATAGTCATTTTATAAATAAAATTAGATAATATTCGTTTCTTAATAACAAGACTTCATTAAAAAAATTGTTACATTTCATATTTGAGAGAGACTCTTTTTTTTGCTATCAACCTTTTTTAATTTAACAAGTCTACTCTGTTCAAATTAATAAATTTATAAGGAGCACTTAATTGGAGGGATTTCATTCGCGACATGATTAATGTACTCTATGCGTTTGTTTATCCAAACTGAATTGGACAGTTATTTTTGTCCCTTGTATATTTTTTTATAAATAGAATTTGTCAATAATCACTGCAAGCTAAATTCCCACCCTCGTTTATATTGTTAGGACACCACCTCAGTTGGTGTCCTAATTTATAATCTTGATGCAAAAAAAATTGTGTAAAATGAAAATTTATCCAAAGCTTATCATTTATAACTGAAAATGTCCTGAACATGTTTGCTGTGTAAATTTTTGATAGGTTATTTATATTAACTAAATTATCGGCACCGAACTTCCATCGCAAAACATGGTTTACATCATGCCTTATTTATGTTGGGTATGGAGACTTCGTACTATACGGAGTTACTGTTTACGCGTTGAATATACGGAGTTACTGTTCACATGTTCACATGTTGACTGGGTACTATTCATCCGCGGCCAGAAATGTGATTTCTGGTGGACGATTTTGCCCCTGCCGACACCAAATAGTCCTAGGCTGTGGGCACTATAAATACCCACCTCTCAGTCACTATTCCTGTATCTTCTTCCTTGTGTAGAGAGAGAGAGAGAGATAGAGAGAGAAGAGGAGAGAGAAACACCATTGTTGAGCGAGTGAAGCTCTAGAGTGTAGATCGAGCTTGATATAGTGAAATCTCCTGGCTTGGTACGCCCCCGGACGTAGATCGGTTTAGATCGAACCGGGTGACCAAATTTTTGTGTCGTATTCTTGTGTGCGTGTGTTTCCTTTGTGTTTGTCATCGATCTCTAGCTCCGTTATTGTTCGTGTGGTGTTTGGGGCCCTCGTGTTTCCCAACAATTGGTATCAGAGCCCGGGTTTAGGGCGTGGTGGGAGCAATCACGATGGGTGATGTGAGATCGCCCGTGGAGAAGTTCGATGGCGTCGATTATGGCTTCTGGAAGATGCAAGTAGAGGACTACTTGTATGGCAAAGATTTGCACTTGCCCCTTGATGGGAAGAAGCCAGAGGACATGAAGGAAGAGGAGTGGAAGCTCCTAGATCGGAAAGCGATGAGCGTGGTGCGCTTGTCTTTGTCTAGGAACGTGGCCTTGCACACAGTAAAGTCAAAGACCACGAAGGAGATGTTGGAGACGTTGTCCGAGATGTACGAGAAGCCATCGGCGGCCAACAAGGTTCACTTGATGAGGAAGTTGTTCAACCTTCGGATGGCGGAGGGTACGATGGTGACCAAGCATCTTCACGAGTTCAATGCAACGATAGCCCAATTGAGCTCGGTTAAGATCGACTTCGATGATGAGGTACAAGCCCTAATTTTACTAAGTTCTTTACCCGATAGTTGGAATGGCACGGTCACGGCAGTGAGTGCCTCGGCGGGGAAAGTAACGCTCAAGCTAGATGAGGTGAGGGATTTGATTATGAGTGAGGAGATTCGTAGAAAGGAATCCGGAGTAGCCTCGAGTTCAGCTTTGAGCATGGGTAACAGGGGAAGGTCTGAGAATAAGTGGAAGGGGAAGAAGGACCGGGGTAGGTCAAGATCTAAATCGAAGGGTGGTCCGAAGAAGGACAAGAGCTCGGTGCAATGTTGGAATTGTGAACAATATGGTCATTTCAGAGATCAATGCACGGCACCAAAGAAGGAAAAATCCGCAAATGCGACAACGGAAGATCACGGGGATGCGTTGATCTTGAGTGTGAGCAGTCCATTGGAGGAGTGGGTATTGGATTCGGGAGCATCATTTCATTCTTGTAGCGATGCAGGGATGATGGAGAAGTATGTCATAGGTGATTATGGCAAAGTCTATCTAGCGAATGATGACCCTTTGAAAATTGTGGGCATGGGAGATGTTCGGATCAATACTCCTAATGGATCTTTGTTGTTGTTGAAAGGGGTGAGGCATATTCCTGGGTTGAAGAGGAATTTGCTATCCGTGGGGCAACTAGATGATGAAGGTTACACAGTGACCTTTGGTTGCAAGACATGGAAAATTACCAAAGGAGCTAGGGTGGTGGCTCGAGGTTTGAAGGAGGGTACTTTGTATATGACGAAGAACACCAATGAGAGCATTAATGTTGCAGGTGCAACGGATGATGCAGATTTGTGGCATAGTCGCCTTGGCCACATGAGTGAGAAGGGAATGAGGGTGCTATGCTCGAAGGGGAAGCTTCCAGGCCTCAAGACAGTGGAAGTGGAACTCTGTGAGGATTGTGTTTTCGGGAAGCAGAAGAGAGTGAGTTTTTCGAGAGCTGGCAGATCTCCAAAGGAGCAGAAGCTTGAGTTGGTCCACAGCGATTTGTGGGGACCAGCACCAGTGGCATCCTTGGGTGGTTCGTTGTATTACATGACCTTTATTGATGATTCTACAAGGAAGCTGTGGGTGTACTTCTTGAAACATAAGTCTGAAGCCTTTGATGCCTTCAAGAAGTGGAGAGCCCTTGTGGAAAATGAGACAGGTCTCAATGTGAAGTGTTTGAGATCTGACAATGGTGGAGAGTATGAGCTCCAAGAGTTCAAGGATTACTGTGCAGCAAATGGGATTCGCATGGAGAAGACAGTAGCTGGAACCCCCCAGCAAAATGGCATCGCAGAGAGGATGAACAGAACAATCAATGAGAGAGCTAGGGCCATGCGACTGAAGTGTGGCTTACCAAAGATGTTTTGGGCGGATGCAGTGAACACCGCGGCTTTCTTGATCAATAGAGGACCATCAACTCCTTTGGATAATGGGATACCGGAGGAGGCTTGGAGTGGGAAGGAGGTTGATCTTTCTTACCTTCGAGTATTTGGTTGTGTGTCATATGTTCATATTGATGCAGGTGATAGGAGCAAACTGGATGCTAAGTCCAAAAAGTGCACATTCATTGGATATGGTGGAGATAATTTTGGTTTCAGGTTTTGGGATGAGAAGAACCGCAAGGTTATCAGAAGCCGAGATGTCATATTCAATGAGAAGGTTTTGTACAAGGACAGGGGGAGTGTATCCGACGAGGTGGGTTCTAGCAGTGAGGTGATTGAGTTAGACATCTCGAACTCAGGTGGGAGCAAAAGGGCACAAGATGGCCAGGTGGCCGAGGAGGAAGCGGAACCAAGTTCTCCACCACCATTGGTTCCGGTAAGGAGGTCCACAAGACAACGTGGGTCTCCAGATAGGTATTCGCCAGCTAATTTCTATCTCCTATTAACTGATGGAGGAGAACCAGAAGATTTTGCAGAGGTTCAGAAGAGTGGACAAGTGGACAAGTGGAAGCTTGCAATGGATGACGAGATGAAGTCATTGAGGAGTAACATGACTTGGGAACTAGTCCAACTCCCTAAAGGCAAGAAGGCACTGCAAAATAAGTGGGTATATAGAGTTAAGCAAGAGGCGGATGGCACCGAGCGTTACAAGGCAAGACTGGTTGTGAAGGGATTTCAACAGAAATATGGTATAGATTTTACTGATGTTTTCACTCCTGTTGTGAAGCTGACCACTATTCGTATGGTGTTGAGTATGGTAGCTTCAGAGAATCTGATGTTGGAGCAGATGGATGTGAAGACAGCATTTCTCCATGGTGATCTAGAGGAAGAGATCTACATGGTACAACCAGAGGGATACTTGTCAGATGGTAAAAGTGAGCTTGTGTGCAGGTTGAGGAAGAGCTTGTATGGCTTGAAACAAGCTCCAAGGCAGTGGTACAAGAAGTTTGATGGGTTCATGCATGAGATTGAGTTCGTGCGCTGTGAGGCTGATCATTGCTGCTATTTCAAAAGATTTGACAATAGCTATATCATCCTTCTGCTTTATGTTGATGACATGTTGATAGCAGGCGCCAGTGCTCGGGAGGTGAGCAAGGTGAAGAAGCAATTGTCTGAGAGGTTTGCCATGAAGGACTTGGGGGAGGCTAAGCAAATCCTTGGGATGAGGATTGAGAGGAATAAGGCTGATGGGAAGCTGTTTCTCTCACAGGCTGAGTACATTGAGAAGGTGTTGAAGAGGTTCAACATGCAAAAGACCAACCCCAAGTTGACTCCTTTAGGTGGGCACTTTATGTTGTCCAAGAAGGATTCGCCTAAGAGTAAGGCGGAGAAGGCTCAAATGGAGAAGACTCCTTATGCATCGGCAGTCGGAAGCTTGATGTATGCTATGATTTGCACAAGGCCAGACATAGCACATGCGGTGGGAGTAGTGAGCAGATTCATGAGCAATCCAGGTGAGCAGCATTGGATCGCAGTGAAGTGGATCCTTGGTTACTTGAGAGGTACTACTAAGAAGGCCCTGTGCTTTGAGGGCAAAGATGTGAAGCTGACAGGCTATTGTGATGCAGACTTGGGGTCCAATGATCATGATGGCAAGAGGAGCACTAGTGGTTATGTGTTCACACTGGGAGGGACAGCGATATCTTGGGCTTCCAGGTTGCAAAAGGTTGTGGCTTTGTCAACCGCAGAAAGTGAGTATGTGGCTGTGACAGAAGCAAGCAAAGAGATGGTATGGTTGCAAAACTTCTTGGGAGAATTGGGCAAGGAGCAAAGTGAAAGTGTGCTCCACAGTGACAGCCAAAGTGCGATACACTTGGCTAAGAATCCCGCATTCCACTCAAGGACAAAGCACATTGAGTTGAAGTATCACTACATTCGAAGTCTATTGGAGAGGAAGATCTTGCAACTTGAGAAGATTGACGGGAAAGTGAATCCCGCGGATATGTTGACTAAGGTGGTTACCTTAGAGAAGCTGAAGCTTAACATGGCTTCAGCGGGTCTAGTAAACTAGAGAAGAGACCCGGCGTACCAAGCAGTGAAGAGGAGAAGGAGGTCATCAAGTGAATGGTGACAAGTGTTGAGGTCAGTCTCCAGGTGGGAGATTGTTGGGTATGGAGACTTCGTACTATACGGAGTTACTGTTTACGCGTTGAATATACGGAGTTACTGTTCACATGTTGACTTTTCACTGTTCACATGTTGACTGGGTACTATTCATCCGCGGCCAGAAATGTGATTTCTGGTGGACGATTTTGCCCCTGCCGACACCAAATAGTCCTAGGCTGTGGGCACTATAAATACCCACCTCTCAGTCACTATTCCTGTATTTTCTTCCTTGTGTAGAGAGAGAGAGAGAGATAGAGAGAGAAGAGGAGAGAGAAACACCATTGTTGAGCGAGTGAAGCTCTAGAGTGTAGATCGAGCTTGATATAGTGAAATCTCCTGGCTTGGTACGCCCCCGGACGTAGATCGGTTTAGATCGAACCGGGTGACCAAATTTTTGTGTCGTATTCTTGTGTGCGTGTGTTTCCTTTGTGTTTGTCATCGATCTCTAGCTCCGGTATTGTTCGTGTGGTGTTTGGGGCCCTCGTGTTTCCCAACAATTTACACGTACAGCGATATTTTTTTATAAGTGAATTGATTATAGGGTAAATTTTACCCCCTAGTCCCTGGTATTTGGTCATCCTCCCCCTCGGGTCCCTGCATTTTCAGAAATAATTTTACCGTCCCCCGTCTTTTCGAGTTTCTAAAATCAAAGACGGGGGATAGTAAAATTATTTTCGAAAATGCAGGGACCCGAGGGGGAGGATGACCAAACACCAAGGATTAGGGTCAATTTATCCTTGATTATATATATACAAAGAAAGAAGGGATAAAGATATTTTAGTACCCTTTATTATAAGAAATGAATACTTTGCACCCCTATTAAAAAAATCCAATAAAGTACCCTTTATTTATGTGAACCTAACCTTTTGGTGATTGGAGCTGATATGTTAACGATGATATGGCAATAACTTATAATTAAAAAAAGGGAAAATTATTATGTAGCCCCTCAAATTTGCTTAAATATACTCAAAAGTCTCTCTTGTTTGTAAAATACACGATAAAGTCCCTCTTGTTTGATTTTATTATACTTTTGGGGTCCCTAAATGAGTTTTTTTCTTTTTTTGTCGTCGAAATGATGAAAATACCCTTGCTCTGGTCAACTTAGATCTCTGATCATCTTCTCTGATTATCTTTCCGGCGGACACCATCTTCTCCGGCAAAAAACAAACTCAAAAAAATTAAAACTCACGAAACCGAGAGTCCAGCCGTCCCTCGACTCCGAGTCCCTCGCTCTCTTCCTCACGCTCTAAGAGCCCCGAGCGTGGGACATGATCATCCTCAATGGTGCCATGTGCAGGATTAACGCCAAGTTCAAGCCGCCGTGGCCGCTTGAGCACCTCCTCGGTGTCGCCGCCGCGCTTCATCCTAACCTGGCGCGTGTTTCTGATGCGCGGGTCGATCCCGAAGGTCTCGTTAAAGGAGGAGCGCAAGCGAAAGATGACCGGGTCGAGGGCGAGGGCAGCGACCACGAAGGTCTCGTTCCCGGTGGTTCTGATGCGTGGGTCGATCCCGGAGTTCTCGTTCTGACTCTGCGGGTCGATCCCGAGAGTTCTCGTTCTGACATTGCGTGGGTTGATCTCGGAGTTCTCGTTCTGACGCTGCGGGTCAATCCCGATAGGTTCGAGGAGGTGGAGGGGTCGATGCTGATCGTCCACGGCGAAGACGACGTTGTCAGCAACCTAAGTTGACAAGGATGGACCCTGAGCCAATGCTGATCGTCCACGATGATCTGTTGTTGTTATTGCCAGCAAGATGGACCTAGATCTACCACCTGGCATTTCCGATGATTTGTTGTTGTTGCTGCCAGCGTTCGGCGGTGAAGCTCCGGCGTTGGAGAGGAAGGAGATGACTTATAGTATAATAAAAGCAAACTAGAGGGACGTCGGCGTGTATTTTACAAACAGGAAAGACTTTTGAGTATACTTAAGCAAATTCGAGGGACTACAGAGTAATTTTCCCTTATAAAAAATGTAAACTCTTTCCTTACCCGAAACGTTTTGCATTCCCTTCTCTCTTTTTTTCCTCCATCTTTTTCCTTCCCAGAATCTGAAACGTTTTGCTTTTCCTTCTGTTTTTTCCTCCATCTTTTTCCTTCCCAGAATCTCTCCCTCTCAAGTCGTCTTCTAAAGGTGAGCTTCCCTATTTTCCTCCTTGCTTACTTTGAAAGAATTCGCTAACTTGCCTCACTGTTTTGTAGATACGTCACTTGCGTCCGAATTTAATCGAAGGGCTGAGAGGAGCCCTAATTCCCAAATTGAAGATTAGGGTATGGAGGAAGTTAATAAGGGTGATGGGCATAGTGGGTCTGATGGGAGTAACTATTTAATTGATCGAGAGCGGGCTACTGATGAAGAATTTTTTTTGCATTTGAAATATGTGCTGCAAAGTGAATATGCAGAGTTGATGTCTTTATGGTGGATGGATTTACTTTCTTTGTGGAGAATTGAATTTGAGCAGTAGTCGTATGTTAACTTGAATCATTGATTGGAATTTTCTCTAATCCTTTTTTATGATAGTAGAATTAGGAGTGTGTATTCGGTATTTATCGATCGTAATTATTGAATACCGAATTTATCGAATATCGGAATGTTAAAAAAAGTTCTACCGATTCCAATCCCGAATAGTATTTGGTAAATTCGATATTTACAGAATTAAATTTTGGTGAATTTGGTATTTACCAAATTTAAAAAAAAAATTATAATTCATCATTATATTTAATTTAAAAAATGGAAACACAGTTTCAATAAACACAAATTTAATCTAATAAGTATAAATCATCAAGTCTAATTAGTATAAAGACTATTTAGAGCATCAACTTTTTGAAGGGGCCAAGAAAATTTTTGATAAATTATCTATAATTTGGCTTATATAATTATTAATATATTCGATAAAATATCGGTATTTGCCGAAATTTATCGAATATCGATATTTACCAAAATTTTCAAAAACCTTATATCGATTTGATTATCGAATACTGATTTATCAATTTCGATCTACCGATTAGTAAAATTTTACCAAATTTACCGAATTTCGATTACCATTTGCTCACCACTAAGTAGGACGAGATTAGCACAGCTTCGCTAGCGATAGGAGAATTGCCTGATTCGCAAGATGAAAATGAGGAAAAAAATTGGTTAACTTACGGAAGGAAAGAGGTGTTTTGTTATTTTTTAAGTAATTTTTATTAACTTGTCCACGTCATCGAGTTATTGCCACGTGAGCATTGTCATGTCAGTTTTAGTAAGTGAAAAGTTAGGTTTACATAAATACATGATATTTTATTTGGTATTTTTATAATGGAAGATACAAAATATCTATTTTTTATAATAGAGAGTATTAAAATATCTTTATCCCAAGAAAGAAATCCCAATACGCCTGCCGTGATAATTCGTACCTTAATTTTTTTTCTTCATATGAGATTGTAACTGTGCCTGATCAAAAACCATGGCGTGTTTCCAAAAAAAGAAAACCATGGCGTGTTAAAATTGAAAAGGAAAAATCGACATGAGGGTAAGAGTATTAAATATCCTAGAAAGAAAACCAACGCGCTGGCGACAGAAAAGGAAGGATCATTAAAGTCAATTTAATGCGATCTTCCGAAAAGGTGAAACTTCAGAATTGGAAAGAGTTCCAGCACTAATTAATGAGTAAAAAAGTAAAAACGAAATTTCCCCATCGCCACCGGTCTACCTTAAAGAAGTAAATAATTAAATATCCGGCAAAGAAATAAAAACTGCACCCATTCCATTGGAACCTAGATTAACAAATATTTAGATTAATTAATAAGTTATTTAAAAATATTTAGATTAATTAATAAGTAATTTTAAAATATTTAGATCAATTAATAATATTTTTAAATTAAATATAAATTATAATACTCGTAAATGATATGTTAAGAAACACATCACCGATTTGATTGCATTATTCATATCAATAAAGTGCACAGTCTTTTCTGAAAAATATCTTGAAAGAACTCTAAAAAAAAGTATCCAAGATTGTACACGAGGGAGGATAAAACACGTTGAAAAAATCTCGTATTGATCTGTGAAAACAGTAAATTGGATCATTAGAACTTATAAGTGATATCAGAGCACGATCTTTACTAGTATGCAACACCCAGCAAGTATTCTAGGTGAAGTAGACAAGCAAACCGATTCCATATCAAAAAATTAGTAATTTTGGGATTGCACTAATAGGTCACTACGATATCATATTAGGTAAATACAACTTACAACTGTATCTATGTACTAGGTAATTTCGAAAACAATGAAAACATTTGAAAAAGCGATGGAGGATCGTAGAAACAAATCAAATGATCCCAAACAGTGAAGATCGCAAGTCAAATTAGGGTCCAATCGCATCAACCGGTGGACCCAGAAAAGGGGAAAAAAGCCAAAAGGAAGAATCCTTTTTTTAGAAGAAGAAAAAAAAAGAACCCTAAATTTTCCTTCCCTCGCCCGTTGTTTTTCTTTTTTACCTCTAGTTGTCTATCAAATTTCTAAAAAGGCAAAAACGAAATCGTAATTACTGATTAAAAACGTAGTTTAACAAATTTGTGGAACCCATATATTATGACAAAACACCGGGTATTTATATACAGTGTCACCAAATTTCAGTTACCCGTTACTTAATTAACTTTTTTTTGGTGGAACGTTACTAAATTTACTTATTCAGCAATTATACGGTGCTATAAAATTATGTATTTTTTATCCCGAGTCACACAGTATACCTTTTTAAATAAAATTTAGGCAGATTAACATAATCTCATGACTCTAGAATTATTAAACTTTATTTTCTTTCAAATAATTTTTTTTTGTTTTCACAAAAGTGAAAATTAAGTTGCCGATGATTAAAAAACGAGATATTATCACTTTGACATCATAGCCATCAAACATTTGGTAACACACTTTACCACTGTACCGCTTGTATATTATGTAATCAAAGATATAGTATCAAAAATTAACCAACGGTGTCACTGTCAACAGAAAATTAACCTGTCCTGACCAGGACAAACCCACGAGAGAGTTCCTGAAACCCAAATTCTAACACATCTGACGCCTCTCTCTCTCTCTCTACGTTTACTTACACACCAAGTACATCATCCCCTGGTGGAGGGAGGGGGAGAGAGAGAGAGAGAGAGAGAGAGAGAGAGAGACACAGATTCGGGGGGGTTTAAACTAAGTTTCCATCTTTTCTTTGCGCTTTCCCTCTCTAGAAACTTCCCCCCTCTCCTGTTGTCTCTCTCTCTTCCCTTCCTTCCCTTGCAAGAGCGAGGAGAGAGAGAGGAGAGAGAGAGAGAGGGAGCAGAGTAGGAGTAGATAGACCGTGGGAATCTCAAGGAATCAGAGGGGAAACGAACAAAAAAAAGTTGGGGTTTTTTTTGGGGGGATTCTGTTTTGGTGGGGTGGTTTGTTCTCTGTTTCTTCTCCCCTCTCTTCCTTCCCCTGTTCCTCTTCTCCTTTTGGGAAAGAAAAAAGAAAAAAAAAGAGCTTCTTTTCGTTTTGTTTGTGCTAAAAATTGTCCCCCACCAAAAAAAATCCTATCTTTTTTCACGCTCTCTTCCTTCTCCTCTCTCAACTGTTTGCGTGCTTCGTACGGTCTATCCACCCTAATCTGCTACGAACGATTGGAGACAAGGAAGCTTGAGACAACCCAGAGAGTGTTTTTTATATATCTAAAGAACCCAACTCCCGTTGGGTGGAATTCTGTTCCTGTATTGATTCAACTAAAGGTTGCTTTTTTTCCAGGATTTTCTTGGTCATCTTGGTTCTTTTTCTCTTTTTTTCTCAATCACAAGGGATTTTTTTAAATCTTTTTCCTGTGTGTTGAGTTTGGATTTGTGTTTTTATTTGGTGTTGCTTGTTTATTGCTCTAAAGGGGAGAGGCAATGGAGGGGACTAATGGGGTGGCGCCGCCGGGGACTGTGCCATCGTCTTACTGGCTGGATGCGTGTGAGGATATTTCAGGTGACCTCATTGGGGAGTTGGTCGTTGATTTTGGGGCTCCCATTGATCAGGGTTTTGTGGATAATGGTTCCAATCAGGATAACTTGTCCAGTGATTTCTTTGGAGGGATTGATCACATTCTTGATAGCATCAAGAATGGCACTGGCCTGTCCCATTGTAATGGTAGTAGCAATGGTGCTGGAGGGGAAGTGGGGCTTGTTGCTAATATGGTTGATGGGGTGTCGGATAACGGTGATAAGAATAGTGGGTTTGAGGAAGGCGAGTTGGCGGATTCTGTTAAGCCAAATGAGAGGCATCGTGGTGGTGGTAGAACTGAGGATTGTGGCGGTGAAGATAGGTGCACAAAACGGGCTAAGATTGGTGGTGGTAGGTGCGGGAGAGAGTACGGTGGCAGGGGTAGGAGGGAGAGTAGTGATAGGGGGAGAGATTATAGTAGGAAGAGGCCAAGGGATTGGGAGGCAAGCGAAAGAAGGGATAGGGAGCATGGCAAGAGAAGGGACAGGTATAGTAGAGGTAGAGAATGGAGGGATAGGGAATTGCGGGGATATTGGGAGAGGGAACGACCAGGGACCAATGATATGGTTTTCCGACCTGGGACATGGGAATCTGAGCATCATAATGAAGGGAAGGTAACCCGCGACAAGAACTTGGAGAGTAATGGACAGGCGGAACAGAAGTCAGAGGAGCCTAAAGAAAAAATTCCCGAGGAACAAGCTCGTCAGTATCAGTTGGACGTTCTTGAACAGGCTGAGAGGAAGAATACAATAGCTTTTCTTGAAACAGGTGCTGGGAAGACTCTAATTGCTGTTCTTCTCATTAAAAGTCTCCGGAACACTCTAAGAAAAGAAAACAAGAAGATGCTTGCAGTGTTTTTGGTTCCCAAGGTTCCCCTTGTTTATCAGGTAAGTATACTTCAGTACCACGTTGCTTGCTCTCAATAGAGTATGAATATACTCATGCTACTTCCTGTAAATGCAGCAAGCAGAGGTTATTCGAGAGCGTACCGATTGTTCAGTGGGCCACTATTGCGGTGAAATGGGTCAAGATTTTTGGGATGCTCGTAGATGGCAGCGTGAGTTTGAATCCAAGCAGGTAGCTCTCGAACTTAATTTTTCGGTGGCATTTGGTTGATATGTGGTTCATTTTTGCTACTTCTATGACCTTAAACTTTCTTACTGCATCTCTTAATGTGTTTCATTATGCATACAAATGGTCTGTACACTTAGTTCCTTTGTCCAACTCATACATTATGCATACATTTGTTATATTGTCCTATTTTGTTTCTGAACCTGCCAGTGTTGCTTTTCAAATGTAGGTTCTAGTTATGACGGCCCAAATATTGTTGAACATCTTGCGGCACAGCATAATCAAAATTGAAGCTATTAATCTCTTGATTATGGACGAATGTCATCATGCTGTGAAGAAACATCCTTATTCCTTAGTAATGTCCGAGTTCTATCATACAACACCCAAGGAGAAAAGACCTGCTGTCTTTGGAATGACTGCGTCTCCTGTCAATTTAAAGGGTATCTCTTAAACTCCCGTTACTACGTTTTGACAGCACACTTGTGTTTCTAATGTTTATAGATTATATAAGTTCTTTGCTTACCTTCAGTCTGTAATATCCTTAACTACTTGCTTTGATTCAGGCGTTTCGAGTCAGGTAGATTGTGCTGTGAAGATCCGTAATCTTGAAAGTAAGCTGGATTCCACAGTTTTCACAGTAAAAGACCGCAAAGAGCTGGAGAGATATGTACCCATGCCCATAGAAGTGGTGGTTGAGTATGACAAAGCAGCTAGCTTATGGTCCCTTCATGAAGAGATAAAGCAAATGGAAGTTGCTATTGAAGAAGCTGCTCATTTGAGCTCCAGAAAAAGTAAATGGCAGTTTATGGGGGCTAGAGATGCTGGGGCCAAGGAAGAGCTACGTCAAGTTTATGGTGTTTCTGAAAGAACAGAAAGTGACGGGGCTTCTAATCTCATTCAGAAGTTGAGGGCTATCAATTATGCTCTTGGTGAATTAGGACAATGGTGTGCGTACAAGGTATCTCATTTTTCCAGCTGATCATTCTCATTCGTGTTTATCTGTGACACGTCAATTGAAATGTCCATTTCTATGTAGGTTGCGCTGTCCTTTCTCACTGCTCTACGGAACGATGAAAGGGTGCACTACCAGCTTGATGTTAAGTTTCAGGAGACCTATCTGGAAAGGATTGTGTCACTCTTGCAGTGCCAGTTAACCGAGGGAGCTGCTACTGACAAGGATACCAAAGTTCATCATAGTGGAAGTACTCAAGATGGGGCGATGATTGATGATATTGAAGACGGAGAGCTTCCTGATAGTCATGGTTAGTTAGTCTTTCTGTAAGCTACATCTGCATAGTGCTAGCGTATCTCAACGCAGTTTAACTGGTAGACAAAGCAGAGCATAATGTCCACTATTTTCAAGAAGCTTAACTTATTGGTCTGAAAGTTGTGGTTGCGGGTTTCTTCATACGGATTCATTTAATTAAGAAGATGTGAAGTGCTTTCAGTTTCGATTACGTGTGCATCCCTATGTAAGATTAGTCAGTCCTTTGCTGCAGCAAACTAAAAAGCTCTGTGAAAATGATCCCTTGGTAAACCAGATGGTCTTCCACTCAATCTTGAGGATTAAGCAACCGACGCTGCCACTCTTTTAGATTTTGATTCGAAGTTTTTGTGTTGGAGGAAGTGGAAATTGAGAAAACTTAATTTTGATAGATGTATGCATAAAAAATCGAAAAGCATGGGGTCTATATCATCAAATTTCTTCAGTTTTTCCTTTATGCCAAGTGTGAGAGACCATAACAATTGAATCCATTCAGGCTTTGTATAATCTATTGTTTCACTACTTTTTCTTTTTACTGAGAGTTTTGAAGACAATGGTCGTTTGATCCTTTGGTGTAGTTGTTTCTGGTGGAGAGCATATCGATGAGATAATTGGGGCAGCTGTCGCTGATGGAAAAGTTACTCCAAAAGTGCAATCTTTAGTCAAACTACTTCGGAAGTATCAGCAGACAGAAGATTTCCGTGCAATCATCTTCGTGGAGCGAGTAGTGACAGCACTTGTCCTTCCTAAGGTTAAAAAAATTCGGCACATCAGTTGTTAATCTTATATCTTTAGCTCTTGTTCAATTTCGTGAGTTGTGTTATATTGTTCTTCCAAGCCTGCAGGTTTTTGCCGAGCTTCCGTCGTTAAGTTTTATCAGCTGTGCAAGCATGATTGGGCATAATAATAATCAAGAAATGCGTACCAGCCAAATGCAGGATACCATATCAAGATTCCGTGATGGCCGTGTAAGTTTCGGCTGTTAAGCCTTCTGAATCAGTTAGTCTAATCAGTACAAGGTAACAATCATTTGGTTCATACTTTTCAGGTGACATTGTTAGTTGCTACAAGTGTTGCTGAAGAAGGACTTGATATAAGGCAATGCAACGTCGTTATCCGCTTTGATCTTGCAAAAACTGTTCTAGCATACATTCAGTCTAGAGGGCGTGCTAGAAAGCCTGGTTCAGACTATATCTTGATGGTTGAGAGGTAGTACTCTCACATCTTCTTGGTGATTGTGGTGATCTATACGCATTTTCTGGAACTGATTGTGGTTGTTTCAGGGGAAATCTTTCTCATGAGGCATTTCTCAGGAATGCCAGAAACAGCGAGGAGACATTGCGAAAAGAAGCAATTGAAAGAACAGACCTTAGTCATCTCAAGGACAAGTCGAGACTAATTTCCACAGATACTATACCTGGAACTGTCTACCAGGTGGAGTCTACTGGGGCACTCGTGAGCTTGAATTCTGCCGTTGGACTTGTTCATTTCTATTGTTCCCAGCTACCTAGTGACAGGTGATTGTCCTTTAGTCTGAGAAAGATAGCTCGTTTACAATCAAAATTGCCTCGTCGCCAATCCTCTATTATATATTGTTCAGGTACTCAATACTTCGTCCGGAATTTATTATGGAGAAGCATGAGAAGCCTGGTGGTGCTATGGAATATTCATGCAGGCTTCAACTTCCGTGTAATGCGCCATTTGAGATCCTTGAGGGGCCTGTTTGCAGTACATTCCGTCTCGCACAACAAGTATGTTAATCGTCAACTAGTTTCAATGGTTTTCTTTTTTGAGATTTTTTTACTTAATATATGATCGATGTGTAGGCGGTTTGTTTAGCTGCTTGCAAGAAGCTCCATGAATTGGGAGCATTTACTGACATGCTATTGCCAGACAAGGGGAGTGGCGAAGAGAACGAGAAAACTGAAAATAAGGATGACGACGAACCACTTCCTGGGACTGCTAGGCATAGAGAATTCTATCCTGAAGGTGTAGCTAATATACTTCAGGTTAGCTTGTCCTTTGGTCTTCAGTTTTCAACTTTTCATGTTTGTTAGAGATTTTATTATCTCTTAGCGTCTTTCCTTGAAAGTTGTTGAAACCGAAATTTCACGGCTTTTGGATGGCTTAATGCCTTACTGTTTAAACTTCAGATCCTCTTTTCTGTAATGGTTGTCTTGATCAAGTGTTGACTGTTCTTCTCTTGCAGGGAGAATGGATTTTGTGCGGGAAAGATGATTGCCAGAACTCCAAACTGTTTCATCTTCACATGTATACCGTTAATTGTGTTAACAGTGGCACAACGAAAGATCCATTCTTGACTCAAGTTTCAGATTTTGCGGTCCTTTTTGGCAATGAGCTGGATGCAGAGGTACTTCTGGTCTTTTCAGTTTCGGCATTTGTAAGATCTTGATCCCATCATCCCCTAATATGGATTGGTCATCGTGTAGGTGTTATCGATGTCGATGGATCTTTTTATCGCACGGACCATGATGACTAAGGCATCTCTGGTCTTTAAGGGTACAATAGATCTTAGCGCGAGCCAGGTTAGTTTCAGTTTATGGTAGTGAATTTTAGCAGTTGCGTGGCTGCAAATTGAGGTACACTTGGCTGCAACTTTCTGTTTTATATGATGATGGATTTAATTGTGATGGTCTGCAGCTGGCATCCCTGAAGAGTTTTCACGTACGGTTGATGAGCATAGTACTAGATGTGGATGTTGAACCTTCCACCACTCCTTGGGATCCTGCAAAAGCATATTTATTTATTCCCGTGGTTGGCGATAAATCTGTAGATCCGATGAATGAGATTAATTGGGATCTGGTTGAAAAAGTTGTTAGAACAGATGTGTGGAGTAATCCCCTTCAGAGAGCTCGACCAGATGTATATCTTGGTACTAAAGAGAGGACATTTGGTGGTGATAGGAGGGAATATGGATTTGGAAAACTGCGTCATGGTTTGGCTTTTGGACAGAAATCTCATCCCACGTATGGAATTAGAGGAGCTGTTGCACAGTTTGATGTTGTAAAAGTAGCGGGGCTAGTAAATAGAGGTGACAGGCAAGAAGTCGAATTGTCAAAAGACAAACTGATGATGGCTGATACCTGCATTGACGTTCAAGATATGGTAGGGAGCATCGTAACGGCTGTTCACTCTGGAAAGAGGTTTTATGTTGATTCCATACGCTATGACATGACTGCAGAACATTCATTCCCAAGGAAAGAGGGTTATCTCGGTCCTCTAGAGTACAGCACGTATGCTGATTACTATAAGCAAAAGTACGTCTGGATAGCTTCCTCGATTAGTAGCTTAATTTGCTTACTAGTTTTTTCAGTCCCTTCTTGGTCATATTTTAGCCATAGATAAGCGTCAGTTTCTGTGCTGATTCTCTGCTGTTTCTAGGTATGGCGTTGACTTGATGTTTAATCATCAACCTTTAATTAAGGGCCGTGGTGTTTCGTACTGCAAGAATCTCTTGTCCCCTCGCTTTGAACACTCAGAAGGTACTTCCGTCTCTCTCTTCAAAGGCCCTGTGTTTTATCTATATTGGCAAACTTTGGAGCCAAGTCCACAATTTTTTTAAGATTAATACTAAGCAAAGTAGTCCTCATCTGATTAGGGAATGAAGGTGAGTCTGAAGAGCTTCTAGACAAAACGTACTACGTGTTCCTTCCGCCAGAGTTGTGTTTACTTCACCCTCTTCCTGGGTCACTTGTCCGAGGTGCACAAAGATTACCATCAGTAATGCGGAGAGTTGAAAGCATGCTGCTAGCAGTTCAACTTAAGCATATCATACACTACCCTGTTCCTGCTTCAAAGGTAGATTATTTAACATGCTCGAAGGAGACGTATTCAATTTTCAATTTCGGACCTCTTATTAACCGACGTGTCTACTATTTCTTCAGGTCTTGGAAGCATTGACTGCCGCATCATGCCAGGAGACTTTCTGCTACGAAAGAGCCGAGCTTCTGGGAGATGCTTACTTGAAATGGGTAGTTAGCAAGTTTCTTTTTCTTAAATATCAGCAGAAGCACGAGGGTCAACTCACGAGGATGCGACAACAGATGGTCAGTAACATGGTATTGTATCAGTATGCTTTGAATAAAGGACTCCAATCATATATTCAAGCTGATCGTTTTGCTCCATCAAGATGGGCTGCTCCTGGCGTGTTGCCTGTATTCGATGAAGACTCAAAGGATGAAGACTCGTTCTTTGATCAGGAAACTTTAGTTTCTAAGGATAGACCCAAGAACAGTCCCCCAGACAACATTTATGATGACGAATTGGAAGATGGTGAGCTTGAGAGTGATTCTAGCTCTTATAGAGTCCTCTCCAGCAAGACGTTGGCCGATGTTGTGGAGGCCCTGATCGGTGTTTATTATGTTGAGGGTGGAAAGAATGCTGCTAACCACCTCATGAAATGGATAGGGATACAGGTAGAATTTGATAAAGAAGATATAGAGTATGCAATTGCACCGTCCAATGTTCCGGAAAGTGTCCTAAAAAGTATTGATTTTGATGCTTTAGAAGGTGCTTTGAACAATAAATTTAACAACCGGGGCCTGTTGGTGGAAGCTATAACTCATGCTTCACGACCATCTTCTGGAATATCATGCTACCAAAGATTAGAATTTGTTGGTGATGCAGTGTTGGATCATCTCATCACAGAGCACTTGTTCTTTGCGTACACAAGTCTTCCACCTGGTCGTCTGACTGATTTACGAGCTGCTGCTGTGAACAATGAAAATTTTGCACGCGTTGCTGTTCAGCATCAGCTCCATGTGCATCTTCGACATGGGTCTGGTGCACTTGAAAAGCAGGTATCTGTTTGTACTTTTTTATTGTGACGTGTCACCATTATCATGTTCAAGCACTTGGCTGGTTAATATACTTTGGTATTTTACATATCAGATTCGCGAATTTGTAAAGGAAGTAAAAGATGAATTAGCAAAGCCTTATGTCAACTCTTTTGGTTTGGGAGACTGCAAAGCCCCGAAAGTTCTCGGTGATATTGTTGAATCGATTGCCGGTGCCATTTTTCTCGACAGTGGAAGAGATTCTGCAACAGTTTGGAAGGTGAAAGCATGTGGTTTTTTTTTCCCTAAAAACATCCGAAGTTTATGCTTGCTCAATATTTTGTGTCCACCTGTTTTTTATAGGTTTTCCAGCCGTTGTTGGATCCGATGGTCACCCCGGAAACACTGCCAATGCATCCTGTGAGGGAGCTGCAAGAACGGTGCCAGCAACAGGCCGAAGGATTGGAATATAAAGCCACTCGATGTGGCAATCTAGCGACTGTTGAAGTATTTATCGACGGTGTTCAGGTGGGAGTTGCTCAAAATGCGCAGAAGAAAATGGCTCAGAAGCTTGCTGCAAGGAATGCCCTTGCTATCCTCAAGGAGAAGGAAGATGCTGAAGTTAAGGAAGAAGTTGAGGAGAACGGGAAGAGGAAGAGAAATGGCAACCAGACGTTTACGAGACAGACCCTAAACGATATCTGCCTGCGCAGGATTTGGCCGATGCCCTCTTATCGGTAAGGAACCACACAACTATTGACTTGTGACTTGTGTTAGCAATAATTAAGAGTGAGGGTCTGAACTCTTGCCTTCCTGCAGGTGTGTGAGTGAGGGTGGCCCTGCTCATGCAAAGAGGTTTACCTTTGCTGTCCGGGTAAATACCAGCGACAAGGGATGGACCGACGAATGCATAGGCGAGCCCATGCCTAGCGTTAAAAAGGCCAAGGACTCCGCTGCAGTTCTTCTGTTGGAACTGCTGAATAAATTGTACTCGTGAACCTGGTGTTTCGAAGGTCCGCGTACGTGCACAACATACTTTGTTATCTATCTTATCTCATGTATCCGCTTGATTCTACCTGAACCCGGCCGGCAGGTAATGTATTTTGAGATCTAAATCTTAACTTTTTGGATCCGGGATCTCATAACATGTTCACAGACAGAGGTACTGATGCGCTTGCGAGTGAGTGTTAAGGGGTTCCAAATTAAAGGTGTCAAGAGTACGGACAGGATCCAAGTTTGGATTCAGGCACTCGAATTTAAAATGCCGCAACTGGTCCGATTCTACCTAGTGTTGAAATTTTATGGATCTTGGATCCGTCGGATTTTAAAATGTGGTCCACCTTAAAGGGCACGATTTTAGACCGATCGAGACATGAAGCGGAAAGGCGGCACATTGATTGTCATTCAACTCAAAAGTAGAACAATTGCAGCAAGATAGATGAATGATACTGTGGCGTTAAATGGAACACTTCTTATTCAAATCAATCGGAATCCGAACTAGCAATGGTCCGAAGTCGGGCAATGTCTATCGCCTCAACGTATGCAGGATGTACTCGGGCGTGTAGAGGTCCCTGCATCGGGCAAGGGCAATGTCTATCGCCTCAACGTGTGCAGGATGTACTCGGCATAGAGGTCCCTGCATCGGGCAAATGTAACCAGGCTGCGTTAGAACTAATTCCGACAACGCGTTGATTCGAGTTGATGACTAATCCCAATCTGCTTAAGAGAGGCTCACATTGAGTACTGTATGGCATCTGTTGCAGCTTTTGCAGGCAGAAAGTCGTTCACTGCGACCTCCTTGTTCTCGTTTTTCTTATCTGCAGAAAACGGATATAGTTGAGAATCGCATTTCATTTTCTAGAATCCGGGAGGAAAACAAACTTGGGTTGAGTGTATACAATCTTCGAAGAAACGGCGAATCTCAGAGAGGCGGTGAGGGGCCAAGTCTTTGATGTCATTGAAGTGCTTGTACTCGGGATCATCGGCACAGACAGCAATGATCTTATCATCTTTCTCCCCCTGGATCAGTAGTAGGCAGAAGAATGAATGTTAACGTAATACCGTGTCAGAAGTGCGTCGATGTTTCCAAGTGTACCGAAAGGTTACCTGGTCAATCATGGGCATGAGTCCAATAGCCCTTGCTCTTAGGAAGCAACCAGGAACAACTGGCTCCTGATAGAGATGTGGTAAAGAGCTTGGATCAGCTCAACTTATGCATTTAAAGGGAATGCCATGCCACTAAAAAAAAACAACAGAAATCTGAAGTCACCTGCATCAGAACTAGAACATCCAAGGGATCATTGTCTTCGCACAGCGTACGGGGTATGAAACCATAGTTGTGTGGATAGACAACGGATGAGTACAGAACCCGATCAACCTAACGAATTCGTTCGAGATTAATGAAGAGGAGAGAAAAAAAATATGCAGATCAACAAAGTGCAGGATTTGACATTCGTGTACCTTGATCATTCCGGTCTTCTTGTCCAATTCGTACTTGACCTTGCTCCCTTTCGTAATCTCAACCACCTGCATTAAAAGTTGTATCAAATCAAAATTTACGCAACAAGAGTTTGATCGCGTATGCGTCGATTAAATGAACATACAACGTTGAAGATTTGAGGGGCTCCGGGTCCTGCAGATAAGATGCAGCATTGTTAAGTGTAGCGCGTGAAAAAAATGAACATTGATGTCTCACAAGATTGGTTTTCGGCCGCCTTACCGATCTCAAGATCATGCCAAGGATGTGCAGCCATAGTTCTCTTTGACAATGATGAAAGGATCCTTTCATTCAGGCGGGGAACCTGGCGGGTTTCGCGTTCATGTTCTTCGGCCATCTGCAATCACAAACACACTACCCTCAATTACCGGCCTCCAAGAACCCTCACTCCATAGCTATTGCATTCCATCTCCATATGAACTTTGATCCATTCCCACAGGGTTGACCCAAAATCCAATTTTTAGTTCTCAATCACTTCCAATGACCGCATTAGATCTAATTGATTCCACAACAAATGAAAAACCAATCTATCTTGAATGAAGAATAATAGTCCAATACAAAATATAAAAAAATAAACTTGGACAAGTTTCATAGCAAGAAGACCAATAAACCACCAAATATTCCTCACAACACATAAAAAAATGTTGGATTTAAACATAGAAAAAACAGACATACCTTGATTGATGAACAATGTAGAGGAAGATTGTTGCCTAAGGAAGAGAGAGACAGGGAGAGGAATGGGACAATGGAGGGGAGCAGTGATCCTAGCTCTGCGCTTACAGTTATAGATGATGCTGACTATATAATATTATATAATGTAATGGTGCCACTTTGGTGTTATTTAATATTTTATATAAAGGTAGACTTTTAATTTATTGGAGGGTGTAAAAGGAAACCAGGCGCCGGTCAAATCAATTAGGATACAGCCTCGTGTCTGAGGTGGAGATGAATCAGCTGGCCCACTAATTTTGTTCAACTCTTAGTTAGAATTTTGGAAAAATTATGCTCTGGTTCTTGTAGTTTGGTGTCTCTCTTTCGAGTCTCTACATTTCTAAAATTCTTACTGACGTCTCCCAAGTTTGGTTTTAGAAACTCTCGGGTCCCTCGCTGACGTCATGAGCTCATAAAAATGACCAAATGCCCTTAAATTTTTTTTTTTAAAAAATGCCTTCCCGACGATGGCAACTCCTCCGACCGATGAAGTGCTCAATGCCGAACAGCCAGTGGACCTGTTCCGATGAAGGACTGGACCGTGGTGGTCTCGCCGTGGATGAATGCCCCCGAATCCCGTCCATCCCGTCATCGCCCCTGAGAAGGTGACGTGTTCTTGGATTTTTTTGCTCATCGTTTTGGATCTCTGTCCGGAATCAGCGTGGGTCGAGCGCTGGAGACGAGGTTTTTTCGATTGAACCAACGACAAAGAAGACGAATCTTACTGGGTCATAGAAGAAGATGGTTAGGCGGGGCGGAGATCTCGTTGGCGCTGGTGGACGATGACGACGACGTCGTCGGACACGAGGGACACGATCCCCGAGGGACAGACGATGGTGGACGATTTCAGTGAAGGGAACGATCCCCGAGGGACATGAGCTGTCCACCGGCGCTGGTGGACGATGATGATGACGAGCTGTCCACCGGTGCTTGTGGACGATGACGTCGTCGGCTAGGCGGGGCTATCCACCGAGGGTAAATATTAATTATTTTAAAGGGTAAATAAGTCATTTAATTAAAAAATGGTTGATGATGTCAGCGATGGACCTGAGAGTATATTAAAACCAAACACGGGGGACGGCATAATAGATTTTAGAAATGTAGGGACCCGAGAGGGAGGGAGACCAAACTATAGGAACCTGAGCATAATTTTTCCTATAATTTATTGTGTTTTTATTTCCATTTTGTCTTCCTAATTGTTCATGTTCACACTATTGGCTGCTTAAATTAGTATACTTAGGTGATAAAGTTTCATCTTCTTACATCTTATCATGGACGGATCACGTTCATAAATAGTGATAATTGTCCCGAAAGCTGGCTTTCGCTATGATTGTGGGTCATCTTTCAACAAGTACCGATCAGAACCGAGATTTCTTTCCATTAAGAGCTTACGATGTTATATGTTCTAACGAATAAATCCGATGGAAATTCATATTGTGAAGGATGACAATAATATTTGTAACATTCATTGTTGGGAAAAAATATATCTTCAATTGCTCTTCTTGCGGGATATTTCCTCATTTCTTTTATACACATCTACGGATCCTGTAGTATTAACCTAACCAAAAGTAATTCAGGTTATTTTCAAATAACTAATAGTTTTGGCCTAATATATTTTACTAGAGTTCGAATCATTTGATTAGTTTGGGGTTCAGTATCAGTGTGGTATAAAAAAAAGGTAAATTATTCTAAAGTCCCTAATCTTTGGTCACCTTCTTCCTAGGGTCCTTAACTTTTGGAAAATGATTGTCCCGTCCTTAAGTTTTGATGATAATAGACTCTCGGGTCCCTGGAGCCGGAATATTCTTTTTTCTCCGGTGAGCTCCCACTTGAAATGACCAAAATACCCTCTCTTATTAAATTTTACTCAACCCCACTTCATCTTCTTCCTCTTACTTCCAACCAAAACTCAAAACTCAAACTCAAACTTCAGTGAGAATCATAACTAATTAAAAGAATTAAAACAAACAAAACTTGAAAACTCATAATTTTGAATATTCTAATTCGAATTAAAAATCTAAATTGGAACAACCTAATTAAAATTAGGGTGCTAATTCAAAACAAACCCTAGCGGATTTGTGGCCATGAAAAATGCATTAATCCACTCGTTACACTCAATTGAACCAAGACAAAAAGCACAATAATTTCTAAATTGGGAACTAACAAGCAAAAAGAAAGCTACCAGGGGAAGGGAACGAACAAGTAGAAAGGTCAAGGAACGAACAACCAGAAAGCAGAAAGCTAAATTGGGGAACACAATCCCAACTCGGTTCTTCTTTGTCCCCTTCTGAAGCCCAAAAAAATAATAATGCACGAAATAAAGCACCACAGCGGCGGCAATCCACTGAGCCCGAGCGCCACCGCGACCCCGACCACGATGCTAGAGCACGTCGTCTCCGTCTCATCACGGCGGTCCACGGCTTCCCACTCGGACCACAACGACCCCAACGATGACGAAGACTCCTTGTCCAAGACCAAGCGCCCCAACCGCGCCCTCCTCGCCTCCAACTACCTCTCCGGCCTCGCCTCCAACTACCTCTTTCGCCTCGTCGCCTTCCCAACCCCCTCCAATAACACAATCCCAACTCGGTTGGGGTTTTGTAATTAGTATTTTTGAGTTTCTGGATCTAAGTTTTAAAATTAAAATTTTATTTTCTGTAATTGAGTTGAAGAAGAGGGAGGAGAGAGGTTGAAGGAGATGAATTTAACAAGGGAGCGTATTTTGGTCATTTCAAATGGGAATTTACCTGAAAAAAAATAATATTTCGGCTTCAGGAACCCGAGAGTCTATTATCATCAAAATTTAGGGACGGGACAATCATTTTTTAAAAGTCAGGGACCTTAGGAAGAGAGTGACCAAAGGTTAGGGAGTTGAGAATAATTTGCCAAAAAAAATACCAACTACCTACCATCTATGCATGTCCAACGGTCTGTCCAAAACCGCGTAATTTCGGCTGCTCGCACGTTTCGGCGTGGAAATAATATATCGCGTTTTTCTTCTTTTTTTCACTTGGATGAGGTCTACCAACGTGGGCCGTGACGGGCCATCGCATAGCCCATTCTTTATTTCATAATTATTCTAACCCAATTAAAGAATTATTAATTAAAAGAGTTCTACTTCCGTTCAAATTTTTTTATCTAATTTAATATAGATAATCACATGGTTTAAAAAAATTATCAAATAGTATTACGACTATGATATCCCATAAATAATATGTACTGTCTAAAACAGTTAAGTGATTTGATTTGGCTATCAATATCTAGCACACATTTTGAGAGAACTCCAAGGTTAAACACGTTTGGTCGGGAGTAGGATTAGGATGGGTGACCTCCTGTGAAGTTTCTGGGATGCGTACGAGTGAGGACAAAACACGCTGGAAAAGACCCGTATTTGTCTGTGGAGACAGTCGGTCGGATCACGGGGTGTTACAACGACTCCACTAGAAAAAAAAATTTAATTACAGCAATCTTAAAAAATAGTAAAATATTTGAACAAACAACTAGCATATTTTCCATGCACGACGTGAGACTTTTCTAAATTATGATAGCTTAAGATCATGGTCAGAACCGAACCAAATTTCTTCTCCTAGCTGCTTCCATATCCACATGACAAAATGTACACTACACCGAGTCACCGACCAACGGTGGATTCAACGAGATCGTCCCTGACAAAACGATGACGACGACTTTTGCTCGTTCCCATCGCCTCGTGAGAGTAGTCCATTATCTGTCCGGAGCAAGTCACCTACCCTACACTTGAGTGCCCGTCCTCTTCCATCGATTTATGTGCACGAAGGTGTTTGTTTCTCTGGAGTGTGGTGGTGATGTGGTAGAAACTCAAGAGGATGTGGCTCCTCTCTTGGTGGATGTGGCAGTTGTTTCGGGTTCCCTTGTGGATATTCCCTCAGATGCAGGGGCTGATTTGGGTGTCTCTTCTCCCCAAGTTGCTGCGGTTTGGTTAGACGATTTGCAGTTCATGGCTGTCATTGGTGTGACAAATTTGCCGGCCCCTCCTCTCTAGGGTGTCGATCTTCGAGGCGAGTCCCACTCCTATTGTGGTGAATCCTCCCAATGTGATAAAAGAAGACTAACAAGGGGATGACACTTATGTTAGACTTCTGACAAAATCTAGTTGTCGGGTTAGAAAATCCACGGCCAAGGCAGCGGCTCTCAAGATGTTGTCGATGAGGGATGTTGTATACCCTTTGCTCGCTCTTAGCAATCAAGGAGGATGCTCTTTCCGAGGCTTGGCGTTTGACTATTCTTATGGGCACATCTTGGGAGGAAGACGAGGCCTCGTCTATCTTCCACGCGTTAAAGAGTTTGGCTCGAAGGTCCGATCGTTTCTTGCTTTTGATCTTCACTAGCTCGGATTTTTTCTTGGGTGTAATTAGGGGTTGTTGTACTTTTGGTGGAACCACTTTTTGGATCTGGACTAGATAGCATTTATCTTTGTTTTTAACTTTGATACGCGTCTATCTAGTTCCTTTGATGTAATTATTTTGGTGGTTTTAATACAAATTTATTTATTAAAAAAATGAGGAGACACAGATAGCATCTGAAGGATGCCGAAGTCGTAGACATTGGTTCTTGATCTGGTTTGGATGGTCGTTTTCGGTGTCTGGTTCGAGCAGCCTGAATCCGGAGACCTTGACCGATGATTCGTGGTCCAGGAACATGCACCCTGACTTGAGATCGTGGTGCGGGAGAGGGGGGAGAAACCTCGTGCTCCAGGAACACGAGCAGGCTCGCGGTCTCTGCAGAGATGTTCAGTATCTTGTACCAGTCTAGGCCGACCTTTTGGCCTGTACTCTGGTGCAAGAGCTCCTCCAATGTGCCATTGGCAGGGTACTCGTAGACCACGAGCGGGGTCCGGCCGCAACTTCTGAGGAGGCTCTCCATGTTCCTGTGGATGGTCACGAATATTTGGAAGAAGGAGTCCATCGCCTCGCAGTCGTACAGACCAATGACATTGTCATCCGAGATGCCAAAGTGGTCGTTTCCTGAGAAGCCGAAAGAGTTGAAGTCATTGTACTGACGACAGGTATAGAAGTGTCAGGAAAGTCCACTGATACCCCATCAGGGGAGAATTCTATGACCCTGTAGCTCTCAGAATCATGGTCAAGTACAAATTGGAGGAGTTGGAGCAGGAAAGTTGGAAAGTTGGTGAAATGGAAGGGCGGGAAGTGGTGTTCATCAGGTGGAAGGGGAATGGGATTTGCAGGGTCCCACATTTCTCTAGTTGTCGTTGTCGTTGTCGTTGTTGTTGGATTGGTGATTGGTGGAGGTGTGAAAAGAGGATCAAGGAAGTGATAAGTAGTGGATGGACCCTTTTTGGACCTGAAAAGAAAATAGTTGACTACCTGCAGGAGGGCGAATATTTGGAAGGGGAAAGGATTTTGGACAAGTGATTTTTATTCCTATACTATTGGTTGGTGACGACCAAGTTCATATCGCGTTTGCAAATTGTAGGTACCTGAGCTCAATTGTTGATAAGAGTTGGTTAAAGCGGTAAGAGAAATACTAAAAAAGTTATCTTTGTGATTAATAATGGCAACATGAAAAAGGTGGAAAAAGGTAGGAGGGCTAAAAGACTATTGTCCTTGCACATATAGAAGTTGGGAAAATGGCAGAAAAGGGAGATTGAGAAACTGGTTAGGGGAGAGCATAGGAATTGGGGAAGGAGGAGAAGATTGGTCCGTGGAATGGGCTACAAATTCGTACCACATGAAACGGTGTATTAAGTTCAGGGTGAGTGAGAATTTACCAATGCATGGGACGTTTTAGAATTCCAATAAAATTCAAGCTTTAGGGTGACTAATATAATATTATCTTAATCAATAAATATTTAGATTAATTAGTAAAAAAAAGTATTATATCACAATTAAGAGATCTTGAGTTCAAATTTGGTGTGAATCACAAAGCAATAATCACATTGACATGGAGGACAACTGAGCTGCAAATGATGTGTTATTCAAGTGATCTAGAACGATTTGAATTTCAACACTTCATGGCCAGGTTTCGTCGCTTCGTCGGTGGAGTTCGTATTAGAATTATTGAAAATTTAATATTATGGGAGTGTTGGTTTATATGGTGAGAAAATTGAATTTTCTTAAAGAAATTTTGATTTAAATTTTATTTTTCGTTCTATTCTGAATACAATATGTTAAATGAAATATAATCATCTTCTTAGTTCCTAATGAAACCGTTTGTATATTATTTGGCTCTTCCGTGGCTTCTCTAAGCTAAATGGCCCTTAGGGTTAGGGGAACAACTACTGTCATTAACTTTCGAGCTGCCGTTGTAATTGAAGGCTCAAACGTAAATTAATCATGTGTTTAGTTTGTGAATCAAGGAATGTAAGATCTGTATAGGATTTTCATGTATCGGCTGGAATGATTTCTTTTAGTTATTCTATGCATTCATTCATGGTAAATGCTAACTTCTATATCTAAGAAATATTAACCAATTTTCGATTACAAAATTTAATGTACAAGAAATTCAAATCTTTTAAATCGTTTGAATTCGAGAACTCGATTTAAAAAATAAAATTTTGTCAATTAATCTACATCGTAAAAATTTGAACATCTCAAAAGGGTGTCTAACACAATCCATGAACCTTGGTTTCCTGATATACTGGAGAACTGAGAAGTACTATCCCAAACTCTAAAGTCATGCTTAATGTGCAGGTTTACCCGCTTTTTATATTTCCAATTAAAACTAATAAGCTCCCTTAAAAATATAAACTATTAAGCTCTCTCCAAAAAAAAATAATAATTAGGCTCCCTCAAAAAAAAATATTAGGCCTCGTCTTTATGTTGACGTCGTGACAAAATTACAAAACCTTAAATTTTCTAACCTTAATTAAAAAACTAAAAGCAACGGTCCTTTGGGGGTGGATTTGGTGGGGACTGGGGTAGTCCCCAACTATGGGGACTAACTCAAACCAATATCACTACACATGCAAACCAATATCACTTCACATGCAAACCAATATCACTTCATAAGTAAACCAGCGTCTTCTAAACCAATATCACTTCACATGCAAACCAAAATCACTTCACATGCAAACCAATAACGTCTGATAGGTTATTGACCATCAGATTTAAAGATAATCAAATCTGACGGCCCAAAATGTAGTCCCCACCTATGGACAAATTTTCTTTAATCCTCACTCAATCCGGTCTCCTTTGGCTTTGGGAAATCTCCTCCCATTATTTGACTTCATCTCTCCGCTCGGTCCTTCAATTACTTCTTCACGGGTGAGTTTTATTTATATATATATATATATAGCCAGAGACGAGTCAAATCAAGTCAACCTCGCAAGCGCCAGAAACGGGAAAAGCAACGGTCAAGGACTCGGCGAGGGCGGGGGGCCTGCCGTGGAACCACGTAAAGGAGAATGTGACGGCGGCGGCCGCGGCCAGCCCGAACAGGTCTCTCCCAGCCGAATCGACTATGCCCTCCCTCCGACCTTCAGATCGGGAGATAGGCTCCGTTTGGACTGTCGAATTTGGCGGTGGGGGAGAGAGAGTGATGCAGTGGTTGGTGCGGCGGCCCCCGGAGAATTGCCAGTGATAGAAGAGAAGGGAGAGGCCTTGAACAACTTTCCTAATCCTATGTGGGGTATGAGGGAGATGACCTCGAGGAGGTCGAGGGAGGGAGGGAGGTGGATTGCGAGAGGTTGAAGGAGGGAGGAGGTGGTGGGCAAGAGAGGGAGAGATTGGAGGTGGGGAAACTGATTTTGGGGTTTTAGTTTTTTAATTAAGGTTAAAAAATTTAAGGTTTTGTAATTTTGCCACGTCATTGTCACTTAGGATCAAAAAATACGACATGGAGATGATGTGGCACTGATGTATGTGGTTTAGTTGGAAAAATTAACCCTGGTTAAAAATTTGTCACCGATAGTGTCACTTTGGGAAACTTCCGTCACCTAAAAAAAGTACAATTATAGTACATGTAGTTTCAGAAATTTTGCGTCATGATCTTGAACTTCCTAAAGTCAAATGGTGATTATGTGGTTGACAATTTTTTTTGCGACAGAGGCTCGGGAAGGGCCAGGGGTAAATTATTAACACCGAACCTAGTTGGCAATATGAGATGGTATGCCACATCAGATTTTTTTTTAACTGGTTGACAATATCAGTTGGCATGAAATCAACTTTCCAATACTCATATTTTTTATATATTTTTAAAAAACTCCTCCTCTCTTCCCTCTCTTCTTCTTCTTCCTCTATCATCCCTCTCCTTAACACCTTTTCATTAGATGTTTCGAATTAAAATTTAGAATAAAACAATAAAATTAAGAGAAAATTACTCTCAAGTCTCTCGAATTTGTTTAAATATACTCAAAAGTCTCCCCTGTTTGAAAAATGATCATGTTGTCCCTCTGGTTTGCTTTTATTATACTTTCGGGTCCCTAAATAATTTTTTTCTTTTTTTGTCATTGAAATGACAAAAATATCCTGACAACAAAAAATAAAAAAAAAATTAGTGACATTATCTCTTCTTCTCCGATGACCAAACCTCCAACCAATTCATCTTCCTCCCATCACCGAAAAAAGGCGTCGATTTACACCGACGATGAGGACGAGGCCGCCGTCGTGGGTTAACTAAACCCAAATTTAAAAGCTCAATTAAACCTAACCAGATAAGCTCAACCAAACCCAAATCTCTATCAAACACAACTACAACCCAAATCATCGCTTCTTCTTCTTCTCGAAGCTCAACTCTATGAGGACGAGGCCACCGTGGACCCCATAGTCATCTGGCATGAGCTAGAGACCCTCGAACCAGAGGACGAGGACGACCGGTACGAGTCGGTGGGGCTTGACGATTCGATGGAGGAGAGAGGGATTTGGACCGATCCCGTCGACGGTAAGCTGTCGTGAGCCTGAGTACCTCACGCAGTACCTCGAGAGGGATTTCCACCGGTTCTCATCCATCAGAATCTCGAACCCCTTCTTATCTTTCTTCTCCTTCTCCTTCTTCTCCACGGGCCCCACTGTGGGTGCAAGGGTAGGGGCGGCCTCCTTCTTCGCCTTGGGCGGCAGAGCAATCTTCTTTCATCTCCAGCTCCTCCCCGACAGGCCAGACGCGGGCCATTCTATCCACCTAATTTTCTCGAGCACGAGCGGCTTCCCCCTCTCGAGCATGGCGTCCTTCATCCGCCTGCCCAGGGGGCCGTCGTCGGCTATGTACGGGATCTCGAGTGGCAATCGGTCAGCGACGGTGGAGGACAGCTTTTGGGTATTTTGGGTTAGGGTTTCGAGTGGGTTCTGGTCAGGTTTCGAGTGGGTGTTCTTCGTGATTTTCTTCTTTGCATGTTTCTCGCATTTTTGATTTTGTTTTTGATTTAGTGTTGCCAGGAGGAGGAAGAAGCAGAGTGATGTCAGTATTTTTTTATTATTTATTTTTTATTTGAAAAGGATATTTTGGTCATTTCATTGACAAAAATAAAAAAAGAGCTGCTAACGTGCGTCATGGACCCGAAAGTATAATAAAAGTAAACTAGAGAGACGTCGGCATATATTTTACAAACAGGGGGACTTTTGAGTATATTTAAGCAAACCCGAGGAACTTGAGAGTAATTTTCTCTAAAATTAAACTCTATCCCGATGAAAAATAGAAAAGAAGTTTGAACTTCATCGCTCCCAGAACCGCCAATAGACCATCAAACCCCTGTCGTCGTCGGCACTCCATCCAACCCAACCGCAGCCAACGACTCCCCCCACCTGCCGGCGTCCCAGCAGCAAACCCCAGTTCCAACAACCAGCCTCCGTCGTCGAGGCCGTCCTCTGTCCCCATGATGGCGGCGCCCAACCCCTCCGGTAGGCTCCACCCTCAGGGGTTCCCCAGGATGACGTAGCAGCACCTGCACTTCTCCTCATTTTTTTTCCTCCAAGTCATCCTTTCCCGCCTCGCTCGCGGGTCCGCTGGCCTGCCCGAGCCTGTGACCGCTGCTCGCTCTTCTCAGGTATGATTCTGGATTAGGCTGCGTGATATCTGTATTTTCTCGTGCTGAAGACGGGACTTGCGGTGACGTTTTTGTGGGGAGTTCGGTGGTTGATATGGATGCGATGTGCGGGGTGATTGGGGATGCGGGGAAGATGTTCGATGAGAAATATTGTTTCTTAGAGTGGGATGATCGCTGGGTTTGCACAGTTGGATTACAAGGAGGAAGCTGGAGGTTGTTTAATGAGGTTTTTTTTGGTGAGATTTAAATTGTTTCCACAATTTCGGATCTTAGACGGTCATGGGATTCGATCCTCCCACCTCATGTTTAAGGACTGACACCGTATCCATCAGACCATATATGAGTTGGTTTGTTTAATGAGGCTTTGGTGGAGGGTTTAGATGTGAATGACTTTGCAGTTTCGAGTGTGGGCGGGGGTGTGCTAATTTGATGTTGCTTGAGCTCGGGAGGCATGTTCATCAGTTGTGCTTAGAATTGAGTTACGATTTGCTTCAGTTTTATGTGTAGTCGTTGATTTCATTTTACTCAATATGTGGTCTTGTTGAAGGAGCAACTGTAGGAGATTTTTCGTGCTTAGTGGAATTAAGCACCGAATGGAATTGGTCTGTTTCCAACCAAAATTGTATGAGAAGTAGAGGACAAAGAGGGAGAAGCATGGGATTGACGGGGAAGGGAGGAGAGAGAGGGAGAGGGTGGAGGGAGGATTTTTTTTTTTGAAAAAATATATAAAAACTATGGGATTGGAAAGGATATTTAATTCCGTGCCAATTTATATTGTCAATCAGTTAAAAAATCCGACATAGCGTGCCACTTCATACTGCCAACTAGGTTCGGAGTTAATAATTTTTCCCTAACCTTTCCCGAGCCTCTGTCGCAAAAAAAGTTGTCAACCACAGAATCACCATTTGACTTTACGAAGTTCAGGATCATTACGTAAAATTCATAAAATTACAGGTACTATAATTATACTTTTCCAAAAAAATTTCAAACCACATAGTACTAAGGTAAAAAAAGTGAAACTATAGGATACTTTAGTAACCCCAATATTAAATTCTCCTTTAGTAACCCCAATATTAAATTCTCCGGGGTTACGTGGCAGAATTCTAGGATCTCTGACCTAGGCCTGAGATATTCTACCGTAAGTCCGTAACTATTGGCAGGATTTAAATTCAGATTATTTAATCTAATAAATATTCGTATACCAAATATTTTGAAAAAAAATCGACTTGGTCGTGCTTGGTGGACTACAAGTTAAATGTTGACACGTTGTCAGTTATTTTAATGACAATCTATTTTTTCGTGGGCTATATAATGCCATAACTATACTTGCATTCTCATTTAAATATCATGTGGGCCATTGGTCCAGACCAAATCGAAAATGAGCTGGGCCCAAGGTGTATTCTATTTCTACCATATCGTGTCCATGTCCGTATATAAGCTTTTTTTTAGGGATATGTCCGTATATAAGCTGGTTTGTACTTTGGTGCTCATTCTTTTATTTTGTACTTTAGTTGGTTGAGCATTTTGTCTTTACTCCACCTAAAGTAAAAATAAATAGAGAGATACCTCGTAAAAAAATATATATTTGATTTTTCTGTTTTCTTACCCTTGAAAAATTGATTAGAATGTGAAGAGCAATAAATTGTTATTCCACATTTTACTAAGGAAAATATGTCCTCTTTTGGAATAAAAATTTGTTTTTTATAAGCAAAATTTGTATTATTCCTCAAAAGAAATTCCAAAAAATTACACCTTGCACTAAAAATTTGTTTACAGGATAAAAAAAGACATACAAAAGAAGATGATATGTAACGAGTTTTTTATTAAACGTAATCGCAGGATTTGGTCAATAATTGAATACTTTATTACATTAGAAATAAAAGAAGAAGTTATCCGACGGGTTATATTAATTATTACATATGTAACTCGCTTATCTTTAATTTTGTCACTTTTAAAATATCTTACCCAAGTCAAACGTAGATTAGCGATTAGTTGATCCACTTGTTTGATGGAGACAAGTCTTGTCCCCAAACATGAGGATCAAAAGAGGTATATGTGGCAAACTAGTAAATAAAATAACAATCATGAGTAATATTAGAAAAACATATTAAACCAACCTATCTAAAAATGTGCCAGTTATGGAAAGATAACAAAAGGAAAAAAAATCAAAAAAATCATTTTGATCTCTAAATCCCTACACTTACGTTAATAGACAAAAATTCAGATCAAAGAATTGCTGGTTTCGCATATGTATACTTTACATGTATAACAAATTAATATCGAATTATTACCAATATGTCAAAATATATATACCAGTTCTATATCAAATTATCACCAATATCAATTCAGGTGTATACTATTTTTATTTTTGGACCAGTTTCACAAGTACACCAATTTTATATCAAATTGTTACCACTATGTCAAAACATATATACCAGTATCATATCGAATTGTTACTAATATTAGTTCACGTGTATATAATTTTCATTTTTGAACCAGTTTCATATAAAATTATCATACACTACAATTTATACCCAGAGATTAAAACTGGTTAGAAGAATAATCATACAAATACGGCACGAAATATATACATACCATTATTAGTTCACATGCATACTATTGTTATTGTGTTAAATACCGAATTTGCTCTTGTAATCAAGTTTATTAAATTTTAACCGTTGAATCTGTAAGATATTTTTTTAATCACATCAAATAACTCACATGTAAGTCTCTATATGAGAATATTTTCTATGTAGTCCCACTCAATATATTTTCTACTTTTACTTAGTTGATTCTAAGAATAAATAAAATATTGATTAGATAAATCAGACGTGGTTGGTCAATAACTTATGCAATAAAGGTGTCCGTCGTTTTCACGGTTATATTTATCCGAAATCGAATTTGGTCCTCAAGGACCGACTCTTATCCTAAAAGTATAATAATATGGACTAAAGAATGACCCAACGTAAAAGGAGTCGTCCCAACCAATTTCACCCGAAGAAATCTTCAAAGAAAAAAAAATTCACCCTAAGAAAACTCGTGGAATTTCCCAACAAATAGGCGACCAACTTTACGAAGAAGACTAATTATGCTATACTGATACGAGTTCAAATGGAATTAAACTAAATAAATATATATATATTGTAAACACATTTATATTTTTATAATTTAAATTTAAATTATAACAATTCTTCACAAATTGATGAACATCGATAAATAGCAAAAATATTGGCTTCCCAAGGCAATTTTCTAGACCACCTCGTATTTGAACACCACACCACTGACTAATCCAAATTCGAGTCGGTGAGATATTTGATAAATGGTAAAATTTTTCCAATATCTTTTTAGTATTTTTGAGTTTTTAAGAACTCGAACTTAAAATATTTTAATTAAATTATAACAACATTGTCATTATTTAATATTGTTGGTGGCTATCCGAACTAGAATTTGAGATATTGTGATCAAATTAAAATAGTAATTGGTGGTTTTCGGTGGCTACCCAAGGCGATTGTGCAGCGAAGTCTTGGAAATTGCCTATTACTTGGCGGTGGAGTTTGATTGGGACTATCCCATCACAAAACACTAACGCTAGCAGGTAACTTCCCCTGTGTTTTCTTTGCACGTTCACTTTAATTTTAGTTAGGAAATATGATTAGAAGAGTCATTATAAAAAAAAGCATAAAGCACGTAAATATTTAATTTCGAATACCAAAAAACTATTAAAAAACATACTTTTATTATAGATTATTAGGTAGCTCCACGTAAATGTTGAAAACGTAAAGGAAATCGCCCTTTGTAATTCTATAGCGGCCTGGTGGGGATAAATAAATACCCGTCCCGCAAAAATAAAACAAAACAAAACAACAAAGCAATTCAAATAAAATAAAAATCCAAACCAAATATCTCCCTCCCTAAAAACTAAAAAGGAAAATTTTGATCTTCTTCTTCCTCGTCCCCCTCCCTATGAGTCAGCTGAAGCTCTCCCCAGCCCAGTAGGAGTCCTTTTCCCAAACACAAACTCACACTTACACGCCAAACTAATTAACAAAAAAACAATTCTTTTTTATATAAATAAATAAGAACCCAAGCAAGGACACAAAATCCCTGTCCTGTCCTGTCCTGTTCTTTTCTATTTCTCTAACAAGACAAGCATATGGCGCATCATTGATTGAGATTCTGTTGCTCTGACACCGTAACCAACTTAGACAGGGCTAAAAATTTAATCTTTTTTGTTACTAACTAAGAAAGGGATAAAGGTTGAGTCTTTTTTTTTAATATTAATTGCCCATGTGATTAGATAGTACTACCATGGACGGTGGTGGGCCGGAGAAGCGGGTGGTGGGGGAGTACGAGGTTGGCCGGAGGATCGGGTCCGGTTCGTTCGCGGTGGTCTGGAAGGCGAGGCACCGGGGGACGGGGAAGGAGGTGGCGGTCAAGGAGATTGACAAGAAGTTGCTTAACCCCAAAGTCAGCGAGAGTTTGCTCAAGGAGATTTCTATACTTAGTACTATTGATCACCCCAATATTATCCGCCTCTACGAGTCCATCCAAGTAAGGGGCTAGGTTTTTTATTTTCCCAGTTGGGTTTTTTGTTTTTTGAGTTGGGTTTTTTATTGTTTCTGTTTTTGTTGGTGGGATGGTAGACTAAAGATAGGATCTTTCTGGTGTTGGAGTACTGTGGGGGAGGTGATCTCGCGGGTTATATTCATAGGCACGGGAGAGTCTCCGAGGATGTTGCAAGGCACTTCATGAGGCAGCTGGGTATTGTTCTCTTCTTTTTCTTCTCTTCTTTTTGCCTTGTTCGATTCGTTTTTGTGTTTTGTGATTTGTGAGGATTCAGAGGGAGCAACTTTGTGGCATTTATTGTTGGAATTCAGTTGCTTTTACATTGCCGTGGTTTGTGTATTTGTGTTGTATATGTATTGCGATGACAATTGGATCGAGAATCGGAGGGAACGGATAGTGGATAATATGCCCGGAATGGATGATTTGAGCTGCGAAGCTTGTTGATTCTGAAGAATGTTCTTCTCTTTCTTTAACTTGTGGTGCATTGTATTGGTGCAGCCGCAGGACTGCAAGTGCTTCAAGAGAAGCATCTTATTCATAGAGACTTGAAACCACAGGTAATTAGTTCTCAGAGTTTCGCTTAACCAAACTTATTATTCCCTTTACTTTGCCTGTGATACATGTGCTTGGTTTCTTCTTTGAGTTAATTCGTACCTATACGGTTCATTAGATAGCATCATGTTGTCTTTACCTAGTTCCTCGTTGTGTTCTTGTGAGTTGTATGTTTTCTAACATTTCCTGTTTCTTATCATGGTTTATTTTGTATATGCAAGAACCTGCTTTTGTCATCAAATGAGGCACTTCCATGGTTGAAGATTGGAGATTTTGGTTTTGCGAGGTAAATAGAAGTCAGATTGTGGCAGTTTTTCAATTGACTTTGTGACATTTATCTTATTGAACGACTTTCCATTATACATGAAGCTTAGCTAGGAATCTATAAGCTTTCATTTCGTTGACCCAGAGAAAGAAAAAAGGGAACATGATCAGGATCAGCTTTGTCATCATTCTTCCTTTGATGATCCTCTGTCATATTTTAGTTTGCATGTAATGCAGGTCTTTGACACCACAAGATCTAGCTGATACACTTTGTGGCTCACCATTGTACATGGCACCGGAGATAATTCAGAACAAAAAGTACGACGCTAAGGTAATTTAATAGGAAATTACAGAATGTTATCCTTAAACCATGCATGCTTTCCCGTTGCTGTTTTATCTGGAACACAATTCCTTTTGTCATCAGGCTGATTTGTGGAGTGTCGGTGCAATTTTGTTCCAACTGGTGACCGGGAAGCCACCTTTTAATGGCGATAATCAATATCAGGTTTTTGTCTTTCATTGATATGGAAGAGAACTTTGGAGATTTTTTCGCTTACAACAACTTTAATATGGAGATAATTGTTTTGATTCACAGCTTTTCAGAAACATTTTGACATCCACCGAGCTTCGTTTTCCACAAGGTACTTTAGAGGAGCTACATCCAGACTGTGTTGATCTCTGCAGAAGTCTTTTGCGCCACAACCCTGGTATGGCATTCCTTTAGATTTGTTCTCGTTAGACCAGCTCGTGTCAATGTTTTGAATTGATTCAAGAACCAAAATTGAGTCTTCAACCATTTGACAACTTTTCCTGCTTGTTGCGACCATGAGTCAGTATCAGCTTCTATAGCATGTTTGATGGAATTCTTTGTGAGGATTTGAAATTTGTTTTGCAGTTGAGCGGCTAACATTCACTGAGTTCTTCAATCATAAATTTCTCCACCCTACTAGGTAATCTTGGAAACCTCAATTATCTTTTTTGCTTGTCAGATTTTACTTTTGGACCTGATTGTTGTTGATTTTCCCATGTTCATGTGTTGGATAAATTCTGTAGGCCAATGGGGATGGAGCGGTTATCTCTGCTACCGCAAACTGCCCAATCGATGGAACTGATTGATGCATCTATTTCTGGTAAGAGGTCTCAAATGCATGGTGAGCAGTCAATACTCTCAACTGCACAGGATCCAAAATCATGTGGCTCCCCTGTGCAAGATTTGACGGAAGTCCATGTTAAAGATTGTCGATCAATGCCAATAAAGGCAGATGAAAAGATGATAAATTCTGTTAATAGCAGCCCCTGTTCTTCACGCCAGCTTAAAGGTGTACCTTTGTACTTCAAAACAAATTTTATGTGGCCATTCAAGCTTATTCTTTTTCTTGCAATAGCCTGATCCCTTTATATCTGTTCAGCTGCAGATCTAGGGGAGTCCATTGAAAAGGATTATGTTTTTGTTAGTCAACGTTTCTCTTCGATAGAAAACTTATCTTGTTTTCTGGAGACATCATTGTGTGAGAATTCCGCCACTAGAATTACTGTACATGTGCCAAAGAAAAAAAGCGAGGAACTAGCAGCAACGAAGGATTCTCATTCCAGTTCTCGTAGCTGTACAGTTAACCCTTCTCTTGATGAATCTGACCTACCAGCTGCTTCATGTGTACTGAGCGTAGCAAGAGAAGTGCAGGAACCGTCCCCGGTGAATCAGCCAACTAAGCTCTATATGTTATCCCAATATGTGCAGGCAGTTGCAGAAGTAGCACAAGAAAAGGTAAGGGGTGCCATACTTCCTCATGCGTCTTTTTTATAAGCAGAACCTGATATTGTTCATCGAGACTTCTTATCTGATTGCTTTTTAGGATCTTCGCCATTGTAGCTTTATACAGTCCTTTGTCTATTTTTCTATCTTGTACAATTACTAGCCCGTTTAGTTGTAAATGCTGCATAATTTGGAGAAGTCATTGTCATCTGTTGTTGGGTTTTAGCTTATGTCCTGCTAATACCGGCTTGTATGAGTTGTCTTCTTTTGCAGTATAATGCAGAACAGTATCTGGAGTCATTTTCGGTTGAACTAGTTGTTTTGGCGATCTGGAAGAAGGTGCTTCAAATTTGTAATTCCTGGCTGGCCACCTCTGCAGCTAGTACTTCTCCTCAGACCAATGCAGCTGAGGGATGTACTCTCGTTCATGGGGGGATCAATACAAGAGAGCCGAATAATTTTAGCTTGCCTCCGTCTCCATGCAAATGGGCAGAGGATGGATTTGTTGCCGCCTTTGATCGTTCGGAGAAGTTAGCCCATCACCTGAAAGATATTAATGGTTGGGCTGCACACTGAAATCACATGTTAGAAGTTTTGATTTTTTTTTTCCAACTGTCCATAATAAGGAACTCATTTCTACATATTGCAGCTTCCACCAAGATGCCCGATGCCATGAACTTAGTTTTTCGAAAAGCGCTTGAAGTTGGCACAAAGGGAGCTGTAAGTACCATCTTTCTCCGAGAAAGTTTGTCGACTATAATATTAAGTACAAACTCAAACCTTCCCTTCTTTCAGGTTGATGAGTTCCATGAGAACACGAGTAGCGCAGCAGCATCATACTCCCAGGCGTTGGTTCTGCTATCTTTCATAGTTGAAGAAGCATCTTCTCTTCCTTTGACCCCTCCATTCTCCTTATCCCCAGCAGAAAAATCGCGAATTCAGAGCTACATTGCTCAGTTGCAATCCCATCAGTCTCACTTTTTCTTGCCACAGAAATCCCCTAAACAACCCGATTCTTTTGGGAAGTAAACAATCTTCAGTGTTCCCCCCTCTACAGCATTTTCCAGGTTTGGCCTACCTTTTTTGCACTGCCAATTGCAAGATGTGCCTGGATGAGAAGTTCGAATGCGGCGTGCATGTTTTAGTTTTTGCATGCTGTTCCTTGACATGACCGCGAGTAGAGTCGGGAGTGCATTCCTCCTTGTACAGCACAAATGTTTGACAGAATTTTGGATATCTTAGCGAAGCTAATCTACTAGGGAATGTTGGTGTAAATAGTCTTGATCCATGTGTAAACCTGTCCCTCGAATTAAGCAACATGTATATATGACGACTGTTCTTGAACACGATGTAATGTTGAATCAACAGGTTGGAATGACAGGCCACATGAATGCTGATTTATACTTGAATTAGTTCATCTCTAAGAGTTCCATGTTCATGAAGTAAATGCGCAATACCAAAGTATATTAACACACACTTAGCGCACGAAAAGTCTCGTGATCTGCAGATATTCTAATTTAAACAGGAGCTAAGAATAGATAAAGGGGGAAACCAGGAGTTGTTTTGTGGACAAAGCATTCCCTTGCGAGCCTGCAATGCCGACTGTCAAATTGAAGCTTCACCTTCTAACCGGATCCTCTTGGGGCCTTTCTCCTCACCTTGGCTGCCGTTTGTTATGATCCTGCTTTCCTTGGCCTCCATATTACATCTTTTGTATGGTTTGAACCCAGTTCGACGAGTTTTTAGGCTTCCATTTCCGAGCCCGATGGTAAGGAGGCCTTTATCCCGACTGATATTGCAGCAAAGAGATGCATTTTTCTCAGCACTTTGTTGGCTGTTAAGATCCAAGGTTGATCCTTCCCCATGTCTCGTGCTTACTACTTGCTGCTCTTCGGTATGGTCCTCCAGCAGCACCTTACTCTTCAAATCATGAGGAGGAGAGAAGCTTTGTGGTAATACCCCCCGAGAGAAGAGTGCTTGAAAAGCCAGCCTCCCCTGAAACAACTTATTGATGTGAATGAGAAAGGTGAGGCAATGGATTTCATATAATGGTAGCACCTGCCTCCAAAATAAAAAAGAAATTTACCCCCGTGGAAACCTCCTTCCTTGAATCACTCAAGTTGCTGCTGCTGCTTCGACAACGACGGCCATTGGGATCTCCAGAAGGATGATGGTTGGCATCGGCTTCCTTTAACTCCTCCTGGCCATTTTCATGCTTCTCTAATGCGTCCGTCTCTACTTCGCTGCTTGAAGGTGTGTTTGAGCCGCATGACGATCGGTCCACTTGCTTTCTGTTCTTCGTTTTGTTCAAACCATTTTCCTCGGTTACAGTTGCAACCATCTCAATGTCTTTGGCATTTTCTTCATCACCGGCCTTCGCGACTCCATGCTCTTCAGACTCTGACGATGAGATGCTTGCTGCTTTAGACGGTGAATTCTGGGCTGGCAAGGCTTCAGATTGTTCTGGATCCAGATGATGTTCTTGCAATGCTGTATCTGCGAGAATATTAGCCCTGCTCTCTGGCTTGGCTGCGGGAGCAGGAACTTGTCCTACATCCACAGATGGAACTGGAACAGCAGATGCCGGTGGGCAGGCAAAGGCAGCATGAAGAGGAGCACAAAGAGGCAGCATCCCGTGAGCTGCCCACCATGCCGTTGCTGCTGCCACAGTTGCAGCAGCGAAAGCTGCCAAACCTGGCACGGACATCATTTGCCGAGACTGAAATCCTCCTTGGACACATGCGGAAGGATCTGCAGAACTTTCCATATTTGCATAGGGCCAAAAGGTAGCAGCAAAACTAGCTGCAGCGTGTGCTGCAGGATTCTGTAATAGAGTTGACAAAATTAGACTCGAAAATGTAGAGGACATTTGAAGAAACGATCGGTAGTCATCTTGATTATGCTGAGTTGGAACAAATGGAGGAACAGCCAACAGCTGTTGATGCATCGAAAAACTCCCCTCATTAAACTGGTGCTCAGAAGTAGCAGATGCAGCTGGATGCACGAACTTGAATGAACTCCCCTCATTATTCTGGCTGGTCTGCTCGTGCAATTCTCTGCTTGAATGAAATATGGTGTCCTGAAATGACAAATCTGATGTTGGAGTTTGCATACAGGTTCCAAGGCTCCCGTCTAAAACATGCACGGCAACATGCCTTGGGAAGTTTTGCATAGATTGCATGTCATCAGTTGGCAATGCACTCCTGATATTATCCGGTTTCTTACAGTTAGGTGATTGCTCCTTTGGTCCGAAAGAATTTTCTAGGGATGAAGCTTTACTGGTCCAATTATTATGTTCAGCACCAGTCTTATCCAGCTTCCTATTTGCTTCAAGCTCGCCAGTCACACACGATTCTTTAATTGCATCTTGGTTTGCCACCTCCTTAAGTGATGGAACAAACTTCCTAAATGCGCATGAGTTTAATGCCACCGACATTGGTAAGTTACTATTTTCTGAAGTCACGGAGGAACAATGAGTGTCACGGAGGATGGAAAATACTCCAGAGCAATTATCATCTTGAATTTCTGCTGCATCTGCCAGCTTACCGTCACCATTGGGTTTCTGCAGCACAGTTTGAACAATTAGTACAAAGGAACGGCAACCTGGTATGCAAGAATATGGATAGTCAGATAACTATACCTCAGGAAGTGGTTCTTTTTCTAAGTCCAGTGTATGCTTACAGCACAACGAAGAATCTGAAGTTAAAGACTTCTCATCCTTTGCCCCAACTTGAGACGTGCTAGGACAAATACCTGTCTTTCGAGGATAAGGATTGCTAGGTTTCCTCTTAGGACGTGGAGGTGGGATGTCAATATCAAGAGTTTGGCCTATAGAAACACCTTTTGCAACAGCCTCCTTCTCCAACTGCAAGATAATGAGATTACACACTAAAAGATATCCCAAGGGAATAGAAGAAAATCACGTTCATTGTCTTGTGCTCGCCGAGTGGCATGTCAGGTTGGAACTTGGCAAAAACATTGCAGCAGTTGCTCTGTGTAGAGTGACCTTATTTGCATATCAAACATATAATAGACATTTTTAGCAAGCAATTAAAAAAGAATCACTCACAACACCCTTAATATGATGGATGCATCAAAGTCGTGCCCTCTAGAATCATACATATAGTACATTCTATCCCATTGTATGAAATCTTCCCCTCCTAAAATTTGTATGAACCAAGTCTCTGTGTCCTCCATCTTGACAAAAGAAATTCTTGTCAATGCCAAGATACATTTCCCATACCACCAATACAGGACATTCCAGATTTTCCAACGCCACTACTGTTGAACTTTAAGTTGACTTGTGATTAAGATCCATAACAATGGAAATTCGGAAGCAGCGAGTTTGCCATTGACAACTTCTTTTTTGCTTTTGGTAAGAAGAATGGCAATACACCTCTTGACAGCTGGTAAAAGCAAAACAGGGACCAAACCAGCCCCCTTGATAATGATGTGTAATACATGGCAAGTCATACCAAACAACTTCGTAGGGGTGAGAGAGAGATTTAACACTAGTAGCAGGTTCTTCAAAACCATTCAATAGTTTACATGTAAACGTTAGTAGAATAACTGATCTACCATCATGATATGACACTAAATACCACTGCCTAATTGAACCACCTAAATCTACCAATTCCATGTCTTGCTAACGTGCATATTGTTGAATAACAGATTCGAAAGAATCTGAGAGAAAGCAATAATGCATGTCCAGAACACAGAACAGGTAGCATAACATATAGCACCGATTTTTGTCAAGATTTTGGTGTCTGCAAGTCGGTAATTATGACAACACCAAAGAAAAACGTCAGCAACTCTTGATCAAGTTGGACATTTAACCAATATCTGTTGCTTATCTCTGTAGAGGAACTCTTAACTACATATGGATCACCCCAAACATGTTTCGCAGATTTATAGAATCGACACTAGCTTCAGTTTACTTGAGACAAAAACTCGAAAGCTTCCATTAAAACCCATCCAGTAATTTATGATCCCTTGATAAAACAAAGGCTTAATAAAAGAGGACTTCTCTCAATTCTCAGAACTGTATATCTCTGAAAATATCACTTAGAGAAATTAATTTTTGTGGGGAGAAATGGAAAGAGCGTCTCCATGGCAAGATGTCTGGTGTGGTGAGATACCCCGCATTGGTGTGCACAATCAAAGACAGAATATGATATTTCACTAATAATAACTAATTGATTAAACTTAACATCTTCAATCTTTTATCTAACAAACAGCTTTTCTAGATCTTTGGAGCTAGTCATAAATCATCTCAAAACAGAACTTGGAGGATCGCCAATTTGTCCTTGTAATGCCTTAGCTAACCTACTCAGAAGCCCAATCCCTCCACCTAGGGCTGTAAGAAGTCTATATCGATGATAGGACAGAATACCACCAAACTAAAAATTAATTCACAAATATAAGAAGCTACCTTTTTTTTTGAGGACTTGATTCTTCTACATGGACCTAATAATGCAAGAGAATGATGAAACTACCATTGCGGCCGAATGAAGTGCAGTAAAAGTTCCTGATAAATAGGCCTATCTGGTGCGTAAGTACATACTCACCCCGACTACTACGAGTTTTCAGCCTATACTGTGAAATTGTGAAAGATGGTGAAGAAAAAAGAAAATGGAAATTCTAAAAGGTTTTCAACTTCAGTCTGGTTCAAGTAGTAAGAAATGGGTCTAACTGGGCAGTATAGGCTTCTTTCAAACAAAACAGACAGACAGACTGTATAGGCTAATGCAAGAGAATGACTACAAACTGTATAGGCTTCTTTCAAACAAAACAGACAGAAACACCAAACAAAGTTGGAGGTTCCTTTCCCGGAATCTATAAGGCATCAATCATAGAAAGCTTCAAATAGCATGATCGAGTGGCAGAGAGATGGGTACAGTATTATTATTTAGCATGGTCATCCTCAGAGAAACTACTACGAGGAATATGCTAGAACAGAGGATTTTTTTCTCTACGTGTTCAAACATCGAATCACAAACGCGGGATTAACAGTTACCCTAATCATCAGTCAGGTTAACATGAATTCTTTCTTTTACCTTGGAGAAGAACTTTTGGGCATGGCTCCTGATCTGCACAGCGGTTTTTGTTCCTATATGCTCTGCACACCTCCAAGAACACAGAAAGAGAAAACGAGATAGACCTCCCGATTAAGAATAAAATACAAAAAGAAACACGCATAGCATGTCATCCCCAATAGCAGCAGGCCGATCATTTCCTAGAAAGCCACAACGTGATCTCAACTATTCACTCTAAACCGGTCCCAAATCCTACTCCAGACCTACCAAACCAGAAGAGAAACAAAAAAGCAGACAACAAGAAGGAAATTTAAAGAAATGACCTTCGATACGCTGCCAAGCTCGTCCATAGAGCTTCAAGGCTTCAAGAAACCTGTTATGCTCCTCCTCGGTCCATCTCTCTCGCTGCTTAGTGATCGTGTACGGTTTCCTCGTCTATCAATCCAACAACATCACCGACTTCAACGGAATTCGGAACACAAAACAACAACTAGCAGTAGACGGGAAAAAAAGCTGACAGAGCAGCCAACCTTAACGATAACGTCCTCCCCGCCAGAGGAGTAGGCATCCATTGAAACCAGGGTCCACACAGCGTAAACCGCTGCTTCAAATCCTCCCGGACTTGCAAGGAGTACAACTCCAGCCTTCTTCCACCGCTTCCTCTTCCTCCCTCCGAAACGACAAACCAAGACGCCGTTTCTACGATACTCCTAATTCACTACCTCTACTGCAAGAAAAAAAAAGGAAAGGGAAAACCGCCAACCGGTAGAGATCCGACTGTCTCGGTTCTAGTAAGGAAGTGAAATGAAGGTCGAAAAATAAAAGAGGAGATAGCCTCGTCAAAAAGTAATTATTTCCTAAATCCAGAATCCTCACCGATACGACCGCGTTCTGTCCAAATCCTATCCTTCTAAGATTAGGAAGAGCACGAGTCAGCAACCGAAATTAGAAAGAGAGAGAGAGAGAGAGAGGAGCACTAACAAGAAGAAGAAGCAGAAAAGAACAGTGAAGTGAAGTAGTTGAAGCGGTTATTTTACCAAGTGAAGAAGAAGAATCCATGGGGGGGAGGAGGCGGTCATCCTCCGATCACGGATTCGAACCGAAGACTTCTAGCCATGGGCTAGGTTAGGCGCGAAATTGTGCTTTTCTGGAGGGACAAGAAACTACGGTTTAGGCGAGGAAGGAGACGGAGGAGAGTGGGGGGAGGAGGAGCAACCACAGCCACTATTTTTTTTTTGTGGATTTATTTATTTTTGGGGGAGGAAATTAGAAAAGGGTTATATGGTGGGCGATATGTATTTGAGGGGCGGATTTCGCCAGGTGGCGGATATCTAGCGGCTGATCCCTGGGAAGCCCACGCTCGAGTGCACTTTTCTTGTGCCTCCGGTTTTGCTTCGGTCCCCGCGGCGGAGTCCGGGGCTCTCAGCCACAAGCTCGGTGTAGTGGGGAGGGCAGGATGGGAATTTCGAGGCGAGGGGGTGTGGGGTCCGGTGGATGACGTGGAGCGCTCCAGGAGTAGCGCGTTTTTTTTTTGCCAATGGTACGGAAAGTAGCGGATGCCGTAGGGAGTAAGTTGGTTTGACTTGATGGGAAGCTGGAGTCAACAAAGCCGCTCGATTTGGAAAGCTGTCACAAAAATGAAGGGGTCAAATTCAGTGGGGACATAAGTAATCCGGGGGCAGATTCTATGGAGACAAGGCTAATCCCCAAATTTGGGGACTAAAAAGAAGATTGTGGCAATCTAGGTATTAACAAAATAATTAAGGGTAAAATTGGAAAGCTAATAAAAATAAAAGGGGAGATGGAAAATTAGCTGGCACACTTTTTATGGAAAGACTAAAAAGGTAAAAAAAATAAATAAACCAATCTCACGTTAAAAGAGGAAGGGATTCTTTCTCTCTCTCATTAAATTATTGTCAAATTCAAAAATTCTACCACCTATCAGATTATTATTTTTTAAATAAACTCAAAAAACCAAAGAACGAAAATACAATAGAAAACTAATATCAGTACGTACTCAAACCAATATCAGTACATCTGAACACCAATATCAGTACAGACTAAAACCAATGTCAATACGTACTAAAACCAATATCAATAGGTAATCAAATCAATAACAAGATGTACTCAAACCAATATCAATACATACTCAAGCCAAATATTATTAGCGATTGAAACCAATTTCAGTATAGACAAAAATCAATATCAGTATGTACTCAAACCAATATCATTACATCTGAAAACCAATATTAATACATACTCAAACCAATATCATCAGTGATTGAAACCAATATCATACAAACTAAAACCAATATCATTACAGACTCAAACCAAACAAAAGAGGTCGCGAAAACCAATATCACTACTGTAGAAAACCAATATCACTACTGTAGAAAACCATTATCACTACCGTAGAAAACCAATATCACTACTGTATTCTCCTTCCGTCGTTTCTTCTTCTTCTTCACAGACAGCAAGCGACGGCGAGCACGTCTCCTCTAGGCACGGCGCGGGTTCGTGGGCTCTCTGGCCGAGCTCTCTCTCTCTCCTTAACGGCTCCTTCTTCTTCCGCTGAGCTCTCTCTCTCCTCGACGGTGGGGTGACGTCGGGCAGCAGCGGACGGGACTTGGCCAGCAGATCCGTCACCAACACCATGGGATCTATTTCCTGGATTTCTCCGGAGGTGGGTGGTTTCTTTGGTTGGGGGGGAGAGAGAGAGAGAGAGAGAGAGGAGAGAGAGGGAGAGATTTTTTAATTAGTGAAAGAGAGGGTGGGAGAGGAAGAGAGATGATTGGTTTAACCTAGTTTTTTGTTTAAAAAGTCAAAAATGTCCCTGATTGGTTATTGACCATTGGATGTAAATTTTTTTTTTAAAATCGAATCTAAGGGCTCTAAATCTAATCCCCACCTATAGACAACTTTTTATTAGTCTCCACTCAATCCGTCCTCTGAGTAATCCCCACTGAAAGGGACATGGACAATATTGGAAATATAATAATTAAAAAAATATCAGCGAAATAATACAATTTATGGAAATACAAGTATGGGTATATTAGTTTCCATTTTCTCGGATATTGGTTTCCATCTTCTATGCTATTGGTTTCATTCTACTATGATATTGGTTTCCATCTTCTTGGTTTCCATCTTCTTGGTTTCATTCTACTATGATATTGGTTTCCATCTTCTCGAATATTGGTTTCATTCTACTATGATATTGGTTTCATTCCACCGTGATATTGGTTTTCATCTCCTCCAATATTGGTATCCCATTATAAGTGAAAAGATATACCATTTGAATGTATTGGTTTCCATTAAGTTTCTATTGGTGAGTGCACATTAGAGATGAATCAAAAGAAAATTTTCAAATTCTGAATGGGTTGGTTTCATCTTAAACCATACAACCGGCATCGACAACGTGTTTAACAGAGGAGAGGGAAGCAATCGTAGGAGGTTGTCCCGTAACGACAAGTTACTGTCTTGGATTCTTTATAAGAAGATTTTAAGCCGGGGAGGGGAATCTTGATTCCAGCAAAGAGAACGGAGACTACCCGGCGATGAAGATATTTGTTGATGATTCGTGTTGGACACCATCATTGGTAAATTTCTACCGTTGAACATCTGCTGGCCGGCGATAACTAAGGTGAACCGCCATAATCTTCACAGCATCCTCAGCAGAAAAAAGATAGCCTTTATTAAAGGCATATCCCATTAGAAAGTACTTAGATTCAGGAAATCAAAAACCACTTGATATATATCACTTCCAGGGAAGCGGTATTCGGGGTGCTCCAACGTTGATTCAACCAACCATTTGGGGGGGGGGGGGGGGGGGGGGGGGGGGGGGGCGTCGGGCTCGGGATCGGGGGGATATCGGGCGGGGGGGGATCGGGATCGAGGATGGGATTTGGGGGGTGGGCGGTGGATGTTGGGGGATAAAAAAAAATTATTTTTGGGATTATATAGAAAATGGTGGAACCCTAATAAGTATGTTTGGATAAAAACTCGAAAATACTCTCAACAGATTCTGACCATCAGATCTATTAAAAAAGAATTTGATCAAATCTAAAGGTCCATATTCAGTCCATACCATGGGGATGATTTTTATGTAGTCCCTCCTGAATCCAAATCCGAAAAAGAAATGTGCGGTTACGATCTTTTCTTTTTCCTAGCATTTATTTTCTGAAATCGCTTCGTATTCATATATTAATTAGATCTATTAACTTAGATTGGAATTATTTTGAATTCCAAAGAATAATAATTTTTTATCCCAAATTTTAATACATTTAAATTATTAATATAAATTTAAATGTTGTAATTAAAATATAAACCTATCATAAATTGATCCTGAAATGGTTTCCATTTTTTTCTTCTTAATTCCACCTGTGCTCTCTCCCATCGAGTGGAGTGAAAGGGGAGTGTTCGGACTTCGTTGGCGTGGGTATTGGGCTTTTAAGCTTTTCCTTGTAAAGAAATGGAATCGAAAAGAAAGTATTGGGCTTGGACTGCTTGTTAAATCATAATGTGCATCCTCTTCTTTTTTTCTCTCTTCTTTGTAGCTGGAATTCTCGATCATTGAATATAGTATTTCCGACATTTTGCGAAATCAATGAAATTCGGAATTTATTATGAAGAATGGAATTGATACTATTCTCGAGTTTGGTCGAGGATGATCTTCTTCTTCTTTCTAACTCTACTCATTCGAAAATGGGAATTGACATGAGAGATGGAAGATTTGTTTTGTGAGTAAAAGATTTATTGTTTTCGTCGTTTAAATGGATTCTTAGTTTTTTGGAATTATAACACCACCTTGTCAATATATAAGAATCTCTTCACCAACGCTATAGGTAAAAATAGTAAAATGACGAACCCGACAAAATTTGCAATGGGGTTTTCTTAGAGTGTCCGGATTTTATATTAATTATTATTTGATAAAACAGATATTCTGATATCTCATATTGGTATGTGATATCTCGTTAATAGTTTGTCTATTGAGAAATTTTTAAGTGATTTGATTTGGACTATTCATATTAACAAGATGCACCTTCTTTTCTAGCATACATTTTGAGAGAACTTTAACGTTAAACGTACTTGACCTGGGGCAATTTCAGGATGGGTGACCTTCTAAGAAATTTCTGCGATGCGTATAATCGAGGACAAAACACACTGAAAAAAGTTTGTGTTGGTCTGTGAATACTGTCGATTAGATCACGGGATATTACAAAGTGGTATGAGAGCAAAAAAAAATGATTCTGGGATTTTTTTATATTTTGTGTCACGCGATGAGGACTTAGCGTATTTAAGGAGAAGTGAATATGATACCCAAAGCCTTAAGTTATTCGATTTGAAATATCTATATCAACAATGTATACCTTCTTTTCTGACACATATCTTGAAACGCACTTAACCTAGGGCAATCCTACCAATAAGAACCAAGCATAAAAGACAATAGTGAATCCGACAAACGGAGGTTCCAAAACATTCACTAAGCAGACTTATGGGAAAGAGTACACGGAAGGACAAAATAAGATCTTTAATTACATGTATTATCCGAGACAAAGATACATACATTATAGGCGTTTCTCTGTAGTTAGGAACTAACGAGAAGACAAAATGCAGCGAGACAGATATCCTGCAAATCATTTGCTTTTCAAATTTATTAAGTTTCAGATTCCGTAGGATTTGAGCCAGGGTCGGACTTCTTTCAGCTGCCCCCAATAATGTCACTGTATGTGTTCTTGATCTTCTGAAATAAAACTTCCCTGATGTTCAAAAACAGACAGCCAGTACCTGATGTATGTTAGTTTCTGTAAACATCAACTCCACTCTTCAGGGTTCCAGGCTGAGAGACAATTTAGTTACCTGTCGGGTTTGAAGACGAGGTTCTTGTACGCGAACCACTGCATCAAAAAGCAGATAGCATATAGCAGATTGACGTCAGTCTATTGACAATCATGTTTCCGTTTTGTGAACTCGAGTCGATACTTACTCCGGTATAGCCAATGCCAACAAGCTCAAGAACCCCAGGAACCAATGGGAGCCTGTCAATTGCCTGTCACAGAAGTTTCAATCTATCAGAAAAAAATACGAAATCAGAAGACTATTTATTCTTTTAGTTATAAACTAAAAGAAACTAACTCACAGAGATCATTCCGGTGGAGCCCCAGATGGCAACCGCACCGGCCACTGCAAGTGAGCTCACTGCATACTTCTCCTCAACTTTGTCCCACTGCTCAACCAAGCAAAAGATCGTAAAAAAAAAAACCGGAAACCCTCTGTCCTGATTCGTACAGCTTATTGAAACTTACAGCTTCTTGGATTGTCTTGACCACATCTGGCAGCTCGGTGGATGCAACCTCGGCTGGAGCCTCTCCGGTAGCCATTGCCATAACATTGCGAGCAATCTTTCGACCTGAAGAGCGAAACAAGAAGAATTTACTGTGTCGAGAACAACCCGAGGATGTCGGTGAGAAAGAAGGAAGGAGGACTCACAGTAAGCAGTGGCCTTGCCGGGGCGGTTCTGGGACTGGACATGTGTGGGATGGAGAGTAGGGAGGGAGACACATTGTGTTGATCCAACAGATAACTGGCGAGGTGGTGCCTTGGCATCCACCAGGGCTGATGCGGAAGATATTGACAGAGTGGTTGAAGAAGCTGAGGCCATGGCTACAAGTACCCTGTTGAGAGATTCCAAGGCCAAAACCCAGGAATTCAATAGGGTGTAATTTTATATTGGTGAGTGGAGGTTTGATTTATTCAGGTTGTTGTCGGTTGCTTTCCTTCTCTTGTGTTTCTGTCGTTTTTTTCCTGCAATTTTTGATATCCAGAGTCTACCGTTGACGGACCATATTTTAGGGAGTGATTTTTTCTTTTACATTCGTAAAACTTAAAAATAAAATATTTAAATTCAAGAGCGAGAATTAAAGTGCTTAGATAATTCTGAAGTGGGAAATGTGGAGATGGTGGTTCTTGTCAGGTGTGGAGCTAGAGAAGCCACTCGTAACCTTTTTTATCCATCTAGATAGATAGAGCTGACATGGCTTTTATTGGATAGGCAATTTATGGTGTTTGATTGGGTTGGATGCTTATTATTTCCACAGCCTATTATCATGTTATTTTTTTCCCTTGCAAATATCCAAATCCTGTACCTCACTCTGCAACCAACCAAATTATTTCTCGAACACGGAGGAGAAACTACCAACCAAAGTGAAATCCACTTTCGAGAAAACAGAGGGAACACACAACAAATGGATCTTTATGTGGCTTGGTTTCTACTCCCTAGTATTTTTTTCATAATCTATTAGATATAAATTTTAGCGGACTCATTTTAGAAATAACCCTGTCAATAATGTTATTTTTATTTGTGATGTTTGGTTTTAGTAGCATACTGGTAAAGAAAATGTATACAAGTATGATCAAAGTTTTTTGATAGAGAAAAATTCGTTAGATTCTTTATTTTCAAGATAATAAGCATATCATGCTAAAATTTCTACGAATTTCACATTGTCTAATGTGCTATAAAATGGAAGGACGATAAAGAATATATATATATATTCGGCCTAAAAAATCTTTAGGTGATATATTAAAAAAAGTATAGCTTGAAAAGATTGATAGAGGAAATACTTTTCAATAAAACAAACTGAAATGAGATGAACATATTTCTGGGTGGTTGTTTGGCATTGTACTATACCCCTCTCAGTGAAAATTTCAAAAGATTTCGCTCCTCATCCACCTATCGTCCGAAATATTTTTACAGGCGCCACACATAAAACTGCATATTATTTAGGTCTGACGGTACAGAAGAAGCGGTCATCCACGTGGGTCGTCAATCACCGGACGACCATACTCGATCACTGGTCCGATAACTCACTGTGTGCTTGGATGATCGAATTTAAATTTGAAAAGTGTTGTGGTATAAAAATAATCTCAAATTATCAAAGATATTTTGAGCTTTTCGGTGCGGTCTTAAAGTGACCGGGTGACCGATGACCGGCATGGTCTCAAAGTGGGTGTTGTCATCTCAGAGAGATCAATGTCGGATGATCGATGTTCGGTACCGTCCCGAAGAGACCGGTGTCGGATGACCGGTGATTGGTGTCATTTCAAAGAGGTTGCTTCCGGTCTTGAGTTGGGTAGAAATCGATAATGGTCTTCTCTTGGTTAAGACCGATGACGGTCTCCCAATGATGGTCTCTCCTTGATTGAGACCGGTGACGGTAGACTACCTCAGTTTATTGTCCTTCGATGTCAAACATTTATCTTTGGTAAATTGGCGGTAACTTATGACTCGAACATTGGATTGAGCTGATTCTTTCGACTATGGAAAGGCAAGACAAATATCTACAACTTTGTAGTTTACGATTTTTTCTGATTCGAAGCAGAAGGTGGTCAAAAGTCTACTTCAAACTGATCCCACTCCGGACCGGTTCGGTCCGCTTCCCGCTTTGGTCGGCTTCCCGCTTCCAAGACCAAGGCGGGAGCCCGGTTCCGTCCTCTTCCCGCCCGCCTAGGTGATACTCCTCGGTAAAATGTGCATAACTTTCTATCCGGAGCTCGGATTGAGACGATTCAAGTTGCTGTGCGAAGCCAAAAACATAGATCTATGACTTTGTAGTTTCTGAATTCTTTGGATTCGGGGCGAAAGTAGGTTAAAAATATAGGTCAAGGCGGGAGGACGCTTTAGTCCTCAATGAGGGCAGCCGGATGTACACTTTAATCTACAAGGTAGAAATCCGGACGTTCGCTTTGACCTACAAAGCAAGAGCCCGGATAGTCACTTTGACCTACAAGGCGGGAGCCCGGATGGTCGCTTTAACTTTCGAGGCGGGAGCCCGGAGGGCATTTTGACCTTCGAAGTGTCCGGGTGGATGTCTCGGCTCGTGAAGTGGGATGTCCAGTTGGACGCCTCGATACGTGAAGTGATATGTCCGAGTGTTAAAGTGCAAAATTCATACTCCGGGTGTCTAGCAAAGGTGTTCATCTCCGGGTTCGTTTGTGGAAATCCGTGTTCGGGTTGGTGTGTCCATCCAAATTGGACCGCTCGGTGGTCGCCCAAGTCTGTGTGGCGGTAGGCACTTACCGCCTTAGCTTATGGGCGGTAAGGCCTGCCTCGGGCCTAAAGGCGGTAAGGCTTGCCTTTCATCTCGGATTTTGTAAGCGAGAGGCCGGGCGATAGGAAGAGGTTCGCTAGCCCGGGCGGAAGGAGAATTCCGCCTAGGGCCTGAGCGGAATGAGCCCGCTCGGAAGAGCTAGCGGTAAGCAAGGCGATGGAGTTCATGGGCGGTAAGGCCCGCCTCGGGCCTAAAGGCGGGAAGGCTCAGTATACATGAAGCTTTTTTTCCGGGTAGGCGGGAGACTTGGGCCCGTTTTGGAGTTCGCTTTGGGCCTAAATTCGATAAGCTATTTAGACATGACAGGCTTGAAACAGATTTTTGCACGGAAGGTTCGAGAAGGTCGGGTTGACTTATATTTTTTGAAGTAGAGCCGGAATTTTTGGGATTTCTGAGATTTCCATAAGATTTTGGGACACAGTTGCTTTGTTGACACGACTGGTATATTCCTAATCAGAGATGAGATTTGTTCATTTGAGAAAGACAGTTTAGATTTTCCTATTCTAAGCCGGTTTGATTTAGAAACGAAATATTCACTCGGGATGGAATTTCTTGCACGGGAAGGATGGAGCTAGGTCAGGACGTGCTATATAAAGGGAGCTTGGGTACCGGAGAAGAACATCAACAAAATAACACACAACTACTCTTCTATCTTTATCATTTTTCCTTAGTATGTAGCCTAGCATAGCCGGTAGCCTAGCATAGCTTTAGACCGACCTTGGGACTACCACTCCGGATCTGTCTCGGGTTACTTGTTCACTTATTCCCGTAATATATTTTTGGCACGCCTGGTGGGACTAAGGAGGGCGTCTGAGAAGGCAGTCTAACCTTTATCGGCCAAGATGACCAATTACTTTGTTGCTCCGGTTCCTTACAATGAGTCGATACATTCCATTTCCCAGTCGTATGCATGGAGGCGGAACTCATCTACTTCGGCTCTCTCAAAAGAGCCGGCTAAGACAAACGTTGCCCCGATGGAGTTCTATACACTCGTCATCCCGATGGAGACATATGCCACTTTTCGTGCTCGAAAGCTCTACGATGAGTCTTTTGGGCACCATGAGGAGTACTCACGGTTGGTCATCAATCAACACCAAGAGATGAGCGTATCCACCGGATCAGCTGTACCCGTCCAACCGGCCTTTGGGCAATCATGGATCGGTCATATACCTTTCACCCCAGCTCGACCATCGTCGGGTGTGTTCGGTTATGATCCAATGCCTGGAACTCCTATATATCTCCCGTACCAAATAACTCCTTACATGGGGACACATAGAATGAACTACTCGGGACACTACGAGACTACAAGGACGAGGGCTAGCAATCTCCAAGAGGAATCGAGCTGGTACCAACCAGCCCTGACCCAAGATTGGTCATACCCATCTAGGGTCTCGGCCGACCAAAGCTCTTTCAAAAGGGGGGATGTCTGCACGAATCCTTTGTTCGACTCAAGGATTTCTAATCCTATCCCGACCCTCCAAGTCTTAAATCAAGCGCGGATGGACCTAGACGAGGAGAACAACTGCCATCCTATCAATCAACAAGAAGAGCTCGATGAGAATGACGAGCTCGATGACGACGATGTCAACCGACAAGAAGAGCTCGATAAGGATGACGAGCTTGATGAGGACGACCTCAACCGACAAGAAGAGCTCGATGAGGACGACGTCAATCGACAAGAAAAGCTCGATGAGGATGATGAGCTCTATGAGGACGACGTCAATTAACAAGGAGAGCTCGATGAGGATGACACCAACCGTCAACTGGTGTTCGGATCTACCCAACAATAAGGGATGGAAGGACAACCTCAACTCTCTCAATTTGAAGGCTTGGCTTCACATCAATGTCACGGGGGGACACTGTTAATCGACCCCCACGTAAGTACTTTCGTTGCTATGGTTGGCATCCAACGAAGCCAAAAAGCCGACAAAGGCCAACCCTAAGACCCGGAGGGAAAGACTCGGGAAGCAAGGATGGCTGGACCCTAAGAAGGCAATGGCTAACCCTAAGACTCGGCGGGCAAGACTCGGGAGGCAATGACGACCGCCCGATAACGGCGTCCCAAAAGCTCAGAAGTCTTTTTGTCCGAGGGGAGCTGATAGCCCAAAGAAAATAAAGGCCGATCCTACAACCCGGTGGATAAGACTCGGGGGGCATGGAAGGTCACTTGATAACGGTATCCCAAAGGCTCGGAACTCCTTTAGTATGAGGGGAGCCAATGGTCCCAAGAGAGGGAAGGTCGACCTTAAGACCCGAGGAGCAACACTCTGGGGGCAAGGACAGCCACCCGATGGCGACATCCTAAAGGCTCAGAAGTTCTTTCATCTGAGGGATGTCGATAACCCTAGGCAAGGGAAGGCCAACCTTGAGACCCGAGAGGCAAGACTCAGGGGGCAAGGATGGCCGCTCGATAGCGGCATCCCTAGGACTCAAAAGTTTTGTCCAAAGATAGCCGATAAAGCATGGAGGATCAGTCATCCTCGTATCAAGGTGGACCTTCAAGACGTGTCTGACTCATACAGGTATACCTTTAACCGGCTTGGAGTTAAGAGGGTTGTTCTTGAGCCACCAACAAAAGATGCCCTCACTAAGACTCAGAGGCGTCGCCTTGAGAGGAAGATCCAGAAGTAGAAGCAAGTCGTCAAAGACCTTGAAAGACAGCTTGCAGGGCAAAGGGTCAAGTTAGATGAGCAAACGGTACCAAACTGTACTCAGGACCAGGCCAGGGAGATCGAAGCTTCTAAGGCAAAGAAGTATATAAAGGAGGTTCGACCAAAGGCACCCGCTGACCGATACAAGAAGTTGATCCGCAAGTGGGTACCCAAGGTACAAACTGATGTCCATATGAGAGAAGGTCGCCCTAAAGAGGATTAGAAGGAGATCGACCAGAAGGAAAAAGATGTCTCGGTCACTCTTGAGATTGGTTATGTAAAGTTTGGAGACTTCTCAGACAAGGTATCGATCAACAAGGCGTTTACCTTACCGGCCATCTTTAGGCCAAAACTCAACCAATTCAGCCGTCTGAAGAGGGACGAGAGTCAGAAAGATACATTTTATCCTTACATAGCAAAAATGTCCTCGGTCACTCCCATGGTTAAAGCCTCTAATAGCGATGTCACCATTTGCTAGCTACTTGCATGATCGTCTTGGACTTTTTTATATCATCTGAATTCAGATATTTGATTAATTAACTAATTAATATTTGAATTAGATAAGATTATATAAGCACTAAAGCACTCTAGTCCAGACAAACCAAAGGTTTTCATTAGTGAGGTTATTATTTAGGAAAAAATATGCTCAGGTCCCTGTAGTTTAGTGTCCCTCCTTCTGGAGTCTGGAGTCCCTGCATTTTCATTTTTTGTCATGAAAATGACCAAAATATCCTTAAACAAAAAATAAAAAATTCATCTTCTCCGACCTTTGAAAAAAACACTAACCACAAAAAATAAACTCAAAAACAAGATCAAACTAACTAAAATCAAGAACACAACCAAGAACATTAAGAAAAAAAAAACTCACATCTACTCAGAGACAAAGTGACCACTAAACCTGTACAAACCGAGGCAGCACATCCCGACCACATCCAGGAGCCCTTGTAACCATCAAACTCTTGTCCAATCACAAGAAACCCATGAACCGTCGCCGTCCCTGACCTCCCCATTCTCCGACGCCATTGTCATCGTCCACCAGCGAGATCTCTGCCCCGCCTAGCTGACGACGTCGTCGTCATCGTCCACCAGCGTCGACGAGATCTCTGCCCCCAGCCGACGATGTCGTGGGATAACACAGTAAAGCTCTGGACGCTTACAGCTGTCGGGACTGAAAGCTCCCCCGACGTCTGGGTTCTTGGATCCGCGAGGTCCACACCGTCAGGACCGCCCTGCCAGTGTGCTTTGTCTTGAATCGGGACCATTCCTCACCGACCTGCCGCTTCCCGGAATCAGTCTTGTTCTCGTCGCTTTTTGCATCGTCTTCCTCCGAGACGGTGCCGTGATTGATTTGGTTGAAGTTTTGGTTTTTAATTGGTCTCTGTAATTGGTTTTTAATTCCTTGTTCTTGCCGCTTCCTCTATTTGTCTTTTGATTTTGTTAGTAATATGTCTCTGTAATTGATATGGTTGAAGTGGACAACCGGGAGCGCCTGGATTCTTGATTTTTTAAGGTAGAAAGATGAAGATGTTAAGAGGTTGAATTTTTTTTTTTTAATGTTCTTGGTTGTGTTCTTGATTTTGGTTAGTTTGATCTAGTTTTTGGGTTTATTTTTTGTGGTTGATGTTTTTTTCAAAGGTTGAGAAGGTGAGTTTTTTTATTTTTTGTTTAAGGGTATTTTGGTCATTTCTATGGCAAAAAATGAAAAAAAAGCCGTCAGGGACCCGAGAGTTGATAAAACCAAACTTCGGAGACGTCAGGAACGATTTTGGAAATGCAGGGATCCCAGAGGGAGGGACGCCAAACTACAGGGACCTGAGCGTAATTTTTCCTATTTTTTATTATAATATAAAATTTTGGATTGTCTAAATTTTAAAGTGTTAAAACCAAGTTGTGCAATAATTTGAATTAATTTGACCTTATAGGATAGTATTTTGTTGGAGGTAGATAGTAGGCTGGCTAGCTTAACCACACTTTCGGTCAATGGGCAAAGGAAAAGCTTGGTTGACCGTTGACCGGACAAGACACATGCAACTCTTCCAATCATTTCCTCAAAACGAAATGATTTTATTAATTTCCTCCCTCGAGAGACTGCCAAAAATCTTCTCAAAGTGAACATGCATGGCCTGCAGGTGAAGAGGTGATCTCATATACTCATAATTGAGCTGCTCGTGAGCGGGGCACAAAATTGCTCCAAATAAGTCCAAATAATCGCGACAGTGCACAAAGATCTTGCAGTTGACACTAGAAAAATAGAGAGAAAAAAAGTTGGGGATTTGTACGTAACCAACTTATGATAACAATAGACATAAGATCAACTCAATTTTAGTATCAACAATTTATTATACTTAACGAAAAGTCCACGACTCAGCAAGATAAGAGTGTGCAGATATATATAATTGCTAATGATAATATGGTCGATTAACAAAATCATCCGTTATAGTTATCTAAGAAGAGATAAGAGTTCAAACTCTAATGATGGTGTTAGGAAAAAAAGTAAGAAACGGAAAATTGGTATAATTAGGGGGGAAGTGTCAGAATTATGACATATGGGTTCTTGTTGGAATTTGTAGCACCAACTTTAACTGGTAAATTGTGCAAATAAAGGTACTCGAATTTCTTTCATATCACATCTATCCTTTGGAACTTGGTTGAATAGTTTCAGAGAACGGTAGCTTTGAATTCAGAAATTTCTTGTTGCTATAGGTCGAGATATATATATATATATATATATATATATATATATAGAACGGTCGCTATTTGATCATTTTTGTTGTTGTTGTGAACTTTGATATCTAGAGTGATACAATGTATGAACATTTTCGCGAGATCCTAATCTCCTGGCAGCGACCTATGGCTGGTTTCGTTAAGCTCAATACTGATGGAGCTTCGATGGGCAACTCGGGTCCTACTGGGGCTGGTGGTATCATTCGCGACTCAGATGATAATTGAGTGTGTGGGTTCGCTAAGGGCATTGGGAGCTGCACCTCCTTGGCTGAGGGACTTTGGTCTTTGGACTAGAGCTTTCATGGGAGAGGGGGGTTCCGGAGGATTCATGTAGAGGTAGACTCTTCTCTGGCCATCCTTTGTATTGGATGCGCAGTTGACCGTGCCCACCCTCTGGCGACGCTGATTGGTAGAGCAAGGGAACTGCTGGCGAGGAGCTGGGAGAACGACTGTGACATTCGGAAAAATGGTTGGTCGGAATGCATCGCATCGAGATGGTTACATGAGATATGTGATTGTAAGTGTTCAAGATGTGAATTGGTATCATTGGAGTTCCATTTCAACCATTACAAGTCTTAGAGAAAATATTTGCTTGAGAAGTTGTTTATTGAATTCGGACAGACAGACCTTTGGTTAGTAAAAAAATCATAACTTCTTCAATATGGCTTCAAATGGTGTGATTCTACTTGATTCAGAAACTAGAGATGTTGAGGAACAAATAAGTTGACAATCAAATTTGACAAAAACCAGAGCAAGGCCGCCATATTTGAGCTACTTGCTTGTGAATGAATCTGATTCCCCAAGTTCTTTGTTTGCTTCTTAGAATTAAAGGAAGAGGTGAGTTGATTGCTATTGGACCTCACCCACCTCTTCATATATCTCAGAGACTTTTATGAAGAGGCAGAACACTTATCTCCTTGGTCATAAAACGAAAATTTAAGAGAAGAAGAGAGAGAGTTGAAGGAAAGAGAAAGAAGCTGCTAGATAAAGAATCAAGCGGTAAGCCTACTTCCGTTCAGATTTAGACTTTGAACCTTTGAAGAGAGTTGTAGAGAACTTCAATACCTTTCTTTTGGTATATCATATGTGGAATTTGGATCAGGGAATCGACGGGAAATTCGTTTTGAATCAGACTGTCGTTGAAGAAGCACACAGCTGAGGTTGTTCAGGAAAACGTGATCGGTAAGCATACTTAGGCTTCGAATTGGGACATGAATTTTTGACAGCTTACAGAGGACTCTATAAGCTTTCTAACCGTATATCATATGCCTTATTTGGATGAAGAAATCTTATTCAAGACTTGGTTGAAATTCGGACTTGCCTGCTGTGTTCAGATTGAAGGGGGTCAAGAATAGAGACTTGGTAAGTGGTTTGGTTGGAAATTTCAGTGAATATGTGGATTCGGAGATATCAAGGACATACAGGGGAAGTCATGTAAAGTGTTATTTAAAGTGGTTATGATCTGAAATTGAGTTATATGTGATAATTGTTGAAGATGAAGTGGTTGAGCTTCTCTTGTGTTTGGTTTGTGTTGTGATTGCCAAAATAGATTGTTGGATGACATTTATGACCATGAGTAGGCTCTAAACAGATTATACATGTGTGGTATATTTGTCAAGAAAGTAAGGATTGAAAGAGATTGAGATATTTGGACATGTTTGATGCTTGTTTAGACGATGTGTTGTGATTATGTCGTTATCCGTTGTTCTGAAGTATTGGCAGCGATTTGGTTTAGGAATTCAGAGGTTAACCTCGTTATTTTGATTTGGGATTGTGAACAGAATATCTGCAAGGTGTGGGGGTGAAGGAGAATCATTTCAAAAGCTTTGAGTGAAAGGCATTGGATTCAGAAATCAGTGTGATCGATGGATCTTCGTTGTGTAAGCGGATAGACCATGATATGTTGGTTGTGTTTGTTATATGCATGTTTCAGATCTTGATTGATGTGCGTCTCATGCATATGTTGTTGGTTATGAGATGAGATTGTGCATATGTGATACGTTTGGTATATTGTGATCGGTTTGTGATGAATGTGAGATTTGTGAATGGCCGGCTAGATTGCTAGCTCGGGCTGATTTGGTACATTTGGCATATGTGTTTTGTGAGAGAGATGAACAGGTTTTCCCGTACTAACCGGGGATGTTAGTCTATGAGCTCATAGTTTAGGGATATCACTAGCTTACGTATGTAAGCTAGCTTTGTGTTTGTGTGGACGGAGATTTGTTTGGCCATTTGGATATCCCTTGGCAGTCAGAGGAAGGGGCCTTTCAAAACCTGTTCATGGCTCTATGTGTCTGTGTGTTTATATTTTTGTTTTCGGTAATTTGTGCATCATATGGTCATCATGCATTTCAAGTTCAGTTACGTTGAACATGGTTGAGTTCTGTGGCACGTAGATCTCAGACATAACTTATATGTTATGTTCTATCTTCTTACTAAGTGTTCCCAAACACTTACCCCCTACTAATCTATCTCAGGTTCCAAGGTGCCATAGTAGCGTTGATTCTGGAGTCTGTATTTCGAGCCATCTTATTCGTTCGAGGGCTACACTTTTGAGGTCTCCAGACTTGTGCTTCCTTGTACATCTGTATAGATGCTCCGTAGTGGTTAGATCCTGGTTTATGTCCGATTTTGGATTTGTCATTTGGAGATGGATTGTTCAGATTTTCGTTGATGGTTGCGTACCATCTTTGCATGTGTTGTATCTTTCTCAGGTTTGTATGATGTGAGTATTGATGAATTTGTGTGAGGCTTGCTAGATTGCACATTTGCAGATGTTTGTCGTGGAGTCTAGCGCCGGTCACCGACCTGAGAGCGGGTCGTGACAAAGTTGGTATCAGAGCTTGATTGTGTTTGTTTGGTTTGTCGTTGAATGTGTTTTGTTTGTACCCTACGGAGCATAGGATTTGTCGTGTCTTTGTCCTCTGTTGGATAATCTTTTCATTTGGCCTCTTAAATATTGACTTGTTCTAGTAGGGAGGATATGCCTGTGACACGTAAAAGTTCTAACGCTACGATGAGGGAGCATGGTGAGAGCTCTGATAGAGCTAGAGATGATGCTACATTAGAGCCTACACATCCAGTTGAGCATACTACTACCGCTACTGCCACGCCAGCTGAGATAGGTCAACCAGTTAGTGGCACTTCTGGACGTAGAAAGCAGAGTGGTGATGCTGTAGACAGAGTGATGATGGCGATGGAGAAGTTTATCGCTACTCAACAAAGTCAGGCGGAGAAGAAAGCCGCTATGACACCTAGAGATGATACATTGGCAGAGTTTCTGAGGCTAGACCCACCCACATTCTTTGGTGTGAGAGATGATCCTCGGTTGTTCCTTGATGAGATGGAAAAGAGGTGGAAGATTCTGAATTGTGATAGTAAAAGAATGGTGGAACTAGCAGCATTTAAATTGACAGGTGAGGCGGGAGTATGGTTACAAACTGTGGAATCAACTGGATGGACTTGGGTTCAGTTTAGCGATTCACTGTTGGATCGCTTCTTGCCTGAAAGTCTGAGAGATGCTCGTGCGTTCGAGTTCAAAAGATTGTTGAAGACGCCAGAGATGACGGTGACGACGTATGAACAGAGGTTTGATTATCTTTCTCGCTATGCAAAGCATCTGATTCCCACTGAGGAGAAGAAGGTGAAGAGATTTGTTCGAGGACTCGATGATACGATGTTTAAAGTGATGTACCCACGTGGATTCCAATCTTATTCAGCGGCCGTGGATTGTGCGAGGACATTGGAGATGCGTGATAATGAGCGGCTTACAGTGCAGAAGCAAGCTAAGGTGCAGCGATTTGATAGGCCACCGCAGTATGGTTCAAACCAGAGTTTCGGACAACAGCAGCAAAGGCCAAACTTTCAACCTAATTTCTCGAGAGGTGGAGGAGCATTTGGAAGATTTAATAGAGGATTTGGGAGAGGAAATGGCCCTCGCGGTCAAGCAGGAGGTCGAGGCCAATTCGGAGGTCCAGTGAATTGTTCTAGTTGCGGGAAGCAACATCCTGGAAGACCTTACTACAGACAATCGGGAGCTTGTTTTGGATGCGGTAAGTTTGGACATCATATGAAGGATTGTCGTGTGGCTAAGGCAAGAGAATATGCGCAGCTTACTAGCTTATCGGGACAACCTCAAGAACAATATAGGAGTCCAGTTAGTCAGAGCCATTAGGGAGAGACTTCGGTTCTTCGAGGAAAGGAGCCGATGGAGCAGAGTGAAGGTGGTCCTGCTCGTGTATATGCTCTCACCAGGAAAGATGCTACGGCGTCTAATAATGTGGTTTCAGGTATACTCCCTATAGGCTTGTCTAATGCTCGAGTCTTATTTGATTCAGGGTCGACACATTCATTTTTGTCACCCCAGTTTGCTAGATCCTTTGATAGTCCACTTGTGTCATTGAGGGAGCCGTTAGATGTTTGTACTCCTTCAGGTCATATCATTCATGTGCATTTAGTTCTTACATCGTGTGTGATAGTTGTGGATGGTCATGAGATGTTGACTGACCTACATGTGTTAGATATGGATGATTTTGATGTGATTTTGGGGATGGACTGGTTATCGTACTATCATGCTACGGTGGATTGCTTTAATAAGATTGTGAAGTTCAAGCATGAGGGTGAACCAGAATTTATGTTTCGGGGTGATGGGATGTTGACTCCACCGAGGCTTATTTCATGTTTGAAGGCTTTGAGATTGTTACAGAGGGGTTGTATAAGTTACCTTGCTATTGTTAAAGAGGCTAATATGGAAAAGGTAACTGTTGATGATATTCCCGTTGTGGAAGAATTTTCTGATGTTTTTCCAGATGAGTTACCGGGTTTACCACCAGAGAGAGAGATTGAGTTTTGTATTGAGTTGATGCCAGGAACAGAGCCGATTTCGATACCACCATATCGTATGGCACCTGCTGAGTTAAAAGAGTTGAAGATTCAGTTGCAGGATTTGTTGGATAAGGAATATATTCGGCCTAGTGTTTCACCATGGGGTGCTCCTGTGTTGTTTGTTCGGAAGAAGGATGGAAGTTTGAGACTTTGTGTTGATTATCGCCAACTCAATAAGGTAACGATCCGCAACCAGTATCCTCTTCCACGTATCGATGATTTGTTTGATCAGTTGCGAGATGCCAAGTGGTTTTCAAAGATTACTTAAGGTCGGGGTATCATCAGTTGAGGATTCGAAAGGAAGATGTGACCAAGACAGCTTTCAGAACTCGGTATGGGCATTATGAATTCTTGGTTATGCCATTTGGTCTTACGAATGCTCCTGCATTCTTTATGGGCTCGATGAATCGGGTGTTTAAACCATTCTTGGATCAGTTTGTAGTGGTCTTTATTGATGACATATTGATTTATTCACGGACTGAGGAAGAACATGAGAGACATCTTCGCTTGGTTTTGAAGACGTTGTTGGATAATGAGTTGTATGCCAAACTTTCCAAGTGTGAATTTTGGTTACAAAGTGTGGCATTCCTAGGACATATTATTTCTAAGGATGGAGTGTCAGTTGATCCAAAGAAGATAGAAGCTGTGGTGAATTAGCCAACTCCTACCAATGTTACAGAGGTACGAAGTTTTCTTGGTTTGGCTGGATATTACAGACGTTTTGTAAAAGGCTTTTCCACTTTGGCCGTTTCATTGACACGATTGACTCAAAAGAATGTGAAGTACGAATGGACAGAAGATTGTGAGAGAAGTTTTCAGGAGTTGAAATACTTGTTGACTAATGCTCCGATTTTGGCTTTACCGTCTGCAACTGGAAAGTATTCGGTGTATTGTGATGCTTCTAGGATTGGCTTGGGATGTGTATTGATGCAGGAAAGGAATGTGATTGCGTATGCCTCTAGACAGCTGAAGAAACACGAGCATAATTATCCAGTACATGACTTGGAAATGGGTGCAGTTGTGTTTGCGCTAAAAATTTGGAGACATTACCTATATGGTGAGAAGTTTGACATATTTACTGACCACAAGAGTTTGAAGTACATTTTTGATCAGAGGGATCTGAATATGAGGCAGAGGAGATGGATGGAATTTTTGAAGGATTACGATTGTACTATTAACTATCATCCAGGTAAAGCTAACGTTGTGGCCGATGCTTTGAGTCGGAAGTCAGCGGGTAGTTTGGCACATATGTTAGTGACGCGAAGGCCTTTGATTTCAAGTATACATGAGATAGTCGACCAAGGGTTAGAGTTGACAACAGTGCTTGATGGAAATCAGCCTATGATGTTAGGTGAGTTACATCTGCAACCAACTATACGTGGTCGGGTTGTAGAACTTCAGAGAGATGATCCTGAGTTGATGAAGATGATTGAAAGAGTTGAAGAAGGTAAATTGCCTAAATTCCATCTCAGTTCAAATGGTATTTTATACTACGGTACTCGGTTGCTCGTACCTGATGTAAGAGACATAAGGAAAGACATTATGGCTCAGGCACACAAGACTGTTTATAGCATGCATCCAGGTTCTACCAAGATGTACCATGATATAAAGATTCATTATTGGTGGAATGGTATGAAGAAGGACATTGGGGATTTCGTTGCTAGATGTTTAACGTGTCAACAGGTGAAGGCTGAGCACCAAAGACCTTCGGGTTTGTTGCAACCACTGGATATTCCGGAATGGAAATGGGAACGAATTACGATAGATTTATTAGTAGGCCTTCCGACTTCACCACGAGGATTTGATTCAGTTTGGGTTATCGTGGATAGATTGACAAAGTCAGCACACTTCCTACCGATCAAGAGTACGTATGATACTACTAAGTTTGCTCAGTTGTTCATTGATCATATTGTTCGATTGCACGGAGTTCCTGTCTCGATAGTCTCCGATCGAGGGACACATTTCACGTCTCGATTTTGGAAGAAATTTCAAGATGCTATGGGTACTCGTTTGGATTTGAGCACAGCTTTTCATCCTCAGACAGATGGACAGTCCGAGCGGACAATACAAATTCTCGAGGATATGATGCGATCGTGTGTGATTGATTTTGGAGGTAGTTGGGAACTTTATTTGCCTTTGATGGAATTCTCATACAATAATAGTTATCAGAGTAGTATTCAGATGGCACCGTATGAAGCATTGTATGGCAGGAAGTGCAGATCACCGGTATATTGGGATGATGTTGGTGAGAAACAGAATGTGAATCTTGAATTCTTGGATGATACGGTTGAGAAGATCAAAGTGATTCGAAAGAGGCTAATGACAGCTCAGAGTAGACAGAAGTCGTACTCGGATAAAAGGAGAAAGGACATTGAATTTGAAAAGGGTTCAAGTGTATTTCTCAAAGTATCTCCGATGAAGGGTGTTATGAGATTTGGAAAGAAGGGTAAACTAAGTCCAAGATATGTGGGACCATTCGAGATTTTAGAGCGAGTTGGTCAAGTGGCTTATCGGTTGGCATTACCACCTACGTTCTCACATATACATCCTGTATTCCATGTCTCCATGCTTAGGAGATATTTACATGACTCCTCACATGTATTAGATCAGCCAAATGTGGAGTTTCGTGACGATCTCACCTACGATGAGCAGCCACTACAGATTATGGATAGGCAGGTGAGAAAACTAAGGACTAAGGAGTTACCGTCCGTGAAAGTATTGTGGCAAAATCATTCTCCATCAGAAGCCACATGGGAGTTAGAGGATGATATACGAGGAAGATTTCCGCACCTGTTTGAATAACCAAGTAAGTTCTTCGTTTGATAACTTAGTTACAAGTAAATTCGGGGACCGAATTTTTATAAGGGGGGAGAATTGTGACATTCGGAAAAATGGTTGGTCGGAATGCATCGCATCGAGATGGTTACATGAGATATGTGATTGTAAGTGTTCAAGATGTGAATTGGTATCATTGGAGTTCCATTTCAACCATTACAAGTCTTAGAGAAAATATTTGCTTGAGAAGTTGTTTGTTGAATTCGGACAGACAGACCTTTGGTTAGTAAACAAATCATAACTTCTTCAATATGGCTTCAAATGGTGTGATTCTACTTGATTCAGAAACTAGAGATGTTGAGGAACAAATAAGTTGACAATCGAATTTGATAAAAACCAGAGCAAGGCCGCCATATTTGAGCTGCGTGCTTGTGAATGAATCTGATTGGACCCCAAGTTCTTTGTTTGCTTCTTAGAATTAAAGGAAGAGGTGAGTTGATTGCTATTGGACCTCACCCACCTCTTCATATATCTCAGAGACTTTTATGAAGAGGCAGAACACTTATCTCCTTGGTCATAAAACGAAAATTTAAGAGAAGAAGAGAGAGAGTTGAAGGAAAGAGAAAGAAGCTGCTGGATAAAGAATCAAGCGGTAAGCCTACTTCCGTTCAGATTTAGACTTTGAACCTTTGAAGAGAGTTGTAGAGAACTTCAATATCTTTCTTTTAGTATATCATATGTGAAATTTGGATCAGGGAATCGACGGGAAATTCGTTTTGAATCAGACTGTCGTTGAAGAAGCACACAGCTGAGGTTGTTCAGGAAAACGTGATCGGTAAGCATACTTAGGCTTCGAATTGGGACATGAATTTTTGACAGCTTACAGAGGACTCTATAAGCTTTCTAACCGTATATCATATGCCTTATTTGGATAAAGAAATCTTATTCAAGACTTGGTTGAAATTCGGACTTGCCTGCTGTGTTCAGATTGAAGGGGGTCAAGAATAGAGACTTGGTAAGTGGTTTGGTTGGAAATTTCAGTGAATATGTGGATTCGGAGATATCAAGGACATACAGGGGAAGTCATGTAAAGTGTTATTTAAAGTGGTTATGATCTGAAATTGAGTTATATGTGATAATTGTTGAAGATGAAGTGGTTGAGCTTCTCTTGTGTTTGGTTTGTGTTGTGATTGCCAAAACAGATTGTTGGATGACATTTATGACCATGAGTAGGCTCTAAACAGATTATACATGTGTGGTATATTTGTCAAGAAAGTAAGGATTGAAAGAGATTGAGATATTTGGACATGTTTGATGCTTGTTTAGACGATGTGTTGTGATTATGTCGTTATCCGTTGTTCTGAAGTATTGGCAGCGATTTGGTTTAGGAATTCAGAGGTTAACCTCGTTATTTTGATTTGGGATTGTGAACAGAATATCTGCAAGGTGTGGGGGTGAAGGAGAATCATTTCAAAAGCTTTGAGTGAAAGGCATTGGATTCAGAAATCAGTGTGATCGGTGGATCTTCGTTGTGTAAGCGGATAGACCATGATATGTTGGTTGTGTTTGTTATATGCATGTTTCAGATCTTGATTGATGTGCGTCTCATGCATATGTTGTTGGTTATGAGATGAGATTGTGCATATGTGATACGTTTGGTATATTGTGATCGGTTTGTGATGAATGTGAGATTTGTGAATGGCCGGCTAGATTGCTAGCTCGGGCTGATTTGGTACATTTGGCATATGTGTTTTGTGAGAGAGATGAACAGGTTTTCCCGTACTAACCGGGGATGTTAGTCTATGAGCTCATAGTTTAGGGATATCACTAGCTTACGTATGTAAGCTAGCTTTGTGTTTGTGTGGACGGAGATTTGTTTGGCCATTTGGATATCCCTTGGCAGTCAGAGGAAGGGGCCTTTCAAAACCTGTTCATGGCTCTATGTGTCTGTGTGTTTATATTTTTGTTTTCGGTAATTTGTGCATCATATGGTCATCATGCATTTCAAGTTCAGTTACGTTGAACATGGTTGAGTTCTGTGGCACGTAGATCTCAGACATAACTTATATGTTATGTTCTATCTTCTTACTAAGTGTTCCCAAACACTTACCCCCTACTAATCTATCTCAGGTTCCAAGGTGCCATAGTAGCGTTGATTCTGGAGTCTGTATTTCGAGCCATCTTATTCGTTCGAGGGCTACACTTTTGAGGTCTCCAGACTTGTGCTTCCTTGTACATCTGTATAGATGCTCCGTAGTGGTTAGATCCTGGTTTATGTCCGATTTTGGATTTGTCATTTGGAGATGGATTGTTCAGATTTTCGTTGATGGTTGCGTACCATCTTTGCATGTGTTGTATCTTTCTCAGGTTTGTATGATGTGAGTATTGATGAATTTGTGTGAGGCTTGCTAGATTGCACATTTGCAGATGTTTGTCGTGGAGTCTAGCGCCGGTCACCGACCTGAGAGCGGGTCGTGACAACGACATCCGATATACTTGGAGAGAGGGTAACTATGTGGCGGACGCCCTGTCCAAGCATGCCTTGGAGATTTTGAATGATTATGTTGTTTCTCAGGTTCCTTTATCTTGTTGTATTAACGTTTATCTGGATGACTTACGGGGAGTTAGTCTCCCTCGATGTACCCGAGTGGCCAGAGATGATATATGGGGATAGATCTAGCAGTTTCAACATCAAAGGCGGGTCACTCTGACCTTGCCGAGGTGCTCTTTCCCTCTTGTTGCAGGTTTTCCTATTGGGTTTTTACTGCCAGAGGGTTTTACTGAAGCCGACGGCCGCAACGTAAAAAGAGGGGACCTCACTTTTGAGGCTGATGAGGTGTCTTTGGCCCTCTAGTTAGGTAGTCTGTTTATGATTTCTGCATTATTATTTTTTTGTACTAGTTTCGTTTGTTATTCTCATTATATAGGGGCGTGACCCCACCTTTCTACCCAAAAAAATGTATGGACATTTTTTTATAAAGATGTATGGACATATTTAGATAATTCTACCAATAAATCTTTCATTCGTAAGATTTGGTACGATTTTTTAAAAGAATTTAATTTGTTCAATTGTGCTCTAATTTCATATTTATCAAGATCCACTGATTATAGTTCGAGTAAGATTTTACCAGTAATTTCTTCTAATGAATCGACAATATATATAATTCAATAAACCTGAAAATGATTCGAATGACAAAGGAAAATCAAGCAACCAGAATCCGGTGGCTCCTCCTCCCTCGTGTGGTGACGTAGACCTTGGGAAGTAGAACATAAAAAGGAAAAGAAAAACTGCTGAGTCTCCGATTTCTGCTCCTCTGGCCCAAAGTTTTGCAGCCTTATACATTTGTTCTTCGTCTTGTTTCTCTTCTGTAAACATTTTTTTCCCAAAGTCATTGAAATTAGTAAAAAGCCAATCTGCTGGCTTTTTTTCTGCTTAACCAACAAAACACTTAATGATCCGACCTTGAACCTTCAACCTACCTTGAACCTTCTAATGCTGCCGCTATAAAACTTTTCAATAGCTAGAAAGCAGGTAGGTATGTGCCTATCGATTTTTTACGTAAAATTGTATAAAATTAATTTTTGTAATGGGGAACGGCATTATTCTGAATACTGAAAAAATGTTATCTTATTATATCGCTCTGGTTCTCTCCCTCTCACACACTGTTTTTTATTGAGAGTCTTTTGAGGTACAAAATATTAAGGATCGATAGAGGCATTAGGATATTGTTGGCCAACCTTGCCTCGGGTCACGAACAAGATGCATGTTGCGTCTCGACATGGACAAGGCGCATGCCGGTCTCGTCTTGCAATATCTTGTCTCGGTCGTCTTACCTTGAGATACCTCGTCTTTTAAAAAATGATTTTTTTAATCGTATACTTTATATTTGTACAGCTTGAATTTAATATTGTCTTGAATTATAATATTTTTACCGATTGGACTAATTTCTCACACACCCTTTTGATACCAATGTGAGTTTGTTAAATTTTTAACAAAATTGAATTCCCTAAAAAACTGTTTTTCCCAAACTTTACGAATAAAAAAATATGAGTCAATGCTAAATAGATTTGAAACTATTCACTCTAAATATTAAAAAAAAATCAGGTCGGAGTCACCCTGGCATTAGTGTACTATATTTTTTAGGGTTATTTTTTTTTTGGTGTAATGGGAGAGGCAAATGCCCCTACATATATATAAAACTAATGGCCAAAAACATCATACTTAGTGCAAGGCTCCCTCTCGGCCTCTTGTGAGGTTGCGACCGCCGGCCTCATCAAAATCCTATCACGAAAAAACCCGTTGGGAAAACCCCGTGATAGGGAAAGAGTACCTCGGGAGAGTATACCCTCCCTTGACGTTTGGTGTATCGCGAAACCTGACTTTGCACCGTCAACTAGAACAACATTCCGGGGAAAGGCAACATCCACAATATCCTCTAACATAATGGCCCTAACATCAATCGGGGCGATATCCAAAATATGAGTACCAAGGGGCATGGAAAAACCAATATTAGCTAAACGATCCGCACATCTATTGGCTTCTCTATTAGTATTATTAGTGTACTATTGGAAAAATCAATATTAGCTAAACCAATTTTTTAGGGTTATAGGTCCTTCTACATTCATTTTGCTTCTATTACAATCATCATAGTTCAATTTTTTTGAAGGTTAACTCTTATTCTTCAAACCACAATAATATCGCTATATATATATATTCTCCTTTTGTACGTGGAAAGGGGCAGAATGAGTAGGACTGGGCTAGAGAAAGGAAAGATGATGTGTCGCTGTGATGCTTTCGTACGTGGGGATGTGTGCTTATTAGGCGTAACTTCGCTTTTCTCCTTCCCAATATAATATTATCTTTCTCCCAACGTTCCGAAAAAAATTAGTAATATTTCTTTTTCCAATCTGACCCTTTATGACATTTTTCAGAGACTTGGAACGTGGGCCGCCTTTTGCGCTGATCTCCCTCCCCCCTTTGACTTTCCACTTCCCTCCTACCTGCTGCCACCTCACATTTTTCTTTTTTTTTCTAAAATTAGACGTTTGCAAAAATATCTCCTTTTTATCTATAAAATATTAAAATACAGTTTATCCTTTTCAAAAGTTCCATTTAGTTTATATGTAATTGAAGTGATAAAAGATGGAGTATAAATTCCGAGAATTAGATCCAGGATTAGAATTCAAATTCTGGAGAAAGAAATTTATTCATGAAAATCAGTAGAGAATAGTTTCACCTTCATTTTTTTCTAGCCATCAATTTTAATTCACTGGCTTGATATGGACTAGGCTGCTTTTCCTCCATTGTCTCTCTTCAGTTGGCAAAATAAATAAATAAATAAATTAGTGTTCCTCTTTAAATATAACGGCGACCAGAGCTTATAAACTATATATATTGCCAGTCCTTAGATGTTGTGCTTGTCATCGTCCTCAAAGCTGAAGGGGTATATAAATAATTTTATTGTAGTTATAATGAACTAAATTAACGATTATACTTTTGCCAATAAAAATGTACAAATATTTAAAAGAGACTGTGAATTGAATATTTGAATCGAATGTACTTTGTTGTAAATTAAGATTATGTTAATTTTTATTTCTGGGGTATAATAAGTGAGATTTATGGTAAAACCATGATAAAATTTGTAACTGTGATCCTCAAGAAAATCATATTTTTGGGTCGGGGCTTAAGAAAATCATGTTATTATTGCTCGTAGGTCCCACCGTATTTTTTTCTTTTTAATATGGAAACAGGAGCACCCCAGGTGTAATTGGATTATTAATTCATCAACGTTTTCTCTTCCATTGTAGTTAGACCTACGAGCAAAATCTAGCAAACATTAAGATAACAAATTACACGAAAAAAACCAAGCATCAAGGAACTTTCGGCTGTTAGGATAGATGTTTGTGGCCTTGGTGTATATACGGGTATGTTATTTCTCATGATTTTATGGCACTTTTGATTTAGATATTTTTTGGAGATATCTTAGTGTAGTACTTAGATAATTTTTATCAATATTTTGTATATTAATTTACATTATCTGGTACTAAAGATGAGGTACTATCAGTACCATTAGTATAACCATATTGGTGAATTTTTGTTAAAAAATATACTACTTTACTTATAAAAAAACCATGCATCGATGAATATAGACATACACTGATACACATACGTATAATACATCTTAACGACAATTCGTCAATGAGAGTGTACATTAATAAAATAACACTTTCTAATAAATAAAATGAATATTATATTAAATATTGAAACAACTTTGTATCTGAAAATTTTATTGAGTTGAATAATTCATGTTCTACTGATATATGTACCAAATTTAAACATCTTTGCTACCTTTAGTTAAGATGAAAAAATCTCTACTAATTGATTAACTATTTAGATTCATAATTTATAGCATTAGTTGAGGAACGTTTGGAGCAATTTCAAAATTAATAGCCTCTTCACCCCTATTATAGAGGAACCATACAAACTTTCTGGGGGACAGGCATAAAAAACAGGGATAAAATGCCCTAAAGCAGGACAAAAGCCACAAAAAAGAAAGTAAACTCAACAAGTAGGAGGAAAAAATTTCAGAAAAAAGATTAACCTTTTCAGATGCTTCAGAAGAAAAAAATATATTAATTAAGCTGATCGAGCAGGACGTTATCACATTAGCGTCGTAAAAGGCAAAAAGGGTGGAAGATCCCACATCTGAATTCTGATCGTATATGATATATCTCACCAAAGTCAAAATTGATAAAAGTAAAGAAAAAGAATAAGCATCAATATCATCATTTGCATAGTCTTATTTGTTCCTTTTTTTTGGATAAGTTGAATGATTTTATAAATAAACTCTAGAGTTACAAGGCAAGCAAAAATAGAGGGTGGCTTAAAGCCAAGCAAAATACAAAGGGACCAAACACCCTCGGACTCATCGCAAGGATTCTAAAACTAGTCCAAGTTTGAGACCGAGTTTGACCAACGAAATTATTCATGAGCTCGATGAAGAATAGCATGAAAAAAAAGTTCCTGATTCCACATGTCGCCTCGAAAAATAGCTCTCTTCCTCGTGAGCCACAGCCCCCAAAGGGTAGCACCAAAGAGGACAAATCAAACCTTCTTGATGATGTCTCTCCCAACAAGGCCCATCCAAATATTCAAGGAGCACGAAAAATTTGGGCCAACTTGCGCACGAAAGAATTCCATACGCCTCTTGAGAAAGGACACAGAATAAACAAGTGATCGATGCTCTCATTCTCCACACCACGCAAAGGGCAGAGGCATTCCTATCTATCTAGAGAACCACGCCTAATCAAGATATCTCTGGTTGGCAACGGTCAAAGTCTTATTTATTTTTTTATTGGTAAGAGTTAGTTCACATAATAAGAATTTGATATTCTTTTACAAAAAAATTCATATTTTACGAAATAAGAATACATCATTAAAAATCATTACCAAATAAATCGGACGATGCTAGGATTTGGATTCAAAGGTAAAAATAATTGTCTTCTTCTTTGGAAATACAAAAAAGACGGAGGGAGAACACATGCACCTATTTCTCACTTTACAGCGGCCCATCTTCTGATCTCCTTAATCGAGGCAGCCCCACCAACAACCAGCAAAAATTCCCCAAAAAATGCCAAAATTGGAAGCCACGTTCCTACTGCGCTTCTATTACATATGGCCCAAAACAATAATTTCAATTATAAACATGGGCAACATTCCATAATATGTAACATCTCTCTTACTATATATATCAATCTCTAATTAATTGGTCCCAAGCGCACTCAAAAATCCAATTTCCTTGGATGGATATCGTCTCTTATTATCCACAGGGAAATGTATATTATGAGACTATTTAGGGCTAGCTTGGGACATATATTTAAAAATTATATATTTGCCTTAGATAGCTGGCTAGATATTAATATATTATAGACCAATCAGCTACCGTTGATGATGCTGAATATCTGATGAACCGCACCTGCTACCTCATCCGCTGACCCTAGCTTGCACTCTTCCTCCATCTGAAAATTCCCATGCAAAAAAATATCAAAACATAGATTAGTAAACAAAGATATAGTCGTTGTATTTTGTCCGACTCGAACTTAGAAATTGAGAAAGAGTGCATATGCATACACTAACCCCACAGCAAATAGCTAAACTCCAAAGAGTCTAAAGACACAAGCTAATTAACAAACAATTAAGTACCTTGAGGTTGAAAGTGTAAAGGACTCTGGTGTAAGAAGAGGTGACGTTGAGGTGCAAAACGGTGAGTTTAAGTTCCTCCAAGGCCACAACGGCTCTCAGCAACTGGCCGAGCCTCCTCTGGCAGTGCACCTTCAAGTTCACATGGTTTTGTATTACAGTGACCTCAGTTTCTGCCACTTCCGACCTCTGCCTCACCCGGACACCTCCTCCTCCTCCTCCTTGCTCGTGACCGTTGACCAGCATTTGACTGTTTTCAGGACAGAAATGGCTGGCTCCATGAGTGGGATTGGCTTCTTCTTCTGCTCTTCTGATTCTCTTCTGGGCTTCGAGGGATTGGAGGAGCTGTTCTAGCTCCTTGACGAAGTCTATTGCACCTCCTACAATGGACGCCTGGTCACCCTATTTAAGACCAACCCACAAAAGAAAACACCAAGTTTAATCACCCAAGAGGCTAAAGATTCAATCTTTGAGATAAATTAGACGAACTCATAGTTAGTTAGTGAATTACCCTTTGAACGAAGGAGGGAGGCATAAGAGCACGTAAGGAGCTGAGGTGCTCGTTCATTAAACGACGACGGTTCCTCTCCACCGCAATGTGGGTCATCCGCTGGCTCTCCACCTCCTCCTTGTTCTTCATCGGCCTCGTTCTCTTCCTCTTCCTCTTCTCTCTAGTGATACCCACTGGTGGGAAAGGTTTAGTGCAATGGCTAGGGTCTTGTAAGAAGTTGGGGACTTGGTCTTGGCTAGTAGAGGGCCCAAATCCAATGCTTGGTGGGTTTTGAAGGTCAAAGATTTCTGATTTGACCGGTGATGACGAGGAGTACTGTAAAGGGTCAGCCATTTCATCGGTAAAGGAAGAAGGGCTAAAGCCAATGTCACCCCAAGAAGGCCTTCTGAGGTGTTGGAGCTTGAGTAGAGCTTGAAAGCTTGGTTCTTTGAGAGGGAAAAATGGTGGGAGCTCAGCACTTTGAAGCATTTGAAGGAGAGGCATCTTGTCCTGGTGTCCTTCTTCTTCCTCCTCTTGTCCAAAGGAGCAGAACTCCAGCAAGTTCACATCCAAATGCTCACCAATGTACTGCAGCACATGCGCAAACACAAGCAAACAAAACTAGAACCTGTTACTTTTTCAGACAGAGGAAGAGGAAAACCCTTGACCAGGTTCTTACCCCTCCCTAGCCCTTAAATGGGAAACTGGAGGGGGTAATAACTACAGAGATAGGGAAAGTGAGAACAAAATGAGAATGGGAAAGGGAATGTCTAAAGAGGAAATGAATTCTGCAGTTTGGTCAGAAGCTGGATGGACCTATGGAGGTATAAAAATTAATATTGCATTCAAGAAGAAAAATAAGAGAAAAAAAAAATAGAACATCATCATCATACACAAGAATTAATGGGTCCTTGGAGCCTCTCCATAAGAGTTGATGAGTACTTCAGGAGAAGTAGTTGCAAAACTGGAGCTTGCTTTAAATAAATTCTCTCTCTCTCTCTCTCTTAGATTTAGTGATTTACCAACATTACCAAATCAATGGCAATTAATTCGAAGCGCCAAGGGAGAAGCATAAGGGAAGGTGAAGAGAGAGACTAGATAGAGAGAGAGACCCCATGAGCCTTAATGTAATATTAATATTATTATGTAGTTGTTTTTTTATTTTATTTTTCGAGGCTGGCTAGGTATTAGTCCTGTTATGATGATGCTACACACTCTTTTTTAAATAGGGTAGAGAGGTAGTAGACTTAGGACATGGACCAAAACCAGGACAAGGCCCAAATTCCAGGCCCAACTGATGGCCCCTGGATTTAACAGTTAAATGACGATTTATTTACCGAGAGTAAAAAATGGTGGTGAAAAATGAAATGGGTGGAGAAGGGAGGAGGGAGGAGTTTTAGTTGGTGGTCCCGGAAGCATTATTGAGGAGTAAGCAGTTTTGTCCGGGAGCGGGAGACCGCCAGTTGTGGGGTCCCCACTTCAGTTTCCTTGCCCTTCTACCACTACTCACTTTATCATAAAGTTCAATATAATTTTCATTTTTTCTACGAGGAACAATTTCATTATTCAACTAATTTATATTCGAAATATGTAGATCTAATATATTTTTTCTTATCAAATTTTAATATAGCAATATTTTTATTATTCTAACAAAGTTTGGTGTTGCCACTACTATCCACCTAGCAAAGCTCACAATTTTTCTTCAAAAAAGCAAAGCTCACAATTTAGGGCCGTTGTCGGGGGAAAAAAAAGAAAAAAGAAAAGGACTAGCAAGGGAAAGCATAAATGCCCATCTATGGAATGGATTCCTTCTACCGTACAAATCCTATGATGTGTCTTTCCACACGTCTTCCCATGTTCACCACCGTTTTTTTGTCTCCTCTCCGTTTATTGGACAGTTCAATAGTATTTTATATACTCGAGACCATTAAATCTAATACCATCTTATCTTACGTTAATCTAAGTCTCTGACTAATTTCCCTCGCTGTGATTCTCCCGCCCTTGATTTCCTTGTGTTGTTTTCTTCTTGTCGTACCCATTCACATTTTTTTTTTGGTCGAGAGAGAGGGGCTAAAAATGCCCCATTGTAGAACTATATTAATCAAGAAAAGGAGTTACAACCATTCTAGGCAGCGATACATCGCTAATATCCCTCGATATAATCGCTCCTACACCCGCTGGGGGTTTACACATAAAGTGTGTTCCAATTGGAAGCGAAAACCCATGGTTAGCCATCCAATCTGCACACGAGTTGGCTTCCCTATACACATGGCTAATCCTAACTTCCCAGTCCCTACTTAAAACTTCCCGGATATCCATCACGATGGAGGAACAGGCCGGGTGAGGTAGACTACTAGTATTCAAGAGGTTAGCAACAAGCTGGGAGTCCAAGTCAAGCATGACTTTCTTACAACCAAGACTCCAAGCAAGCTCCAGGCCCTTTAGGACAGCCCAAGCTTCGGCATTGTTGCTCGAGCAGTTTCCTAAGTTGGACGCAAAGCCAGCAATCCACTGTCCTATCGGGTCGCGGATAACCCCTCCTGCAGTAGCCATATTCAAGGAGGAGCGCTTCGCGCCATCCGTATTGAGCTTCCACCAACCTTGAGGTGGCGCTTCCCATCCGATTAACTTCTCCCTTCTCTTAGTTTTGCATTGCATCGTCATGCCAGCCTCCCAAGCAACTTGAATCTCTTCTGCCCTGTTACATATGAAAGCAAATTGATTAGACGGACGGGCTTTACTGTCACCCCACACAGTATCATTTCTCCAGAGCCAGATATGGTGTAAGGAAACAAGGAAAATCGTAGTCCACTGTTCAGATCCAGTCGTGTTCTTATCGAGCCACGAGTGAAGGTCGTTAGAGAAGAAGTTCGAGGCATTCTGGTTGAACTTCGTAAGAAGTGGTGACCAGATTCTTCGAAGGATGTTACAGTCTCTTAGGGCATGCAAGACGGTCTCATCCTGCGTTTTGCAGCAGGGGCAGGCGCCATCGCTTGTCATATGTCTTCTACGTCGAATAGCATTAGTTAGAAGCTTTCCGTGGCCTGCCAGCCATGGGACCTTCTTAATACGTTGGGGACCATGCCACTTCCAGATTTGTTGCCATAGACGGCTGCCCTCAATATCCAGGTCCTCGCGGATGAGACCATAAGCCGACTTGGTACTGAACTCTCCGTTATGTGAAAATCTCCAAGAAATGAGGTCGGGGCCTCTATCCGCTCGTGGGAGGGGAACACCTGCAATCAGATTCAGTATGTTAGTATGTAGGAATTTTCCAAGCAAAGCCCAGTTCCATTCGCCTTCATTCGTGACAGCGTCCCTGATTTTCATAGGTAAGAGCTCGTCAGGGATTGCGCATGTAGCCTCCATCTCAAGGCTTCTTGCATTCGGGATCCACTTATCCTTCCATAGGGAAACTGAGGCTCCATCTCGGATAGTCCAGAGCACACCATTCAGCATATCAGGCCACAGAGAAACCAGGGTTTTCCACAGCGGCGAGTGGGAAGCTTTATAGGTCACCTCTGGGATCGGGCCCTTATCATTGACGTATTTTCCCGTGAGCACTTGAACCCACATGTCTGATTTCTTGGTGAGCACACCCCATGCCAATTTCATGAGGAGGGCTAAGTTCTGATCCCTCAATTTTTTTATCCCAAGACCTCCAATCTTCTTAGGCTGACAAACCGTCTCCCAGGATACAAGATGGGTTTTTTTTTAATCATTTGAGGATCCCCAAAGGAAACCTCTTTGGATCTTCTCGATGTCCTCACATATAGCCGCAGGGATCTTTGTAGATTGCATTGCATATATGGGGAGAGCGGAGAGGACAGCCTGGTTTAGAGTCATTCTTCCCGCGAAGGTGAGCTTTTCGGCACACCAGCCTTGGAGTCTAGATTGGACTTTCTCCACTATGTAAGCGTAGGTGTTCTTGGTGATACGATCATGGAGCAACGGCATCCCAAGATAGCGTCCAAGATTGTTGGTAAGGGAGACCCCGAGTGATCTTTCCAGCTCCTTCGCAAGCGACTGGGAAACATTCTTTGACACATACAACTTAGTCTTTGCTTTGTTCGTCTTTTGCCCTGAAACCAAGCAAAATTGATTAATGACTCCATTGATAATAACTGTTTGATCAAGAGAAGCTTCAGCAAACAAAAGAAGGTCATCGGCGAAGAAAAGATGGGATAACATAGGCCCATTCCGCGAGATCTTAATTGGCTTCCACCCTTTTTGGTCAATGCTAGTTTGGATAAGATGGCTAAGTCTCTCAAGACAAAGGACGAAAATGTACGGGGACAGGGGATCTCCTTGACGAACACCACATGAGGGATTAAACACGGTCGTTTTCTCACCATTCCACAACACATGCATAGAACAAGTAGAGATACATTCCAAAATTAGGTCAATTATACAGTTGGGGATAAGGAGGAGTGAGAGAGTCTCCCTGACAAAGGACCATCGAATGCGATCATATGCCTTTTCCAAGTCGACTTTCAAAGCCATAAGTCTCTTGCCCGTGCGCCTGTTCTTCATTGTATGGATAACTTCCTGGGCAATGACTATGTTTCCAGAAATTTGTCTCCCTGGGACGAAACTGTTTTGGTGCGGACCAACCCATTTAGGCATGAATTCTTGGAGTCTCGCCGCCAGCAGCTTCGTGATGGTTTTAAGCGACACATTGCAAAGGCTTATAGGCCTAAAGTGTGCAGGGGTCTGCGGCTGGTCCACCTTAGGAATGAGAACCAAAGAGGTCTCGTTAATGGCTTTAGGTGAGAAGACTCCTTGGAATATCTTCTGGATGAAGTCAACGGTGTTATCTTTGACGATGGCCCAATTGCGCTGATAAAATGCAGCATGTAACCCGTCGGGTCCCGGCGATTTCAAGGGTGCCATTGAGAAGACAACTCTTCTAACCTCCTCATGGGAAGGTAACGCAGCAAGCCGAGTTTTGTCCTCCTCCGAGATTTCATGGAATCTGTTGGGGATAGGTGATATTAAGAGATAAATGATATTAACGTTGGGCGTGGTTTTTTAGTTACAACTTACCACATCATTAATTTACTAGGAAAATCTTGATAAAATAGCATGTTAAGTTCGGGTGCTGATGGTGCGATCAACTGGGTGCACGTTGTTTTTGTCGTGATTTTGTCGCAATCTAATTAGCTAACTCGTTAGTCGAACTTGGATTATAGAAGAATTTTTTTGTGATATATGGAGATCCGACAGGGAATCCAGCTGACACCTTATTGTTTGGACCAAAATGTATTCGTGAAATTATGGTGTATCTCAATTTTTTAATATATCGCAGAAGAACAGGCAGGTGTTACTGTGGATGAAAAAGACTGGCTAAGAGATTCAATATATTTGTCGCCGCTTTTTTTTACATTAAGTATTCTAATATAAACTAACTAATACAAAATCAAACTAGATAAAATTAAAAATATTTAATATTAATATATTTTTTATTATTTTAACTTATAAAATCTTAATTAACTTAGAATAATTTTCTTAATTATTTAAGTGTTTTTTGTTGTTGCCGCTTATCAGACCCCGTAGCCCGCATGAAATTGACGTGTGTGGCGTGAGATTGTGGCGTGGATAAAACTTGATGGAACTAAATTGAGCTGATTTGTTACTTTGTGATTTTAATGAACTGGTGATTATTTATTTATGTCCGAAAATATTTTCGGCCATAGTAAGGCTAACCATATGTTTTGTTGGAAATGCATAGATGTATTTCATGCTTAAGATTTGTTTACAGTTTAATTACATTAATCTTAATTTGTAATGTACTAATAAAATTACATAGCTATATTGAATATACTAAATTGTACATATAATCTGGAAAATTATTTTAGCAAATAAATTAATCAATTTCTTTAGTTATGCAGAAAAGTGTCGTGGAGTGGAGTTTACTTTTTTAAATTTTTTGGTATGCGAGTGGAGTTTACTTTCGATATCAATAATTGGGGAAAAAAGTTTGTGGGCCTGGGCCAGTGGTACATGAGCTAGATGTGTGTGGGGATGCTACTGCATTAAAGATGTCGGGAGGGAGAAATTGTCATCAATCGTCTGCAGGTCAAGATGCGAATCCTTTGCATGATTAGAAAATCCATGTGTTTTCACCCTTGGATTTTCGTCATCTTCTTGCTCAGCCAAATGCCCTTAGATTTTATGGTATCTGCCTACTAATTTGTTCGAATTAGATAAAATTTTTGGAAGACGACAAAATTTTCTCAATAATTATTTAACACCATTTTCTTATCAAGATTTTTTAGTTAAGTTAGAGCAATATTTCACTACTTTGTTAGTAGTCGCGTACACATTTTGAACCTCAGACTTGGTGCGTGTTTTCTACAACTACCTAGTATTTGAATACTAATTACTTGAGTAATGTAAGTTTGAGCTGGCGAAATAAACAAGTTATCAATTTTTATAGCTTTTTTCTTTTTTCTTTTAGAAGTTTGAAAGATGACGTTTTTAGAGCGAGAATTTACTATTCTGGGTAAATGCTGGAGTGACAATTCCAGGCGGTAAAAATTGACGTCGACATTCGTTAGAAAATGTTTTTGAGACACCACCATTACCCAATCTGGAGACGGTTGATTTTGAATCTCATGCTTGGTGATTTTTTTTGCATCTTATCTATAATTAAGCTTGACGACAAAGACTAGAGTAAAAACCTTTATTACAGTACGCGAGAAAACTGAAAAGTAAGTATCGATGACACATTTAGTCCTTTATTGGTGTAGGTTAGGATTTACTATAAATAGCGAATTTGTTCGTTATTAATTTTGTCGTGTGGTTGATTTATTTTGTAGTGTTATCGAGGCAGCTCTTTTTCCATTATCGCTTTTTCTCATTAGATTTTGCGGATTGAATTTTTTGTGAAGCCTCAGTTGCTACCCTCGTATCATGTACTAAGGGAAATACCATACGGTTGGAGAAGAGGTCGTTCGGGTAGGGAGAGGGTAGTATTCTGTAGATATCTTAATTTCAGTTATATTTTTTTTCCTTGTTCGTTTAATAAAATTTTATTTACTTACCCAAAAAAAAGTATCGATGACACATTATACTCGGGTGGAGGGAGGGCAACTAGTATTGTTCATAATTAGTAGATTAATTAATTCAATAACATTGTTTCATAATTCAATTCGAATGAATTACTTGCAAATATGGATCATGTATCCCTCTCGAGGACAATATAGGAAGGTTGAAGAAAATCAAAATCTACACTAATTTGAAATTTAAAAAAAAGAAGCGAAATCTCGAGTTTCGAACATATGAATCGAACCGGTATCGAAATGTCGTCTCTCGGCGTCGGCCATAGGCTAGCACCATGGAGCTACATAGTACGTGATGTCCATCCAATAGAAGCTGCAGGAGAAGCAAACAACAACAAAAAGAGTGGCGGGTGTAGTACAGGATTTAGATCAGGGTCCTTTCCAAACTCTGAGGCGATGTGTAGCAGTGGCCGAGCCGAGCGCTCGGCCTAATATTTTATCAATAAAAAAAAAGGTTGTTAATGATTTTCGCTCGGCCGAGCGGATTGGTTAGTTTTTTTTTCATTTATCTAACTATCTAGTTATTTCCACTTGGCATAATATTATTCGTAAAAATAGATTTATTCGGATAAGATTTTTGTGGTTAGCTTATCTTTAGCAATAAATTTAAAAAATAATTTAAAAATTATTAAATTTTGTATCTCTATAAATAGAGTCCAATGTTAACATATTTTCATATACCATCTAAAATTCTCTCTTCTTTCACTACATAATCTCTTCTTATAAATTCTCTATTATATTATTTCTATTATGGATCCAAATGATCCTAATTTTTCAAATTATCACTCATTCGGATCTTATAATCCTTCATCTTATCTAAATTCTGGAGAGTATCCAAACTCTCAACTATTTTATACTTCTCAATTTTCGCCAAATCTTTCCCAAATGTCATTGCTCATAACGCTTTGAAAAGTGATTTCATTGAGCATATTTGGCAAAAGTTTGAAAACGATAATTAATTATGTAATTTGAAATTCCTGTATTTGTAATATAAAAATTTTATATTCGTAATTTATCATTTGTACCTCAAATTATTTTTATCTAATTTAGTATTCCAATTTTTGCTTTTGTAAATTTATGACTTAATCACAATATTTAATCGTGTTATTGAAAACATAATTATTTTTGTAATATATATTTTTAATTTAAACAAATCAGAGTAGATAATATGTGGATGAGAGAGAAATTAATTGTTTATTATGTGAACTGGGTTGCTGATGTGGGTAGAAAATATGTAAGTGGATTGGATTGAGTAGGAATTGGGTATGAAAGAGAGAGAAATTAATAATTTATTCCGTGACCTGGATTGGATGGGTTGCTGATGTGTGGGTAGTCTGACATGCATGTATATTACCTGATGATCAAGGCACCATTCATGTCCCCCTCCTCACACAAGCCTAACAAGGACATGGCCCATGCAAATTAGAGGGTCATCTCCTTTCGAGTTTTTCAATCTCTGGTATTTAGAGTCGGACATTGTCAAGACCTGTTTAGAATCGACTTTCTTAATACTGTCTTTTTACATTTGCAAGACTCAAACTCAGTGAATCCAAGTTCCATATCACTTGAACCATCCTCCGTTAATTTTCCGGGTAAACATTACCCTTCTCCACGTTGTTATCACACCACATATGCCTTGTCGCCCATCCCAACTGTCGTATAAGGCGTTAGTTTATCCTTTTCCCTGGCAGATTCTTCGTTCAAACTGTTCCAGCCCCTCTTGGAGAGTTCGTAGTCAAGTTTCGGCTTTACATGCTTGGAGAAGCTGATCTATATTGGCAATAATAGGCGTGTAAAATGATTGTTTCACAACTTTTAGCTCACATGAAAGAAGGGTTATGTGAATCCCACATTTCTGGTGGAGGACAAAGCTCCAATCCAATGAGATCCCGGCTTGGAAGTACCTAATCTAAGCTTGATAAGAAGATGGACGTCCAGGAGGCGAAGAAGAGCCTTATCCACTTTCTAAACTCTGCAGCTATTCTCTCCTGCAACAAGAATGCACCTCTATTAGCCACACAAACCAACCACATTCAGACACAGAGAGAACAGGAGAGACCGACGATTGAATCCAGAACTACTACCGAAGCCGATGCTTGTTCTGTTAATGAAATGCTGCAATGCGGCAAAGGTTACTACCTGCATTCTAGAAACAAGTCCTTTAATGCTATGACCTGTAAGATATTTTCCAGGATGTCCTTGGACAAATAAGTTAAAAAGAAAAATGTAATGGTCACAAATTTTGGCAAGAACTTGCAGAGCATCTTCCTGCTGTCACTTATTTCAACTTTAGGGTAAATTGAAGCAGTACATTGTAACTTATTTACCTTTTCATTGTCCACATATGGAATGAATCCCCACACCTGACATCATGCTCCAACTGCAGTTTTAACTGAGTGACTAAAGAGACTTAACTCCAAATCTCAAGATGTCATCGTGTTGGCGGTTGGAAGGAAAAAAAAACCATCTTCTTTCAATTTCTGAAGCATAGAAAATTAATAGTTGATGTTTAAAAGATGGAGCATTTATAGATGACACATGCAGCATGCTTGTACAACTAGATATAGTAACATCATTTGGCTCATCGTCTCAACATCTAACACTACTAGGACCTAGATGAAGTTGTTCATTCGAATAAATAACCGCCAGAATTTCTAGTCTCTTACAGAATTAGGCCCCGAATCCGAGTTTAGATCACTCGACTCAACTAACGCTCTATCTGAATAGTAACATGACTGATATTGTACTCCCTCCTGATGTAGTTTATAACATTGTCCAGTACCATATCTGCATCTGCTTCTGGCCTGATCTTAACATGGCAAGCCAACAATACCTTGCCCACTGTGATGGCCCATATATGCAGCTCGTGAATAGCCACAACTTCATCCATCTCTAGCAACCCAGTCTCGAGCTGCGTAGCATCAATCTCTCGTGGTGTGCTCTCCATTAAAACTTCAAGGATACTCCGCAACATCCTAATAGTGGTGGCTAAAACTATGACAGAGAAGATTAGCGTACATATTAAATCAACAATCTTCCACTCAGGCTTGTACCAAATGATGGCTCCTCCGATCATTACCCCGACACTCTGAATGGAATCACCTAGGACATGGAGATATGCTCCCTGGATGTTTATGTTCCTTTTCTTCTTATCAGGGCCACTCTTGCCTTTATCTAGCAAAGGCTTAGAAAGTTCTGTATTGTCATCATGATGATTGTGCTCACTTCCATGTTCTTCATGATGATGCTCACTGCCATGTTCTTCATCGTGATGATGATGCTCACTGCCATGCTCTTCATCGTGATGATGATGCACACTACCAGGCTCCTCATGATGATGCTCTTCATCGTGATGATGATGCACACTACCAGGCTCCTCATGATGATGCTCTTCATCGTGATGATGATGGTGATGATCATGACCAGTTATTTTCACTCCATGACTGTGGACAACATGTCCATGACCATGATGATCATGTCCATGTCCATGTCCATGGTCATGGCCCAACAAAACAGCCATGCTGATGTTCACTAGAAGACCAAATGCTGCCACTAAAAACATCAGGAAGCCATTCACCTCGCTTGTACCTTTGATGAGCCTTATAATGGCTTCATAAACCAAAATCCCTGTCAATAACCAAATGATTTGCATTGAAACTAAAGCACCAAGAATCTCAACTCTGAAGAAACCGTAAGACTGGCGAGGTGTGGCTTCCCATCCAGCAGCCCATAGAGAGAACAAAGAGATTGCAAAAGATGCAACATCTGAAAGCAGATGGGCGGCATCGGTTAAAATTGCGAGACTATTTGCGTAGAGGCCACCAACTACTTCAACGGTCATGAAAACGATGCATAATGCAACTACGATGAAGAGCTTGCGCATGGAAGCATATCTTTCCGTGGCATCTTGGGAATTGCCAGTAGCATCTGATAGCTCGCACGGGGCTTCTCCACATGCCTTACTCCCCCCTGCTATCCTCTCTCCTCGCTGAACATCCACATTGATTTCAATAACTTGACCCTCTCGAGGACTCCTTGCTTCCATCTGCTGATTGTAAAGACCAGAAGAATAATATAAATAGCCGTTTGTAGTCTTTAAATTGCATAGATCTACTTCGCACAATATCCACGTAGGAACTTGACAAGCCAAAGAGTTTGATTAGTAGAAAATCTGAAACTGTAAGAGCTAATATTTTTCAAAACTAGACAGACAGATATCAAATTGAAGTTTGGAAAAGTAAGCATTGGTCCGCTGAAGCCATAAGTTGGGAACCAATCAGCTAGGTTCTGGCAATAAGCAAAAACAATCAGACCTTTTATAATATTCAAAGTTAAGAAAACACCAGACTTAAGAGGGGCATCAATCCCAGGTTTTGAAGCTCAAATTGCATTATTATAAACAAGAAAAGCACTTAAAGAGTGTAAAATCCCCAGAAGGAATATTTGATCACAATCATTGACCTGCTTTCTCATCCTAAGAATGTGAAAAAGAAACATCCAAATAACACAGCAACCGAGAGACATGAGAAAGAGAAATAAAAGAGGTGCCCTCTACCTTCCTTTACTGAAAAGAAAGGGGTGAAACATTAAAATTGAGATCATAAGGTTAGATTAAGCAATTTGTTGATCAAGCGTGCCTGACATGGCCAACCGTATATTAGGTATTCTCGCAATATAAAAAAACGACAAGCTTTAGTCCAAAGAGAGACTTGACAGGCTACAAGGAATGAGTGTAAGCAATAAGGTCACCTTTTAGGGAAAGTTGAAGCAGCTAGAACAAGCTGAAAGCTCTATTTTTTTGGCATGAAGAATCAATTCCAGTAGAATATCCCAGACAAGTAAAACTCAATACGATAGAAACATAAATTACAGGGTACTACTGGTCAACTGGCAAAATCAATCTTGTTACTGTTTCTTAACTGGGTTGTAGCTCTAAGGATCAGGATTATATAGCCAAAACAGGAAAAAAGTTGTCTTTATTGACATTAAAAATCCATCTGGCCTAACACAGAGTCCACAGACAAATCACAACAGCAACTTTTAAAGAAACATTAAGACACAAATTGCGCCTAAACAAAGTCCATGGACAAAACTACAACACCACAACAACAACAAACCCTAGCAAAAGGGTAAACTTACTGGATTGAAATGTATTGGAGGGTAGGAAAGGGAGTCTTTAACCCCTCCAGAGCTTCTTCTTCTTCTTCTTCTTCACGGGGTAAAGGCAGAGTCTTTACAGATTCCCAATAGATAAGAGCGTGAGACTTCAACTGGGTAACCCTGGGGTGTCGGGTCCTCCTCTTCTTCCACCACCACTTGTCCTTTTTTTATTAAGTGATTCCACCTCTTGTCTTTGGTTTGGTGCTATTGTCGTTTTCCACTCTTTTGGGCTGTCGTGTCATCATCCTGTGGGAATCGGGATCGTCAAAGTGGATGTGATTGACCGTGGAGTGACAATGTTGCCCTTGAGTTTATTTTTTATATATAAGTAACAATCTAGAGAAATTACACCATGGCTATCTAGTTATAGAATATGTACTACAAAATTAAGGATTGATGTTATAATAGGTATTGCACTTTCTAAACGAGTATTTTTTGTGAATTTTTTTTATAGTCGAATACTTTCATAGTGTATTACCATAGGGCATTTGACCTAGCAAGGTTGTAACTCTTTGTGTACAAAAATTATCTTTACAAAAAAAACTTTCGGAGTCTATTTAAGAGACGACTTTTATAATAATTTTTATATTTATAAGACTTGAAATCAATAAATTTTTAAGTGAATCTGAATTTATTACAAGTTGGACCAACTATCTTTGATTCCAAAACCAATATATTGGGTGCCTAGAGTATTTGGATCCAACTTCCATGAATTTGCTGTAATTTAATCATAGTCATAAGATATAACATTGCTAATTTTTCTAATGTAACATGTTTAAATTTTGACAATGAAATTTTTTTGTTATCTGAAATCATGCTTAACTCGATAAATAGTAGTCAATCTAATGTATTAAGATATTACATAGTTAAAAAAACATAAAGGGTATGATGAGACATGATTTTTTAAACGTCATGGTCTCTGTATGGAGTTCATGGCGCCGGCATGCGATGATTATAAATTGTGTGTTAATTATCAATTTATTGGTCTGCTCTCTGGACTCTGTTGGAAGAAAGTTAGTTGGGAAAAGGGTTTTGCATTGAGCGAGGACAACATAAAAGTCATTTCTACGGAAGGAATTTCGTTTAGACCATCAGATTTTATTAAAAATCGTGTCTACAGATCTGACAATGATTAAAAACCATGTCTATAAGTATAATGACTTGATCAATTTTAGTGGGGATAAATTATCAAGAAAAGTGGAGGATTAGTTTTTGGAAACTAAATCTATTGCAAGATTTAGTTTGCTATTGTTCTTTTCCCTTTGAATCTGTTGTTTTTGTTTGTTGTGTGACCTTTTTTATAGTCCACTTGAGATTCATGTGATGGTTGTTTTTTGTTGTTGTTTTATACCATCTAATATAAAGATACTACTTAATTGACTTATCTCAGATCGAATCAAGTAAAACTTTTGAAAATATTAAATTTTTTTTAAAGATTCAAATTCAAGATGTATTGATTAAATTAGAATAAGTCGGTTGTTTGTTTTGTTGATCACACTTTGAAGTAAAAGAAAAGAAAAGGAGTGAGGATGTTAAAGCAGATGGATGTGAAGATGACTTTTCTCCACGGTGATCTAGAGGAGGAGATCTACATGGCACAACCAGAGGGGTACTTGTCAAATGGTAATGGTGAGCTTGTGTGTAAGTTGAGGAAGAGCTTTTACGGGTTGAAACAAGCTCCAAGGCAGTGGTACAAGAAGTTTTATGAGTTCATGCACGAGATTGAGTTCGTACATTGTGAAGCGGACCACTGTTGCTATTTCAAGAGATTTGACAATAGCTATATTATCCTCCTGCTTTATGTTGATGACATGTTGATAGCAGGCTCTAGTGCTCATAAGGTGAGCAAGGTGAAGAATCAATTTACTTGGGAGTGGCTAGCGGAGGCATGGGCGGTGCCGGTTTCTTGCTAAATGGGAAATTTGTCCTAAAAGCACATTTTTACAGTATTTAGTTTTCCTATGTTAGGTTTTCCTTGTATTAGTCAATTTTTTTTGTATTAGGCTGGGGCTAGGTTAGGAGTCTTTCCCTTTATAAGGAGAGCTTGGGCACGCATGGAGAGACACCCACGAACTAAACATCAAATATTCAAACTCTTTTAGTTTCTTAGCTTTTATCTTTTATGTTTTTCATTTCTCCTTCTCCCCTATATTTTCAATAAATATTTTTGTCCTTCACCAATTCTTTTCTAGGTAGTCTAATCTACATCTTCTCTTCTCTTTCCTCATATTTCTTCCATCCTTCGTTTCGACGTTCTACCACAATTTTACCCACAACATTACCAAAATTTTGTTGCTTAACCTTTTCGTCAAATAGACAATAGTTTCGCCACAGTGTTCCTAGTATCCTTCTCTTTTCCATTTTCGGGATCGTGTCACCTAATTTTCAAAGTCGCTTTCCCGTAAAGAGTGACGCGAGCTCTTGCCTTGTTAAGCCGCGAATGCATCGAAGCCCATTGTAGTTCTTGCCTCGACAAAGCCCATTAAGAGTTTAATGATCTGGCCCTGGTTTGTTTTTTTCAATCGGTAAAGATATATATTATTCCTGAAAAATGTTTACATGTTACATCCTAAGGGAAAAGTCCCTTCAGAGGATATGCAGGAATCAGAAGGTATGCAATATTTTCCTCTAAAAAATAAAAAATAAAGCACCTATGATATTATATCATCAACAATATAACAAACATTCGTAAATTGAGATGGTAATTAGACTCGAATCTCGGGAGTCAACATATATATTGACTTCAATTACCTCAATTTTTTCTGAATCCTTATTTTTTTAAAAGGATAAAGACATTAATATAAAGTTATAGAACTGTCCAAATTATGCTTATAATTATCTATATATTACAAGCACCTCTTTTTCTAATTACCACTTTTTTCTATTGGATTTTACGGCAATTAAATTTTTAGTGATAGTTGTCGCGACTAGAGGACGAAATAAATTTTAGAATTTATTAACATTTTCTAAACAAAGTACTGTTAATAATCTTGCAAGTACTATTTCAAATACTTCATACCGTTCGGGAAGCTCAATTTTTTTATTAATGAGAGCTCCAATGGGTTGAAACCTCGGTTACAACTATTGAACAATTGTTCGGGGGAATCACCATACATTGGGGGAGGGGACCGAATGGGTGGCGTGGGGTGGGGTGGGTTTAACAATGTAGATATAGGCCGTAGAGTGTTAGTTAGGCCTTTTGTATTTTCCTTGTGTATTCTCCTTTTCGTTTATTTTAATAAAATGTATTTACCTACCAAAAAAATTATCTACATATTACAAAATTAACCATCAGATTAGGTATATGTTAAGAATTCACCAACCAAGAGAACAAAATGTGCAAAGAACACGAAAACAATATATCACGTGGTTCGGCCTAATGCCTACATCCACTGAGAGAAAAGAGAATTTTTATTGATGAGTTTCCGAGCCACAAAACCATACAAAATCTTAGGATAACATACTTTTATATAGAGCCAAACCCTTGTACATCAAGTAAGCTATCTAGGTCAAATTAGGAGTCCAAAAGCTAGTCCGAATAGAATAGGAAACAAGCCCACAAATCGTTTCCTCTTTAATTTCTCGACATCGCTAACAATCTCCACCTTGGCGAGAAATCATCCTGTGGACGAACCATGAAGCTCCATCCGAACTTCAACCAACTCCATCTTGATGAAATACCGCCACATGAAGAACCATGAGAACCTGAAAAACCAAACCGACTCTACCAGCTCCACCTTGACCGTAGATACACCGCCATCAATAATACCATCTCAACTTTCTCACCACATTTTTCCATTCAATCACATGGAGTCAGCCCTCAAGCTCGAGCTTCTGAGCTTGCTTGGCCTATTTTCTCCAATCTCCATTGAACCCCAACTAGCAAGTCCACTTGCTGAAGCAACCTTGCGACCAATAGACGCGTCCTCTATTTTTCGGTCAGCCCCATGTTCCACAACCTCGAACTACTTCTCCGCTGGACCTTCTTGTCTCATACCAATGCTACAATCTATAGCATACAAAGGGCAACCTTTTGTTCTACCAAGTAGAACACTCGACATGCCACAAACTCCACCGTTTTGCCTTGAGTGAGATACCCGATTCGCCCGTGGTGCTACCAACGGCTTCGCATTTCCCATGCAAAACCTACCCAACACCTTTGACGTGCACGTCTCTTTAGACAACCATAGCAGGGCCCAGCTAACAATGCTTCTCCTAGACAACCATGGCACCTTTGACGTGCACGTCTCTTTAGACAACCATAGCAGGGCCCAGCTAACAATGCTTCTCCTAGACAACCATGGCTCCTTGCCAACCATGCCTTCACGAAACAACCATAGCTTGCTATCCATGTCTCCGCGAATCCCAACTGCACTCAAACCATCCATGTCAAGCCTTTGCTCTCTCATACGAACCAACCTCATATGACCTGAGCTTTTTCCCACTTCATCAGACCCATTGATGTGACTTCACCTAGAATAATGTTCTCTACTAACTTGTAGTTATTTTCTTTTACCATTCATCCCTACCATCGTATCATTATCCATCTTTTTTAGCCTACCTTTATAACTATCACTTTTATAGTCCAAAGTTTCTAACGAAAAGAGATTACTAGGATGTATTGGACTTGATGAGACAGAAAGCCAGTCACCATCTGATCCGTCTGAATATGTGGCCATGGTTGTGGATGCCATTCCCTCCTCGTTGTCTTGATCCCTAGTTCGTCCTGGATAGTCTCCTTCATGTGCCCTTCTCCGCACTTGAAACCACTTCCATTGAACTTCTTTGACTTCGACCTGGATCCTCTTCCACAACCCAGCTGGTGGCTCCTCATCATCCGCCAAGCACAAGCGAATCTTTGCTACCGTCTTGGCCTCCAACTCCTCCCACTCTTGCTCCTCCATCTTCTCGGACTTCTTCTCCGAGAGCACGATGACCATCCCTTGTTGCACGAGGAGATCCTTGACACGCCTTTGCCATAACCCGAAATTCGATGAACCATCAAACTTCACAAGAGCAAACTTTGCGCCGTGATCCGACATCCTCCAACCTTAGCTCTTGATACCACTTGTTAGGAATTCACCAACCAAGAGAACAAAACGTGCAAAGAACACGGAAACAAGAGATTACGTGGTTCGGCCTAATGCCTACATCCACGGAGAGAAAGTAGAATTTTTATTGATGAGTTTTCGAGCCACAGAGCCATACAAAACCTTAGGGTAACATGCCTTTATATAGAGGCAAATTCTTGTACATCAAGTAAGCTATCTAGGTTAAATTAGGAGTCCAAAAGCTAGTCCGAATAGAATAGGAAACAAGCCCACAAATTGTTTCCTCTTTAATTTCTCGAGATCTCTAACCGTATTCAATATGATATTCTTATTTAATATTGAATTACTTGACGTCTCTATTCATTTTCTTTTTTTAAAATAAAAATGCCCATTCTATTGAATGCGGTATCCATTAATGGTAATGGAGACAATAGACGATTCTGACGCGATAAACTTACAGGTTTTACCGAATTGGTCAAAGCCAACCGAATCCTTAATAATGTCCATGTTAATCCTAGGATTTTTTTGAAGGGAATGTTAATCCTAGGATTGGACATCGTAAATTAGGTCTACATAGCATGAGCTATGCCCGTTTGTTCAAACATCACTGTAACAATTAATCTACTGAGTCCAAAATAAAATTATGCCCGTTTGTTCAAACATCAATGTAACAATTAATCTACCGAATCCAAAATAAAATTATGCCCGTTAGTTATGAAAGAACAAGTGAAGGTTTTTTTTTTGGATAAGTAAAGAACAAGTGAAGGCATACACTGAAATATGTCCAAAATAAAATTCTACAACATATATTTCTTAATAAACCTTTAACTCTTTTTATAAATTACTTAGTGTCTTGCTATCTACCAAGCCAACGAATTGAACTTTTAATTGATCTTAGAAATTTTTAACATTAAAATATTCGAAACATCCGTATAAGAAAAACAATAGTTCATTATTGACGTCTAGTTTGTCATCTTGCATGTCTTCTTAAACTAACATGAGATCCGGTCTCCGCGACAATCACAAAGAACGCAATATTCTACGTTTCCTGCGCCGATTATAAATTGAAAAAGCACTTCAATTTTAGTGTTATCGCCAAATTAAACTCGTCAACCATATAGCCAGGAGTCTTCTAATTAATTTCTCTACACATGGATCTGTATTCTCATTGCAGCGACGTCGTAACAGAAACTCCGAGACTCCAAAATTACGTAATGAGCTTGTTGGCGTACAAAAGCCTCATAATTCTGGTGGGACGTTTCCAGTTGTTTCAGCTTAAGAAGCTTTATAGAGAGTGCAACGGAAGAAGCCGTGGGTCCCTCGGGCGACAGTATCTTAATCGTGCACCGATCGTCCAGGCCCAGGCATGGACGACAGGGCGTGGGCGCCATTAATTGTTTCGAGCACAAAATAAAGTGTTATGCATGGACCAAGCCGCATCAAGTTTCTTCCATGGAGGAGTGCGTGTATATTATAATGTAATAATATATGTCTACATTTACCGAGGTTAATTAATGGTTTTGTTTCATGGTTGGTGCATTCGTTAATTGCTTTATATTTCACTCCCATGTGTTATGGGCCTGGTGATTATTGTAAAGGGTGTGTATATCATTTGTTATTTGGATTTTTAGCATGGTATTGCTCAAGTTGATGAATTTATTATATGGTATAGTGTAGTAAAATTGTTTATCATTTTGGAAAAATCATCTACTCGTTGCTACCCATTTGACCCCATATCATAGGATAAGATGAAAGTCAAACCTTAAAATTTGGGTAGGATATTAAGATTCTAACAAAAGTTTCAGAATAAAATTGAAAATATGATACAGGATAATGTCATTACGTAGAATATGAGGATGTTAATCAGTATTCCACTCATCGATCCGCCATTCGATTAGATTTGAGATCGAATGGATGACAAATGATGTTTGTTCATAATGGGAATCGCATCTTTTGGTCGTCTTTCACACCGAATGCGCTTTAATTTTGATGCCCTAGAGAATCGGATTCATATTTATAGTTTTGGTGCTAGTGGCGCCCGGAATCCTAAATTTTGGTATGACTTTAGCTTTTCGATCACAGAATTGACTCTTTTAACAGGGGATTACTCAATGCTTGCAGTTTTAGCTAACAAAATCTAACTAGTAGACAATTATAGATGCCATTAATATACTACAACGGTAGAGCCGAGGAACTTGTACTCGATGTATCAGTTTCAACGGATGAAAATATTAATAGAGAACGAAAAATTTAGAAGAAAGAGCAAGCAATATCACGTAGTCCAATTATCCGACCAAAATAGGTCAACGATTAGCACTTACTACTCCCTTTACCGGTGTAAGGTATTCCGATATCGACGTCATATCCTCTATATATAATTAAGGTCGTGTATATCCGAAAATAAATGCAGACAAGGTTTAAGGTAGAGAGAGTTAATCCAAGTAATAATTTATATCTCCTCTGCATCCAATCTAACCTAAATCAATCATATTCTATTTTTTATTTTTATTGGTGACCCGGTCTAAGTCTCTAAATAAATAAATAATTTATTTTTCATGTGATCAATTTATATTATGTTTAAATATAAATTGTAATTAATATATAAAAATTACATATTTAATTACTAGATAATTTTCATATTATCTATACAATTTTCACAGAAAATAGCAAAATTGGAATGTCTAATTGAAAATATTGATCTCTATTTATAGAAAATTGAAAATTATGATTTTTTATATTTTTACCGATTAGATTGAAAAAAAAAAGTATGATTAGTGTTGGCCTTGGTCACCACGAGGTTCCCTTTGGTTGCCCATGGTCACCACGAGGTTGCCTTTGCGCCTGGTAGTGGGCAAGTCTAAGAGCATATACACACACACAATTCCGGCGACTAAATTTCCTCGTACTGAGGTGCAAATTTTAGGAAACGTCCTTGGTTGTAGAACAAGGTTTGGACACACACTTCCCAAACCACGTGAACAGCATATGTCATGGCTGGCCATGCAATTCCCGGAAATATTTGTTTTGACCATAACAAACAGTCAACGGACTTGAGCGTTTTCTGTCTTAAGACGACAATTACTAATGCACGTGGATGGCACCTTGGCACTCAAAAAGATTAGGATATACATGTCAACTATATAAATAAGTTAATATAACTCAAATACAAATTAATTACTCTAATTAATAAGTCTAATAATAGGAATAACTACTTCCCTCTAATAATCAAACGAGGATTCACTCCTTGAAATTGGTTCAAGCCGGTAGAAACTAAAAAAATACTATTGAAACTTTGAAAGAACACCTTAAAATAGGACCAAGTTAGAGCTTGAAAAAAAAAATCCAAAAATCAAAATGGTTTTACATTTCAAAACCAATGACATCACAACATTAAAAAAAGATATTAGCTACATTATTAAACATCATCATGGGCAAGCTAGACCTAGACATCAACTCTACACTTGGGAGACCCAAGCAAGGGAACGGGTCCTAAAAACCCTCGCTTAAGCCCAACCCAAACATCACACCTCACATAAACCCCGTACCTCCCGGTTTTGACAACTCCGGCCTTCCACCTCACCCGCCCCATGATCACCAGCCTCAGGGCCACCACCCCGTAGTCCTGGTCCGCCTCCAGCCCGTTGGCCACCTCCTTCGACACGGGCACCACGGGCCCGCCCACCACCGGGCAGAACGACACCGTAGTCTTGGTGCCCTGGTGCAGCGGGGGCAGGGCCAACGGCGGGGTGATCTCCTGGCCCCGGTACGACACGTGGATGGTGAGCCTGTCGTAGAGGATGGAGACCCTTTTGTTGGGGTTCCTCGCGAGGAGGGTGAACTGCATGGAGGAGGAGAGGAAGGGCGGGGACGTGGTGTTGAGGTCGTAGACGGCCGCGCCGACCACCGTGAACCGGGGCTTGTGGGGTCGGTAGATCAGATAGGGGATCAGGACGGTGAGTCCAGCGAGGAGGAAGACGGCAGTCAGGACGGCGCATAGGGTCCTACGTTCCCTTGGTTGTGTGTAGTGGTGGTCACAGGCGGGTGATGGTGGAGGCAGAGGACGAGCGAGGGGTTTGCCGCGGGGTTTCTGCAGGTGGTCGGTCGTCATGGGCTCTTCTGGTTGGTGCTCGTTGTCAGCCATACGCAACGAGGAGGAGGAGAAGAGATGAAGGCTTGGTGATGGATTGGAGTGATTAGGGTATCCTCTCGTTTCTGGTGGCTTCTTAAAAGTGAGAATATATGAGGAAAAGATGAAGGGAATTCGAATAAGTTATGGAGTAATGGGATAGGATAAAGGTGGAGGAAAGAAAAGAAAGGACATGGGAGAGAGAGTTGGATCACTTGTGGCTAAAGTGGTCTTCTTTTTTTCCACAGATGTTCTTTCTCTCTTTCCCTCATGGCTCGTATTGTCTTTCTTCTAATTTTTTTGGGCGAATATGGTTCGTTCTGAGTAGAGGTGGGATTGTGAAAGATGAAGTTTCGAGGCAGTAGTTTAGTTCCGATTTTGTCGGTGGCCAAGTGGCGGAGTAGCATGTAGGAAGAGCGTCCCTCGCCGACAATGGATAAGCATTCCGGCACCCACCTGTTTCTGCATGAGAAAATAGGTGGCCAAGTATTGGCAATACTTGCACCCATCTGATTTGGCCTGTTATTGGGTCCGGAGTGAAGAGGTCATTTCAGACTGTTTAGTTTGAAAGATTGATAATGATATGTCCCGATTTTGATAATGGCATGTCCCGATTACGATACTCGCAAGTCTAATTATTGATAATAGTCTTCGTGTTACGACAATGGCATGACCGGTTATTAATAATGATATGTCGATGATCCCTTGTCGCGTGCAATTTTTTTCAATTTTGTTCCCGTGTTTTAACTTTTTTGCAAAAAAAATTTGCGTGTCCTTCACTCCAAACCATCCGAAATGGGCTCATTCTGAATATAATCCAAGCCCTCGTATCGATACGTCAGAAATCTGAAAAACAGGGTAACGGGCAATCCACCGATTCTATCGCTATTAGCGTGAAATTGATAGTGTTTTCTAAATGTGACATATTATATTTTAAGAATTCAAATTTGAAACATGATTTAAAGTATAACACCTCCAATTTATGCATACGGTTCATCGTTTCTGATTCAGCAATCAACTAATTGATTATCGGCATACGACATAATATGTTGGAGAATTGGATTTTTAATCCATCGAGGAGGTTGGCCCAACATACAGGTGTATGTTGGGTTTGGGCCTAAGAGGATAATTAGAAAGAGAATTCTAATTAAATATAATTTCTTAGGAACTTTGAGCTAATGCTGGTCACGCCAATTGGTTTTGGGTGTCATATGATATATGCGAAACACGTTGAGAAAGTTTTGTAACGATGAATGACACTTGCGAAAAATCAATTCTCAGTGTGAATAAAAATTGGATTCGAAGTGATGTGGGTTTTATCGGTCATCATGAGTTCAAGATTTATGACTCTGGTAACCGCTCATTTATTGACCGTGGTTAATAGGGAGCGTTAATGGCTGTAACCGCTCATTTATTGACCATGGTTAATAGGAAGATTAATGACTGCCATTATTCCAGAATTAAATGGGATCTCAAATCCTCCCTCTAAAAGGGGACATCTTCCTCTCATTTGGAACACACAAAAAAACTCACTTAGAGTTTTACTCTCCTCTCTCCCCCTTAGCATAGGCATTCTCATTTGCATAGTGTCGGGATTCTACACCACCAAAGGTGTTCGAAAGGCGGGTAATAAGAGTTTAAGGGCACATAGCTTGCTATGGCCTTGTCCAGGATTAAATCCGAAAAAAGTGATTGTCAAGAGGAGGGCTAATACCGCAGAACACAAACTACGAGGAGGTGGTATTTCTACGGTTTGCTCAAACCGTTATTGTGAGTATTCTTAATTTATTCAATAATGTTCAGTTACATTTGTTATATGATATTTGCTTAGACTTATATCTAAGAATTGCATGACGATAAAAATAATCAACTACTAATATTTCCAACAATCTTAAACTCTTATTATTCGATTTTAAATATTAGTAATCTGGTTTGTTAATGGTATATATTGTCACGGCCAGAAACGTTCATAACTGCATAATTTGTAAACTGCTTCTCCTTGTCGCTACTTGTGTCAAATCTGAGCATATTATCCAGACAGTAGATACGCGTATTTGCTTGTGTGAGAAATTAAGAAGTTGGTTGATTAAATAATGGAATACAAATGAGTTGTTCCACGCTATAACGACTAACTAAATAGCTATTATTGTCGTCGCTATTTACCTAATAAATTAGTACGTATGCTTTCACATGCTTCTGTGTGTAAATTAAATGGGCTTATACAATTGGATTTAAGTTTCAGATTTAATTGCATGCACTATCTATGCTACGAGTGTTACTGACCATTCAAAGTGCAAAATATTGTGGGGTTCGAACCAATTAATTACTAGTTTAATTGGTATTGTTGAAACTGGTTTTTTTTATTAAATTCTATATTTGATATAGATGGCTGATATGAACTTTTGATGCATTTTATACAATGTCTCGAGTAACCAGTTTAGACCTTTTAAAGAACACAGAAAAAAAAAATTTAGCAGTTTTTTCGATGAGCGTTGCTGTTGAATGCTTATTACTGCTAGTGACTGAAAGGAAGGTTTTTCACCCCTCTTGCAATAATGAGTAAGTAAGGGATTGTCGTCCCACAAGGACTAAGCTAGGCCGCAAACTCGACTCTACCACTAGTTTAGGACTATAAGAAATGGAGGTGTCAATTCCAAACACAAAATACGATTTGAAATAAAATTGCAACTAAACAAGGTGATGGTTTAAACACTTAAAACAAGAGTGAGCTTGGTACCAATGACAACCTAAATAACCAAATGACTTATGGGGTTTATTAAGCTCATGATATGGTCCGGATGTTTCCAAGGCAACTAATCAACGCTCTCGCGACAAACTAGTCTACATCGATTCTTAACTAGACTTTGATGAACTAACCACGCTCTCGCGATAAATTAGCCATCTAATCTAACTAATCACCAACTATAATCACCATCCTTTGGACAACTAGTCACCTAAGGTGATCTCTCATCAATAGGTTTCTACACAACTAGTTAAATGGTCTGTTAATCCTAACTCCTCTCGGCGATTAACATTAACCATGTTCATAATCAAGGTGATCAAATAAGATTAAGCATTAAGCTCATTAACTAGTACACATACCTAGACATATTAACCCCCTAAACCATTAGCTAAGTAGGTACCATCAAGGCACCAAACTCACTAATCAACTACTCACACATATTCACCAAGTAACATAACACATCCATTGAACAAAGCAAGCAAAGCATAAACATAAAAGAGAAAGAGAAAGATAAAGAAAGCTCAAGATGATCTTCAACCTCCCAAAAATATCTCCTTTAAGTTCTCTACACAAGCTTTAACAATGGAGAGCTCAAGTTTTCTCCACAAAAGTGGAAAATGAGAGTAGGTGAGTGTTTTTAGCAAAATATCTAAAAGCCTAAGGCTCCAAGTTCTTGGCTTCCAAAATAAGCCAAGGAAGCTATTTATACAAGTTTTTGGCTTAGGAAGTGCCAGCCACGGATTTCACTATTCATGCCCAAAAATGGGTCCAAAACAAATCCTAAAATTTGGCCCACTCGTTAGATTTGTTGGCAGATTCGAAGGTCAACTTTGGACGCGATTTTTCTCCCTCTTGGACTCCAAATTTGAAGAAGCTCAAAGATAAAATTGTAGCTCCGGATGTCTTCTTTCCAGCTCCACCTTGCTTGCCTCCATTGGACTTCGGATGAGAAAGTTATCAGTATTTGAGTCGCAAGGGGTCAGTTTTGCTCCACGCTTTCTTGGGTCTCGTAAAACGCCAATTGTCCCGGCTGATCCGATCGCCTATGACACGCTCCAAAGTGCACCAATATCCTCCTCGCATCACCACATAGTCTCCTAGTAATAAACATGAACGAAATATAATAAAAATCACAAGAACTACATTAAAACGTTCAAAGCACAATATATAACGATACAACGATACATAACACACAAAAATACTAGAAACAATGAAAAATCGATACTAAAACATACATGGATGATAGAGTATTTCCACACTCATCAGTGACGTTTCTCATTTTTTGCTCATAACTCTAGACTGCGTTGTTATTGTCGTATTTATTGTCCCACCCGAACCCGTCCAGCTGCTACTTAAATGTCTCTGGTTTTACAGTGCTTTTAAGGGAAATTAATGACTTTTGATCAATGTTATTCTTGTAGTTGCCTATTAATAAATATACAAACTTGTCATAAGGGTATATGCTATTAATGAATTGAAGTTCTGAGATGGGAACGTTTTGATGAGGAATATTTTATCATGTGTTAGTAAGACTACTAATGTGATTAGATTGTTTTTTTTTTTGCTTAACAATTTTACTAACCCATTGGATCATTATTGTGGGCCTGAATCTAGTCGGACTTATATCGGAATCAACGAGTTTCACAAATTTATGCGTAGATCCAAGTTGTGCTAGTGTTTTAAACTCATGATGGGCTTCAATTTAGTGGGTCTATTTTTCTAAATCAGTCTTCTCATTTTAAACTTGGATCAGTTTTGTGAATTTGATTATTTCGTGTTAGGCTGTTAATCGTGGGGGTAATGGTCGAATTTCGTAAAAGAAATTACAATTAATTGAAGTCCATCTAGAAAGGACAAAAGTTTAGATCTGTGGTGCCTTTTAGCGATGGTAACTTGAATAGAGCTATCGCTAGTTTCAATTAGTGATTTCATCTAATAGATTATTTTAAACTAAAGAAGCTTAATGGGTTCATTTTTATATTTGCATATTGGACTTGGTGGGCCTAGCCTAATTTTGCTAAAGAAATGTTTTTATCAATTTGTGAAATTGATTAATATGTGTTAGACTTTTTAATAGTGGGGTGTTGGGCCCAAACCATTAATCGTTATGTGTTGTGAGATATGGAATTGGTTGAAACGAATACCACCAACAACGTGAACGTTGAAGTTCTGATTGTAAGGGCTAGCGGCCCTGAGGTCGTGATGCCGGGTATGAGAAACTCACTGTCGTGTTCTCAATTTGAGAAGTCTGAGAAATTCAAGGGTAGTAATTTCAAGAGGTGGCAACAAATTGTGATGTTGTTCTTGACTACCTTGAATTTGATCCAGTATTCCAAAAAGAGTAAATCCGAGGAGGATGGTAGAGATCTTCTTAAGACTCTAATTTGTGATGCCCTCCAAGTGGTAATGGTGATTGGAAAATTACCGTCATTTTGGAAGGACTTTAAGATGTACCTCAAATACAAGAGGAAGGTAATGAGTCTCGAGTACCTTTTGAGAAGGTTGCTTATCGAGCAAGATAACCGAAAGGTTGAGAAGAACCCAAAAAGCATGGTTGCAAAGGCCAATGTTGTAAAGGTTGGTGGGACCTCCAGTGGGAATAAGTAGAAATGCTTTAATAATCTCAAGAGAGCTGCTTAGGATAAAAGTTTTACCAACGCTTGCATTATTTGTATGAATTCGGCCATATAGCTAAGGATTCTACGAAACCTCATGCCGCTGAGGGCAGAGGTGTTCAATGGAAAGGACAAGAAGCCCGCACATACTAATATTGCTAAGGCTAGCTTGAGTTCTGACCTTGATGACATGGATCTCACGTGTGGTATGTCCGAGGTGAATCTTGTTGGTAGGTGGACACTAGGGTCACACGCCATATTTGTGCGAACAAATGGAATGCTAGTTGGGAAGGGCTATTTCTCAAACGACATTTTTAAGATGAGTGTACTGACTTTAACCTCTGAGGCAAGGTGTACGCTTAGATTGATGGAGGTGCAACCTGCGAGGTTAGAACTAATGAATGTTGGGGAGAATACAAATTTTGCATATTCTCGTGAGTCATTACAATTGTGGAATGGTGGATTAGGTCATGTGAAGTATAAGTCTTTACAAAGGCTTATGTCACTAAACCTATTACCCAAGTCAACATCGATCATAAATACAAGTGCGAGACTTGATCGATGATTGTACAAGAGATTGCTATGTCTACTTGATGAGAAATAAAGACAAAGTAATAGATTTACTCATTCACCATAAGAATGAAGTCGAGAAACAACTTGGGAAGAAGATCAAGAATCTTCGAAGTTGTGGGAGGAAGCTGTGCTTTCGGCCAACTATGTGCTCAATACAGTACCGCACAAAAGGTTAGATAAAATGCCTTATGAGTTGTGGAAAGGTCATGTGCCTAGCTACAAATTCCTAAGTTTTTACAGATGTCTTGCTAAAGTTCCAATCCTACCTTTTAAAAGGACAAGGATTGGACCCAAGACGGTGGATTGTGTGTTTATCGGTTATGCACAAGATAGTGCTGTATATCGATTCCTGGTACACAAGTCAGATAACTCTGATATCCACGTAAATACTATCATTGAAGCTATGGATGCTTTATTCTTCGAGAAAATCTTTCCTCACAAAGCTCGAACTGGAGTTGATCGTCAAGTTGACCAAAGTGGGAGCAATGTGGGGGGAGAGAAACCTCAAGATGAAGTTGAAGAGCCTAGACGTGGGAAAAGGGCTAGGAAAGAAAAGTCCTTCGGATCAGATTTCCTAACATATCTGTTAGAAAAGGATCCAGTAACCTATAAAGAAGCAATGTCCTCTACAGACTCTGCTCTTTGGAAGAAATCGGTGAATAGTGAGATAGAGTCTATCTTACATAATCATACTTGGGAACTAGTAGATCTACCTCCGGGTAGTAAACCACTAGGCCATAAGTGGATCTTCAAAAAGAAGATGAAGCATGATGGTACAGTGGATAAGTACAAGGCAAGACTTATTGTTAAAGGCTACAAGCAAACTGAGGGTGTTGATTATTTTGACACATATGCTCCTGTCTCCAGGAAAATGTCTATTAGGTTAGTCATAGCCTTGGCGGCTTTGTTTGACATAGAGATCCATCAAATGGATGTGAAAATGGCCTTCCTTAATGGAGATTTGGAAGAGGAGATTTACATGGAACAACCCGAAGGGTTTGTGGTTCCAGGTAAAGAACATAAGGTTTGTAAACTTGTAAAATCCTTGTGTGGACTAAAACAAGCACCTAAACAATGGCACGAAAAGTTTGATGGTGTAATACTATCTAACGGGTTTCAGATAAACCAATGTGATAAATGTATCTACGTGAAAGGAGATGATAACGACTATGTGATAGTTTGTCTCTACGTAGATGACATGTTGATCGTGGGTAATAATGATAATATCAAAATTACCAAGAGAATGTTGTCGCAAAATTTTGACATGAAAGACTTGGGACAAGATGATGTAATACTTTGAATGAAAATTACCAAGACTTCAGAAAGTTACGCGCTTTCCCAGGGTCACTATGTCGAAAAGATACTTGACAAATTCGATAAGGATAGCAATGTAATTGCGAGAACTCCTATGGAAGTGGTGTCAAGTCTCTGGAAGAATCGCGGAGAGAGTGTGAGACAACTAGATTATTCTAGAGTTATAGGCAGTCTAATGTACCTCATGGACTGTACTAGACCAGATATTACAAACTTGGTAAACAGATTATCGAGATATACGAGTAATCCCAATTATGAATATTGGAAAGCGATAGTTAGAGTTCTTAGATATCTAAGGTACACTGCTAACTATGGATTACACTATATGAGACATCTAGCCGTTCTGGAAGGGTATTCAGACGCGAATTGGATCTCGGACTCCAAGAATATAAAATCTACGAGCGGATACATATTTACAATTTGAGGAGCAGCGGCCTTGTGGAGATCATGCAAACAAATTACATTGCTAGATCAACTATAGAATCAGAATTCATAGCGTTAGATCTAGCAACTGAAGAGGCGGATTGGCTCCGAAGTTTCTTGGAGGACATCCCGATGTGGTCAAAACTAATGCCTCCCATTAGCATGCATTGTGATAGTCAATCAACTATTGGAAGAGCATAAAACAATGTGTATAATGGAAAGTCTAGAAACATACGTCGTAGACATAAATCCGTGAGAACGTTATTGAGAACGGGTGTGATATCTTTAGACTATGTAAAGTCAAAAGAGAACATCGTGGATCCATTAACTAAAGGTCTAGCGAGAGACCAAGTTGAGGTATCATCGAAGGGAATAGGATTGAAGCCCACGAAATGACCTAAACCCATGATGGCAACCCAACTTGGATCGTAAATCCCGATCTACAGGTTCAATGGGACAACTGAATTGTGAGGCTATGGTCGAACAAAGCACTCAGAAAATTGAGTTCCTTACCTATTCCTATGATGAAAGAGTGATATACCTGTCCATTGAGAGGTTAAGCTTTATACTTTTAATGATCCTTATACTTCGAGTATATATAAGTGGGGTATGGCAGGATACTCCTTATAAGAGATCACCTATATCGAATGTGAAGGGGCTGCTTCTATGAGATGAGTTAAGGGCTAAATCTCTAGAGCATTCGATGAAGTTTCCAGGCAGTCCAATGCAAAAATGGACAACAACAAAAGGACCGAGTAGTGGTTTGAGAAGGAGTTGTGTGAGTACCTTTGTCTTGGTATACATAAAATGCCGAACAGTTCAGGGCATCGCGTCCACTGATTGGCAAGTGTATCCGAAGGTATTTCACTAAGAAAGGTTCAAGGCTTTCAACCACCTTTCCTGATGCAACTAATTCTCGCAGAACTCCAAGTTGCATGTAGCATTGGTAGGCGCATATCATAACATATCAGCCAATTGCATTCATGTGGGGGATTGTTGGAGAATTGGATTTTTAATCGATCGAGGAGGTTGGCCCAACATATAGGTGTATGTTGGGTTTGGGCCTAAGAGGATAATTAAAAAGAGAATTCTAATTAAATATAATTTCTTAGGAACTTTGAGCTAATGCTGGTCACGCCAATTGGTTTTGGGTGTCATATGATATATGCGAAACACGTTGAGAAAGTTTCGTAACGATGAATGACATTTGCGAAAAATTAATTCTCAGTGTGAATGAAAATTGGCTTCGAAGTTATGTGGGTTTTATCGGTCATCATGAGTTCGAGATTTATGACTCTGGTAACCGCTCATTTATTGACCGTGGTTAATAGGGAGCGTTAATGGCTGTAACCGCTCATTTATTGACCATGGTTAATAGGAAGATTAATGACTGTCATTTTTCCAGAATTAAATGGGGTCTCAAATCCTCCCTATAAAAGGGGACCTCCTCCTCTCATTTGGAACACACCAAAAAACTCACTTAGAGTTTTACTCTCCTCTCTCCCCCTTAGCATAGGCATTCTCATTTGCATAGTATCGGAGTTCTACACCACCAAAGGTTCGAAAGATGTTCAATAGTGTTTCCTATTGTTCACGTGATTGGACATTATACTTTGGGAACTCTCTTAACCATAGAGGCCTGAAGCTATAAGGCGGGTAATAAGAGTTTAAGAGCACATAGCTTGCTATGGCCTCGTCCAGGATTATATCCGAAAAAAATGATTGTCAAGAGGGCTAATACCGCAGAACACAAACTACGAGGAGGTGGTATTTCTACGGTTTGCTCAAACCGTTATTGTGAGTATTCTTAATTTATTCAATAATGTTCAATTACATTTGTTATATAATATTTGCTTAGACTTATATCTAAGAATCGCATGACGATAAAAATAATCAACTACTAATATTTCCAACATATTACCCAACCAACCCACTTGTAAGTTTCATCAGGAGGTTAAATCAAACAGCAACAACGAGCGAAAATCTACTTGTCCGTCGGGGAGAGAAAAAAAACAGCCTACTTGTCCAGACCTCACATCACCATGTCATTCTAAAATCCTCGGGACATGGGAATTTGGGGAAGATAAAGAAGCTAAAAAGTATTAATCTAATCTTCTTCACGGTCAGCCATTAGCATCAGCCACCCGGCTGCCGTTCTGCATCTGTCGGACAAACTGTCCCTTCACACGAGGACGCTGCTCCGCCAGTTTTTTCCGGCTCTGGTATCGAACCTGTAACGGAAATTTTTTGTTAGGAAAGAATTTTTTTTTTCCTCATAAGTTGGGAAAGAATGTTATGAGATGATTAATAGCATTATTAGTGGAAAAGCAAGAATTGACCTTCTTCTCAAAGCAACGATCTTTTCGCTTCAGACGGAACTTGGTTAGAGCAGCTTCCCTCTGGCTGATCCGCTCTGGGTCCATCCCCCTGATCCCCTCACGCTTAAAGACAACAGTTCCGTTGAGACTTTCTGGATCCGCGGCCTTCTCAGCTGCCCCAACTAAAGCGGCATTTCCATCATTTGTGCTGCATAAACTTCCATAAGTACCGGAACTTTTATCGTTTGCAGAACCGTTGCACAAGGTACTACTAGCACTCTGATCACCCAAATTGGAGCCATGTTGTTCTTTTTCAACAGGTTCAGCCTCGTCCTTCTGACGAGGATTCTGATCAACCGAATTATTTGTGGTCGTTTCATCCGAGAAATTGCTGTTCTCTTTTGTATCAATGTTTTCTGGATTGGAACTGATTGAGGCGCTAGAAGGAAATGGGGACTCCCGGTTTCCAGGAACTTTATGACTCCATGCCGGAGACAGACTCGCTTTGGGATAATATAAAGGTGGGAGAGCCTGAGCATTACCCGAGCAGAGGTTATCTATCCCAATCCCAGGCATTGATATCAAAGAAGACTGCGGGGACAAGCGTGCCTGATAATCTCGATCAGATTGACCAACAGCAAGAGTCGTCAATGTTTCTTGGTTACCAGTTGAAGTAGAAGCATGCCATGGAGAAGCATTTACTTTCTCGGGGGGTTGGTCGGATGGCAGCTTTGGAGACTTGGGAGCATCGTCCTTCGCATCAAAACAAATGCTGCTTGAAATAGGGAAAAATTGCTGCAGCGTCTTGTTATTATACCTGTTACAGCAAGTGAGTATCAGAGAGATCAATAGGAGACTCTAACAAGCGAGTGTAAGAACACTCGGCGAGAACCCAAATCATTATCAAGGTAATAAGAAACTGACTTACAATGAGAAGGCAGAAGCGTGGGAGTGGTTTAGTGCATGTCTTTCATCACCCCCTTGATTGTTCAATCTACTGGGATAAATTCTTGTAAGAGACAATTCAAGTTGGGGAGGGAAGTCGGACTTGTTTGTGCCATCATCCAAACAAGTGCTGCTACCTTGACTGTGCTTGTGGACACTGTCAAATGCGCCAATCAAGTCAATAGCTGCATTTGGAGGCTCAATTTTTCGGTCATTGAGACTGCGGACGACATCATTATTTGCTCTGTGGTATTCTGTTGTGACATTTGAATTCTGAATTGTCTTCACCGTAGCAATCTTTCCTTCCAGTCTCAAAGCACTAGCACAATATGTCTCATTGCATGATGCTGCCTCATGTGCCAAGTTGTTCGACCTTTCTGCAAAAGATGAAGCAACTTCTTAACTAATCAACAGACTCCGAATAGTGTCCGGGTACCGGATGGCATAAACAAAAAAAATCAACTAACTCTGATGGCATACCTCTGCTAATACTCTCAGGGTGAATTAACCTATCACCCAATTTAGCACATCCTTCGTGCTTCTGTCTTTTTACACTGCTCAAATTCGAAGGAGATGCAGACTTCCTAGCCAAAAGCCCCTGCATATTTGTCAAACCATTACTCGGAGTTTAAGTGCAGGGATCTAGCAAAGCTCAGACAAGAGGCGGAAAAACATGCAATCTCTTGGTGAAAATTCATGTACCAAACCTAATTCCAAGAAGCTATCCCCAAACTGTAGGGGATGTGGCTGATACATTTTGTCATTGACCATTGACGCACTTATATAACTTACTAAGGGACATACTGAAAGATTAGTAAGCACTTTCTAGGCCCTCTCCTTCCCACCAAAATGTTAATGAGTTAACTCTAATCAATATCTAAAATCAGGGACAGCCTAGGAAAGGAGTAAAATGACATTCAGAAAACTCGACGATAGATGTTTCAGAAAAAGCTTCCCACAGAAAATTTCAGTAACATATCTTATGGGATCAAGATGACCAGACACTCACCGGAGTATCGTCACTCTCTTCCTCACCACAGTCCTTGTTCTTTGTTGAAGAGGTTGCACCATCACTTGAATAGTTGCTGGCTCCATTATTCTCAGATGTGGCTTCAACTTTTTCCGGTACCACCATCGAACTCTGAGGTAGTCCAGCATTTAGCTGACACAGAACAAGAGCGTCCCAAGTGACATATTCATGCATTAAGGAGAATGTACACAATCTATACAGAACAAAAAGGAGAAGAAACGTACACTTTGCCTTCTCCAAACATGCTGCCACAAGTTTCTCAACTCATTCCTCCGGACAGGCTTGATAAGGAAGTCTGCTGCTCCTTTCAACATGCACTTTAAAACCGTGCTGATTGAATCTTGCGAGGACATCACTGTACAGACATTCGGTTCCACATTCAAGACGAGATTGGCATTGTAATGAATACACAACCGATCCCAGCAAGATCCAAGAACAACTTACTTACGACAGGAATATTTTTACAAACTTTATGCTCCATGACTAAAGTAAGAAGCGCATATCCCGATATTGATGGCAGGTCAACTTCCGTCAGTATGAGATCTATGTTATGGGGTCTGCCCTTCAGAGTCTCCCATGCCATTAATCCATCAGCAACAGCAGTAACTGCTTGGAACAAGAACAAATACAAAGCAAACATTTAGTTCTCCTTACCACTTTTCTGAAAGTATAGCAATTCTGAACTCTAAAAACAAAAGGAACCTAGGAACAGAGGAAACGAACAAAAGACATGAGAAGAGACGGTTACACAAAAAATTTAATGAAATGAACTCGCCATCGAAAGAAATACTCATATAGTCACTTCAATTATTAATAATCGGGCCATGAATAGACAGATTCATTCCTAAAAAGTCTCAACTCCGCTAAAAAGTCCCCCCTTCATCGAATCTTCAACCTTCAAAATCGATTCATTACTAATAATCGGGCCATCAATACCTTCTACTTGTACAACAAATAAAAACAGAGTTTTATCCCATCGAAGGAGATCACTCGCATAGATCCTCTAAAAGTTACAAATCAAATCTTCGACAGAGAGAGAGAGAGAGGAGAACTCAAAAAAGAAACCGTCCAGTTAATCGCTACATATTTCCTACTCATCATTAATTTCAACCAAAGCGACGTCGATCTGGAGGTCAACTGCAGCAATAACAAGTAAAAACTCACACACATCAAAAAGAAAAGGCAATCACCTCGGTAACTGCATTTACGAAGAAGAGCGGTGATGACTTGGCGGGTGGAGTCGTCAGCCTCCACGAGCAACACTCGTAGCACCATCCTCTTCGCTAGTAACTTCTCCCACCTCACCACCTCCCTCGTCGACGACGTCGTCTCGACCTCCCCCTCCGCCTCCGCTGCCTTATTGTTGTTATTATCAATTTCTTCGTCTCCTTTCTTCTTCTTCTTCTTCCAGTCCTTCTCCTCCACTATATCCACCTCCTCGCTGCTGCTCACCACCACCACATCCCTCATTCTAACCGAAGAGAGAGGTTTCTAACGGAATAACTTCGCCGTTGGTTTGTATTTGTTTAACTACACGGAAAGAGAAAGCAAGGGGAAAAAAAATATCTCTTCCAGGTCCAACTAAACTTTTTAAAAAATAATATGTATATAATATATATTTTCCTAAACTACGAAAAAACAACCAATAGGAAAAGGGTGAGTCAAAAAAACCTTGGTATCCAGCTTTCGCTAACCACCGCGAAAACCGCTAAAAATATCTCTACCCTCTTTCGATTCCCCCGCACATAGAGATGGAGAGAGAGAGAGAGAGACTTTTGGAAAATCAAGAGGTGGGCCGCCATTGGCTTCTGGTTGGATCGGGTGACGTGTCACGATCTCCACCACTAGTTTCTGATTTTTCTTCCTTTTTTGTTGTAGGCTGTGGGGTGTGGTGGACGTGGACCTGGTGGTTGAGCGATGGCCCTGGTGGGTATGGGGCCCGCGTGGACACGTGTTGGGTGGGAGACTTCCTCCGCGGGGTTGCTTAGGGGGACGATATTTTTCTCGCAGGAGTGGGGTGCCACGTCTGCGACGCGCGACCGCAGCTTCCGGATCTTGTGGTGCAGATTCTGCCACGTGGTTTGAGCCTATCTTGCTCTACAATTTCCGCGATTATTATTATTATTATTCCCGCACTCCGTGGGTGGGTCTCGCATCATTTTTTTTGAGGAAGGGTCTCGCATCATGAGCGCCACTAGTTTTGTGAATTTAATTTTTGACTTTAGTAGCTGTCCTCTGCTGGTGCACTCATCCAGTAATAATTATCTTTAGATGGGTCTATGGTCTTGAGATATTAGATATTTTTCTTCTATTTTATAGGGTCATAGTGAGCGTCTATTTGTAAAGATGTCGTGCCTAGGTCTTCGTATCATCATAATACTAAAATTTGACAATCAAAAATTACATTTTAAAATTTTGGTTTAATTCGATGATAAAATAATTAATTTTATAAAGATAAAAATAATGGAGGTTTTAAAAAATAAAATAGTAGGGAGCTACTTCTTTGTCAAATAACAATTGTAATAGACCAAAAAAGCATTTTAAGGAGAGGCTCGCAGAGTAGGACAGTAGCCAGTAGGGTTTCTAATTGGATGAATTATTCGGGTTTTGTTAGTGAACGTGACGCACCAACGGAAACGTATGGTTGTTGGAGCTAATTGTGGGTATTAAATGAAGGTTCTGTTTGATTGGCTGATTAAACTCAGGAAGTGGTTGTAATTGAAAATTTAATTTCCGGTGAAAATATATGTGAAGTCCGACCCGCCGGACCGTGATTCATGACAGAAAGCATACCAGATTTGAACATAAAACGACAACCTTACGAACCGGATAAAATCCGGTGGCACCAAACAGTTCATCCGAAAAAATGACCAAGAAAAGTCAGGTTCGTAAGGTTAAACAAAAAAAAATTTTAAAATCTCTCCGCCCCAACAAAACACACTACTTTCCTCCCTTTGTCCTCTTAAAAAAAAGAGATAATTACTGAGAGGACCTCAGGATATAGTCAAATAGACTCCGAGTATCCTGTAGTTTCTCTACTAATTGCTGAGCCTTGTAGTTTGGCTACTATTATACATTCCGGTCCCTGTAGCCGGAATCGGCAATTTTTTCGGCGAACTCTCCACCTGAAATGTCTAAAATGCACTTACACAAAAAGACAAAAAAATTATATGTCCTCTCTTCTCTTCTCTTCTCCCTACTCTCACGCTCCCCCATCTCCATGCCGGCGCCGAGCCGCCACCCTTTCCCGACGCCCCAGTCCCTCTCCGACTGGCTCGGCTCGCTTGCGTCGTGGGGGCCCAACCGGGCACCAAGGACGTCCACAAACTCTGGCTTGAGCTTGCCGAGGGCGATATCTCGCTCGCCGATTTGACGCCGCTGTTTAGGACCCTCCACGTTGCTACGGTCTGGGTCGTCCAGAACGGCCGGGTGCTTCGAGGCCCGCCAGGAGCTCTCGACGGTAGTCTCAGGGACCGATTTAGGCCTCTTTCAGAGAAGATGAAGCCCGGTGAGACGCCGGAGGCGGCTGCACTCCGAGCGGTCAGTGAGGAGCTCAGGTCGATCCTGGATGGCCGCGGAGAAGTCTGGATCATCCCGGGGACATATAGGGAGACCGTGGAGGAGAGGCATTCGGTCTCCTACCCGGGGCTGCCCGCAAGGTACGTGCTGCATTCGATGGAAGCGGTGGTCGACGGACTGCCGGGAGAGGAGGAGTTTGTCGAGCCGGGTCCGATCACCTTAGGTTTTTGGATTTTTTTTAAGCTTTTCCGGTCCCTGTAGGCCTAGGGACATTTTAGACATTTCAAATGGAGAGTTCGCCTGAAAAATCGTCGATTCCGGCTACAAAGACCATACTATATAATAGTAGCCAAACTATAGGAGTTCAACAATTAGTAGAAAAACTACAGAATCCTCAGAGTCTATTTGACTATACCCTAGGGTCCTCAGTAATTATCTCTAAAAAAAACCCAAAAAAGTAGAAGACCCCTTTGCGAAGAACCCTAATTTCCGACGATTCCCGACGTCGACGCCGACGCAGAGCCATTTTCCGACGGCGACGCCAGTTTCCTCCTCCTCCAGGACCATGTCCTTAAATGGTACGGACAGTAAAGTCCTTGTCTTCTTCTTCCTTCTTTTGTATTTTTTTAGGTGGGTGCTCTTGTTTGTGTGTTTTCGTTAGTTTTTAGCTTGTAAAAGTTGATAATTTTCTGCTTCGGGTGGTTGCTTTGATATGGGCTTGTCTTGTCCTTGGGAAATGTTGAGACTTGATCAAATTTTGGGTGCAAGTGTTCAATGGGCTTAATGATCTATTATGTTACAGTGGCTGTAATCAATCAAGGTTAGGGGATCTCATTATGCAAATAGTAATAGTGTTCAATGGACTTAATTATTTTTGATACACAGGCTGTAATAAAATACCCATGTTCATGTCTAAAGATCATCATTAAGAGTTCCTTCCTTCACAGGCTGTAATATGGTGATGGAGCCGGGTTGCCTTCGCTTGCTGTGCTTTGCTTCTGCCAAATTGGAAGTTGTTGGAGTGTTGCTCGCTGCCAAATTGGAGAATATGCTAGAATTGGAACTTTGAAGTGTATGCTACTGCCAAAACTCCAAATTGGTTTGGTGTAGGTGTTCCAACCTTGAAGGTTTAGGTAGACCTTCTGTTGTTTATAATTGCAATTTTGAAACTGTAGTGTGTTGCCTTTTTATTTTTTTATTTTTAATAGTGGAGTCTATATTAGAAGGATCTCATGCCTACCCCATATAATATATAATGAAATACAATTCTCCGGTCTAACCGGTTGGACCGGTAGACCCAGAGAACAGAACGGGTAGCTCTCCGGGTCGTTTTTGAAAACCTTGGTGCTGATAACGGGAGTGGATTGGGTCCTGGACTTGAAAAAGTAGCCAGGACCAATCTGGATAAAATAAGAGCCATTAGATCATGTAAATTGAAAAAAATACATATCTAACGATCAATATTAAGCAGGGTAGTTTGGTACTTTAACACTCTCTTATTGGCCCTTCTCTCTCCCAAATCCTAGGACTTTTGGAGGCTGCCCCTTTCAGCCTCACTCCTCTTGCTCTCTCTCCGCCTCCGTCATCTCTCTCCCTCTCTTCTTCCTCTTCTCCCTCTTCCTCTCTCCCTCTTCCTCTCTCCCTCTCTTCTTCCTCTTCTCCATCATCTCTCTCCCTCCATAATGTTCCTTTGGGTTTTGGTTCTAATAATCTGGTAGGAAATGGTAGAAGGAATGGCCTGGTTGTATATAAATATTACAGTGCATGTAGGTGTCCATATTTCATGGAAAAAAAATTTCCATGTCGTCATGATCCATGACTTCTTTTTCAACCTCTTAATGATATTTTATCAGAAAAAATTAGAACACATCCTCAAAATTGGATTATAGATCCTCAAATCCTCCTATGAACTCTTTTTTTATGTCTTGATCTGGGTTAATTGCATAGATTATTCTAGTATTAACTATCTTTTCCTCTGCCTTTTTCTGGCTTAATCTTTGCTGTAGAAATTACTAAGAGATTTTAAGTTTAAATAGTTCGTGATGTTATCATTAAATTGTACGACCTGTTATATTAAATAGTATACCCGATTAAATTAAATGGTATGCCCGACAATATCAAATTATTTGCCCGATTATATTGAACGGTATATCCCATTATATTAAATAGTACGACCGGTTATATTAAATGGTATGTCCGGTTAAATTAAATGGTGTACCCGAATATATTAAATAGTATGTCCGGTTATATTAAATCGTACGACCTGTTATATTAAATGGTATGAATGATTAAATTAAATGGTATGTCCGAATATATTAAATGGTACGTATGGTTATATTAAATAGTATATCCGGTTATATTAAATAGTATGTCTGATTATATCAAATGGTATTCTTAATTATATCGAATAGTATATCCGATTATTTGTTATCGATTATCTATTTAAAAAAGTAAAGTTAAAGGAAAAAAAATTAAATTGAACATGCAAGATCTATCCTTATTCACTTACCAAGAAAAAAAATTAAAACACCTTTATTCCCTTTCCAGACCTGAATCTGGTCTCACTGATAACTGTTAAATTACATGTGAGTACGTTTTTTTAATGGAAAAGATGATAAATATATGCATATAAATTTAATAACTAATAGCATTAAATCCATAGCAGTGCTGATTGGTCCAATCAACAGTTATGCTAAACCAAACACGACCTCATACGATCAATGATCACCCAACTTTTTCATTTCCTTTTCAACCAATCCAAATTGGACAAGCTTATCATTTACGATGATCACGAGTTTGCGACGACATTCTCTTTCCATACTTTAGCTTTATTCGCGGCCGGACAATCATCGGTTAGTCTTTTTTTTTTTTAAGGATGGCGCGAAACATATTATTAAGATATCGAATTACAAGATAGAAAAAGAAAATACATAGACAAAAATATCAAACGAAAAAAGAAAATTAAACTGAAGTTAGCAAAGTGGCACGAGTTGGAACGAAGAGCAGTCGAGAAGCTAAGAGAGCCAACAACCAACGCGAAATTCTGCCGAGACACGCAACAGCTAAAAACTACAATGTTACATCATAAATACAATCTTGTGTGCATTTGAATGCATACAAGATGCACGCAAATGAGAGCAAAGGTCGAACGAGTTTAAGCGAGACAAGCTTCTCCACCTGTAACAAGAGAAAATGTTCCACACTCAAAGAAAAGGGGAAAGGCAATAAGAGAAGGCTCCACCTTCGAATGGGAGAGTTTTTTTTCAAAGAAAGTATCTTATGAGATCGGCATTTTCAAAGAGAAAATGGATGAGAGAGAAAATATCAGATTTATTTCTGAAACGATATGTTGCCATTTTCTATTTAAAAAGGCAATTAATTTTTTTTCGTTAGACTAAGTTTATTGGCAACTAGTGCCAACCGGTTATCCACATAAGACAAAAAATAATAAAAAATGAAAAATGATGGGAGTATCATGACCTTGGTTACCTAACCTAAGTTGTGACCTATTTTGGGTGGAGGATGTTGATAAGTAAATTATATTTAATGATTGAATTTTAGGTTAGGTTGGTGTCACTAAGACTATGTTTGTGATCCGCGGTAATGATATGTTTAAAAATAGTTAAGTGATTTGATTGATATTTGATACTATTCATATCAACAAGGTGCACCTCTTTTTCTAGCAAATTTCTTAAAAGAACTCTACGGTTAAGCGCATTTGACCTACATAAATTTTAGTATGGGAGACGTCCTAAGAAGTTTCTTAGGTGCATGTGAGTGAGTACAAAACACGCTGAAAAATGCTCGTGTTGGTCTGTGGAGACAGTCGATTGGATCATATGGCATTACAAGTGGTATCAGAGCAAGACCTCGGCTAGTACGGTGTGATTTGGGGACTAACCAAGCTGAAACTGGTGGGCATGAAATGCTCATGGCCCAGAGGGGCGGGGAGTGATCTAGTGAGAGTGCACGGATAATGCGCGGCTCCTGGCAATCAATCTAGGTGAAGGGAGATATGGATAAACTAATTCCACACCTGAAAACTAAAGATTCTGGTAGTGTTCTATGTGACATGACAGGGACGTCGTGTATTTAATGATGGGTGAATGTGACATCTCATTAATGACATGTACAGAAAGACTTAAGTGATTTGATTGATACTATTTATCTCAACAAGGTGCACCTTATTTTCTGGCAAACATCTTGAAAGAACTTCAAGGTTAATCACGCTTGGCCTGACGAAATTTCAGAATGGGTGATCCTCGAGAAAGTTTACTAGGGTGTGCGTGAGTGAGGATAAAATACGCTTAAAATGTTTTTGTTGTTATGTAGAAACAGTCGGTCGGATCACAAGCGTTACAATGTTCATTGGTGACATAGGGTATGAGTCGACCCAGGTCATAACCGGTCGCTGTGCACTTTTATTTTTTTATTAAATTAACAATTGTGTATAAAAATGTTGGTTGGGTTGATATCATTGATAACGTATAGAAAAAGTTAGAATTGTAAGTTGTGTGTTCTTATAAGAGATGGATTAATTGTTTATTAAAATATTGGCTAATTTGTGAATAAACATAGTATAATAAAGGATAAAAAATTGAGATTTAGGTTGGGTTGTAGGTTGTGTTCATGGATGAGTGAAATGATTTTTATATTAAAAAGTTGGATTGATCTGGGTTATTGATAAAGATAGTCTTAGGAGAAATCATTTGGTATATAGTCATTACAATAATTGCTTGTTTGCCTAGTTTAAAATCTAATGTGTGCTATCTTTTATCAGGATTTTTTTTCAAATAGGTAAAAAATATTTTTTTTTTCTAAATAGGCAAAAAAATATACATATTTTTAAATGGGAAAATATTGAGAAAAAAATCCCTCTTTTATCTACCATATCTCAAAATTTAGTAACGGATTGAGATGCTCTCAGGTAAATTAATTTTTTAAGACATTAATTTGTCTACTTTTTATTTATAGGTTAGATTTACATCTACGGCTTGCCATATTTTTTGGGCAAATTATTCTTAGGTCTCTGTAGTTTGACGAATTTATCAGTAGGGTCTTATTTTTTTGAAACCCCTTATTTCGTCCTCCAAATTTCATAAAATAGAACTCTCAGGTCCCTGGTACCTCCGGCGACATTAAATGTGAAAGGACCAAAATGTCCCTCAGTAAAAAAACAAAAAAAAACTTTTTCAACCTTAAAACATCAAGAACACACTAAGAACATCAACCTAAGCCCAGAAAATTAAACAATCAAGACTCAAATGCACTCAAAATTGAAAATCCAATTTAATTGAGTGTTCACAGCCCAATCAAAAATTACAACTCAAATTAATTGAGTGCTCACAGTAAGTCCAAGCAAAGCTACTGAGCTGGGCCAATAAAAAATCACCGAAGAATAAGAACCCTAAGCCCCGTCCTCAAGCGCCGTCCTTAAGCAAATCTCCCCCAAGCCCGTCGCGCTGTGAAGGTGCAGGTTCGAGAAGAGGAAGTCGGAGTTCAGGTAAGCCACTACGACGACCGGCGACCCCCTTCCCCTTGTCATCCTTTTCCCCTCCTCCTCTGCCGCCCGCCGCGGGGTCAGCCACCACGACGACGTCCCTGGAACCCGTCTTACCGGACCACGACCGATCCAACTCTCTGGCTGAAGAACGATCGTGGCCGCTGCTACAGTTCCTTCTTCTTCTTCAGCTGCAAGAAGAAGATGGGGTCGACGGGGCTCCAAGTGCAAGTGTGGGATACCTACTGTAATTAAACCCTAATTCTCGGTTTGAGATTAAGGGGTTATTGTTTATTCGGAGCCGGAGCTTGCAGCGACCTTCTGTAGCCCAAAACCTCCCATGGCTCGCAGAGGAACTTCAGCCCGTTGAAGTTGGCGTCCCGTGAACTCTTCGTCGCCGACGAAGAAGTTAGGGATTAAGAGTTGTTCTCGTGGGATTCTCAATTTCAGGATGGGTATTTTTTGTTGTTTGATTTTTAATTGGGTTGGTGTTCTTGAGTTAATTTTTGGTGTTCTTGATGTTAGCTAGAGGTTGAAGAAAGTTTTTTTTTACTGAAGGGCATTTTGGTCCACGCATGTCAAATTTTGCATGAGTTATTTTTCGGTACCGGAGTCAGGGACCTGAGAGTTCTATTTTTTTAAACTTGGAGGACGAAAAGAGAGGTTTCGAAAAAATAGGGGTCATACTAGATAATTCGTCAAACTACAAGGATCTGAGGATAATTTGTCCTATATTTTTTGGGTTGTTATTATTTTATATCTAGATACTCACTAATTCAAGTAAATTTATGTTCAATCGATTATACTTTTTAAAATGCGACAAAAAAAATTATAGCAAAATTTTATAACTGCATTCAAAATATAAACTGTACGTCAATTTTTTTAAAAAAATAATCGGTTCTTCTCGGTGGACATGTCCTTTTCTGATAAATGTGGACATGTTTTTTGGGGGACGGATTTTGTGGAAACTAGGCTAATCTCCACCCATGGAGACTAAAATGATATTGGTTTGCATGTATAGTGATATTGGATATTGGTTTGCAATGCGTAGTGATATTGGTTTGCCGTGATATTGGTTTGCATGTTTAGTGCTATTGATTTGCCTGTGAAGTGATATTAGTTTGCATTTGTATTCCTCACCTAAGAATAAATTTTATTTTGTCCCCACTCAATCCTGTCTTGTTCGTGGGCGTTTATAATCGTACGGGAGAGTAGGTTTCAGGTGGAGGCGACGAGCACTTGGAAATATCAAGAAAAGATCAAATTAACTAGAGAAAATTATCCTCATGTCCCTAGTTTATAGTTTTATTATTCGCAGGTCCCTGGCTTTCGGAAATAGTATATGAGGTTTCTGTTTTTAAGAAAATATGAGGTCCCATTTTTTAAATCAACTCAGATCCATTTTTCAAAAATTTAATGCAAATTTGGTCCCAAGTCGAAAATTTCGGACCAAAATTGAAAAGATACCTTCGACCGCGGAAGTCAAAAAAATTTTGATTTTGGTCCCAAGTCGAAAAAAAAAATTCATCTGAGGACCCTAGATTGAAATTTTTTTCGATTTTAAAAACGGACAACATTCTCAGAATATTTTCAACAGTAATACCATTTTGATAATAAACTTGTAGTGTAACACTATATTGAGCAAAAACCCCTCTTAACCGGTTTTATTTTATTTTTCCTGCCCACAAATTGACATTGACGCTTGTGTACTACGAGGCACCATCAATTTCATATTATTATTTCTCAAAAAAATCAGCATAATATTAACTTAACTCCCTTTCCACGACATTCAAATCCCCTCCGTTTTTCAAAAAAAGTCCCCTCCCTTGCTGCTCTCAATTATTTTACTGGAGTGGGATTTGATATCAATTATCTCGAGATTTCATCCAACTAATCCAAAAATTTACTCGCACAAATGGACATATCATGATCCAGGTGAATAGACTTATTTTTTTTAAGTATGTGTAATGTCCCGTGATTCAATCGATTATCTCCATAAACTAACATGGATTTTTTTCAGCGTATTTTGTTCTCACTCACACGCATACCAAAAATTTATCAGAGATAACTTATGCTAAGACTATCTAAGTTAAGCACATTTAATCTTGAGGTTCTCTCAAGATGTTTGCTAGAAAAAAATGTGTACTTTATTAAATAATATCAATCAAATCACTTAAGATTTTTTAGAATAGATCATTATCACAATATGTGAACAAAATTGTTCTAGCATCATCTTCCCTTTTATTAGGCTACATTTGTTTTTGTTTTCGGTAAAATAAATTACTATGAAGATGATTTTACGCATAAGTAATTTTCTGAGAATATAAATACTTTTATTTTGTTCAAGATCACCTCGTATCTAGATATTACTCTCCAAATTTAAGCTGGGTGAGTTATTTAAAAAGTGACAAGAGTATTTAACATTGCTACTAGATTATCTAAGTGCTTGTTGGTTTATAAACACTTATAAATTATAAGTGTTTTTTTAATACATGGTTGGTACAATTTGCATACGCCGGATATGTTTTAGACAAGCAGTTTTCTTTACGGCTATTAAGTATTATCAGCTATTGGGCTGGACCGCTGGTTTCAACTTCTCTCCGCATTTAAGTTGAACGAAGCAAGAAGACTCTACCGAGAGAGAGGAAAAGAAAAATGCGAAAGTGGGCACTCTCCCTCCGTTTCAAAATCCTAACCATCTTCCCGCCAAAAGAATTCCATCACCAACCACCAACCCGCTTCTTCTCCTCTTCATCAACCCACCCAAACAACCAACAAACCCAGGTTCCGGAACAACCATCGGATTACGATGATAATTCCGATTCCCAAACAGCCCAGGGACTCGCCGCTTCCCAAACGGACACTCTCCTGGCCAAACGGATCCTCAAACTCGGTCGTTCGGGGCACCGCGTCTTAGTCGACGACATCGTTAACGACCTCACGACCAGGCGCTCCCACCTGCTGACCCCGAGACTCTTCTCCTGCCTCATCAAACTCTACGGGGAAACCAACCAACCGGAGAAGGCGATTGAGTCCTTCTTCAGGATGCTGGAGTTGGACGTGAGGCCTTTCCCCAAGCACCTGGAGCGCATCGTTGAAATTCTTGTCTCGCGGCCGGGGTACCTCCGCCCCGCGTTTGATCTCTTCCGGGAGGCTCGTAGGCACGGCGTGGCCGCCAATGTGGGGTGCTACAACCTTCTGATGCGCTCGTTTTGTTTGGGGGGGGAGCTTAGCGTCGTGTGCAAGCTGTTCGGTGAAATGCCTGAGAGGGAGGTGTTGCGTGATGTCGAGTCTTATAGGATTCTGATCCAGGGGTTGTGTAGGAGGGGTCAGGTCAAAGGGGCGGTCGGGTTGTTGGAGGATATGTTCAATAGGGGGTTTGTTCCGGACTCGTTGATCTACGCTACGCTGTTGAACAGCTTGTGCCGGAAGAAGAAGCTGCGTGAGGCGTATAAGCTTCTCTGTAGGATGAGAGTGAAAGGGTGCGCCCCTGATGTGATGCATTATAACACGGTTATACTGGGGTTTTGTAGGGAAGGGCGTGGGGCGGATGCTTGTAAGATTATTGGGGATATGGTATCCGAGGGGTGCGCGCCTAACGTTATTTCCTATCGGACTTTGGTTGGTGGGTTGTGTGATCAAGGGATGCTTGACGAGGCAAAGAACTACGTAGGGGAAATGCTGTCCAAGGGTTTTTCGCTGCATTTCTCGGTGTCTCATTGTTTGGTCAAGAGATTCTGCGAGGTTGGAAAGATTGAAGAGGCTTGCGGAGTAGTGGATGAACTGCTTAAGCATGGAGAAGCTCTCTGCAAGGACACCTGGGTGATCTTGGTTCCCCGAATCTGCGAAATGGATGATTCGAAGAGCATAGGCGAGACTTTGGCCAAGGCGATGATGTTAGAGTTAAAGGGCGATACAAGAATCGTTGACGCGGGCTTGCATCTGGAGGAATACTTGATCAAAAGGACACAATCTAGGCCGCGAAGAGGCTGAATGAATGCTCCAGGGCATTGAGCCACAGTTGCAATGGGTGCTTATTATGGTCATGAGACAACAATGGTTTTCTAGTCAGGAAGGACCTTGGTTGAAGATTGCCTGTGGAAGAACAAACACCAGTGGGCAGTTCTTTGAATCGAGGCAGTCCCCGAAATCAAATTGAGTTGTATATAACTTTTTGAGGAATGGTACTTGGAAAGAAATTTTAATGTTTATGAATTTTTTTTTTCGTACTTTAAGATCGAATTACTAACTTGAAGAACCAATCAAACATCAAATTCAGTCAAGCTGAGGGTATAAGAGAAGTTGCAGACCGAAATCAGACAACAGACAGGTTGGTGCCAGAATAAGGTCCTAATATTTTTGCTTCAAGGAACGTTATTAGTCTTTGACCGGTACGAAGTCCTTGTAGTTATATTGCTAACATTTGCTTTAAAGATCAGTCCCATAAAATCTACAGAGAGAACACCAGACAGGTAAATCTGCAAAATTCAGTACCTACAATATGATCGAACACTAGTCAGTAAAAAGAGCACTCAAGCTTTCTGAAGTCAACTGGCTAATCACCTCCAGGAATGGATTTGGAGGTGTCGATTTGAATCCATATCCCGACAAGAAACAACGGAAATGAAATGAAATGTTTATGAACTTACGGCACATGGAGGTGAAAGCCGATACACGCTACAAAAACTGGTACAGGGTTACACTAACACTTCAGCTGGACACCTTCAAAATCTCTGATACTCAGCTTCTGGGGAAATACTCGGTTTAGGCAAAACTTCTAAAGGTTCCGGACATCTAGTGTGAGTGAAGAAGACTTGGCCACTGGAGCACGGATCAGGATTGTGTCCGCTGCATTTGCAGGTGGCTGAAAGGAACTGTTGATCGGGGATCATCGGTAAGAACTATTGGTGTAGAATGATCCGTCACTTTTTCCGAACCTTCTAAGAGCCATTTGCCTTCCATTTACTGACTGCAGAGGAGGAGATATAAAATGAATACCAGAAGACACCTGGGTAAAATGAAAATCATAAGGGTGTGTTCAGTTGAGCAGTATCGAACTTAACCTTTCTAGTCGTTGATAGCGCAGCCTCAAGTTCTGCTGCAGTGTTGTAGGAAACAAAAGCATAAACACGAAGCTTTCCTGTCCGACGATCATTCACAACTCTCACACTGACCACAGTCCCAAACTCTGCGAAAATCTTCCAGACATCCTCAGGCCTCGTAGCCCACGGGAGATTCCCCGCGTACAACTGGTAAGGGCCTTGGTAGATTGAATAGGTTACCGTCTTGGGATTCACCTCAACCTCATTCCCATGTCTCATTTCGGTCGAGAATCTGACCCGAATCTCCCTCCCACCCACGTCCTTCAAGGAAAGAAACGATAGCATACAAAGAAACTTTCAGAATGGGAAAACCGCTGAATCACATGCCATCAAAGCCAGGTAGAGATATGAAACTCAACAGTTCCTTCGAGTCGAGCAAATGCTTTCTTCGCATCATCCGTGGAGGCCATAGTGACGTAAGCAGCCCCTCTACTCTGCCCATTGTAAGGGTTCTTGGACACCTGCAACACCATTTCAATCAGCTACCAGCCTACGTGTTAATCATCTACCAGCAGCGGAGTTCGATTCGGTACCTGAACTGCAGTAACGGTCCCGAAAGGAGCGAACATCTCCGCGATCTCCCCAATATCGAAGCTCCTGGGAAGATTGCACAAGTAGAGCTCACATGGCTTATTATAAGTCTTGCTGTGTACCGTCGTCCCTTCGTAGTCCTCCACCTCCGAGTCCTCGCGCATCCAGTACTCCTCTCCGTTTATCTCCTCGGAGTGGGAGGCGACCTGCTCCCTCCCCGGGAAAGCAAGCAGAGGCTTTGAACCCCAACCCCGTCGTCTCTCGCCGGCGAACAGCGGCCTGACGGTGAAGTGGGAGGCTAGACGGGTCCCGCATTGGGAGGGGGCCGGCGAGGAGAGGAACGGAGGTGGTTTTGGTGGCGCGGGCTTGTTTTCGAGGAGGAGGGAAGCGGAAGGAGGCCGCCCTAGGCTAGCCGTGGCCATTGCTCTCTTCCGGATATGGTTTGGTTTGGGTTCCTCGAAAACGTTTCGTTTTAATTCAACTTCTCGATATATAGTCCTGGGTCTAGTTTGGCGAATTATACACTTTAGTCCCTCATCTTGCAATTTTTGGTTCGCTGAAAAAATAAACTGCGGAACTTTTTTAAATAATGTCACCATAATTAGTCATTTGTAATTAAAGTGTATATTTTTAAAATTTCAAGAACTTAAGAATAATTAACTTGAAAAAATAATTATAGTGATTAGATAAGTCATCTTAAATTTCGCGGGGCGATAGTAACATTGATACAGGGAACGTGGATAGGAGATCGTGAATCCGTTAATTCTGAAAATACTCGAAAAAATACGATAAAAGTCTCAATCCGTTAATTCTACGAATACCAGAAGGCGACAAGAATAAAAAAACTCTCAATTTTAATAATCAATATTCAACCAACTAAAATAATAGAAAAATGTCCTATTTATAGAAAAATAAAAGAAACCTAATACATATAATTTTACTATAATTAAAACTCCTAATAATAATAATCAAAGTATAGATTACTAATTTAATGTCATTTCTTATCTCCATCATTCTCCCCCGGTTGGAGAAATTCGCCCTCGAATTTGGTGTCGTTGGCCAGTTTGATATCTTCGTACATGCACTCTTGAACACTTTTGAGCAACTTGGTGCCACTTGATATCTTCCATCCTAAAAGAACAAATACTTAAAAATCGTGCAATCATAAACAGCCTTCAGGTTAAAGACAAGGAACTCTTGTCTTCGAGCAGATCTTTCAGCATCCGTGAGGGCATTCCATATATTTTGCAAAGGAGAAGCTTCAACATATTCAAACTTGTCAACTCCGAGAAAATCAATATGTTCGACATACTCAACCTCATAATCATGGTTTATGTGGTGTATGGCCTCATTCACCAACTCAGCATCCTTAGTAGAGTCTTTAAATCTAGAGTCACCAACAACTGCATCAACCTCGTCCTCTTCATCAGGGTAACAGTCATAAATTGGTTCACCATTGTCTACATCAACCTCGTCCTCCTCATCAAGGTAAGAGCCATAAATTGGTTCACCAAATAAGTCATCAGTAGACTCACCAACCTCTTCCCAAACTAAAACATCTTCAACTTCTTCTGATAGTGCAATATATTTCTTCCTCAAGATCTCTGCCATCTCTTGTCTTTAATCATCCAAATTAGGTTGAAGCTCATGCAACTTCTCGATCACTTGACAATCATATTGTTCCAAAAAGCGACAGTGCTTGTCATTAAGAACATTCCAAATTTCATAAGCATGTCAAAAAAACTACTCATAAATCAGCTTCTCTTTCATCTTAAACCAACGAGAGATTTTCTGATTACCACAACGTGTCTGTTGAAGATTTAAGTCGGACCACCAATGCATAAGATCATTTTGCAATCATCGTTTGACAAATCTGACTTTATCCAACTCCGCAAGCTTGTGAATATCAAAGTATATCTCTACATTGACAAGCCACTTTATGAAATCTCTTCTCGAAATTTCTTAATCGAGATCAGGGATATCAAACAAAGTAGGAATATACAACATAGAATCAAGCTCTTCAATTCAGCCCCAAAAAGGACCAACCTGTTTGTTTACAAAACCTGATGGGATTAATCTGTAATTTTACGAGGTAAAATTACAAACAGTCCTTGCATTGGAAAACTTCAGAATCATCCTCATAGTTCTGTAAGCTTTCAAAATCAGTCCCAAACTTCTTCCAAATTTTAAACAGGTCCAAATTCCCAATTTCAGCCAACCCTAACCCTAGAATTGGAAAAAAGGGGAAATCCAACCAAACCAGAAACCGCCAACAGGTGGCGGCGACTGTGGAGCAACGACGGCAGGAACCTCGACGCGGGGAGCGTCGGGTTCGACTCTCCTTAGAAACCCACGGCGTATCGGAAGGCACAGCAAGGAGGCGACGGCATCGCGGGTGTAGTCGACGGGAGCCTCGGTCAGCTGGGCAGGCGACTGGGGGCGACGGGTGGGCTGGTCTCGTTGCTGGCAGCGGCGCCTTTCCTCCAAAAACCCTAAACGTGTCCTTTTTTTGGTAGAACGAACTCCGATCAACGGAATCTAGTCGAGAAGAAGGACAAAGCTCTGATTACCAACTGATGTAGGGGAACGTGGATAGAAGATCGTGAATCCGTTGATTCTGAGAATACCCAGAAAAATACGATAAAAGTCTCGATCCGTTGATTCTACGAATACCGGAAGGCGACAAGAATAAGGAAAACCCTCAATTTTAATAATCAATATTCAACCAACGAAAATAATAGAGAAATGTCATATTTATAAAAAACTGAAAGAAACCTAATACATATAATTCTACTATAATTAAAACTCATAATAATAATAATAATCAAACTATAGATAATTACTAATTTAATGTCATTTCTTATCTCCATCAAACATTTTTCCTTTTTTTTATTATAAGTCCTGTTGTTTTGGCTAGTAGGTTTTTTATTCTAGTCATAATTATGCGTCGTGGATGAGAGTTGAGTTGGGGGTCAACAATTAAATTTTACAATGATCCTTCTACGACAGCAGAAATGAAATTAGATGTCCATGAAATTCGGCCCAATACTCGGAAATGAGCCCGCTATGAAGTGATCTCCTCCTCCTGTAAACACCGCAGAATTCTGCAGATGGCCAAAGAGTAATTGTTGGTCGTAGATCATCAGTGAGCTTTACTTGGTCCACCTTTGATCCAATCGTCTTTCAGCCTTCTAACAGCGATTACTCTGCCAGCTATCAACTGCAAGAGAGTGGTCAGAAAACGAATACCATAAGAAACTAACTTAAGCAAAGAAATGGAAATCAAACAAAGTGGTGGATTGAGCAGAGCAGGGTTCCAACTTGAACCTCTCCGTTCACAGATAAAGCAGCGTCGACTTCTTTCTCGGTATTGTACGTAACAAAGGCATAACAACGCGGCCTTCCTGTCCTGTGATCTTTCACCAGCATCGCACTGACCACTGTCCCAAACTCACTGAAAACTTCCATGACATCCTCGGGCATAAGAGACGATTCCAGATTCCCTGCAAACAACTTGTACCGACCCTCGTATATTTGATTGGTTACCGCGTTCGGATTCAGCTCCCACCAGCGTCCTCTGTCGATCTTCGAGTTGTTATGCTTCATATCAGCAGCGTATCTAACCCGAATCTCCCTCCCACCAACTTCCTTCAAGGAAAGAAGAGAATGCACAAACTTTCAGGATGCAGAAGGCCAACATCTAACTTCTCCTAACTAGTACTCACAAGGCAAGTCTAACTTGGCGGCTAATCAACACAAGAAAAATAAATTAGTTGTCCGAGAAATGAAAACCCGACAGATCCCTCGAGTGCAGCCACCGCTTTCCTGGCTTCAACCAAGGTGCCCATAGTGACGTAAGCAGCGCCTCTACTCTGTCCAGTGCTTGGGTTCCTGGACACCTGCAAGCCCATTCAAAAATCACCCGTTAAAAGACAACACGCACGGTGAAGACGTTGTTCTAGCTCTAACAATGTCTCGAGTTCGAGTAGAGACGGGGGTGGTGCGGGTCAGTAAGCACCAGAACAGCTGTAACATTCCCGAAGTAGCCGAAGAGGCGAGCAAGATCACCGATTTGGAAGCTGCTTGGGAGATTACACACGTAGAGCTTACACGGGTTCATGTAATTAGTATTATTATTATTCTTATACCCCCTCCCTCTCTCTTCCTCCTGGGGTGCCACCCGGTCCTCGCCCAGGAAAGCGAGCAAAGGCCGTGAGAAGAGCAGGCGGGCGGCGGAGGCTGGATGGATAACGCATTGGGAAGAGGGGGTGAGAAGTCTTAGTGGGGTGTGGAGACGGGCAGGTGGCCGCCCAAGGCTGGCGCTAATGGCCATTGGCTTTTGTGGATATGATATGATTTTGTTTCGTTCCCCCGTTTGGTGTTTTAAGATGAAACGGTCAAATCAAAATTCTCAAAGGTATTAGTTGTCTAATTTTTTTAGTATATAGTATTTGGTTTTCGGCCTAGGCCAATTAATACAAATGTGAACGACTTGAATTTGAAAATTGGTTAAACTATAACAACTCATTAATGAAATAATCCAGTCTAAGTATTTATTGATATTATTTATCTAATTTATAAACAAACAACATGCTAAGAATAGTAAAAAGTTGTAACCAGGTGAGAGTGTGGTTTTAGCTAGGGATGGTAATGGATAGGGTAGAGTAGGATATTGATAGAACTCTATTAATACTTTAGTTTTTTTTATGGACTCATACTTTACTTTCGACCCTACAAATTTTTTATTGTTAGATTCATACCCTACCCTCCTGGAGACTCAGGGTCTACAGGATCTGCAGGGTCCGACCCTTTAACGTTCTGCATTTTGATAATTTTTAATCAAAACTTAATTTTTATATAAAATTTAAATAAATTCAAGATATCTACTACGTTACACATCAACATTCAATAAAAAATTGATGAAACATCAAATTTTATAATTTAATTTCAATAGTCCAAGGTTTTTTTTAGAGTTTGAAGTACATAAACAATTCAACAAAATAAATATATAGCATGTCAGCTTCTAGTGATCCATCATTCACGATCACGACATCTTCTAAGCTAGTTGCGGAATAACATAATAAATATGTTAAAGTTAACCGTAAAATATATTATATATATTATCAATACGGTCTAACAGGGTCTAACTAGAGTCTAATTAGGGTAGAGTCTAAAATAGGGTAAAAATGTAAGGGTATGGTTCGACCCACATGGTCTAGCTATGGATTCATACCCTACCCTAGACCCTACCTCTAAACATGGACCCATACCCATACACATACTCTACCCTAGACCCAGTCAAAGTCAACATATCCTAGACCCGTAGGGTAAGGGTAGGGTCCGACCCTCAGGGTATGAGTATTTCTATCATCCCTAGTTTTAGCTTAATTAATAGGTATTGTGTTCAAACTCTCAATGTTCTCAACAACAAAAAAAGTTCAAACTCTCGGAAACACAACAGTTTCAAAACTTGTTAGAAAATTTTGTCATCTTTCAAATATTACACATCATTAATGACATAGTGATGTTCAAATAACAAGTGGTTATAAATAAAGAAAAAATCTAACAACGAATTATGAGTTTTTGAAAAAATATAGTATTAAATATTTATAATGAGAATTCTTTCGTCTTTTAAAAATCAAACTAGACTCAAATCAAAATTAGTCGATGCAATAAGTATCGGATAATAAGCCGTATCACAAAAAGCTAAAAGGTTGTAGTAGTATGTTACTGATAAAACTCTGCGAACCGAAAACAAACTAGAAGCAAAGTTAACTGACCAGTACTAAACTTTACCCTTGCTTTCCACTCCTGAATCTGGAGTTAAGGATTCCTTTTGAAGAAATCTATAGTTAACTTCACCCGGTCCTCTCCTTCCCGGATCTCCACCGAAGAAAATGCCATCGACGCCCAGCGGATCCCTACCCCCACCGACGCCCTCCTCGGCTTCCTCCCCGAAGCAAAACGATGACGACCAGGGGAACGATTACCCGACGGTGAAGTTCGGGACCGCGGAGGCCCTCTCGCACGTGCGATCCCTCACCGACGTCGGGTCCATGACGCGCCTCCTCCACGAGTGCATCGCGTACCAGCGCTCCCTCGACGACCGCCTCGACGCGCTCCTCTCCCAGCGCGTGGACCTCGACAAGCACCTCGCCGACCTCCAGCGCTCCGCCGAGGTCCTCCACATCGTCAAGTCCGAGTCCGATCAGGTCCTCTCCAACGTGTCCTCCACGTGCGACCTCGCGGACAGCGTCAGCGCCAAGGTCCGCGAGCTCGATCTCGCGCAGTCGCGCGTGTCGTCTACGCTCCTCCGCATCGACGCCACCGTCGAGAAGTCCAACTGCCTCGACGGCGCACGCGCCGCCCTCGCGTCGGAGGACTACGAGGCCGCCGCCTCCTACGTCAGGACCTTCCTCGAGATCGACGACAGGTACCGGGACTCCGGGTCCGAGCAGCGGGATCAGCTGCTGGGGTTTAAGGCGCAGCTGGAGGGGATCGTGAAGCGGAAGATGGCGGCCGCGGTTGATCAGCGGGACCACCCCACGATCCTGAGGTTCGTCAAGCTGTACTCTCCCCTCGGAATGGAGGTGGATGGCTTGAATGTGTATGTAGGGTACTTGAAGAAGGTTGTTTCGATGCGGTCTAGGCTCGAGTTTGAGCATATGGTTGAGTTGATGGAGAATGGGGGCGGGGATCGTGGGGGTGATGGGGGCGGGAAGGTCAATTTTGTTGCGTGCTTGACCAATTTGTTCAAGGACATTGTGTTGGCTGTGGAGCAGAATGACGGGATACTGCGGGAGTTGTGCGGGGAGGACGGGATTGTTTATGCGATCTTGCAGCTGGAGGAGGAGTGTGATTCGAGGGCGTCGCTGATTATGAAGAAGTATATGGAGTACCGGAAGTTGGGGAAGGTGTCCTCAGAGATCAATGCTCAGAATAAGAATCTGCTCGCTGTTGGTGGTGTGGTAGAAGGGCCAGATCCGAGAGAGATTGAGTTGTATTTGGAGGAGATTCTGTTGTTGATGCAACTGGGGGAGGATTATACCGAGTTTATGATTTCAAAGATTAAGGGATTTAGTTTGGCCGATCCCGAGCTGGCGACTAGGACTATTAAGTTGTTGAAGAGTGGAAGTTTCAGTAAGGTGGTTCAGGATATCACTGGGTTTTATGTGATCTTGGAAGGATTCTTTATGGTTGAGAACGTTAGGAAAGCTATCGGGATTGATGAGCATGTTCCTGATAGTCTCACGACGTCAATGGTGGACGATGTGTTTTATGTCTTGCAAAGTTGCTTGCGAAGGGCAATTTCTACCTCCAACATTAGCTCTGTGATTGCTGTCCTGAGTGGTGCCAGCAGCTTGTTGAGTAACGAATACCATGATGCTTTGCAACAGAAGATGAGGGAACCAAATCTGGGTGCAAAGCTGTTCTTGGGTGGTGTTGGAGTCCAGAAGACTGGGACGGAGATTGCTACTGCACTCAATAATGTGGATGTGAGCAGTGAGTATGTTGTGAAGCTGAAGCATGAGATTGAGGAGCAGTGCGCAGAGGTTAGTGACAAATCTTACAACTGAACAAGAGTGCCTTTATGTCATGCTGGTGCATTATTTGCTTTCTTTCTCTTATAGAATCAATTAATTATCCCATGTACGGTGAAATGCCTTTTCTTTTCTTTTTTGATTGTTCAAAATAAATACACTTGAGGCTGTCAAACTAAAGACATGAAGAATCAACGAATCTAGTTTACTCTATAGGAAATACTGGCTCTTGATAACTCGGAAGTGTGAAATAATCCTGGGGGGGAACTTGGAAGAGAGTGAAGGAGCTAGCTCTCTCCATGATCCCACAATATATTCTGCACGTACTGCCCTTGTGTATGATTGCAAATTAGCTAGAGTTAGCTGCTCTAGAACTCCTGAGGTATCATTTCATTAGTTATTCGAGTATTTTTGCCAGTTAAGATGTAGTTACCCGTCTTAAAATGTTTTGGATGACCTGGGTTATCATGTCATATCGTCGCAGCATCTTTGGAAGATATTCCTTTTCCGAGGAGTCCTGCCACAGGCTTTGTTTGGCACTTTGGCTGCGTCACAAGCTGGACTCTTGAGAATTGTATTTATGATTGTTGGAATTACCAAAGCGAATCTTCCTATGCCTAGGGGTGTAGTGTTGCCTTATGACTCTCCCTTTCCGGTTCCAGTGTCAGCATTTAAGTTCTGCCTAATTGTATAGTTGATTTAAGTCTTCATTTGGCTGAAAAAAGAACCTTGGAATTGCTGGAGAAATAAAATGGATCAACCTTGATTTACATCTGAGCATTTAAACTGACTTCTATATTGGTTTTTGCAGGTTTTCCCGGCACCAGCTGATAGAGAGAAAGTGAAATCTTGCCTATCTGAACTTGGCGACATGAGCAACACTTTTAAGCAAGTCCTCAATTCTGGCATGGAACAGCTGGTGTCAACTGTTACACTGCGAATTCGACCCGTGTTGGACAATGTAGCAACCATCAGCTATGAGCTATCCGAGGCAGAATATGCAGACAACGAGGTGAATGACCCTTGGGTCCAGAGGCTTCTCCACGCTGTTGATACCAATGTCTCATGGCTTCAATCGCTGATGACTGCCAATAACTACGACTCGTTCGTGCATTTGGCCATCGACTTCATCGTCAAGAGACTTGAAGTGATTATGATGCAGAAGAGGTTCAGTCAACTTGGTGGCCTTCAGCTCGACAGAGACATAAGGGCTCTGGTAAGCCATTTCTCGGGCATGACGCAGAGGACCGTAAGAGACAAGTTCGCCCGTCTCACACAAATGGCAACCATTCTCAACCTGGAGAAGGTATCTGAGATTCTAGATTTCTGGGGTGAGAATTCAGGACCTATGACTTGGAGGCTAACGCCTGCCGAGGTCAGGCGAGTGTTGGGTCTCAGGATTGATTTCAAGCCTGAAGCCATCACCGCTCTGAAGCTGTGATTTTGGTTTTGGTTGTTTTCTCTCAAAATCCTATTTTAGTGCCATTTATATTCATAAACTTCGAGGGGTTAATAACAAGAGTCAATTCAAGGCCTTGCTGACCTTCTTGTCTGCTTTCCCAGATGAGAGTGGGACGAGGTGCTATTCTTGTTCCCTGCTTTCTATACAAAGAGATGTCTGTCTTCCTGCAAAATTCCCCTTGTCCGAAATTGTCGGGATGTCTATCCAACTTGAATGTGAATTAGTCATAAATTTGATATTTTGTTTGAGAAAAGGGAAAAAGAAATGACGTAGAATTACACGAGAGATAAACAACTTGTCACCAACCCTTATATCATTCAGAAACAGATAGCCCACTGGAGGAGGAAAGAGACCTAAATCGTATGTCTTGCTTACAACGTCACATAAATAAGGGGACAAGTGATTGCTAGTGATAACTACTTTTGAGCATTGCAAGCCAACTGAAACTCAAAAGGACAAGCTTTGTGTGTTAAAATAGATAGCAACTTTAGACATGGGCAGTGCCTTGGGTGAACTTGGGATCTTCGCATCTGTACCGGCCGTCGGGGCCAATTCCAAAGCCTTTGGGGTCAGCAAAGACGTTCTCAAGTAGCTGGCTGCGAGCCGGAACCGGGCTTTCATCAGCAAACTCAACAGCTTCCTCGACCAGCTCGTCGATCTTCTTATCGATTGCCTTCAGTTCTGCTTCGTTGGCGAGGTTGTTCTCGAACAGGTATTTCTTCAAACCGGAGATGGGATCTCTAGCAGCATATTTAGCCTTCTCAGCTGCCAAGCAAACCAGAAGCAGAGAGATCGACATTTTAGACACGCAAGACATCAAATTAGCTTGGTAATGATACATGAAGCTCATTTGCAACTCAGAAATCATTATCAAGCGTCTTCAATGAAGATTCAAAGATAATTGCCTTCAATGATTAGAAAAGCATTTACCAAGCCAGCAGATCTAATACAAATTGTGAGCTAACTCGGAAGTTGAAGACAAATATCTTGATCTTGATTAGGATGTTAATCAGAACTAAGGTGAATCCTTCATCACTTGCTGGCTTAACACAAAACATGAAAAACCAGAGATATCAAATCCCCAGCAATGCATATTTCTTGAGCCATGTACCAGAAAGGCTGGAAAAGAGGTAAGAGACCTAAAATTACGTGGGCGATTTAAGGCAATACTATGTGACAATGAGAATTTCAGGATGATTTAAAGTTCTCCATAAGATGCAAGGCAGACGCAATCTAACAATTAACAACTCAGGTAAATTTCTGAAATCAATCAAACCCCCCCGATCAAGTTGAAAGCTGAAAAAATATGCTTTACCCGGATCACGAAGCTCATCAGGATCAGCCAACGAGTGTCCTCTGAACCGGTAAGTCTCGCATTCCACCAATGTTGGACCATCTCCTCTCCTCGCTCTGTCAATTGCCTCCTTAGCCACCTCTCTCACCTTCAGAACATCCATCCCATCTACATGAACACCAGGCATCCCGAAAGCGGGACCCTTCTTCCAGATCTCGGGATCAGAAGTAGACCTCAAGTGAGACATCCCAATAGCCCACAGATTATTCTCCACAACAAAAATAATAGGCAACTTCCACAGAGCAGCCATGTTCAAGCACTCAAAGAACTGCCCATTGTTGCAAGTTCCATCGCCAAAGAAAGCCAAAGTCACATGGTCGCAATCAGCCTCCTTCAGGACCTCCCTCCGGTACTTGGAGGTAAAAGCAGCACCGGTGGCAACCGGGATACCCTCACCAATAAAAGCAAATCCACCAAGCACATTGTGCTCCTTGGAGAACATGTGCATAGATCCACCTTGCCCGCGGCAGCACCCAGTGGTCTTGCCAAAGAGCTCGCTCATAACAGCGCGAGCCGAGACCCCTTTGCTCAACGCGTGGACATGATCGCGGTAAGTACTAACAACAGAGTCCTCCTGCTTGAGGAGCTTGATGAACCCAGTTGAGACAGCCTCTTGCCCATTGTACAAATGGACAAAACCAAACATTTTACCCCTGTAGTACATCTGGGCGCACATGTCCTCAAACGATCTCCCCAACACCAAATCCTCATACAACACCAACCCTTCCTCCTTTGTGATCAACTACCCCAAAAAAAAAAACTTTAACCAGAAAGATCGAAACTTTACACCAACCAAAGCCAAAGCTTCCAACTTTACTTCTCCCCAGTATCAGATTGCCACTAATTCAAAATGGGTTTAGTTCCCTTACCAGATTGGAGGAGCTGGCCTTGGCCTTCTTCTGCTTAACGACGTCGGACAAGGCGGCGGCCGCCACGGTGGATCTCCTGTCCGTGAAGGGGGAGCTCAGGCGGAGCCTGTGGGACCCACCAAGGGAGGAGACGTTTAGCTTGTCGAAAGGCAAGGACTGAGGAGAAAGCTTGTCATGGGATCTGGAGGACGTGGAAATTAGTGGGGAGGGCTGGAGGGATAGCTTGGTGTAGGCCGAGAAAGCCGTCGCCATGGTGTTTTCGCTCTGTTGCTTTCGTTTTTCTTGCCTTTGGTTTTTGGGTGCGCGTGTGTTGTTTTATAGGGAATGAATGCTTCTGGTTGGGAGAGGAAGAGTGCAAGAAAGGAAGAGGGCGGAGGAAACGAGGGACGTTGGCTTGGAAAAAGCCGCCTATTTGTATGGACTTTTTTCCATATATTTTGATTGGAATTTGGAAGACGAAATATTAGGGAAGGCCACCCAACTTCCACCTGCACTGCACATTAAGAGTTTTGTAAGAGAGAGGGACAAGTGAGTTTGCTTTGGTCTTGTTCTTTTGTTTGCTTTGTAAAGTCAGTTACGGACATGTGTGATGGTCGTTGTTTTGGACACTTGGCCACCTACTGATATCACTGGTTACTTTTTTTTTCCTTCTGAAATAACAATTTTTTTGAATTTTATTTCATTTTTATGTGTAAAGATGCGAAAGTAATTCGACTGATTATTTGATTAAGTGTTACATTTAATTAAATTAGAAGGATATGCATAATTATCTTTGAAAATAGTAAGGAACCAAAGGGTATTTCGTTGAACTTGTAGGGAACCAACCAAATTAATAGTTCCGATCTTGAGAAAAAAAAAACATCTCCATATATAAAGTTGCACGGGATATATGATATATATCCACTACTTCCTCACCATCGTTGACATTTGGAGTCCAAGTGATGATGCGTGTAGCTCCATATCATTTTCTTTTTGTTATGTATAATAATACAGAAACAGCAAGTACAATGGGTCCATAGCTCAGTGGTAGAGCATTTGACTGCAGATCAAGAGGTCACCGGTTCGAACCCGGTTGGGCCCTATTCCATTTCTACTTTTTATATTATTATAGTGTTGTCTGGGGCTTGGGGTGGACTACCGATGGGCTTGGTCGGAAGAAGGCTTGGAAAGAATCTGGGTAGGGTTATTCCGCGGGTTTGGGCTGGAGAGGAAATGGGCCGATTGTCGTTTTCATAGCTATTTAAAAATTTCAAATCCAAACAATTTAAGTTTTCGATATACGAATAAATTCGGTGATCCGAGCAAACTAATTTGGAGTTGAAAATGAATTCTATGTTGTTAATGTCAACCACAATCATGAGTTACAAATTAGAACTAATGAATTCCACATGAGAAGTTGTGATACTCATGAAATGTGTTAAGAGGTAAGTTCTCAATTTCTTACCAAATTTTGCTTGATCTTAGTGGGAGCCAAAGAGAAGAACCCTTCGTTTTCGGTTGCCTGAATTTAGTTGGCTTCTCGAGCCTTGGCAGACTGTTGCTACTCTCTCCCATCAAAAGGGTTAGTTCCTTGTTTTGTCCGTTCCGCTGGTGGGGCAAGTCTCAATGGAGGAATGCTTTCTGCTTTTGACTAATTTCCGATTCTTCTCAAGGTTGAATCAGTATGTCATACTGCTTAACTAACGGAAGCACACGCAACATCAACTATCAGTGAGTAACATACCCACGACATTTGGTTCATGTTTCACTGATACGACGGCGGATGGTCCATTCCTCTCACTGTTCTGTTTACCAAGCCGGAAAAAAGCGCGTTGGCTTTGTATTGTAGATGGCAGTTTTGCTCGTTTGTCCTCATTCGAGTAACAAGATAGTCTTGTTTCTTGTTTAGATTTTTTAATTTACCGTCTTACTTGCATACTTACGGGAAGATTATTATGCATAATGGACCCTAAATTGGATATTATGTTTTTTAAATAGGAAAAGTAAAAGATACTCTGATTCGGATTCAACTTTATTTGTAGTTTTGAGTGATTGATTGATTGGATGATAAAATGCAACCAACTGTTATTTTCTAATATTACAGATTATTAATTAATGCGACCATTAGCTATTTGATTTCAATATCACGAACGAAATGACAATTGAAAAAGATGTTTGGACCTACATTAAAACTTTAATCAAGTGTTTGGAGCTTCTACAGAGTAAAACAACAACAAAAAAGAATCAATTCAATCACACAAGTGAGTAAAACAAAAAAATAATAAAGAATCAATCCAATCACTCAAGTGATCACTACCATGTTGAGCAAACGAAAACCTATGCTCGGGGGGAATAACCCACACTGCTTCTTCGGCTTTTTTTCCTCTTCTAACTAATGTTAAAACTACAGAGATCATCAAATCGTAACAAGCTTCTATCTAAAACAATGAAACAAGAGTTTCAGCTATAGGGCTCCCCTAAAAGCAGCACGTTCAATTACATAGGGTAAGCCAAGTAATGTAGCAACAGAAAATGCGCAATGCTAGGTAAAGAATGAACAACCGAGTTAAGGAAGTTTAAAGTGCTACAAATTGGAATTCAACCCCTTGAACAAGCCAAGCCCTGCATTAACACCAGATGATTCCGGGTAACAATGGGAGAAATGAATGATAGATTATAAACACATCAAATAGCAATATATTCGGGCAGACCGGGAGGACATCACATCCAAGTTTTGATTGGCGTCTGTGAATCACAGAACACATCATCCCTACCACTTATCCAAATACACAACAGCTAAACACCAAAACTAGCAACAAATGATACCCATTGCGGAATCACCTTAATGGCAAGTAGCTCACACGTGAGAATCAAGATGCATCTGAAACCATCTATGTATTAAGAGCTCAATACCATAAGCATCCAGACACAAGAATCCTTGAAATAGGTTCACAATAATTTAAAAACAAAGCTATTTTAATGGTACCAAAAAAGGCACAGGACGGGGGGGTACTGGATAAAAAAAAGCTCTTTTAATCGAACAGGCTGAATCCCATGTCGTCATCACTCTCTTCCGCTGGCTCCTCCTACAAAAACCAAGAAGAAAATTCAATTATTCCGCGTAATTTAAAAAACAGCTATGGCTTAGCAATGTGGCTGCATCCATTCTTTACCTTCTTCTCCTCTGCTGCAGGAGCAGCAGCAGCAGCCGCGGGAGCACCACCACCGGCTACAGGACCAGCAGCAGCCACTGCAACGCCACCACCGCCACCTCCGACATTGGAGATAAGATCGCTGATGGCACGCTTCTCGGCGAGCTTAGCGAACAAGCTAGGCCAGTAAGACTCCACCTTGATGTTCGCCGCCTTTACCAACATGGCGATCTTGTCCGCCTGTTACCGTCGTCAAGGACACCAAAAAACAAAACGCCAAAAAAAAAAAAGGAGCAAAATCCCTACCAGGTGCATTCTCCCAAACTACTCCATTAAAAAATAAAATAAAATAAACTTAAAAGAGAAAATTAGGGAAACGGCGAGGGAAAAAAGGATACGGTGATGGCGATACCGTCGTCTTCGAGGATGAGAACGGCGTAACTGCAAGCAAGCTCACCGATCGACATCTTTCCTTGCCTCTTTCTCTTCGCGCGGCTGAAGCTGGGACGAGGGAAGGGTTTTCGCTCTGCTAGGGTTTGGGATGTTGGAGGAGAAATGGAGAGAGGCTTTTAAAGCGGGGCTCGTCCTGGGAAGCGCTAGGTCTGTGAGTTGCCCAGTCGTTGAGAGGGGATGCGGCCCATTGGGAAAATAGAGAGCGGCCCAATATAATAAAAAACTTCACTCGGCCCATTTTTATTAAGTTTAATATATAAATAAAAATATTAAACTCATACAAGTGATTTATGTGGTCTTTGTTAGGAATAATTAATTATGTGTTCTGAGTAGTGGGAATGCTAAACTAGTTGGGTGTTTTTGGTGATGCCATATCCAACTAATTATTCGTTCAAATAATTTAGATTCGAGTTACTGTATAGGTAGTTAAACATTGTTCATTTTTTATTTTATTTTTATCCCCTATTTTTTTTCGACAAACAAGTAGTATGAGATTGACCAATGGCCTTTCCTAAAAAAATAAAAATAAAAGATTGACCAATCACCGGTCAAATCTGAGGAATTTAAGAAATCTTCTACCGGTAGCCCAACTTGTCTTCTGGCAGCACGTCAAAAGCCTTGTCGTTATTCACAATCCCCCGCGGAAAAGAAAACAGCAAATTAAAGGGGTAAAAAAAAAGAAACAAGGGAGAGAAATCGCCGTAGCTGCTCGGAAATTTTGGAGATCTGTTCCGGTGAGGACGACTGGCGCGCGACGTCACTGTTCTCCGATTTCAGGTGACTCTCTCTCTCTCTCTCTGTGAATCGACGGGGCAGCTCATTCCAGATTAGTTTGATATAGAAACCTTAGATTCTTAGGGTTTGCCTTTGATAGCAAATTAAAAGCAATCTTTTATGATTTCTCAAGCGGTATCTAGATAGTTGGAGGGAGGGTTTATGATTGTCTTTGATAGTGTTTTAATGGAGATTGTTTCTGGACTTTGGTTCCTCGCGGTAACAGATTATGAACCATCGGATTTTTACCCGGACATTTTTTTTTCTGGATCTTTGAGTTGACTATTTGGCATGGTTACAGTGTATGCTGGCTGATTTTAGTGGTTAACGAGCTCATCCTTGTGTTCGTGACGCAGTTGGTTGGTAGGGCGGTCGAAGCGGAAACTGAGGGAGGGAGATGGCCATCAATGGCAGCACACAAGGTCGGGGCAGGAGGAGAAATGAGCCCGCTGCAACTCGAGCCGTGAATTCGGTCTTCTCCTTCTTCCGGCTTGCAGAGTTTGAGATCCTCTTTGTTCTCTTCTTTCTTGTCGCTTTTATCATGTTCAAGCATCTCACTTCGTTACCCGAGTACAACCAAATCCTCGTAAAGAAGCCCGGGGATGGAGATTGGTGGCCTTACTAAATGTGCTGATCGGGTACTATTTCCAGTTGCTCTGCATGTAGTGTGTCCCTTGTATTATTACAGTTTTCGCAATTGACCAAAATAGTGAACCGTTACCCTGTCAAGCTCTGTCTCTTCTCTACTTGGCTTGGTGTCGGTACGTTTAGCATTTGTTGGCAATAAGTTGTGTCATCGTAACTTGATGGACCAAGTCGTCCTCTGATATCATATAAATGTTTATGGTGGAGCACCTATTGAATGGAGGATCTGTATATAGCTCATATCTGAATGCTTAGAATCTTGGATGGAGACAACTGTGTTCAGAATATTTCGATGGTCAATGTAGTGTTCAGGATTGATCTATTTCAAAGTTGCCCATCTAAGATTCTTTCCTTTGTTGCCTGGTATATACCCGAGTCTTGCACATCTAAAGATCCTTCTGGATGTTGATTGACCGTCTAATTTTGTGCGTAACAAACAAAGTAAGGTGCCTGTTGTTGCCTCAGCTTCTGCAAATCAAGTTCATCTCGTCATTGTTCCTGACCTTTGGCCCTTTTTAACACCTTTTTTGGTCGACACACTGGGAGGAATGAAAGGGCGAGGGGAAAGAAAGTGAGATAAATGCAGTTCAAAATTTGAACGAATTCGGCCCCCTTTTTTTTTCCCTCTCCCCTTTTCTTACGAAAATTTTAGCAACTTTATCACCGTTGTTAGTCTCTGTAACAGTTTATTCACTTTTTTTTTTGATAAGTTGAATTTTATTCACCATAATTTGGGATAGCCTCTTTCAAATACATAAACCCTGAGAACTAAAAGAAAGCTCAAACGGATTCAAAGGTTACAGGGTGTAACCCAATAAATCAGTAAAGAGTTCCAACAGGTTCAGCCAAAAAATTAAAGTAATATTTTTTGTACAATTCAAACCTATCAATCTTTAAAAGACTGCAGATATAATCTCACGGTTTATTCACTTGTCTTATCATCGTCGGCAAATAGAACCTCCCCCTCTTTAAACATGGCATTGTTGGTTATTTCTGATAAAGACCGCAAACCACAACTTTGGAATGGTAAAAAGTTGACTCTTCCTCGTTTGTGAGATGAGATCCTCTTTGGATTCCAAACATGGAAGACCAGAAATATCCGAAATGATATGATCAGGTAAAAGTGAGGAAGAGAGAGAGAACAAAGGGAAACACTGAAAGCGAGAGATGAAAGGCAAAAAGAGACGTTATCTGTTCAAGGTAGAAAAAATAAAGCAGAAACTAAGTTTCTTCTGTTCCCCAACTAATCAACCTTACTTGTACAACAGGAAAAAATTACAGAGAGTTAAATATTGAGGTGGGCCTTATCCTTAGGCCACCTCTCTTGTTGACCAATTTGGGTCTACAAGACTATAAAACCAGTCTTATAAACCCAACTACTTGCAAATATATAGAAACGTTGTTTATGTCCTTGGATGCTCTGTGCGTCCATGACATAATCATCTGTCTATGAGTGTCCTAGGTGGAATCCAAGGCCAATATTTGGTTTCCACCATATGCTAGTTAAACGCATGAAATGAATATGATAGCTAAAATGTCCTAGTTCTAATGAGGTAATTTAAGACTCCCTAGTTGTCCTAGACCAAACGTGTACTATGATCAGCTGCGACTAGGAAGCCGGTGCTGAGGAGGCGGGCGAAGCACCAGTTCTTGCTCCAACCACCCCCTGATTTGTACTTGAAGACGAAGGTATTGACGATGGTGTTGGCAGTGGTGCTGGTGTAATTATCTGAGCAACGTTCGTCCTTGTCATGGTGGTCGCTGCTGTCATTGTCGTTGCACCTGTGACATAGTGCATATCAACTCATTCCTCTATTACCTTAGGTGGCTACTACTAACCATCTAGCAAGAACTAGCACTACCAAACGATCTCAGAACCGAACAGTTACACTTACTCGTGGTAGCCTGCAACGCGACAGAGGAAGGAAGCGACAATATTCCTGCTCCAGTAGAGCCATAGAGCTGAGGCATGTAAGGGTATTGCACCACCGGAGGATACTGCATTTCGAACCCGTGCGCTTGTTGTTGGCTACTCTGTGGATAGTGAGTATAGTATGGATAAAGATTAGGGATCATCCCCGCTGTTCCTGATACCCCAGTATTGTAGTAAGGAGACAACTGTTGACCTCCATAGACATCATAGTAATTCTACACCAAGTGAGATAATTAGCAACAATTTGTAAAACAACTAATACAAGTGAAGATTTATAAGTGCATGGAGTTGCTTACCAGAGGGTACAATGCATCAGGTGAAGAATATCCATACCTGTGAAAACAGAACAAGTCATTGAGGAAATGGATATAAGAGAATAGAAAATGTATAAATCGAATCCAAATTTGCATACCCGAAAGCTGAATAAGGACACGTATATTCGCTAGGAGGACGATGAAGATTGTATGCTGCAGAAGAAGAGGATGAAGAACCATGGAATGGAGGAGCTGAAGCCAACAATCTACTAGATGGTCTAAACCTCCCTGTACCTGTTGCTGTTGTCATTTTAACAAATTTAATAAGATCCAAAACCTAGGTTTCATTTTTTACCATACAAACGACATGAAATTAAATAGCCTACAGACAAACAGACATCATCGAAAGGACCGCGCTCCTGTGAGTCTCACGCTCCACTTTAAATTAATTAAAATAGAGTTGAGGGATTTATTGATTAGGACGGAAAATGCGGCATCTTGAAAGGGAACTCGGGAATCTTCATTGATAACTATTAAGCGGGTGTTCGAAAAGGACAATTAATGGCCGAGAAAGAAAGAGATTAAGAAAGTAGCAAGGACCATGTTGTTGATGGTGAGGAGTTGGAGGACGCGGCTTCTGAGCACCAAGTGAGGCCAAGTTACAGTTAGCCCGCCTCCCATCAATCACCGGGGACGGGTTCTGGCAAGCTCTCATTGCCGCCTCCGGATCTTTAAATGTCACCTTCAACAGTATATATCTCAATACAACGTATATAGATTCGAACAATAATTAGTCGACCCGAAAAGAAAAAAAACAAGGAGGAGGAGGAGGAGGAGGAGGAGAGGCTTACAAATCCGTATCCCTTGGACCTTCCGGTGTTCTTGTCGGTGATAACAACTGCCTCAAGGATGTCTCCAAACTGCTCAAAGTAACGCCCCATTGTATCCCTCTTCGTCTCCCAAGCCAACCCTCCTACGAATACCTTCGTAAACGTCGTGTCGACGTTGTACTGCCCCGGATAACCACCTCCACCACCACCGGAACCCGCCATATGGAATTGCCTTGGTTGAGACATCAACTCTCTCCACTAAAGCAGTTGTCCTCTACTGACCAGCTTCTAGGCGCTGTTTGGTTGCCACTTTATAAGATTCCTCGTCGACGATTCACTTGACAAGAAGAAGATCATTAGGTACTGTGTGCGTGTGCGTGGAGAAAAGAGGATAATGAGGGAAAAGGGAGGAGGAACAAACAAAAAATATTCCCCAACTTCCTAAACCTTTTTTTTTTTGGGTATAATGATGTGTACATGAAGGAGTAAAATTAAATGAGAGAGAAGAGGTGGTAATTATAGGTAAGGTGGTGGGGGAGGAACAGGGAAGAAGAAAGAGGCGACAAAAAAGCTGCTAGTGGGTACCCACGAACGACGAGGCAAGCCATCCATCAACTTTTTTCTAATAATGCAGTTTATTTGTTCGAATTTACATATAAAATTCAATTTTTAAATAGAATACAACAATATTTTTTTGTTATTATGTTAGAATCTAATTGATGAGATAGATTAATAGATTTTTTATATTTATAAACTATTTAGTGGGACTATACGGTATCCTCCACACTCATAATTAAAGAATAGATTATGGTTTCAAAATCATTGTATGCGCAATTCTTTATATATGCAACCTACATCAAAATCACACTACAACGGTTCACGTTTTATGGAAAAGAAAATAAAGAAGCAAGTCACCTCCAAATGAGTGACCGTGTAATCTTTGATGGCCTAAGGAATGATCGTGGACTTTTCCAGCATTTCATTTTACAACATGTACATAAGTGACTAATTTGGTCGAATTCATTGTTAGATCTAGGTGGCCAAGACTTTTTTTGTACCTAGACTCACTACGGTAATTTGGCGCACTATAGCTACTTGTGCTGAAGTTTTTTATTGTAAATACTTATTGATATGATATACATAATACAAACCACTTACGAAAAAATGGCTAAGTTCTCTAAGACACGAAACCATGACTGGAACCTTCATAGAAGGTCCCTTAAACTGTGGCACGAGTTATGTTCTGGTTAGGAGAACCGCTGGTCGGGCAGCTAGTATCGGCCCGTGGCCACCCCTGCTGATACCCAAACATGCCCTTCATTCAACCCGACCGGTGCATGTAATTACTAATTAGTCTTGGAGCAAAAGTTGATTGGCAACGTGGTAGTCATATCAGAACGCGGATTTGAGTTATTTGTGTGTGTGTTGGGGTGGAGGGTGGGGCTGCAATATAATAGACATAATTGCCTGGCTGTTTCCAACTTTGATTCCCATGTTGCTATCCCCTGTCCTTCCAATATATTAATTATCATCTTTTGTTTATGGCATTTGTTTGTGGGTTCTTCAAGTTATGTTTGTGCCTCGACAACCATCAGCCACCTTCTCTGTTGTTCTCTTTTACTTCAAATATTTATTAATCCAAACAATTCAAATTTGAGTCAGGTTAAATTATAAACTTATAAAATGTGACAATATTTTTCTTGCTAAATTGTAATACAAATACATTTTTAAAATTTAAACTTGAGATTTTTAATAAAATTATAACAACCAACGATCCATATTTTGGTGTTCCTTTTATGCCCTTTCTTTTCCTTCTCCTAGAGCATGAATGACTGGGGTCCAATTCCTCGTCTTCCCGTAACCGAAAAAGTATGTTCATGGTATTATACTGTTACCTATGGTGGGACAAGAACCTTTCTAAAAATGTAAATAGGCAATAAAACATTTTTTGAAAACCAGATAATGAATTGGTCTAAAAACTAGCTGGGACTAACAGTCCATATTTTAAAATTGAAGGTTACATATCTCAATTTAAAAAATGATTTATTTTTTTCAGGAAAAATGAAGAATTAATATTTTATAGGTGAACTGCATTAATTCTTTATGGTACTGGAGCTAACTATCGGTTGCAGGTGGGACAAATATTTCTGGACCAACCTTGCTAGTCCATTTAAAGAGCATTAAAAACTGCTACGGGGTTTACACCAATCTGAATATAGCATCCCCTCGCTTGTCCAATGCCTTGCCAGCTCCTCATCTTAAATAGCCATAATCCCCCTTCCATGTCACCCCAGCCGCAGGCTTAGCTACTACTGTTTTTTGTATATCAATTTACCTTCGAAGTCCAAGTGGTACTCAGATTCAATTTTATTTTTGATAAGTCGAATGGTACTACCTCTCAAAAATTCGCCAAAGATTATTTACATTAACCGTAAATAAATACCATAGGTACCGGATACTCGACTATCAAAGTAAAACCATGAAAAACACTATCTAGTACATAACACAAAACAACCCACCAAAAGTAACACCCAAAGTTAATTCCCAAAGGATCTAAAAAGATTACCATTCTAAGAGTCACCTCTAAATAGGTTTCGATAGTACATGACATTGAATACTAGACATTTTACAACAAAATTTACCGTCCAGTTCATAAATCAAGTTGACTAAATATTTCAGTTAAAAAAATTAACTCAATATTTTAAATGCATGAACCTATTAAAATTTGATGAATATAATTTATTGTTACTCGTGATTTAATGTGATTAGAATTTATATTTTTTTTTACAGGTTTGATGTCTCACATTAATAAGCAAACCAGTGAACCTTTCCCACCTTGACAACAAAGTTACATAAAAAAGCTGCGTTTGCAGGTTTGGTGAATATTAAAGAGGACAAAATAACTGATAACATTAATTTTTCTGTTTTGGAATAGCTTTAGTATTGAAGTTTGCATTGGACTGCACAATTTTGGTTGTTCTCTAGCTGGAGTCATACTTTTTGGTGGTGAGCACTAGTTTGCAGTAGTTTTTTACGTATGAAGTCGAGTATTGTTGAATCATATTTTACGAGGTAAATATTCTAATGATGTCATTATATTTGAATTCAACATTTCCTTAAATGAATTATATTTTTTTTGCCGCTTATATCAACTCTCATTATTCGTTTGTAATAGTTTAATGTACAAGTCCATTTTCCTACTTTACTTTCCGAAATTAGAAAGAAAATTTAAAATAAGAAAATCAAATTAATGACAAAAGTTTGTTGGAGTAAGTTTGTTGGTAAAATTGTTTGTCGAGTGTTCAGGAAATAAGATAATAAAATTGATGGAGAGCCAATAAATGCGTAGTAAGCGGCGTCGATGCTGGGGAGGGAAAGAGTAAGCTTATTGCAGATTAACATTAAACAAAGAGATTAGATTTCCGACGTTTATAATTAACCACTGGAACAGAATCATAACTGTTACTACGCTAACACCCGGGTGGGGCTATGGACAGTCGAAGATACCGGTCAAACCTGTCACTTTTTCCAATCCTAAACCCTTTCCCTTTTGTATTAAGTTCTATATATATATATATATATATATATATATATATATATATATTTATTTATTTATTTAAGTAGATCTATTTTTATGTTTTTTCAAGTAGATCTATTATATAAGAGGTGGTCACTATACTAGTGACAGCCTTAGATTTATTAAAAAATTTTGGATTCAAATCTTTTAAAAAAATATCCCCTAAATAATATCCGTCCGAGTATCGTACAAAGATTAAGAAAAATATATTATTTGCTTTCAAGTTTCACCGGATTTATCCAATTACATTTCCTTTCTCTACTCCCCGTAAATATTATTTTTCTTTCCTAAACCTCTCCGTTTGTCGTCGGCTGGCTTGGCGGCATAGGCTTCAACTTTCTTCTATCTAATTACTAAAAAAAAATTTAAAATATAACTAAAAATGTAAAAGCTATAACTACTTTTTCCTTTCAGTAATCGAGATACCTTCCAAGTAATTCCCACGGATGCCAAGGGGCGTAGCTGTAAGTACCCTTTTTCATTTTTTTTAAAAATTGCTTAGTTTATATTATACTTGTAATTTCATAAGCTAAATTACTTGTCTTCATTAAATGAACACTTTATTAAATTACTTTTCTGTATCATTTTCTATCCACAACCTTCTCGTTTAGTCTGATTGCTAAAATCAATCATTCAACAAAATATATTTATTTTTTCGCAAAATATTAATAATATAAATATTTCATTTTAAAAATATGCAAAAGCCTATTAGCGTAATAATTATCCGGGCCCCGAAAGAATCATTCCTCTGAGCAGTACCAGAGAGAGGATAAAGGATCCCTCATTTGTGTTTTAAATTTGGAAGTTGATTTTCCCAACAACTTTTTGGCGATAGCGAATATTTTTTTAGTTAATTAACTATCATGCACTGTTCTCCTTTGACTGTCATCACATGATTGACCACAGGGAGCTGACCTGTTAATGAATAAGTCAAGGAGAATAATTAAAATTCAGATTTGGTCCAATCAATCGGAAACATAGTTAGTGATAAAAGATAGATGTGGGTATGCCATATTTTTGAAAAAATTAAATAAAAATATTACCAATGGACCAAAATGTTTATTATATTTTCAACTATCTGTACTAGATTTTAACGTTTTTATATAAAAATATGCTATGAAAAGTTAGATATATTATACAAATATTTTAAAATATGAAGATTGAGTGACCGAATTTAAATAACAATGAATGGAACTAACCCTTATTAGATCTGTTTTCCCAACTAATTGATTGAGTAGTGTCGTTCCCCACTCGGCTCACACTAGTTCATGTACAGCACCTGCAAATTTTAAATGACAAGAAAATCAAAATAAACTCATTTGCCGGAAATAAAATAGAGTCTGTTCAACTTCAATGACATTAATTGATAATTAACATTATATTGAATCAAAAATTTGAACCGAACTCGACCAACATGCCTTTTAATCAACAATTGAAAGAATTATTTAAATCAGATAAAAAAATTTGAGTTGGAACTCTTAAAAATGCACAACATTCGATGATCAATATAGGTTAATTAATTAGCCGAGAACACGAGGAGGCTCCAAAGAGAGATTGGGGAAATTTTGAAAGTAAATTTAAGCGTATAGCGCGGCGAAAGCACAAGACGATGTGGTAATCTGGTAGCTAATATGCAGGCCATAGTCAGAACCTGCACATGCACTCCCTGCCACACCTTTCGCCCTTGCTATACACCCCAACCATTTAGTACAAAAATATTTGCTCGAAACAAAAAATTATTTCACACAACAATGTTAAATATTTGTTAAGTTATTTTTATTTTTTTCAATATTTTTTTTCGGTTCGAATTTGGATTAGCAGATAATGGTGATATATTTTCAACACCCGATGTTATTTTTGGTCGAGTCTTCCTCCTCTCCTTTTGAAGTGGCCGGGATAGAACCAAAAGCAAACAAGTGTCTATCCGACTATCCCTTTGTTGGAAACTTTTGGCCTGTAACAGGAGAGAGAGAGAGAGAGAGAGAGAGGACAATAATCCAAGGGGATGAAGGACAAGGAATACACAATACGGGGCAAGAAGCGTACATAAGTATGGATGTACCGGAAAGAAACAAGCTAAAGGGAGGAGTGGGGTGGGGACAGGAGGAGGCACGTGAGGATCGGGTCAAAGTAGGACTGGGAACGTGGCCAGCCAGATATGTATTTTTTCAACTTCTCGTATTCGTATTTAGATTCGAATATTATCAAGCCTATTATATATAGCCGAAGTATCGATCATCCCAATGCACTATCCATTTCATTTTCTGTTATAGTATACGGCCAGCCAGCCCACCAGTGTCTAACATTTCCAGGTTGTATTGTGGGGGTAATGTCAGCCTCATTCCGTTGTGGTTTTCCACGATCTTTGACTGCCCTTTTATTTTCCCCCTCGTTCTCTTTGGACATTTTCTTTTCTCTGCCTCCGTGTCAGAGAAAGTCCCCTTATTTTAGAACCCACGATACCACAAAAATTTAGAGAGATTTAAGTTTTTAGATTTTAGTTTATTGTTTCCAGATGTTAGTTTTTTGCTATTATCTGGAGCATTTTATTTGGATACAATACATATAAAATTCCGATGAACCAATAGAATTGCAAACTAGTAGAACACTCGACTATTTTTTCCTTAACTTGATACCTCGACAGTAATATCACACCATCTTTCTCATTCATTATTTCCGTCTAAGTATCATTTATAAAATGTTAATAGAGGGATAATTTTTAAAGATAAAATTTAAATTATTCAATTTAATAAATTTTGAGTACAACGTATTTAAAAAAACTGTGCAAAATAGCTTTACGGGCCCGGCCTTGTGAAACTTGGCTAGTTGGCAAAGCGGCTTGCTAAGCTTTCAACTTTCTTCTGGAGGCCCAATTATTTCATTTCAACCCAATTCCACCGAAAAAAATCTAACCCGTTAGGTATTACTATGTACTATAAAGGCGATCATTCTGGAACAAAAAATAAAGCCGCTCATTCAGATTATGTAAATCGCACCAAAATATTTTTCAACTGATCAATTAACAACTTATTTTCTTTTTTTAACCAGCTCAAAAGATGGATAATTTCAACCAAAAAAATTTCGAATTTCAAAGAGTGCACGTAACTATAAATATTCGAACTACCACAATCCTCTGAGTAATTGACCAACTTTCAAGGTCAGATTTTTATTTCGACTTTGCCCGTTCACTCAACCTACATTAACATACGAGAACAACAAATGAACCAAAAATGAGGAGTACTCGTATACATGAATCCGGTTTTAATCTACCCTCTAGACTTAACCCACGACATAGAGTAGACTGAAGATTTCGAATTCAAATTCAGTACCGTTCAAACCTCGAAAAGAAAATACAAAATTACATAACAAGTCGGGTATTAATCTTCCTTGATAGTGCTTAAGCTCCGGGAATACGACACGGGAACCAGAAATCCCGTAGATACAACTCGGCTACCAAACCTTCCTTCCAAGCATTCCCGGAGAATCAACTGACCCAGTTGGGAACCACCGCTCCGGTCACCCGCCGAAGCCGCCACCAACTCCTTGAGCTGGCTCCGACAAATCCTCACCTTGACCCTTAAGCTTCCGTCTCGTGGTACCACTTCTGTTGGTGATTCTAATAACCCAGCAAGGCTCGTTCTGACATGATCTTGGTCAACCTCTGTCCGCTTCTTTGTAGTTGGGTGCACTGCCCTAAGATTCTTCTTCCCCATGACATTCCCCATCTTTTCGTTCTTGTCCAGTCTCGAGAGATCTTAGTTAACAATATAGCTAATAGCTTGGACTTGCTTATATATGGTCCCGTAGCCCACAGATAATAATAAACTATGTGACACGATGAATTGCATGCTCTTTTATATAAAGCGGAGTCATACGAATACTTTCTTTTAATTTCTTTTAATTAATTATTTGCCACCAAATCTTGCATGTCAAGTTGATTTTGCCTAGCTAGGTAGTTGTGAATGTTAAATTGGTTTTTTCTGTACCTGCAGAGAATCCAACAAATATAAAGACAGAAAATCGAACCGATTCATTTTTTTTATATTAGAAATGAATCAATTAGTTATGAACGGAATCTGTATAAATGATAATCTTGCATCAGCAATTGGAAATCTGTACATGTTAAAAAATCTGATATTCAAAATGTAGAGCAGTTGAGCCGAATATATTCAACATCAAATTGATCTTGTGATTTAATATTCGATCAATTAATTTATGGTCCAAATTTGAGTAGAGTAATCCGGACGGATCATGTAAACTGTATAATTTGCAGCTTAAAGGTTTTGCTTGATTTCTGTGAGTTCATATGCGAGGTTGTTACGTGAATCTATTGATTAAAAAATACACGCGGTCCACGAGCCAAAGGAAATTAATTTGCTGAAGAGCCTTCATCCCCGGACAAGAATTTACGTCATTGATTATTTTTGCGGTAACACCTAAATCCCAATGACACACAAACGTGTTTTTTAAAGCGGAAACAAAAACGTGTATTAGGACGTAACCCTTAAAGTATTATATAGTCTCTACTGTTTAGAAAGTTGCAAGATTATTTAAAGAAAGTCGTGTGCTCCGTGACTCATCAGAAATCGACTTTGTTTTCTTTAATAAATAAAATTGTATTAATGATAATGTCAAAATGTGTACAAGAAGTTCACACTAGACACTAGGAGGTTGGCCCATCAGATAGAATTTCGGGAGCCCACCTTGGGTTCGCATTTATGGGCCAAATTAAACCCATTAGGCTTGCAAAAATTAATATCGAGCCCTGTTCAAGCCTTTCCCACTAATGTTGCTTTTTAGTTTTTTTTTCTTTCTAAATTCAACATTTTCCTTTGAGAAGGGCAAGATGCTACTGTATTCTCAATAATTTTTTAAAGAAAATACAATATTATCAATTTAAAAGGCATAACAGCTCAAAGCTCGTGGACATAACTCTTCTAATCTCAATTGATTGACCTTTAATAAAACTCATCTCAATTATACTTGTACGCCGAAGTTTACTATCTCTTGAAGTATAAAAATAATATCGACATTGTCAAAAATTGCTAACCCGTAAAGAAATAGTAACCTTTTCCGCAAGTCAAACACCAAGCAGCGGCCCCCGTGCGCCGTTGCCTCATGGTCCCTTCGCATAATTACCGATTACTGCATAAGACATTCTAATATAACACTTTGCAGTTTCAAACATCACACTCTATCTGGTAATTAAAAAATCTACACATTTAAATGTTATTGGTCGTAATTTACACAATTTTTTTCAACTTCACTAACGTACGATAAAAAAATTATATAAAAATAACACCAGATCACGGGGATAACTTATTCCAATACTATATTAAAAATCTCCATTTATAATCGAATACCATGGACGTTCCAAATACCTAAAGGTACTAACTAAATTTGAACAAAACTAGAACAGAAATCTTAAACCAAAAGGTACCAATGATGAAGTATGATCTTCATTGGGTTTGACTACTGTAGCGGGCAAATGGGAAACAGATCCAAAAACGACAATACAGTAGCTCCTAGATCCTAGCCTTCGGTTCCTTTTCGTGGCCGGAAATTTAAGCGGGCTCCACCAGTGGAAAGGCAACGAGTAAATGAGCAGCGAATAAGCAAAAAGATAAGAGAAAAGTTTATTTTAGTACTCTATAGTATTCCAAAAAATTACTTTAGTACTCTGTAGTAAAAAATTTATCAATCGAGTCAAACCTCAGCCAATTAATATGACTTAGGTTCACGGGCAGCTGCCCGGATCTTTCCCGTCCTGCCCAGACCTTGCCCGGCCATCTGGACTAACCACATCAGCATTTGCTAATGACGTGGTGCCATGTGGTATCCTTTCTCTCTCTCCTCCTTCCCCCCTCTCTCTTCTCCTTCACAAAACCCATCCAACATCATCCAACTTCCTCTCTCAACAATTTTTCCATGGCAAACATCTGGAAGGCAAGCACCCAAATCTTCCCGACGACGGAGGGAAGGCAAGCACTAACTGATGCGAGAACTAAATCCCCTTTGTAATCATCCTCGATTTCACCTGATGCGGCTTCTCACGTGTCACTTGCTCCTAGCACCCTCCCTGTCGCCAAGGAACAGACAACGTCCTTCTTGGACAGGCAACGGCTGTCCTTCAGGGGGTACTACGGTGGCAGGGGATGAGCGTAGGTGGTCGGGTCCTCGCCGAGAGGGGGTGGCATTTTCATCCTCGGTGACGACGACGGGAAGGAAGACGACGTCTCGCTTGAGACTTTTAAACTTCCCGGGAACGCCGATCTTCCAAGATTCGAGAGCTTGCTTTTCCTGGTGCGAAATTAGAGAATTGAAGCTAATTTTTTTAATGTTTGGTCAATTTGTCCCCCACATTTTATCCCTATTATCCTGCTTTGAAACTCACGTCATATTTGTAAAATTCCAATATGTTTGGATTGACGAAATAAGGTTGATTAAATTATTAATAATATTTTTTGGTAGTGAACGGGGAAGCATGAGAGCTTCCAAAGCTTCAAGCCATGGAAAAATTGTTGAGCTTTTGAGATTTGTTGCCTTGGAATCGATGGATTCGTATTGGGAATCTCGGGATTGGAGAGGAAGTTAGATGATGTTGGATAGGTTTTGTGAAGAAGAAGAAGAAGAAGAAGAAGAAAGAGGGGGAAGGAGGAGAGAGAGAAAAGAGAAAGAGAAGAGAGATGGGAAGGGGGGGGGGGGAGAGAAAGGATGCCACGTGGCACCACATCATCAGCAAATACTGATATGGCTGGTCCAGATGGTCGGGCAAAGTCTGGGCATGACGGGAAGGATTTGGACAGCTGCTCTTGAACTTAAATGATGTTACTTGGCTGAAGTTTGATTCGATTGATAAATTTTTTATCACACAGTACTAAAGTAATTTTTCGTATTGCCATATGGTACTAAAATAAATTTTTTCCAAAAGATAATGTAAACGATCGTTATGCAGGAGACACTCATGCACTCATTGACGCATAATCCCCGGCCCCATGATTGATGCTACTTATCAACCACTAATTATCAGTAGAGTGCTTAGATATTTATCGAATCGATTAATACAAATTAAAATAAATCAAATCATAAGACAAAAAAATTTTGTATCAGTTTCATATTTAACAAATTTAAACTCAAAACTTTTAATTGGAATAAAACAATCTCTATCAATTATCAACATTTTCGGTGGTTTGACTCCCCACCTTACAAATACTTACTATTTTGAATCTTTGATCCTGTACACATCTTTTCCGTCGAATTACTCGTATTATTATCCCCTTTCATATTCATTAGAAAGGAACGTTAAGAATCCTGTGGGCCCAAGTGACATCCTCCATATAATGCACATAATATTGCCTAATCAAGAAGTGGATTCTTGTGTCGGCCAAAAATTAAGAAAAGAAGAAACCCCAAGAAAGCCTCACAAAACTCCTCACCTCCACCACCGACGCATAAACCATCTAAACTTGGATTAGTCAATTCAGAATGGGAAACTGCGGGTTCAAAGGGCTAGGAGGAGTAGAAGTGGAGGAGATGGTGAGGGTTGTGACGTCAAACGGCGGCGTTATGGAGCTGTACACGCCCATAACAGCGGAGTCCATAACCAACGAGTTCCCGGGTCATGCCATCTACACGAGCCGGGACCCACTCTCCTCCTCTCGGCCTCTCCTCCACGGCGAGCACCTCCACGGTGGCCAGCTCTACTACCTCCTCCCCCTCTCCCCCTTCACCGCCGCGGCCAACACGACGCCCTCCAGCCACCAGCAGGCGGCCAACTACAGGATGTCGTTCGAGCAGAGGGTGGTCGTCCCGAGGTACAGCGGTCGGGGGGTGTGGAAGGTGAAGTTGGTCATAAGCCCGGAGCAGCTGGGGGAGATTCTGGCCCAAGAGGACGCCACCCAGGAGCTCATCGATAGCGTTAGGACAGTGGCCAAGTGTGGGACCAACTACGGCGGCGGCGCTAATTCCTGTGCTGCCTCCTCGGCGGGAGATTCCGACAACTGGAGTAATGTCTCCGGCGGGTGGAACTGGAAGCTTCCCGGTAGTACTAATTCGTTTGATGATCGCTAGCTAGGCTAAAATATTTGGCAAGTTGCATTGTATAATTGCTCACTAAAAAGTTGTCCCATGTTGTTTGTTTTAATTTTTTTTCCTTATTTTTCTTGTTTGGTTCTTATTTATTTTTTGTCCATGTTTTCAGAATTTAAAATTTGTTCTGTAGTGTTTTTAAAGTTCATTAGATCTTCTGGGTAAAGAACTATATCTGTGTAATTTTTTTAAAGTTCTGTAGCATGATGTGTAAACTACATTTTCAGCCTTTGAATAAAAAATATATTATTAGAGGCAGCAAGCATTATAACAGCCTTTGGAGTCTTGGAGCTTAGTGTAGGCTTAGACTGGACCTGTATGCTGTTGGAGTCCTGCCTAGTAAAGGCCCATTGGGCCTCCAGCCATTGGGCCTGCAGCACCAATGAAGATTTTCTGAAGGACGACTTAGAAACTTTTCATTAATAAGAATAGTATGTAATACAAGCGTAAGAGAAAAAGACGATATCATAACGTAAACTATATAAATATAAATAAAAATTTGTGACATATTCCAGTAATAACAAAAGAAAGTCGAGGTCACTTCAATGCCGAAAGTGGTGCCACAGCCAGGGAGATTCAGAACCAAAACATTTTAAATGAAATGAGAGCTTATTTTAAGTATGGATGGAGATTCTGCATATCCCTGCCTATGGATCCTACGAGACAAACTGTGAATTTAACCAAGTAAACAGGAATTAGGGAATGCATAAGTGCAACAAATTAAATTAATTTACTTCCAGCTTCATGCAAATTCAGATATCTGAAAATCATGATAAATTAATAGAGGTGATATTTTAGAAATTCCATATCCAATCCAAACCTTAAAAGAATGAATAGGTAGATTTTCAATACTTATAAACTTGTCCACCATTCTTGCACTAAGCTATGTGAGATTCTCAACATGCTTCTTCAAAGGAGACCCATCGGACCGAAGATTGCACATGCTTCGACTTTGCCAATGTGCGAAAATTAGGAATCGTGCGAGCACAACAATAGACTTGGGATCAACCTAGTTTGATCCCATGTTAAAAACTTCATATCCAACTCAAAATCCTAAGATAATAATTACATAAATTTTTAACACTTATAAATTTTCCCACTATTTTTGCACCAAACTTTTGAGATTCTCAACATGATGTAACCTAACATTTTACCTCTCTCCACTAACCACCATCGAATTTAAAACTTCAATATACAGGACTGGTTCAGTTTTAAACATCATCCAAATATCCTTCTTGTTAATCTTGTTGTTTTAATCTTGTTAATCTTCTTGTTATTAATCATTATTGTTATTAATTAACTTATAATTTCATCGAGTGTATATGTCCTCTTCAACAACAAGTAGGGTGGAACTAAAGCACCTTTCCTTCTACGTTATCTTTTTTTTTGGTTTAGAACTACTTGGTATCCGATCCACTGGACCGACTAATCCAAATTCGAGCCGGATAGTATCTTTGAAAGGTGGCAAAATTCTCTCAACAAGTATTCAACACTGCTGCGTTCCAAAAAAATCGAACCTGAGATCTTAGTTAAGCTAGAACAACTCCTTCACCAGTTGATCCAAGTATTTGTTGGTCATTCTAGGTTATCTCATAAGTTTTTCGTGGCAGCCATCATGCTTATAGATGACCAGATATCCATGCAATATGCATCTACGTACGTACCGATAATCATACCTCAAAGGCTATAAAACATAAAAAAAAATGCCATTGTCTTGTGTCCTTAACCAAGATTAATGTTACAAATAGAATAATACGATACGTACCACTTTGTATATTTATATCGATTTTTTTCGTTCCATCGGAATTCTGCTTTTTCATACCGAAGATAACAACCATTTCTTTCAACATAATACTTCCGCAGGTATCCGTACAAATATTTCTTACAGTCGAAACTAGCTTGGGATTGATCAGTTCCTCTCCTAACCGTATTTGTCTTGAACGATCTTTTCTCAATTTTAACAATATTTTTGGGTAAATCTCGTCTCTCAACGGACCCCAACATGATAGTTCAATGACAAACTCATGATCTCATTCTTGTTGCGGTGGTTGCACGAGCAAAAGAAGATCAAGAAGCCACCCATAATTATATTTTTTTATGCCACGGATATTTATACACTTACTATGATGATCAATACAAATTTAATTTTAACTGAACTTCTAAACATTGACAAAATTCTGCAACAAATATTTAACACTATTATATTTTCATACTCGAACTCGATATCCATAATTATATTTCACTAGTTGTTGCGGTTGGGATAAGAGAGAGAGATAGCCAGAGAGGTCCACGGTTGTTCGAGTGGTGCTTTTCTAGGGAGATTTTAAGGTCGAGGGTCATAGTTTTGATGTGGCCTTTCCAGTCTACTTGCAACAACGTTCCGAATCAAAGGCCCACACTGAATTACCCTGAGAAAAAAGAAGTGGCCCACACCCCTTTTGGCACTTCCTACATCCATTTAGGTACTTTTTATGGAAACTAACACCATTTTTTACGAAAATTAAATGTATTGCACAAATTAATCTAAGTTTAAATTAAGTTGAAGATTAAATTATGGATAATTATTGTCAGATCCTTGGTGTTTGGCATATTCGCCTCTCACCCCTGTCGTTTGGAAATCGATTAAAAACTCCCCCTAGTTTGATAAAATTATATTCTGGGACCCCTCGCTGACGTCAGCAGATATTTTTTCATTATTTTGTCATAGAAATGACAAAAATATCTTTCGAAAAAACCAAAAAAATATGTTCCCCTCCATCTTCATCATCATCTTCTTCTCCTCTCCCTTGCCAAAATCAGAATCATATATTTAATCACGAAATTAAAAAACCAGATCCAAAATAACAATAACAATCAAAATCAAAATCACAAAATCATCTTCAATAAATTAAGAAACTAGATCCAAAAATATGAACACCTAATTAAAATTTCAAGTGCAGCACCCAGTGATCCATCTTGACGAATCCCCAAATTAAAATCACAAAATCAACCATTTACAATCCCCAATTCAAATTAAAGACCCTAATCTAAACCTAACTACGGTTCGAATTTGGACGAATTTGAATCGAATTTATTCGAATTTGAATTCATCAAAACATTAAACCATATTCAATTCGTCACAAGACGAATCGAATACGAATTATAAATTTTTGAATTTGAATCGAATTATAATCAAATTATAATTAAATTATAACCGAATTTTTCCCTCTCAAATCCCCCCATTTTATTTGAATTTTTTTAACATATATTATTATTATATGTACATGAATTTGAATCGAATTTAACTCGAATCAAATTTTTGGAATCGAATTTGAATTAAATTCGCAGGTTTTGCGAATTATAAATATCTTGAACCGTATTCAATTCGTTTTATGACGAATTCGAATCGAATTTTTTACGAATCGAATTATTGATGAATCGAATCAAATTTTTAACGAATCGAATCGAATCACGAATCGGATTCAATTCATGACCAGGTCTACCCTAATCATGAACTCGGTGCAACAATATCCCTGAAAACATTGAGAATTCGCCGGTCCCAGTCATCGTCCTCGACAAGAAGGACAAACTCCGACAGCCTCAAGTTCCTGGATCTTCCGGTCGACCGCGTCACCTGGTCGCCCTTGAACCACAGGAGCTTGCCTTGCTTGAGGATGAACCACCATCGTCGCCACCCATTCTGCTCCAGCCCTGACCAGATCTTCCCCGGCGGGAGGCAAATTGAGACATCGATGGAGAAGTCCTCCTCGTCGCCTTTTCTCATGAACGTCGAGGAGACCAGGATCATCTGCTTGAGAAATTGGTGCCGACGGAGAAGTCCTCCTCGTCACTGCCGTTTGAACTTCTTGTCCTTCTTCCCTTGAACGCCGGTTGGTATTCTTGTTAAATCTAGGTTTAAATCTTCAGATTTTTTTTAATCTTAAGAAGCCGGAGACGAAGATGAACGCCGTTTGCAGCGTTTGACCTATTGAGATCTAGAGGTTTGACGGTTGCTAAATCCAGGTGGAGAATTAAAAGTTTTGATTGGGTCGGTGATTAAAAGTTTCAATTTTAATAGAGATTAAACGCTTTGGGTTGAAGAATGTATTTGTTATTTTTTCATGGGTATTTTTGTCATTTTCATGACAAAAAAGCAAAAAAATATATGCTGACGTCAGTGAGGGACCCAGAGTATAATTTTGCCAAATTAGGGGAAGTTTTTAATCGATTTTCAAAGACAGGAGGACGAGAGATGAATATGCCAAATACCAGGAGCCTGAGAGTAATTATCCTAAAAATAAACTTATTTTTACTGATTAACACAATTATATTTTCAGTCGAAACTTTTAGTTATTCTGGCACCAATTGATACGAGTGTTATTTCTTTTGGCCTTTGATGCTTCATGCATAGCACTTTATAAACAGACATAGGTGGTATACCAACTTAAATATAATCATATATTTTTCCAATGTTTATATATATAGTCTGTTTCTCTCCATTTGTGACATTTCACCTCCCTTTCTCTTGCTCCTCATCAACTCCTATAATTCTCACCCCTTCTTCTTCCTCCTAATTTTGGTTGAAATCAAATGCCCGGGGATATGAGTATATCTGTGAACGGTCGCACCCAGGTTCCCCCTGGATTCCGATTTCATCCCACGGAAGAGGAGCTCTTGCACTATTACCTGAAAAAGAAGGTCTCTTATGAGAAGATTGACCTGGATGTTATTCTCGACATCGATCTTAATAAACTTGAACCATGGAATATACAAGGTGCGCAATCATATATTTATATACATTACCGAGTTAAAGCTCGAAACCAAGATTTTTTTAAGAAAGTCTAAGTCGCTTATTACTGAAATTTGGATGACTTATGTGTGTTTTTGCAGAGAAGTGCAAAATAGGAAGCACCCCTCAAAACGATTGGTATTTCTTCAGCCACAAGGACAAGAAGTATCCGACAGGAACCCGAACAAACAGAGCTACGGCTGCTGGGTTCTGGAAGGCCACCGGTCGGGACAAGACGATACTTGGACATGGCAAGAAGATTGGGATGAGGAAGACTCTTGTGTTCTACAAAGGCCGAGCCCCACACGGTCAAAAATCAGATTGGATCATGCACGAGTATAGACTCGATGATCACACTAGTGATGCCCATGTAAGCAAATTATAATTATCAGAATCTTGAATTTTCGTCAATTCATATACGAATTGTGTGATTGGAAAAGGTGCACTTTGGCAATCCATAATTATGTTGACCATGTTTAATTTCTATGTGGCTTTTGTCAAGGTGTGTAACGTCCTTGGAGATCAGACAACACAAGAGGAGGGATGGGTGGTGTGTCGAATCTTCAAGAAAAAGAGCCAACATAAAACCCTAGAAAGCCCACCAATTAGTTCATCCTCCATTGTCACGGAATTAGACAGAACCGGGACGCAGATTCTGGACGAGGAATATCCTTTTTACAGATCCAATAACGAAGGAGCCGGTCTTGGTCAAGTACTCGGGTACGTGGGAAGGAGTACATGCAAGGAAGAAGCAGAGGCCAACAACAACATTAGTCCAAGCCTAGAGAGCCCAATTCAAGATATAAATAATATTATTATTCCGGACCAAGTTTATAATCCATTCGAATCTAGCTCAACCAATTGGTCTGCCCTCGACCGCCTCGTACTCAATGGCCATACCGAGACCTACCCCAGGCAATTATTTGCTAATTTCTTCAGCGATGATCCGAGCAATAATATCCGAAGCTCGAGGACTTCAACTTCGTTACCTTCGAATTTCACTAATTCCGACAGGTCTAATAACTGCCATGGAGGAGCTCATCAAGAATATTATAACCAGCTGGCCAACAGCGAGATTGATCACATTGGGGATTTCGACGTTAGTACTCCGACGAGATCCTCGTCGTTGTCCGACCAGCTTTGCCACGTGTCCAATTACAGTGCGTAACGGACTATATACATATAGCTAGGCCCTACCATATACAGATGTGATAATGTTGTAGTTTACCAAAGTGAGAGAAACATAATTGCAGTGTTAAGAGGGTGAAATAATTGGTTGAGAGTGTTAATTAAGTGGAAGAGATGCTATAGTGGCACTATCAGCCATTATGATCCTTAGCACTTAAGCACATATTTGTTGTCATTGTATTTTTTTCGCTCGAATGTAAATTTTTCGGTTCAACAATTATATAACAAAATAATAGAGTGAATATTACGGTTTATGATTTCTTTCTCTTTTGGTATATAACAATAAAATACCAAAACATGTGCATATCAGACCTAAAATTACCCATTAACCCATAAAACAAAATAGTGTGAAATGGTGTGACGAAATAGTTCATTGGCCGAGACATAATTTTCTCGCAAATAAATCAACGCAATAAGAAATACAATGCTCAAATGAGGCAACGTACGCTAAAAGCTGTAACCATTAAACTTAGCAAATAGTATTTATTTAATAAGAGCTAATTAAAGAGCTCTCCATAATATAACAGCAAGCCAAGAAACGGTCAACCCTAACACACTAGGGTTTAGCCGATTACTTCTCCCCAACATTACTACCACTAAACTTAGCATATAAAATTTATTTAATAAGAGCTAATTAAAAAGCTCTCCATAATATAATAGCAAAGCCAAGTAACACTCAACCTAACTTACTAGGATTTTAGCTGATTACTTCTTCTCCCCAACATTACTATCATTAGTTGATGGCTCACTCGTGGCACAAGATTCACCCTCGATTTCGAAGCGAGGAGGAATATAGATCATGCCAAACGATGAGCAATAATGCTTGATTTTCGCCAAGTCGTCTATCGAGCAGCGATCTGTTGGAAACACAGTGGTCGTCTCACCTGATGCCGGCTTGTACGCTACTAGACCTTCGAAGGAATCCACTTCCATCTTCACATGCAACAACTGCGTCTCCAAGTGGATCTCCTGCACGATTACTCTAAACTGGGGCAAGGTTGACATGTTTTCACCAAACTAGCTAGTTTGCAATGGATGGCTCGAATATAGATTAATAATCAAGTGAGTGCCCGGATAGTTATAAAGCTAGGTTTATATAAAGTGCCAGATGCATTAATCAATCTCGGGCGAGATCCTTCATTTGTTTCGCATTCTTATGGTAGGTAGTTGTGTGATTAAAATCTATTTACTACTAGCTGGTGGTTCATAAGATATATGTGTTTGTGTGGATTATATCCATCATGTCGTTTATGTGTTTTTGCTTTCGTGCTTCAGTTCGTTCGTTTCGTGGTCATCGTTATACGCGTACTTTTCTTTTTTCCTAGTTTTCTCGTGATTAAATTCGCATGGGATACTATGTTCATATTCCTAACATTTTCTTGGCGACTTAAATCTCTATTGTAGAACTTATTAAAAAACCATACTGTATAATACACTGTATACTTAAACATCTAAGTGTTACAAAATATTTTCTCATATTCTCATAAATGTTATTAAATATTTAATAATTCATTTATCACCATTTTTTGGGGTAGGTAAACTTTATTTATTAATAATACATGATATTTACAATCTACTTGAGGACTTGTTTTCTGTTATATACGAAACAGGTATAGCCACTTATAACTGTTTAAAGCCCATGATTTTGGGCCAACTCTTGGCCCATAAAAATGATACGGTCTAGCACGAAACAGTTTTACGCAAGCAACTGACGTATAGGCCCGATTGTAAAATGCAGTTACTCTTGTAAAGCAAGAATCTATTCTTTTTCTTTTCTTTTTCCTCTTGTAAACGGAGTAAAACTTGAACTCACTCTTTGTGAAATACATATGGGTAACCAAAGTAGCAATAAAAAACAATTAGTTTCTTAAATTTTGGATCAATATAACATGTTTACCAATAAAATTTTTAGTTGTTTATGATTGAATAATAAGATTAATCGACTTTAAACTAATATGTATCAAGACCGATAAAAGAAGAAGAATTTTTACAAAATACTTAGGCACCACTCTTCCAAAATTTTAATTCTAGATTCTTTTATGATCCTTGAATAAAATTTATACTCCAACTACCAATATAAAAAATGCCGCTCTAATGTGTTTATCCCCTCATTGCAAAGAGTCCAGGCCACGGGGTCCCTGATTTTTTGTTCTTCCTTGTGGTGGTTGTGGGAGACGAGTAAATCAGGAGAGAGGAGAGGAGAGTCATCCGAGGAGTCGAGGGTTTAAACCGAGAAGAGAGGAGAAACGACGTAAGGGTGTATTGATTTGAAATTAAGGAGGAACCGATGTCTTGATAGGACGAGGATGAGCCGAGGAGAATAAACGACGTCGCGATGATAAATACGGTGTTTGTGTTTGAGTTTGAGTTTGAGTTTGAGATTATTAGGCGAGGGAACTTTATGCAATCTTGAGAGAGAGATTATACGGTGGCGCAAAGTTTTTTTAAAAGATGAACGGTGGCGCTAACTTGATTGGGAGGTGATGTAATTCTTTTATTTGGTCAAGCAAGTCGAATATAGTTTCTATGGCCAGTTTTGTCTGAACTTTTGATTGAGAAATGAACTTATAGAGTAATAAATTTGGTTTCTCAAATTTTAGGAACTAAATTATTATAGTGTGGATTTATAGATATATTATATTAAATGACAAAGACCAGTGAATATCTACCCCTAATATTTATTTAAAAATTGGCATCAACCCAAGGTTGGAACCTTGGAACCATCTCTTATTTCGCTGTCTTTGGAATTGAGCGTCAACCCAAAGTCGAAGATGACTTATTCTTCGGTACAGTAAAATCTCTCTAAAGTGATATTGTTGGGACCTAAGAAAATTATCACTTTAGAGAGGTTATCATATAAGAGGGGTTTACATTTTTTTACTACAAAAAAATTATTGTGTAATTCTCATTTGACCAAGACCTCTCTATCTGCTACATTCTGACCAAACAAGATATTGTCGATGTAATTTTGAATCAATCAAACAAAAATGCAAATAAAAGTCACGAGATAACTTAAATCTCGGCTTAAAGCGTTATTCAAATACTACACTCGATTGAAATATTTTTTACAACAAGACAACGATCACAAGGACCATTTGAAGATAATTCAAAAGATGAATGATGACGTAAAAGTTATCAAACAAGAAAATCTAGCAAAAATTAACATCTTAAAATAATTTTTAAATTTGCAAAGTACGTAAAAATATATGTATTTATTCAAAAATATCACTTTATACGAAAATTGAGACCGTAATTTTACACTAAAATTTTCTGAAAAAGTATCAGTTAAACAAGAAAATCTAGCACAAATTAACATCTTAAAATAATTTTTAAATTTGCAAAGTACGTAAAAATATATGTATTTATTCAAAAATATCACTTTATACGAAAATTGAGACCGTAATTTTACACTAAAATTTTCTGAAAAAGTATCAGTTATTACGATACAGGGATTATCACATTTTAACACTAGTCCCGACTCGGGACCAAAACTTTTTATCAGTTTAGAAAAGTTATCACTCTAAAAAAAATCACTTTACAGAGGTTGAAGTTTTACTGTAATCGGAGAATTCCAGGGTCAGCATCCTAGACGTTTTATAAAACCAAGGTTCTAAAGCAGATTGAAAAAAAGAAGAAATAAGCACTAAAGTGGCCAAACCTCAACACGACGTCGTCATAATACTCGATTCTCATCGTTCAAATATTGGTATCGAAGTGCTTGTTTTCAAATTACTTGAAGTTTGCACGTCACATCAATTATGATAAAAAATACACCCAGTTCAGTATCTTCACATTCTAAAAAGACAACATCGAATTCACCAGAAAAAGACCATATTAATCGGTTACAGACAGTTGACTAATGTTAAAGACCATCATTCCAAGTCAATTCTCGAACAGAGTGTTGATTGACGTTGGGCTTAATCCATGCACTTTTAATCTGGTATTCTGGAATATCGCAAAAGTTCTGAATGACATGGTGTCTACTACCGTACACTCCGAATTCACGAGTCTTGAGAGAATATATAAGTGGTTTATAGTCGCCGACGAATCTATTAAAGCATATCATGTCTTCCAAACCTTGCATTTCTGTGACTATGCTAGAGTTGCGGCTCAAGAAAACCACTTTTTCGTCAAGAGAACTCACTTCTTTCCAGACCATGGATGCCTCATCCAATTCATATACTCTAACCCATTTTCCGTGTCTTCCCACGTACACCGACATCAACTTTTCTCCACTTTCGAACAAGTAGCTAATGTACACAGACTTGCAAGGACTCCGTGGCTCAACAAGAAATTCCACATGTCCTTTAGTCGAATCATAAGTACAAAGGTTTCCGCAAACCGAGATCCAATAGAATACCCCTGTATGGAAGATCGGATTGCTGTACGGAGTTAATTCAAAGTCGCCAACAATAGCTTCAAACTCGGGAATCTCAACTTCAGTCCATTCCATCACTCCCCGACGTATATGGTAGACGGAAGAATGTGAAATGCCCTCACATATTGCAAAAACACTACAGCTAGATGAGGTTGGTAATGATGTGAAGCAAAAGCCACGGATCTGAGCTTCAGGCAAATCAGGAATCTCTATTTTTTCTGCTGTGAGAGGATTGAGGAAGAATATTTCATGCCCACCGTATCTAGTCATTAGAAGCCAACCATATTTAGCGTGTTGGATACTCAAAACTTTGGGATTTTCTGACACAGGCACACAGTACCTACTTTTATTCATGAAGTGGAATACTTCAATTGATGCTGATGGCATGTGCAAGAATGTTGGACAGCCCAATAATTTCTTTGGAGCCCATGTAATAGATGATTCCCAACTCTTGCACACTGTAGCTATGCGAGCACAGGTTACAGAGGAACACTTCTCCGCAATTAAAATTAGCACATCGTGTGGCAGTTCAGACCAGTCACTACTAGTGAATCTGCTGGACAATTTCTTTGCATCTGAATTGCTAATGTCATCAGAAAGTTCGGACCAATCTTTTCCAATAGAAAAGCTAATCGATGGCGGTAATGTCGTGGATTTTTTGATCTGTGCATAATATGACATTTGAATTGATTAAGGAAAATTTTCAACAAAAAAAACAATAATTCTCTGATCATCTTACATTGTTATATCATAACATTTAATTTGGTCATTGATGAAAAAAAACTGTCGATCAAAATTGACAAACATGATTCTGGTATAAGCAAGATTACAAGTTCAATGACTATGGTTAATAGCAAGACAGAAAAAGGAAATAAATAAATATATTATATGAACAAATATCGTATCATAACCAAATATTATAAGAAAACTTAATGAATGAATAAGACAATGATTACCTGGAGAGGAGAAATAATGTCTACTTTGCAATCAAGTTTGCACGGTGTATTTGGAGACAGAGGTAAAATCCATTCAGCAAAAACTAAAATTTTCTTCATATGTGGGCAAGGCAATGAGAAAGTTAATACTTTCTTTTGGAGGTCAAATGAATAAATACGAGGATCAGGAGTTTTGGTAAAGTAAATTGTGTTTACTTTGATACCATAGTTTCCAGCTGAGCATGTAATTTCTGAACTGGAAGATGATAAAAAGAATGCTCGGCCTCCTAGATCATCAACAGCCACCAATCTCTTCTTCCCGCTAATATCCAACTTGCAAACCAAAAAATCATAGGCATCTATACGAATATCCAATCTCCAAATTACGAATAGTTCACCATCAGATTCCACCAAATGGTGTTCAGACGTCCCATAGTGTTTCGTAAAACAAGGTATTAGTTCTACTCCCAAGTCTGTGACGATCAAATATGGAGGATCTGCAGCCAATACGAGAATCTTATCGAAGGAAGTAAAGATACATATCTGATCCTTATAGCAACCAACTGTGCGTATGGAATCGAAACAGAGTTCCCCCTTCTCAAACTCCAAATCCTTTTCATTCCAAATGACATCACCAGGCCTGCAAAAGTAACATGTTGCCGTTCCTTGTTTGGCTTTAATCAGCATGACAATACAATTTGGATTATTTGGATCACAGGAGAGAGCACAAAAATCAAAATAACAAGGTCTTGAAAACAGAGGTAGCTGAATTGTTGCCATGGAAACAGGATTGAACAATTGGCAACTACGACGATCATTTTGATCAGACAGTACGAACCAACCGTTCAAAGAGCACACTATATCATTATCAATGATCTCCTTTATATGTTTGTTGTGTAGTCTCCGTTCCGACAACGAGTAGAAAGTATGCTCAGAGTTTTCATTTGAATAAAACATCCATGGTACCACACCAGTTGTGCGTCTCTCTTCAAAAGTATTCATGTCGAAGAAACCTGTGCGAACAATCAAAGTTTGAAGTTATGAATCGAAATAGAACTTAGTCCCTTGAAGAAAAACATATTAATTCAGTAATCACATCCTGTCCCAATTTATGCAGATAGCCTAAAAAGATTTGACGTAAACAGAAATCAAATCAAGTATGGTTTAGATTCATTGACATGCATATAATAACAATACAATTGTCAATCCAAAGTAGGAAAAGAAGATAATCGGCAAAGAAAAGGAAAACACGGATAGGGGGCGAAACAATTTACCTTCAGATACAGAGAGAGGGAGGAGGGCGAGAGGGTTTTTCCTCCGAATAAAGAATAGGGTCTCTATGTGTGAATTACTAATATAAACAGACACCGATTACTTGTACTAATATAGAACTAGAAGAGCTTTTTCCTTCTCAAAAAAAATATAGAAGAGTTTTCCAGATTGTTTTTTGAGAGGAAGAGTTTTCCAGATTGAACGAGGAAATAAGGCCGAAAAATAAGAAGTCACCCTAGGGATTCCTGATTATACGATAATTCCCACCCCTTGGGGGTCTCTCTAATAAAACGACTTATTATTTTTGGTAAAAATAAATAAACACCATATTTATATAATTTTTCAACTCGCCTTTTTTAGGATTACAATATTCATTGAAACGATTAATCTACATTCGAATCAAATGTAATTTTTGAAAAAATTCAAACATATCCTAATAAACATTTAACAAGAATTCAACCTCTTTTTTTTTTTGGGTGATAATTCAAGACCTCTTTGTTTTTTTTTGATAATTCAAGAACACATTTTCACTATTTTTTCCTTACGTGGATTCCTAAGGTTCAAGGTGCTAAAAGTCCAAAGAATTTCAGGCCTATATCTCTCATTGGAAGCTTATACAAGGTGATATCTAAGGTCCTTCGGACCGGAACAGCGTTATCTCCAAGGTAATCGGACCGGAACAATCGGCTTACATTAAAAGGACGCCAAATTCTTGATGGTGTTCTTATCACCAACGAAGTTGTGACGTACCTCAAAAAAACAAAGTTGGCAGTAGTGCTACTAAAGCTGGATTTTACCAAGGCTTTTGATTCGGTTGCTTGGTCCTTCGTCGAGTCGACCCTCCAAGCCATGGGCTTCGGACCTGGATCTGTTCTCATTAATAGCTCCGCAACAAGGATCTTCAAGATGGGACGGGGTCTAAGGCAGAGGGATCCCCTATCGCCCCTTATTTTTTTAATCGTGGCCGAAGGACTCAAGAGTTATGATACAAAAAAAAGAAAAGAAAAAAGGGCGACTTCAGAGCATTTAATCGAGGGTATCCAACTCCCTGGTATGGACTCTCATCTTAACATCCTACAGTTTGCCGGTGATACTCTTTATATTTTCAAAACCAGATGAAACCAGCCTAAAAAACCTGGAGTGTCTTCTCAAAGGGTTTTCTTTGGCGTCTGGGCTTAATGTCAATTTCCAGAAAAGCTCAATTACGGGTATTAACTTAGATCCCACACATTGCACCAACTTTTCTACCTCGGTAAAGTCTGTCCTTGAATCTCTCCCTAATTACTTTCTTCCCCTCTTTAAGCTAACGATCGGGTGGGGTTCAAAAACAGCTGGAAAAGAGGACGAGACGTTTTTTTTGGGCAGGGAACGTAGTAGAGAAAAACCAGCACCACAAGACGTTTTTTTTTTGGCATGATTGTTGGACCTCTAAATATCAAATTTCCAAGAATGTTCTTGAAGGATTATTGACCCATGATTATCCCATTAAATTAAATAAAAGATATTAGATATCTTTTAGTTTTAATTTAAATTAGAAAGGGATTTGGATTAGGAGAGTTTGTTATACGTAATAACTCTCCCACCCCTTTTTCTCCTCCCAGAATTCTCTATTTATACAGAATAGGGGTTTTTACTGGGAGAAGGTGAGAGACACACAAAACACACACCAGAGAAAAAGATACGTAGCTTTTTCTCTAGGAGATTCTCAAGGCTTTTAGGCGGTGAAACCCGATCCCTGCTTCGTGTACGTGAGCGAGGACGACCAGTGACAAGCCTCCCTCGATCCTGTGACATACCTCTCGAAGAACGAACTGCGCTACAAGAGGTAAATCTTTTCGATATGGCTATTTCGATTAATGATGTGTTCGTTAATTATATTGCTTTCGCATTAATTATGTACATGCATGACAACCTTCATTGGTATCAGAGCAGTATTGAGATTTGTTATGGATAAATTCGTTTTTTGTTAATGAAAATCGATTGTGTAATTTTCTGTCAAAAATCGAATTTTTTATTCATGAAAAATCCTACTGTTGTCCTGAATAAAAGGTAATAGTCTAGGGACTGAACTGTACTTGCTGAACCTATGCATGTTAACACGTTTTTGTACCTATTTGCACACGCGTATAAACTTTCGTATTGTTCTGAAATTATGCACACTACGCGAACAAAGGGCAACGTCCTTATGTGCAAACGCGTGTAAATCTGCGGGATTAAATTGAAGTTTTCCCCGAAAATCCCCAAATCGGAGATGAACCCTAATTTTTCAATTGGGAGTTCTCGTCCCCAAATTCGACTCTGCTATCTTCGATAGCGAGCCATCGTCGATGTCAATCGATTCCCATCACCCCGACCGGCGATGACCCTCCGATTCCACGACCTCCGACGACCTCATATGGTCGTCCAAACCCGTCGGACGAAAAACCCAGATCGAAGACGAGCGGGATTCAGACGGAACTTGGACACACCCTGGAGCATCGGTGCGGTTCACAGCCGAGGAAGACGTTCTCGACGAACAAGGGATGAGACCGAGACGAATGGTATCGCCGTGATTGTGACGGACAGACGAGTCCACTTGACTTTGTCTGATTTCTGTCAAATTGCTCAAGTTCCAGAAGTAAGATACGTTGTTTCTTCGAAGGCGATGCAACCGAAGAGGAAAATGGATTCGACTTTCAGAAAATTAAGGCCGTCAACAAGAGAAGAAGATTGATCGATGTGGATCCCGAATAGAAGTTTGGGTCGGCTGTTCTTCGATGATGGATTTGTTCCTGGCCAGCGGCGTGACCTCAGAGGAGATCAGATTTTTTGTATGTCAAAAACCCATTTTACGTTTTCTGGGATAATTTGTAAATGGGCCAATTTTGGGGTCAAAAATGGGTCAGTTAATTATTTCGTTTTGGACCAAGATCATGTTTTTGGTGGGCCAATTTTTTTTTAACTGAGGCCTGGATCAGATTTTTCAAAAGGAAATAAATCTGTTAAAAAAAAGGAGGTTCGGGTCTTACGGGCATGATCTCAACCCGGCCCGCTGACCACGTTGACCGGTCAACGCGGGCCTTCCACAAAACAGACGCGGGCCTTGAGCCTGCAGTCAATATCTCGGGCCCATTTTTATCCACTCCATATCAGATTTTAGAAAAGTCAACGAGCCCGTGTTGACCATATTTGATGGGCCTTTAATTTTTTAATTCTTTGGGCCTAATTGAATAGACTATTGGTTTATTCAAAATAATAAAATTTTAAAAGATTTTAAAGAAATCTTTTAACAAAGTAGTTTTAATAAAATTAATGCGGTAATTTTTTAAAGTCATAATATTTTTTGAATATGTTCATAAAATATTTTTCCGTAATTTTTAAGTTTGGACACTAAAAATTATGGAAAGAACAAGACTTATAAATCACGCAATAAAGCTAATGTGAATATTCTTTATGTATATTGTCATCATTATGATTGAAAAATTATATTTTTTTAATCTTATTGGGACTACTTAAGAGTTAACCCGATTCACTTGCATTATGATGCAAGTTCAAGATGGCATATCGAACTCCACTGGTGTTAAATAGGCCTGAGCGTTTTGTGGCAGTGCACCAAATGCAAAGCAAGATACTGAAGCGTCGTATCAACCGGTGAGAACATAAAGATAATGTGAGAGTTCTCCCTGGAGCACATTATTACAGTTCATAAGGAGATGCAAGAATGCGTGGATTTTTTTTGTTTTTTAGTCTTGTTGGAAGTTTTTTGAACTATGTGTTTAAGAACTTCAAGTATTTCCGTGGTTATTTGTTTTTGTTAAGACAATTCATGTTTACAATTGAATAAAATTCATTTGTTTAATTATTATTGTTACCACGTGAAATATCCACTTGTTTTACTATGCAAAGAACTTTAACAATTAAAGTTTGAAATTAATTCTCGAAAGGTAAGGGGAAACATGCCCGTGACCTACTTCCATTCGAGAGTAATTAAAAACTTTATATTGCTTAAAGTTATAACCGCATAGTAAATTTAATTGTATTGATGAAACAAATTTCTAACACGCAATATTTCTTTATAATTTCCTAAAGATATGTCGATTGCTTCTAAATCCATCATCGCCGAGCTCAACAAGGACTTGAAGCTCAATGGCGATAATTATGACAACTGGAGCATGAAAATCCAGTATGTCCTGGAAGAACAAGAAGTTCTTGAGACCATTTATGGTCCAGCCTGAAGATGGTCCAACTGCTCAGCATAGGCGTGACAAGGACGCCTACTTGGCTTGGAAGAAGAAGAACTCTACTGCTCGTCTCATCTTATTAAGCGCTATGATGGATGATATCACAAGGCAGTTTCGAGCTTTTGAAAATGTAAAGGACCTATGGGATGCGCTTAAGGAGAAATTTGGGAAGATCTCCACCTCAAAGCTGCGAGCTTTGACCATAAGGTTCGACACTTACAAGAAGCGTCCTGATCATACAATGAAGAAGCATCTTCGGAAAATGTCCAACATGATCAGTGAGCTGGTAGAAGCTGGCCATGTGCTTAGTGACGAGCAGAAGATCCAAGCTGTCATTCGTTCCCTACCTGCAAATTGGGAACACATGAAGATGACCCTTACCCACGCTGATAATGTCAAGACATTTGATGACGTGGCCCGCCACCTTGAGCTGGAAGAGGATCGTCTACTTGCGATCAAAGTCCATCCTGAGGCGCATATGGCTGCTTCAAACTCAAAAGGTGGGAAAAGGAAGACGGTCCTGAAGGGAAAAGGCAATAAAAGCTGGGGAAACAAAAAGAGCAAAACTGAAAATTCTTCACCCGGGAAGAAGACTTCCGAGGGTAAGAAGAAGAGAATGGTTAATGTTTCTAAGGTGAAATGTTTTAACTGTCAGAACAAGGGTCACTTTGCAAAAGATTGCAAAGAAGAAAAGAAGGTACATCTCTTTAACTCGTGTTTGAGTAAATTGTATGTATCTAGTACTATCCTTCTAACTGAAAGTCAACCTTTGTGGGTGATTGATTCAGGAGCGACAGACCATGTGACGAAGGATCGTGACACCTTTGTCGAATTTTGACGTCTACCTGCTGGAGCAAAATCTATCTATGTAGGCAATAATGCACGAGTAGAAGTCAAGGGCATGGGCACATGTAGATTGAGCCTACGTGGAGGACGTACCCTGTTTCTATACGACGTGCTATATGCTCCAGAGATTCGCCGAAATTTAATTTCAGTTTCATTTTTAATGTCTCTTGGTTTTTGTTGGATATTTGAGAACAATTCTGTTCAGCTATTTTTGGAACATATTTTTTATGGATCTGGTTATCAATCAAATAGTTTCTTGATTATGGATATTGATCTGTGTGATTTACCTCGAACAAGTTTTTCCATGGTCACTACCACGCCACCATCTCAGGATGATGTTGTGTTGTGGCATTCTAGATTAGGCCATATTGGTCAAGATCGCTTGAATCGTCTAGCTAAGGCTGGACTATTAGGTAACTTGGAAAAGGCCATCTTACCTACTTGCGAACGTTGTCTAGAAGGAAAATCGACTAGAAAACCATTTGGTAAGGGAACTAGAGCCGACTATCCGTTACAATTAATCCATTCAGACATTTGTGGTCCAATGAATGTGAGGGCTAGGCATGAAGCCTATTATTTCATCACATTTATAGATGACTATAGCAGGTATGGTCTAATCTATTTGATTTCTCACAAGTCTGAAGCATTAAGTTGCTTCAAGACCTTCATGAATTATGCTGAGAATCAATTAGAACGGAAGATCAAGGCCTTACGAACAGATCGTGGTCGTGAGTATCTTTCCGATGAGTTTAAAACTCTATGTGATGAAAAAGGAATTGAACATCAGTTGTCCATTCCTCGCACACCTCAACAAAATGGGGTAGCAGAAAGAAGGAATAGGACCCTTCTAGACATGGTTAGATCTATGATGGCAGAAGCGAATTTACCAATATCATTTTATGGAGATGCACTCCTTACTGCCACATATGTTCTAAACCGTGTGCCCTCCAAGTCTGTCACTACCACCCCTTACGAATTGTGGACAGGTCGGAAGCCCGATCTAAGCTACTTACGACCGTGGGGGTGTGCATCTTATGTCCATACTACCTCCAGTAATTTTGGTAAATTAGGACCGAGAGGTAAGAAGAGTATCTTCATTAGATACTCTGAAGTATCAAAGGGATATGTGTTCGTGGGCGAACACAAAAATGGACAAGTGACACAATTTGAATCACGAGATGTCACATTTTTGGAAAATAATTTTCCAAAATTGGGAGAGGTAAGTAAAGATCTTACCCTATATGAAACTGATGAGACAGAATCATCTGGATCGCTCCCTCCGAGTGGGAGAATAATGGAGGAGGAAGATCATAATTTACCACCTCCAACTGATCCGGAAGTTCGTGAACCATATGATCATCATCTTAGTAGGAGTACAATTCCAAATTCCAGTGGGAGTACGGAAATTCGTAGAACTAAAAGAACAAGTATTCCACGCAGACGATTTGAGGTCGAAGGTGCGGAAGATGCTCTCTTGACATTTACAGATAATGATACAAGTGAGATTCTTTTAGCTATCCTACAAGATGATAATGAACCTGAGAATGTCTCTGATGCTTTATCATCTCCCGAGAATAATGAATGGGCTAAAGCAATGGAGGAAGACATGGCTTCCATGAAGAAAAATCATGTTTGGGAACTGGTTGACCTGCTTGAAGGGCGTAGGGCAATTGAGAATAAATGGATTCTCAAAATTAAGCGAAAAGCAGATGGTAGTATCGAAAGGTACAAAGCCCGCTTAGTTGCCCAAGGATTCACACAGAGGAAAGGGATTGACTATGATGAGACTTTCTCACCTGTTGTAAGATCCACGTCCATCAGAATTATTTTAACTATGGTGGCAAATATGGACCTTGAGCTACATCAAATGGATGTTAAGACTGCTTTTCTATATGGAGAATTGGATGAAGAAATCTATATGGTTCAACCAGAGGGTTACATCCAAAAAGGCAGCGAACGTAAAGTTTGCAAATTGATGAGATCAATTTATGGCCTAAAATAGTCTTCTAGACAGTGGTACATTCGTTTTCATAACACTATCACGTCGTATGATTTTAAAATGATAGACGAAGATCATTGTGTCTATATTAAACGCTCAGGTAAAAAGTTTGTCATGATTACATTGTATGTAGATGACATACTATTGGCTGGAAATGACTTGGGATATTTTAACGAGCTCAAAGCTTGGTTTTCGTCCAACTTTGAAATGAAAGATATGGGAGAAGCTGATTACGTGCTCGGAATTAAGATTTCGAGGAATCGTTCGAAGAGGCTATTGTCTTTTTCTCAAGAGACATATATCCGTAAAGTAGTAGAACGGTTCAACAGTAATGACAGTAATCTCAGATATGTCCCAATTAACAAAGGTCATAATCTGAACAAAGAAATGTGTCCAAAAATAGCTCAGCAGAAACAGGATATGATGAATGTCCCTTATGCTAATGCGGTGAGTTGTCTCATGTATGCAATGTTGTGTACAAGGCCAGATATCTGCTATGCTGTTGGCATAATAAGCAGATACCAATCTAATCCAGGAAGAACATATTGGAAAGCAGTCAAGGGAATTATGAAGTACTTGAATACGACTGCAGAATACTCACTGTGTTATCAAGGTCAAGACCTAACGCTGAAAGGGTACACTGATGCCGATTGGGCAGGAGATGTGGACGAGAAGAAATCCACATCCGGATATGTCTTCTTACTAGGCGGGGGTGCTATTTCATGGAGTAGCAAGAAACAGACATGCGTCTCCCTGTCAACTATGGAAGCTGAATATGTTACTTCTGCACCTGCTGTGCAAGAAGCAGTATGGTTAAAGAGGTTCTTAAACCATTTGTCCCTAACCAGCGCAAGAGAACCAGTGAGCTTATTTTGCGACAATCAAGCTACGATAGCTTATGCTAAGAATCCTAGATTTCATAGCAGAGCAAAACATATTGATATCAAGTATCAGTTTGTTAGGGATATGGTTGCGTGTAAGGAAGTGAGCATAACACATATACCTACACAGGATATGATAGCAGATCCGGTGACTAAAGGCCTATCTAGAGATGTTTTTGTGAAACATGTAAGGTCCCAGGGTTTGCGAAGATGTTAGTGTATGCTCGCTCATATTGTAATGAATTTGTTATTCAATAAAAGTAAAGTTGTTTCAGCAATACATATTGTGTGAATGTTATTTTTGTAACATTTACTTAAATGCATGTCGGACAGAAAAGTAGCTCACTCACACGGGTGTTTACCTCAGTGGGAGTCAATGGGTTGATTCTTGATTGAGATGAGGCAGTTTTAGGACATCATTCGAGTGCCTGTTCTAAAATATGAATGCCATCTTGCTTAACTATAAGAAATGGACTTGTTAAAGTGCAAGATTCTTGATGGTGCATGCAATAGATGCTGCATTAAATAAGTTCTCGGAACTTATTAGGATTATATGGAATCCAATGGTAAGAAATAAGTGGAACTTACCATAATTCTGTCTTGATAGCCTGGAGTAGTCTTTGGGTAGACTAAAGCCATTGTTCGTGAACATCGAGGCTGATACTCTAGTATGGTGTTTTAGTGAGAGACATGCGCTCCTTTTGAAGAAAAGAACATCATAGCACATGGTTCGTGTCATGTGTGTTTTTACGACCTTTTGGATGGGAAATCAATTTATTAAAAAGTGATTTCAATTTCCCTAGTGTGAGACTAACTTCGAAAACTATGGTTTCCGGAACTCTACCCTTAGGATCCTTAACGTATTTTAGAAGTATGATTTAGTGCCGCTAGCTTGGAAAGTCTTTAAAGGGTCATGGTTATGATTCGACCTGGCAAGGCTAACTGGAAAAGCTGGCTGGATCATGATGGAAGAAATATCGTTAAAGGAGAAGGTTCTCTATCGATCACATTCTAGAAGCTTCGTAGTTCACTGGCATGCCTATTGTGTTGAGAGCAATACAATAGTGAACACGAATAGATTATTTCAGAAATCACATGTGAGAAACAATGATTGTGAGATAAGACCTAGGGTAATGCATACTATATACGATGGAGGTGCTAATCGAGATGCTATCATCCAAGTAGCCACTATGTGCTCTTGGGTTTAGCTAAGTGCACTCGATGTATGCTGGTCGCACGGCCTATCTGCTAAACGCGAAAATGAGAGAATAGATTGATTATGGTCAATCATGTGTGAGTGGGAGATGAAGGATTATCCACCCATGATTATCCCATTAAATTAAATAAAAGATATTGGATATCTTTTAGTTTTAATTTAAATTAAAAAGGGATTTGGATTAGGAGAGTTTGTTATACGTAATAACTCTCCCACCCCCTTTTCTCCTCCCAGAATTCTCTATTTATACAGAATAGAGGTTTTTACTGGGAGAAGGTGAGAGACACACAAAACACACACCAGAGAAAAAGATACGTAGCTTTTTCTCTAGGAGATTCTCAAGGCTTTTAGGTGGTGAAACCCGATCCCTGCTTCGTGTACGTGAGCGAGGACGACCAGTGACAAGCCTCCCTCGATCCTGTGACATACCTCTCGAAGAACGAACTGCGCTACAAGAGGTAAATCTTTTCGATATGGCTATTTCGATTAATGATGTGTTCGTTAATTATATTACTTTCGCATTAATTATGTACATGCATGAAAACCTTCAGTTCTCTATTTCGAATCAAAGAGACAAGGTGGTTGGTGAGTGTGGTGTTTGGAATCAGAATATGTGGACGTGGAGCCTGGGATGGAGAAGGAACACTTGTGTGTGGGAAGAAGAACTTATCACTCAACTAATGACTATCTTAAATGCCACAAAACCAATCCAGCACGGCAACGACAGTCCGCAGTGGTCACTTGAAACCAGTGGGCAAGTTTTCAGTGAGAGGAGGCTTATATCAGCAAGTTTTTTAGAAACTTCACATACTCCTTTCCTAATGATGTACTACTGAAGAAGCCTTGGCGTGGACTGGTACCTTATAAAGTCTCGTGTTTCTTATGGATGGCTATGCAAGATCGAGTCAAGATCAGGTCTAACCAGCTTAGAATTGGGTAAATTGACGGGGGTTGCGTTTTCTGTGGACCGGCACCCACCTTTTTGCGAGCTGCTCATTCACTCCTAGAATATGGAACTACTTTGTTAATCTGGCTGGAATTAATTGGATCAACAGAGAGAGAGAGAGAGAGAGAGAGAGAGGGTTGGCCAGTTCCTTGATAATTGGATGGGACTAATTCGGGGCGATAAGAAGAAGAAGAAGAAGAAGAAGATGATGATGATCTGGTTTTCTATCCTGGCCTCTACGTTCTGGCATGTATGGCTACACAGAAATGACGTTTATCTTTTTTGTACAACTATAGTATACACCAGATGCTCAGAAGGTTATCCTATTAGTATTTGCCCTGGATGACATGGTCTAATCTTAGTCATTCTTTCTGCCGTCATGCTATTAATTCAGAATCTGGCTCCTAATGAATAGCGGTGGATGACCGGTTTATCTCCCCGGGCTTAACAAAACTAAACTCCTTTATGCAGGAGGAATGAAACCAAGTGGTTACCTAAGCTACGTATGAAAGAAGACAGGAACCTCAATAAAAGTTTGGTCTGTGTCCATTCCAAATCCACCGATAAGCTGCGACTCTTCTCTTTTTCTGGCCCAACTGCGGCTACTCTTGCACATGAGCGCTTCCCAACATGCAGGGTCAGAGGGTCTCTAACCAAATTAAGACTTTGGTACTCAGGAACCGTTGAATGGGGAGTTAACGCGAGGACGGAAAGCCTCCAACTTTCGCTTCTCTCCTGATGGACTTGCGCTCCGGTTTCGGTTGATGTGAGGATATGGATGCATTCCAACATCGAGCGATTTGAAAAAAAGTGTTGCTGAATTTTTGGTGGTTGGCTTGAGGGTTGGGTTCAATGCTCAAGGAGGAGGAACTGGGCCTCGCTAAGGGGTATCTGAATTTTACTTACTTAATTTTGGGATCCCTTTGGCAATTTCAGTTTCGGTCCAATTGTATAGGAATTCTAAACTTATGGGGTCTGAAATTATTCAAGGATGCGTTTTAAAGTTTGTAATCCGGAGCTGGAAACCAACTTGTCCTCGTGGTGTGTTCGACGGCACTCTTTGTTCTTGGGATGATTTTTTTCCAATGAATTTTGTCGTATCGGAGTTTAACGAGACCATCAACCACAAGGATGCAAGTTCTTCTGCCGGCTAATTTTATAAATAAATTTGCTTTCAAAAAAAAAACCCTCCCAGAGTAACCCAATTTGCTACTTAATTTTTTTTCTTGTTATAATTACAAATAATCATTTTCATAAATTAATTATAATTTGTATATAAACAAAAATTGATAGTAAATAATATGTGGATGAGAGATAAATTAATTATTTATTCCGTGACCCTGGGTTGCTGATGTGGGTAGAAAAATATATAATGGAGTTGGGTTGAGTATGAATGAGAGAGAAATTAATTGTTTATTCCGTGACCCTGGGTTGCTAAGTCGCTAATGCAGATAGTCTTAGGAGTGAGGGGAAAATGGGGGAGGAAAAGGGTGGGGAGGGAGATGGAAAGTTTATGTTTCTTTCGGGTATGGATTGAATACAGAATGTCCAGATTCCGAACCGTTCGGAATGAAGACACGTGGAGGCTTTTTTTGTAAAAATACTAAAATAAGGGGACCAAAATAAAAAAATACGTGCAAACGCAGGCCTGAAACAAATGTCATTATGACATAACTGCGCATGCCAGTATCACATAACTGCACTTGCCAGCGCAGTCTCCTCTTCACTCCAAACTGTTCGGAATGATTTCTTCCTTCCTTGCCAATCCAAACCTGTTTCTTGAGGTTGTTGATTGTGTGTGGGTAGTTACATTTCGGTTTGGTTTGTGTAATGAGAAGAGGACCTTTCTGTAATAAGGCTAAATGTATAGGATTATATTGAACTTTGGCTTAAACCGACTTAAGGGCCTATAAATAGGTAGCTTAGAAGTAGCTGTGATCATTCTGATATTTTTGACATTAGACCTTAGAAACAGATCGTTTCTCAATCTCTCCTCTCCCTCCTCCTATCTTTTCCCCTCTTTTCTACAGATTAGGGTTCTTATTCCCAATTCTTAATCAAGGGACATAACAGTTTGCTGAAAATTGTGATTGTTTTTCTTATTTTTTGATTTGGTTTTTGTGTGTATCATAATTTGCCATTACAGATGGCAACCTTGCATGATAGTTTTATTCAACGAGAACGAGAAGAATCATTGAAGCACATCAGGGATGATGACATTAAAAGGATTGCCAAATCCTTCCTTCCTTTGTTGGGAGAGAACGTTTTCTGCCATCAAAGTAAGATCTTCACGGACTCTAATTGTGGGACTTAAATGCAAATTTTAATTGTTTGATACCCAAGTCATGGTTCAGATGCTCCCAGCCATAAGATTTACGTATTCATGTAGAACATGCTATTACGTTTTAGTACAGAGGTGTTGCTACTACTTTCAGTTTCTTGTTTAAGGTATCACCTAGAAGAATTTTAAATTTTTAGCGCAATCGAGTTTAATTTCTCATGGTTGGCTTTTGTTTCACTTGATGCTGGTATGTTGCAGGCAAAACTTTAGTCTTCCGGGTTACATGGGACCTACCTACATACGATCCCTATGTGCAGATCTTGGCTAAGCGCTTGGCAGGTAATTGCTCCCAAAAAAAGAAGTCAACTTAGTCTACTTCTTTTCTGCAAAGGCAAGGGTAGTTAGTTGCCTGGAAGAATTCAATTGACTTAGAGAACTGTTTAAACTACGTAACCGAGCAATAGAATTAAGACAATATGAAAACCGTGCTTAAACATTGGATATTGCCAAGACTAAACTTCCAGCAGCCAATATACTATTGTCTGCTGTACCTTTTCACGGCTTATCCTTGTCCCTCCGCCCCCCTAATATTGCTCACTAAACCTTTCTACTGGCTGCTGCGCTCACCTGACCGCTCTTCGAAGAAGAGATTCAATCGGTGAGATCCTTGTTCACAGTTTAGCGTTGCAAATGTGGCGTGGTGTGTTTCTGACACGGAAACCGAATCCATGGTCAATCTATTGAACTTCTGCCTGGCTAACAGCCTCCCTTTTCGTGTCAACGGGAGAATTTACCGCAGACGAGGCAGGGGACTTCAGGGACTTGGAGGAAGCAATAACCAAGAATTACTTTTGACGGCAACTTTCTTTTGTGGGACGAGAACATCAAACTGGCGGAAAATTACATTCTTCCGACCGACAAAGGATGTCTGCTGGAATGAAGGCTGTCGGATTGCCATTGGTGCAGTGAAAAACCTTTGTAAAAATAATCCAATTGAAGTGATACCTCTGATGTATTTACTATACTTTCTTTTATTTTTGAAGGGTTACTCAGCATTCATTAGAAACTAGAAGAACAAATGCTTCTCTGGTGATACCACCTCAAACTCCATTGTGAATGCAACTTTTTTATAGAAATAATCAATTAATAGCAAATAACTAGGTTCATAATCCTTAATTTTTCATAATTAGAGAGAGAGAGAAGGGTGGGGTGATTTTCTTTTTTGATGTATTTGGTTCCAAGGGAATATGTCTGGATTCTAATTGCCACAAGGAGTATTTTTGTCACTTCAAGTCGAGACTTTACTGCATTATGGACGGTATTTGAAGTCGAGTACTAACGGGTTTATCCTGAACCATCATGGACCCTAGAGTAGTTTTCCTCTATTAATCTTGTCTTGCATCTAAGTTGACTATGTGGACAGGACGCAAGGGAAGAAATACATACTGATTGAACCATTGGAGAAATAGATCGGTAAGGTCAAAACTGCAGCAAGTCTTCTTGCACTTTGGATGGAGCCGTCATAGACCGAATCATCTCGCCACCTAATGCTTCGAAGTAAGCTTTATCGGCCTTCGTCATCTGGTCTTTAAACATATCCCATTCTTTCCGACACCTCTCCCTCACCCCTTCCCACGGAGCTCTTCCGTCCTCTGCCTTCCCCTGTGCAATGGGAAAAAAGTCCGAATTCAGCGGTATTCAATCGAGGAAGAAAAAACCAGCATTCGAGAATGGATTGGCATCTACCTGGTTCCCGAGGGAAGGGACATCTTGATGAATGATCCACTGAGCATCGACGACGACGCCAATCTTCTCATGAGCAGGCTGTTACACGTGGAGTTGAAAGTCAGCAATCTGAATTCTGACAGAGCCTGCTAATTATGTGTACCAGACGCAATGCCACGCATCCTGAGAGAAGACCGGTGCCATGATCTCAACGAATCTGCCAAAACAAAATAACTCTGATTTGAAATGTGTTTGCAGCCGAAGCCTGTGAAGTGCAAAATAGTCCAAATCATTTGTACAATGCTGCACAAAATGTTTAAGCAACGTATGCAGCACATAGAGGCAAATGAGCATTAGCACGCCAACCAGGTTGCTCCTCCGTGAACCTGCAGGATGGAAGATGATAAACGATATGGTCTGACCAGAACTCGATAAGGTACTATGATTTAGATCAAGGAGTTACTTTCTTCTTAGCTGTGAACTTCGGTGTCATCTCTCTTCTTCGTCATAGCCCATTGTACCCATCTGTCTGGATCCAAGCCAGGCTGTGAGATTTCTAATCTGTGTTTCCTCACCAGCTTAATGTATCTGAAATATTGTAGATTTAGTTCTCTACTTCACACGTCATTTGATGAAATCCAAACCACAAACTCAGTCTCAACACTTACTCCACGGCATCAAAATGCTCCGGACCAAGATCCTCATTCCACACGAAAAAAATAGTCATACGGCGCAACGATGTCTAGATGCAGAAAACGTTTCGGAAACCACCTTGACTAAATTCCAGGAAATATAAGTCAATAAACCTTGCATTTGCAGTTGTCATGAATTGTGGGTGATGTCTAACCAGAGTTGACATGAACAACCTCATTGTCTCATTGGATCTTCTAATGTTGGTACTGCATAAAAGAGAAGACAACATCACATAACAGATGGTTACCTTTTCTTAATTAATCTTGAAAGGAGCTAAACACAAAACATCGAATTAGATTCTTTTTCATGGTCAATGCCTTCTGTTCATCCAAAAATTCTCAATCTGAAATCCAGGGAGCAAAAGCTGCTGCAAACACTCATCAAAACGCAGAATTCACACCAACTTCGAAACAGGACAGTTGTCTTTGTAGATTCGAACCAGTCCCAAAAACTGCATCAACAGAAAGTTCGGATGCTGAAGACCTAGCGCTTACTAGGCACTTAGCACTCGCTAGGGTGTGCTGCGGCGGAATTTCTTGTTTTGCTCGGACTCTTGTTTTGGATTCTTAGGATGACCCAGATAGGTTTCTTGGTGTGCAAGAATTTGTCTAACATATAAAGGCATATTACCTAGTTCATGTATGACTTTGTGGCATGGATTTCATCAATAAAAGTTCTCATTCACTCTGTGAACGTAAGAATTAGACCGAACCATGTTATTTTTTATGTTCATGTTCTTGTGTGCATTTTTTTTCCTCCTGGTGATTTCCTAACATACTCGTCGTACCATTAACTGAATGGTCAACAATCGACGGAGCATCTTGGCCACCAGACAATTCATTGAGGCATGAGTTCAGCAACTGCGCTCAGGTGCACATCGGCTTGTAGAGGCTGCATCGTGCCACTCATTGACTGTCTTATTGATTTTTCATTGTCTTATTGATTTTTTTTCCACTCATTGATTATCTTTCAAGTAAAAAATATACCTTAAAAATAAGCTCCATAGTTATTTTCATGTTATTCCTCTTTTGCAATTGTATTCTTCTTAATCAACACTTTTATGCATACGTTACGTTTTATTCTTAATTATGTAAGTGTAACCACACTTGCGTTTATATTGCATTCTTTGTCACATCGATAGGTTTTTTTTTAATAAATATACTTATCATGATTTGAATTCTGAACCTTTGTCAAATTTTCCGACGCATTGTTTCATGTGAGTTACTTCTTTTTGTGGCTCTTTCTTAGCAATTCTCTTTTTTAAAAAGGTTAATCATGATTATATATGTCAATAATTAAATTTCAAAATTTTGTCAGTCAACGAATACAATTTTCTTCTTCTTAATCACTGTTCTCATGCATCCAATAGTCCTTATCCTTGACCTATTCTTAATTATGTTAGTTGTAAGGATACATACGTTTGGTTTCCTAAAGAACTCACAATATTCACGTTCTGAGACCCATTTAATGACAACATAAAGAAACATTAAATTAAGTGCTTGTAACTTTCTTTCATCATCGCTCTCCTATGACCAAATTCACTACGCCGATTATTTTTTTTACGAATCGAAGACAGTTTAATATTTTGATTAATTCAAATTTGAACGATTTTAAATTTTGTAGGATAAATTCAATTGATCACTAAGATTTTAATTTATATGAAAAAGTAGCGTAACTTTGAGATCAGAGCCGCTTTGGTCCAAGCCGGGTAATAAATTCATTTTTAAAGATAAAATTAATGAAATCGAATACATTTTGCAAATCATAAACTAGTAGGCTAGATTGTCGTTGTTTAAGATAATAATTAATATTCTTGGGAACTTTTATGCAAAGTTGTAAGGTGCGTTAGCCTCCCGCGTTGTACTCGTAGATTTTATGATACTGACAGTGGAGAGTTAGATCCATCGATATTAATTTTAAGATAGGGATTACACTGTTGAGGTACTCTTTCCCTATTTTGACTTTTTTTATTGGAATTTGTCAGGGTAGGATTTTACTGAAGTCGGTGTCTCAACCTTGCAAGAGAAGATCCGCCGTTGATTATGATATTTTTTTGATTTATATATCGGGGCCACACCCTCTCTATTCTCACAAAAAAAGACGACACAGAAAAAGGCAAACGGCCCCTATCTTTATATTAAGAGATAATTACTCTGAGGACCCCAGGGTATAGTCAAATAGACTCTGAGGACCCTATAGTTTTCCTACTAATTGCTGAGCCCATGTAGTTTGGTTATTATTATACTCTCGGGTCCCTGGCTGATGTCAGCAGTTATTTTTGCCTTTTTTGTCATGAAAATGACATTTATGCCCTTACACAAAAAAAGCAATAAACCCATCGCCGGAGATGGCCGCCCGAGCCCACGACGTCGCCGCCATCACCAGCAAGGGCGCCTCCGCCATCCTCAACTTCCCCGACCTCGCCCCCTCCTTCCCCCGCCCCACCTCCTCCTCCCCCAGCGATGTCCAGGCCGCCGCCACCCACGCCGCCCACATGGACCCCACCTTGGAGCTCTCCTCCACGTCATCCTTCTCCTCCGAGGAAGAGGAGGAGCTCGGGGAGATCGTAGAGCTTCCGAGCCTGGGGTCCACCTGCTACGACGCCCCCGAGCCCGTCGTCCTGGCAGAAGACGACACGTGGCCCTGTTGGTCCTGACAAGCACGCGGGTCGGGGTCCGATTGGACCGGCGAGGAAGACGATGGGTTTATTTCTTTTTTTGTTTTTTTTTGTGTAAGGGCATAAAGGTCATTTTCATGACAAAAAAAGGTAAAAATAACTGCTGACATCAGCCAGGGACCCGAGAGTATAATAATAACCAAACTACAGGGGCTCAGCAATTAGTAAGAAAATTACAGGGTCCTCAGAGTCTATTTGACTATACCCTGGGGTCCTGAGAGTAATTATCTCTTATATTATTATATATCATATCATGCGTTTCAATCTCTAAACAAAAATGATGGCAATTCGTAGATAGCCAAATCGAACAAATGACTTTAGTTTGAAGGAATCCAACTGGTTAAATTTTTAGGAAAAAGTTTATTTTAGTACCCTATAATATCTCCAAAAATCACTTTAGTACCCTGTGGTAAAAAACCCAATATTCGAGTCAAACTTCACCCAATTTACATCACTTAGGTCCACGGGCAGCTGTCCGGACTTGCTCGGACCTGCCCGGACCCTGCCCGGCCTAGTGGACCTGCCATGTGGCTTTTTATGCTGACGTGGCATCTCCACCTTCTCTTCTCTCCTTTTCCCCTCTCTCCTCCTTCCCCACTCTCCTTCTTCTTCTTCCACCTTGCCACCTTGCCAAGACCACCCCCTGCTCGGCCTTACCGCCATTTTGAATGTTGGCTCGAGGAGATCATAACGACAAAGCCCACCGCCTCATCTTTTATGTCACGTGTGTTGCTTCTCACCACACAAAATAAAGCCCATCTACATGATGCTCCGCTTCTTCCCAAAACAGAGCATGAGAGAAATCCAGGCGGCGAGCGGCGGATCTGGGAACAACAACTGTAGCTTCATGTCGTGCGAGGAGCTGGATCGGGCAGCAAACTAGGTGGGGACGGCGGCGGCGAGCGACGAACCGCGACCCCGACGATGACGATTCTGCTGAATGGGGATCCGCGATGACCGCGACAATGATGATTCCGCTGGGTGGGGATCCGCGATGACGACCGCAACAATGACGATTCTGCTGGGCGGCGAGCGGCGAATCGCGACAATGACCCCGACGATGACTTACTGCGTGGGGATCGGGCAGTTAACCGCCGCCTCCACCAACCCCCTCAGCTCTCATCGAATAGGAGATCGCTATCGCCTGAGGTTCTCCAGGGCGGCCGTCACCGGAATTCCATGCCCTTTGAAATGATTTATTGTTCAACAATTTTTTCCCATAAAAAACAAGGATTGAAGAAGAAGAAGAAGAAGAAGAAGAAGAATAGGGAAAGGGAGGGAGGAGAGAGAATGTCTAGTTGTCAATGCCACATCAGCATAAAAAGCCAGATGGCATGTCCACTTGGCCGGGCAGGGTCCGGGCAGGCCCGTGGACCTAAGTGGTGTAAATTAGGTGAGGTTTGATTCGATTGATGCGTTTTTTACCACAGAGTACTAAAATAATTTTTGGTGAACTGTTGGTACTAAAATAGATTTTTCTCATTTTTTATTTCAAACCAAATATATCATCCGACTTAATATGGATTTGTTGATATATCGTGATAATGTGTCATAAAAAACTTAAAAGGTCCCAAATTTTTAGGTTTTTTTAGGTTCTAATTTTTCAAAGGTTGGGATTGCCCAACACTTTCAAGGTTTCGAAATTCTCCACCAAAAGAGAGAAAGTAGGGGGTGACTGGATCGTGTAGGTGCCCAACCACGGAGGTCACCGGAGATCGTCGGTAGCAAGCCTGGGGAATTTCAAAATCGCCGAAAATCGAATGGCGCAGGTTGCATCACACCACTCCTTGCTTGTACACGTGTCTCTATTTTTCTGTTTTGTGTTGCGGGCGTACGTTGCAAACCTTTTAGAAATAGTTCTCTCAAGTGTCTTGTCATCGCCCGTTGCACTTGACACTAGAGAAGAGAACCTGAGTTGTTGATTCTCTCTCCCAAGTAGGCTAGATTTTTTTTTGGGGTAATTTTTCAAAAGGGGGTTTATTTCCTCGACAATTTCCTGAATGGGGTTGTCATTGGATATTTTTTTTGTCTGGGGTCGAGCCAGAAACTGCTCAGCTGGGAGCGTTTTTCCATCGCACGAAACCGCTGCCCGAGAAGGGGGAGAAAATCCAAATAAAAACACACAATGACTCTTGTTCGGAATCGAACCGAAGACCTCCACAAGAGCCATTGTGTGTTTTTATTTGGATTTTCTCCCCCTTCTCAGTGCAGCTAATTTTTTTTCCGGTGACAACCAAAAAATGCTCCCGGTGGAGCAGTTTTTGGCAAACCAAAAAATGCTCCCCGTGGAGCAGTTTTTTAGCAAACCAAAAAATGCTCCCCGTGGAGCAGTTTTTGGCAAAACAAAAAACGCTCATCGCTGAGCGACTTCTGGCTCGACCCCAGACAAGGAAAACATCCCCTGACAACCCCATTCAGGGAATTGTTGGGGAAATAAACTCCCTTTTGGAAAATTACCCTTTTTTTGGGTCGGGTTTTTTTAAAAAAAATTATGCTAGTTGGCCTAAACTCTGGGGCTCTAGACGGTATTAGATTTTGATCCCTTCTCGAATAAAATTTTGCCATTTTCGCAAGGGGTGGCAATTGACCCATCGACCCCTGAGAAACGAGGCAGGAGTTGTTACCATTATACCTACCTTGCGTTGGTTCCAAGTAGGCTAGATTGATTGGTTTCAACTATGTTCTTTCTGAAGCTTCTTATATGTCTTGCTTAGATATTTATATGCATGCTCTCTTAAAAAAAGATATTTATATGCATGATATGACGAGAATTAATTTGCATCCACGTACCTTGTATTGACTCTAATTTGATGAATAAAAGTTACATGATACTTTGCCCCATTTACATAAAAAAATAAATAGCATTTGATTCAAGTGGTTAATTCGTTTTAAATTTTGGATTTACACATTAAAAATATAAAAATTATTATTGTAAGAATTGTCATATCACATAATATCCGATTCTAAATGTTATAGATCAAAAAATCATTCATAATTTCGGTGATCCTTCAGTATTAAAATCCAAATCGGGAACCAACGCAAGTGTGGCTGTATGGATACAGGTCCGCCCTTAAGCTTGAGTTGGGAAGGATCGAATCGTAATATCATCAAGATCCTGGCGATTTAGGCCAACCCTCCTAAAATTTTCCAAAAAAAAAATCCAAACCAGGAGAATTCGTCGTTAAGTGGGCCCCACCTTCGGGGACTCTTGAACTTCCCCAATATTTTTAAAACCGAACAGGAAGGTGACCTGGAGTTTTCAAAATTTCTGGTTTGCTCGGTCAGACTAGTCGGACCGGTGGTCCGAACAAAACTTATACTTTATATTAATATTATTTACTTAGGTTTAATAAATTTAATTTAGCATTAAAATGATAAAATACTAAATAAGTTCACATATTTAGTAACTTTGTTATACAATTTATCCAAACAAAACCTTCAAACATGAATTAAACAAGTCTAGAAGTACAAAAAGATGATTATGCAAGTTTTCTTGTTCGATATATTATTCCAATTCGTTTAACTTAATTAAAATATTATCGAGAATTATTAAAAAATAAGTTTGTTGTGATCCAAAAGTGAAGTATACGTTCCGATAGTGGAAGTTGAGGTATTGTTTCTAAATTAAATCTGATAAAACGGATAAAATAAACAAAAAATTGTGTGATACGGGCGAACCGGGTCACCCGGAAGCACCTGACCGGACGGACCACTTGCTGGGTTTTATGCAAAAACGACCCAGATTTGGTCCTGAGTAGTAGTCCGACCGTTCGGACCGTGGTTTTTAAAACATTGAACTTCCCGACATTTATCTAGGCCCCACGTGCACATTACCTAAAGCGCGGGGGGGGGGGGGGGGGGGGGGGGAGGGGGCGCGGTAAGACAGAGGATGCAAGCGTTATCCGGAATGATTGGGCGTAAAGCGTCTGTAGGTGGCTTTTTAAATCCGCCGTCAAATCCCAGGGCTCAACCCTGGACAGGCGGTGGGTACATTCAATGTACTCTACTGATAGAGGAATAGATAAAGTTGAACATAGTAAAATAATAAATTGAAAGATTTCGTTGAAATTGTTCGTTTGGAAATTTCCCGAAAAGCTAATCATAGGTTCTTCGCAGATCGTATTTTGCCAGAGATGAAAGAAAAGATAGGCAATCTCTCTTTTCAGAGTTATCGACCCAATAAAAAAAATATTCTTGTGATTTGACCTTTTCGGGGGGATGCACTTGGCTACTTCACCGGAATCATCCTACTCCCATAATTAAATACACACACAAAAAAGAAAGAGAAAAGTTCACTAAAATACCTTGTAGTTTTATACTTTTTACATTAGTACCATGTGGTTTGACTTTTTCTTTTTAGATGACAAATATTTCGAAAAGTGACACCTTTGGTGACAAATTCTTAACCAGGGTTAATTTTTTTAACCAGACCATACACATAGATGCCACGTCATCACCATGTCCTTTTTATATCCTAAGTGGCGATTACGTGGCAAAATTAAAAAATCTCAATAACTTTATTTTTCTAACCCTAATTAGAAATTTCCAAAACTAGTTATAAAAAATTTGACGATGTGGCAATTTTTTAATTTTGACTTTTGAGATTTTGTAATTTTGCCACGTCATCGCCACTTAGGATATAAAAATGCGATGTGGCGATGATGTGGCATTGATGTGTATGGTCAGATTAGAAAAATTAACCCCAGTTAATAATTTGTCACCAAAAGTGTCATTTTTCGAAACATCTGTCACTTAAAAAAAAAAGTCAAACCACAAGGTACTATAGTAACAAAGTGTGAAACTACATGATACTTTAGTAAATTTTTCCAAAAAAAAACTAAAACACAACTACAACCTCCTTCCTCCTCACACTTTCCAGAATAGAGAGAAAATCCCAATTCTCACTCTTTATATTAAATGGACTTCTAAAATTCCATGGAAATTAAAAATCGAGAGTCGCGCCTGTGTTGGCGTAAGAAAACGGGAAATAAAAACCGGAAAGAAAAATCGTGGGATGGTTCCAGAAGTCCTTCCATTCTAAGGCTTATTACTATTTTTTTTATTCGTAAAGTATTATTTTCTATCATAAAGTTTTTGCCAATTGTGCACTATAATAATAGTATTACCTTAAACTTGTGCTCTATGTGGTCCTTTTGTCTCAACCTTTTCATCATCGCATGAGGGAGGATATGTTATCTTATTAGAATAATGGTTGATAATCGATAATAAGTTGGAATCTAGTTTGTAAGCTATGCGTGTCAATAAAAGGAAAAAAGAAAGGGAGAAGGTTTTGGTTGAGAAACATTTTTTAAGACATTGGTTATTTTAAGATCATAGAATTTTTTCATAACTAAGATAAGTACTTCTCAAACAACTAGAAAATGATTCTCAGAGTCCGACATTTTAATTTTTGGCTCCGGAATTCAAAAAGACAACACTATTACCAAAAACACTGCGCAATTAGTGCCAAATCAAAAAATGTTATTTATGAGGCAAACTGTTTTCCACAATTCTCCAAAATCACGCATAGTTTGCCTCACCATTAACTAAAAAAAACCGAGTGATTTATAGTGATTCCCATGCCTTTGCACCTGATAGTACCAAGATTGTCAAAATCGGGATCCCACTAAAGATCGTTCGCGCATAGAGAAAGCGTAGATCGTAGAATCGTAACACGGATCGTAAGATCCACCAAATAGATAAAATTATAGAAATAATTAAGATTAATAATCTTTACATAAATTTTTTACTAATGACCAGTTTTTTTTCATAAATTTATACACAAAACTTCAGTTCAATACATTTTTAATGGTAATCCACTACGTATCTATAGATTACATAATGTGATTGACGATCAATAAATAAAATAAAATAAACATCAAAATTGTTATAAAAGAAACAAGTGACAAAAAATTGGTAGGATGAACATATGGATTTAAATAACTCTTAAGCTATTAATCTCAGAGATATTAATTAATATATATTTGATTATTAATTTCTGGGCTCAACAACAATCGTGTCATTTTAAATATTTTAGTCGATCAATAGTTATCCGAATAACAAATATTATTTAAAAATATTAAACCAAGTATATTAGATTTTTATGTTTTGGCCTATACAGTAAAAGAAGTATAGTTATCCAAATAACATATATTATTAAAATGTTACACGAAGGATAACCCTTTATCATTCTCTCCCCTGGAAGCATTGAGAAACATCCATCGCTCCAACTCGGATCTCAGGATCTTAGGAGTTAACTTGTAGATCTCAGGATCTTAGGAGTTATCACTCAGATCCCACAGATCCTGTTCGACTCCAGATCTTGCACAAGCTCTGACTCGTTTTGTCTATGGTGAATCGTAAAATCCTAAGATCTCAGGAGTTAACTCTAGATCCTAACAACCTTGTCGGATACTACGAACTTTTTTTAAGAAAAAAAACTCACAAGTCTTTAAGTTTTAAGATAATGTACTGAAATATCATGTCCTCAGTAAAATAGTCCTTGAGTTTTAAGAAATAAAAATAGCTAGTCCCTAAATTTGAAGAAATTGAACTAGTTAGTTCCTCTGATCAATTATTTCACAAATTTAATTAAATTATAATATGAGATTACGAAATGCCCTTAATAGTTACCTAAACCCGTGATCAAAGAGCTCAAGCCATAAGATACCCATCATCTTCTCCGACGTATCTTCCGCCGCCAAACCAAAGTGAGGTTGATCCAAGCAAGATCAACCCAGAACACACCAAATCACTAAACCAAACATGTTTGGAAAAACCGAAAAAAATATCAAGAAAATACCGATCGATTAGCATCCTCAGCTTGCATCCTTGAAGCAAATCAGCTGTAAAATAAAATTAACATATACCTGCTAATCCTAGTGGAGCTATTGGGACTGAAACCTTGAAGCGAATCTCATGTTGTAATTTAATTGAATTTGTGAAATAAATTAGTTAGAAGGACTAACTAGTTCAATTTTTCAAAACTCAGGAACTATTTTACTAATAAAAAACTTTTCAGTATATTATCTTGAAATTTAGAGACTTGTGAATTTTTTTTCCATTCTTAAAAAATATTGTTTATATGATTTTTTCCCTAAAAAAACATTAACGATTCCTTTTAACTCATCCCTTCCTTTTTTTAAGAGAACTTTCTCGGTCCTATTTTGAATTGACGATTTTAATATAATTAATTCTCACGTATGTGGCCGCCAACTGTCAAAATTTATTACGAGGGTTACTGGGACAATAAGATTGGTCTTGACGGCAAAGTAGAAGGAGAAACTGACCATTCTACCCTTTTTTGCCTCCTATAAAAGGTCTTTTGGCCTTCTGCCGAACCCCATACATCCCTCTGCCTCCCGCCCTCCCTCCCTCCCATCTCCTCTTCACGGAGTTCCTCGCCATCTTCTTACTTCTTGTCTCCTTTCTTCGCTGGTGGGTTTCATGAGAGATTTGGATAGTTGTTTCATCACCTATGTTTAAAGTTTCAATTTTTTTCAATTGCGTCTTTGAAATTGATATCACATATTAGAGTTAGTCTGCAGTTGGACCTAGATCTGGTTAGATCTGTCTTGTATCTATTGAATTAGATAGATCGGGATAGATTTTGTGTAGATCTCGTTCCTTATCTGTCTGTTCATGATCATATAATTTGTTTTCTAATTACTCAATTAATCCTTGTAATTAATCCCCGTTCTAGGTAAGATCTGGGGATTGATTACAGTTTTAAATCTCTGCTTTTCCCTTTTGCTAGCATGGTGTGTCGTAGTCTTTGTTTGTTTTCTAAATACTCAATTAATCTTGTAATTAATCCCCGTTCTATGATTTTTGGTGAGTTCTGGGGATTAATTACAGTTTTAAATCTCTCCCTTTCCCTTTTGCTGATGTGTCGTGGTCTTGGTTTTGTTCCCAGTCCGTTATCGGTGAGATTACGTGTCCAGATTATATTTTTAATTTGTGTTGAGATCCTTGGCCAATGTGGACTGGATTTAGATGCTATGCGGACTACCCAGTCCAGTACTGATGATGTAACGGGCCCAGTTTGTCGCTAGTTTGTATTCAGATCATGGGCCTACCGGGTCAAATTTGTGTTTCTATGGGCCCAGTATGCGTTGCTAACCCGGTACTGATGATGTCACGGACCGAATTTGTGACGCTAGTTTGTGTTGAGATTATGGGCCCACTGGGTCAAGCTTGTGTTTCTACGTGCCCAATATTCGTTGCTGCGTGTACTGGGTGCGTTCCCGGTCTCTACTTAACGAGTGAGGCAGTAAAACGAAAACTAAATAGTAAGTCAGAAGAGGCAAACCGGCGATCCAGAAAGTTAAGTAACCGTCATTCCAAGATTTCCAAGATCTACAGAGGTAATTTCTTCTCTTCTATCCCTTCCGATTTAGATTTGCCTACTTAAATGTAATGTCTCTTTCCTATTAATCAATTCTACACTTAGATTTCTCGATTTGGATTTGATACAGGCATTTCTGCAAATTCGTTCGTCTATATTCCATCGGTTCTGATCTGCCAGGTAATTGGATTTCCCTACTTGGATCTTCCAAATTCTTTTGTCTCCGGTAATCTCTTCCTATTTTACATCTACGAGCTAGGGTTTGTACCGGCGTGCTTGTTTTTATCCGACGTGCGTTTTGTGATCTTGATCCGGTGTGCCATTGATCTTGATCCGGTGTGTTTGTTGTTGATCTTGATACTGCGTGCTTGCGTCTAATCTTCATCCTGCGTGCTTGTGTGTTGATCTTGATACTGCGTGCGTGCGTTTTGATCTTTATCCTGCGTGCGTGCGTTTTGATCTTTATCCTGCGTGCGTGCGTTTTGATCTTTATCCTGCGTGCATTTTGATCCTGCATTCTTGGTTGATCCTACCCCTGCGGATTCTGCGTGTTTGTGTTTTGATCTTCATACTGCGTCCGTTTTGATGATCTTGTGTTCGTTTTGTTGATACTGCATTCTATTTTTTGAACTTTATCATGCTTGATCCTGCTTGCCGTTGATCTTGATCCTGTGTGCTTGTCGTTGATCTTGATCCTGTGTGCGTTTTGTGTACCTTGTCCCGGGGTGCTTGCTGTCGATATTCTGCCCGCGTGCTTGCTGTCGGGATTGTTCCTGCATGCTAGCTGTTGATATTGTTCTGTCGTGATTGCTGTCGATATTGTTCCTTTGTGCTTGCTGCGTGTTAGATATTGTTCCTTTGTGCTTGCCACGCAGGGATTTGATCTGCTGTTTTTGTGATTTGATACGCTTTTTGATCTGCTGTTTTTAACTACAGGATGGGTGCATCGAAATGGCATAATGTTCACCAGAGGCAGTACCAACAGCCTATTAAGTTGGGAAACTTCCAATGCTCTGTTTGCTTCCGTTGGTTCTATAAAGTGACGGAGACATACTATCTACACCATTTGAGCTTCTGCAAGAGACAGGATGGGCTTAGGCGCACAAAGGCTGCTCGTGATGCTGGTGCAATTGCCCTTCCTGAGGCAGCCCTTCTTGATGCTGCTCTTCCTGATGCAGCCCTTCCTGATGCTGACAAGGCAGCCCTTCCTGACGCTGACAAGGCAGCCCTTCCTGATGCTGACAAGGCAGCCCTTCCTGATGCTGACAAGGCAGCCCTTCCTGATGCTGACAAGGCAGCCCTTCCTGATGCTGACAAGGCAGCCCTTCCTGATGCATCCCTTCCCGAGGCCCACAAGGCAGCTCCTGATGCATCCCTTCCCGAGGCCCACAAGGCAGCCCTTCCCGAGGCATCCCCTCCCGAGGCTGACAATGCATCCATTCCCGAGGTCCACAAGGCATCCCTTCCCGAGGCAGCCCTTCCCGAGGTCCACAAGGCAGCCCTTCCCGAGGTCCACAAGGCAGCCCTTCTTGATGCATCCCTTCCTGAGGCCTACAAGGCAGCCCTCACCGACAAGGCAGCCCTTCCCAATGCCGATAAGGCAGCCCTTCCTGGTGCCCTTCTTGATGCTGCTCTTCCCGAGTTTGACAAGGCAGCCCATCCCGAGGTCCACAAGGCACCCCTTCCTGATGCATCCCTTCCCGAGGCTGACAAGGCAGCCCTCACCGACAAGGCAGCCCTTCCCGAGGCCGACAAGGCAGCCCTTCTCGGTGCAGCCCTTCCCGAGGCCGAAAAGGCAGCCCTTCCTGTCGACTGAGCTAATCCTCTCTTTGTCGGTTTAAAGTCTTGAGGAAGAGACAAATCGTTTCTTAGGTACTTGGCCGATTGTCATCTTGCCCGCTAGTTAAAACAGGACCTTACGTTGTCATTGATTGTCGTCTCACGCCGTTGGGCTAAATGGCCAATGGCATACCACGCAATTAATATTACACAACATTATCTCTGCTTGGTGGTTAGGATGCTCGTACCTTGCCACTAGGAGATGTACAAATTTTGTTTAGGAAGAGAATTAAAAGTTCATATCATCTAAAACTTGTTGTTTATGTAATTTGGAGATGATTTCAAGGAGATGAGTACAAGTTTCGCAATATAAAAGAAAATAACTAGAGAATTATATCTGCTAATATATTCCGCCAGTGCTTGAATCTAACCGGAGAAAAACAAGTATTTCGCAAAATTGAAGAGGGGACAAAGGTAAAAGAAAATAACTAGAGTACTAAAATTTATCTCCCCTAATATACTACGCCAGTGCTTTATCTAAAACGAGTATTTCGCAAAATTGAAGAGGGGCACCGTCCAAAAGAGAGAAGATGGGCAGCAACCAACGAGCGAGGAGGACTAGGAAGCAACAAAAAACAATGCAACGTGGCAAATGATCGTTAAAGCAGTAATCAGTAGCAATTAAATTCCCTGGGCTTGGGTAACAGTTATATATATATAAAATAAAGCCTATAAAAAAAATATAAAATGATGTGTGTAGTCAATCTCAACTCTACGAGAAACCTTTGCATATTACATATGAAAAGTTTGTTTCCAAGGACATATTAGTATCTTGTAAGATCTGTGCTCTGATTAGCAGTTACATGTCGTTGATATTTATGATGTAATTATCTCGTGGCGGATGTTTTCGAGAAAAATATACTTTACTTATAATTGTAACTAATTTTTGGTTATTTCAAAAAAAAAGTTTCGTTTATTCTTCGTGACATAATTTTTTCAAAGTCGCTTTTACTCAAACGTTATTTTTAGCTTATTTTTTTATGGAAGGCAACATCAAAAAAATGTCATATTTCTTTTTCACAATCGAAAACCATAAAGCTTTAAACTGAAACTAAATTTATCTACGAAATTCAAACGATATTTTGGCATACAAAATCCTAGAGTTTATTTACTCAAAGAGCAAAAAATGGAAGAAAAATAAATTATCAACCCCCATGGACCTAGAGTTTATTATATTTTCCTCGGCACAAAAACGTCGCCATCTCGCTCTCCAAAACGCGCGTACCCTTGACGCATGTGCCTCCTCCTCCGCTTCCTCTCCTAGAGTTGATAATACCACGGACGAATCGAGTATCTCACTCAAGGTCGAACGGTGGAGTTCGGGACATGTTGAAGGTTCCACGGACGAATCGAGTATCTCACTTCCTCTCCTATATAGTCTGTTTCTCTCCATTTGTGACATTTCACCTCCCTTTCTCTTGCTTCTCATCAGCTCCTATAATTCTCACCCCTTCTTCTTCCTAATTTTGGTTGAAATCAAATGCAGGGGATATGAGTATATGTGTGAACGGTCGCACCCAGGTTCCCCCCGGATTCCGATTTCATCCCACGGAAGAGGAACTCTTGCACTATTACCTGAAAAAGAAGGTCTCTTATGAGAAGATTGACCTGGATGTTATTCTCGACGTCGATCTTAATAAACTTGAACCATGGGATATACACGGTGCGCAACATATATTTATATACATTCCCGAGTTAAGGCTCGAAACCAAGATCTTTTGCAGAGAAGTGTAAAATAGGAAGCACCCCTCAAAACGATTGGTATGTCTTCAGCCACAAGGACAAGAATGTTGGGCATGGAGTCTGAGTACGAGTGAAGTATTCGGGTGGTTCGAGTGAAGAGCCGTGAGGATGGTCCGAGAGTTGATCGATTGGGTTCGGAGTCCGGGGACGCTCGGAGAATCAATCGAGTCAAGAGTTGGGTGAAGACGTTGAGGACAATCGAGGGTCATGTGGCTCGAGTGAAGAGCCTTGGGATGATCGCAGGCGATCAGGTCAAGCATCGAGTGAAGACGAGGCGGTCGCTAGTATGGCGAGGCAGGAGCCTCTGGACGAGGCGACTGGCGATCGCCAGTTGATTAGCGATCGCTAGTCCGGCCGCGAAATCTGCTCTGACTTGACCAAAATGCCCCTCTCGACCCCATATAGTTGCCTAGGTTTGGGACACTATAAATATTCCTCCATGGCCTCCAAGAAGGGTTGGCAAAGGTTGCCCACTTCTCCAAAGAGAAAGATAGAAGAGGGAGGAAGAAGAAGGGCTCTCTAAGTGATGGAGTGGCCATGTGCCCACTCCTCCAAGTGAAGGAGGAGAAGGAGAAGAAGAAGTGTGCCCCGTGGGTACCCAACCTGTGTGAAGGGTTGCCTCCGAGTGAAGGAGAAGAGGTGAAACCTAGAGGAGGGTTGCTCAACCCTCCAAGTGAAGGAGGGTTGTCCACGGCAAAGAGAGAGGAGGTGAAGGAGGAGAAGCTCTCCAAGAAGAGGAGAGTGGTCCATGTTCTCCCAAGTTGCCCAACCCGAGTGAAGGGTTGTCTTCGAGTGAAGGAGGTGGAGGAGAAGAAGAAGACCCAAGTGAGGGGTTGCCTCCGAGTGAAGGAGGTGGGTAAAGCCCAAGTCGAGGGCCTTGCCGAGTGAAGGAGGTGGTGCTCTCCGGGTGTAGGAGAGTTGGCCCAATGAGTGGGTAGAGCCCAAGCCGAGGGCTTTGCCAAGAGAGTGAGCTCCCAAGAGTGTGGGTAGCCACGGCGAGAAGAGGAGGAGAGTGAGCCCTGTGTAGGCATCCATTATTGTAAAAGCAAGTGAAGCTCGAGCTGTAAGTAGTGAAATCTCTCCTGGCTTGGAAGCCCCCGGATATAGATCGTTGTGGATCGAATCGGGTAACCAAATTTTTGTGTCCGTCCTTGAGCTTTCTTTGTGCTTTGTGCGTTGTGCTTCTCGTGGTTATCATGGTTTGCTCGTAAGTGTTTCCGCTTGTGTTGCTTGGGTCCACGGAGATGTGGATAATTTCTCCAACAAAGAAGTATCCGACAGGAACCCGAACAAACAGAGCTGCTGGGTTCTGGGAGGCCACCGGTCGGGACAAGACGATACTTGGACATGTCAAGAGGATTGGGATGAGGAAGACTCTTGTGTTCTACAAAGGCCGAGCCCCACACGGTCAATAATCAGATTGGATCATGCACGAGTATAGACTCGATGATCACACTAGTGATGCCCATGTAAGCAAATTATAATTATCAAAATCTTGATTTTTCGTCAATTCATATACGTATTGTGTGATTGGATAATTCATATACGTATTGTGTGATTGGAAAAGGTGCACTTTGGCGATCCATAATTATGTTGACCATGTTTAATTTCCATGTGGCTTTTGTCAAAGGTGTGTAACGTCCTTGGAGATCAGACAACACAAGAGGAGGGATGGGTGGTGCGTCGAATCTTCAAGAAAAAGAGCCAACATAAAACCCTAGAAAGCCCACCAATTAGTTCATCCTCCATTGTCACGGAATTAGACAGAACCGGGACGCAAATTCTGGACGAGGAATATCCTTATTACAGATCCAATAACGAAGGAGCCGGTCTTGGTCAAGTACTCGCGTACGTGGGAAGAAGGAGTACATGCAAGGAAGAAGCAGAGGCCAACAACAACATTAGCCAAGCCTAGAGAGCCCAATTCCAGATATAAATAATATTATTATTCCGGACCAAGTTTATAATCCATTCGAATCTAGCTTAACCAATTGGTCTGCCCTCGACCGCCTAGTACTCAATGGCCATACCGAGACCTACCCCAGGCAATTATTTGCTAATTTCTTCAGCGATGATCCGAGCAATAATATCCGAAGCTCGAGGACTTCAACTTCGTTACCTTCGAATTTCACTAATTCCGACAGGTCTAATAACTACCATGGAGGAGCTCATCAAGAATATTATAACCAGCTGGCCAACAGCGAGATTGATCACATTTGGGATTTCGACGTTAGTACTCCGACGAGATCCTCGTCGTTGTCCGACCAGCTTTGCCACGTGTCCAATTACAGTGCGTAACGGACTATATACATATAGCTAGGCCCTACCATATACAGATGTGATAATGTTGTAGTTTAGCAAAGTGAGAGAAACATAATTGCAGTGTTAAGAGGGTGAAATAATTGGTTGAGAGTGTTAATTAAGTGGAAGAGATGCTATAGTGGCACTATCAGCCATTATGATCCTTAGCACTTAAGCACATATTTGTTGTCATTGTATTTCTTTCGCTCGAATGTAAATTTTTCGGTTCAACAATTATATAACAAAATAATAGAGTGAATATTACGGTTTATGATTTCTTTCTCTTTTGACATATAACAATAAAATACCAAAACATGTGCATATCAGACCTAAAATTACCCATTAACCCATAAAACAAAATAGTGTGAAATGGTGTGACGAAATAGTTCATTGGCCGAGACATAATTTTCTCGCAAATAAATCAACGCAATAAGAAATAAAATGCTCAAATGAGGCAACGTACGCTAAAAGCTGTAACCATTAAACTTAGCAAATAGTATTTATTTAATAAGAGCTAATTAAAGAGCTCTCCATAATATAATAGCAAGCCAAGAAACGGTCAACCCTAACACACTAGGGTTTAGCCGATTACTTCTCCCCAACACTACTACCACTAAACTTAGCATATAAAATTTATTTAATAAGAGCTAATTAAAAAGCTCTCCATAATATAATAGCAAAGCCAAGTAACACTCAACCTAACATACTAGGATTTTAGCTGATTACTTCTCCTCCCCAACATTACTATCATTAGTTGATGGCTCACTCGTGGCACAAGATTCACCCTCGATTTCGAAGCGAGGAGGAATATAGATCATGCCAAACGATGAGCAATAATCCTTGATTTTCGCCAAGTCGTCTATCGAGCAGCGATCTGTTGGAAACACAGTGGTCGTCTCACCTGATGCCGGCTTGTACGCTACTAGACCTTCGAAGGAATCCACTTCCATCTTCACATGCAACAACTGCGTCTCCAAGTGGATCTCCTGCACGATTACTCTAAACTGGGGCAAGGTTGACATGTTTTCACCTCACTAGCTAGTTTGCAATGGATGGCTCGAATATAGATTAATAGTCAAGTGAATGAGTGCCCGGATAGTTGTAGAGCTAGGTTTATATAAAGTGCCAGATGCATTAATCAATCTCGGGCGAGATCCTTCATTTGTTTCGCATTCTTATGGTAGGTAGTTGTGTGATTAAAATCTATTTACTGCTAGCTGGTGGTTCATAAGATATATATGTTTGTGTGGATTATATCCATCATGTCGTTTCTGTGTTTTTGCTTTCGTGCTTCAGTTCGTTTCGTGGTCATCGTTATACACATACTTTTCTTTTTTCCTAATTTTCTCGTGATTAAATTCGCATGGGATACTATGTTCATATTCCTAATATTTTCTTGGCGACTTAAATCTCTATTGTAGAACTTATTAAAAAACCATACTGTATACTTAAACCTCTAAGTGTTACAAAATATTTTCTCATATTCTCATAAATGTTATTAAATATTTAATAATTCATTTATCACCATTTTTTGGCAGGTAAACTTTATTTATTAATAATACATGATATTTACAATATTCTTAGTGTGGAATTGTTTACTGTTGTTATATACGAAACAAGTATAGCCACTTATAACTGTTTAAAGCCCATGATTTTGGGCCAACTCTTGGCCCATAAAAATGATATGGTTTAGCACGAAACATTTTTACTCAAGCAACTGACGTATAGGCCCAATTGTAGAATGTAGTTAGTCTTGTAAAGCAAAGAATCTATTCTTTTTCCTCTTAAAAACGGTGTAAAACTTGAACTCACTTCTTCTGAGTTTCGGATTGAGTGGGGACTACATAAAAGATGTCCATACGGAAGGGACTAAATTTGGGCCGTCAGATTTGATTATTTTTAAATCTGATGGTCAATAACCTATCAGGTGATATTGGTCTGCATGTAAAATGATATTGATCTGCACGAGATTGGTTTGCACATGAAGTATTGGTTTGCATGTGAAGTAAAATTGGTTTATATGTATAATGATATTGGTTTGTGTTAGTCCCCATCGGTGTGGACTAGCTCAGTTCCTACCCAATCTGACTCCCTCTTTGTGACATATATATGGGTAACCAAAGTAGCAAAAAAAAATAATTAGTTTCTTAAATTTTGGATCAATATAACATGTTTACCAATAATTTTTGTTGTTGTTTATGATTGAATAATAAGATTAATCGACTTTAAACTAATATGTATCGAGACCGATAAAATAAAATAAAACTTATACAAAATTCTTAGGCACCACTCTTCCAAAATTTTACTTCTAGATTCTTTTATGATCCTTGAATAAATTTATACTGCAACTACCAATATAAAAAATGCCGCTCAAATGTGTTTATCCCCAAAATACTAATCAATTTAGTATATTTTGCCATGGGCCACGATGTTGGCCCATATCCCTGCATTCCGGATGCCGACAGCCCTCGTAATAATTTAAGTTCTAGCATGAAACATGTTGCCCCAACGACATACAGGCCCAATTGCAGAATGTGGTCGGACTGCAAGGTGGCGGTCGAGTTCATTAATGGTAATACAAGCGTCATTGATTGGACAGTCGAGAACGATGCTCTTATGGCTAGGTATTTCATTACTCCATTGTACATGTGTAAGTTGTTATTCACACGTCTGGGACAAATCAGGTTGCTAATTGGATAGCTACTAGGACTCGGATGAATGTATGTGCATTCGATTGGCTCTTATCCCCTCCAGCAGAGCTTAACTTCCTCTTGTATAAAGACTTTTCAAGTTAATTAATATCAAGTGGTTTCGTTTCTTAAAAAAATTCTTTTGAATTGAAGAAAAAATACTAAAGTTGCCAATCTAAATGATCCAATTCTAAAATGATCTTTATGGAGAGGGATAACAAAATTTCAAAAGTTGGAAACGTTGCTTAACTTGTAAAACAGTTAAGGGAGAGAGTAATTATAATTTGACAACTGGATGAAAGTAACAACTGGGTTTCGCCTCTAAAGAACACAACTGGTTCTTGGCAATCGTTCCCCCAATTTTTTTTTGTCAAAATAAATCATAATGCAGGTCAACTCCGACGTTCCAAAACTGCGAATAGGCGGATAAAGAATTAGTCGAAATCAGGTGATAATCGTTAAGTATTAAGTTGACTAATTGAAATAGAATAAATTGTTGTAAGCAATTTTGTTTACGCAATCACAATCTTTTAAAGCAGTTGCGAAAGGGACATCCAATTACCACCAGAGTCGAACCAGATAGTCTATGTCACGTGACCCCACGCGAGGGTGTGTCTCCTTCCACCCCGTTACTACCAAACTATTTTTATAGTACCTTAAATATATCGATAAAGACTATTTTAATTGTCCCTAAAAAAAGACTATTTTAATTTTAAAAATCAAATTCAAAATTTTAAAATACAATTTCGCTAAAATTTATGTAATAAACTTTATTAAATGTATTTTGTATCGTACAACTACAAATTTTTTTATCTATGTTAAAGATGATGAGTTGTATCTGGTCAACGATGACTTGAATCTCGTTACTCCATTCTCGGGGATGGTCGGATTCACTCACGTGATTTTGAGGAAAAAACAGCTCATAAAATATAAAATTCGGTAAATGCAAGACTCTTATAATTAATTAATAAAATTTTGAAAGTTCGAAAAAAGGGTCCTCGGGAAGAGCTCGAAACTGTGTTATGGTTTTAAAAAACGCAGTCCGACCGGTTGGACCGTGAAACGGGCCCTAGACCGGGTCGTTTTTAGGCTTTTGACTGGGGTCTGTACTAATCAGACCAAATCCGGTCGGACCGGCCGATTTTGAGGTCCATCCTGACCGGTCGAACCTGGTTAGTACAAAAATGGGCAAAATTGACTTTTTTTTGGTGGTTTTCGAGGAAAAAAATTGATTTAACAAATTTATAAAGTAATAAATAAATAAATAAAGTAGATTTATAGAGTGGAGAGAAAAAAAATTAAGTCTACTTTTTTTATGGAAAATAAGTATATTTTAACCTACATATATATATTATTTAAAATATTTAAAAATAAAAATTTTGGTCCGACCGATGGTTCGCCCGGTCGGACAGGGCGACCCGGAGGACGGGAGAAATCCCGGGTCGACCTCCGGGTCGTTTTTTAAAACCATTCCCAGCCAGTTAAAGCTCTCTACTTTTTCTCTTGGGACCCGTGTACCCAATTGCACCTCCGTTACTTTTCTTCTCCCGTTTTAGAATCCCCGTAGGTTTTTTTTTAAACCGTCCTCTACTCCTTTTCTTCGTCACGTTCTCTGACATTTCTAAATTGCTTTTCGCTCGTCTCCTCCGCTCCACCCTTATAAAGCCTTTTTCCTTTCTTTAAGTTGGTGTCTCTCTGGATGGGGAAGAAAGGAGGAGGAGGAGATGGCGGTAGTAGCTCATGGTTGACCGCCGTGAAAAGGGCCTTTAGATCTCCTACCAAAGATAACACCGATACAAACAGCGATGAAAAGGTTGCTACTTTCTCTCGACATTCACCCGACCGACTAATAACGTTTCTTGTTTTGGTGTACTAAGCAAAGGGATGTTTTTTTTTTGTTTTTGGGTTTTGGGTTTATGACAGAAGAGGGATAGGAGGAGGTGGATCTTTAGGAAGGTAGCTGCAACGACTCAGGAGCCAGTGGTCACCCAGCAAAAGGTAGTGGCGCCGGAAAAGGTTGGATTTTGTGGTGGTGGAGAGGCGGCTGATCGGCAGAGGCATGCCATTGCTGTGGCGGTGGCCACCGAGGCTGCAGCAGTAGCCACTGTCCGAGCCGCAGCGGAGGTGGCTCGCCTCAGTGTGCCACGGGCGGCTTCCGGGTATTATTCGAGACCTGTGCGTGCTGCTATTGTCATCCAGACCGCTTTTAGAGGCTACCTGGTAAGCCCCTAGTTTGGTCTTTAATCCGAAGTTAGAAAGTGGAGGCTCTGTTTGCTAATGTGTGGTGTGTCCTGTGTGTGTTGAAGGCAAGGAGGGCTCTTAGAGCGTTGAAGGGGCTAGTGAAGTTGCAAGCATTAGTAAGAGGGCATAATGTGAGGAAGCAAGCTAAGATGACATTGAGGTGCATGCAAGCCCTTGTCCGGGTTCAGTCTCGGGTGCTTGATCAGCGGATGAGGCTTTCTTCGCATGAAGGTTGCCGGAAATCTACCTTCAGCGACTCCAACTGTGTGCTACAGTCGCGATTTCGCCAGGAGATGTCCGACCGGAGATCAATGGTAATAATTTCTTCTTTCAACTTTAAGTTTTCAGGGTGCTTATATACTAGTTTTTTTTCCAAAGTACAAAGTTGCTCGGAGCATCCAATCGATGAGGTATAGTACAGCCTTTAATAGTTAATTGTTTTTTAACAGTCAAGAGAGGGAAGCAGCATTGCAGATGATTGGGACGAGAGGCCGCACACAGTTGAGGAGGTCAAGGCGATGTTGCAGCAGAAGAAAGATGTGGCCTCGAAGCGTGACATGGCCTTGTCGCAGGCCTACTCTCAGAAGGTCAATTTCATTGCTTTCTGTACTTCGATTTTGTTTACATCGTGAAGCATCTGACTTTTTTGCTCATTCAACTGTGACACAGATCAAGAGAGCCAGTCGGAGGAGCCCTTCTGTTGGCACCGAGGAGGAGCTCCTCCATGAAAGGCCGCAATGGCTCGGCAACTGGATGGCGACAAAGCCGTGTGATAATGGTATCAGCAGCAGAGCAAGAGCTTCTACTGATTATAGGGATCTGATTAAGACGGTAGAAATTGACACCTCCCAGCCATATTCATACTTGGCCTCCTCCAACTATCGGAGAGCGAGTAGTAACCAATATCACCAGCAACCCCAACAAAGAGTTCCCAATTCACATGTTGTAGGTTCTCCACTCAACAAAGCTCACCAAACTGTTAATCCTTATCACCATTCTCCCATGACCCCTCCTTCAAATTCGAGGCCTATCCAAGTCCGGTCAGCAAGTCCTAGGTGCCAAAGAGAGGACAGAAGCTGCAGCTCTTCCCAAACACCTAGCCTTAGATCCAGTTACAACTATAGTGGCAATCTAATTCAACATGGACGGGCCGGTGTTAGCACTAACAGCAGCATTAGTGGGAGTATTACAGTGCCTAATTACATGGCAGCAACGCAGTCTGCAAAGGCAAGACTAAGATCACAGAGTGCACCAAGGCAAAGACCATCAACCCCGGAAAGAGACCGGCTCGGGGCTAAGAAAAGGCTTTCGTTTCCAGCACCCGACCCCTACGCGACAGGAACGACCGGCTACAATGGCAGCGGAAGTAACTACGGAAACACACTAAGGAGTCCAAGTTTCAAGAGTGTTAACCATTTTGGTGGACTAGAACAACAGTCTAACTATTCCTCATGTTGTACAGAGAGCCTTGGCGGTGAAGTTTCACCTTCTTCAACAACAGACCTTAGAAGGTGGTTGAGGTAATTGATTGATCGCCAAGCAACCCAGCTGCGGCAAATGTGAATCTTGCCCTGTTAGGTTTTCCACTTTTTAACTTGAGATTGGTTGTTGGACTTGAAGATGTAGTGTAGTGCATTAAAGGCCAGGAGGCTAGTGGGTTTGTTTTGTTTTTCCTTTTCCTGGTTGGTAGATATAAATATCTAGCCAGGCGCCTGTTGTTGCTTTTAAGTTTTAACCACTTTGTTTCACATGTACCTGTTCTAAGATTTGATTTTCCTGGTGAGCTGTTCTTGCGACATTAGGCTCTGTAATGTACTGACGTAGAAAAAAATGTTAGCATTTGTCTATATTTCTCTCGGTGTTAATTAACCAACTAAACGCAATAATAGTATTAAATATTTACTATAATATTTGTCATCTTTCAAAAATGATTCGAACTATTGACTGCTCGGATATGATTCTGCACGCAGTAGTACTACTATCTCGTCATACAGGTGTGTCGGCCAAAAATAAAAGATGGTAAAATTGAACATTATCTGTACTGTAAACGTGGAACAGTAAACGGAAGCTTTAACTCCATGTGCGTAGCACATGGTACCTGCCTTCAATGATGAGCTAAAATTGCACAAGCAACAGCATGTGGCCTTATGATCAGTCATGGAAGGAAGGAGAAGGAGCCTTTTTCATATTTAGGGTAGACACTAGTTCATTTAGTTCGATAGATACTCATTGAGCCGATTAATTTTTAGTTAGATATAATATTTTTGAAATGGAGATAAAATTTTCTCAACAAATATTTAACCATGCTACATTCTCAATAACTCGAACTTGGACTTGAGCCAGAACAATTTCATTGCCACTTAATGCAAGTATTGGTTGATAATAGGTCGAGAATAGCACAGGCTTGTTTAGGCCCATTCCATTCTTCGTAATAAGATGGGGCCAAGACCACCCCCAACCACTCTTCAACCAAAGAATCAATCCAACTGGCCCAGTGTTGCAGAATCTGGGCCAAGTGGTCCTAAACAATAGGCCCAATCATAGAGGTTTCTAACTTGTTTGATTTGGGCATAGATTCTTTTTTTTCCCCATAGCTCTGGGCCTTAGGAAAATGCTCGAAGCCATATATAATAATCTTGGCCTTAGCTAGAAATGGAAAATTCGTATGCGTGCGTATGATATAATTTTCAACTGAACTACTGGCTAATAGTAGACCTGACCACGGTTCGAATTCGGACGAATTCGAATCGAATTTATTCGAATTCGAATTCATCAAAATATTAAACCATATTCAATTCTTCACAAGACGAATCGAATACGAATTATGAATTTTCGAATTAGAATCGAATTAGAATCGAATTATAATCGAATTCGAATTCGAATTAATTCTATAATTTTAATACCTCCTGCACTAAATGTTTGTTCCAACTTCCACGGCAAACGTCGAAATCGGACAAGCAAGCAATTCCTTTGGAACAATTGACATAACCGGAAATTGTTCTATATGGTTGTTCCACCATTCTAATAAAGCAAAATTAGAAGATTAGACAAATGGAATATCAAATTGTGTGTTAAGATATAAATCAAATTCTGAATTGGTTAAACTTATTCCTCGGGGTCTTTTTTGTTTTTTCATTAGCAATCTTTCCGTAAAACTTAATTTTTCACCTTGTGAGGGAGAGGGAGTTGGTTCATTAGATGTAGAAGCATTATTCCTAATACTATATCCACTCATTAAATCCATAATATCTTTTTGTAAACTATCAATTTTAATGTTCGGCATAAAAACGGTTGCATAATAGTAAATGAGATGTAGGATAATAAATACCCGATAAAACATGTGTAGCATAATTAAAACATTCTAAAAGTTCATTTAGTTTTTCTACAAGGTCCCAATGGTAAGGTTGTAACATAATATTATTAGTTTGATCATAAGTCGAATTCCAACTATGTTGAACATCTTGTGGAAAACGTTTTGGTTTCATGTTGTTTAATTTGCAAAAAAATTTTCAATCTTTTAGCAATTTTGGGCGAGCCCATAATAAATTAAGTGCTTGTTTAATTGGTCCTAATGTAGAGTCTAAAGCTTTAATTCCATCTTGAGTACAAAGATTAAATATATAGTAATATGAGTAATTATATGAGAAATATGACTAATATATCTAATTAGTAAACTTGAGAGATAATTTATATAGCTCAAATTTTCAATAAGAGAAGTAGAGAATTGAGATTGGAATGTGTAAAATTTGAAGAATAAGAGGTGGTATTTATAGAGTTGGGAAGAAATTCTGAATTTATAAAAAAAAATTAAAAAGTACCAACAGTAAAAAAAATGGTAACCTAGGGATTAAAACGATAACAAAAAAATGATAAGAAAAAAAGGTAATTTACCCCTAATGCTGACGCAAGCGCTGACGTCAGCGAAATCCAATTAAAACCCCCCCTTTTAAATTCCCGCCGCCCCCCCCCCCCCCCCCTTTTTTAAAAAATCCCGGCCCCACCCTCCATTTTTTTTATTCCCGCCCCCCCCCCCCCCTTTTTTTTTTGAATTTTTATGAATTCAATTCGAATTCGAATTGAATTCGATACGAATCGAATTCTCAAAACGAATTCGAATTGAATTCGCCGGTTTGACGAATTACAAAAAACTTGAACCGTATTCAATTCTTATCATGACGAATTCGAATCGAATTTTTTGACGAATCGAATTATTGTCGAATCGAATCGAATTTTTTACGAATCGAATCACGAATCGGATTCAATTTGTGGCCAGGTCTAGCTAATAGTTAGAGCATAGCAGGCAAAGAAACAGTTGGAAGCGGACAGACGACGACGTTGGCGACATACCTCACACTCTTTACAACCCTTTTTTACTTGCTGATAGTTGCAGCAGTTCAAGAACCCGTCAAGGAAACATAGTACCGGCAGATTTAGATCAAAACAGGAGGGACAATAGCAGCCAGTACTTGACTCGGTTAGATTAGTTACCTCATCAAATGCAGAGGTCAGCAAGCAGCGGGCGAAAGCTCAAATGGGAGGTCCCGCCACTGCAAAGAACCCAACAACTCAGGTTAGTTATACTCTTAGCCATACCAGACATTAAGGGTTAATTAAGCCGATAACACATTGAAGTTATGACTTAATGCATAATAACATATATAGTAGCCTCCTCAGGATTAGGTCAGGCTCATCTAGATAATCAGTTAATTCCAAACATGACACATTGGTTTTCTTCCTCAGCCACGTTACAAAGACTGCAGGAAAGAACAACAGAGGAAATGAATTATCATCAGCCCATACATCTGCAAAATGTTGCAATAACTCTCCGGAACTGTAGTTTGGTTCAGCAACTAACGAGACTACTCGAAAGCAGTCTCACAATAATGCAACCCCAGTGAATTCGAAACAAAGTTGAAAACCACAGAAAACCCACCAAGGACTCCACGCTAACAACACTGCTATTACAAAAAGACCCGGCATTCCCAACAATTAAACAATAAAGATTCCAACTTTACCCCGTCACCAGAATTTGGTTCAACAACTAAATTTGGACTCAAATCCATCAATGCACTTGTTGCAGTTAAAGGCACACTCTTGCTTCAACACCACCACCAAGCCAAATTGCTTAGTAGGAGTGTCACTTCCTTCGACACGACCAAGCCAATTTTCGTAGTGGGAGTATCATATCATCTTCTCTTAGACCACTACACATCTTTCAACGCCCCATTTAGCTCATTCGACACCACCACGCCAAATTGCTTAGTAGGAATGTCGCCTCCTTCAACACCACCAAGCCAATTTTCGTAGTAGGAGTATCATATCATCTTCTCTTAGACCACTACACATCTTTCAAAGCCCCATTTAGCTCATTCGACACCACCAAGCCAATTTTCGTAGTAGAAGTATCATATCATCTTCTCTTAGACCACTACACATCTTTTAAAGCCCCATTTAGCTCATTCGACACCACCACGCCAAATTGCTTAGTAGGAGTGTTGCCTCCTTCAACACCACCAAGCCAATCTTCCTAGTATGACCATCGTTCTTTTATGCATCAATTCACCATTTCAGCCCTTTTACACTTGATTGCAGTCTAAAATTACCATCTTATTTAATACATTAATTGCATGGTAGAAGTGTCGATCCCTTTGATGCCATCGCATATAACCATTGACCTAGTAGTCTCTGCAATGATCACCATACGTAATTTATAACAACACCCAACAACAGAGAACATAATTAAGAACCAACAGAATATTGTTAATCAGACAGAGTCGCTCGGGCTTAATAAAGGAACGATACAAATAAATGTGATAGGGTATGCTAGTACAACGACTAATTACTGTTGGAATTGAAGATCTATCCCATTGTTACGACTTGAAGACCTGCAGATGGTACTCTGCAATGCTGCAATATTATGCTGCTTCATCATCTGCTATGCTACTGCAATTTAAGCAGTAGCCCATGCTCCCATCATCATACATCATCTGCATTAATTACCATTACTCATTTATGTAAATAAGTCATTCTTAGTCAATGTAATTAATCATGTATTTATCTAACTAGCCGTTTGATTGCTAGCTGTAACTAGCTGTTAGAGTTTGATAGTTCCCAAGTCTAGATTAATTCTTTCTTTTTTTTTTGTTGAGAAAAGTCTAGATTAATTATTTCCTTAACCAACCTCTGTATATATATAGTCCGATGGTTATGAATAAAGTAAGTATGATATTTTTCACATCTTGTTAACTAATAATTACACATATATTATGGAAGTAAAACCAAATATTCAACTAATTAAACAGGCAAACAAAATTGAGAAATTAATTAACCAATTTTTCGACCTACCTATTGGATCAACGCGAAGGCTGCGAATCGCGAGGAAGTCTAAGAAGGATCGCCACCTGCGTGTCTCCTTTCTGTAACGAAGCGAAAACGTCACAAGGCCATTATATAAATAACATAAAATAAATAGAATCCAAAAAGAACAAAAGAAATTGCAGCTGGGAAAACAACGGAGAAAGAAGTGGCACCTGTATTTTGGATACGGGAGCGCGAGAAAGTTGCGGGATCGGAGATGATTATTAGGATTTAGGGTTTGTTCTATTCTTTTCTATAAATTTACCTTTTGTTTTCTTTTTCCTTTCTTTTTCTCTGAAACTTTTATTATAGATCGATCCCAACGATCAGGGGAGCGGGGGAACCAAGCGGCTTGCTCCTATTTATAGATGGAAACTGGCGGCTGTTCTTTCCTATTTTGGAAAAAAGGAGTAATTTCTAATTTGGTTCTAAAAAGAATCAGGGACTGCAATTGGGTTCAAGACCTGGGCTTTGTTTTATAAAGTAATATTTTCTTCTTATTTCCAAGCAAACAAAATCTCTTATTTTTCTCGCCATTATATTATTGCAGAAAATTTTAGCATCGTGCTAACATGAATATCAACCGCCACATTTTAAACTATCGAATTCGAATTTTGGATTAGTTGATTAAGGGTGTGTTCATTGAAATAGATAGAAAAGGTAGATAGTAGATTAGGAGTAGAAAATACAATCTACATGTTTGGTGAAATAGTAGACTGGATAATTATTTTAATCTACTAGTAGATAATAGATAGTAGATTAGTTAGTTATTATTTTTTTCAACAAAAAAGTAGTTATTCTTTTTATTTTCTTTATAGTTTTGATTGATTTTTTAGTAAATTTATTTTTCCTATAGATAATAATTTCGAATTATTTTATTTCTAATATACATAAAATTAATGATATCTAATTTTTTATTCCAAAAGTCATCTAACTAAACATAAAATATTTTTGGAGAATAAAATTCTCAATAGTACTATCATATAAAAAAGTTGTAATAATTATTTTAAAAATATCAAAAAGAATAAATAAAAAATTAACAAATAATTTTTTCTCATTCACAATATATTTTAAAGTATGCGTATATTCGTAAATAAAAAAAAATATTCAGTATATATGAAATTACATGATATTTTTATTTTTTTTCTATTTTCAATGAATATTAAATGTTTGATCAAAATTTTTTATGTTAATTATATTATATAAAAAAATATTTCAAACAAAAAATTTACAAAACTAATATCTCTTAAAAATAAATTTCACAAATATAGTAAATAACTAAGTTCTTCAATCGTTGAGATGTCAATTTAACCAAAATAAGTAATACTAAATTATTATTATTTTAATTTAAGTAAATAATTTAAATTATTTTATTTAAGCTTAATTTTAAAAATAATAATAAAATTTAACCAAAATATATAACCTGCTAATTTAAATCTGCTATATACTAGTTGATTTATATTAAGATGTTAAAATTATTTGTGAACCAATCAGTTCATGTGCATGACATGAATTTTGGATTAGATCATAGGATCTAATCTCACCTCTAATTTTAATATCTGGGTTTGGTTTCCAATTGATTCTTATGTACCTTTTCTTATTGTCATCCCTATCGAAAATTTACAAAGTCTCGATTCAATTTTGTAGTACCAAAATTATATAACAGTTGTGTAATTAGGTATAAAAAAATTACTAAAAAAAAGACCAGCAATGTCCCACCAAAAGAGACTACGCCAATGCCTACTCGTTTGCCTTACGTGGCACTTTGTCAAAGACGAGTACAAGGACGCAGAATAGTCTCGAGCACAGGGGATGATGAGAACTGAAACGCATCCCTAATTAGGGTGGAGGGAGGGAGCCAAAGAAATCCCCAATCTTTGGGCTCGTCGGACACACAGAGAAGGCCAGAAAGGGGGAAGTGCTCTCTCTCCCTCAACCCAACACAAACCCTTTTCTCTCCAATTAGATTTAACCTCACCCACCTCACTGGTACGCTATGACCCCTTCACTTACGTCTAAAGTTTTTTCCTTTTCGTTATCTACATCTTCTTCTCTCTGTGTGTGTCCCAAAGAAAAAAAAATCAAAATCGAAAAATAGAGAAGAAATTTCTGGGTATGCCAATACAATGGGCCTTTACAATTTGGTGATGGGTTTTGCTTTGTGGGAGTTTTCGAGCTCGTCCAGTGAAGGATCTCCTCACCCCGAGTTCCAATTTCGGGCTTCTGGGTATTCAATTCTCCCAGATTCCTCTAAAGCTCGCCCCTTTTAGGATTTTAAGATCTCGTCGTTATTGTTGTTGTTGTTGTTGTTGTTGTTGTCCTTGTCCTCCTCAACTCTCAATAATCTGTGTAGGCTCGTGGAGGTTGTTGTTGTTATGGAGGTAGGAGTTCCGATGTCCCTATTGTCGCGAGCTTCATGTCATATTTTATTCAGTTATAATTTTTATGCTTGCTGATTCATCATGTTGATAATCATCCGTGGTGCGAGTCATTCAGTTTGAAACATGTGGCCTACCAGAGTCTAGGGTTTTTGGCTAATTGATTGGAACTGATTCGCAAATGTGTATTAGTGGAGAATATCTGGTGGGCTGGGTGTGACGTCGTTGATGTACATTATCCGAATGGTTGAATCAAGTAATTTGCAGTTTTGTTGGTTGAATCACTGTCCCCGCCTCAAAGGCTTTGGCCAGCCCGTGGAATTTTCTAGTTTACTATGTTCCATCGCTATTGCTTTTACCTTCTTACATTTCATGCATCAAGAACAAGCTTGCAGGATATCATCTTTCTTAAATGATGGGGCAAATTGGCTGGTGATTAATTCTTAGTCTTGATTCCAGTTGTTGGATGTTCAGAGCTTTGGCGTGAGAAAGACATGGCAGAACGTACAGAAGTTGAGGACCGAGTGGATCTTGACGAAGACAATTACATGGAAGAGACAGAGTATGATGCCGAGGAGGATCAGGAGGAGGATCCTGAGGAGGATGCTGGAGATGCTCATGGTGAAGAGATAGCTGAGGACGACGATGAGGACTCAAAGGAAGACGGAGGTCAAAAAGACCAATCAGCTGATGTCAATAAGAACATTGAGTCTGGTGAATCTTCAGAAGCTGAACAGAATCCATCTTCATCAGTCAGCGAAGCAGATAAAGAAAAGCATGCTCATCTTCTCTCCCTTCCCCCCCATGGTTCTGAAGTTTTCATTGGCGGGCTTCCAAAGAATGTCGTTGAAGAAGATCTTAGGGACCTCTGCGAACCTATTGGCGAAATTTTCGAGGTCTTGAATGTTTTGGTGCTGCCTGCTAAATAAGGAACTTTTTTAATCCCAGACCTGCTTACCATTTGGTTCGACTTGCAGATAAGGATGGTGAAAGATAAGGACACGGGTGATAGCAAGGGTTTTGCCTTTGTGTCATTCAAATCTAAGGAGGATGCACAAAAGGCTATTGAAGAGCTTCAAAGTAAAGAATTCAAGGTAATTATGGTTTGCTGTCTCGGTAACATGATATTCTGATAAACCTTATTAGCATATGTTGCTTTCAGGTGGTGTGTTTCTGATATATGACACTTTTCTGCTGCTGCAGGGAAAAACTTTGAGGTGTTCTCTGTCTGAAACAAAAAATAGATTATTTATTGGGAATCTCCCCAAGAGTTGGACCGAGGAAGAATTCAGAAAGGTAATTGAGGAAGTTGGTCCTGGGGTGGATATAATTGAGCTCATCAAGGTAAGCCTTTTTCTGGATAATCTTTTACATCATTATGAGTATATCACGTTAATAGTTTTACTCATTGGTCGCTGCCATTATCTTCTGCTGATCTCAGGATCCTCTAAACCCAATGCGTAACCGGGGATTTGCTTTTGTCTTGTACTATAACAATGCCTGTGCCGATTATTCAAGGCAGAAAATGGCCAGTGCAAATTTTAAGCTGGATGGAAACAATCCAACTATCAGCTGGGCTGATCCAAAGGGCACACCATCTGATCAGTCTGCATCATCTTCTCAGGTATATGACTAAAGCAACTGTTTTTCTCAGGATCTTTTGTATCAGAGCTCTAAAGAACTAGATCCTTGAAAATTGATAGAGCTGAATTGCCTCGATTCTTTCATTTCTTTGATTTTTTGTTGTTGATGTTAATCAAATATTATGCGGCAGGCGATGCCATGTTTAATTTAAGTGAGAGACGCAGATTTAAAACAAATATATGGGAATATGTTGCAATTGCTTTTATTCTCTAGACGCAAATTGCAATTAAGTTACTACTTAAAGTTGTAAGAAAGAAACGTAGTGGGGGCTGCAGAGCTGCAGTTACTTGTTATTGGCATTTGGAAGGTAGTGGGGGCTGCGGAGCTGCAGTTAGTTGTTATTGGCATTTGACACTAGCAAAGAGTTGGGAGATTGTAAAATTTGCACTGTTGTAAGTTTCTTGGGTCGTGCTTGTATCGATACTAATCTGTACCGCCAACTGTGAGGTTGCTTCTAAAAAGTACTTGTGCTAGTGGAAAACATAATCTGTACTGCCAGCTGTGAGATTGCGGCCAACCGAGTTTTTCAAAATTTAGGGACTTGCACAGTCAGACAAGTGGGCACCTTTTCACCAGGCTTAACAGAAATGATTTACATGTCTTTTTTTGGTGACCAGGTAAAGGCTCTCTACGTGAAAAACATACCTGAGAACACCCCCACTGAAAAAGTGAAGGAACTATTTCAGCGTCATGGAGAAGTGACGAAAGTGGTGATGCCTCCTGGCAAAGCTGGAAAACGAGACTTTGGGTTCATCCACTTTGCTGAGAGGTCAAGTGCCTTGAAGGCGGTAAAGGATACTGAGAAATATGAAATTGATGGTAATTTTCTCAAACATTCGTATCTGAGTGGCTAACAGAAGACTTCGGATAAGATGTCTACTCAGTCATCTTTTCTCGTCAATGTTCCTTACAGACATGTTCTTGTTTATGAAATTCTCACAAGACAATAACTGTTTGTGAAAGTACCCTCCGCTTGTATAATCACTTCCACTTCATGTCATCTGTTACCACACTTAATTTAAATATAATGGCGGGACTGAACGAGATTGACATAATCCTTGCTTGCATCTGGCTATGTTCAACATCTGAACATTTTCTTGAAACAAATACTTGCTATGAAATGTCAATGGATGGTTTTGACCACATGGATTATGGTGTTGGTAGCAATTGAAATGTCCGTGGATTTTGAGATTGTAAGAATTCAAGCATGGCAGGAATTAAAAAGGGAACTTCCACAAATAAGTACTAATGGGCCTCTTGTACTGCAGACACTGGGATTAATGCTTTCTGTGCAATTTTAAGGTTCTTATATTGCTTTTTGTTTCATTAAAGGTCAAGTGTTAGAGGTTGTCTTGGCTAAGCCACAGACTGACAGGAAACAAGATGCTGCATACCCTTATCATGTGGGAGGTCCTCCAGCTCATGCAGCATATCCTACTTATGGTGGGTATGCCGGGGCACCATACGGTGGGTCCGTGGGTGCTGGATTTGGTGTTCCTAGCAGCTTTCAACAGGTACAAGTAGAGATCTATATCATTTCTTCAGCATTGGCGTGGAATGCTTGGCTAACGAGTTTGTGCTTCTTGAACAGCCTGTTATTTATGGAAGGGGTCCGATGCCATCCGGAATGCACATGGTGCCTATGGTTCTACCAGATGGTCGAATTGGCTATGTTCTGTGAGTTGCCACCGTGTTTTTTTTTTGGTCAGTGAAAGCATGGAAGTTTAATCTTACCTCATTCATTCAATTCTACAGGCAGCAACCAGGAGTGCAAATGCCTCAGCCTAGACCGCGAAGAATTGATCGGAGCAATGGCCCTGGCGGGTCTGGTAGAGCTGGAAGCAGTAGCGATGATGGACATCGTAGCAAAAGGTATCGGCCATATTGACGGGGCGTAGGGTTTGTAGAGATTGTTGTAGACACTTTGTGGCAATGAAAGAACGCAGCTGGAGGACTTGCTTTGCATCTCCTAGAACAATAACTAGACCCGCCTGTTCGACTCCTTTTTTTTTTCCTTTTCTGCTTCTGCTTTTCCAACATGCAGGAAGCAACCTTGGGATAGAAATGGACTTGGTGGAAGAAACACACTTCTACCAGAGGTTAGGGGACGCTGCGTCTATGAAATATTTGTGGTAGGTGTTATTAACGACAGTTTGTGAAACCTCTTTGCATTGCTCGCCCATACACAAAAATCCTAAAGCTTTTGAACATTGTGAGTTTAAGTTCGAGAATGTATTCGTGTTAAAGTTTTGTTCGTTGTAATTTGAATAGACTCAAATTAGGATTAGTGTGGATATTCGAATTAACAAGAAAGATGAAAAAAAAAAGACCGTTCAAACTGTTGTAGCAATGGGTAGTATGAAAATGATTAGCCTAATAGAGACTTCGCTAGAATATACAGTAATAAAGAGAGAGAACTTGAATTAAGTGAGTTGGTCATGATTTACCATGTCTCCAAATTAATGGATTTCCTGACCAGACTAGTTATTAGACAATGGCATAAATTCAGACAGATCGGGTTTGAATTTGAAATGGGCAATTTTGCCAGTCTATATAACTAAATTAGGCTCAGAGTTTTAAGACAAGCAACGAAAGATTAATCTAACAAACAAAATTAAGAGCAATAACTAAAAACTATTTAGATTATTATTTTTTCATATGGGAAGGAGAAGGGGAGAGCTCAATGAGACGCTTCTCCAATTCATCAAGTTTCAAAACCCACTCGCTCTTTATACACAAAGGCCTCACATTTTTGAAATCCATTGATTTTTCCTCCTCCGCCTCAGACTCGGCTTCCTCATTCTCTCCCCCACGCGCGCCCGTTGACGATACCCCGGGCTTCCCCTTCCTCTTGCCGCTCCTTCTCCTCGCGGCGGCGCCGGTTTTCTCGGCCGCCGCTCGCTGCATGGCCGATAGCACATCCAACCCGCTCAGCGGCTTCGTCGTACTCCGGTCGTCTTCCTCTTCCCCATCGGTCTGCTGGTTGTTGGCGGAGGCGGCGAGGGGTAGAATTGGTATTTTAGGTTCAGGCACGGGCGGGACGAGGAACATTGGTCTTGGGCTCACCGCCACCGGCCACATGTTTCTCTCTTTTTTTCTTGCTTTATTCCGGATAAATTATGGATAAGGGTATAAGACTTTGAGAGCACATGGGTACATTATCGAATCTTGGATTATAATTTTTTGAGAAAATTATAGGTTTTTAGTTTTCAAAACCGAACAGGGAGACCAGCTGGAAATGTGCGGGTTTTTTTTTCTAAGAGAGGTTGATTTCCCTGATAAATCTTGAATGGGGTTTTCGGGGAATGTTATTTCTGTCTGGGGTCGAGCACAAAAACGCTGAAAATTGAGCGTTTTTTTGCGCAAGAAAACGCTTGAAACTGAGCGTTTTTAGTGAAAAGTCGACGAAAATCCGACACGCTCTGTCGCAAGAGAATCTACGCCTCGGTTCGTCTCTCGGCTCGGCTTCTTCCAAAAAATGCTCAGTTTTTAGCATTTTTGTGCTAATTTTTTCAGGTAATAACTCTGCCTTTTTTTAACTGGCTTACTTGCTTTTTTTTACATTCTAATTAAATTTGAGGCCAAACGATACTTCCTAATTTAATTTGTAATAATAATTTTTTACATCCTAAATTTTAATCTCAAATTTTTGACTCATTAAATCTCATTAATTTTTTAACTTTTACATGTATAGTATATAGGGTAGTATTTGTTATTGAGCAATAAAAATCTATAATAATGGGTGCAGCTTGGCAAAAAATTGAGAACCTACTGCAGAAATTTTAAAAATTTTGGTTTATTGTGGGTTAAAGAAAAATGCCTTATTGTGTGGTATTTTGGGCCAAATTTTGGCGATAATTAAAATAAGACAACACGATATATTAAAAACTCACTTGGCATAAGTTTTTTTGGCAAAAAATGATAACAATTAAAAAGTTAGCACAAAAACGCTGAAAACTGAGCATTTTTTGGAAGAAGCCGAGCCGAGGTGTAGATTCTCTTGTGACAGAGCGTGTCGAATTTTCGTCGGCTTTTCACTAAAAACGCTCAGTTTCAAGCATTTTTTTGCGCACAAAAATGCTTAATTTTTAGCGTTTTTGTGCTTGACCCCAGACAGGGATAACATTCCCCGAGAACCCCATTCAGGGGTTTGTCAGGGAAATCAACCCGTCTTAGGAAAAAAAACCGAAATGTGCAATCTTTCGGTTTATCTGGTGGTAGGGTCGAGATCTTTTCTTTTTAACTAATAAAAATTTATTATGATACAAAGATGATGCACACACTCCGAGTATAAAAATAGAGGTGTTAATTCTAAATTCAATTGGATAAAAAAGAAAAAAAATAAATATTGAGCTTTCTTGTTGCGAGCAAAACTAGTCATCAAGAGGTATCAGATAGAGTGGTAAGACCGAATTTTGAGCCGTCGAATCGCTATCCGAATTTTATTAAATATTGATCCTGGATTGGTCTTGGGTAATCGTCCGGTCGATCGGACCACTATTTTTAAAACATTAGTTTTTTAGTGGTAAGTATCTATCCAGAGTAATTTTCACATGTTAAAATATTTATATTTCAACAAGTTTTCTTTGCGATGATTGCTTTGATGGCGGTTGATCTAGCATAGATCACTACATCTGATTTTTAGAAATAAAATCTTCAAATATTTGTTACCAATTAATTTTATTGTTTTGTTAATATGGTGTTCACATCATATAAATATGGCTCAATTGTTATGTCAAAATAGTTCTAATAATGTGAAGACAAACAGTTCCATCAATATATATATATAAAGTTAATAATCACACGTAGAGTTGGCATCAACAATAGGTACAGTTGGAACCAAGAAAATCATAAATTAAATTTGAACTACCACAAACACACACAAAGTTAAATATATATTAAAAAAACGAAGTTAAAATCACCGCAATGATTAAGAAACTTTTCAGCTGAACGTGCAATGATTAGCGACGATACTTAGTTGACTTTGGTGCTCGAATCTTTATTTAAAAAAATAAAAAATTTATAAATTTATAAAATTTCGCCCCAACTTATAAAAATAATATTATATATATATATTACTAAACTTAATACCAAATTTTCAAATCAACTACCCAATTTTGAATTTATTTTGCATAAATTACTCAGAGTTCTCTCTAGTAGATTTAGCCCATCAATTATCAAAATTGATGATAAAGTTTCGCGTGTTTGGTTTATTATACTCTCATGTTGTTAGCCGACATCATCAAGTAATTTATTATTATTTTATCTAGTAAAAGACTGTTATACCCCTATGTTCTTGTTGGACAAAGGCAATCAAAGCATGGGCTACCAATCAAACGAACGAAATCCCAACAAAGACAACCGAGCAACAAATGAAAGAAGCAGGGCCCAACAATCAAAGCATTGCTGCCCAGTACTTGAAGACGCCAAATTCGACGATGTCGCATCCCGTGTCTCTAATTGCAGCTCCGCCAAGCGCGGCGGCGACCTAGGTCAGTTTTCCTCTCCGCCGCTAACTTCACTCGTCGTTCCGTGACGAGAGGAGAGAGATACAATCGTCGCGACCCCCAAATTTATTCTGAGGCGGGCTTTCGTTATGAGACACTCGGCGGCGGAGATCCGGGCGTTCGGTTCAGAGCTGGTTTTTGACTTCCCGAAGATGGCGACATTAGACTTTGAGCTTGTGGGGGACGGAGCAGTCGGTCGGGGGCGAGTGAGACGGACGGCTGGAAATTGGGAATTTTTGCTCTCCACCGTTGACGGCTGGAGATTGGGCTCCACCGTCGTCGTCGTCATTTCGGCAGGTGATGGCGTTGAAGATGGGCTTCGGCGGAAACCGGTTATACCGGACACGCTGGATGACGAGGAGGAGAAGGTCTTACCATTTTATTGAATTATTTATTGATTTTTGATAAAGATATATAAATCATTTACATAAAATTGTTTAATAACATCAGTTAGAGATCCGAGAATATTAATAAACTAAATATGAGAAATTTTATCATCTATTTTAGTAATCGAGATGGCTAAATCATACTAGAAGGTTTAATTACATTCAGAGTCTCTTTGCTATAAAAAGAGAATAAAATAGTCATAGATTCCTAATTTTAGAAGAAATTAATCAATTAGGACAACCTAATATTAGTTAATCCATGATATTTTTTAATTAAGTAATTAGTCCTTGAATCTAATTACGATCATTTTTCCGGCAAGAAATTTTTTAAAATGCCAAAAATATCCCTAACTCAAACCAGAATAATATTATTCTGTTGTTTTATTTATTTCTTTGTAAATCATATTATTGTATGACCTCCTGCATCTATTTTCGTTACGATCGATTTATTCTTTTGTTCACATTAACATTTTTCCTTCCAATGAGAAAAATAAAGAGAATATATAGGGACAATATTGAAATAAGTATGAAGAACCAAATAAGAACAAGACTTTATTTAATTCGTCAATCCACTTTGTACTTGCTAACAAAACTAGCAAACTTATGAATTCCTCGACAAAGAAGCAATATCGCAAATAAAAAAGAAAAATCAATTTTTACTTCCAAGAACTAACTAATAGGTCTCTTAATTGGTTGACACTTAAGAAATAAACTTCTTGGTGATATTTATCACTGAGTCCGGGTCTGATTGTAGCCGTGGGATTGTTTTAGATGATTATCACCAACTTCAATCAGGTTCTCGGACTCAACGTGAAACAACATCCATCAAAAAATAAAGTATTGAAGTCAATGTGATCAGTTAAAATTCTATTATTTTCAAAACATATGATAGTCTTTTTACCTGTTGGCTAATGATCAATTGTCCACAATATGATACTTGTTTTCGAACTCTTACTCTCTTTTTTGCCATAATTTTATTGCCTCTCTGTCTCACATTATAATTGTGTCCAACCACTCCATAAATACCACATTTTACTGTGTGAGCTGAGGAAGTACGGTCCCAGATCTTCATTCTCATTCGCTGGTTCCATGTGGAATGGAACTCCACCATTGACTTTCCTCATTCTCTGGTTCCACATCTTCATCTGGGAATGGGAGTACGGTCCCCTCATTGACTTTCCTCCACATCTTCACAGTATAAAAAGTATTGACCCATAGTGAAAACACTTTCTTTTCCAGGTTCTATGTGGAATGGAACTCCACCAAAATCTATATGTGGATCAACTATTGATCGATCTAGTATTATCATCGTCGCTACTGAACAACTCATTAACAATGCTGTCAACATTTGAAAATCCATCATCGCTCTCTTTATCAAATTATTCACCCACTGGCTCATCAACTTCATATGATTCATAAGGTAGATCATCTGAATCCGAGAAGAACACATCATCCTCCTCAACACCCTCCCTTATACCATTAACATGATTATTAACATACTCCACCATAGCAATAGGTTCCCCTAAACAAACATCAACATAAAAGAAACCTAATTAACTTTACCAATAAGAACATAAAATAACCAATAAATTTTAGTTGAGAACAAGTTACTTACCGTCGTTCAAAAGTGTCGTTCCTGGATTGTTGACGTGCTTGGATCGAAGTCAAAGAAAAAATACGTGCTAGATGGATGAACATAAAAAGGGGAAGATGAGCATCGCAAAACCCTAAGAAAATCTAAAAGAATTAATTAAAATGAGAGAGGATTGGGTTCAAGGGTAAAGCGAAGCCGAGTGTCGCGAAAACCCTAGGAAAAATCCAAAATATGAGCATCGTTTCCGCTTTGTCTTTATTTTTTTTATTAAAATGGTAATTTTTTTATTTTGGATTGAGTTAGAGATATTTTTGATATTTTAAATAATTTTTTGTCGAAAAAATGACGAGAAATTAGGTTCGGAACTAATTACTTCATTAAAGAAATATGAGGGACTAACCAATATTAGATTATTCTTATTAATTAATTTTTTCAAACATCAGAAATTTATAACTATTTTACTCAAAAAATAATTAAGTGATGTTTAATTTTTTTTATTAAATAATACAGACTCACAAATTGTCCTGATGTCTGATATTTTAGAATCCAAATCTTATCAAAATCTTTATTTTTAAATATGATAAATATACAAATTCATGTCCACTCGTAAAAAAAATAAAGATTCAGGTCGTATAAATTTTACCCCTTTTGCCATTCCTAGCAATGAGAAGGTAACAATTTGTAATTGTTGACGTCCAAGTGTATGAAGCTGGCGCTAGTCATATTGAAAAGTTTTGAAGCGATCTCACATCAAGACTAAGTTATGGTATTTATTTCTGTGTTGTTATGTTATTGTGTATACATTTTTGTAATTGTATTCTAAAATAAAAAGTCTCTAAATCATATCTAAAAGAAATACCCAGTTGCCACTTGTCAACCAGACCTACCCAATTAATATTACGTGGTGGGTCGCATGGATTTTCCCTTTCAAACAGGGAAGTCTGTTGCACAATTTCACCCAACTCCGACCAATAAAGTTGCTCACCCTCCCGATTTCTTCTAACGATTAAATTTATGTTTGACTAGAGACAATCCGGCGATACAAAAGGTCCCAACATTAAACACAGAGAAGGCGCCTCTTTATTTCCTTTTTCAAGATTAGTAAATTTTGTTACTGTTGAAAAAATGTCAGAATATGCTTACACACGAATATTGAAAAATCTTACGCATCTTTTCATAAATATGATTTCATATATTTAATAGTTAAGATTTTATCAATTGACAATTTTATTTATGGCATCTTTACATAGTTCACAAAAGAACAAGATAACTACGTTAAAGAGAGTGTCATTTTTTAACATACGGAGAAAAGGGTCCAAATAAATTCGAGATCCACTCCAACAGTTGAGTACTTAGGAGAAGCAGCATGTTGAGTTTGGAGACTGAGAAGCGGTTCGAGACTTGATTGGATTGATTTAGTGCTCGGAGATGCTCGAGGATTATTCGGATCAAGGAACGAGTGGTAGTGTTCGATCGGCCTCGAGAGGCGAACACTAGTGCACTTGTTATGGGATCGACCTCGAGAGGCGTAACACTAGAGCCCGAGATGGTACGCGTCGTGCAAAGATGAAGCGGAGAGCAAGAACTGTTGAAGAGCTGGCGGGCGCCAGCCAACTAGCGGCCGTTAGTTGGGACTTGCGGTCGCAAGTCAACTAGCGACCGCTAGTGAAGAGTCACAAAAGCTGCTATGCGAGGCCACTGGCGATCGCCAGTCCGGCCAAAAAAAAATTGCTAAACTTCAGACAAGTTTGCCCCTGCGTGTTGCTTTTGCTTCCTAGGGTTGTTGGCTCTATAAATACCCTTGTAACTTATTTGTAACCTCCAAGAACAAGAATAGAAGAGAGAGAGAGTGGCTTGAGAGAAGAGAAAACCCTAGGTGAGTATGGGTGCCAAAGTGTGGCATTTTCTTGTAAAGAGCAAGTGAAGCTCAAAAGCACAGTGAACTCTCTCATGGCTTGGTACGCCCCCGAACGTAGATCATTGTGGATCGAACCGAGTAACCAAACATCTTGTCTCTTGTGCTTTTCTTTTTAGTTTCTTACTAGTTCGTGCTTCTCGTTGTGATTGTGATTCGCTTGTGTGTCGTGGGTACTGCTTGGGTCCACTCTGATTCTCAACAGAGCATGCATTAAGTGTGAATAATAAATACTATCAACTTCTAGCTACCGTGTGCTATTTTTTAGAAAAACTAATTTAATTTTTATGCCTGAATATAGTAAAAAGGTTCTAATGACTCTAATTTGTGGATGGTTTAATTATGTTGGACAAAAAAATTAAAAATCGATGAGCTAGTAACTAACAGCATTCAGGGACAATGTCGATTACGGAATTTTGTGGTTTATCTCGTTTTTTGTTTTTGTTTTTAAGAGCTTGATATATACATGATATAAGTCATTTATTAATTAGAACAACTGTTGTTTTATTATTAGAAGCAATTCTTTTTTGCCATAGTTTTCTGTATATGCCTTGAAAAGGAAATGAAAAAGTGCGTACAGGCTACAAGTACGGCCTCGCGCGGGATTTAAGGACCATAAGTTTAGGCTGCCTAATGCTACGTATTGTAGAACGTTAGGATACTATAATGTTTTGAAATTGATCGTCACCCTTGTACTCCCGTAATCTCATTTGTTTCTAAAATTAAAATTGAATATCGAATTCAAGCAATCTTGATTGACATTACTGAAATTAATTGTTGCCATAGATACAACATGTCCGATAAAAAAGATTTTCAGCGGAAAAAAATCTCGTATAATTTCAGGGACATGTGTCTCTTTTTTTTGGGGGTGAGAACATGCGTCTCTTCTGTAGCCGCTTGAACACTACTCAACTGTTTGCTGCATCTGGAAATTGAAGTAGCTGCTATGTTCTGATTCATCTGGAATAAAGCATATCATAATAGAAAGTGATAGACTGCAATATTATGGACATCAGAGGCTGGACAACAATGATACGCTCTTATAGCCGTTGACACTCAGATATCTACGTTATAGATTAATTTAAGTTTAAATTGGATTAAATTTTTGAAAAATTTATATTTTTCTAATTCTCTCAAATATTTAATACTCATATATTTTATAAAATTCGAACTTAAAATTTAGTTAAACTAGAATAGTACCTGATTGCATGTTGATTGATACACTCAATCAGTGAAGTGAGCATTCCTTTACCGATCTTACAAATTTGCGAAGAAAAAAGTTAATTTATCCGAAACTGGCAGGAAAAAATATTTAGATATATAAACGGCCAATAATTTCCATTCCATATCCGGATGCTAAATAATTAAACACTTGCACCAAAATAAATAAAAAAGGTTCAAGGAAATTAAAATACAAAGAATTAACTCTAGTCTAGGTCCCCTCCTATACATATAGATAAATTCGTCAACAAGAAACTTTGACCGGGTACTTGTCAACGCAGTCAACCCAGGGATTGCACCTTCCACTCCTCGTCTCCTCCACGGCGACCGTCCTCAGCGCCCTCCACACGGCGCTGTTGCACTTGAAACCCGACCCGAACGCGATCTGCCAGACCCTGTCCCCTCGGGCCACCCGCCCCTTGGCCTCCGTGTAGGCCAGCTCGTACCAGAGGGAGCTGCTCGAGGTGTTCCCGAAGCGGTGGAGGGTCATCCGCGACGGCTCCATGTGCCACTCGCTAAGGCTCAGGTTCTTCTGGATCTCGTCAAGGACCGCCCTCCCTCCCGCGTGGATGCAGAAGTGCTCGAACGCCAGCTTGAAGTCCGGGATGTAGGGCTTCACCTTAGCCCTCTTAAACACCTTTCTTTTCACTAGGGTCAGAAAGAACATGAGCTGCTCAGACAAGGGGAGGACGAGTGGGCCCAGCGTGGTTATGTTGGTCTTGAGCGCGTCCCCTGCCACCGCCATGAGCTCACGCGCCAGGGAGACCCCGACGTTCCCCGCTGGGTCCTCCTTCTGGTAGACGCAGTTGTAGTGGGTGTCGTCGGCGCCCTTGTGGGTCCGGACGGTGTGGACGAGCTGGTACTTGGCGCGCGACCGGTCGTCCGGCTTGCTGGAGAGGAGCACCGCGGCGCCGCCCATCCGGAAGATGCAGTTGCAGAGTAGCATCGACCGGTCGTTCCCGAAGTACCAGTTGAGGGTGATGTTCTCCATGCTCACTACGACGGCGTACGAGTTAGGGTTTGCCTTGAGCAAGTTCTTCGCGAGGTCGACGGAGATAAGCCCCGCGCTGCACCCCATCCCGCCGAGGTTGTAGCTCTTGATGTCGGCCCGGAGCTTGTAGTGGTTGACCACCATGGAGGTGAGAGACGGCGTCGGGTTGAACAGGCTACAGTTGACGATGAGGATGGAGATGTCGTTCGGGTCCAGAGAGGTCGTCTCGAAGAGCGCGTCGAGCGCACCGAACATAACCGACTGGGCCTCGGCGCGCGCCTCCTCCATGCTCAGGTTCGGGGGGCGGGCGGTTATCCCCCTAGGGAGGTAGGTCTCGTCGCCGAGCCCCGAGCGGGAGGAGATTTTGCGCTGGAACTGGAGGGTCTCGTTCTCGAAGGCGCCGTTTTCCTCCGTCATTTTAATGAACGCGTCCACCGACATCTTCCGCTCGTCCTCGCCCTTGTAGCACGCGAAGTCCACGAGGTAGACGGGCCGGGCCCGCCTTTTCCCGGCCCAGTACAGGCCCAGCAGGAAGAGCGTCACCGCCGAGAGTGCCAGCTGGGTGGCCTCGTCGATGTCCTGGAGCCGGAGAGTGTGGCGGGTGGACCAGAGGTTGAGGAGCCGGTCCAGCTCCAGGCCGGTGAACCGGACCAGAACGGCCAAAAAGAGAGGCGCCGCGACGAGGAAGAAGAAGACAGTGGTCGGCGACGGGCGAGTGCAGGTGTAGCCGTAGCCGAGCTTGACGTACTTGAGCTTGACGGATTGGAGGAAGTCCGGGAGGCGGCGGCGAATCTTAATAACGGCGGAGGAGGAGTCCTCGTTGAAGTCCATCTCCGCCGTGAGCCTCTCCTTATCCATCTCTACACTACTGTCCATTTTTTGTCTCTTGTCTTAATGTGGTTTTTATGAGCTAAAACCACCTTCCAAGGGGAACATATATAGTGAATTACAAATTAATGCATGCTACTATATGCGTGCTATAGTAAATAGCGAAAATTATATTAAATGGAAATTGGAAGGGAAGGCCAAGGCTTACACGTCTAATGCAGTTGGTTGGTGAGTGATAAGGAAAGCTAGGCCACCAGCTAGGGGGCCAAATCATAGAAAATTAACTGCAAGAAAGCTGGAGTGTTGGGAAGATGGTGTTGAATTAATGTTGCTCATAAAAAGGCAGATAGCTCAACTACCGAGTGGGAACATATCAAAAGAGCGGGAGATAGGGGCATTTCAAGAAACGACAAAACTTATTGTATGATTTGAAGAAGGTCTAGGCTTTAAAACTTCACAATATGTTTATAAGTATAAAAATTTGTATGGCACAAGATGTTGTAAATATTTAGGAGGTCCGGCGTTCAAATACTAATATTGTCATGGTATAAATTTTACTTTTAAAAATAAGTGTAAAAAATTTATATTTACAAAAAAATAAAGAAATATCTCTGTTGTTCTAAATGGTAAGATACTTAAATTTTTTTTACGAGATCTTGAGTTCAAACCGAATAAAAAATCATGATTGAGACAAGTACTTCTAAATATTTAGGGTCCACATAACATACAATCTGAGGAATATTTAATTGAAGTACATGAAGAAGAGCTTGTTTAGGAAATGTTAGATGATCGTTACTGTTTCAGCCATGTGACTATGTCACTATGTGTGGTTTCTTTCAAGCTAGCTCAAAACTTGTATAAAGACGAATGCGGTGAGATAGATAGATTGCCAGCTAGCTGCCCTTTTTAATGTTTGTTATTTAAAGTCTAAATCTTGCTTAGAGTAATTTTTCTAATAAAGTTTTTCATGCTTGAGCCTAATGAAATTTTTCTACCGGCTGCTGCCTATTGTCAAGAACGTGCTAGGTTGTACGTCGACAACTGCACGTACATGTGCCTCATCGGATAAGCTCTTTTATGCGGTCGATGTCTAAAATAAATGTGTTTACAGAATACAAATTAATGTTGGATTTATTGCGGTGCAAAGGGATCTTAATAATTGCCGTATGAGTGTCAAAATTATGTCGTTATATATATTCGTGGTTGAGTTGAAGTCAAATAGCCCTTCATCTTCGTTTGGTTGAATATGGGTTTGAGTTGCTCACTTTTTCGTTAGAAAGAATCTCTCTATTGAGAAGTTTTATACGAAGATGAAGGTTCTTGGGGAAGGTGAAAGGGTTTTAGTTGTGAGGTGAGGAAGAAGATGAAGGGAGGGGAGAGAGCGGAGGAGTTTTTTTGAAAAATTATAAACAAATTTGGTATTAGTTTGGTAATTTATTCACCATCACGTCAGCACTGAGCAATCTTAGTCTAAGCCACGTGGCAGCCACGACGCTATAAAACAACGCCGTTCGCCAAAAAACCTCGGACCGGACCTCAGGACTGGTCAGTGATAAAAATAGAAATAAGTTGGACCTTTTTTACGATTTTGAAACAACAAGGTACCCAAGTAATAATCGATGAAATTATAGAGTACTTAACTGTACTTTCCCCTTTAATCAATGAAGCGGTTGATGCGTGAAAAAAAATAACTTTCTAATTTATCTTCGGTTAACCTTAGCATAGGTTTGGCAAACTTGACTAGTGTAGCTAATCGATAGATAAAAACAAAGAGAGAATAAATATAAGAGATGCTGAAAATATAATACGTTATTGAGAAGTATTTTTCTAAGTGATAATTTTTTAACATATGATTAAACATGTCAGCAATTGACTCTAAACATCCACCAATTTGTAAATATCTTTTGTTAACAATCCAATTATAAGTTATTAAGCACCGAATGGCGTGTTCAAGAATTTATGATATCTCACTATTATCATTTTGATAATTTAATTTAGGGCAAATTATTGTAGCACTTTTCTTGTTTGACTTAATCAACGATTTAGTTCTTCTAGTTTCAAAAAATATTATGACATCCCCTTCTTTGATTTTATTATACTTTGGGGTCCCTAGCTGACGTCAGTAACTCTTTTATTTTTATCATTGCTTTAAAACAAAAAAATCTCCATCCTCTTCCTCCGACGAGCCAACCAATCACCATCCTCGCCGACGGGGAAAAGTTAAAGCTAAAACATCCGGCCGGGACCACCCCCCTTGGCCTACTGCGGCGATGATGACAACCAGATCCCTTCATCAAGTTCTCTGGCGACGTCCCTGTCGAAGGCCCCCGCCGCCAGTTCCCTGTCCGAGTCTGGGTCATCCCCGGCAAGCTCCCCGACTTCGTCTTCGGCAGCTGCCGCACTGAAAGTTTGACCTCCTGCACAAGGGCATTGCCTGGACGAGCTCGGTGTATCAAATTTTCCCACGGCGAGCTCAAAGAGACCCAGATGCGAGATCTTCTTCTGCTCGTCGGGAGGAGCTCGATTCATAGTTCTGGATTGGAAGATCTTGTGGTGAATGTCTCTTCATTTGATTGTGAGGTTGAAGTTCATGCCCTCACGGTGGCGCGTCTTGATTTCCTTGGGGTTTTGATGTTGTTTTTATCGCCGCGGTGGGCCAAAGGGTGGTCCCAGCGCTGGTCCCAGTGCTGGTCCAGGCGCTAAACTCGACAGAGCCGGCGACGGCCGAGCGAGTGGTTGCGACAATTTCTCGAGTCGCACCGGTGGGGAGTGATGGTTGGCCGTCATGACCGATTTTGATTCCGGCGTGGATTCGTCATCGTCGGAGGTGAATTTTGACTTGAACGTCATGACCGGTTTGATGTTCGGTTGAGCTCCGGCGAGAGAGTCCAAGGAAGAGGAAGGGAATTATTTTTTTAATTTTTTAACAGTATTTTAGTCATTTCAATAACAAAAATATAAAAAATGAGTTACTAACGTGAGCGAGGGACCTGAACGTATAATAAAATTAAAGAAGGGGATGTCATAATATTTTTCGAAACTAGAGAGGCTAAATCGTTAATTAATTCAAACAAGAGAGGTGCTACAGTAATTTATCTTTTAATTTATTCAATAGTTTTTTTGTTTATGACCAAATAGCATTTAACATAGCGATACAAAGAGTGTACTATTTTTAGGAGGTCCAGAATTCAAACACTTACGTGTGTAAAAAATTTACCTTAAAAAAAAGTTTTTCCGTTTATGCTTCATAGACGTGTTGCATATTTTTCCGTGGAATGATGGAAACATAAAGGGGTTACGTTTACCTACTGTTTTCCTACAAAAGGGAAAGGTACCGGGTACGTATTGTCATTTCAAACCTTAAAACTAATTAAACCCGGAAAAAAATCTGCGTATTAGTAACCTAACATCCAACGAATCCGGCGATATCCACGTCAGCATTAGTTAATAAAATTTTATGAATGTCTGCCCCCAACAACAGAACTAAAATAATCGAGCTTTCAAAAATAAACAATAATATCAAAATAATCCAGCGAAACCTTATCTAAATTTTTTTGCTTAACTAAAACAAAATCGATTAATCCAGATTTTAGTCAGATAAAAAATTTTAAATTTTGCAAAATTTATCTAGTACTGCTATATTTTAAATAACTTAACTCATTTTTAATTAAACTAGAAGATATCACTTGTGAATTAATCTAGTTGGTTTAAAGTCCTCGAAGTAAAGAACATAAAAGAACGTTGTAGCTGTAATTATAACATGGATCACGCCGAGAAATAAATTCAAACAGACGAGAAATAAAACAGAGGGAAAAGGAACGTGTTGGTCCTCTGAAATAGTAGTCGTGTACATTGTATTTATTTTTCTTGAAATGTCGGTGGTATGGGTTTTTGAATCACAACTAATTAGTTTTCATTGAATATAGCCATTTTTCCACGCAAGAGGACGGTCGACAATTTACTCTTAAAAAAAGATTTATCGATAATATTTTGTTTCCACAGGATGCATTCACGAATGTCATTTCCACAATGCTCCTCCGTAGAAAAAATCGAATACTGGTTACAAAAAAAGAAGCAGCAAAATGCGTCTTTTTATCAATTATATTTTTGGCATGGGCATTGGTCCTCTCTTTCTGGCCATAACAGGGGGTATGCACCGACCACCGCTTATCCATGATCCCTACAGCATTTTAGTCAAAGTTGACGTGAACTCGTTTACTCATAATTTTTCTGCGCTCGTTGTCCTCAAGCATCTAGAACTCATTTTCCAAACTGATGCTGCGTTAAAAAGGCTCTGTCCTGAAAACTTAACGGAATGAAACAGAATCGATGTGCGGATAAGATGGCGAACTTGGGCTTTGAGGTTGACTTGGGATGCCACATATGGGAGAACCTTCCGACGGGTGTCATTGGTTTAATGCTTAAAGATATTGGGGATGTAGGACTTCCTAGAAATGTTGTAATAGATGATGGTGCAAAGTCAAATTTTGCGATATCAACGTCAAGGGGATTTGTCTTCTTGAGGTACTCTTTCTCTAACACGGGTTTTTTCCAATAGATTTTCTCGTGGTAGAATTTTGACGAGGTTGACAATTGCATCCTCACAAAAGGCCGAGAGAGACCTTGCACTGTAGGATATTTTTGGCCGTTAATCTTTATACATAGGGGCGATTGGCCCCTCCCATTCCACCAAAAAAAGTGCAAAGAGTTATTATAATTTAAACTAATACAAAGAGTTCCATGCGAATATATCAATGTTATGAAACCTATTAGGAGAGTTTTAATTGTTACTTTTGGCCGTACTGTATTGTCCGACTCGAACATGGATAAAAAAAATTTCTAAAGAAATTTTTTTTACACCATGACAATGTTCGAATGGTATGTAGTGTAACAACATAAGGCAGTCGTCATTTTCAAAGAGGTATAGCTCTTTGATAGAACTTTAACTGATCGTGACAAAAAAAACTACTAGTTTCGCTTGATGAGTCGAGAATGCCCGACTTATCAATTTATCTGATAAATTAGTTGGAACACATCATCCAGTAACTTTGAAAGAACTGAACGAGGAACCCTACGAGGTGAAAGGATAGATGATCGAATACCAAGTAGTTTTAAAAAAAAAATCAGTTGCATGGCTGCAAGTTCTCGGGTTGGTAAGCATCGCCAGCTTTGATTACCAACAATGATGATTAAGCAGCTGGCACTGGTGAGCAATGGCAAACGCAATCTTTATATGCAACAACTGACCGTCAGAAAACAACCCTCGCGACGTCACGACATCTCAAGCGTGCAGACGTCCAAGATCAATCAATTCATCGAAATTAAAACCTTAATCATCTAACCGTAAACCAAACCCATTATCATAAAGCTGATGCCATTTAAGGTGGATTGCTTCTTATGGCTTGCTCTCAATGGTAGATTGTTAACTCGAGATAACCTTATTTCAGGAGGGATGGTTGATCGCTGGGATTGTCTATATCGTGTTTGTGGGATTGATGATGAAAGCATTGATCACTTGCTCCTGCTCTGCCCTTTCGCTGCTTCGATTTAGAATTATTTTGTACGCTGCATCGGAGTCCGATGGTGTTCAGGACTGAATTTGGTATTCTTTTTGGAGGCATGGATGGGGCTAGTCCATGGTGGCGAAGGTGTGGTTTGCCCTATACGATGAGATTCTTTGGGAAATTTGGTTGATGAGAAATCGTGCCATTTTTTAAGGAGATAGGTGCAACCGAGAGGTTCGCATTCATACAATCATTTTACGAGTTCACGAATGACTTCGGTGGACAAACTCGATTTCGAACTTGGGTCACCAAGAGTTAATCCTCTATGTGGAGTCTCTTAATTAGGTGGTGATACTTTGGTTTGTATCCTAACTTTTGTAACAATTGGTGTATTTTTTAGCGTATATATAATATTAATCAACTTACCCAAAAAAAAAAAATCATAAAGCGAAGGTGTCCTACAAGCTTTAAACTACATGCCCGCTTGGCAAAAAAACCAGCACATATCGAAATAACCTTGATCATGGCTTGGTTGTTGATGGGAACATGGATAGGAGATCGTGTATCTGTTGATTCTGAGAATACCCGAAAAATATAATAGAAGTCGATCCGTTGATTCTAAGAATACCGAAAAGCGACAGATAACTCGGGAAAACCCTTGTTTGTATTAATCAAATTCAACCAAACAAAATAATAAAAACGATGTCCTATTTATAAAGAACCTAAAGAGACCTATCACATAAAATCTAACTAGAAATCAAACTCTAGATAATTACTAAAAATTATAAATAATGACTAAACTAATATAATTATGTATCTCTATCCTTATCTTTATCATTCTCCCCTGGTTGGAGAAATTTACCCTCGAATTTGGTGTCGTTGGCCAGTTTGAGATCTTCTTGTATGAACTCTTTAACACCTTCGAGCCACATGGTGACATTTGATATCGTCCATTCCAGCAGAACAAATACTTGGAACCTAGGCAACCACGAATATTTTTCAGATGAAAGACCAAGAATGCACGTCTTCGGACAGATCGTTCTGCATCCTTGAGGGCATTCCACACATTCAATAACGAAGAAATTTTAACATATGCAAACTTGTCAACTCCGAGAAAGTCAATGTGCTCGACATAGTCAACCCAATAATCATGGCTCATGAGTGCAATCTCAGCATCAATAACTCCAATATCAATAGAAATTGCATATTGCCTGAAAGCAGCAGCATCAATAACACATGACTCGTCAAACAACTCTCTCACTGAATATAATGATGTGTCAGATTCATCAATATTCTCCATCAAAGCAATCTTCACCAAACTCACTAGCAACAACGTCTGCAACCTCGTCCTCATCACCAGAGTAGGAGTCATAAATTAGTTCACCTCCATCAAACTCGTCCTCCTCACCAGGGTAGGAGTCATAAATTGGTTCACTATTATTTTTAGTACCATGAGATCGAAAGGGAACCCTTTCATGGGATGATTTGGAACCCTCATCAAATAAGTCATCAGCAAAGTCACCAAATTCATGCCAAATTAAAGTCTCACCACGTATCTGAGAAGCTTCATGTTCAACAACATTATCATGATAAGAATCCCAAAAAGCTTCATACTTTGTACCAGCAAGGTTAAGAACTTCATCAAAATTCTCAGGAAAAAGCTTACAAATCAAAAGATCTCTCATTGTAATCCATCGAGCGATTCTTCTTTTACCTTCTCGTTGTCTCCGAGCTTGCAATGAACTCCACCAATGAAAGAGACCTCCTTGTAATCGCAAGATCGCAAATTGCAATTTCGCTGATTCTGGAAGCATCTCATGATCAAAATATAGATGACTATTCACAAGCCAATTGATAAAAGCCTTTTTCGAAATTCCTCAATCAAGACCATGAATATCCCTTAAAGTAGGAACATACATCATAGATACCATATAATCAAGCATCTTCAATTCAACCCAAAAGGATCAATATGTGATTATCCAAAACCTGTCTGGATCAATCTGTAACTTTACCCCACTGGCAAATTATGATTCAATCACAAATCTTTGTAAAAATTCAGACAGTCCTCACAGCTCAGGAATATTACCAAACGATCCTCTAACTTCTGTCAATTGCACAAGTAGACCCAAAATTTCCCAAATCACAAAACCCTAAATCAGCAATTGGGAGAATTCACAAACCAGCAACCAAGAGGCGGCGGCCGGACTGTGGCGAGCAGCTCTGTCAGGACGGATTTCAGGCCAGCGGTGGAGGGTTGCAACACTTCTCTTTCCCGGAAGACGGCGGCTGTGCTGTTAACAAGGGAGACGTTGCGGGGCTTCGGTCAAAGGAAGGGACTGGAGGCGAACGGAGAAGGGTGACCGCGGCAGCGGCATCGGCCTCAGGTGGTGTGTGTTGGGACGGCGGTCTGAAGGGCAGAATGCTCGGTGCGGCTCATTGCTGAGTCAGGCTCCTCTTTTGAAACCCGCGAGTCGGGGTTCGAATCTGGAAACTCGCGGCTTCAGAGTGGCGTCGGCTGGAATGGCGGTCGAGCGGGTCCGTGGGGACGTCTGGTCTCCTTAGTGTCGGTGTATAGTGGGGGTGGCGACCAGTGATGGGGATCGACCGACAGTGGGGGCGAGGAGCTGAAGGCGACGACGGGGTTTTCTTTGTAAAACCCTGGTTTGACCTCTCTTTTTTTGATTTTTTTTTATAGAACGACTCCTGATCGGGAAGGATCAAACACGATCGAATACCACGAGGATCGAACACCACGAGGAACGAACACGGCTCTTGATACCAACTGATGCATGGGAACGTGGATAGGGGAACGTGTATCCGTTGATTCTGAGAATACCCAGAAAACACAATAGAAGTCGATCCATTGATTCTAAGAATACCGGAAAGCGACAGATAACTTGGAAAAATCCTTGTTTGTATTAATCAAATTCAACCAAACAAAATAATAGAAACGATGTCCTATTTATAAAGAACCTAAAGAGACTTATCACATAAAATCTAACTAGAAATCAAACTCTAGATAGTTACTAAAAATTATAGATAATGACTAAACTAACATAATTATGTATCTCTATCCTTATCTTCATCGGTTCTGAACCGAGAAACCATAAGTTTATTTCAAAATAGAAGGATAAAATATAACTTATTTTCCGTAATTTGAGAAATCGTGCCCTCCCAACTCCCAAGCTCCTCCGTGACCCAGGTGAGGACAACCTGATGGTCGGCGAGGTTAATTTTTTTCAAACATCAAGGACCAAATTGTATTTTATTCAAACAAAAATCAGCAAAATTATTGGCTTACCTTTTTTACTTGGAAAAAGTCCACATTAGTACCCTGTAGTATACCCCAAAATCATTTTAGTATCCTGTGGTAAAAAATAGACCAATCGAGTCATACTTATTCTAATTAACATCAAAAAGGTCCACAGGCAGCTGCCCGGACCTGCCCGGACCTGCCTGAACTCTGCCCGGCCAACTTGGCCAGCCACGTCACCAAAATTGAATGACGTGGTGCCACTCTCCCCCTTCTCTTCCCTCTCTCTCTCTCTTCTTCGTATTCTTCTTCTTCTTCTTCGCCATCCAAAACCCAAAAAACTGCCATCCAATTGACAGCAACAACTCCAACAACTTCCATTCACTGGAAGCAGCCTACGAAAAGGCTAAAGAAAATGGAATCAACATTAAAGGCCTAAGAATAACCATCTTGCAGATCCATATTACAGTCTTCCATCTTTAGGGTTTCCTTGTCCAAAGCTGTGCCCGGTGGATTTGATGGGTTGAGCACCGAAAGCACCAGATCGGGATGAGCGTCGGTGCACCACAGCTTGGACGTGATGAAGATCTCGTCGAGGCCGTCCAAGATCGGGGCGGTATTGGGGGATGACGATTTGTGATTTTGGGGAATTGGGTTTGCGACTTTGGGGGTTTGGGTTTGCGTTTTTGGATTTTGGATGAAGTTGGAGTTGTCTGAGGCGAAGGATTTAATGGGCTTCTTCTTGGACGAGTTGTTGCCGTCACCGACGGAGATGAACCCGTCGCCGTTGCTGTTTTCCCTCTCTTGGGACCATTGGCTCCCCTCAAACTAAAGGAGTTCCGAGCCTTTAGGATACCGTTATCAGGTGGCCTTCCATGCCCCCCGAGTCTTATCCACCGGGTTGTGGGATCGGCCTTTATTTTCTTTGGGCTATCAGCTCCCCTCGGACAAAAAGACTTCTGAGCTTTTGGGACGCCGTTATCGGGCGGTCGTCATTGCCCCCCGAGTCTTGCCCGCCGAGTCTTAGGGTCAGCCATTGCCTTTTTAGGGTCCAGCCGTCCTTGCTTCCCGAGTCTTTCCCTCCGGGTCTTAGGGTTGGCCTTTGTCGGCTTTGGCCTCTCTCCTTTTTGGCTTCGTTGGATGCCAACCATAGCAACAAAAGTACTTACGTGGGGGTCGATTAACAGTGTCCCCCCGTGACAATGATGTGAAGCCAAGTCTTCAAATTGAGAGAGTTGAGGTTGTTCTTCCATCCCTTGTTGTTGGGTAGATCCAAACACCAGTTGACGGTTGATGTCATCCTCATCGAGCTCTCCTTGTTAATTGACGTCGTCCTCATAGAGCTCATCATCCTCATCGAGCTTTTCTTGTCGATTGACGTCGTCCTCATCGAGCTCTTCTTGTTAGTTGACATTGTTGTCATCGAGCTCTTCTTGTCGGTTGACTCATCGAGCTCGTCATCCTTATCGAGCTCTTCTTGTCGGTTGACATCGTCGTCATCGAGCTCGTCATTCTCATCGAGCTCTTATTGTTGATTGATAGGATGGTAGTTGTTCTCCTCGTCTAGGTCCATCCGCGCTTGATTTAAGACTTGGAGGGTCGGGATAGGATTAGAAATCCTTGAGTCGAACAAAGGATTCGTGCAGACATCCCCCCTTTTGAAAGAGCTTTGGTCGGCCGAGACCCTAGATGGGTATGACCAATCTTGGGTCAGGGCCAGTTGGTACCAGCTCGATTCCTCTTGGAGATTGCTAGCCCTCGTCCTTGTAGTCTCGTAGTGTCCCGAGTAGTTCATTCTATGTGTCCCCATGTAAGGAGTTATTTGGTACGGGAGATACATAGGAGTTCCAGGCATTGGATCATAACCGAACACTCCCGACGATGGTCGAGCTGGGGTGAAAGGTATATGACCGGTCCATGATTGCCCAAAGGCCGGTTGGACGGGTACAGCTGATCCGGTGGATACGCTCATCTCTTGGTGTTGATTGATGACCAACCGTGAGGACTCCTCATGGTGCCCAAAAGACTCATCGTAGAGCTTTCGAGCACGAAAAGTGGCATATGTCTCCATCGGGATGACGGGTGTATAGAACTCCATCGGGGCAACGTTTGTCTCAGCCGGCTCTTTTGAGAGAGCTGAGGTAGATGAGTTCCACCTCCATGCATACGACTGGGAAATAGAATGTATCGACTCCTTGTAAGGAACCGGAGCAACAAAGTAATTGGTCATCTTGGCCGGTAAAGGTTAGACTGCCTTCTCAGACGCCCTCCTTAGTCCCACCAGGCGTGCCAAAAATATATTACGGGAATAAGTGAACAAGTAACCCGAGACAGATCCGGAGTGGTCGTCCCAAGGTCGGTCTAAAGCTATGCTAGGCTACCGGCTATGCTAGGCTACATACTAAGGAAAAATGATAAAGATAGAAGAGTAGTTGTGTGTTGTTTTGTTGAAGTTCTTCTCCGGTACCCAAGCTCCCTTTATATAGCACGTCCTGACCTAGCTCCATCCTTCCCGTGCAAGAAATTCCATCCCGAGTAAATATTTTGTTTCCAAATCAAACCTGCTTAGAATAGGAAAATCTAAACTGTCTTCCTCAAATGAACAAATCTCATCTCCGATTAGGAATATACCGGTCGTGTCGACAAAGCAACTGTGTCCCAAAATCTTATGGAAATCTCAGAAATCCCAAAAATCCCGGCTCTACTTAAAAAAATATAAGTCAACCCGACCTTCTCGAACCTTCCGTGCAAAATTCTGTTTCAAGCCCGTCATGTCTAAATAGCTTATCGCATTTAGGCCCAAAGCGAACTCCAAAACGGGCCCAAGTCTCCCGCCTACCCAGAAAAAAAGGCTTCATGTATACTGAGCCTTCCCGCCTTTAGGCCCGAGGCGGGCCTTACCGCCCATGAACTCCATCGCCTTGCTTACCGCTAGCTCTTCCGAGCGGGCTCATTCCGCTCAGGCCCTAGGCGGAATTCTCCTTCCGCCTGGGCAAGCGAACCTCTTCCTATCGCCCGACCTCTCGCTTACAAAATCTGAGATGAAAGGCAAGCCTTACCGCCATTAGGCCCGAGGCGGGCCTTACCGCCCATGAGCTAAGGCGGTAAAGACCTACCGCCAACAAGCTAAGGCGGTAAGTGCCTACCGCCACGCAGACTTGGGCGACCACCGAGCGGTCCAATTTGGATTGACACACCAACCCGAACACGGATTTCCACAAACGAACCCGGAGATGAACACCTTTGCTAGACACCCGGAGTACGAATTTTGCACTTTAACACTCGGACATATCACTTCACGTATCGAGGCGTCCAACTGGACATCCCACTTCACGAGCCGAGACATCCACCCGGACACTTCGAAGGTCAGTCCAAATGGACGGGCAAGATCTGGGCAGGTCCAGGCAGCTGCCCGTGGACCTTTTTGATGTTAATTGGAATAAGTATAACTCGATTAGTCAATTTTTTACCACAGGGTGTTAAAGTAATTTTGGAGTATACCACAGAGTACTAAAGTTGACTTTTTCCTTTTTACTTCAATATTTTTTAAACAAAATAAACTCTCCTTTTTTTAAAATTTTCTATTGTTTCTTATGAAATTCAACCTCAAACTTTAGTAAAAAATTTTTTTAAAAAAAAGCAATTCAAGTTTTCTAAAATAATAATATACTGCTCAAAATCTGCCAAAATGTTTTTAATAAATTCTTTCATTGTACTAATCAGATCCGGAATTTTTCACCGATCACGCAAACAGTTCTGATTTCTAGGGGAAAAAAGGACTTCGGGCTCAGGAAACAATTGATAAGGATCCAAAGGAATGGGAGAAACTGAGGTGGCGCTCTAGCCAACCGTCCCCCGGTTATAAGGGCCACTAGTCATCCCTTCCTAAAAAAATCCGGTATGCGGTTGAGAGTTGAGACCGCCTCACCAGCCCAAATCAATGCAACGAATACCCGTCTCCTCCTGATATTTACACGCACTGAGTTGCTGCTACTAACAGCCAACGGCTGGTGAGAGCAGACGTTTCTGTTATGACCTGAAAGATTTAATGGATTAGATGCCGAACAGCTTTTCGTCAATGTATACGATACAGAAATGCACGCTCGTTTCGGGGAGAGAGAAAGAGGAGAGACCAACCTCCGCCCTTCAATTGTTTCTTCAGATTTCCAGACTACATCTTTCAACCCTAATGAGAAACTTTTGTAGAACTGCAATGGACATAAGGATGGATACAGATTAGTGGGTGTCTAATATAAGCTCATGAATATCTACAGAGGCAATCTGTGGAATGTTTGTTTATCCCACTCGGTATAGTGCTTTCGTGAGAAATTCGAAGGACATGGAAAAATGGTAACTTGCCTTGTGAAATTCTAGCGTATCACCACCAAGTTTCCGGAGCTCTACCATGTGTAACGACGGAGCAACTTCAAACACCTGGAAGAGAGAATTTCTATGTCAATAGTCATTAGAAAGTTAGGCAGGAGCTTCGCAATGGCGTTATGATGATTAACTAGTCAAAACATTTAACCTAACGGCAAGGCGTTGTTAAATTCTGGTTCAAACTCTAGCAAGTGTATACATTAAGTAAAAATTTACGTTTAAAAAAGAATATGATGATTAACTAAAATACTCCAGCACGATATCGGAATTGTGTAGAAAAAAAATTTTCCAATAAGTAAATCTGAAGCAGGGGTATGATATGGGTACCATGCTTCCACCAGGCTGCCAGGAAATAACCCCAAAGAACCGAAACACATGAAACAACACGTGCAAACAAAATACCCACATAACAAAATGACGCCTCTATTTTAAGTTTCAATGGCCAAGGAGCTCTCTGGTTAGATGTAAAATCTCTACAACAAAATCATCAACCCCATGTTCAAGTCGGGCCTCCAAATAAATTTAATGATTCTGCAAGTATGGAAGACGATTTGATCCGTACCGGAAGTGCCTTATATTCTTCTCTTACATCAATATACAAATATCATTACTCCACACTTGAGGAAAGCAAAGTGGCGGATGTAAAATGTCAAAGCACCATTTCTTGCGATTTGTTAATGATAACCCACTATATTAGAGCCTCCAGTAATTGGTTTAATAAAGTTTTGTTCAGGCCGCGGTTGGAAATATTTTATATTCATCATCCAATCAGTTAGTCTTCATTACCTCCGTCGCAACAGCAAGCTGTCCCTTCCTTCCAGTTTTATAACCTCTCAGTTTCATCTGCCATAATTTATAACCAATAGTAGAAACAAATGAAATAAAATAAGTGTGCAATATAAACATTGAAAAAAACTTCATGACTACGCCGCCAAAGTAATAAAATAAGCTGCAGACACATCTCATAGACGAAAATGTCCTACCTTATAATTCCGTTTGTCAATGTCAAAGCCCAGAGGCTTTGCAGCTTCTTCAATTTTAGACATAATTTCATTTGGAGGACATTGGGAAGTAAAACGGGTTTCTTGTTTCACAAGTCCCTGAAGAGTTTATTCCAAGAAGATATTTAGGTCAGAATAAAAGAAAAGATCACAGTTGAACTTAACAGCAAGAAATATTTCATCTAATTATCGGGATGATTAGTTAGGACATAAATAAGTTCTAACAGAGACTTTTAGAAACCATCACATTAGCTCTGTTTTCAGCATAATTAGGATGTTTATTCGGTTGACATTCTATAGTATTACCAATCAATGGCAAGGTCTCCATACGGACATAAATATTAACAGTACATATGAGCTTCAGTCAACTGCTAACTATGAGCATGTATAACCTGGTAGTCAAACAACTTCTCAAGACTTAAACCCTGGGTCTTAGAAATCAGCTCAAATGCATTCATTGACGTTGGTTTATCTTTCCTTTCTGTAACAAGATTTTCCTGAGACAAGAATCAAATAGGTGATGTGAATACCATTGTTAAGATGTCCTCAAAAGAGATTAACAGTTCCGTGGTCATATTCCAAATTTAACGTTCCTCTTAAGATATTTGGAAGATAGAAAAGTATATCCAAGAGAACTGTCATTTCCGATTTACCTTCGAGTCATTAAAAGCAGCATTTACATCACCGAGGTCTACATCCTCTTCTTGATTAAACTGTGGCGGGACATACCCTTTCTTAAACCATTCATCTTCCAATATCTCAGCTATCGTTACGCGCTGGGAAAAAGTAATTGTGATTTCAAAATGTATCTAAGGAAGGTCAAGCATATAAAATTTTACCAGTCTCATGGTGCAACTTTATATCTACGCAGTACAAATGTGAAACTGAGCGAAAGATTAAATAGTACTTTTATGCAATCCACGGGAACTGAGAAGAAACATTTAAAATTTCAAATAATAGCAAGGATGTTTTGACTTACTGTTTGAGGATTAGGGTCCAGAATGCGTTTAATCAACTTCTTCGCATCAGAAGAGAACCATGAAGGGCACGTGAAGTCCGCTCTGCAGATCTGGAGAACTGTTGTTGAAATGCATTTCTTTGAAAAATTGAACTTTCTGATATTAAGAGCTCACAGAAACTTAATGGTATTGCTTACTTTTCGGTACAAACACATCAGATTCGGGTCATCAAAGGGCAAGTAGCCTGCCATGAGCACATACAGAATGACACCACAAGACCAAACATCTGAAGCTGTACCATCATAACCTTTGTCTTTAATAACCTGCAGAGAAGATGACAAAGCCCAATTAGTAGGCGACGAGACTTCAGAATTGCATCTTAATCAAATATAAACAAGTTCTTACAAACCTCAGGAGCCACATAATTTGGGGTTCCACAAGCAGTATGGAGCAACCCATCGCCCTAAACAAAAGAAGAAAGAGAATGAGTCAGAACGTTCACCAGGAAAAAATAACAGCCTGCTTTTGAGACAGTTTTGGAATGAATTAGCTAAACAAATCAGCCCATCACCAACATTTCGGTACAGATAAAACAGAAATGGTATATCCGTTATACAGAGAACATTTGACACTTTCACAACATAGAAGAAAGAATATGGTTCGAAAACCAAACCTTGGCTGCTTGTGATAATGTGCTCAATCCGAAATCCGAAACTTTAAGAACTCCATATACATCAAGAAGAAGGTTCTCAGGCTGCAAAGGAAAATAAATGATACTATAAGAACAAATTCCAAATAAAACCATGACGAGATGGATAAAACATTACCAAGTCGACCACATAAGAGATCAACTAACAAACCTTCAGATCTCGATGGTAAACTCCTCTACTATGACAGTAATCAACGGCATTAATGAGCTGCTGGAAATATCTCCTCGCTTCGTCCTCCTTGAGCCTCCCATACTTCGCCTGCACACCAAATAAGCCAATTTTAAGTAAATATCTTTATCACACAAGGCCTAAAAAGGTAAAAAATGGAAAGAAGAGAAGATAAGACAATTACGATTTTATCGAATAGCTCTCCCCCGTCAACAAACTCAAGGACGAGGTAAATCTTTTTCTTGCTAGCCATAACCTACCACAAGCACAAACAACCAGTCAATACCCTGCCAGTGAAACTCCAACTTCTTCTACACTGCAAGGAACTAATATAACAGTAAAACGAAGCAACCGCCACGTCTCGAGTTTCGCAATCGATCTAACAGTATACATGCTTCCTAAACACGAACGAACTCAGAAACAATCCTCCTCTTACAAAGTCCGATTCGATAATGATCTGATAGATCCTCTTTACGGTGTTACCTCGATGATTTGTATAACGTTAGGATGCTTGATCAGCTTCATAATCGATATCTCCCTCTTCAACTGCTCCCCCAAACCACCGCCAAGCCAGGAAAAAAAAATCAATCACAAGCGGAACTCTCTTCAAAAACAATAAATGAAGAAACACAATATAATAGAAGAATGGGAGAACCTGCTCGGTCATATTGTAGCGGAGGACCTGGTCGCGGTCGATGATCTTAATGGCGACGCTGTCGCCGGTTTGGACGTTCTTGGCGAACTTGACCTTGGCGAAGGAGCCTTCACCGATCGTCCTCCCCATCTCGTACTTCCCCACGCCAGTCCTGCTCGCCGGAATCTTCACGCTCATCTTCCTCTTCTTCTCTTTCCCCGCTCGGCTTCGGTGTTCGAGAGAGAAGAGGAGCGACTTTGTGCTTGTGGTGGGAAAGAGAGAGAGGATGGAATGGGCGGTTTCTTTTTTTTTTCTCCTCCTTTTTGGGGTGAAGCGAGGCCGTGGAGGAGGGGAGGGGAGGGGAGGGGTGAGTGGTCCTGATAAGGGTAATTTATGGCGGCGTGGCGCTGAGTGGGGGCCCTCACCAAACCCAGGAGATTTACGCATTTGTTAATGGATTAATAATGATTACTCTCCTTCTAGAATAATAATAAGGGAAAAGTCCACTTTAGTACTCTGTAGTATCGCCCGAAATCACTTTAGTATCCTGTGGTAAAAAATCGACCAATCGAGTCATACTTATTCCAATAAACATCAAAAAGGTCCTCAGACAGCTGCCCGGACCCGCCCGAACCTTGCCCGAACTACGTGGCCAGCCACGTCACCAAAACTTGATGATGTGGCGCCACGTGGAGGAGGAGGATGAGGAGGAGGAGGACGAGGCGGAGGAGGACGAAGCGGAGGAGGAGGAGGAGGACGAAGTGGAGGAGGAGGAGGACGAGGAGGAGGAGGACGAGGAGGAGGAGGAGGAGAAGAGGAGGAGGAGGAGGAGGAGGAGGCGGAGGAGGAGGAGGAGGAGGACGAAGTGGAGGAGGAGGAGGACAAAGTGGAGGAGGAGGAGGAGGACGAGGAGGATGAGGACGAAGTGGAGGAGGAGGCGGAGGACGAGGAGGACGAAGTGGAGGAGGAGGCGGAGGAGGAGGAGAAGGCGGAGGAGGAGGAGGAGGACGAGGAGGAGGAGGAGGACGAAGTGGAGGAGGAGGCAGAGGAGGAGGACGAGGACGAGGACGAGGAGGCGGAGGAGGAGGAGGAGAAGAGGAGGAGGAGGAGGAGAGGAAGAGAGGGAAGAAGATGGATGTCCACGTGGCACCACGTCATCAAGTTTTGGTGATGTGGCTGGCCACGTAGTCCGGGCAGGGTTCGGGCGGGTCCGGGCAGCTCCGGGCAGCTGCCCGAGGACCTTTTTGATGTTAATTGGAATAAGTATGACTCGATTGGTCAGTTTTTTACCACAGAGTACTAAAGTAATTTTGGGCGATACCACAGGATACTAAAGTGGACTTTTCCCTAATAATAATGATTACTTCGTGTTCCCGCGTCCTGGATATATTATTGATATATAATAATAGGGAAAATTACGCTCAGGTCCCTGTAATTTGGTCTCCCTCCCTCTTGGATCCCTGCGTTTCTAAAATCCATGCTGACGTCCCTCATATTTGGTTTTAGGAACTCTTGGGTCCCTGAATGACGTCAGCACTCATATTTTCATTTTTTGTCATGTGAAATGACCGATATACCCATACACAAAAAGATAAAAAATTCTCTCTTCTCCCTCCCCCCTCTCCTCTCCATTCATGTTTCCATCTTCTCCTTCAAAATAATTCCAGAAATCTAAAAAAAAATTTTAAACCCAAATCCAGAAAGATGGAGCTGAACCCATAGAAATCAAAACAGATTTGACAAAGAAGACTAAGTCAAAAAGGGGTTCCAAAAGATGGAGCTATTACCGATTGATTAAAGGAACCCCTACCAATTTACGATTGCAATTTTTTTTGGCTTTGGTCGGAGCGATAGGGGTTCCAATTTTTGACGCGTCGGGGCCGTTCCAATTTTTGCTTTCCTCTGGCTCGGCGTTTGGCTTTTCTGATGTTGGGTCTTGCCGCCGCCGTCGTTACATTAATTGTTTTGACCGATGTTGAGTGTTCTGGGTCTTCGTCTCCTTTTGGTGAAGATGGGTTTCACTTCTACTGGTTTTAATAAGTTGGTTTTTCTTCAGTAATAATTTCTTCCAATTTTGATCTCTACTAGGACCGGATAACGGGACCTCGATGGACCACGAGCTCCTCGCCGTTGGCATCGGTGTTGGCCAAACAAGAGATCTGGGTTTCACGAGAGCGGACAATGGCGTGACCACGAGCTCCTCGTCAGGGCGACCACCATTTTTCGTTCGGACCCGAGGGATGGTTATTATTAGTTTTTGGGCAATTAGTTTTCTGGGTTTAATTTGTTATTTTTGATGTTGTGTTATTAGTGATTGGTTCTTTATGTTATAAGATTGAAGGTTGAAGATGGTGATGGTGTTAAAAGGTTGAAGATGATGATTTTTCTTCCTTTTTTGTTTAAGGGTATATCTGTCATTTCCTAAACAAAAATTCAGAAAAAAACCTGATGATATCAGCGAGGGACCCGAGAGTTTCTAAAACTAAACAAGGGGGACGTCATCATGGATTTTAGAAATGTAGGGACCCGAGAGGAAGAGAGACCAAACTACAAGGACCTGAGCGTAATTTTCTCATAATAATATCATAATATGTCCCATTCTCCAAAACAAAATGGTTATTATGAGGAAAAATTACTCTCAAGTCTGTCGTATTTGTTTAAATTTATTCAAAAGTACTCCGTGTTTGAAAAATATACGTCAAAGTCCCTCGTGTTTGATTTTATTCTACGTCCGGGTTCATTCTGATGTCATCAGCTCTTTTTTGTTTTTGTCATTGAAATGACAAACATATCCTTGTTCCGGTCAGCTAGGATCTCCTGTCATTTTCTTCGGTCATCTTTCCGACAAACACCATCTTCCCCCGCGAAAAAAAACCCTAAAAAATTAAAAAATCAACCCATCTTTATCGATTCTGGAAACAAGGACAAGTTCATCTCCATTCCCGACGAGTTAATCCCTAACACGAAATGTGATAGAGAGGGAGACAGAGGAGCATGGAGGTTCCAAATGGAGCGGCTCCTCTTACGGAAAGCCGACACAGAGGCCAGGAAGATGAATCAGAACCGTCGCCACCACCTCCCACTCAGACCTCGCCGTCGTAGAAGAACCGACTCTCTCTCTTCTTTACTCCACCGTCGCCACCAACGATGCTGCTCCTTCCGGCGAGATCGAGTCGTCCATTGGAGGTGGGATCTCTGTTGTAAAAAAGCTAACGACCAAAGTATTTGAGCTCGAATAGGACAATAATGGCGGAATTGAGAAGAAGAGGAAGAGACGGTTATTTGGACGATTTTCTGGAAAGCTTTTGGTAAAGTAGAATCAAGTATTTTTACACGTGTAGAAGGAAAAATAATTATCCACTATTTATACTCTAGGATAATAGCTTAAGTTACATCTTGCCAGCTATTACGTGTGGGACCTTCTGGACCTTCTTTGTTGAACTTGTGAGTGCATGTGTTCCACGTCATCAATCTGAATATCTTCCAGATTTACAATGTTGCCACTGATGGAAGAAGCCTCGATACTCAGCAGAGTGTTCACTCCTTCTAACACCCTCCCACAAGTTGGAGTGTGTATGTCTAACAGACCCAACTTGGAGACTAAAAATTGATGTTGTCGACTAGACAAACCCTTGGTAAAGATATCAGCGATCTGCAGGTCAGTGGGCACATAAAATAACTTAAGTAGTCCTTGTTGCACCTTTTCACGAACAAAATGACAATCCAACTCGATGTGCTTCGTACGTTCGTGAAACACCGAGTTTTTAGCAATATAAATTGCGGATTTGTTGTCACAGTAGACTAATGAGGGCCCAACGTTCACCCGAAGATCAGTGAGCAAATAGCGCAACCATTGTAACTCGCAGGCCAAGAAGGCAAGAGCCCGATACTCAGCCTCTGATGAAGAACGTGAGACTGTGGGTTGCTTCTTTGATTTCCAGCTGACTAAAGAGTCTCCCAAAAATACAGAGTAACCAGTGACAGACCTTCGAGTATCCATACAAGCACCCCAATCACTGTCACTGAATCCCTTCAATTGCGGAGAACCATCGCTGAAACCCTTTAGTTCCAAAGAAGAACGGCTGGAAAAGAAGAGCCCAGCACCAGGATTACCTTTCAAGTAGCGCAAGACACGATAAGCAGCATGCATATGATTGTGTATAGGCTGAGCACAAAACTGACTTAATTACTGCACAGCAAAGCTAATATCAGGACGTGTGTTGGTTAGATATAACAATTTTCCAACCAATTGACGATATGTAGAAGATGTGACTGGTTCTGTACGATCAAGAGAATCTGTTTCTTCCATGTGTACAGAAGCAAGAATAGCTGGAGAGGGTCCAGCATAGTTTGCAGCAGCTGCAGAATCAGCAGGTGCTGCAGCTTCTTCAAAAATAGCAGTATCAGAAAATAGAGCAGCTGCAGAAAGTCCAGCAGAACATGCAGCTACTGCAGATGAGCATTGCACTGCAGAATCATACGCACAATCATCCAACAACAGGCTATCACCCGTAAATAACTTAATAGCAACATCAATAGGGGTCACAACAGGTTTGCAGCCCAGATAACTAGTTTTCTTTAGAAGTTCCAATGTATATTTTCGTTGGCAGAGGTGCAAACCTGAATCTTGACGAGCAACTTCAAGACCCAGAAAGTACTTCAAAGTACCTAAATCTTTCAGTTTCAGAGAACTACTTAATGCATCCCGTACTGCTGCAATTGCTGCAATAGACTCTCCTGTCAAAACGATGTCATCAACAAAGACAAGGAGAGCAACAAACACCTCTGAAGAATTGATCAATGTAAACAGAGAGTAGTCACTTTTGGATTGAACAAATCCCATGGCAATCAATAGAGAAGTTAGTTTGGCAAACCATTGCCTACTAGCCTGTTTCAGACCATACAGTGATTTCTTTAAAAGACAAACCTTCCCCCTGTCAATTGCAGTAAGAGATAAGCCAGGAGGAACCTCCATATATACCTCTTCGTCAAGATCACCATTAAGGAACGCATTATTAACATCTAGCTGATGGAGATGCCATCTGTTCTGTACAGCAATGGTCAGTAACAAGCGAACTATAGTAAGCTTGGCCACGGGAGAAAATGTGGCAAGAAAATCCACACCAAATGCTTGCGTATAACCTTTGACAGTAATGTACCGCTCGATAGTTCCATCAGCTTTGTACTTAACTTTGTAGACCCACTTGCAACCAATAAAATGCTTGCCTCGAGGTAAAGTGACAAGATCCCAGGTGTGGTTTTGCTCCAGAGCAAGTAACTCCTCTGCCATAGCCTTTTTCCAACAGTCTTCCCTATTGGCTTCACTAAAATGAGTAGGCTCGACAATAGAGGCTATAGCGATACTAAAAACCCAATGAGGATGACTCAAATGATCAAGAGATAAAAAATTGGAAATAGGATATGGAGTAGAATGTAGGGAAGATACCTGAGATTGGCGTTGCTGAGGAAATAGGGCAGAAATATACTGCTCTAGATGCAGTGGTGGTCTCTTGTTGCGCCTGGAACGTCGAAGAGGAACAGAGGGAGCAGCAGGGGAATGAGGGTCAGAAGGTACAGATAAAGGGGAATAAGGCTCAGTAGAAGATGTAGAGAAAGGTGCAGGCATACTAGAAGATGGAATAGGGTCAGAATCAATAGCAAAATCTGGAGTTTCAAGAGAAATAGCAGGTAAACAGTCTTGGTCTGTACTAAAAGGTTGGAAATCATGAGGGCTATAAGTAGAGGTTGTCTGAAATGGAAACATATCTTCATAGAAAATCACATCCCTTGATACAAAAATCTGATGAGTCTGAAGATCATACAACTTAAAACCCTTCACTCCAAGAGGGTAACCAAGAAACACACATTGTCGAGCTCGAGGATCAAACTTTGATCTGTGAGGATCCAGATTGGATGCATAACAAAGACACCCAAAAACTCTGAGATGTCCAAAGGTGGGAGTCTTGTCAAGTAGCAGGTCATAAGGAGTCTTGTTCTGAAGTATAGGTGTAGGCGTTCTGTTGATAAGGTAAGTGGCATGTAATACGGCTTCTCCCCAGAAAATAAGGGGCAAATGAGCATGAAACAATAAGGAGCGAGCAATGTTGAGGATATGCTGGTGTTTACACTCAACCTCCCATTTTGTTGGGGCATCATAACACAGGATTTCTCGTGCACAATACCATTGTTGTTGAAAAATTCAAACATCTGAAATTCCTTACCACCATCCATACGAATCACTTTGATACATGATCCAAACTGGGTTTGTACCATACTATGAAAATCAAGAATACACTTACGAACTTCAGCTTTATTATGCAGCAAACATATCCATAGTGCACGAGAGTAATCATCAACAATTGTTAAGAAATACTCGAAGCCATCATAGGTAGGAATCCTATTCTTCTCCCAAATATCCATATGGACCACATTAAACTTCGCAGAAGCTCGAAAATTATTGATTGGAAAAGGTAAACGCTTATGTTTGGCCAAGTTGCAAGGCTCACAGTGAGTAGGAGTATCGGCAATTATTCTAGTATCTAAGGTTCTAAAAATCTCAAGTTTGTGAGTTGGGATATGACCAAGGCGGCAATGCCAGAGGGCTGGTGGACTGGCTACAAGGTTTATGGCTGGTTGTGTTGCTGTTCCATGTTCCATCTTCAAGAAGTAAAGACCACCCTGTTTCTCAGCCGTGCCAATCACCCTCTGTTGGGAAAAGTCCTGAATATGACAACTATCTTTAGTAAAAGACACATAGTAAGTTGGACATTGAAGAAGTTTGGACAAGGAAACTAGGTTGAAGTTGAAACCAGGGACATATAACACCTGACTGAGAATCAGATTACTTATCTGAACATCACCAGTATGGGCTAATGGTATCTGTTGACCATTGGGAAGACAAACTGAGAGATTATGGGCAGGAGAAAAATTAAGAAAATGATCTGTAGTACAAGCTACATGATCTATAGCTCCAGAATCTATAAGCCAGCTAGATGGATTTAACAGGGAATGAACTACATGAGCAGAAAGAATGAAGTTACCAGACATAGGAAGGGACATTGGGTTAGATGATGAGGAAGTTGGATTGGCAGGCATGTATGAATTGACAAGCAAAGTGGAGAATGGAGGAACACTAGATACATTGGATGAAGACTGTTGAACTAAGTCCATGATATTAGAGCACTGTTGTGGAGTTAAATTCAGCTTAGACAACTCTTGAGAGAGATCTACTGCTCGAGAAGGAGTAAACTGATGCTGCAGCTGCGATGAAAACTGAGGAGGGACAATAGGAATATAGTTGTTAGGCCCATATCTAGACGGATGCATAACTGATCCATTCATGAAAGATCCTGAATAAGTAGGCGTCAATCCAACTTGATTCACTGAAGTATAACCTGATACAGCATGAGAATTCACAGCTGGAGCAGAATTATAGTTGGTTCTGGGCCGATAACTGGGTGGATAACCATGCTTCTTAAAGCATTTATCTACCACATGACCCAAGCCACCATAAAAAGTGCACTGAGGCCTTTTATTCCCATTCCATGGCCTTCGAGGATCTTAAAAACCTTGTGTAGCCATAATCGGATGCTGAGAAGCATTCTGAGGTGGAGGCACTTGATGAGAAATATTGGTCATAACTGGATGCAAAATTTGTATCTCGTACTCTCCAGCCAAAGACAAAACATGATTGATTATAGGCAATGGATCTAACATAAGAATCTGTGACCTCAGGCTATTATAACTGTCATTTAATCCTCTTAGAAATCTCATAACCTGATCTCCCTCTATGTAAGTTCTCATGGCAATAGCTACTACACAATTATCACCACACAATCCTCCTTTAACTCCATCTATACATTTGCAGCTAGGAACTACGCGCAACTGAAGCAACTGATCCCAAAGTATCTGAAAGTTCGTATAGTAATCGTTATTACTCAATGCACCTTGTCGTAGGTTATAGATCTGCTCTTGTAGGGATGCAATCTGCATAGATTCGCCTCTTCCAAAGCACTCTTTAAGCTTCTTCCACAGAGCTGCGGTGGACTCGTACCAAAGCACACTTTATGAAATCATTGGTTCAACCGAGCGGCAAATCCAAGAAATAACCATAGTGTTGCACCGGTCCTAGCTAGGGTACTTAGAATCATCAATCGAAGGCCTAGGGATAGAACCGTCAATAAAACCGATCTTGTTCTTGGATCGTAGAGCCAGCTGAATTGATCTGCTCCAAGAGTGATAGTTCTTGCCGTTTAGAGCGGCGTAACGAGCACTAGAGCTGGTGACTCGTTCGCCGCTAGAAATAAAGGATCGGCTTCATTTGGCACAGGGACAATCGCCGCCATTAGAGCTTCTTCAAGAAGAAAGAATAGAATACAACGAACAATGCGGAAAAGGAAGGGAATTGCTGAACTAGAGCTCCAAACTTAGCTCTGATACCATGTGAAAAAGCTAACGACCGAAGTATTTGAGCTCGAAGAGGACAATAATGGCAGAATCGAGAAGAATCGAGAAGAAGAGGAAGAGACGGTTATTTGGACAATTTTCTGGAAAGCTTTTGGTAAAGTAGAATCAAGTATTTTTACACGTGTAGAAGGAAAAATAACTATCCACTATTTATACTCTAGGCTAATGGCTTAAGTTACATCTTGCCAGCTATTACGTGTGGGACCTTCTGGACCTTCTTTGTTGAACTTGTGAGTGCATCTGTTCCACGTCATCAATCTGAATACCTTCCAGATTTACAATGTTGCCACTGATGGAAGAAGCCTCGATACTCAGCAGAGTGTTCACTCCTTCTAACATCTGTTGCAAAAAGTAAGATCAAACAAACAAAAATTCCTGAAATCCATTAAATCAAACAAACCCAAATCCCAGAAACTCATTAAATCAAACAAACCCAAATCCCAGAAACTCATTTAATCATACAAACCCAAATCCCAGAAACCCATTCAAGCCAACGAGAAGGAATTGAAGAGAAATGGAGGGGGTCGGTTGGGTGGGGAAGCTTGGTCGACGGTTGGGCGAGGTTGTCGATGGGTTAATCGGTATGTATTGAAGGTTGGTCGACCGTCGGGTGGTGTTGAAAGTTGGTCGGGGAAGATGATGATTTTGTTTTTCAAGGGTATTTTTGTCATTTCAATGACAAAAATAAAAAAAAGCTGATGATGTCAACGAGTGACCGGAAAGTATAATAAATTTAAACACGGAAATTTGGCGTATAATTTTTAAACAGGTGAAACTTTTGAGTATATTTAAGCAAATACGGAAGATTTGAAAATATTTTTCCCTTATTATTATGGCAAATTTACCTCTTAATCTGACCTCAAATAAGAAATTTGGCAATTGTTTACCGTATTAACCGTTTTTTTATTCATTCTCTCCTCTTCAGATTTCGGGAATCTATTTTGATATTTATGCAACAAAAAATTGTCTTAAATCTTTGGCAGACTTGTATATAAGTGTAGTTGGCTTATGGAGATATAAAATTATCCATTTACAAAAATCATGTCAATCAATATTATCATTTCTATATTGAACATAAATTTATTGTACTTCGTTCCAATCTTTACACACTTAAATCCTGCTTCGAGTACTAATCTGGGTCACGGATCGCGATTGTGGTCTAACTAATTGGGATTGGCGGCCCGCGTCCCATCCTGAGAACATACTTTCTATTTATCTATACCATTACTTTTACTTTTTGGGTGGAAAAAGTAAGTATATTCTTTTGCATCATATAAAATAATTTAGTTCCCACCCACTGAAGATGCAAATGACGTAAGTCCAACAATTATTGAGAACGTCCAAAAAGATTAAAAAGTGTGACGGGAGAGTTTCTATTATTATTGACCATGTGAGTGGGGCTAGGTGGGCCCCAGCACCTGCATGGGTAATTAATTATAGCGAGGGAGGGATCCCAAATGGTGAAGATCCACCACGCAATTCCTCCTCCCCGATGGCCACGAGTTTTAAAAGTCAATGTGCAAATATTATCCCATCGATAGACGCATCCACTGTCATTTTATTTCTCAAAAAAAAAAAATTGCCTCCATTGTCATGCAACGACGGAACTTCGTCCATACGTTCTTAAAACTTAACAGTTTTAACATACTATTATGAATTCAAGTTAAATATTATGTGGATGATCTGATCCAAAAAGATAATGATTTAGAATTGGTTTCAAACCCTGGTCGATTAGGAGAAAAACGTCATGCTAATATGCTTTAGATAATTTATATCTCAAATCAAACATCGACGAGCACATTAAACTATCTATGTGATTAAGAGAGTGCCCATTAATAAAATCACCTATTAACTAGGATCCAACGGTGCTCAATATACTTATTAAAAAAAATCAAGTCTAGTTAAATTAGAAAATATTAAATTTTGTTTTTATTAAATTTTATTATAATTATAATATATTTAACATTAACATTTTAGATTAAGTTAAAATAAGTTCTTATTTAATTTATTATGGTACTTTTGTGTCGAAGTCCAACGTGGTTACTGATCGGCGGCCGCTCAATATGCTATTTATAACCCAGCCCAGCACCCAAATTATGGTAGGACTTGGAACTGGAGAGGGCCCGCTTGTACAAATCGGCCCATAAATAGCAGCTTCATGCAGCCCACGGCCCATACATAGCTTGAAAATTTTGTATGATCAGCTCAATCATTTACGTTGCAGACTATTTTTATATGATCAGCTCAATTATTTATCTATTACATGTGTTTGAATCTACACTTGAAAAATTTACGGGATGATGAAAGATCGGATACGTATTTCTTAGAAAACATAAATATTATTAAAAGAAAGATCTAAGTTGTAAAAAGATAGAATAATATATTTGGTTGGATTATTTAACGATAATACAAACCGACAACCACCCTGGAATAAGGAAGAACTGTTTTGAGAGGTAACGACAAAACTAGCGGTTGCAATCTCGTAAGAGGAATTTTATATTCACTATAAATAAGGTATCCAAAGAACATTTAACTTAGTGGCACAAAAGTAGGACGATTGGACGGTGCTGCAAAGTTTAAACTCTGACAATGTGTAATTCTCAGTATAAATAATTAAATTATTAATAAAATAAAAATAAAGTGTAAATATTATATGGAGCAATAAAATTTACATAGGCAAAGGAATGGGGTTGCCTTATGACAAGAGTGGATCAGTGTTTTTATCCATCCTACTTGCGGGGACAAACATAACGTGACTGCTTCGCTTGCTTGAACTTTCCTGGATTTTCCATCCTTGTCTACTATGAGAAGGAATTTCTACCGTGTAATTTTCTATAATTTGTTTCTATGTCATTTTTGGCAATACAAACGTCTAACACCATCTCGTAGATTTTTTTCCTTCTCTCGATACACCTTGACGAATAATGACTAATTAAAAATTAATTGAGTATAACCCATCTCTATAGATTAGATAACCGTACACTTTGTTTCATTAACATATTTCACATCTACTACCTTAAAGAAATACAGTTTTTATCTAAATTTTTTTCTTTGGAAAAAAAATTATAGACAACCTCCATCGAAACCCGCCTTAAAGATTATTAATGGGTCGATGTTTATACAATTTAATTTTTTTAATTATCTGTTGACACTATTTTTTTGATAAACAAAATTTAATTATTATTAGTATTAATTACAACCTACTTAGCACAAAATTCTCTCACGCGAAGTTACGACCGCCGACGTCAGTAAAATTCAACAGCGTTAAAACCGATTGGGGAAAAGTTTTGGACCCAAATTTTTTTTAGGTGAACTCAATATCTCCCTACAATTATATAAAAATAGAGTTAAATTTTTATACCATAATTATACTTTTTCGGATCTAAACCTAGGATTTTTTCACTGATTTCGTGTGAACAACTAACGAAACATTTTTTTTAGAATTAAATAACGAAGCATATGTTAACTTTGACCCGGATGCTCCCCCTATTGGAGGATGGCAACAACTAAGACATCTTGCTATTGTAAGGCCACAAAAATTCCAATAAAGTTGAATTAAGATGAAACCATACGACAAATTATAGCCACTGGTTGAGCTCCCCCCTAAATAATCCATCCCCTAGGTCTAGGTGAAATCTCCAGTGTGTATTAATATATTATTATCATTGACTGAAAGTTAACAATTTATAGATTCGTTTCTGAAAACCATGCAGCCTATTTGCAGCCCTATTTTCTTATAATTTGTCTCAATATATGTATATATTTTTCGATTGAGTCCCTTTCAAGTAATAAATTTTGAGGTTTGACTTATGGCTGTCGAGGGCCTCACAACTATAACGGACAACGCTCCGAATAAAAATAGTGACCATATAATATATGATCAATATTTCGAAGTTAAGGAAGTGGGCATTTGCTAAAATCTTGACAGGACTAAAGAGATCTGATCTAGGTAGATGTAGCGAAATTTTAAAATTTAAATTATCTTTTAATAATGTTTTGGTAGAGAACATCCTGGTGGAATAGTTTTTTTTTACTTTTGATATTCGGAGATGAATAGTGCCGGTGCCGGACTCTATTTAGGAATTATTCTTCTAATTGTAACTTTGTTTTCTAAGACTTAATCAAACTATCATTAATTTTTTTAGAAGAAACTCTCATTAATTTGGTGCATTAGTTTTTATGTTGTATGATTATGATATAAAACGCAAAAAAATGGATAGCATTATTTATAATATGCTATTTAATTATTATTAGAAAAACCGTGTGGATGGGAGAATAATGAGATTAATCTTCTTGGTTCCCGTCACCATCTGATCTCCAATTTCCAGAGAGTCAAAAATGAACAACGACTACATTTCAAGATGCGAAAGTTTGCCTTTTTCCACACACAAAAATGAGAGAGTTGACTTAATTTGCGTAACACTTGGTCAGGAAAGCAATTGGTCACTACACTTCATTCTATATAGACTTAGACTAAATATAAAAAATGTAAGTCTTTCCGCACAAAAATGTTTTTTTAGAAAAATATTAAAATTTATCCCAAAATTCTAATTCGATTAGAATTATATTTACTATCGTATAACATATCGGGATTATCTCCTATAAAATAAGAGGATATGTATTATAGCCCATCGGCTCAACTTGACTTGGTTTTTGACAATTAATATAGTATTGTAATGCTTCGTGATTCAACCAACTATTTTCGTAGATCAATACGAGTTAGTTTTTCTGATCCCGGAAAATTTCTCAGGGGATCACTCATCTGAAATTTTTTCAGGTCAAACGTAACTTTGAAATTCTCTCAAGATGTTTGCGAGAAAAGTAGATACACCTTGTTCGTATAGATAGAACAAATCAAATCAGTCAAATTTTTTGAACATATCATTAACAGAGTATCATAATAGCATATGCACGAGATTTAAACTAAAAGTGTAGTCTCACTTGATGATCATCTAGACCCTGCGTATACTATGTGTATTATATTACTATAAGTTATGAATATTTAAATATTAATATTTTCGCTTTCCCGTGCAGAAGATGCAACTTTCTGTTTACTCTTCCAAACAAACTAATGGACATATTACGTTCTTTGAAATTGCCAATAATTTAATTCCAATACATTCTTTTAGAATCATGGTGCCGGAAAGATGAGGCGGCTAATAGAGAAAGTGGATTTGGCAGAACTAATTATGGTGCAGCCGCCCATCATTAATCAGATAGAATTCCTAAATGACCATAAATGAGGAGATTAGGAAGAAGATAGATGTTGAATCCTTAATGACTTTCAAAAAGAGGCGAATAGGAAGAAAAATTGAATCCTAGTATGACTCCAACTATCTCTTGGCATCCACCAAGATTGTGATCAACTTCATTCGGCTGCATGGTCGGGGAAGAGATGTTAATACGCAAGTTTAGTTATGATGCGGACTGTGGGGCTTATAATAAATTTAACAAGAGAACATTGCGAAATAAATTAGAAAAATCGTATTGATTTCTAAGAAACGACGAGAGGTCGAATAAAGTAGTAGGAGAGAAAGAACATGCGAAAGAACAAAATAAGGGTAATAAATTAGGGAAAAACATTGATAAGAGAACAAGAAAAAAGAGAGATTTTGGGCTCTTGGCCACCCAGACGAGTTTTAAGTTTTAACTTAAGGATCTAGGTTAGGCTTTTATTTTTATTTTTATTTTTAAAGCGTAGAAATGTGTACTTGGGTATCAACAACACTAGGCACTCTTGATTTTTTCACTAAGTTTTGTCGCTATCGAATTTTACTGAGACTGCGAGCCTGCGATTGTAACCTCGTACTGAGGATTTCTACACTTGAGATAGGAGATGTACCATTTAAATATTATAATTACTAATAAAATTCAACAATTTCAAAAAAGAGAAAGAAAAAAGAGAAATAATTATACTAATGTAAAAAAAATATGTAGTAAGTATTTCGAGTTCGTGTTATTGGAACACTGTTTTAAAAATTATGGTTCGACCGATCGTCAAATCGGTCAGACCATTGTCAGCCACCAAATCTGGGTTGCTTATTGTCAAAAACCCATAGAACGGTCTGAGCTCTCAAATCCGGTCAGGCGCTCGGTCTGACTCCTCCAGGTGACCCGGTTCACTTGGAATAGAAAAATATTGTTTATTTTTTTATTTTATCCGGTTTAAATTAGAATCGACACCCCCAATCTCACACTCGAAGTGTGTACATCACATTTGGATCACAATAAACTTATATCAATGTTTGAAGAAAACTTGTATCATCATCTTCATGTACTTTTAGAATTATTAAATTAATATTTAAAACTTTGTTTGGATAAATTATGTATCAAAGCTTGTGAATATTTGATTATTTGGTATTTTATCATTTTATGATAAATTAAATTTATTTCATCATATTTAACAATTATTTATATAAAAATAAAAGTTTTGGTCTGACCAACAGCTCAACCGGGTGGACCGGGTGAACAAAAAATAGAAGATTTTCATGTCGCTTCCTCGTTCGGTTTTAAAAACATTGCATTGATACAATTTTGCTACTTTTTTAAAACTTTACTTAATTTGAATATGAATTAATCGGCTCAATAAATATTGGGATTGTAGTATAGAAAAGAATATAACTTCTGGGTTGTTCGTTTGTTTCGAAGAATAGGTAGTTTCGTAATACACAAGTTTTTTTTTTTGGAAAAAGTTTCAAATTCTGAAAGTGGACCTCCTACTTTCAGTAGGTCTCTTAATCTTCACTGGCTACGGGCTTGGATTGGGAATAACCAATCCATATTATATGTGAGGACAATAACAGTGGCCAAAACAAACTAGTTTTCGCCTCTGCTCCAGTTGTTATAGAATCTGACCTCTGAATTGATTGGTTGTTGGGCTAATTTAGGGGTGAAATAACTTGAAATATTTATGGAAATCCTTATAAATATCAATATTGGTAAGGCTTTAGCATGGTATTGGTAAATATTTAATTATTTTAAATGATCCGATTATTATCCAACCTCGCACTTGACTTCGGCCACCTCATGAATGTTTACCTCCTCTAGTACAAGATAGTATTGGAGTGGCCGTGGGGACCTTCCGACTTATCCGCATGTGATTATGAGTTTATTTATGAATAAAATAGCACAAACCACTCACCAATTCCAAAAAAAAAAACACATGTAAATCTATCTTTCCACTAAAAAAGAAGTACACACGTAAGTGTTAAAAAATATATATTTTTTGTGTGTTTGTTTTAATTCCATTTCGGTTAGATGCTTAAGGTGTAAGTCGTTGTATTTCAGACATATCCCACCATCCACACAGTTGATCTAAATACTCACTACATATTACCATAAAAATATTTGTTGGTAAACACCCGTAGACACCTAAACATTTTAGACAAATGGAATCTACCCTAGATAGGGCGCTCCCCATAAAACCAATACAAGTCTCAAAACATTAGACGCAACTATTTTTGTTCCTTTGCGTCTCTCTCTCTCTCTCTGCGTACATATATATATATATATATATATATATATATATATGACAGAGAGATGTATAAACATCCCATTCGGACAAGAACAACTTTGACAATCCCGTCCTCCCTCCCTGCTTCTGCGCGTCTTTACCACAAAAAAAAAAAATAACAACTTTGACAAAAAGGCACGTCCGATTGCTATCTAGCTCCTCGAACAAGTCTTATCTTGGACGATTGATCCCAAAACAGACATACCTTGTAGCCAAGGAACCTCATGGCCATGGGACCCCTACTTCTACTTGCACCTTCTTAGCTACCCTTCGTACTCCTCTCTCTGTCTTCCAAGTTTCACCAATATCCGGCCCGTTTGGCTCCTCACTCCCTCTTAATCCCAACATCTACGATACTCCGGTAAGCCTTTCGAGTATCTTGCCATCTGCACCAACTCCCGTTGATTTACTCTCTTTTTCCCCTGATCGTTTTGATCTATGTTTCAGGAGAAACAAAGAGAATCAAAACTCACGCATATTTTTTCGGGGTGATTTCGTTAGATGGGAATAATCAAGGACAACAACAAGCACGAGACGAATCGTCTTCATCGAGAACCCGAGTATGATAGGGCTCTCAGGAGTTGCATGGTGTGTTTGATTACATTCCTAGTGAGCATGACAGGCGGTGCAGTGTTGGGGTACTGGAAATATGAATACCACGCTACCAATAGCCAATTGTGGATGGTGCCCTTTGGTCTAATCCTCTTGGTCACTCCGGTGATGGTTTGGTTTGCTCTTGTTGTCTCCGAGGGATGTAATAATAACTCCGATGATGATCAGGTGGACATCGAGGCCGCTGGATCTAGAAGTCAACCTTAGGTACAAATTATGATATACTGGCGATTGCCGGCAATCGATCACTGAGTTATTACTTTTCCGAGGGTTCACATGTTGATAATTTCGTCAACTGATGATGCGTTTAATCGTTTTCCCGTTCAATAATTTTCTAATTTAGTGACTTTATATATATATATATAAAGTATATATATTAGGTCAATTTCTTACATTTTTAAACAAACATATCATAATCGAAACTAACAATGTAATTATCTTAATATCACGTCGCGGAAAAAATAAAGGTGGATAGGTCAAATAAATATAGAATTTCATAAATAGGAGCGTAAGTAAATAATTGTGAAATTGAGTTTTATCATATTGTTAATATTATTAATTTTATGATTATCCTTTCATAGATGACGCTAGATGATCAAATTTAAATTTTTTTACAAGTATAAGATCGTACTTGATCTTTATCCATGTTATGTTATAATCTCCCCTTACTTATTTGTTAAAAAATGTTATAATCTCCCCTCGAACTGCGTAAAGAGTAAAGCCAAACATTGTGAAGGAAAAAGTGGGGAACGCCACCGTGATCTTGACTTGAACTGTATTCGGGACTAATAATTGCGGAAATCATACAGCTGGATGGTATAATTTAATAGAGTAATTATTTGGCTTAACATCACAGAGTATTTGGCTTAACATCACAGAGCGTGAGGAGTGATGATGTTCCATATTTTACAGATCGAATATCACCATTCTTGAAAGAAAAAAGGTTAAAGATGATCATTTCAAAAACAGTAAACAATATATACATGAACCAGAAAAAATCTGCTACTTCGCAATAGGAATAGGAATGACGATGGGTAGGTATGAGTAACGTGTAGTATCCGTTAATCCTGTTCGCTTAAGTTATTTTCTCCAACAACCTACAATGCATATCTAGGCCACAAGCAGCCAGACAGCAAATTTACAGGGTGCAACCAAGGACATAGGCAACAGGTGAAGGTCTCATCTAGAGATGGTTTTCTACCTGAGGGAGGCAGATGTGTTCAATAAGCCCTGGAGGGAGTTGCAGCCTCACAAAACCGGCCTTCCCTTCCCATTTTCCCCATTCCAAAAGCTCCTATAGAGTTCTAATAGAACCCAACTCGCCGATGTTCATAATACGAGGCGAAATTCTCTCGAATGAAGGACATCGGTCAATGCAGGATGATTCATGAAAGAGTTCATTGTTTTAAAGAACGAAAGAATTATAGTTACAAAATGCTGCAAGCTAGGATGAATAATCTTACAGACTATCGTCGGGAACTGCAGGATGAAAACACTGGTACACTAAACCTTTTCACACCCATTACCTGCTAGTTCTTCAACAGCTGTAGAGAGGTCATTTAACTGAATCACAAGTGTTGCACATCAACATCAGACTGCGTAGGAAAATCTAGGCCGTGAAGTGCAGGCGTGTTCTCTAAATCCTCCTTGGAGAACATTGGAATGAACCAGAATGCCTTCTTTGCGCCTAGAACCTTACAAACAGAACAAACGCCATCAGAACCTTAAGTCAGTCACTCCATCCATGAAAATGGTCAGAAAATAGAGAGGACTATCCATTCAGTCTGAAGCTGGAAGCAATGAACGCTTTATTAGGATTCACATTCTCAATGAAGCTCCAAGGAAGCAAAAAGTTCCACTGGTTGTTTCCATGCAAGTAGTTAACGGATGTTCAAAAATCCATAAACAAGTCAAATAAACTTAGCTGTAAAAATAAAAAAAACACGAGATAAGAGGAAAGAACAAGCGATCAAAGAGCAGGAGGAAACACCTGCTCGACATTCTTTTTCCTGCCGAGGTCATATCTCCACCTAACTGCCCCTCTCTTTTCATGAACCTGGAAAGTTAGCTGGGGTTAGTTTTGGCATCAAACTTCAATTGGGGCCAATGGTGATCGTCAACAATCAGAGTGGCATCAAGCATCAGGGTGAACTGACATATAAACTGCACAAGCCTCCAACCCAGACATAATGAAACATGTCTCATAGAAGACCTAAAGTTTAGAATAAAACTAGTAGGAGGGCAGATAGAAAGGACCGTCTACTGAAGTTGGAAGGGGAATGATATTTACCTCTATCGAAGTAGTATTGCTCATTACAAGAGATGCATGCATCACAATGAAGCAAAGAAGGCTGAGGACGAAAGCCAAATTGAGAACTGCATCATCAAGGGATAGAATCTGTAAGGGACAAGAAGACAATGAGAATCCCAACCCCCATGAGCACAGCAAGATAGAACAGAGAGGATTGGATGGGTACCAACCGAAAGCTAGAAAAATGACAGCAAGAGAACCAGAAGATGATGAACGATCCTTGGCTTTCTTAAAGAACTGGACAAAGCTAGGCATCAGCGCTAGCGTATCGAGCATCGTTTCCAGAAAAGTATAAACCTTCAACCAAAACAAAAACATTTACACTAGTGTACAATGTCCACGACATTCAAGCAGGAAATGGCAAAGCCAGAAGGTTACCAGGAAAAGTAGGAAAAACTTGTAGTTTCGAGCACCGACGCAGTTGACCACCCAAACGCAGTGATGATCCATCTTAAGCACGCACCTTTGGCCTACCAGTAACACAAAATCCATAGGACTACAAAGCTTTAATCCCATCGGACCACTACGAAAAAGGGAAAAGAGGGAGCATCCAATTGTTGCAATGGTGAGAGAGAGAGAGAGCATACAAACAGAGCAATGGTGGGATCGAGGTGGCTTCCAATTGTTGCAATGCCTGCAATATCGAAACCCCTGCAAGCCAACATCCTCCTCCCCATCCGGCCTCGGCCTCCCCTCCGGGTTGGAACCATCCTCCAAGCTCGCCCCCTGCGGCCTCCAGCCCACGGGCACCCCGCCCGGGTCGGTAACAACCACCCTCACATAGCACCACCCTATCATCACAAGCTTCCCCACCCCAAAACCCCACAAAAAAAAAAAGAATCATCTTTTTCTTTTCCTGAATAGATAGAAAAAGAAAAGAGTTAGGGAGGGGGGAGCTTACGAGGAGGTGGAAAAGGAAGAGGACGAGGAGGGGGAGAGGGGAGGAGGCGTGGCGGAGGAGGCGCGGGCCCCACGTGAGGACCACGACTGCGTAGTAGGAGACCGCCACGATGGCCGCCACAAGCACCACCACCGCGTACCCCAGGGCCCTTACCCCCTTGCACATCTTGAACGCGTTCAGGTCCATAGAAACTGTGAATTGGAATTGGAATTGGAATTTGAATTTGAATTGGAATTTGTTGTTGCTTGCTTCATCTCTACGTCATTCTTCCTTCTTTTTTGATTGAGGGCCTGGGCCCCGGAGCCCGCACGTACATCGTTGCAGATCGAAGTCCATCACGTAGGCCCACAATAGCTATGATTAGGTCCTCTTCTTATATAGTAAATTTCAAATTCGGTTAAGGAAATTAATATATATCTTATTACTTAAACAAATTCTGATCGTTATTTTTAGTGTAATTCGTTATGCTTTAAACGTTAAAGTTGTGTGATTTATGTGGTATATAAGCTATTGAAGTCTGAAAGTTGTTAAAAAAAAATCAGAAAGTTGTTAAAAAGAACCAGATAAGCCGACTTGAGGAGAGAGGAAAAAAAATAAATAAGACATGAAATGGGAGCCGAAGCCCATCCTAGGAAACTAGTAGCAAACACAAAAACCCAACAGGAAAACACTGTAGGACAGACCAAATCTATTATCTAGCGGAGTGTCTATATCTTCTTTATTAGGTAGGTAGTTGAACTAGTGCCCGATAACAATAAATTTTATTTCGTTTTTCAAAAGTCAGTGAATCAACTTTTATTTTTGGAAAAAAGGAAAATATCTTACCTACAAATAATAAAATCTAATACCATTTAAAATCTCAAAATTTGGATTACCCCGTTTAAATTAAAATCTGGCAAAGTTGAAATTAGTTAATTCCCAAGACATATCTCCCTTTATGAGCCCCACCTTGTCTTAAGTTTCCCCAAGCCAAAACTCGTCCACCTTTTCTCCTCTCTCTCTCTATCTCTCTCTCTCCACCTCCATCTCCACATTTGTTCTCTCACGTGACCTGTCGTCACCCGCTGCTGCTCCACCGACCTCACCTGGGCCTCCACGTCCGTCCCAGATTACGGTCTCTTTTGCATTTGGGGATTAGGGTTAGGGTTACGATATGCAGCAGCCACAGCAGATGATGATGTCTTCCTACCCTCCCGCTAACATCACCACTGAGCAGATCCAAAAGGTTAAATCTTTTTCACGTGCATCGTCTCTCTCTCTCTCTCTCTCTCTTGGGTATTTGCTTCATTAATTTATTGTTGGGTATGTTCTGTGGATAAAATAAATGGAGTTGGGTGGTCCTAAATTTAATGGTCTGGTTGCTTATAAATGATAAAATTAATAAGCAAGCTTTAGGGCGGAATCTTCGTTTTCCCTTTCTAACCATTTAGGAACTGATGGCTATTTTAGGCATTCACATTCTGCATATAATCATTAACCGATAATGGAGTTTAGCTTAAGTTATGTTTACAGTTTGAAGGTTTGAACTTGTGCAGTTGCGTTTGGAACATGCTCTGTTCATTTGATACGGAAGTGTCTACCAGCAAACGCTTGTTGCGGTTTGGAACATGCTCTGTTCATTTGTGGGATTTAAGATGATGCAACCACTTTGTGGTCATGTCGGATTGTAGAATAAATGATCCGATGCAGTTTACCGCGGTGGTGGTAGTTAAAGGCGTCTTAGCGACAGAGCATTGAGTAGGTCGACCGATCAACTGCGTCTTGATATGATGAATTTGTAATATAGAAAATGGGGATGTTATAGTGAAGAAACCGTGTTCCTGCTTTTGCAGTTTGGCTTGTTTAACCGCTACTCATTTGGGAAGCATAGTACTTTGAATTTTGTACTCGCCGTCTTATACCCATTGTGGTTTTGCTTTGGCTTATTCAACTCCTGATGAAGCATGGATGTTGATTATTTTCGTTTATTATTATTGCAGTACCTTGACGACAATAAAAGGTTAATTTTGGCGATATTGGAAAATCAAAATGTGGGGAAACTTGCTGAATGTGCTCAGTAAGCTCTCTCTCTCGCTTGCTCTAGAATTATTGATTTGTTTCTACAATGTTACTAGATATTGTTGGGACAAAGTATGTAATGTAGGGTTTGAGTTTTTTTCCTTTTCCGTCAGGAGGTATCTTCAGCTGTTATTGTCAGCTTGAAAAAGTTAACTTGTTTAACAATGTAGATCGGTTCTGCTCTAAAGGATGAAAGGATGGAGCTTTTGGTTTTTCATAAAAATTTGAGGAAAATATTTACCCTTGTTCTGCCCCCCAGACGCTGTTACATTTTCTGTACCAGAATTGCTTGAAACTAACATGGTTGCATGATTGGCAATGTAAGATATCTAAGGAACATACAAATTATTGGCATATGATGCTTCGATTAACCTCGTACATGCTTGGGCCAATGACATGTTTGAGCATTGTTTGGGCGTTAGTAAACATCGCGCCAAGAGATCTGAATGAATTTAATTGGAAGTTCGTGTGGCAAAACTGGAAATATTAATTTAATCGTTTTTGTGATTGTTGTTGGATGGATATGGTAATTGCATAAAATTTATGTTCCAGCATCATTACGTGCGCCCGAAAGATAATTTCTTTGTATATGCGCCAGTGCATGTGTGATGGACAAGTAAGTTGACTTTCGAGCCAGCACATGGTTAAATGATGGCTCGGTTGAGATGGATTTTTTAGTGCGTAAAATGTGTACTTGAATACGTAATGTCAATAATCAGGTCTTTTATTGGTGAATCCGAGAGAGGTTTCCATATCATTAAAGTACAGAGACCATGTTTACATGATTGCGTTCTACCATTCGTTTCCTCTTCTTTCTTTTTTTGGTTACTCTGTGTAATACCAATCTTGTTGCATGCCTTTTTTTCCTAATCCAGGTATCAAGCACAGCTGCAGAAGAATTTGATGTATTTGGCTGCAATTGCAGATGCGCAACCGCAAGCATCAGCTATGGCCCCTCAGGTGGGTAGTAAGACTAGAAATTGTTCAACGTCTTTGCATTTGAGGCTAATGCTAATCTGCTTGGTGTCCTGGACTCTTTCAGATGGCCCCTCATCCTACCATGCAGCAAGGAGCGTATTACATGCAGCATCCCCAGGCAGCAGCTATGGCTCAGCAAGCAGGCCTATTCTCTGCCAGGATGCCATTGCAATATAATAATCCTCACCAGTTACAAGATCCCCAACAACTACATCAGCAAGCCATGCAAGGACAACTCGGAATGAGGTCTATGGGGCCAAACAACGGGATGCATCCCATGCATTCGGATGCTACTCTTGGTAGTGGTGGCCCCTCAACTGGTGTCTCCAGCGATGGACGTGGGGGCAACAAACAAGATGAGGCTGGTGCTGATGGCAACGAGGACGGGAAATGAAAAGCCCATCCGGGCGACGTCCGATGTTTTGTCTCTGGGATGTTGATAGTAGGCACCGGTTAATGGATTCTGTTGGTTTTTTTTTTCAATGGAACGCTAAAAGTTGAGCACCTCTTGTTGCTTGCAAGTTTGACAGATTAGGCAGATGAGTTGGTAGGTCCCTTGTTTTCTAGAAGCAGAACCAGCAACAGGACGCAGTCGATCCGAGTTTGAAGAAGTCAGGACTTGTTGTGCTCTCTTGTTGTGTGCCTTTTTGTAATAACCCTGAAGTGCATGCCGTGTTGTAGGAATGTGTTGTAGCGAACCATTGCTCTTTTAGTCTGGAGTTGCATGTGCAATGGAATTGTTGGCTTATCATAGTGGCTTGCCCCAGATCTCTATTGCTTTTGCAGGGACAGGACCTAGCAGCTCTAATCCTGGTTCGAGATGGCTTGAACTCGAGACACTTAATTAAATTAGAGACGACGACGGTATTTGAAAAGGATAGTTTCCACTATGCTTGCTTGTAAAGGGAAGGCATCTAACGTTGGGGGGGGGGGGGGGGGGAGCGGGCTCAAACTTCAACCGGGCTAGAAAAAGTTGGGTCAATGGCCGTGATCCTGAAGCTTCGTCCACCTTTTCCAGGCTCTTACTCCACCAAATTTTCAAATATTTACACCCCTCAGTTAAAAAGAGGGGAAAAGAAGACAACTTGCAGCTGAAGCAACCAACCTGAGTGCTTTTTCGTTGCTGGGTATCAGTATCAGATCTCTGGCTTATGCCTATTCTTAACAGCACACTGAACGCTTTCGGTTAAGTTAGGCAACTGCTAACCTCCGTTAGATGCAGACGTCGACGTTGCGTCTTTATGTCCTCTAAAAAATTTTTTTATCATATTTATGATCGTATCTATAGATTATAGACGACTAATTATAACGCAATTCTTTTTATTCCATAATAACATTTCCCATGCGTCATTTTCCCAATACTTTGGCCACCGGTTATAACGCAACCAAAGTGGTCTTCCTACTCTATTATATCTTATCCTCCTCCTCAGCTACTCTCTCTCTCTCTCCACAATATTTCCAAATTTCGACAATCCTCCGCAGCCAGAAGAGAAACATAAATAGGTCGACGATGAAGCAACTAAACAAACAACAAGAGACAGTAGGCCTCCACTTATGTAATGAAACGCCGACGTTTAATAACAATAAGAGGCCAACCAGGAAGTACTCCTTCCAAGTGATCGTCAACCTCCTCCACTCCCCACCCGCGTACGTTACCCTACTCCTGCTATCCTACGCCCTTGGCTACCTCTCCGCCCCGAAACCTTCCGGTATCTCTCCGGATGCTCCCTCTGTGGACCCCACGAGAGGGGAGGCTCTCCTCCGGACCCAGCTCGACAACTTCCGGGTCACCACCCCCTGCTCGGACCCGGTCAGACCGGAGCTGGTCCGGGAGACCCTTATAGCTCGCCTGTTCAACGGCTCCTCCCCTTACACCAACTTCCCGCCGCCACACGCCGTCGGGATCCTCAAGGAGAGGACGCCCAAGGGGTGGGGCTCCAACGGCGCCGTTTTCAGGCGGCTCATAGAGAAGGTCAGGCCCAAGGTGATCATCGAGGTGGGGACCTTCCTGGGGGCGTCGGCGCTTCACATGGCTCGGGTCACTCGGGAGCTCGGGCTCCAAACCCAGGTCCTCTGCGTCGACGACTTCCGCGGCTGGCCCGGGTTCATGGACCGGTTTAGGTACCTGGATTCGGTCAACGGTGACGTTTCGCTGATGTACCAGTTCATGTGGAACGTGGCCCGGGAGAACGCGACCGGTTATGTCCTGCCGGTCCCCTACTCGAGCGGTTCGACCCTTTGGAAGCTGTGCGAGTGGGGGGTGTACGGGGACCTGATCGAGATCGATGCGGGTCACGATTTCAACTCGGCCTGGGCGGATATAAACCGGGCGATCCGGGTGTTAGCACCGGGCGGGATGATGTTCGGGCACGACTACTTCACCGCGGCGGACAATAGAGGAGTGAAGCGGGCGGTTGACTTGTTCGCCCGGTTGAATGGGTTCACGATCCGAACCGATGGTCAGCACTGGGTCATTTACACTTCCTGAAATAATCCCTTCCTATCCATCATAAGAAAGAATCTTAATCAACTCGACTAATCTGAATCGATTGTTTGTATATTTTTTACGGTTGCTATTACGCGGTTTATGTGCGATTTGATAGATAATGTGGAATGAAATGGGCGAACATGACCGGGGTCATCTCCTTTGTGATGCAGGGTCTTGACCTTCATTTGTGTGATACTTTCTAATACTTTGAAAAGTTGTAGAAAATGGTTTCTGATGTTTGGATTGAAGTGTACGTTATTCTTCTGGGCCTGCTTTGAAATACATGATTCTGGGCCTACGCTACGGATTTTGAGCTGTAGAAAGGTTCAAGTTCAACAACTATTCATCCTAGAAATTCTTTTTTGGACCTGCTTCCCAAACCTATTTATAAAACGAAACAAGAATTTATATTTTAGCTCTAAATCATCTGTTGAAATGATAAGAAATTTGAATTTCGTTTAAAAAAAATTAGTTCTGAAAAGAGCCAATTTTTTTAAAGCTTAGTGTTCCTCGTGACATTTTTTTAATAAGTAAATGTATATTACTCAAAAGGATCCCATAGAAGCTTACAACCAGGAAATACAACTCTTATGGAATCAGATAGAATCTATCAAAGTAAAAAATCTACAATATAAATGCTATCTAATTCGAGTCGTCCTACAAGATTATCGAACAGGCAAACATCAGAAAAGAATGTCAAAATCCAACCAAACACCTATCGAAAAGTCAAAGAAGATCAAAAGATCAAGAATAAGAATGCCCATTCGCTGCCTCAGCATTCCTCGTGACATACATAAATGTACAGTTCCCAACTCTCACTAGATGGACTAAAAAGAAAGGTTGGAAAAAACAAAACATTCGAGCGAATCTTAACTAATCACCAAATGAAACTAACTAACTAACTAACTAACTACTGTTGGTGTTGCTTGGAATAAAATGAATGGTGTTGTTTTGATTTCAAACCAAATGACATCTCATAATTCAAGCAAGAATAATGGTTAACAAATTAAGTGAACAAAAGAAAGAATTGGATAGAAAAATGTGACATTTTATTAATGAAAAAATAGATGTAATTTTTTTATATGAACATGTTTTATCATTTGGTGAATTATGGCTCTTGGAATAAATTTTTTTTGCACTCCTTGAAAATCTATAAATAGACAAGGATTCTTGCCATAAGAACAACTAATTCACACATCCATTTCTCCTCCATTTGTTCATCACCATTCAAGCGTCGTCGAGTCAATCGTTTGCCAATTTAAGTTGGCTCAAAGGTTTTCGTACCTCGTTGAATTTATCGACAATCAAAAAGCCAGGTTATATTCCCACTTACAACAACAATCTTAAAGTGTTATTTATTTATAACAATGGTTTTTGGTTAACATCGTAAGTATTCAGTCGATTTTTTTTTGTTGAAGAAATGAATTGTTTATTACTTGCTAATTTGACCAACGGAAACTTGATGCTTTGTTTGATAGTACATGTCCAAAAACAGTGATTTTGTCTATATTGCACCATTTCAAGAACATTATGTGGAAAGTTTGTGATTGTTGTTTCGGCATCATTTAACCTTCTGTGCATAGCATGCTCTTAGCTGAAAGGTGCAAGAGTCATACCCCTCCTCATGTTATTCAAACGCTTGGGTAGGCAGCTGCATCTCTCACAATTGTTATCGTACCTTTTTGTTCATGAATCGCCGAATTGATGCAATGATCTTTTTCTAGCGAATATATGGTGCTGTTGCTATGTGAAACAGAAACCGATTTAAGATGCCACGTGGTTCACAATCCATAAGATCCCTACACGGATTAACCTGATTCGTTGCCATAGACTTGACGAATGGGATTCGCTATATCCCTTTTGTGGCGACATCGATGAAACATCTGCACATCCTTTTTTCAATTGCAAATTCTCGTGGCCGATTTGGAATTTTTTCGTGAGGAAAATTGGAGCTCAGTGATGTGGGGAATTTGGAGACATAGGAACCAGACGATCTTTGACAGTGCTAACTCGGACAATGAGCTTCTCTTGCATTCCATCTGCTATCATGGTCAAGAATGATTAACTTGGGCAAATATTTCCACGAGATTCGCCAACCAGCACCTGCTTCTATTTTTGGAGTTTGTTGCATAGACTGAACTGATAGATTTCGTAGGTCTTTGTTCGCTGAGGCTACTGCTTAGCTCGGCCTGCAGGTTCTTTTGGATGGTGTTTTGGGATGTTCTGGTCTCGGACTTTCCGTTTTGGCTTCTGTCCCTTTTGGTGATACTGTCCTTTTTGGGCACTTTGTACATAGCTGATAGCTTGTACAGTTTTGATTGGTGAATACAATTTTACTCATAATTAAAAAATGCCATGTGGTTGTGTGATAACACTGATGAACCTAAGGCTTTTATATGTGATATATGTGAGATGCAGCATGACTAATCCCTTAATTGAATAAAATGGAGGGTTGAAATGAACTAACTGATTATGCATGTAAGACATGAAATATATGTTCTTTCTAAGGTGTCCAAGTAATCATTACTTGATAATTATTGTAGTTGATTATTAGATGGACTAACTGGAAGTGGAACACAAAGTTGGTTTTCGGGGAGGTACAGGAATATAAGTTGCTCCAGGTTAAAATCAATGGTGGAAAATCAAGAAATTATTGCTTTTTTTTACAGAAATAGTGATGAAATTGGCTTGACGTTGACTGTCCAAATCGAAAAATCACAGGAAAGGTAAAGGTTTCCATCAACGATTGTAGAATGCTTATCCATGTGTTTTATTGGTGACTCACGATTGATCCAGTATGAAAAGTAACGATGCACGATGATTATACATGTGAAATGTTGGAAGGATGTTAAATTTTCTATTGTTTTCAATGAATTATTTGTCGCCCTGTTTGTCCCGAGGATAAGTTGCTGCACGGCTCATGAGTGTGAAGTAATTTATCTCTTGGTATATACAACAAATAGTTTTGGTTCAAAAAAGTTGGGCAAAGTGCCAACTAGGACGAGCAGAATGTTGGAGGCTATACTCAAAAGTGAGTACATGAGATTTGGTTGTTAATATTTTTGAGAATAATATGGTATTGTTGATCAAAAAAGATGCACCCTATACATTATTAACGAAATGGATTGGCTGACAAAAAAAAAGAAGAACTTCGGAGGACATGAAGAATTTCATGCTTCTTAGTATTGGATGTGAAAAGAACTTTGGAGGACATGGTAGACTCCATTCCATAGTACCTAAAAAAAGGACTTTGGAAAATATAGTGGATACTATGCTCCTTAGTGCCAAAGTTGCCAACCAAATTATTAAAAAAAATGATAGTTGCATATCTTGTGTGAAAAAATGGATATATGATAGGTATTACAATCGCAAGACATAGTGGAGATTACGCTTTGGCGATCTCATTGAGAAAATAAGTAACTCGAACTTGAGTACTTGGAGCTTAAGGAGGCTATTACTGAAGGCGAGTAATCTTGGAGCTAGTCACCGGATAAGGAGTTGGGTGAGTCCTGGAAAATCTAGACTTTCATTTTTGTGCTAGAAAGATACTCGAAAGCTAGTTAAAAAATTCGCTAATAACTATCGGTCAACTTCAAGTTGGATGTTGATAGGTAGGAGGTACGATTTCTTAGAATTAAAGAAATAAACATGTATATCATATTAAATGATGAAGTCAAAGTTTATAACTTTGGAAAATGCAGACAAAGAGAGAGAAAGATAAGGGATCTATTGTTAGATGTTAAGTTGCGGCCACAACAAATGCTAGTCATCTCTTTATACTGTGAAAATCAAGCGACTATGTCTAACATTTAACCTTGTGTACAATGGGAAAATAGACATATCGGCTTGAGAAATTAAGTACGTAGGGTACTTGATATTGCGCGTATAGTCACGAATGTGTTTATATGGAACGAAAATAATTTGGAAGATCTATTCACTAAATGACTCTTGAGAGACTTAATAAAAGCGCATGAATTTTGGGAATGGATATAAATTTTTTAATAAAGTCAATCTTCATTCTAGCACTACTATTAGTCTAAAGGTTTAATGGGTAACAAGTTATTGTTGCGGCGGAAAACAACATACAGACCAAAGCACTTGTTTGGTGTTGGAGGTTGAAGTATTACAAATACTCTTAATGGAATCAGCTTGTCGGACAAAGAAACAAGTGTATTATCTTAAAATACCAAGGCATAAAAGGACAACTCTACATATATGAATATCGGAAGTGGTGCCGCTTCTAACGAAGTTCGAAGGTAGACCTTTACAAATGTTCATGAAATTAGGAAGAACACAATGCCATTAACAATGAAATTACAAGTGTTTGTAGCTTATGTGTGGGATTATTTTCGGTTTGAACACAAGGAATCGAGGTTCAAGCAACTAGACAACATCAATTTCATTCAAACTTTGAAATATTCTCACTAACAAAAGGTTTCGAAAGACACCTCTTGAATGCATAAAATTATGAGTTTAGTGAAGTTAATTATTAACCAAATTAAGTAAACAAAAGGAAAAATTGAATGGAAAAAGGTGACATTTCATTAATGAAAAAATAAATGCAATTTTATTCATATGAACATGTCTTATCATTTGGTGAATTATGGCTTTTGGAACAAAGATTTCTTGCATTCCTGGAAAATCTATAAATAGACAAGGGTTCTTGTCATAAGGACAACTAATTCATACTTCCATTTCTCCTCCATTTGTTCATCACCATAATAGCATTTTGCTTGTATTTTTAGAGGTGATATTCTATTGCATGTCACTTAGAATATCTAAATTTTTTAAGCAATCCTAAGAGTGTACTTGCCAGAACTTATTGACAACGTATAGTGGGGGCAAATAATCACGTCTCAAGAAGACAAAATTTGAGACTTCCATTGGAGTGGTTCAATCGTTTGCCAATTCACGTTGGCTATAAGGTTTTTGTGCCTCGTCGAATTTATCGACAATCAATATAACGCCCAATGATTTAATCAACTGTCTCCACAGACTATCACGGGTCTTTTTTAGCGTGCTTTGTCCTCACTCGCACGTATCCCGAAAGCTTCATAGGAGGTCACTCATCCCAATACTACCCCAGGTCAAATACGTTTAATCTTGGAGTTCTCTCAAAATTTGTGCCAGAAAAGAAGGTGCACATTGTTAGTATAAATAGTACCAATTAAATCACTTAAGTAATTTCAGCGAGAACATATCATTTAGCAGGTATCACAATCAAGTTGGCAAGTTTTATCCCCACTTACAAACACTACAACAATAATAATTGATCAAATCAGTTACATCCTCCCTAGGATCGCGGACCTGAGACCTTCCTCACTGGTTGACTCATTCGAAACCTTAATAATAACATTCTGAAGCACGATGTCATCAACGGAGGACAAGCTGGAGTGTTGGACCTTGAGTAGCAAGTCACGCAAGGCGCACATTAGCCTCGCCCCGGGACAGTCCACGTTTCCGGACTGGACACTGACCATGGCCTCGTTACCAATGATCTTGACCTTCACCTCGAGGAGCCTACTTCTCTCCGGCCTCACCTGGTCAACGGAAGTGGTCGCGCTCCGGTTATCCGCATCAGCCGCCGCCTCCGGCTTCATTCTCTTGTTGAGCTGCGACTCCAGCTCCTCCACCTTCCCCCTGAGCTCTGTTATGTGAGAAACGGCGTCGGAGAGGAGGGAGGACTTGTCCATCCTCGTCACGTTGGGGACCGCCGCTCGTAGCGCGTAGAACCGGTGATTGAGCTTCTCCCTCCTCTGCCTCTCCGCTTCCACGTGGTTCACCGGGACGACGTTGTTGTCCCTCTTCCTGCCTCTCTTCTTGGGTGAGGCCGGGACTAATGGGCAGCTGGAGTCGGACAGCTCCGAGTCAATTATGAAAGACATCGGGTGCTCGGGGGCCCACCACCGGGGGTGATCCGACCCGAACAAGGACTTGGCTTGCTGGATCACCCCCCAGTTTTCCCTGACCGGGTCGGTGGAGCCCAGCTCGAGCACCCCGTTGCAAGTAGGGATACAAACTAGGGTTTTGAGGCCGTGCATGTGGGCCTCTTTAGCCCTATCGCAGTTGTAGAACTGGAGGTCATGGCTACCCGTTAGCCATATCAGGGAGCCGGTGGTGAGCGCCTTCCCCGGAACGGTCCCGTCCCCGGCGGAGAAGCGTCTGGCCAGGGACATGACGTAGAACCACTCCGCGTCGACCACGTGCTCGTCGGGGGAGCAGGAGGAGGTGTTCTTGTTGCCTTGGAAGTGGCCGCCGCCCCAGGAGAGGAAGAGGCGGCCATTGGATTTGTCGGTGGAAGTGAGCCAGAAGATGGCGTAGGACCACCAGTGGTCCGGTTGGCTTTGGACAAGGAGGTGGAGCCTTTGTTGGAGGGTTTTTGGGGTACTGTCTTGGGATAGAGAGACCAAGGTCGATGAGGACGAGGAATTAGGGGAGAGAATTACTAGTTCCTCCATGGAACTTGGAAGAAAATTGAAATTATAGTTAGGTTGTTTTTTTCCCTCTTTCGGTGGATCAACCCGAGAAGGAGCTGGTTTGCTTGCTAATACATCGTGAGTGGGTTAGAAGAGGTAAAGCAATTTATAGAAAGCCATGTCTTCTATTTTAAGTGCGGAAAGTTTTTTTCCTATATTTTAAATTAAATTTTAGGGATGGACGGCTACAACCTGATAGTCTTTATATCGAGTATTTCAACACCTGTTTTATTTAACCAATTCATTAATTGATTAATGAAATATATTCACCTGTATTTATAATAAAATATTTACCTTCAAAAAAATTTGGGATGGACCAACTAGTTAGTATCACCCTTTTTCTATATTAGTTTATTAAATTGTATTTTCTTTTTTGTCCGCAGGAAAAAGGCTTGTCTTATTTTGGTTCATAATTCGGGCATTACTTCAGCCTGTCGTAAAAAAGACTCCATACCGGAAGATCATTACCTTATTCTTAGAATCGCATATAAACATTGGTACAACATAAGGATCGACCTCGAGTGCAAGGTTTATAAACTGGAATTGAATTATTTTTTTATAAGTAGAATTTTGTGACGCCAAATCTCCACCCTTTTCTTATAAGGTTAGAGCACTCTCATTGGTGGAATTGAATTAGTTTAAATATTTAACATGTATGGGTATTGAGATATGCTAAATCGATTTGCATTAGCCATTAGGTGTCCATTAAACATCCGAGGTATAAATTAGTTACGTAGAATTGCTAAAAGGTGGATAGATGTCGAATGAACTAGGGGATATTAGTTGTTATTAAATGAGGACGAGCACCATAGTCATGTGAATGAAATGGCTATTTTTTTTAAAAAACTATATGCATTAATCTTCTCCATAGTTACAAAGGAAACCCAAAGTACATTGACTCCCCAACTCCCATCCGGTTGCACAACCCACAACCTGGATGCCAACCAAAACCCCCTAACTCCGGTGCGACGTGCAGCGAGTTGTAACTGCTCGCCTCGTTAAAAACTCCAATGTGGTAAAAATTCTTCATTTTGTTACTGCTATGGGCCCCGTGCCAATTCTCCATTTTGTATTAATGTTATTTTTTTGGATAAGTAGTTGTATTTTATTAAAATATTTACAAGTTACTTAACATTGGTATAAATTCTCTCGTACCCGTATAAGATTACAGTCTCGGGTTTCATTAAAAACTCTATCACGACAAAATCAGTGAAAAATATCGTGATAGAAAAAAAATCATCTGAGATAACACTACAAATGTCTTATACTATTAGAGCAAGTGTTATTTCAGCCAAAATTTCACAATTGTCTTATACTATTAGAGAAGTATTATTTAATATAAAATTCTAACATAGTTTTAGACCGGATTGATTATGTACCCCTTATTATCCTTATATGACTAACATTTTATTGCACATTGATAAAATAAAAAAAATGCAAACTTCGTTTCAATGAGATTGTTGGGATTATCATATTGATGTTTACATTAGTGATTGACTTGTTTATTTACGGAGATTATGAAGCATTTGGGCTTGTCTTCAACTCCGAGCCACATATCCAACCCAAACATTTTAAAATAATGAGTGGGTGAATTTTTTACACTTATAATCTCAACACTTCATATATTTTGGATAAATTATTCTCAGGTCTCTGATCTATAGCATAATTATGGATAGGATCCCTGACTTTCTGAAATAGTGTATACCGTCCCTGCTCTTTAGAAAAATGTTGGTCTCGGGTCCCAGACTGACGTCATCCCTCTTTTTTCATTTTTTGTCATGTTAAATGACGAAAATATTCTTAAATAAAAAATAAATAAATAACTCATCATTTTCAACATTTGAATACCAATAACACAAGAACATTAAACCCAGAAATAAAAAAAAAACAAATCAGAAATCAACATGAATTGAAGAGACAGAAAAGATTTGATTGTCGTAACTTTCGCGCTCTTCTTCTTCATCGTCGTATCCTCGAGAGCAGGAGATATGAGGCCGTCCTCCTTTCCCGAGTTAGAGAAGCTAAACTCCTCCTCCTTTTTTCTCCTCCTCCCCCGGCGACCATAGGCTTCATGCTGGGTCTCGAATCTGGTGGGGTCAGGCTCACGGGAAGGCCCTCGAACTCATCCTCGTCCCAATAATCGAGACTCGTCGAGATGGGGGTGTGTTGGTCGGGTCCGAGTTCGGATCCAGGTGGGGTGTTAAGTTCTGGGTCTGGGTTCGAGGTTGGATCTAGAGGCGGCTTGGATTGGGTGAATAGGAGATCGGAAAGCTTGAGGAAGAGGAAGAGGAAGGTCCGACAGCGGCTTCGTCAACAAGCTCCGACAGCGGCATCGCCGACAACCATCGACGCGAGATTCCTGGACCGTGTAAATCTCCCTAACCGCGCGGCGACCTCTCCCTCTCTATCGACTTTCCCCTTGCAACCGAGGCTTGATTTTGGTTTAAAACTTCAATTGGAGCAGATGAAATCTTCAATTGGAATCTACTGGTGCTTTTATTTTGTGCAAGTCGTCGCGAGCGCTGGAGGTTGAAATCGTCTACTGATTTTTTTGTTGTTGTTGATTTCTTTGTTGGTTTCTAAGTTGGGGTTGAATGTTCTCGAATGTTGTTGACGTTGAAGATGATGAGTTCTTTATTTTTTATTTAAAGGTATAATAGTTATTTGCTTGACAAAAAAAATGAAAAAAAATATTGACAAGGACGGCATACAATACTTTCGAAAGTCAGGCACCCTATCCGTAATTACGCTATAGACCAGAAATCTGAGATAATTTATCCTATATTTTATATTTTATTGGTCTCCAGATATGAGCTACCTACAATTATCAAAGAGATATGAGCTAGCAACCTTAATGTCTTTTTTTATAGGGAAAAATCTACTTCAGTACCTTGTGGTATCGCCCAAAATCACTTTAGTACCCTGTGGTAAAAAATTGACCAATCGAGTCATACTTATTCCAATTAACATCAAAAAGGGCCTCGGGCAGCTGCCCGGACCCTGCCCGGGCTATGTGGCCAGCCACGTCACCAAATTTTGATGATGTGGCGCCACGCGGAGAGGAGGAGGATGCGGAGGAGGAGGAGGAGGATGCGGAGAGGAGGAGGCGGCAGAGGAGGAGGAGGATGCGGAGGAGGAGGAGGATGCGGAGAGGAGGAGGAGGAGGACGCGGAGGAGAAGGAGGAGGAGGACGCGGAGAGGAGGAGGAGGACGACGAGGAGGAGGATGCGGAGAGGAGGAGGACGCGGAGGAGAAGGAGGAGGAGGACGCGGAGAGGAGGAGGAGGACGACGAGGAGGAGGATGCGGAGAGGAGGAGGAGGCGGAGGAGGAGGAGGAGGAGGGAAGGAGATGGATGTCCACGTGGCGCCACGTCATCAAAATTTGGTGAAGTGGCTGGCCACGTAGCCCGGGCAAGATTCGGGTGGGTTCGGGCAGCTCCGGGCAGCTGCCCGAGGCCCTTTTTGATGTTAATTGGAATAAGTATGACTCGATTGATCAGTTTTTTACCACAGGGTACTAAAGTGATTTTGGGCGATACCACAGGGTACTAAAGTGGACATTTCCCTTTTTATATATAAGTTAGCAACCTTAATGTCTTCGCTGGCACAAAAGAAAAGAACCTTAAATTTTGAATCGGTACATGTCATTTTCCCAGGATCTTAACTAGATATCCTTGTCCATTGGCACTATGTCTACCTAGGATATATAGTGACGGGATAAAAAAAAAGATTATAGGCGATTGTGAATCATGTTAAATAGTCGATTGGCTCGTGGAGTTTTACTATTTGTCTTTCTAAAATATTGTGTCATTGTCTTTGAGCTTTAATTGATGACTTTTCCCCAATCCCGTGCTAAGTTTATTATTTTGCTAAACCCATGTTGGCAGGCATTTTCTTTAATTGGACAAAGAAATTATAGGATTGCTAATTTAATTCAGGCCGCATTGTCAACACAGAAAACGTTTAGTGGGCTATGTTATTACGTTGCCCCAAAGCAATCAATTAAGAAGATTTTTTTATTAATTTAATTAAACTCGATCATTTACATTTGGGCAAATTACTCCATAGTCTCCGGTGTTTGGTCATCCTCCCCCTCGGGTCCCTGCATTTTAAAAGATGATTTTACCATCCCCGTGTTTGGTTAGACCTCCCCCACGGGTCCCTGGCACACGTTAGCAACTTTTTTTCATTTTTGGTCATGGAAATGACTATTATACCCCTATGGTGTTCTTCTCAGGCGAACAAAACATTCATGTCATCTTCTCCAGCGACTCTCCGGCGAACTTTTCTGGCAAAAAAAAACCCAGAAATTAAAAACCCAGATCAAAACCCAAAGAGGAGCGTCTAGTTCAAGTACTAACTACCATAAAAAACCCACAAACAACTTCAACCTTCCATAGCTCACAACTTCAACTTTAACTTCAACCCACGAACAACAAGCAATGGACGATGAGCACGAACTCTGAGGCGGTATAGAGGGTGCGGTGGGGTAAGGAGCAGCACGAACTCCGCCGGTGGTGTTCGTGTTGGACCAGATCGTGTTCGATGGGTCTTAACCTCAGTTAGACTCAGAGCTCAGTTTCTGCCACCAAAACGACGTCGCGTACCAGGACGTGCAGCCACAGAACTTCCTAATCAGCCTCTTCGTGCTCGGCCTCTTCACTGCGCCGGAGGTGTTTGTCAAATCATCCTCTTCCCTGCGCCGGAGGTGTTTGTCAAGTCATCTCCTTCCTCGCCGGGTGATTTTGTCGGGCAGAGAGTGGTCGGCGATGGATAAAGGGTCCAACGACCTCGTCATCAACGAGATAGTAAAGGCAACACTATACAAGTTCAAGCTCTCACCGGGAAGGGCATCTCTCTATTCTCTCAATTGATGCTGGTCGTTGTCGAATCAAGGTTGGGGAGGAAATCCCCAATTTTGAAATTTGGGTTCATCCCCAATTGTTTGGATTTGTTGTTCTTGGATATACTTGAGTGTTTTTATGTTCAAATTAGTGTGTTTGATGTTTGGTTGGAGATGATGATCGGAGTTGATGTTCGTCGGAAAAGTGACCGGAGAAGATGAAGAGTCGCCGGAGAGATGATCAAAATGTTTTGTTCGCCTGAGAAGAAAATTAGAGGGGTATAATAGTCATTTTCATGACCAAAAATAAAAAAAGAGTCGATGACGTCAGCTAGGTACCAGAGGGGGAGGTTTAACCAAACATGGGGGACAGTAAAATTATCTTTTAAAATGCAGGGACCCGAGGAGGAGGATGACCAAACACCAGGGACTAGGGGGTAATTTGCCCTTTACATTTTACTTGTCATCTTCTTTTATTTCATTGTGATTTCTTCGTATTGTGGGAGGTCAAATATTTTGAGTTCATAGAAGCGAAGTTTGACACAAGGTCTGCATCTTTAGAGACGAGATTTGGCTCAAGGTCCATGTTCACGAGGTCAATGCCTAGCACAAAATCAGAGAAGCAAGCTTTGGCATTTCCACAAGCAAGTGGTGGGTACTAAGGCAACCACGTCCATCCTCGGGAAATTAACTGTAACGCTCTACACAGACCTCGAAATAAAGTAAATTTTTTATGGCCACGGAAAGCTAAGAGGTATATCTCTAACTTGTGTTTCAAGGGCCTTGCCTAATTCCGCATAGAAGAGGGTTAAAATGGGGCTTCAATTATTGGCTCTAGTTTCATCAATGAAGACAATCGACCTTTGGTAAATTGATTGTATCTTGTGACTCAGACCTTGGATGGAGATGATACAAGTTGCACTAGAAAGATAAGACATAGATCTACAACTTTGCAGTTTCTGAATTTGTCAAATTCAGAGGGGAATAGTGTCAAAATGATGTTAGAACATGGCACTCGAGTCATAGGCGTCGAGGAGCAACGTGCCATGGACGCCGGGCATCCAAAATTCCCTCATGGGTGTCCAAAATGACGCCAAGGCGTCTATTTGGGCATGCGTCTGGAACATGGCTTTGCGTTTTGGTTAACAAGTGACGTGGCTTCCTCTCACGTGATGCCCGCACGAAGTTTCCTTTTGGTACGAGAGGAAGTTCGAAGGCATGGGCGGCTCATGTTGGGCTTCGATTGTTACTTGAATAGCTCATGATAAGAGACTGGCCACGGGTACGAGACGCCCTTCGGACCAACGCTCTTTAGGCCGATGCCTTTCTGACCGATGCCCTTCGGACCGATACCATTTAGATGGACACCCTTTGAGCTGATGCCCTTTAGACCGACGCCAATGCTGACCCCGATGCCAAGAAGGCATCTCGGGTATTGAAAGGAAGGATTTTCACCCCTCTTGCAATAATGAGTAAGTAAGGGATTGTCGTCCCACAAGGACTAAGCTAGGCCACAAACTTGACTTTACCACTAGTTTGGGACAATAAGAAATGGATGTGTCAATTCCAAATACAAATTGGTTACTAAAACGACTAAATAACGAGAAGATTTAAACAATTAAGGAAGGAGTGAGCTTGGTACCAATGACAACCTAAATAACCAAATGACATATGGAGTTTATTAAGTTCGTGTTATGGTCCGAATGTTTCTTAAGCAACTAATCAACGCTCTCGCGACAAATTAGTCTAAATCGATTCTTAACTAGACTTAGATGAACTAACCACGCTCTCGCGACAAATTAGCCATCTAATCTAACTAATCACCAACTATAATTATCATCCCTTGGATAACTAATCACCTAAGGTGATCCCTCAACAATAGGCAACTAGTTAACTAGTTAAATGGTCCGTTAATCCTAACCCCTCCCGGTGATTAACATTAACTTAGTTCATAATCAAGGTGATCAATCAAGATTAGGCATTAAACACATTAACTAGTACACACACCTTAGCATATTAACCCCACAAAACCATTGGCTAAGTAGGTGCCGTCAAGGCACCAAACTCACAAATCAACTACTCACACATGTTCATCATATAACACAAATTATTCATTGACAAATGTGAATAGAACATGAACATCAAAGATAGAGTTTAGGAAAAGCTCAATGAGTCTTCAAGGGCTCCCTCCTAGCTCCTTCTTCAAGTTCCTTCTTCAAGCTTCAACAATGGCTTCCTCTCCTAGCTTCTTCTTGGCCACGTTCTTCTTCTCTTCTCCTCTCCTAAGGTGAGCCACGTTTTTGGTCCAAGGGAGAGAGGTTGGCAGCCACGGAATTTTCTTGGAGGAAGGAAGAGAGGTTGATGGTTGAATGAGTGGAATGGTGTGTAAGTGGAGTATGGAGTGGAGTATGGAGAAGTGGAGTGGGAGATAGTGGAAGACAAAAGAAGATAGTGGGAGACAATGGAAGGTAGTGGAGTATGGGGAGTTTGGTAGTGGAATTCCAGCAAAGAGGTGGTGGGATGGCAGCCAAGAAAACGTCATGGCAAATTCCTGAATGGTCCCGGAATTTCAGCCGATTTCGGTCAGGCGAGTCCTCAGATTTAGAGCTTGAATTCATGTGCATTTTTGACCCTCTTAGACTTCGAATTTGAAGAATACCATAAAAATAAAGTTGTAGCTCCGGATGTCTTCTTTCCAAAACCGCCTCACTAGTCTCTATTGGACTTCATATGCAAAAGTTATCATCATTTAAGTCGCTCGAGGTCAGTTCGCCCCATGTCGTCACCTTCCCGATCGTGCACCATTCTTCAAGGCTGATCCGATCGTCGTTGACGCGCTCCAAAGTAGACCAATATCCTCCCCGCATCACCACAAAGCCTCCCTGAAATAAACAAGAACAAAACTTAATGAAAATCACAATACTTACACTAAAACGTTCAAAGAACAATAAATAACGATACGACGATATAAAACACACAAAAACACTAGAAACAATAGAAAATCAACACTAAAACATACATAGATGATAGAGTGTTTTGACACTCATCACACCCCCACACTTGAATCATTGCTTGTCCTCAAGCAACACTCAATCATGGTATACAAACACAAACACAAAACACCTAAGAAAGAAAAAGCACGACAATGACAAGACTAGGTATGATTAATTCACAACTTGACTCCCCTCAAAATCTCAAACTCACATCAAAAGTATCATCACACAACCTAGCTAGTACATGAACCCTAACACAAAGAGTAAGAACCGGTAGACACCTCACCACTCGGTAGTTTAATAAAGTGTTATCACCATGTAAAAGACACTAGAAAGTTAACCACTCAGAGGTTCAGAAATTTTAACTCACGATTGTAAGTAGCCAACTTCCTATCTCTCGCATACATGATCGATGTCTTTCAAAGTATCCTACGTCCTACTCAGCAGTGTCTCAAAGTCGTGTGGTTGCTCGTGAACCAGGGGCTTTCAATCGGGTTATAATGGGGTTATGGTAAAGGTGAGAAAATATGTATGGATAGTAGTTAAACCACCCAATCCGAGGACATGTTACAAAAGTACTCTAGTCACTCGTCTATTCTAAACATCTTCACCATAAATCGCTAAAGCACACTCCCAAAATTCACCCATTTCCTAAGACCGTGTAGCACGAGTTATGCCAATTATTAATGCCTTATTCAACATTCACTTTTTCTTTTTCTTTTTCTTTTTGGGAGTGTGCTTTAGCGATTTATGGTGATCGATTTCATGTGGTTCTGATGATTTTGTATTTAAATATTGGAACTTTATGTTGGTGTTTGGTTGTTGTTGTTTGAACTTAGTGCTTAAAATTTTAACAAAATTTCATAGATGAATGATACCAATATTAAAGTAGAATAATACCAATATCCTAAAACGATGATACCAATATTCGAGAAGAATGAAACCAATACATTCAAATGGTATACATTTTTACTTATAATGGGATACCAATATTGGAGAAGATGAAAACCAATATCACGGTGGAATGAAACCAATATCATAGTAGAATGAAACCAATGTCATAGTAGAATGAAACCAATAACATAAAAGATGGAAACCAATATCATAGTAGAATGAAACCAATATCATAGCAGAATGAAACCAATAGTATAGAAGATGGAAACCAATATCCGAGAAAATGGAAACTAATATTCTCATACTTGTATTTTCATAAATTGTATTATTTTGCTGATATTTTTTTTAATTATTTTAATTATTGTATTTACAATATTACCTCTATCCCTTTTCAGTGAGGATTACTCATGTCCCCACTGAATTTGAACCCAGAACTAAAGTTTTGACTCTGACCAATAATCGCTGAAAGAATCTGGGGAAATGACGAATGCCACATGTTCTGAACTAACTCAGGATATAGTAATTAATGACTAAATGCGAGACAGATAAAAGAGAAGAAAATCACACCAAAGTTAATTACGCGTGTTATCGTTCTTTAATAGGACTTCAGTTAGAGACAACGACACAATTAATCAACTACCGCTACTACATTGTTTATGCACACACCCATGAGGCCCTGACCTGACCTGACCTGACCTGACCTTAAGGTACAAACAATACAAAACTTGTATATAGCAAGAAAAGATAATCACTCATGACCAAGCTTCTCGACCTCCTATTCTGGTCTAGTAGGTATTTACAATGCCAGGACCTCGAGTCTTCTTACCCGGTTTACTCAACTGAAACACCGGGTGCCTGCACAGCCTCTTCACCCCTTCTCGAAAGCTCAGCCTCTCTCCATTCTCGCATCCATCTTTGCATGGTCTTTCTAGGGGTCCGCTCTTGAACGAAGAAGTACGACTGCTACTCGGAAGGGACACTGATTTCTCTTCTCTTGTGATTCGGCCGGGAAAGTTCCAATACTCCTCAGAGCTGTATTCTAGTCTGTTCATCGTGGTGGATCGCAGGAACTTGCTGGCCACATGAATGTCGGGTTTGCAAGGGTTCTCGGAATTTTCTCGGGATTTGTTGGTCTTCGGATTTGATTGGCATGGTTCGGTGTTGTCACTTGGACAATCTGAGACAGAATTCAGCAGTCTGGACTTGGAAGTTGATTCATCTCTTTCCAGGAGAGTCTTCAAGATCAGAGCCTTAAGCAAGTTCATGACTTGGACAGCATGTATCAATGCTGTCAAAGGATCAGCCATCTGCATTACATAAACGTGTTGCAAGTCATCGAATAATGCAGTGTAACTTAATGAGGACATTGCTCTTAAGGACATTCTACCCCAATTTTCTTAAGAATAATCAAGTTTACGGATCTCTGGAGAATGAAGTAGGGGATTGACATTCTTTTTTCCCAGCGCTTGCAGCATCTTAACCAGTAGCAGCTAACAAAAGATCTGTAACTATGACAAACCTGCGTCATGTTAGGCGCAAAGACCATAGCAATGTTGCGCGCATTCATCTTGTTGTACTGCTCATGCTCTGTAACATCTGCCATCAAATTAATGGCCCAATTGAGTAAAGCAGCTTCTGTTGGAGGAAGTAACATGACAAGTTGAGTGCGGTCATCTTCCGAATTGCAGCGCATGACCTCGTCCGGAGAGAGTGAATCAAGCACGCCTGATGGTAGTTCTCTAAACCATGCCTGCAGAATGACAAATTGATCATCAAATGACAGTCTGCCCGGGTTCATCTGCCCGAGCACGAATGTTATTTCTGCATGAGTGTCTCTTACACCTAATTAGAAAGATCAACACGAACCTTAATCAAGCCTGCTAAACAATGGACATCGATTCCACGCGGCACAATACCGCTATTTAGCTGATCCCTGACAAACTCTTCTTGGCCATTCTCAGCGTTTATTCTGAATATTCCCTCTGCCTTGAATAACACAAGCAGCCGTGCCAAAGAGCCTCAACTTGTGAACAACATTACTACTGATATAACACCGGCTAACTTGATCGAACCGCCGGATACAGAGTGGGGTAGCCAACGTACCTTAAGGCCTCCTTCCACGTACAAGCGCCTTTGCATCATCAGAAGAATTGTTGGGACGCTGTTGCCTCTGTCGTCATAAGAACACTGCATTGACTTGGCTGACACTCCAAAGACCTTGGCACTGGGGCGCAAAATAACAGTACAGTACTAGTAAGAAAATGACAATTTAATATGTCCAATACACAAAACAGACTTTTCAAAAATATATATATACAAAACAGAGGAGAAAGAGGATATTTCTGGCTAAAATTGTGACATGCCTTATATAACCACAGCTACAACCAAAATAATAGTAGTTGGTCCGAGTAGTTAGAAAATTCTGATACTTTTATAAAATTCGGATTAAATTTGACGAAACAAAAACCAACAATCAATAATTGAATTTTTTGTTTATCAAGAAGCATTAACCTCTAATTACAGATAACTGATTCTTAAACTCCCTCCTGAGTGACTTGCTATTTCTTTATGCTCCGAGGTAATCGACCAAAATATAATAAAACATATAAAAAACAAAAAAAAAAGCAAAAATAGACAAAAGGAGAAAAGAAGTAAGGATCGGGAAAACCTGGCGCTGGGGACTCTTCGAGGAACCTCGGGCTGGAGCTCGGAAGGGAGGCCGAGGAAGCCGTTGAAGCGGTCGAAGGTCACGTGAGACACGTGCCGGACATTCGTCGGCCAGCCGATGTCCATCCCCCCGCCGCTCGTGGTCGTAATGGTGTTGTCGGTGCCGGAGGAGGCCACGTCATCCATATCGACGCTGCACGTGACCAGCGACTTCCTCAGCGCCGCCGCCAGCATGTCCAGGATCGCAGACTGCCCACCCCCGCCTCCCCGGTGCCCGGGCCGGGGGCTGATGAAGGGCGTGGACATCGGGTTTGAGTAGAAGCTCTCCTCTACCTCGGACTCCAATTCCTCCTCCTCCTCTTCTTCTTCTTCTTCTTCCTCGTCTTCCTCTCCGGCGTCGTTCCGGATGGGGACGGGAGGGCTCAGGTCGGGCAGCCCGACGAGGCCGGAGGATTTGGATCGGAACAGCCGCGTCATCCCTGATCTCTAACGGTTACTGTAAGTGGCTACTATTCGGCGAGGATAACAACTGGCAAGTGAGAGAGAGGAGATTATATAATAATTATGTATTATAATAAGAATAATAATAATAATAATAAAGTGATTAGGGAGGGAGGGAGGGAGGGAGGGTAGTTAGAGGAGCATTGTACTATAATGTGGTATGTTATGATAGGATATGGTATGGGGGAGCCTGCAAGTACAATGTAGACCAAGACGCGCTTCTGTCGTCTCCTCACTTTCTGTTGCCTTTGCTTTTTCTTTATTTTTTACATCGGGGGTTGAGAGTATCAGGGTGTGCGAGTGAGTGTTAGATTAGAGCGCACCTTCGTTCTTGTTTAGCAAAAAAAAAATTTTAATTTGTAAATATAGTTTTATTAAAATTCAATAGGTGGTGTTTTTTTTTTGTTTAATATTTGCACGTTGAGAGTGAATAGTATTTATATTCAATATATAAAGTAAAAAAAAGTTGCTTGATACTTTGAATTATATGAAAATTTTAAAAGACTTGATTATGAGTTAGTCTGTATTATTGTTGTTTGGGTGATTTCGGGGGAAAATGTGATGATTAGGGCGTTATCTTTTGTTTTGCCTAATGTTTTATTTATTTTTTCCTCAAGAATTTTGAGACTGGTGATGGAATGGAAATCGTAAAGTGTATGTTGTGTGCTGTTAACGTATTTGATTAATTAGATTAGCCTAGTTTCTTTTAAAGGGTAGATTAGCTTAGTCTATAAAGTATCTGAATATCTAAAAGCAGTCAAAGAAGTTGGAGCTGGGTAATGATCAAGGGTAATTACGAAGCTTAGGCGAAAGAGTAACGATTGTACCACATTTATTTACAACTAGTTGTATTAGCACAGTTTTATTTCTCTAGGCAACGTGTGCTTACAAGCGCTAACGGGTATAATAAATAACAATTATAATGTAATCTATTTATTAAAAAATTAACCTAGCCTGTGACCACTCATCTAAATAGAAGAAGCCAGGAGGTAAGTGCTTTATATGCGCTTTTGCACGCCAAAATTTATGTATTACTTGGAGTGACCACTATTAACACTACTAAATGATCTCTGGAAAAGAAAGGTTATCCATGTTGCCTATTGGAAGGGACCGGCCATTGTGCCTATTGCAATTTTCTAATCCTACACCATCGATGACCTTACTTAATTGATAGTTTATTATAATTTAATTAGATATAAAGATAGTTTCGTTTTTATTAAAAAAAAGTTTTGGCGTAGTGGAACCGTGTTTTTTTTTGTTGTCCCAAGCGTAAATTGTAAGCAAGCATAAAATAATGTGATACAGACTCTTTGCACGTGGAAGCACAGATGCCATAAGTTGGCATAGAGAGGGCTAAATGGCTTTCGTTTACTTGAAGTTGGCAGGTATTTTCTTGCTTCTTGATACTTGGTCTTTTCTTCCTTAATGCGGATTCATTTGACTATTTCCATTCTCTGTCATTTCCTCTCCTAACTATACCATATAATGGTCAACGGGAGAGATTTTGGTATCTAACAACTATGTGCTTCCGGCGCCGAAAATAGTATCCAAAATAAACTAATCTAGATACGGTTAATCATTGAATCGAGGTTAACAATACGTTGTAGGTCAATAAAGTTCTTTCACTCATAAACCGAGTTTAACAACAAATATGTTCTTGCAAAGTGTAGTAATCTCGATTCGGTTAATTCTTAATTATGATATTTCAAAGGGGTGATGGTGAGAGCTGGCCATTATCACCATGTTGGGGAAATTACAAAAGCATTTTTTTTTTGAGGAAATTACAAGAGCAATTGGTCCTGCAGGGAACAACGATTTGTGTGTTGTTTATGTCTGCAACTGGGTCATGCATATGCCCACCCCACATGGTCACATGGAGCTGTTTTTGTCTTATTATTCTTTCTCTTTTTTTTTTGGTGTGGGTCTGCCTCTGCAATGCCCTTCCTTGTGTGATCTTATTATGTAGTGTCCTGGCTACCGGAAAGTAGCGTCACAATTTATATCTCCTGTCCTGAAAAATCACCCCCTGGTCCATACCCATGCCCCGTCATAACATAGGACAAGGCACTTGTCAAAATTATATGAGTGATCGAATATTCACTGATCCGACTTACCAAATTTGAAGAGGTGCGTAGAGTAGGAAGAGCACTGAAAGTAATTCCATTAACTACGTCACGCGCCCTCATAAATCTAGTGGGGCTAGGAATCTACCAATCTAGACATTAGCATGTATTTATTCTGTGTGGAAGTTATACCATGTAGTTGGCTTAGCTGGATATCGTGCAGACGCAAATCAAAAGTGACACCAATGGAAAATTAATTACCCATCGCGTAATGATGATCTGACGGTGGTCTATGTCCGCATGAAAGTGAAGGTTAATTGAGCGTCATAGTCATTAAATCGTTCAAGACTTGAATTACTTAAAAAATATTTTGAGTTAACTTTCTAAATATAAAAAAATATTATTAAACAAAGTCACTACTAAACTAAGAATTTTGTTCCCGAACAAAAAAAATATAACCACCACACAGGCAACCAGTCGTCTCGCAACTGGTTAAAATGAATGTTAGAAGAAAGCTGCTTGGGCTGTTTTCCTTGGAAGATTATGGATTACTGAATTTATTCTATCTCGATTAGTTAGTGTACATCACAAAATGTTTTCCAAATGTTTCCATAATCCAAACTACATAGAGCTAACGTGTAAGATGATAAATGCCACACAATCGTGTGTTGGTTCTTCGTTCTACTTTGACACGACGGTGACAGCTTGGATTTAGATTTGGAGGATTGATCAATTGATTAAACTGTATAAGTTAAAGTTGGGCATGCAATTCTTTGATCTCCTCGTGTATTTTTTGGTCGCTCTCTCTCTCTCTCTCTCTCTCTCTCTCTCACTGAGATACGCCAGCTATGTATCTCCCGTGACAGCTAATTATAAAGTTATCCAAGTTTGTATAATCAAATAATTAGACGCGATTATGAAAGGAACTGGTGATTGGAGCCTGGGGGAACATAAAGTAAGAATGTTGTCTTCTTGCCTAAATTATCTGTACCTAATCATGTTTACTTTGACCATGTCTAACACGAAAAATTACATAATAATCCCGGCATAAATATGATTTGGTTATCTGTGATCAGAATCTTATCATTTTTTAAATTTATCGTGGTCCAAAATTTATTAATCCATACATTGCTTAGGTCTCAACTGGAGCTTACGGTCTCATCGGAATAAGGTTATATTTGAAGAAGAAAGACCGGACACGATGACGGTAATCAATCGAGTATCTTATCATGCAAGAGAGTGGCTTATTTGGTCCGATTTGATTAGAAAACTATGTAATCAAGGCCTTATCCTTTATTTGCTTTCGCTTAGGTCAAATAAGGCTGAATTACTACACGTTTGTGTAGTTATTGGGTCTAATTTGTTATCGGCTGGCATCTTAGGAGGGTGGGGTTTCTTTTAGTAGGGGTTGTATTTAATTAGTACTAGTATTTTTATTTTATTAATAAAGCTCAACTTATCAAAAAAAAAATTAATCCATACATTGCTACTCAGTCTTAATATTTGAATCATCATAAAATAATTCGGTGTGACAGAGTCTGGACTGACCTAATTTTATGTTTTGGATTAGATATGAAACTTTCATTGTGAACTTTTTGAGGATTGTAATAGATTTGTACGGGTTGTAAGGAATACAACAAGAAAATTCCGTTATCAGTTACACGGTATTTCTATGGATAAAACACAAGCAACTTATCTCTGTTTAGTTATCAATTGTGGTCGATAAAATCATGAGGATGACAGTGATAATCTATCCTAACTACTCGCCAACCTATTACCATTTATAGCTTCCCTTCACGCTTGTTTTTGAAGCATTAAGAGCTCTTGAAATGATCTAACAGCCATAATTTTGATGCGAAAATGGACACGTGTACGGATGGTCGAGCATATTCCAAGAGTTTATTTTCTGCTCTATGGATTCCTTCTAATCCACTTCAAGAATCTGTCGATCCCACCTGTGAATTAGTCTAGGTTTTTATCGAAATGTTAGGTGCTCATTGAAAACCCATCGTACCAAATGTCTGAACCTTAAGAAATTTGACAATTGAGAAGTGGGATAGGGTAAACGGTCGAATTTGTCAGACTTGCATCGGGACCGGTACAAAATATATGAATTTTTTTTTAGGGGTTAAAATATACGAATGACTCAGACGACCAATTTTATTACGATTTCTGTCGTTATGGTCTACTTCGGCTTGGAGCTATCACCGATTAATTATTACCTCCTGTGGGCCCAAAAGAGGCCTCCGGATGCATGGCCCATGAATGGAGCTTATTAATGCTGTTGCTCAACGATATGGGCTGTACTTAGCTGGCGTTCAGAGTCTTGTTGGTCCAATCCATCATGGATACAACTGGATTAGCAATACCATGTTAAAACTCTCACTCCCCTCGTAATCAAGCTCCCATTAAATGCAATCATCCCGAACCATTTACTCTAAAAATAGTTCATCGTCAAATGCAAAAATAAAGATATCAATTAGTTTGGACATAGGTGCCTCCGTAAAGAAATATGTCAACAGATCTCATCTGCTTTCGCATACCACACGAGCAACTAACTAACATAATTTACAATATTTTCAACCTCGTACGTTTGTATAAGGGTGAGTTATATCTCGGACAGGGAAGGGAGAACACATGGGTAGGGATTTTCATGGGAAGGGGAGAGTTAGTACATTAGTTATGGGTAGGTCATTGTACATACCATTAAATTTTTATTTTATTTTCTTTTCTTTGTAACGTTTCTTTTCCGTTTTCTTTATTAATGCATATTTACTTTCAAAAAAAAATCTTTCCAATTAGATGCATCTGATTGAAAAACTTGAACTAGGGATGGCAATTAGACCCTTACCCTGAGGATCTACCCTGATCCAAACTCGAAGGGTCCAAAATCTGTTGACTTTAACCGGGTCTAGACCCTGATCATGCCCAGATCCTGATATTTTAATAGGATAAGGGCATGAATATGGATCTATAGGATCCAGCCCTGATCATACCCAAATTTTTTAAATTAATATTAAAATAATATATATGTATATTAATTATTAGACATAATACCAAATTCTCAATTTTAACTTACGCAACTTCAATTATTTTTGAATTTATTTGTTTGATTTCTTTGTATTGATTTGTTTAATGAATGAAAATGTCACATTGCTATTGGAAAACTATCAAAAGATAATTTAATTTTTTAAAAATTAAATATTATTTTAAAAAATATGGACCCGCGGGTCGCCCTGATCCTGCCCGATTTTTTTGGACCCAGATCCTGCCCGAATCCTTATTTTTAAAGAGGATAAAGGTAAATATCTAGATCTACTATTCAATAAGAGAGTAAATATCTAGGTCCTATAAATTTTTATCCGGATACTGCATATTGCCATTCGTAACATGAACGTGCAACCTGCAACTCAAAGATTTCCTAAAAAAGACCTGCAGCTCAGAGACATAAATAAATTTGTATTGCATGTCGAGCCAGAAAACAATTGCTTTCTACTTTAACTACTCTAGGAGACACTCTTAGCCCAAATAAAAAAACTTCAAGAAGGGAGACACGTTCCAAGGATCCCGCGCTAGAACCAAAATCATACTACGAATACGAAGTACGACCAATCTCGTTTTTCCGCGGCCAAAAAATTAGGAACTTTCGACAAACAACTTTTTAATCTGAATCAGACAAGAAAATATGTAATCTGAATGGTCAGGATCGTGCCACATGAAAGTAGATTATTCATTCCGATTGGAAGCTCGTGTTTGTCACATCTCCCACTTCATCTCCCTCGCGTCGTCAGAAACAAAGCTGGCTAAGAAATTGAAAAAGTAGATGCCTTATTGTTTTATTAATAAATATAATTTTTCTATACTATTAACTGGTTTGGAGTCGATAGAATCAGATATTTGTATAATCTAATATTTTTGAGGGACTTTTTTTTTTTGAGGGACTTGTATAATCTAATATGATTTCAAGGATTTTTGATCTATTGTCTGGTCCATATAAATCACTAAGCATTATCAATTCGTCTTACCTATTAGTCCTAATTTTTTTATGTAAGTAAACATTTTTATTACCACAATTCGTCTTACCTATTAGTCCTATCTTTTTTTGTAAGTAAACATTTCCATTACTACAAAACTATTTTTTTTTTATAAAAATAATATTTTTATTCTTAGATCGTCGTCAAATCATACTATGCTCATCCCGTTTTTGTTGGCTACCACAAAACTATTACATCATAATAGTAGTTGGTAGATTAAATTTTATCGAATAATTACATTAATTTTTTTATAAGTAAAAATTAATTGATTAATTATCCGGTGAGTGCCGAATTTCTTCAAATTTTCGGCAAAACTGTTATTAATCACTTCTAAATGTTTCTAAATATAATCAATCTATTAAGGGATAAGTTCTTTTAAATACCTTGCAGTTTCAATCATTTTTACTTAAGTACCTTGTAATTTTACTTTTTTACTATGGTGATGAATGTTTTCAAATTTGACATTTTTAGAAACAGAGTTTTACAAATTTGACACTTTTAGTAACAAACGCCTAACAATGATTAGTTTTTTTTTCAATTGACATTTTCATCATTATTCTTGTCAACGCCACATCATGTTTCTCTATTCTAGGTGGCGTTCACGTGAAAAAGTCAAAAAGTTCTCCACTTAAATCCATAATCTCCCGAATACAACAAAACTCTTCTATTCTCCCAAATTCAATAGACCCCGACTCGTCGACCCCAACCCCGACCCTAGGAATGGGATGTCAGGGTGGCCTTTGAAACTCACTGTTTCGGAGTCCTTGATGAGAAACCCTAAAACAAAAGTAGAATCCTAATTGGTAATAAAAAGATATAGCAATAACAATAGTGAAGACCAAACAACAGAAGACGAAACTTAAAAAGAACCACCCCCACATAAGCTCCAGCTCTTAGTTTAATGTTTTCCTTGTTAGTAGTTGTATGGAAAAGAAATATTTTTTTATAATAATTTTGATTAGGATTTTGTTCTTGTGATGTGTAATTCGAAAGTTTTTGATTTTTCATGCATGCGCCACCTAGGATAGAGAAATATGACGTGATATTAATGTGGATAACCATGAAAATATTTCCTAGAACAATACTAATCACGGTTTGAAGATTGTCGCCAAAAATATCAAAATTGAAAATCTTCATTATCAAATTAGAAAAAATAAAATCACATGATACTTAAGTAAAAATGCGTGAAACCATATTTAAGTGAACCGTGATTAGGCGGATAGACATAAGAGTAAATTGGCAGAGAATGGTTGTAGTGCCGAGACTCCCTTGGTCAAGACGGTGGAGGTTGCAGAGTCTATCTGGGCCACATGGACTGAGCTGGGATTCAAGGACAAAGGAAATGAGCACGAGATAATTGAAGTGCTCCAAGGGATTATTCCAGTTGAGGTGATTGGGGACAACTCTGGAACCAAATGAATTGGTTACTGTGGAATCCCAGGGGCACGAACGCCCTTACAAAAAGGAGAAAAATTAGGGAATTGGTCATGAAGTACTTGATTGGGTTTCTCGCTGTGACAGAGACCAAGATTGTGAAACTGATGAAGTGGAAGGTTAAACAAATATGGAGGAATAAGGAGATGGAATGGGAAGCGATCCCCTCGGAAGGGAGGTTGGGAGGTATTATCTGTGCCTGGAGTAGCTCATTTTTCTAGTGTATCTCAGTGGTGAGGGGTGCCCGCTGGTTGTGTTTCATGGGAAGGCTAGTCGTGCCAGATAGATTATGTAACATCCTTGTTGTCTATGCCCCTTCAAATTTGGCCGAGCAATTGGTTACGTGGGATGAGATTAAGATGGTCAAAGATGCGAACCCTTGCTCGTTGTGGATTTGCATGGGCGATTTTAATGCTGTTCTTTATAGAGAGGAGAGAAAGGGCGAATCTGTATCTGGCCGTAGTGCGTCAAGACACTTCCAAACATTGGTAGACCAGTTGGAGTTGATCGATCTTCCACTGGTATGAAGAAAATATACTTAGCATGAGTACTGGTTCTGCAAGTCGTATTGATAGATACCTTGTGTCTCAGGACTGGCTGCAGACTTTTTCTCAATGTATCCAGCGAGGATTGTACAAAGGTCGCTCCGACCACAATCATATACTACTCCGAACTCAGGACTTAGATTGGGGCCCCCAGCCATTCAGGTTCTTCTCGGTCTGGTTGGATAATCTAGATTTCCTTAGTCGCTTGCAGAGTTGGTGGACTGAGTTAGATGGGGTGACTTGGGGCCCGAACAAAATTGTTTATAAGCTCGGCCTTTTAAAGAAGAAGATTAGAGAATCAAAACCTTGTCTCTTTGGGAATCTGGAGGATGATATAAAAGGGCTTGAGGCTGAGATTGATACTCTTGACTCTCTTGAGGAGGAGGCAGATCTGTCTGAGACACAAGTATTAAGAAGAAGTAGTGCTATAAAGGAGATGTGGTAGAAACAAAGTGCCCTCGAATCTTACTGGAGGCAGAAGGCTCGCATTAACTGGGGAAAGCAAAGTGACAGGAACACCAAATACTTTCACTTGGTTAATAAGCTCAGAAGTAATGAAAATTATATTGGGCAACTGCAGATCAGTCATGGAGTGGTAGATAGCCCGACCGAAATCAAATAGGTGATAACTGAGCACTTCTCCAGCCAATTCAAGGAAGTCGCATGGAAGAGGCCGTTCTTTGACCATAATTTATTTTCAAAGCTGTCAGAGAGGAGCAGGCAGCTTCTCGAAGCTGAACCAGATGAGATGGAGATAAAGGATGCTGTATGGAGTTGTGAAGGTAAAAAGGCACCAGGCCCCGATGGTTTCTGCTTCTCCTTCTTCAAGGTATGTTGGAATATGGTTAGCAGGGACCTGATGTGCTTTGTCGAGAACTTTTTCAGGAGGGCGACTCTTTTACCACAAGTAAAGGCCTCTTTTATCACTCTCGTGGCTAAGAAAGCGGGCGCTAAAAGTCTCAAAGACTTCAGACCTATTTCCCTTATGGGCTCACTTTACAAAGTTGTGTCGAAGGTCTTGGCCAACAGGATTCGTAAGGTTATTGCTGAAGTTGTGGGGGAGGAACAATTCACCTTTATCGGAGGAAGGCATATGATTGATAATGTCCTAATATGCAGCAAAGCTGTAAACCATATAAAGAAGTCCAGGCTGAGAGGTATACTTATCAAGTTAGACTTTCAGAAGGCGTTTGATAGTATTTCGTGGGACTACATAGAATCAGTTATGGAGGCAATGAACTTCGGGCCGAGGTTCAGGAGGTGGATTATGAGCTGTATGTGTGGCTCATCGGCTTCGATTTTAATTAATGGTGCGCCTACCAAGTTAGTCAAGATGGAGAAAGGCCTTCGACAATGGGACCCGCTCTCCCCGTTCCTCTTCATTATGGCAGCGGAGGGATTAAAGAGCCTCATTAGGCAGGCTCACGGTATTGGACTTGTGAAAGGTTGGAGAATCCCAGGGCTATCTGAGAGTCTTTGCCTGCTTCAATATGCAGACGATATGCTGCTATTTTTGCAAGCCTCTGAGGGGAGCATTTGTACCCTTAAGCACATCTTGTTGTTATTTTTACTTGCTTCGGGTCTCTCGCTGAATTTTGATAAATGTGAGTTGATTGGTGTGAATGTTGAAGATGACTTATTGACATATTGGGCTGGTATTTGGGGGTGTAGACGACAAATACTGCCTTTCAAGCTTTTAGGCTTGCCTATTGGCAGGTCAATGAAAAGAAATGGGCATTGGGAGCCTGTATTGAAGTGCTTGGATAAGCGATTGGCGTCGTGGAAAGGGAATATGCTTTCTTTAGGAGGTCGGGTTACCCTTATCAAATCGGTGTTGGCAAGTATCCCTATTCATTATCTTTCTCTTTTTAAAGCCCCGAAAGGTGTGATCGAGGACATGGAGACCAAGTTTAGGCGATTCTTGTGGTCTGGTGAAAGTGAAAAGAAACTTTCTTTTGTTCACTGGTAGCAAATTTGTTCCCCAATTGAGAGTGGTGGGATGGGAATCGTCAGGCTTGACATTAAGAATGAAGCCCTCCTGTTGAAGTGGTTATGGCAGTTCCTTGTGGATCCTAACTCTCTCTGGGCTCGGATCATAAGAGATATCCACGGTAACCCCTCCTCTGACTCTCCTTTCCCTTTATCTCACATCTCAGGTGACATAAGAAGATCCGGAGTTTGGAGCTCTATTTGGAAGCTGGCCATCTCAGATGCGGGCACTGCCCAATGTTGGCGTTCCTGTGTGAAACCTATTTTGAAGTCGGGCAATAGGTTCAGGTTCTGGGATGATCCATGGATGCTCCCTGAGCCACTAAAGTCATGCTTTCCTCGACTCCACAGCATCGCAAGTAACCAGCGTATCTTAGTGGCTGATGTGGGTGTTCGGGGGGACGATGGCTGGTCGTGGAATATTGAGTAGAAGAGGGCGAGGTTTGCTTGGGAGGAGGAGGCTGAGATTGAGCTTCGGAACCTATTGGCTTCTAAGTCTATTGTTCTTGATGTGGAGGATCATTTTAGCTGGCTTCCGGATCCTTGTGAGGGCTTTTCAGTCCAGAGCTTTTACAAAAAGATGTTCGATGGCATTACTTTCTCCTCTCCGGATGTGCTAAGGCCTAAATTCTCGAAGCTGATCCCTACTAAAGTTAGTTGTTTCTTGTGGATGGCGTTGCAAGGGAGAATTAAGACGAGGGATAATTTGCTCCGTATTAGGATGATCGATCAATCGCAAGCTGGGTGTTCATTGTGTGGGGTGGAGATGGAGTCATCGGAGCATATCCTTATGCATTGTAGATATGCTACTGGTGTGTGGGGCATGTTTTTGAAGAGAAGAAGGGCAAGTTAGTGTATGCGCAAGTCGACCTGGGGCCTCCTCGATGATTGGATGAATCTGGCGCCTAGAGGTGAGTCCAAAATGATTTGGTATGTCGCCTTTGCAGCTTCTTGTTGGTGTTTATGGCGGTTAAGAAATAGGTGCATAAGGGGAACAAGGCGACTTTGGCAGACATGTAAGGTTGATTCTTCGGACCATGGAAGAATGGTGTAGCTAGGCTGGTGTGAACAGGCTAATACAAGGGCAGAACATCCTTCTGGCTATTGATTCTTGGGGCTGTAACTAGGGATAGGTAGTTTGTGTAAGCTCCTCTGTTTCTGCCATTATTGTCTGTGTAATGTGTTGGAGATGGATGATCCTTTGTACTATGTATTGGAGATGGCTATAATATACTTTACCATTTCAAAAAAGTGAACTTATCCCATGTCTTGATTACACAATTCTGCAATGGACTTGAAAAAAAATTATTTTCAGATCTCTGGTCTATGTCATAATTACGGATAAAATTCTTACTATTCAAAAATTTATCTTACCGTCCCTGCTCTTTGTAAAAATGTTAGTGTCAGGTCTCTGAGAGATGTCAGCTTCCATTTTTCTCTTTTTTTTGTCATGACTTTTATATCCTTACACAAAAAATAAAAAATATCCTCGTTTAAAATCGTCTTCTTCAACTTTGATAATATCAAGAACATTTCAAGTAACACAAACCCAAACCCATAAAACAAAACCAATTAACGCCTTCCAGCCAGATCTGACGAATTTGATGGCCTCCCAGCGCTGGCATGCTCACCTTTCCCAGTGTTCAAGTTGTCTTCAACCTCGAGTTGAACTTCTCTTCCATGGTTGCTGCAACAACCAAAAAACCCCACAGAATGATTTTTTTTTCCTCTACCCCTTAGATTTCTACCTCTGTGATTCGAATGGAGTGGGTAACACCGTTTACTTTCACCTTGACCCTCCTGTCTATTTTCATTTGGCTTATTGAAGATTCATGTATAAATATCAAGTTGTCCATAGAACACCCAAGAACACAAGAATACTCAACCCATAAATTAACCTCAGATTGTCAATTTTAACCTTATAAATCAATTAAATACTGAATCAAGGAACCCTCGACGATCGAACCACCCTTACCTCCTCTGTTTCGATACCCTTTTACCCATGAACCCAAATTTATTTAAACCTTTGATTTTCACATTCCTTAAGATTGAGCCCTAATTTCACTAATGTTGGACCATAGACATCTAAATGTGAACTCATTTGACCTACGTTTCTATTGTTCTTACGATTTCTCTGATTGAGTGTGCGAGAACGGAAATCAAACAGAGTCAAGTTATCGTTCATCGAACAAAGAAGAATAGGAAATGGTCGCCGCCTCGAATGGTCGTCGGTGGACTGTCGCCGGTCGTTGTCGAATTGGGGGTTTGGGAGGAAATCCCCGATTTTGAATTTAGGTTCATCCCCGATTTTCAGAATTGTTTGATGAAAGGTGGTGTTGAAATCTGAGTTGTTTCTTGGTGTTTCAATATTGGAGATGGTGAATTTTTTTTGTTAAGTCATTTCACATGAAAAAAAAAGCGGTGCTGATATTAGTTAGAGATCCGAGACCAATATTTTTATAAAGAATAGGGGTAACAAAATAATTTTTAAAATAACAAAGACCCTACCCGTACCTATGACATAGATCAGAGATTTGAGAATAATTTGCCAAAAATCATTATAGCATAAAAAATCACTATGACATTGTATCATTAGATTAAATTCTCTTTAACAATCTAGTATAATTAATAAAATTGCCACTTACCAAAAAATATTTTCTCTATGCATATGTAACTCCAGAAAATGAAATAAATTAACGAGACAAATGAATAGGTGATTTGTCTTGCCATCCAGCTATTAATTAAGGTTTCCAATTGTTTGACTGTCAATTCTCAACAAAAAAAAAATGTTTAGCTATCATTTCAACCAGCATAGGGAGAAATAGAAAGACTATCTTCAATGAGTAATTTATTGATTCATTGCATCTTTCATATAAAAAAAAGGAAAAAGTATCATTTGAACCCTGTGGTTTACACCGATTTTGCGATATGATCCTGAGGTATAGAAATGATTTTTTTGGTAGTTGTGGTTTCACATTTTTTGCGTTAGAGGCTCGGGAAGGCTCCCGAGCCAAAAATCAGTCCGAACCTAGAAACGGCGCCGTTTTAAGGGTGACGTGGCACGCCACGTCAGACTTTTTCTATCGGTTGGCAATGCGAGTTGGCACGACTTAAATATCCTTTTTAGTCCTTAATCTTTTTAAAAGTTTTTGAATTCACCCTTTCTTCTTCTTCTTCCCCTCCTCCCCTCTCTCTCTCTCTTTTTCTTCTTCTTCTTCTTCCCCTCCTCCTTAAGGCTAAATTTTTTTAATTTTATTTCCGAAAAGATCAAGAATCGTCAAAGATGGAGCTTCTACTCGGGCCCACCTTCACCGTGGATGCCGTCGCCGTACCGCCTCCTTTCGGGGTCTTCTTCACCGCAATGGAGGCGGCGACGAAGTAGGTCGACGAGGAGGAGGAGGAGGAGAAGAACAACTTGTCATCGATCTTGTCCTCCTCTATCGTAAGGCCCTCCACGATGAAAACCACCGCCACCACCACCACCGTCTCGCTTCCTCTTCGTCTTCTTCCTCAACAGAGAGGAAATATGATGATACGGGTACGACCCGCCTACTCTAATATCGAAACATCACTCGCGAACCACCATGATCAAGCAGGCCTGATTGAATCCTCCCTAAATAGGTTCTCGAATCTGACCCTTTTCGAAACCATATCAACCATATCCAGCCCCAGCTCCTCGAGAGCTCAGGCCAACCCATGAAGAGAAGACAAAGGCAGGTCGAGCGGGCCTCGTTGAAGCCCAGCGGCCAGTGGCTTGCGTCTTGGGAGAAGGAGGGTTATGTTGGAAGAGGCCAAGCGAGTTGGACTCGGCTGAGTGGGCAAGTTGGGAGGGGAGTTAGTGGTCGACGAGCTGGAAGAAGGCGTGTTGGTGGTAGGTGTGGGAGGAGAGAGAGACAGGGTGGGGGAAGGGAAGGGAGGCGGTGACCGGTGGGGGGAAGGGAGGCGACGGGCGGGGGGAGGGAGAGGGTGGGAGGAGCCGAGTCGCCTCGAGATGAATGGGAGCCGAGCTTAGCCGGGATTGGAATAAGCGATTCCCGTCGAGAAATCTGCAAGCTTTCCCCCTTCTTCTCTAGTTTGCCAATTGAGGAGAAAGACCACCGAGGAGACGACGATGACAATAGAGGATGGTTTTTGTTTGGTTGGGATTGATTGGGAATTATGGACAAGGATTCTTGACCGATTTGGTTTGTTTGGTAACTGGAGTAGAAGGAAGCTCCGGCGAGAGAAGAAGAGACGAGGGGAGGAAGAGGGAGAAGAGAGAAGTGAAAGAGGAAGAAGAAGAATGTGATTTCTTTTGGAAAATATAAACAAAGAGGAGACTGAAATTGATATTTTCCTTCGTGCCAGCTAAAGTTTGCCAACCGGATTAAAAACTTGACGTGGCATGCCAAGTCAGCCACCAAAATGACATCGTTTCTAGGTTCGGATTGATTTTTGGCTCGGGAGCCTTCCCGAGCCTCTAACGCAAAAAACGTGAAACCACAACTACCAAAAAAGTCATTTCTAAACCTCAGGATCATATCGCAAAATTGGTATAAATTATAGGACTCAAATGGTACTTTTCCCAAAAAAGAACGTTTGTTCTCTTAAGAGAGAGAAAACCAACCTCTCATTTATAAGTAATTGACTTTCTACCAACGTAATAATAACCACTTGTTGGAATAGGAGAAAAGACTACCAACCGAAATTCTTTGTATTTTTTTGGGTGAATAACGACAATTTTGTATCTAAGAAAAAGAAAATAGCGAATACCTTAATCAACTATGACAATTTATCCTTTCAAAAAAAACTAGGGAAAAGTCCACATTAGTACATTGTGGTTTTCTTGATTATCAGAAATAGGTTTGTGGTTTCAAACTCATCAAAAAGGGTCCTGTGTTTTTACGAACTCATCAACTAAAGGCTCGGATAGCTCCCCGAGCCTAGTCAGCATCCATTGGCCCTCCACGTCAGAACGACGTCATTTTTTGTCCCATGTGGCATGCCACGTAATTTTTACCCAAAATGCTGACGTGGAAAGTTAAAAAATCAAAAATTGCCATTCTTTTTTTTAAAACCCCTTTAAATATATAATCCTCCCTCTCCATCGATTCTTTTCCCATCCTCCCTCCAAACCTCTTCCCCTCGCCTCTCTCCCCTCCCATCCCCCTCCCGACCTCTCCCCCTCGCCTCCCTCCCCTCCCATCCCCCTCCCGACCTCTCCCCCTCACCTCCCACCCCTCACAACCTCTTCCCCTCGCCTCCCATTTCCTCAGTAAAGTCCACTGGTAAGCTTCGAAACAAATTGTAACCTCTCTTGGCCACTTGGGCATTTGAAGGAGAGAACCCACCATCTTGGGCGTTTGAAAGAGAGATCCCAGCCCACTGGTAAGCTTCGAAACCCTAATCTGTATGTTTTGGAAACCCTAATTTGTTTGAGTTCGAAACCCTAATCTGTATGCTTTCGAAACCCTTATTTGTACCCTAATCGGAACCCTAATCTGATTTTGGAATTCTTCTATAAAAATCTGATTTTGAAATTCTTCTTTTAAAAAAATCTGGTTTTGGAACTTCATTTGAGTTCGATGTATTTATCTTGTTGGTTTGGCAGATTTGTTTTCTGGTATGGATGAAGAAATTAGCATTGTCTACCATTTCGGTGGTCAGTGGGTGAATGGTGGAGGTGAAGGTATGAAATATGTTGGAGGAGAGAAGTATAAGATTCAAGGTGGGTATGAACTAGATCGGTTTTGTTACTGGGATGTCCATAACTTTTACAAGAAGACATTGAAGATGGAGAACTTTAGGTTATGGTTCAGAAGGGGTGGTGATGCGGGTTTGGTTGAGATGTTAGATGATGACCAAATTATTGACATGATACAGACCCAAGTCAATTTCCCATCTACTGATGTGTTTGCTGTGGAAAATGGAGAGAATGTCACGAGTGTCGAAGAGTTAGTTAGGAGATTGGAGGGTGAGAAAGTAAATGCTACTGAGATTCCTAATGACACTCAAGAAGATGTTTGGAGTGATGACAATGAAGATGTCAATTATGTACCTCCTACTGATGGGAATGTCGGAGAGTCATCCGACGATGAATATAGTGAAGAATTTGATTCTGTGGATGAAGAGGGGGATGAAGGAGATGATGAGGATGTTGGAGAGCGACCTCTTAGTGAAGCTCCGCCTAGTGAATCTCCTCCTAGTGAAGCTCCTCCTAGTGAAGCACCTCTTAGTGAAGTACATGACGAATATCTTAGCGGTGGTAGTGATGATCAATTTATTTTGGGTGACCATGAGTTGTATGATGTAAATCGTGACTCGGATGGCGACATTGTTAGGGATTATTACCCTTGGTTTAATGAAGAAAAAATGGAAGATGGGAAGTTATATATTTGTAATGGAATGAAGAGATTGCACTATCGGGAATGCCTCCAACCTTGAGGCCGCTGCCAGAAGTGCCTCAATTCTTGTACTGCTACATAAGGTTTGCTGCACAAAGGCGAGCATTCTTTTCAGGGTTGAGGACATTTGTTGGATTAGACGGATGTTTTTTGAAGGGTGTAATGGGTGGGCAATTGTTGTCTGCTGTGGCCAAAGATGGAAATGAAAATATGTACCCATTGGCAATAGCAGTTGTTGATGCTGAAGACAAAGCATCTTGGGGATGGTTTTTGCAGAATTTAATCGATGATTTCGGCCACCCAAATGAAACCAAAATGGTCTTCATGTCCGACAAGCAAAAGGTACTGATGAATTAACTAAAGTTAAAGTTGTATTTTGAAGTGTTCAAGTTTAATTTGGTTTTATTTGTATGTCTTGAAGGGACTCCAAGAAGCTATGAATCGACTTATGCCTGGAGTTGAGCACCGTATTTGTGTTAAACACTTATACGAGAACTTCAAAGGCACTTATAAGGGACAACAGTATAAGGAACTACTTTGGCAAGCTGCCACAACAGGGAGTATGACCAGGTGGTCAAATTGTTTGGAAAAGATGAAAAAGCTACCGATGGGTGACGAGGCAGTGAATTTTCTAATGAGGAATGATCCGCGAACTTGGTCACGAAGTCACTTCAGCCCTCATTGCAAGACTGACTTGATTGTCAATAATATTAGTGAATCATTTAACGCTGCAATCTTACATTGCAGAGACAAGCCAATATTATCGATGCTTGAATGGATTAGGAGAAAACTCATGAAAAGAATCTATGAGAAGAAGGCAGCTATGATGAAATATGAAGGCAGCCTATGTCCCACCATTGTCAAGACGCTTAACCGTAACAAGGCGGGTGCAGGTAATTGCTTCGCAATCCCATCCGGTGATATGAAGTTTGAAGTTGATTGTGGTGCTTCTGCTAATGTTGTTGATATTAATGCTAAAACTTGCACCTGTCGGATGTGGGAGCTTTCGGGTATCCCTTGCAAGCATGCGATCGCTGCCATTTGTGAATCTCGATTGCAACCAGAACATTTTGTTGATGAGTGTTACTCTAGGACGACATATTTGGCAGTCTACAGTCATCACATAGTTCCGCTGCCAAGTCAAGAAGAATGGCCCATGACTGACAACCCGGATATTTATCCACCTTTTATAAGGAAGCCAACAGGGAGGCCCAAGAGAAAGAGAAGAAGGGCAGCCGATGAACCGCAAAATCAGCCTAAATTGTCTCGAGTTGGAGGTCAAGTAAAGTGTGGTAATTGTAACCAATTTGGTCATAATGTTCGAGGTTGTTCGGCTGCAAAAACATGTGAGACTCCATGGCAACGGAGACGGCGAATTGAGCAAGCTCAGCGACCACAACCAACTACCAATTTTAAACTTTCAACTTGCTCGGGCAAGAAAAGTACCAAGGTATAATCCCTTAAACTTACTAATCCATTAGATTTACTAATCACAAGGAACTTACTGTTATTTTCTTGTGTTGTAGAAAATGGGCAAGAAAAGGGGCAAAAAGGTAGGAGATGGTCTTACTTTGGGAAGTCAGCAGTCTCAATTGTCGCAACAATGAAGCCGCTTCAAGTGTTGATGGTTGTTTTTTAGTGACTAGGATATATTTTGTCACTTGACCTATTTTGTAAGGCTGCCTCAAGTTATAGGTCACAAGTCACATTTTGTAATTAATGGTTCAGATGGTTCGGATGATAACTTGATGTAATGGCCAACTGTTGGCAACTTATCTTTTGGGATGTTATGGATTTGGCCAACTATTATGACTTTTGCTTCAACTGTTTATGACATATTTTGGCAAACTTTTGTTATCTTCTGAGCTAGGAGGAGCTCGTCCAACAAGGGAAACGGAAGAAAAGCTTGGATGAAAGTGAAAAAAAAGCTTGCCTTGTCCTTAGACACAAGAAAAATGTTAGGTTTTTTTTAATGCCACGTCAGCATTTTTGAATTTTTTTTCTATTTAAAGGGGTTTAAAAAAAAAGAATGGCAATTTTTGATTTTTTAACTTTCCACGTCAGCATTTTGGGTAAAAATTACGTGGCATGCCACATGGGACAAAAAATGACGTCGTTCTGACGTGGAGGGCCAATGGATGCTGACTAGGCTCGGGGAGCTATCCGAGCCTTTAGTTGATGAGTTCGTAAAAACACAGGACTCTTTTTGATGAGTTTGAAACCACAAACCTATTTCTCATAATCAAGAAAACCACAATGTACTAATGTGGACTTTTCCCAAAAAACTATGACAATTTATTACAGTTTAATTATTTTTTGAATACAAGCTTCGAAAATAAAATTATATTAAAAGTGTAGTATATTAAATTTTGCGACAAATACCCGTAGCTGCTGTGTCCTCACTCTTACGGCAGCATACTCTCAGTTTCCACTTCAAGGGATTGGCCCAATCTCTTTAATTTTATTGAGATCCACGGACGCAAACGCGAAAGAAAAAATTTGTTATTGAGACTATTTACTTCCATGATGAGGTATTACGGTCCTCCTGTAACGAGGCTAGAGAATGAATAAATGTTATTTCTATCGTAATATTTTTTTCCCGTATCTCGCGTTACCTTTTCCAAAAAAAGACAAGTATGTTACTCTCTCTCCTGCATCATACAGGTTTGGGGCTTTTTATTGTCTCAGCAGGCACAAGACTCAAAAGTTAAAGTAGGAAACAAATAATATTCATTCATATTTATTGTGAATATTTTTAATGAAATAGTTTACGTATAAAAAAATAAATATTACACCAGATGTTTAAAACTGTGTTTTTAGTAAAATTATCCGTCACTATAAATTTATTTAGGTCGATTAACCCAAAGTACAAATTACAAAATAACGATTAATTGTTAGAAATTTTAAAAATAGCTAAATTAAAATAACTTGGATTCAAGGTAGACGAAAATTCTATATAATATATACACGACATATAAATAAGATACGTATGAGAGGAGAGTCTAGAATAGATAATGGCTAAGAAAATCTGTTATTTGACCACCTTCTTAAGTTAAAATAAAAGTGATATCGGTAAATTATACACTCAAAAGTGGTTCAACTAACAAATTGAAATTTCCAATCAAAGGAAACCCCGGAGGACCTCCCTCTCAAATAAATGCATACGCAACCCCCGCTCTTTCCCCACTCCGATTTCCTAATCCAACGGCCAAGATTCACCTCGTTTTCTACACAGAAATAAAAAGAGAGGAGCTTCTCTTTTCTCCGAGGCACAGAAATTAAGAAAGAAAAATAAATAAAAACCTTTTGTCTCTCCCCCGTCCCATCCCTTCCCCCGACTCAATTCCCCTCTCTCTCTCTCCCTCCCCTCCATCTTTTCATTCCCTCGTTTTATCGTTTTCTTCACTCGGATCTCCCAATTTGTCTTTTTTCCTACGGTTTGTGTTTATTTTGTATTTTTTTTAAATTATTGGATTGTATTTTTGTCCGCCGTAGGATGAGTTAGACTTTGGGTTTGACCAAGCTTAAGCTTGATCGTTTTCACTAAAAGGGAAAGGGAGCGGTTACTAGTGATTAGAGAGAGTAGTTAGTATGGGACAGTGTTATGGTAAGACGATCGTAGCTGGCAACCATGATGACGCCGGGACGACGACGACGATCGTCTCTACCGGAGATCGGAACCAGGCGCCGGCGACGCCGGCCAGACAGTTCCCGCCGTCGACGCCGCGGAACAACGGAGTGTTCCCCCCGTCGGTGAAGAGTACTCCGGCGAGGTCGGCGAACCCTAGCCCCTGGGCGAGCCCTTACCCGCACGGCACGAGCGCGAGTCCGTTACCGGCGGGAGTGATGCCGTCGCCGGCGAGGGGGAGCGGCGCTGCGACTCCGAGGAGGTTTTTCAGGCGGCCGTTCCCCCCGCCGTCGCCGGCGAAGCACATAGCGGTGACGCTGATGAAGCGGCTCGGCGGAGGGAAGCCGAAGGAAGGGCCGATCCCTGAGCACGGCGGAGACGAGGCGGAGAACCACCAGCAGCAGCACCATCAACAGTCGCTGGATAAGAGCTTCGGGTATGGGAAGAACTTCGGGGCGAAGTATGAGCTGGGGAAGGAGATAGGGAAAGGGCATTTTGGTCATACTTGCTCTGCTAGAGTTAAGAAAGGGGAGCTCAAGGATCAAACTGTCGCCGTGAAGATAATTTCCAAGTCCAAGGTAACACCGATTGGCCTCTCCCTCCTCTTAATGTTTCTTTTTTTTGGTCATAGATTCTGATTCCGTTCATTACATGTCATTGGTTGAAGTAATTAGTGATCAGATCAGAGGTTACTGTTTGTTTCTTGGTTTTGTTATGCTTGGTGGAGGTCGGAAAATTTAGAGAATTGATGATGGATGATTGTTGTCTTTCATGGTAGGGTTTTAGTGGGGGATCACAGTGGTTCTCTTGTTTCTTTCTGAGGTTTGGGTGCTTGGGATGTGTAAGCTAGGTTACTCATAACTGTCGAATGTGAGGTTGTCCGAGCATTACCTGCACTGCGATGCATCACCAAGAGAAGATTCCTTCGGAGCAGTAGCTTGGTGAATCTTTGTCCTGTTGCGTTGATTAGGGTGTTCGTATCTTTGTTTTTGACGTTGTTGTTTCGTTACAATTTGGTATGGGCCATGTCGAATGCTAAAAAGAGAACATCGATGGGTTTTGGCCAGTTTTGGACTATCTGTTAAGAATGTCAGATGCACGCTAGGAAAATGTATGCTTGCAAGTCCTCATCTTTGATACTGGAATGGTGACTTCTGTTGGCAATCGATCAGTCCAGATATTGAGCATTTAAAGCATGTCTCTGCGAAGGGATCGATAGCCTACGCCACCTACCTAACACCCACATTTCAAATTAGAAAGCTCAGTGATAAGGTTGAATAGCCAGACTTGGCCAAAAAGCTACACGCTGAATATAGTCCTAAACCCAATCATGCACAACTAGATTCACATTTACGTACAACTTGACTCTTGTCATGCTGATGGCATATGCCCATGATTCAAATTTTTATTTGCTTCTCATCTGGTCTAGAGTGTGTAGCTTACATCAGGCTTTCCGATTGTCAATTTACCCGTCGTTGAGCTTTTAGCTTTTTATTAAGTGAAGACTTTGCTGTGCAAGAAATTGATGCTTTACAACCATAAATTGGCAGATTGTGTCTTTCATGTGGATAGATCTCACTTTTTACTGTATGTTAATGGTATATGCTTAAACATCCATGTACAAACTTCAAAGTTGGAGGTTTGTTAAGTTGTTGGTTTAGCTGCTACTCTTGTATCGGTGTAGAATGTCGCACAACTGTATTTTGACAAGATGTATTTTTCAGATGACAACAGCAATTGCAATTGAAGATGTTCGACGGGAGGTAAAAATCCTGAAAGCACTTTCGGGTCACAAGCATCTAATCAAGTTCTATGATGCATTTGAGGATGCCAATAATGTGTACATAGTCATGGAGTATGTCTTTTCATTCCTTTTAAGTTTTCTCACTACTGCAGTTTTTATCCTCTTTCGTATATCTATATTTTGATTTCTGATCATCCTATTCTTTCATTATGTATTCAACTATTTTTCCACCAAAAAAAATGTTATCAACTATTCAATATACCTTTTCTGTTCATTAATAATGCAGCCTTATTTTCTCAATAGATTATGCGAGGGAGGGGAGCTTTTGGACAGGATTTTAGCCAGGTAAAAGTAATGCTCTCGCTGAGGGATGTGGTGCACAGTATATCTTTATACACAGACTACTATTACTACAAAATCATTTTGAGTTTGTGTTGCATGAATGCATGAGAGTACTTTGGGTGCACTTGTAGATGTTGTAGGTCAGTGTTAATGCAATAATGTTCTTTACTACAGAGGAGGAAGGTACACAGAGGAAGACGCGAGAGCTATTGTGGTGCAAATCTTGTCAGTGGTTGCATTTTGTCATTTTCAGGGTGTTGTTCATCGTGATTTGAAGCCAGAGGTTGTCTTCCGTAACTTGCACATTTCACATGCTTTGATTTAGTGATTACATTTTCTTAAAAGCGTAGAGGATGCTATGATTGCTTATTGATATTATTTCCACATTGGACAGAATTTTCTTTTCACTTCTGGAAGCGAAGATGCTGATATGAAGCTTATAGATTTTGGTCTTTCTGACTTTATCCGTCCAGGTACGGAGTAGTGAACTTACATGTTTCTTGGTTAGCATGGTTCCGAGTTAATTTTTTACCAGCATCTGCCTTGACTGTTATGAGGTCTAGTTACAAGAGGAGTTTGTACTTGTAGCTTATCATTTCAGTTAATGAGATGTTTGTAATCAACATCTGCAAAGTCTGACTTCTTAAATGGGTTACCACAGTATGTCATGCTTTACATTGTAGCATTCATGTTTCTGAATTCATAAAGCTAACATAATTTGCAACCCAGATTCTTGATTGTTCAAAATGGGGTAGCTTAATTGGAAAATACCACGAAAGCATGAAGAATATTTTCATTTCACTTTTGCAGTTGCTAGATCTGCTGGAATTCACAATTTATATCTTTTTGTTTGTTCCTGTAATCTGATTTGCAAGGATCTATATCCATTTTCTCCCATGCAATGATCGCAGATGAAAGACTGAACGATATTGTCGGAAGTGCTTACTATGTTGCCCCTGAGGTCCTGCACAGATCTTATAGTCTAGAAGCTGATATATGGAGCATTGGTGTGATTGCCTATATCTTGTTATGTGGCAGCCGGCCATTTTGGGCTAGGACCGAGTCTGGTATTTTCCGAGCTGTGTTGAGATCTGATCCAAACTTTGAAGATTTGCCCTGGCCCTCTGTCACTCCGGAAGCCAAGGACTTCGTTAAGAGACTCTTGAATAAAGATTATAGGAAAAGAATGACTGCTGTCCAAGCTCTAAGTAAGTTGTTTTCTTTGTGCTTTTCCATTAATTGCCGATGATCTACATTGTTGACTCCGCGGTTCTTCTTGCTTGGTTATAGCATTCTCAGTTATGACAAAGATGTCAATGTTTGAGGTTTTTGATTCAGATGATTATATCCTTTCCTCATTTTGCATGATGAGAGTCGCCCTCCGTCATACAGACAATGATCTGATACTCATGTGCATAATACACAAATAAATGAAGGAAAGATGGTAATGCCACGAAAAAGTTCTACTATACTGAGTAATCTGCAAGCTACTAAGCGCTACGATGATGAATGATGATACACCCTCATTTGATTGGTGATTTGGAGACCGATAAGATTGGCCCTAACTAAAGTCATGGCATTGCATTTTACTTTATTTCTTTTCCCTCTATGTTACATTCTAATTTTTGAGTAAACTAATCCTTGCTAGAATTTTTGTGGTAGGGATATCAAGGCAAATCTGTTTTATCAAACATTTTGCATTTGCTTAATTTTCTGGCTAATGAAATTCTTATAATTGCAGCTCACCCTTGGTTGCATAGAGATGATCGGCCGATACCGCTAGACATATTGATTTATAAGCTAGTTAAATCATACCTACATGCTTCACCTTTCAAACGTGCAGCACTGAAGGTATGCTTCTCCTCCTCCCATTTTATTTTAATTTCTCGTCCTTTTATTTATTAGCTTAATTTGATGTATTTTTTCTGTCATACAAATGTTCTCTTTCAGATTAGTTGCTTTACTTGATTTTGTTATCAATTTTGTGCACATTTAATTTGATGAAGCTGGCTGGCGTAGTCAGGATGTCGGGTTGTTAACAGGAGAAAACTATATATTATAAATAGGTGTTTGTTCAACGTGTTTCATTTTATCTTGAAACTTGAAATTAATAAGGGGCAAAATATCTAATTTATCTAAAAAAGGGACCAAAATATCCATTTCAGTGTAATCCAGTGATGCTTTTAATTAAAGACAACTTTATCATACCTCTTTCAGATGGAAGGTTCTTGTCTTTTATGTGGTTAGCGACTTGTTTGAAGTTATTTTTCCGTGTTGATGTTTCTAATTTCCTTTGCTTCTGCATAATTTCTAGGCTCTTTCAAAAGCTTTGACCGAGGATGAGCTTGTGTATCTTAGAGCTCAATTCAGCTTGTTGGAACCAAAAAGTGATGGAAGTATCACACTCGAGAATTTCAGAATGGTCATAACTTGCTTCTTTTCATTTCATTAATTGTATAATAGCATTGGTTCTGTGGAGTGTGAATAATGATTCGGTTCAACTGCAAAACAAACTATTCCAGGCTCTTGCGCAAAATGCAACTGATGCAATGAAGGAAGCCAGGATTCCTGACATTCTGAATGCGGTACTAAATCTACTTTGGTTACATTATTTTCTGACAGACATGCTACGGTCTTTTAGTTAGTTTGGCTTTTGATTCTTGTGAATCTGCTTGTGAAATCTGTAGAGGAACTTTGAAGTTGAAAATCTTCCTACCGCCCGAAGTCATTTTCAAAGTGTTCCTAGAGATTCATAAACCAATAATTAGAAGATGCGACTTTGTTGATAATCATCTATATCTCGCGGTTGTGAATAAATCACTTCGCATATTTCATGGTTTTTATTTTGATCATACCATGAGCTCTTGTTTTCTTCATTGTTCACTATTTAAACTGCAAAAATTGTTTTCCTTGCAGATGCAGATGGAATCCCTTGCTTATAGGAAGATGTACTTCGAAGAATTTTGTGCAGCTGCAATCAGCACGCACCAGTTAGAGGCCCATCAAGGGTGGGAACGAATTGCCTCCGACGCTTTTGAGCATTTTGAGCGAGAGGGTAACCGAGTCATCTCAGTTGAAGAGTTGGGACGGGTACGTAGTACAATTTGTGCTTTGTAATCTTCTCCCATGATCTGAGAATGGTCTCAAAACTCTCTTTTTTCTGCAGGAGTTGAATGTTGGCCCGTCAGCTTATTCATTCATCAAAGATTGGATCAGATCCTCAGATGGAAAGCTCAGTTTACTTGGATATACAAAATTTTTGCACGGAGTAACGCTACGGAGTTCAAATACAAGACACCATTAGCTTTTCAACGTTCGACATATTATAAATTTCTCCTCTTTTCCTTTTTTTTCCTTCTCAAGAATGAGTGGTCCTGGGGGAAGTTGTAAAGCCTTTCAGGGATTGGGGTAGAGATAGGTCTGCAGGAGTTTCATATGCTAGATGAGTCGTTTCTGAGACCGATCCGGCGATAATTTAATCTTGGAATCCTGGACCAGTGATTGAAATAGGAATCAAAATCATCTATATTTATCTGTTTCTCCCTTTAAGCTCTGTAATTATTGGCACGGATTCTCTAATATTTGCAGGAATCTTCAAAAGAAGTGATCGATCTTTGAATGCCCTTTTCCTGGAATCATTGTTCGCTTCATATCACATCAAATCTGATGCTCTACCGTGTGACCCTCTTTCGGTATAATCAATGGGCTTAAGCCCTGGACTGGTTGAAGCCCGAATGAGACGTGTTACTGTTGGACTAAACCAGATTATAATTATGACTTGCTAGATGAACAGCCAACATGATTTAAGATTGTAATTTAACCGGATATCTCGAATTCAAAACATTATTATTATAGAAGTTTGCAAATTAATCATTCAGATAATTTGTCAAATACTTTGAGATTTTTTGGATTTCAGAGAATTCGAGGAACTCGGTCCAAACTAGTTCAGTTGCGATTCCAGATCTATTTTTCAATTATTGATTGGTTGTTACTGCGGGAAGAAGGAATCCGTAAGTGTGTTTAGAGGCTGAACTTGGACTTTGAACAATTGGATTAGGATATTAACGTCTTTGTCCGGATCTCCCGGATACAGCTTTTAAAGCAATTATGAGTTTGAATAGGAATTTATTTTAGAGTAAACATTTCCTCACTTGGTTCCATTCCGAGGAAGGAAGCTGTCACCCGAAAGTAAACGAAAAAATTGATTAAATTTTGGAGTAGTCTCCCGTTGTTGCATAGCCAAACGGCTTGCCGTTTATTTTTCCTATTTGAGCTATGTCAACGTGGGTTTGGATTGGGTACGGAGTGAAGGAATTGATTCCGAACGGTTTGGACTGAAGGGAGATCGCAGCGGCAAGCGCAAGTATGCGATAATGGCAGACCGAGTTATGTGATAATGGCAAGTGCAGTTATGTGATAATGGCAAGTGCAGTTATGTGATAATGGCATTTATTTTTGTGAAAACGGCAAGTCCCCGTTGATGATAATGGCACGCATGGTTTTGTATCCGGACTGGCATGCGCTGTTATGTGATACTGGCATGCGCTGTTATGTGATACTGGCATGCGCAGTTATGTGATAAAGGCATTTGTATCCGGCCTGTGTTTGTGCATGACTTTTTTTTATTTTGGTCCCCGTATTTTAGCACGTTTGCAAAAAAGTCCCCGCGTGTCTTCATTCCAAACGGTTCGGAATAGTGGCATTCCGTACCCAATCCATACCCATGTCAACGTCACACGTCTAACTAAAGTCAAGTCACACCGGATACGTGTCGACTTGGAGCTCTTTATAAACGTAAAAATGTTAATTATTTATTGATAGTGTAACGCCTCGAGATCTGACCATTTTTACAAACCAACACGGGTCTTCTCTAGTATAGTTTGTCCTTACTCGCACGCATCCTGGAAATTTCCCAGGAGGTCACCCATTGTGATCTTATTCCTGGCCAAACGCGTTTAATCTTGGAGTCCTCTCAAGATGTGTGCCAGAAAAGAAGGTACACCTTGTTGATATGGATAGTACCAATCAAGTCACTTAAGCATTTTAGACAGTACAAATTATTTACGGAGTATCACAGATAGTTTTGTTGCCTTAAAAATATGTACATACAAAAATGATAATTTGTATTTTTTATACTACCTAGTATTCACACACCAACTCCTTGCCTTTACCCGTATCTTTAAATCAATGAGGTGCGGGTTTTTTTCAGGAAAAAAAAAGTCAAAATGGAACCTCATAGCCATCGATAAGAAAGGCGTCAAACTACAATATACCAAAATCTCTTTGGCCAATTTCATAAGCATATGCAAAAAAAGGGGAACATGCATGAATCTCTTAGTTTCATGCTGACCTTAATTTCTTATAACATGACGATTTTCTATAATTTTATTATGAGATCAACTTTCAGATTTATACTTTACTTTTGTGTACAATTTTCAACTAATATATCCCAATCCGACAACTAGCAAGCTAAAAGTCTCCTCTCTATCGGTTTACCAATGGGTAGCGATCATGGATATACCACATCCTCATGCCTACCGATTTAAATCCCAAGCAAGTTGAAGACTTCTTTTGTCAAAAGTAAGAGGAAAAAAGACTAATGTGTTTTAATAATTTCAACTTGACATTCATGTTGAACTAAAATAATATATTGTCAGTTAATTTTAATAGTTTAAGTACTTGTAAAATAATCATGTATTTTATATTTTTGTTGTTTAAGTTTATTTTAGAGGCAATTTACTCAGCGAGTGAAATATCTTTTTCATCGGTTATCGACATGAAATCATGCGCTTAGGTGATATTTGTTAGATTTAAATGACAATCAAAGCAAAGAAAGTCCAGTGTGGGAAGACCCAAAGTGGAAAAGCCCAAAGTAAAATAGTCCAAAAGTGGGGGTACATTTCTTGTCCCACATCAAAAGTGGAAGGAAGGAAATCTCACTTTATAAGGCGTTGTTCCTTATTAGCTAGGAACTAAGTATTCCACCTGGAGTGCTATCCAAGGCCGATTGCGAGGATGGTGCGAAGTTCGCACCATCCGAGCACGCGCACGTGCGTGTGCGCATGGCGCATTGGACGTAGGTCACAATGGATGCTTTGTAGCGTACTTGGCACGTGCGCATCGTTGCGAGGAGCTGGAGGAGCCTTAAAGTTTTGCCAAATTTTGGAGAGCTACAGGCTGCCGAAGCGACACGAGCGTGCTGCTTGCCGCCTGCCGAAAGGGTGCCTATGAGCACCGAAGAGCCACGAACTGCCTGGCGAAGGGGCTTATCTAGAATGCCCACCGAAGAGCCACGAGCAAATTGGCTGGCCGAAGAGGTGCCTGAAGGGCAGCCTGCCTGCTGGACGAAAAGGTGCGTCTCCTCGGAATTACCTTGTGACCCCTCGGAAGTGGCTACCTCCTCTCATCCAGAGCCTATAAATAGGCCTCTCTCTCTCTCATTTGCATCTCACCCCACAACTCATTGCATAACATTTCTTTAGCAATAGTTGTTCTTCTCTCCCTCTCTCTCAAGAAAGTTTCGAGTATCCAAGGTTTGCTTCGGGAATCGTTGTGCTACGATCTTGGAAGCAACAAAGTCGTTGTATCTTGGGAACGATTGCCATAGCCCGTAAGCACTGAATACGGGACAATCTCTTCTTACTGAGAAAGAGTGAAACTTTTGTCTTGACTTTGTTCAAGAGGTGGCAACAAAAGACGTTGTTCTACCTGATAATGCTCAACCTGGTCCGGTTCTTGAAAGAAGAAGCACCGAAGGTGGCAGAGAATGAGGCTGATCAACAGAAGATCAACGCTCTGGATGCATGGAACCAAAGCGACTTCTTATATCATAGCTATATCCCGAATAGATTAAATGATACCCTATATAATATCTATGCAGTAACTACGACTGCAAAAGAATTGTAGAATTTCCTAGAAAAGAAGTACAAGACAGAAGATGCCTGGTTGAAAAAATTTATCGTCAGAAGATTTCTCGACTTCAAGATGGTTGATTCCAAGAAGGTGATAGATCAAGTGCAAGAGTTGCAATTAATTCTGCATGAGATTCATACCGAATGAGTGCAACTAAGTGAATTCTTCCAAGTGGAGACAATGATGGAAAAGCTACCACCCATCTGGAAGGATTTTAAGAATTATCTCAAGCATAAGAAGAAGGACATGGGTCTTGAAGACTTAATTGTGAGATTAAGGATTGAGAAAGACAACCGAAAGTCCAAAGTCAAGATAAACAAGACCAACTCTGAAGTCAGGATACACATAGCTAAAGGAAGTACTGGCAAGAAGAGAAAGAAGTCCGGCAATAAGCAGGAGAAGTAAAAGCCAAAGCAGAAAAAGGTCAAAAAGATCAAGGGCAACTGCTACAGCTGCAACAAGCCTGGTCACATGGCAAAGGATTGTCGTCTGCCAAAGAAGGACAATCATGAGAAAGCTAATCTGGCTGAGGACCTGTCTGAGTTACATCTTTCCACCGTGGTGTTTGAAGCCAATTTGGTAGATAATCCAAGAGAGTGGTTCGTCGATACAAGGGCAACCTGCCACATCTGCTCAGACAAGGAGATGTTCTCTACCTATACCCTGATCACTGGACGGAAACTATTTATGGATAACTCTGCAACTTCTAAGATAGTTGGATTGGGTAAGGTGGTCGTGAAGCTGACCCTCAAGGATGTGTTGCATGTCCCAGACATTCGCAAGAATCTAGTATCCGGCTCCGTGTTAAGGAAAGTTTGGTTAAAGCTAGTTTTTTAGGCCGATAAATTTATAATACCAAAGCTGGTACATTTGTAGGAAATGGTTACCTAGATAGCGGACTCTTTAAGTTGAATATAATAATTGTACAACGTGCCTTTGAGGGTGAGAATAAAGTTTTTAATTTTTCTTACTTGCATGAGTGTTCTAACTTATGGCATGATAGATTAGGACACGTAAATTTAAGCTCACTAAGAAAGTTGGTAAGTTTAAATTTATTGCCTAAACTGGAGTTTATCGGATATGCCTACAACAGTAGCGCATACCAATTTCTAGTGCACAAGTCTGAAAATTCTAAAATTAACGAGAGAATGGTCATGGAATCAAGGAATGTAACATTCTTTGAGAACATATTTTCCAAACAAGGAGAAGAAAGACCCAAGCTCTAATAAAAGAGCTCATAAAGCTACTCAATATTCTCATCAAGTCGTTGAAGAACCTAGACACAGCAAAAGGGCCAGAACGGCCAAGTTATTTGGTCCAGATTTTCTGACATACGTGTTAGAAAATAAACCTGGAACAATCTAAGAGGCATTGTCTAGTCCAGATACTCCTCTCTGGAAAGAAGCTATCAACAGTGAGATAGATTCCATCATATAAAATCACATATGGGAAATCGTAGATCTCCCACCAAGTTAAAAACCTTTAGGTTGCAAGTAGATTCTTAAAAAGAAATAGAAAGCTGATGGATCAATCGACAAGTACAAAGCTCGATTGGTAGCTAAAGAGTTCAAATAGAAGGAAGGATATGATTACTTTGACACGTATTCGCCAGTCATAAGAATCACATCTATTAGAGTGCTCACAGCCCTCTATAATCTCGAGATACATCATATGGATATAAAAATAGCTTTTTTAAATAAAGAACTGGAAGAGGAGATATATATGGAATAACCTGAAGGGTTTGTTGCCCCCGGACATGAGCATAAAATATGCAAACTGGTCAAGTCATTGTAGGGCTAAAACAGGCACCGAAATAATGGCATACAAATTTTGACAGAACAATGATGTCAAATGGCTTTAAGATCAATGAGTGTGATAAATGTATTTACATTAAAGGCACACCTGATACTTACGTGATTGTATGTCTGTACGTATACGATATGCTAATCATGGAAAACAGTAATGATCTTATCGTAAAAACTAAGAACATGTTAAAGAACAACTTTGACATGAAAGATATAGCTCTAGCCTCTAGCTGATGTCATACTAGGGATAAAAATCTCTAGGACGACTAAAAGAATTGTCTTGTCACAATCTCATTACGTAGAGAATGTACGCAAAAAATTTGAAACTTTTGACAAACCTACGGCTAAGACTCCGGTAGACCTGAGTCTACACTTAGCTAAAAATGGAGGGGACCCAGTATCTCAACTAAAATATACAAGGATTATTGGGAGCCTGATGTACTTGACAAATTGTACACGCCCTGGTATTGCATATTCAGTTAGCAAGCTTAGTAGATTCACAAGCAATCCAGGAATAGATCACTGGCTAGCTCTGGAAAGGGTTCTAAAGTATCTAAAATATATTTTGAACTATGGCATACTTTATACTAGATATCTAGTTGTATTGGAAGGATACAGTGATGCGAATTAGATATCGGATACTAAAGACTCCAAATCTATTAGTGGTTACGTATTCACCATAGGTGGAGGAGCTGTATCCTAGAAATCTTCTAAACAAACGTGTATAGCTTGATCCACCATGAAGTCAGAGTTTATAGCACTAGATAAAGCTGGGGAAGAAGCTGAATGGCTCAGAAACTTCCTAGAGGATATTCCTTGTTAGAACAAATATGTGCCTCATGTATTGATACATTATGATAGCATGTCAGCAATCGGGAGAGCACAAATTACTATGTATAATGGTTAGTCTCAACACATCCGTAGGAGACATAACACCGTTAGATAATTGATCTCTGGTGGTATAATTATCATTAATTATGTGAAGTCTAAAGACAACATAGCTGATCCTTTGACAAAGCTGGGAAAGAAGCTGTATGGCTCAGAAACTTCCTAGAGGATATTCCTTGTTAGAACAAGTATGTGCCTCATGTATTGATACATTATGATAGCATGTCAGCAATTGGGAGAGCACAAATTACTATGTATAACGGTTAGTCTCAACACATCCGTAGGAGACATAATACCGTTAGATAATTAATCTCTGGTGGTATAATTATCATTAATTATATGAAGTCTAAAGACAACATAGCTGATCCTTTGACAAAAGGCATCAACATAGATCAAATGTATAATACAGTAAGAGAAATGGGGTTAAAACCCACGCATTAAAAATATTCATAGCGGTAACTCAACCACAATGAGTGGAAATCCCACAAACTTTGTTCAATGAGATAACTAAGTTATGGATGGTTAAGATGATTACTTGGAATCCATCTTATTCTCAGAAGCTGCCCAAGTATGAACCTGCAGAGGTGTTGTTAGGTTAAGCGTCTACGCTTTTAATAATTTTTATACCAGATAAAGGTAGAGTATGGTAGGATACTCTCGATAGGAGATCACCTATATAAGTGTGAAGTGAGGCCGCTTCAAATAGAATAAACACTTATGAATCTAAGATAAGGTACATGACCAAAACGGACAAAACGTGAGAACCAAAGGATATTAGAGATATCATTGTGTAAATATTATTATCTTGGTTTACATCAAAAATTGATCAGTTCAAGATATCTTGTTCATTGAGCAGCAAGTAAAACCGATAATATTTTACTAGAGAAGGTTCAAAGCCGTAAGCTACTTATCTCGATGCAATGATAACTCGTCAAAACTTTTCTTAAAAGTACCAGTATGCATTAATCATCATTCATGTGGGGGATTGTTGGATTTGAATGACAATCAAAGCAGAGGAAGCTTAGTGTGGGAAGGCCCAAAGTAGAATAGTCCAAAAGTGGGGGTACACTTCTTGTCCCACGTCGAAAGTGGAAGGAAGGAAATCTCACTTTATAAGGAGTTGTTCTTTGTTAGCTAGGAACTAAGTATTCTACCTGGAGTACTATCCACGTGCGTGTGCGCATAGCACATTGGACGCAGGTTGTAATTGGCGCACTTGGTAGTTCGCACGTGTGCATCGTCGCGAGGAGCTGGATGAGCCTTAAAGTTTTGCCCCATTCCAGAGAGCTACATGCTGCCGAAGGGATACGAGCATGCTGTCTGCTGCCTGCCGAAGGGGTACCTACAAGCACCGAAGAGCCACAAACTGTCTGGCGAAGGGGCTTGTCCAGAATGCTCACCGAAGAGCCACGAGCAAACTGGCTGGCCAAAGAAGTGTCTGAAGGGCAGCCTGCCTATTGGACGAAAGGGTGCGTCTCCTCAGAATTGCCTCGTGCCCCCTCGGAAGTTACTGCCTCCTCCCATCCAGAGCCTATAAATAGGCCTCTCCTCCTCATTTGCATCTCACCCCACGACTCATTGCATAACATTTCTTTAGCAATAGTTGTTCTTCTCTCCCTCTCTCTCAAAAAAATTCTGAGTATTCAAGGTTCGCCCGAACTTTCAAGAATCGTTGTGCTACGATCTTGGAAGTAACAAAGTCGTTGTATCTTGGGGACGATTGTCGTAGTCCGTAGCACTGAATACGGATCAATCTCGTCTTACGAAGAAAGAGTGAAACTCTTGCCTCAATTTTAGATCCTAATCAAGTACACCACCTCTGACAAACAACAATATTAACCTATATAAGAGCTGAACTATTAAAACCACGATTAAATTACTGAAATGGTAATTTTGTAACACATTATACTGAAATGAAATTTAGACCACCTTCGAGAGAATCAGAAGGAAACCCACCTTCAGTACTTGAAACCTAAACCATTTAAGTTATTAAGTGTTAGGTTAATGAATTGACATGTAATAAAACTAAAACTTTGGAAGCCTTGTATGGTCTCAATATGGAGCAGGGGATGCCTGTGAAAGGATGCTGCTAATCTGTAACTAGTGCGATATTGGCAAATGACAACATATATAATTCATAATAGCACCTATCATTGTCCAATAGTCGCACCAAAATAAGAGAGTAATTCTTAAAAATAAGATTCGATAATGATAAATTACGAATATATAAAAATAAATATTTTTGGGAGCAAGTGGTTCCAAATGGATATTTGTTTGCGCCATACAGTCATTATCGTGATATAATGTGACAATGTCCCTCTCAATAAGTACTGCGGAAGATAAATAAGGAGCAAATTAATTATATCGGTTCACAAAAGTACTAGAACCTCCACCAAGTAATATCGTTGAGTATCATATGGATTGTAGGGCCGCTCAATCGGTGGATATATGCTGAATTTGAAAAATAATTTAATTTTAAAAACTTTACCAAAGAAAACATCGAATTGTTCACTATTCAAATTGAATTCTCTTTATAACTATTAAAGCTATTTAATTCACACCATATATGACACTTATCAAGACATGCAAGGTATTTATGGTGGCTGTTCAAGTAGCAATATTAACAAAAAAAAATTGATCTTTCGACAGACAGAAAATCATGTAAAATTCACAATAGAATTATAACTTTGTAAAATTTTAACCATCGATATATTCGGTTCCAAAATTTTGCGGGTATCAATGAGGTCCATTAATATCTCGAAGTCCCTTAACCGTTTAAGAGGCAACACAAATAGGGCCAAAGGTGCCAAGCGGAGCACTTTCTCCTCTCCTCTTCCTCGACCAGAGAGTTGATAATTGCAATCTGTAAAGGGTTCTTAAAATTTAGAACAAATGGATGATGGCTGCTAATTCAACTTACCAACACAAAATATATTATAAAAAATCATTTTTTATATATTACTAGATTTTGAATACAATCGATAAAAATTAATCGAGAAACTTCAAAAGTTATTATCATTAAACTAGGCAGCTGCGAAAAGACACGTAGCTTAATAATTCAAGTGATATAAATTTTAAAAAGAATCAAGGTTCAAACTTTGACAAAAATATTATGATATAAAAATTTATACTATGTGCGGCTATGGCTAAGGCTAACCTAGTTTAATCATTTTCAAAAAAAATTCGTAACCCACAATCGGTGACTATATATAGTGTTGGTGCTTTAATTGATGTGGTCCATGAAGCAGATATAGATAATAACAACGTCGGTATCCTCTCCTACACAAATCTGGTGGAAATTTTAAATAATTAATTTGGCACATAATATTGGATTTAAAACCATGAATCTTGACATTGAATAAATATTTTACATATATTAAATGAATCTGGTGCATTAGGTTGATACTGTGACTATATATTAAATAAATCTATTCCCTTTATTTGGCAATGGTTGCACTAAATTATAGAAGGAGGGTAAAAGAGAAAATATTTTTCCTTACTTGGATAAAGGATGGAGATGATAAATATTACGCTCTCTTAAGAAATCAATTTGAGCTTATTCTATCTAATCATCTCCTTTTTATTTTAAAGAAACAATAATTGACTACATATATTCGTTATTTCTCGCTTTCTTCCCAACAAAAAAGGGTAAAATAATAAGGAAAGGACAAAAAATTAGCACCTGTTAAAACAAAAAATCTGGAATAAACAAAGAACCAAATCAACATTTGACTCATTCAAATTCAATGGATCGAACAGCAGCCGTTATTATTAATCGGTTTTTTTCGTCAATCTCCTTTTAGCGAGTTGGCTCAACAACAAAGGTACACTTATCAGAATGTATGATTAGAAAATTTTACCACCATTCATATTCTCAAATACTAAGTATTTTTTTTCTAAAAAGGTAAATGTTGTATTCTCGTAAAGAAAGGATTACAATTTTCATGCCATAACTAGACCTAGAATTAAACCCCAATAATGCAAATACTAAGTTTTTTTTTAGAAGTAAGTATCAAGTATTATACTTTGTTAAAAAAAGTAATCGCACGGGTAGCCAATCCCTTTCAGTGACTCCACAAGTCAAAATATTAATCTAATTCCCACCGATGAGACAAAAGAATCAAACAACCAAGAGAGAGAGAAAAAAAGCCAAAAGCCGAAGCAGAATAATTAAAGCAAATAAAATTAAAAAAAAGGGCCAACAATTATTCTCATCTCAATTTCTCGTCATCAACACCAACTACTTCCACCTCTACAATCTCATCTCCTACACATAAAAGAAAAAACCCTAACAGATTGCTCGGGATTTACAGATCCAAGAAAATACTAATCCATCGAGCCCATAATAACCTAAAAATCAGGAAGCGTCCATTTTTTTACGCCTCCATTGATAATAACATCAAACCCTAAAGCAGAGATGGTGGTGGCCGTGGAGGGCTCTCTCCCTCTCGCTATCGATCCTCCCCTGAACGAACCTAAACTGCTCCACGTGGCAAGGGATGGTGATGGTTCCCTTCTGATCGAACCCGTACTCCTCCTCGGCCTCCTTCAACAATTGCATGAAGAGCGGGTGGTTGAAATATACCACAGGCACCACGAACCTCTGTTGCTCCTCCCCCTGGCCCACCCTGATCGCGAGGCACCCTTTCGGCACGTCTTTGATCATCTTGTTGCTCCTTAGGCTCTTCTCCCCACTTCCCATCTTTCTTTTCTACCTGTGAAATTTTTTAAAAAATAGAGAAAACGACGAAGGGACGGAGATGGAGAGAGAAAGTGAACCGTGAAGCGAGTTTTTTTTTTTATTCTTGTTAACTAGAGAGCGGAAGAGAAAGGCCAGGGATCGGCGGCTATGGCTTGCTTGAAGAGGGCGAGGGAAGAGTATCCGAGAGATCTTGGTAAGTTGGTCATGGTTGTTTATTGACGAGGACCAAACAACAACTACACATTCCAAACCAGAAAGCGAGAGGGGGGATGGGAATTGTTATTAAGGAATTAGGGATTCTGTTTATAATTGGTAGAGAGAGAGAGGGGCGTAACTCGAATGACCTACAAAAAAATAGGGAGGGTATCTATCTATTATGTACGTATTTGATAAGTTTTTATTTTGTTACTTTTTAGTATCATATCCGATTTGAATCTCGATTTGGTGTGTGTTCGAATTCCATATAAAAAACGTATATTTTTCTAGAGGTTTTATTTTTGGACGTCGGATCAAACTGGGTCAGAGGTGTTAAATAGTTTTCCATATTTGCTTTTATGTCAAACGATCGAGTAATTATTCATTGTGGCAAGGACGTAAATATCGGGCGCGACAAGGGCGAAGCCACGTGTGGGTAGAGAATATCGCAGACACGTGGATGGTGGTGGGGCAATGAATCATCATCATTTGAACCGACAGCGAGGAATAATTTTCAAGTATGACTTGAGGAAAAAAAAATTGTTCGATCTAAAATTATTTAAGTATCATAGGTTCTATATAATTTATTTTATTTGTTCTATATCTGATTTAAATAATGATATTCAAAAATTATTAATTATTATGAAAATATCACAATAAAATTACTCGTTCGAGTAATGGACAGCCAATGACATGGCTCGGACATGTTCATGTAGACATCAGTTTAACTTCTCGTTGAGTCGTGTCGTTTTGTCTTCGGAAAACTGCCTCTTGGGTGTCGTTTGATCTCCATTTTTGTTATGTCCTGGGCCGATGCGAAGGGACAACCTTGGTACGTTCAGTACACTCTTCTTTTGTGTTGTGGATGCTGTCTCTATACTAACTTGTTTGGTTTTAAAGGGGTAGGTGACACACTCCACCAAAAAAAGGGGGGGGTAGGTGACACAGAGACGAATAAATAATTGTTAATTTCTTATTTTGATTGATTATTGGAGTGTATTCTGATCTTATATGCGTACTGGGTCCCATATATTGAACTCTAATTAGACCTGGACATGAATTGAATCTGATTTGTGATTCGATTTGATTCGATTCGATTCGTTAAAAATTTGATTCGATTTGTCAATAATTCGATTCGTAAAAAATTCGATTCGAATTCGTCATAAAACGAATTGAATACGGTTCAAGATATTTATAATTCGCAAAACCGGCAAATTTAATTCGAATTCGATTCGAAAATTCGATTCGCGTTAAATTCGTGTTAAATTCGATTCAAATTCATGTACATATAATAATAATAATATATGTTAAAAAATTCAAATAAAATGGGGGGATTTGAGAGGGAAAAATTCGGTTATAGTTCGATTATAATTCGGTTATAATTCGATTATAATTCGATTCGAATTCGATTATAATTTGATTTAAATTCGATTCAAATTTGAAAATTTATAATTCGTATTCGATTCGTCTTGTGAAGAATTGAATATGGTTTAATGTTTTGATGAATTCGAATTTGAATAAATTCGATTCGAATTTGTCCAAATTCGAACCGTTGTCAGGTCTAACTCTAATGCACACCTGTTGAGACGCAGATTAAATTTATCTTTTTAAGCTATCTCCATCATGGAATTTTTCTTTCCTGGGATTAAACAGCAGCAGTAAGCAGTTGTCTGATTTCGGTAACGAGGGTGATTTAGTACAGGTGTTTTCTAATTTTTCTAATTTTTTTTACTTCTAAAAATTATCATTTTTGAATTATTTAATATGATAGTCTACACTAACATGTATGCTGTTTTTAATTCTCTCGTCTTGAAAAACATAGAGTATTATGTGAACAATTGTTTATCAAGAATGATTGTCTTAGAAGTCATATATATATGATATCATATTTATCAGCGACGTATTTTAGAGAGCAAATTATCTTCAGATTTTTGATATTTATTTAAATCACTATTTTAGTCCATGTTGTTTTGAAATTAAAATTTTGATCCTCCTAATTTGCTTTTATTGAACTCTAAAGTACCTCGCGGATGTCATCGTCAACTTAATATTTTTATGACCTTTATATTTTCCAAAATTAAGAGGAAAAAAAATCAAATGACATCTTCTCCCTTGCGCCATCCTCCATCTTCTTCTTCCCTTGCATCAAAATTAATTAATTAAAAGTAAATCAGCAAAATCAAGAACTGCAATTAATTCCAAAATCAATAACTACCATCCTCCCTCTTCATATGTAAATTGAATCTATCAATTCAAGCAATTGAAAATTGCAGGTCGATGGAGGAGGGTTCAAATCCAATTCATGGAAATAATAGAGAGTGGAGATAAGGACACTCGTCCTCCTCCCCTCCGGACACTCCGATCCCAAACAAAGACCCGACCATCTAGGGAAACTCGAACCCGCCTCTCACTTCTTTCGACTTGTTCACTTCACACTTACCTAGGTCTGGGCAATCCGCAAATTCCTCGTCCTCTTCCTCTCACTTCACACGAAATAGTTTTGTTGTTACTCGTCTCTTGTTTCCCATGCCTGGTCGGGATTTGTCTCTGCTCTCTCTTTGTTTTTGGATTTGAAGAAAGAGAACAAAAGTTTTCTCCTTTTGGGCACGGCGTGGCCGTGGGAGCTGGCACACGAAGAGGTTTCGGCGACAGCCAATGAGTCCAGAGCGCTCGAAATGGACCGGTACGACTCCAACAATTGGAACTCTGTGGGGTTCAAGGAGTCCAGTGATGGAGGTCGGGGGAGGCTAGAGTGTGGCGGTTGATTATGATTTTGTTTTTTTTATTAAGTGATTTGGATTCTCAAGGAAGAGGATGCGCAGGGAAGAAGATGATTGTGTTTATCTTTTGTTTTTAAATATTTTTGAAAGGGTATAAATGTCATTTTAAAATTATCTTTGATTGATGATATGATATCAGCGAGGGACTTGAGAGTTCAATAAAAGCAAATTAAAAGGATCAAAATTTCGATTTTAAGGACTAAAATAGTAATTTAAGAAAATATCAAGGACCTGAGAATAATTTACTCTATTTTAAATGTACAAAGTCAAATCGACATTCTCGACTGGAAAAAAAATCTAAATAATGAACACTATTTCAAATCTGCAATATTATTGATGTCCCTCTCATTTTAGCAATAGCAACAGGGCAATGGGGCCAATAAATCTTATGGTTAGATTTGGTTACGCAAGATTTCTTTTTCGACATAAAAAGGAAATGCACGTTGAAGGCTTCGGTATATAATTTTTATATCTAACTCAAAATCTTAAGGTAATGAGTTGGAGGATTTTTCACACTTATAAACTTGTCTCTCACTCTTGCATTAAGCGATGTGGGATTCACAACACGTTCCCTTAAACAAAATATTTCAGGTCAAAGATTGCACTCGCTTTAACTTTACTGAAGTGCGAAAAATTGGAGTAGTGCGAGCACAACAATGAGCATAAGATCAACCCGCTCTAATACTATGTTAGAATCTTTATGTCCAGCCTAAAATATTAAGGCAATAGGTTAATGAATTTCTCACATTTATAAACATATCATTCACTCTTGCATTAATCAAAGTAAAATTCTCAACATATAGCACCATCTTGCCCACGAAAAATATAAGAGTATGTATCTTCGCAGAAATTGGAATGGAATTGATGGGGGAATTTCAAAGTTTAATTTTCCTAGGGATGTTACCGTATTTCTATAGCTTTGAAGTTTCCTATTCCAATTAAGGGAATTTAGCCAGGGAAGAAAAAAATCCATAAAGAGAAATCGAAGGCAGGATAAAGAACATATAGTCAGCTTTTTTCAACATACAATTCAATTTTATACTCAATATAGCCTTGTTAAAATTCAGTATAAATAATGTTGTACTTTACGATCCGTCCCTCATTGGAATTTGTCCAAAGCAGATTTGTGGTTACCGCGAATATGTACTGTTGAATTGGATAATCTCCATGATCCATGAACGGGTAGAGAATTGGAATATTTCAAATATATGTACTTTAGTCATCTGATCCTTGATACGGTACTAATTTGACATTTTAATTGCAATTCTTAAAACGAGATTCCCCATTGAGTGTCAAAAAAGAGGAAAAAATAATTATCAAATAGAAGTGGCATCGAGATAGCATCCACCAACCTGCTCGACCACACACATAAATGGTGGGGAGAAATTAAAGAAGAAAGATGCGAAGTCAAGGTAGTGGGAAGGAAAAAGCCACCCAAAGTGGAGGCGTCGGAATGGGAAAATCTGAAAGAAGTGCCCGGAAAGCAGAATTTGATATTATTCCCTTCTTTATGTATGACACATGGTTCGGCTCATCCAAGTGTCCATGAAAAAGTTTTATTAGTTTCAAAAAATATATTTTTTTGTGAATAATGATTTGACAACTATTTTCATATCTGCAAAAGCTATACAATTCAGAAAATATTTTACGAATTTCTTGTCACTCAGAGTAGCAACCTCAATGACGAGTCCGGCGGGTTTTGACGAGGCCGACAGTTGCACTGAATTTTTTTTACCGGATTTTCCCGTGGTAAGATTTTGACGAAATTGTCAGTCGCAATCTTAATGAAGCCGAGAGGAGGTCCTGCACTAAGTAAAATATAATCGACATATCGCTTTGCCCCTCCATCTCCACCAGAAAAAAAAGTAGCAAATTGCATCACTTCTTCACAAATCATTTGTTTTAATGGATCATCATTGGCCAATGATTTTGTTTCTTGTGGAGTACTTTTTGTGAATTGCTTTGAAGGAAAAGTTTCTTACGGAGGATGTTCTAATTCGTAGAGGGTCGTTAAGCCCTTGGGATTGTTTGTGCCCTCTATGCGGCGATGAAGATGAGTCTTTGGAGCATCTCTTCCTCCATTGCAGGTTTGCCACGTCTACTTGGAACTTCTTTGCTAGGTGCCTTGGTGTTAGGTGGTGTGAAGGGCCGAATCTCCTGTCTCACTTTGATCTCTGGATGGATCTCGTGACTGGTGTGAACGGTGGCATGATTAAGAAGTTTTGGTTTTGCGTTATTTTGCGCTATCCTTTGAGAAATTTGGCTCATGAAGAATTATACTATTTTTCAAGAAGAGCGGTAGAATTGTATGCTTCTTGCTCATTCCATTCTTCTCTGAATCCATGAATGGCTCCGGCGATCAAATTTAATAGGGGATTTGGCTCACCAAAATCTCTTGTTGTTTATGGAGTCATTTAGAATAGGTGATTAGCCTTTTGACCTTGGTAGCCTCTTTGCTTTTATTTTTTGCTCTACTTTTGTAAATTTTGTGAGTTTTTCTAATACACATTATAATCCATTTACCAAAAAAGATATCATTGGCCAATGATTTGAAGTTAACTTTCTCATTTTATTTGTGATAAGTAAATTATTGTATTTCACCAAATTAGACAGCCAAGTACATCTGAAGTACCAAATAACGTTTATCAACACACACCACAGTGATAGACGCTATCTGGAACAAACACCAGAGAGTCACCAAAAAGTCCCTGGATCGCCAAAATGACCCAAATATACATCACGTGATGGCAACCCAAAATAAAAGAAAATAACCACGCAAAAACAATCAAGGAGGGTCGTACGACCAGAACTAGTATGTACCACAAGCAGCTTCCTTGATCGATGAAAGGATTTTAGAAGTGTCCTCCTCCCAAGACCCATCACGATAGCAAGTCTCCACGCCTCAGCGGAGAGCTCCGCTTGAAGTGCCTCGTTCTGCACCTCCATACTGGCGATGATCGAACAAAGGCAGAGCTCCGCCCTAGGCTTCCTAAGTAATTGAATCTTCAGTTTCTGCAACAAAAACATCATTAGAGCTGTCGCTTTCTTCGTAGGTCGATGCTCACGGCAACTGGAGCGCATTGGGGTCGGAACAGGACCAAAGTTGGCCCGCTTACGAGCTGCACGGGGCACTACAACCGATTCATCAAGAGCTCTATCCGAGGAGTCGAACAGGAGCTGATCGAAGCAACCAAGACTGCAGAAGCTACAACTGAACCAACCACAGCAAGTGGAGGCTAGGGGGAGGCTCGGAAGTAGCAATCATCGACCCATCCTCCACAAAATAACTTACCTATTGGATCAACTCAACACAAAGTTGAACTTCAGGCAAGATGCTTAATACGTCCACATCGGTCTCCAAGGCAGAAGCACCACCAGGCTCAGAATGCCGCAACTCGCTCGGATACCTATAAGATTCACCCTCTACTTTTCCAAAGATGCCCAAAGATGAAGCACCATCCAGGTTGCCACATGAAAGAAAAGAACCCAACGAGACTTCACGCTCCTGAGAAATGACCTCCTCCAAAAGAATCACATAAAAATCCTGACCCACCTTGAGGTTAAAAGAATGACTCATCCATTTCAACTCTGAGGAGGACATTTTAACATAGGCAACGTCAAGGCGAGACCGGCAAGCGGTGAGCTTATGCACGGTAACGACATCCCCTAAGGTGAGATCAACCACTCAAAGAAGAAGGAAGTTCAAACCTACAAAGGTATCCCGCGGATCTCCAGCCAAAGACATCGAGACGAAGCGTGGAGTACGGTTGAAGCCTGTCACACCAAGGGAGTATAAGCGAAGCAGGGGCGAACGTGATTAAGACTGCATCACCGCCAAGAGCCCAAAGTTGAAACCCATGTAAGTCGTAATCCACAAGGTTCTGAGCGATGGACCCTGAGCGACCAGCGCCAATTAGGGTAGCCACTAAACTCCGCTCGAACCAATCGTCCAGAACCACGTCCAGGAGAAAAACTCTCGAATTGTCGAAGCAACTAATAGGCCACGAGGAGCGGCCAGAAGGGGGACCGCCTGAGCGAGGGGAAGGCCTATGTTGCTGCCCACCGGAGAAAGCACTAGCTCCTCCATAAGAGCCCCAGCCAGAACAGAAGGAGAGGAAGCCACCCCCGGACGAGGCAGAGAAAGGCGGGCAGGCGGCGACGCCCGGCCAGGACGTAGAGCCCCAGGAAAAGACAAAGTTTGAACCTTAAACTTCTTCCACTCTGCCATAAATAAAACAAAGTTTCTCCCACTGTCTAAAGGGTAGACTTACGTATAGATATACTCAACTCAATTGATAAACAGAAACTATATTGAATTTTCTCTTAAAAAAGACATTATCAATGAAGTCCAATAGGTCTCAAAATAATAATTAAAAAATTAGTATATGAAATTCAATTTAAAAAAGCTAAAATCTAACCTCCTTTAAAAACAATGCATATAGGTAAAAGAGAAAAAATGCCAAGGGTTTTTTAAGTTATCTGGGCCTGGATTTGAAATATATAATAGTTTGATATCAGAAACGAGCCCTTAAAGAAGATTGGGCCCGGAATATTCCTTTATTTTTTTCTTTTCGGACGTGATCCGTATTTCTCCCTCATAAGAAGTGGCCCACTTGAACTTTTCTTAATGGACCTGAGAGAGTTTATCGTTTTCGATGGGCTAGAGATGGTTTGGGCTGGCAACGATAACGAACAAGAAACACAGAATCGTTCTTCGCCTTTTTTAATTTGGCGACACAAAATACAAAAGCAACTATAAATTCAAATTTTAGATGCGTAAGATTTTATATTCCATCTTGTATCATGATATAATACAGAAATAATTAGTCAACAATTAACGACAGGCTCTAAAATCCAGACAGAAAACACGTATCGTTCATTATATTTATTAAAATAATAACAGGTGAAAATAAACCCTACTCGTCAGATACATTTTTTTATCACTTCTAAATACCAACTACGCTAACTAATCAAATTTAAAATGGGTCTCGACAGGAAAAAAACAGTAATAATCTTCTTGTAAAATTTTGACACATTTGCATTCTTGGTAAGATAAAGTGTTTCCCTTCTAAAAAAAAGATAAAGTGTTTGGTAGTTTTTTGTTTATGTATTTATCAATGCCATGCCACGTTACCAATAATTGGTACTTGATAGTTTGTAAAACTATAACAGCACATTCACCATTTATTTAAAGAGTTTTGTAGTACATAATATATATTGTAAATTAAATTAAATTGCACATTACTAAAATCCTGAAAGAATCTGCCGAGGCAACAATTTTTCCAGATTACATTAAAATGCACCCCTAAAAAAAGATTACATTAAATGTCAGAACGGTGTTAATTATCCGAGGAGCATTGAAGATAACCGGTGAGAGAAACGATGATGGTCAAATCAAGTTAAAACGTACAAAATCTTTGTGGAAACTTGTGGTCATAAAGCTCTCTTCGAATTCATACATACGTAAAAGTAACAGATGATTTGCCTTCTTGAAAGAGGTTGAAATGTAAAAGAAGGAAAGTTCCCCTGTAAAAGAGGACAGCAGAAAGTAAAGTCCTTTTAGGTTTTACCGAGGTCAAAATGTTTAAATTTCTAAAAGACGGTTCTTTACGGTCACACAAATGGTACAATCTTTCCGGGCCCAATTTATCAAGGAAAAACAACTCGAAACAATGTCAAACACGGGTCTACATAACCATTTACCAAATACCCCAAATTCGAATCATGAAAATACGATTGTATATGGCTGGTGTTTCCACCAAATACACAAAGGTCCACAAAACTGACAGATGAGTTGCCTAAAACCCTAGAGAGGTGGAATAGAGAATAGGCTGTGCGTGTCACCTTAATTGATATCTTTCAAATCAACTGTTCTGATGTTCTTCTCTATACACCCAATTTGGAGGTTCCGTTTCCATACCCACGAGAAAGAAAAATGGCAGATAATGGCAAGTGTCGGGTACTACAAATTTTAAATCCGAAGCCTCCTTGGATAACAAGTGAAATCTGTGACGAATGGACCAAAATGTGTGTACTATTTACGGAAAGGGAAATGAGAAGATACAGCCACTGGACAATTGCATGTGGGTTACCTGCAACAATGCTCTCCACCTCTTTAAGGGACACCACATTAGCCATTTTCTTCCTTTTCGAAAAGTTAGACATCAATCAATCTAGGAGGGGACAGAGTAGGGACGAGACAAGATGGTTTGATACAAGTTAGCGACTCGAGGAAAATCTCGAGCTGGGTTGTACTTGATAAATAAAGTAATGTGGAGAATGTAAGACTTGGTGAAATTTCTAATTGGGGCGTGAAATGAGTTCATGAAATTGGAAGCGGTAAATAATTTTGACATCTTGAATCATGTAAGGACCACCCTAAACGAACGCCCACAAGCTAAAGTTTAATCTCCATTACCCTCCAACCTCACAAGCTCAAACTTTACAATGCAAACTAAAGAGTTGAATACAAAACATTACACGGTTCAATTGCATCAGAGATATATCATTAGATGGAAATTGGAACACATATCAAAATGAGTATGTAACGTTACAACCGAATTACGTGCGAGGAGCTCTCCTGCACGATGTATAGTTCGAGGGTATTGTTAAAATTAATAATACAACCGAATTTAAAACAATAAAACCCAAAAAACAACAAAGAAACTTGGGTATGGTAAAATATAGCACCATCTTTACCTGAACAAGACAAGCAGACTAGTCAATCTATACCAGGAATTAGCTTAGATATATTTCATTCTTATGCACAATTTCAATTAAAAGACATCAACAAACTGAATTAAATCCGTGGAAGCAAACCCTAAAACCATGAGGAAGACTGTGAATTAATAACTAACAGATTACAGGAGAAACCTAAAAGCCAGATCTGAAAACAGGAAGCAGCAAACAGACAGAATTGGGAGCCAATGGAAAAGGGCATCATGTGTAGAGATCCGACTGACAAAGGGAACACAATCATCACATGATCAGAAACCAAACAAAGTGAAAAGATACACAAGAGCATCTATCTTACAAGAAGCCCTTCAAAAAGTTAGTAATGATGAAACCTTTTCAGCTTCTGGGTAGTCAAAGCCTCTCTTCTCATCATTACACCAATCTGCTAAGAAAGAACCCTAGCTAGAAACTTAGAAGAACCCATGTTCCAAAAACAGGCAGGAAAAAGGATAGAAGTAACCTGAAATAAAGCGGATCTAGCTAAGTGGATGCGATAATTGGGGGGAATGAAGCCTGGTCCGACGACATCTTAGCTTATATTACAAGCTCTGATCCTGTATTAAAAGAAAGGTGTCCTCGAGCCGGACAACATTCCCCTCAAAAAAAGAAAGCATCCATTTTTTTGGCTCTTCCATCCTTTGTGGGTTTGGGTGTGGGTTTATTTTTGTGTGGCTGATGGGTTCTTATCTCCCCTTTTTATCCCCCAAGAGTCTCGCCTATCTTCAAGGGGGGGAGAGAGAGAGAGAGAGGGTAGGTGGGCTAATGATGAATGAGATGATGAGGGGAATGATAAGGGAGGGGGGAGGGTGGAAGGCGGGGAAGGGGAGGGGTGGGGTGGGGTTATTATAAGGAAAGTTGATACTATTCTGGAAAGCCAACGTTTATAAAAGGACAAAGGATTGGTGCAGCAGCTGGGCCCCTACCATTTTTCATGCACTCTCTAATGTCTATTTGGGGATTTTGTTTTTCCATTTCGGAATTTTAATTTATTAGGAAATTACCACAATTAATGAATTGGTGTTTAACTATAGGATTGATCGTCAATTTTCTTTTGGTAAGTTGGTGTATTATTTGATCACATCACCTACTACAATTATTGCACAACGATATGATTGTGTATCTTTTAGTTCATTGCAACCATTAGCTTTTTTTATTATATTTTTTTTAGAGTTCAAGAATAGTTTAGCTGGTGGCATTGCACATGGAAAATTTCCCAACGTTGGGTTTTGGAGCATGATGCATTTGTACGCGGACATATTAGTACGAAAATTTCCATTTTTTTCTCTCTTCTTCGAATTGTAGTTTAATTCCCATCTTTTCTTGTACTTTGCGTCTTGTAACTAATTTTGTTAGATCCTTACATAAATAGCATAGTATCTCCTTTATTTTAATTTACCTAAATGGAAAACCTTTTGAAAAAATATATAAATCTGTCTTACACAAAAAAACAATATAAATCTGCCCACTTACACAAAAACATGAATAAATTGATTACGATGAAGGTCGTTTTAATTTTATCAGATCCACAGTCATAGTCAGCATGTTTAGCTTAAAAAGTACATGAATTAATGTATATATAGGGTTTCTAGGAGTCCTTCACCTTGTTCCTAGGGTCTGACTGACGGTGGTGGGAGGAGTTACTGTGAGGTCAAAACCTACGTAGCAGTGACACACGGTAAATTAACAATTTGAAAGCCACCATTATAGTTTGATCATTTAGGTATGTATGATTGTTGATGGTGTCATCAAACATAAACCTTTAGTTATGGGTCTTTCCTCGGTTTTTTATTTCAAAATGATATTATATAATATATGATTATTTGTTAGATAGACTAATATAAATTTGATATGCAGACTAATATAAGTGTGAATTAGGCATGAAGAAAAATGATATACAATTTCAATCAATTATATTTTTTAGTCGAACATCTGTCTGCCAGTTTGATATGCAAATAGATAAATGTTTTATGTAACCGAGACACCGACTAACTTCAATCAATATTTTTATTCACGTGATATATCGTTAAATCAATCCGACACCGTTGATGTCCTCTCAATCCATGTTTGGATTCCAATTCTACAGAATTTGTCTCAAAAACTCACGCGGAGCGGTCAATTATCTATGATCTATCCCTTTATTTGGACCGTAGGATTGGCGAGTCCGTAACCAAAATGCAGAAGGTTGTACCATGTAATTAATACCGTTAGTTTTTTTTCAAACCAAACGATCGAAAATATAAATGGAAATAGATCATATGATGAACAAACTTGAATCGATCCAAAACGAATCAAAGAATTAAAAAATGAGAAGAGGCCCAAAGAAATGAGTCAGAGGAGTGGTTGAGTTATTGAGCTGCCCGATAATGGAAAGACCATTTAATATGTCTATACTTTTTGACGTCAACTAATTGTAATTGGAATTTGGAAAATGAATTTCATTTTTTGCGCCCTTTCAAAATCATTTAATTTAATATTTGTTTCCTCAATGGACCCTCGTCTGCTGTGTCGCTTTTTAGCAGAAGGGGAGGAATTCGAGGCGATGACCGACAGATAGAGAGTCAGTGGGCCCACCACGGCCACGATTTCCTTTTCACTCTGCCTTTTTAGCCATTCCATTTTCTCCCACATTTCCCTCGTAGACTCTGTCCTTGTGGCCTACACTATACCCCTTTGTATTTCTTTAGGTCAAAACTATATGTTAGGCCTGGATCATACGAACTTCTATTAATGGATGGTAAATTTTACTATTCAATTTCTCCCTGTGACAAAACAGCTATACAAACTCTCCCATACCGTCTCTATTCTAATAGTTCAAATTTTCAAATTTTTTTTGAAAGTGGAGGGACAAAATCTATAAATATATAATTACATCTTACTAAGTGTAAAACCTCTTATCATTCTCTTGTAAAGTTGCGATCGTCAGCCTCGTCAAAACCTTATCACTTGAATATCCAGTTGGAAAAATTATTGATAGGTAAAGAATACATCGGGAAAAGAAAGTCCCCCTGACGTTTTGTATATAACATAATCTGATCTTGCACCGCCACTATGTAATACATCTTAAAAAGGAAAATTCTCCCGTTGGCTCCGCGCCATCAACATCTCTAGATAAACGAGTATATCGGGAGAGACTAACCTCCCGCAAGTTGTCCAAGTACACATCAATACAAAAATCCGAGGGGCATCAAAAATAACATACTCAAAAGAAAATTCGAGAGCAAGCTTGGATAGCTCATCTGCCACCCAGTTACTCTCGCGCCGGGTATGCTTTTGATTTTATCAATGTGCGATGAAATGTAAGTTATGGAATTAGCCTAGTAGGTACAGGATAAACACACTTTTATAATATATTTAAATTTTTTTATACATCACAAAATTTTAAAGCCATAAATATTTAAAAAATTAACTCACCACGCCTTAAAATAGGAATGTGATATTTTCAACACTATTTTTGACAATTATTATACCCAGACTGATATTACACATCGAAACTTAAGATTTGTTATATTATCATGATTCAAAATTTGATATCTCTAATAAAAATAACAAATGTTGGTCTATCTATATAGTATAAAATTTTCATCATGGGATCCGGCGTTTCTCTTCATGCCTCATAAATGATAGCATATGTTTTTCATGTATTTCATTAATGCCGCGTTTGGGAACGCTTACCAACCTCAAAAAAGGATCTTAAAGTCGCTTTGAAAATTCAAACATGTCCAAGACTCACAAATCACTTTTATGATAGATCCATGTCTGTAATAAATTCTTACAAGGCTCCGATTTCTAGGTGCATACTGTATTTTGTCACGCTTTAATTTCGACGTATCGGGTATCATTTTGTAATTTGTACTTATTTGTTTATTCCGGAATCTTTAACGTGAGTATGGGTGTGCATGCCTTCGATTCATGGAATCGGAATAGTTTGATTTTAATTACTTCATTAATTTAATAGCGCTCTTACAGTTTAAAATTAACAAAAAGGTGAAAGTCTACCGGTACTAGACATTATCAATTAAATTCAAAAAAATATAGGGTTCAAACTCTGTTAAATATCATGACATAAAAATTTACTTTGCTAAAAAATTAACAAAAATGCACATAAGAAAGGTTGAAGCACTTTTCCGCAACCAATTTGTAGTAGTGTTAAACATTTAATTTTCAATTGTACAACCGGCTAGTTCGTAAATTAATGTAGGGAACCCTTATTCAAGCCCCATTTTTTATACCACTTTGCACTTCGAATAATTTATGTTCCGTAGCATTTTTTAATAGTGTCAAAACATAAAACACGTTAATATTGTTGTATTATGAATTGCTAATTCAAGACATTTTATTTGATCAAATTTTTTTTTGTGTCACCAGATCTACGTGTTTGTTGGTTAAGCCCGACATGTTGTCTCCTAGAAAAAAAATACAAAGAAACGAGATAATGGGGGGTCTGAATCAACTTTCACCACCTAAAATTAATATGTGGGATTGGAACCAGTCGTGACGACGCGATTATGATATATATGGCGTATCATAATTCATAAATACTGTCTTCTGCTTTGCTGTTGTCGAGATGGAGACTTACCAAAACCATCTCCTGCAATTGATATTTAATCCGATCCATTGTTGCGATCTCGTCATCCGTTCCATTTGAATCAATTGATTTCCCGAGTAACTTAAATTTTTATGGGCTATTTTTCAATTGATATTTCGACACAATCAATTTGAGCTTAATTAAACTTAAACAAAAATAAAGAATGTCGATTTTTTTCTACACATAGTTTCGTACGGATTACTGTAATGTCCATGGGTTAATTTGACCGCATAAAAATCCGAAATCCAGTCAGGCTAGTTAAATAATAAATTTAAAATTTTAACAGTGAATTAAAAATGTAGGGTTAGTGGGAAGTGCAACTAATTTTGGCAGTAGGAAAAACATTCCGCAGAAACAAACAACAAACAGCTACAAGAACAAAAACGACGCTTTGGTTTCATGTGAGGGATGGTGCCCGTAAGACGTGCTGCCATGTTTTAGCTACTAGCTAACCGCTACCTCCAACCCCAAATGGCTCCATCTCCATACTATTATTTTTTTTAACAATCAGTGTATTCGAAACAAATACTATTAAAAAATATTCATCGATAATATCTTTTATATTCAATACAATTGAATTCAACATATTAGTAAGTAAATTTATATCTGGCACCAATCGGACATAGTAGGTCTCCAAATTATTTATTTCACTCTCCTCCACTACTATATTTTTATTATATTTTTTTAGAAAAATAACTTAGTACTGTGTACATTATAATGTCAGAGTGACAAACGGAGAGGACGATACACTGGCTCCAGATTTCAACGTAGTCTTGGAAAACCGTGTCTCTATGTGGAGGAGACACTGAGAGAGAGAAAACTGGGATAGAAACAATACGTAAATGTCAAATCCCTCCCTCTCTCTCTTGCCCAGGTTGTCTACCTCAAGGGTCCCTTCTTCTTATTGTATAATTATTTGTTCATGATAACACCTATAAACGTATCTCTATATCTAGTTTTATTGTTTCCAACAATTTTTTTTGAGGGGTTTTATTGTTTCCAAAATGGTCGTTCGTATAATGCAAATTCGATAACTCTCATGTCTATTTTGGATAATTAGGATACCCGATAATAATGGGTTTCTGCCCAAAATAGTATTACTATTAAAAATATTTCCAAAATGGTGTTACTTTTCCAGGTCGAAAAGAAAAAAACTTTCGACCTAGGACCAAATCGAAATTTTTTTTTACTTCTGTTGTTAAAATAATCTTTTCGATTTTGGTCCCATGTCAAAAAATATTCTTCCTGGAGGAGAGAGAAGACCCAGATCGAAAAAAACTTTCGACCTCGGGTCATCTCAGCAATCCGGGTAAAAAAAACTTTCGACCTCGAGTCATCTCAGCAATCCAGGTAAAAGTGTCGGATAAGTCACACGTCGAAATATTTTTTCGACCTGGGGTCAATGAGATTGAAAGATAAATTCGACCTGGGGTCTATATAATATTTTTCTTCCGAAGAGTTTCTTCATCACAGAAGAACTCCCTCCCTTGTTCACGCACGTAATTTTTATACTTTGTGATCAATTTCAATTCAGTAAACATTGTGTTGCAATTTTATTTTTTGAATGATGGATTATGCCACCTCTAATTATGTGTCAATTTATATACTTTGTCATAAATTTTGTTTTAGTAGATCAATTTTGCAATTTTATTTTGTGAATTTATGAATTAAGCCACTCTAATTATGTATCAATTTCTTTTGTTATAGTGTTAATAATAATTTTGTCCTCAATTTGTTATGTTACTTGTAAAATAATCTTGGTCCCATGGGCTATTTCAAATTTGGCATGTACGGATGACTACATTTAGGCAATTACCTATGTTCAATTACAAGCAAATTTCATAAATATGAAATTAGTTCATAATAAAAAAATATGAGGGAATTTAATTAGTAATAAGTTCATTAGATACTATAAATTTTTTCTAGTTCATTTGAAAAGAACATGTGTCTTGATTGGTTGTTTATTAAATTCATTTGCAGATTTTAATTAAATTTGATGGATTATGCCACCTCTAATTATGTGTCAATTTATACTTTGTCATAGATTTTGTTTTAGTAGATCAATTTCTCCAACTTTATTTTGTGAACTTATGAATTAAGTCACTCTAATTATGTATCAATTTCTTTTGTTATAGTATTAATAATGGCTTTACGGAATTGACGAATAATTTTGAAAAATGATTGAGAAATGTACTACAACAGTGAAATCGATTTTTATTCGGTAGATTAGAAAAAAAGTTAAAGTATTCTGAAGATTTCTCCTATGATGTGTTATTGACAAAAGTATATGAAAAGACTATTGGTCCTGGTAAAGAAGTTCATAGGCTGCTATTTAGATATCCTATTGACAGAGAAAAATTTCATCAAATGCCTATTGACAATGATGGAGATGTTAGGAACATGGTTCACACAATGATCATGTTTGTAGGACTGACAAGAGTGTGATTTATTTGGAAATCATTATGGAGAAGAGGGTGTCGAATAATTACCAAATGTTGGCTGTTCATGAAAGTCACTTACTAAGTAGTGATGGAGCTGGTCTATCAAGAGTGACGCCTCTTGTTGTTCCTTCCATAAGGGATGTTCATGGAGCTGGTCCGTCAAGAGTGTCGCCTCTTGTTGTTCCCTCCATAAGGGATGGTCATGGAGCTGGTCCGTCAAGAGTGACACATATTGTTATTCCTTCCATAAGGGATGCTGATGTTGATGATTATGAAGTCCAAACAGATTGGTTTGAATATGATCCTATAGAAGTACATCCATATGCAACTACAAATTTCCATACCGAAGAAGAAAAATAACAACAACACAGAGAAGAAGAATAAGAACTATACGGAGAAGAAAAAGAACAACAATATGGAGAACTACAGTTTGAAGGTCACTATCAAGTTGCTGCAACTGAGCACGGTGAACAAGAATCGATGAGTATTTATGATGAAGATTGGGGACCTCACACAGTAATGGATGGAAATTGTGATGGTGAATTGAAGGAGGGTTCGATTTGGAATACGAAAGAAGATGCAAAGAGGGAGATCGAGAGATTCTCAATAAAAGTGCGGTGCGAGTTGAAGCTTAAGAAAACAAGACTCCGCACTTACGCTGTGAAGTGTAAAAATGGGAAGAAGGGTGTAAATGGAATATCCGTGTCTCTGCAAAGAGATTAATACTTCCTACTTTGCAAATAGTAAAATACACCTACCTACATACCTATAGTGCGGTACGACCTTCAAAAGATCATCGACAATTATATTATTTAAAAAATATTGAATATAATACTCGTAACTTTTAATTACGTACCTCACAACTCCAAACGAGCTGTAAACGGTGCACATTTTGGTAATGTAACAAAGAATCATCTACGGGTCCTCCATTCGCCAAAAACATGATACGTCTGACTGTGAAGCCATATCTAAATTCTCTAACAAAATATTATCAAAATAATGAATCATAAATTTGTAATTAACACGATAAGAATACAAAATTAATTAATAATTTGTAATTAATAAATAAATTAAATTTTAACCAAATATAATTAAGATATTTATTTAACACACAAAAAATTATATTAATTAATACACTTAAATCCAACTGTCCAATTATATCCTAAAATTCGACGGTCTAATTAAATCATAAAATTAATTAACACTATTAACTCAGAATATTTAATTAAAATTTTATAATAATTAACACACTTAAATCCAACTGTCCAATTATATCCTAAAATTCAGCGGTCTAATTAAATCATAAAATTAATTAATACTATTAACTCATAATATTTAATCAAAAAATTATTCTAATTAACACACTTAAATTCTATAATTCATATCACACTTAAATCCCATAACTAAACAAAATTAAATTAATTAACACATTTAAATCAAAATTTTAACTAATATAAATCAAATTTAATTAATTATACCCCACGGCCACCGGACGGTGGGGATGGACGACAGAGACGAGGACAAACGGCGAGGTTGGCCGACGTCGGAGAGGGAGGACGGTGAGAAGGCAAGACGGCGAGGATGGAGAGGAAGTGGCGAACGGCGAGGTCAGCCGGCGCCGAAAAGGAATGACGGTGAAGAGGCAGGGACGGAGAGGAAGCGGGGAATGGCGAGACGGCAGGGACGGAGAAGAAGCGCCGAACGGCTTGACGGCGGGGAGGACGAACGGCGATGAGGTCAATGGGAGACACACGGCGAATGGTGAGCAGCGGTGGTCGAATTTTTTTTGGGTATATTGGTTGTATCGATTTCGTATTTGGCCCGGTATTTGTACTAGTCGTGCTCGACCTGGGACTAAAACCGAATTTTTTTTTATCTCGGTGTACCCCAGATCGAAAAAAAATTCGATCTGGTTCCTATCCGGAAAGAATTAGCCGAAATCTAACTTTTCCAGATTTTTATGGATAACCCCCATCCCACCTAAGGCGAAAAAATATTTTGATCTCGGTTCTCGGGTCGAAATTTTTGTTCGACCTAGAACCAAAATAAAAAAGATTTGTTCCACAGAAGTCGAAAATATTTTTCGATTTGGTCCCAGGTAGAAAATTATTTTCGATCTAAGCTCCCTAATTTTCGATCAGAGAAAGCAACACTATTTTAAGAATATTTTAAGCAGTAATACTATTTAAGGGAAAAAATGGTACTGTATCACTATTTTGGAAAAAAAACCATAATAGTTTATGTACACGGACATATACATATAGTGATTAACCTATTAAAACGAAGAGAACCCATCAAGATTATTTATCGTGACACATAATAGTGATATTTGCCATGTGAATAAGGTTGCTAGCCAAAATTAATGAGTTTGCAAGACAGGGTCACGTGCATTGCGTTTGCATGTTTATGGGGAAGAAGAAGAAAGATGTGGGGTGTCAATTGACAAGGGAGACGTTGAAAAGGGTGGTAAAAGAAAAGGCAAGAAAAACTTTTTGGGTAACTTTTTTGACATTCAAGTCAATCTGATGTCTGGATCGAGGCAAAGAAATGGAAACAAGTCCTCGAACATATAATTGGAAAAAAAATGTTGAATTATTTCATCTTTAATTAGCAACAAAAAAATTTCACATAATGACAATTTCATCAGCAACAAAAAAAAATTGTGTTCATTATTCTATCGCGGAAAATAAATAGGATTTAACGGTCAAAATTCAAGTACAACATATCAACTAAATACTAATAATTCCTCGCTCAAGACGTTGGGGATCAATTGTGGATCAATTGGTGTGTTAGTAATTCCTTGCTCTCTCTCCCGGACGATTTTGGGCCTTGTAAACGGTGGTTTCTATAAGAAGTTGTGGTACATCGTCTTAGCTTCATGCCGTTGGAATGTGTGGTTGACGAGAAACAAGGTTATTTTTTATCAACAACCTCCTTGTTATGACCAATTGATGCTGTCGATTCTTCGGTGTGTTTCGGAATGGGCATTTTGGACTGAGTTATCTGCTGAGGATCGTTATCAGGATGTCATTTTGGTGCTGGCGGCTACTCGTAACAGGTGATGATTTTTGTGCTTGGGTTGGGTTAACTTCTGGCAAACCTCGTCAGCCTTGGTTTTGTGCAGATATTCGTTTCACCGCCTGTTGTCATGCTGCTGCTCTTCGGTGATGCAATTCAGTCTATTCGCTTGGTGTTTATTGTTCCCTTTTTGTACACTATACTCTGGAGTTTTATTCGGTTACATGTTTCGATTTGGCTACTGCTTGTGACCAGTCGTATGGAGGATACTTTTGTAGGTGCTGCTGTCTTTGTTATGGTCTGTCATGTACTTTGAAGTCCTTGAAAACTAGTTGGCGATTAATAATATTTTTATTTAAAAAAAAAAAAACTAAATACTAATAATCAATTAGTAAGAACACTATTCTAACTTGATCATATATTGAATTCGAATTCTTGAAAACACAATAAAATTTTATCACCTTTCAAAATTTTCACCTGTATAATTGATGGCATAAAGAAAAACAAATCAATTATATTTTCTATACACATCCCCCGAGGTGGTAAATTTCTTTGTTGTCCTCGCCCATCAAGACCAAAATCAAATGTGATTATTGCATAACACCCACCATGTACTAATTAATGCTCTAGGGTTGTCCAAGTAATAGCTAGAGCAAAAGTAGCATTGTAATTAGTGAAAGTAATAACAAGTACAGTGAAGGAGTTAAGACCCATTTTGCATGTTTTATTATTGGTTTCTATTCATTGACAACTTTTAGTAATAAAGGGAGTGTCCAGGTCATCTTCTTCCCTTACAACTGTGATTCTTGTCTCGGTATGTTAGTGCTGCTATTCTTTTGGTCATACCAACTACCACTTAGATTATGTTATTAGAGATTAATTAATAGGTTCGAGGTAGAACTCTTAGCAACGCAGAATTTTGTCAAATATTTGTTGAATTTTTTAGACACATTTAAAAAATATTAATCGGCTCAAAACTGAATTAATAGATTCAATGAACGTCTAAATATCTGGTGATATAAAAAACTAATCTTTTAGGCCAATTTGGGAGCTTTAATCCTTTTTGGACTCTTTTTTGCCTCTGAAGGTCACAGTGGAGAAATAAAAGGTCAAAAAGCACATTTGATACCCACTCAACATTTCAAAAATCATTCTTGAATCTTGAATACCAAAACTGCATGTTTAAAAATTACTTCCCTCAATAGTACAATTGACGTTACATGGCTGTAAACATCTTTTCAGCTTTCGACGGTGTGTTTTGGGAAAAGTTTGATTGAAAAATTACAATTTTTTTTGTTTTTTCTGTCTAATATTCTGATTGAAGTAGGTATGTTCATGTAGTCGAAGCTAGCTTGCTCGATGGTGAATACTGATTATTTATATTTGAGTGACACGAAATTTACTCTCTCCCGGGTTACACGCCTTGGATTCCATAGTTGCTGTTAATTAATCAACTCATGTTTTTTAGAAGGAATTAATCACCTCATGTTAGTCTAGCAACCGGATTGTAGTTTTTTTTTCTTTTCTTATTCAGAATCGAACACTGTATTACAAGTTTGGAACCCAACATCTATTTAATTAAACCCAAATTGTTAAAGAGCCTTTGTCTCCGGTTCAAAGTGAAAGCTCGTCTCTTTCAGACACTCCGGGTTCGCAGAATGCTAGTTCAATTTCGAGTAAGAAAAGTACGCGCAAGAAGAGTTTTAAATTGGGTTCGATTTTGTCTTTGCATTTGTCAGATTCAAATTTGGCAAAAATTAAAGCTAGGAAGACCACCTATGTCGTTGCGGCATGGGTTTACCTAATTGATCTTCGAGTTATAAGGGCTCTAAGCACAAGGATCTCAAGTCTGGATTCCTTGGCAAGGGAACTCCGATTCTATGTGGCGCGTCCTCATCTATTTTGGGCCGCGCTACTACCTGACCTGATACAGATCCCATGCCTATCCTGGGTCAAGAGGGCAATGATGTAGTTAATTTTTCTGACAAAGATGATACTCCAGATTCGTTGAAGTTCATGAGTTCGATGATGAAGGACAATTAGGCGAACGAGGTCGATTTGTGATCGGACTTTGAGAAAATTGACCTACCGCCTGCCAAGAACACTCGCTTTCAAGTGAGGAAGAGGATTAGGACTACCAACACTGGTGAGGACCTACGTTGGTCAGAGTACGAAGTCACTTTTGATGTGCCCCGACTAATTGGTATCACCCTTGACTACCCGACTTGTGAGTTTGCGTAGGGGAGTCACTAGATATGACATCAGATTTGCCAATATGATTACCCGCCTAGGCGTTGGCTTTGTTTTTAATCTTTTTTCTCCCCTTTCTCACCCTTTATGTAAAATTTTCTTTTCTAATTATAAAGGTTTGTAATTTAGTATAAAAAAAAGTCAAATCGGTAATAAATTTATGTAAGTAGCTATTGGTTCTCCATCATTAAAGTTGCTAGAATTTCAGACTTCCTCTTTTTATTTATCAAACAGCCGGTAATAATTTTTTTTAATTATTTTCTTTTGGGGCACGATTCCTATTTTCAAGTATTCTCATTTCATTACATTCAGCTGTCTTTCAATTCCCACTTTGAAAAGTGGAAATGAATTTTAAGTACAATATTAATGATTTTTTAAGGTATAAATAATATATATCTCAATCATATTGATTAACCATATACTTAAATAGCTATTAAAAACCATAAATACAAATTATGTTTAATTTATTTACAATGTCAATTCTCGATTTAAACATAAATTTGTATAAATACTCATCTTTAGTGAAAAACTTATTCGAAATGTAATATATTTTTCGAAGGTTGTGATCGTCAGTATATCTGAAGTAGGTATATACAAAAACAAGCATATCATACGAGGGTTCAAATGTGAAGTTTTTATAAAAAAAGACCATAGTATTCAAATTTAAGAGCTGTCATTAACCAATGACTAATAAATTTCAAATCCATAACCACTACATAATACGCCAAATACAATTAAGCATCCTACTAATTTCCCGCACCAAGACCCCCAGTAAAACTACGTTGGGCCTGGCCTGAAAATTTGAAGGGCTGAGATCCAGTAATCCCAATTTGTAGAAGAGCATATAGCGGGCCAAAGTTTTCTAAAGAGACGGGACCGTTGGCCCACAAACAAAACAAAGTCAATACATAATCCGCTGCGCCCGTGCGTACGTTGATTGAGTTATTCAGCTCCCTTCGTGGGCTTCATCTTTCCATGAACGGACTAGAATCTGATTATTTTTTGAGACACGAAATAAAGTCATTTATCCGCTGCTGTTTAATTATATAATTGATCAACTAATCTCGATTCGAATTGAACTAAATCACAAAAAATTCAAAATTTTCGTGCTAAGTGACATCTTGGTTTTTTTTGTTTGAGAATCTAAGTGACATCTTGGTGTCTCATTTACGTTATTGAAACTTCACCCAAAAAGGAACTTAATGCCTTTCACGACAGCGTTAATCAAATATTAGGCAGGAATTTGCGAATCTTTGTCGGTTTGTGGGAGTAAGAAGTAAAAACATTGTGGATATGGATCGAGGAAACGGTTAGGTTAAACTAAGCAATCATTAGGTGGCGCGAACCCTCACTCACTCAGCCGCAATTTCTTTAAAAACTAGTACCATTTTGAGTCGACCATCCGGTAAAATCATATTAAAAAATATTTTTCTCGAAGATAAATTCATAATATACTTCTCAGACTGACGTAGCTCTCTATGATGTAATCTCGTAGTTATTAGCCGATATTTGTCTCGACAGTTTTTCACTTTAAACGTTAACTCTCATAGTTTCTTGTCCATCATTCGTTTTTTATCCATGTCTGGTTTTCTTGTTCTGTTTGATGTCTTCATACTTAGTATATGTATTTTTGTTTCTCTATTATAATCTATTTATTTTAATATAGGTTTTGCAATATCCTTCTAAAAAAATTAACTGGAACAAGATTATGATTTTGACCGCTTTAATTAGATAAAGTAAAGTCGCCCCTCTATCCTAAGCCCGGATCGCTTCCCTTCTTGAAACTCCTAATGATGACATGCAAACATCTCCACTAGGCGACAAGATTAGTAGCCAAAACAGGGGTGTGTACTTGGGGTTTTTGTATAACCAACTTTATTCGACTACAAATTTGAACATTGAAAAATTGATGTGAGCCCAGAGTAATTCGATTTGCATGCTAACCTTAATCCACAAGGAAATTTCGCAATCTATTCGTTGCGGTGATGGATTTACATACACTAGATCGGACACGTAGCGAAATTGTTGAATGGGACTCTTAATTTGGACCCAACATGAGAATGTCATGTCTATCGGACACTTGTCCTACTACCTGTTTCTCCAGCTAAACATGTAGAAATCCTGGTTAATTTTATTGTACCGATAAAGTTATTCTTGCAATTTTATTATGATAAAAAAGGGGCTACCGTAGTTTGTCGCTGAAAATCTAACAATAGATGTATGCTTAGTTTTTGCTTGATCGTCTGTCTAGGTAGCCATCACCGCGCTGGTGTTGGGTGGTGGTCCATTACCGCCCGTACTCTCTCGCCTAATGCAGCCGAAAATTGTTGTCTTTGTCGCGCTCTGTCCTTGTCTACTTTGCATTCTTTTCTTCCCTTCTCGGCCTCATCGCTACAAAGTGCGGGATATTATTAACGCCTTTTTTTTTAAGACCGGGCCTAAGAACTGTCAATTAAGGACTTGTCCACTTGTTGTTCGATGCGGTTTTGCCCTTTTTAAAGGATGACTTAAGAATTTGATAAGCTAATTAAGTCTGTGATTAAAGTGGATGCACCCAGTTAATTAGTAAGTTTCGGAAGGAGGTGAATCCCTTTTCCCTGGTCTTAACTCAACAAAATAGCCAGAAGACTAAAGATGTAGTGTTCCCCAAGATCGACCCGAAGAATCAGCCACGACACTAACCCAGCGTTTGTCACGTGTCCTGTAACATCGAAAGGGGAACCACTGTGATTCGGCCACATAGCCAATAGTTCCACAACAAGATGACGACAAAACCGGGACTCGGGGTTTTTACCGTTGGATACGTGGCTAGTGGCTATTTGGTAAGATGTGACAGGTGACAGATTCCGTGTTCTTGTGCAACCGATCCTACTGGTTGGGACTTGTACTAAGCTTTTTTTAGGAAACTTGTACTGAGCTTATTAGGGGCCCGTTTTGGTAATTTTGCAGCCAGAGGACATATTTTTCAATTTGATAAATTGTTTGGGAAGGGAGTTTAAGCAATACAAATAAATAATATTGTTATGATTTAAGAGATTTATTCTCTAAATAAATTTATTTGAGAGACGTTTGACTCTGATAATTGTCTAGAGCTAAAGTCGGGCACGTTGAGGATGCGCTCCACGTGACTTGCTACCTGAATATAAAAAAAACAACGAAAATTGAGATCGGGAATAATTATTTTAGACAATTGTTGTCCTCGGAAATTACATCAAACAAAAAATATTTGTAAAAACTATTTAAGACTAACGTAAGCAGTGTCCCCCAATGTTTTTTTCTTTACCTACCAAAAAAATTGACCTCAAAAAATCTCAAGGCAATTGCAGATTGGAAGCTCAATATGACGTGGAAGAGTTCTGATGTTGACATTGACGGTCCACAAAACTTCCGGAAATTCGGTTTAAGTGAACATATTGCAAAATGTATCACAAAAATAAAAGGAAAAAGTCCACTTAAGTACCCTGTGGTATCGCGAAAAATCAAGTTAGTACCCTGTGGTTTAAAACGTATCAATTGAGTCAAACTTATTCCAATTAAAATCAATTAAAGGCCCGGGCAGCTGCCCGGACCCTGCCCAACCTGCCCGAAACCTACCCGGCCAACTCAACATGCCACATCATCAAAATCGGATGACATGGCGGTCTTTCTCCTTTCCCCTCTCTCACTCTCGCTCTCCCTGTACGGCTAAACCCGAACTCCACCTTTAACCCCTCGGACTTCGGCTCCTTCAGTGCCACCGGCGGCAGGTAGATCCCGTCTGGCTCCGACGATGTCGAGGTGGCGGAGAATTTTTGGGCCTTCTTCTCGGAGCCCACGCGAGGCGAGACTCGAAGTTGTCGCCCTCGTTGGAGGCGGTCTGGACCAGGGTTGGCCCGGGGCCAGGATCAGAGGAGGCGCGAGCGTGGAGGAAGAAGGGGTGGCTCCTGGGTTTTGGGAAGGCGGGGAACGGCGTCGTCAAGGTGGAAGATATGGGTGCTACCATTTCCAAGAGTTGTGTTTGTGGGTGGGTTTCAACGCGTCGGCTTCTTCCTCCTTCCTCTGTAAATCTGCCACGACAGCGGTGACCCCGTCGCAGGTCTCGAACGCGATGAGGCAGCCTCCTCTCGAACGTGATTTTATTTTTGTGTGTGATGGGTTGAAGTATTTGTAATGGTTGGCTGGGTTTAGGACGATGAAGAAGAAGAAGAAGAAGAAGAAGAAGAAGAAGAAGAAGAAGAAGAAGAAGAAGAAGAAGAAGAAGAAGAAGAAGAAGAAGAAGAAGAAGAAGAAGAAGAAGAAGAAGAAGAGAGAGAAGAGAGAGAGAGACCGCCATGTCATCCGATTTTGATGATGTGGCACGTTGAGTTGGCCGGGTAAGTTTCGGGCAGGTCGGGCAGGGTCCGGGCAGCTGCCCGGGCCTCTAATTGATTTTAATTGGAATAAGTTTGACTCAATTGATACGTTTTAAACCACAGGGTACTAACTTGATTTTTCGCGATACCACAGAGTACTTAAGTGGACTTTTCCCAAAATAAAACGATAACGAATGGCCACTGCCGTATGGGGTAACTGATTTTTTTATCATTCAATTATTTGCTAATTTTTGTTTAATATAGAATGTGATCCACTGTAGTGAAAATTGCTAACTATATGGTATGGTCGTAAAGTGAAATGTGCCAAAAAATTTAACACAAAAAAACTTAATAATACTATCATATATAGAGAAAGAAGTATGCTTAACATTCAGCTCGAAAGCCATCCCCTCTTCCAATATATAAAAAATCCACAATTCACCAAATCAAATAAGACACACCAGAACAACATTAACAAACAAGCCACTAATCCCCCCCAAAAAAAAACCCACTAAGAGTATACGTTATCGCATTTCTCATAATGTTCGAGCATTGTTAAGCCCTATTTATCAGTTACAATGATGTAATTTCCATCATATAAATGGCACTTCGCATCCCACCAGTTGGTCTTTAATCCTGGAGTACTATAGATATGGACGAAGGAGAAGAGTACAGCCCTTCTTCACTAGAACTAGAGCCATTCGGCTCGTGCATGGACAGGGCTATTACAAAGAGGAAGGGAAACAACAAGAGGAGGTTCAGCGACGAGCAGATACGGTCCCTTGAGTCGCTGTTCGAGTCGGAGTCGCGGCTGGAGCCGAGGAAGAAAGCGCAGGTGGCTAAGGAGCTGGGGTTGCAGCCGAGGCAGGTCGCGATCTGGTTCCAGAACAAGAGGGCCAGGTGGAAGTCCAAGCAGCTGGAGAGGGACTATGACGTCCTCCGTCACAATTATAACAGCTTGGCTTCCCGGTTCGAGTCCTTAAAGAAGCAGAAGCTAGCGTTATCGACACAGGTACTAACAATATCCATGATCGCAAGTGTTTAGACTTTGGATTTCCGCATTTTTTTTTCCGTTGCCATATGTATCTCGTGTTATATTTATGGATAACGAATAATCTATGATGTTAAAATGTTTTCTTTTGCAGTTGCATAGGCTAAACGAGCTGCTGCAGAAACAGGGGCAGGGTACGGAAGAAAGTGGGAACTGTGGAAAGCGCGAGGAGGGGGAATCGAAGGACGCAGAACGCGGGAAGTGTACCGAGTTGGAGAACAAGGAGCGCGAGTCGAACGATAAATCAGAACAGGGTGGTGGGGGATTGGGGGGAGGAGTCCTGTCCGATGAAGACAGCAGCATCAAGGCGGAGTACTTGGGGCTGGAAGAGGAAGCTGACATTATGACGATGGCTGAACTGCCGGACGGGTCAATGACGTCGCAGGAGGACTGGGGGAGACTGGAATCCGACGGCCTTTTCGACCAGGCCAATGCCGGGTACCACTGGTGGGATTTCTGGTCCTCTTGATTGGTTCTATTTTTTCCGAAGTCCGAGGGTATCGGAAACCAAGTTGTGCACTGGAATGAAGGATTGGTTTGGCTGGAAGGTTAAAAAAGAGACGCAGAGGCGGCATTTGGACGCGAAATCTGATATAACAAGGTTACATCGCTCCGTTCTTACAGTGGCGAATCCTGTCTTGGAGCAAGTGAAACTCGGAGTTGTTCTAATTCCAAAAAAATCATTTCTTTTGTTTTTGTCTGCTCGATTCGGATTAATTATTAATCGTAAATATTACAGTAGAGCAGAGGGAAGAGGATTATGGGCGAAATTCTGCTAAAGAAGTGGGGCCTTGATTAACTTGTGATGTGAACAAATCAGCGCCGGCCAGAGGGCAATAAGAGGAAGGAATTGGTTGGTGGGAAGCCGGAGAATAGATGCGCCGGCACATGTTTGTAAATGCTTGAAAAAGATAAAAAGAGTGCTCAAACTTTCCATGAACAATAGTAGAGGAATTTGTTGCTATTTTTGTGTTTTTTAATTTCTCGATGCATTGTCCTTTTCGTGAATTTTCTGATAGTGAGTTTGAAATTTTCTTTTAATAGTCTATCCTCTTATTACTATGTCACATCAATAAAACTAGTCTAGTTCAGCTAGAATCTAGATCGCGCTTCATTCTAACTAGTTTAGGGCCTTTAGGATATGTCCTGCACATCGCGATAGATTATATAATTGGGCTTGGGCCCAGGAAACTCCAAGTCCATTATGAGCTCAACTTTCCAAAATAGGCCTGGGCTTTCCATCTCCGGACATCGCGCGGAAGAAAAGCTGTCGCTCCTTTTCCTCTCCTCCATTGTCCTCTGCATTTAGTAGTTGATGATAATATAAGAATCAGCCGTTGAATGCAATGTCGGACCTAGTTCGTAGTGACTGATGTCCGCGACCAGCTCGAGTGATAAGCCAATGTTTATAATATAAAAACATGTTAGCTATTGCGCTTTAGTTGATTAAGAGCATTAGTTGATCTATTTCGACCTCTGAACTAGGATTATAAAGTGAAAGATGAAGAATAGGTTGAACGCTTTTCTTTTCTTGTTTCATCCAAATCAGTCCACGACCTCATACTCTTTTTTCCTCCATAAACATCAGCTTCCATCTCGTGGCACGGCCTTTGTCGTTGTTATCGTTCAAATGTCCTAATACTACAGGTTTTAGCTTCCGGAAAGATTAATTCCCTGGACTAATATTACATAGGCCTTAATGGGATTGGGCTAGTAACATATATGAAACGAATTAGGCTCATTATGGAGGATATAAAGATCCCGGCCTCTTCCTTTGAGTCCGGTATTTATAGCTGGGTCCCTGGAGCTTGTAAATGGGCTTTTTTTCTAAAACTTTGTGTACTTTTAAGAAACAACATGGTATTCATTGATACGATTAATTAAAATTTAAGTTAGGTCAAATTACATGAGAAAATAATATCAAATTTTACCACGGTTATATTCGTAAGTTCGAACTCATAACTGTTGATATACGTGACCAAGTTAGATTTTCTTTTACATGCAATCTTATTGGTTAACTTTTGGCGCGTGTTTTTTTTTCGGTGGAAACTTTTGGCGCGTGTTAGTCGTAAACATTTTAAGATCACAGGTAAAAGTCACAGTCATCTCTACATGATTTGACCAATATCCATTATCCTAACACCTCACCTCTGTAAAAGTCACAGACTCAACTAAATTGGTCTTTGCATATATTACTGCCAATACAACAGTAGAACTAACTTTGTTATTTTATTTCATGACAGATTCAAATATAAAAAATTACTCTTAGGACCCTAGTATGATGAAATTTATAATGTTTGAGGCAATGGATGACACGGACACAAACGACCAGTCGCCTAAAACGTGAACTTATTTTCTCAGCGATGTGAGTATTTGTGGGATTACATGTACCATTCCTAGCATGCACTCGCTTGTCCACGTCATCACCATCAGCTGATGAAATTTATAATGTTTGTGTCCGTGTCATCCATTGCCTCAAACATTATAAATTTCATCATAGTATTTGGTAAAATAAACGCTGGAGATCTTCTAGTTTGTCTTCTAATTTTGTAACCCCTATAATTTAGTTTTATTATATTATCGGGTCCCTTGCGGATGTCTGCATCCATTTTTCCCTTTTTGTCATATAAAATAACTTTTATGTCCTTACACAATGATGAAATTTATAATGTTTGAGGCAATGGATGACACGGACACAAACGACCAGTCGCCTAAAACGTGAACTTATTTTCTCAGCTGATGGTGATGACGTGGACAAGCGAGTGCATGCTAGGAATGGTACATGTGATCCCACAAATACTCACATCGCTGCACCTTCGCTGCACCTTCCTTTTACCAATTTTTAAGTAATTTCTATTTTTCTTTTGGTAGATAACTTTACACGTGTACATAAACCCCTATTCTTTTTGGCAATTGTAATTAATTGTACAAAGAGAGAGAAATGGTAGAAGGGTTTTCCTTCCTCCTCAAGTTCGTCTTCTTCTTCTGAATTTCCTCTCTAAAATTTATTTTCTCTATTAAATTAAAATCTCAACATGGTATCAGAGCAGGTTCTAGATCCCTAGCTCTATTATCTCCTTCAAATTTTTCTTGTCCTTTTTCCTTTTGAAACAAAGTAAGATACTGCAATATGGCTCAAGTACATTACGAAGTGGAGAATCCAGGATCGGGAACTTCAATACCCGGCCAAATCACCCAGAACTTTGTGGGAGAAGTGCAGGTACCACCTCTTTACCTTCATCCTAGCGAGAATCCGGCGGTAGCCTTAGTGTCTCCGCCTTTGGAAGGGAGCAACAATTTCCATGCCTGGAGTAGGGACATGAGGTTTGCTCTCCGATCTAAAAACAAGTTAGGTTTTATTGATGGTAGTACACCAGTTCCTACAGTTGGTAGTCCTCAATATGCTAATTGGGAACGCTGCAACACTATGATTGTTAGTTGGATTCTACGATCTGTAGATCCAGAGATTCACCAGAGTTTGCTCTATTTTGAAAATGTATCGGATGTTTGGAGAGATCTATGTGAGAGATTTGGTAGAGGAGATGCTGTTAGAGTGGCTAGTATTCAACGCGAGGTTCATTCTCTGACTCAGGGTGCTCGTACTGTGAATAGCTATTTCACCAATTTCAGGAATTTGTGGGATCAACTGATCCAATTTAGGCCGTTTCCACGATGTCAATATGGTACGGGAGATGATTGCAACAACAACTGTGAGCTCTTTAGAGCTGTTATGAAGTACAGGGAAGATGACCAGATCATGGTGTTCTTGCAAGGATTGAACGACAACTAGGCTACAACAAGGCAGCAAATATTGCTGATGGATCCTATGCCGACTATTGGGCGAGTTTTATATCTGGTTCAACAGCAAGAGAGGCAGATTTCTCTTGATACTATGGGTTCCAGACCAGTCTCACCCATTCCTAGAGCTGCTAACCATATTGAAACTGTTAATTATGTGACAGATGAAGGTAGTTTTGCAGCTCAAGCTTCAGGATTCAGGAAGCCATGGGATGGAAGCAAGAAACCACAATGCACTTTTTGCAATGCTCTGGGACACACAGTGGAGAAGTGTTTCAAGAAGCATGGATATCCTCCAAATTTGAGGTTCAGGAACCAGGGACAGCTTCCTTCTGGTAATTCTGGTCATTTCAATGGTAATTCTGGTCATTTTCATGGAGGTAACACTAATTATTCTTCTCACTCTGGTCATTCCCCTGCTGGTCGTGCATCTGGCCCTATATCACATCAAGCACATTCGATTGAATCTAAAAATTTGGCAAATGAATTAAGTAAGCTATGTTTGTCATCAGACCAGTACAATGGTCTGTTAGCTATTGTGCAGCATGCTGCCCCTAGCAGCAACAACACTCATGTTTCCTCTGCTGCTAATTTTGCCTCAGCAGCAGTCCTTAACACTAATATCCCTTCCCAATCATTTCCTAATCGATCCACCAGTATGTCAGGTAATCCAATTCCACCTGTTACATTGTCTTCTTATTCAGTTTTTCATGGTAAGTGGATACTTGACTCAGGTGCCACTGATCACATATCTTGTTCTTTAGAATCTTTTATTTCTCATGTTCCTTTATTTGATGTGTTTATTGGACTTCCAAATGGTCATCATGCTAAAGCCACACATATAGGAAGAGTTCAATTGAATCCTCATCTATTGCTCACAGATGTTCTTTTTGTTCCATCTTTCAGTTTTAATTTAGTATATATAAGTAAACTTTTGAAACACTGTCCTCTGTCACTTCATTTCAAGGCCTCTTTTTGCTCTATACAGGACCCTCTTACTTTGAGAACGATTGGTAATGCCAAGGAAGAAAATGGGCTATATATTATTGAAGCAAATCATCAGAATGCCTCTATACTTGGACCACGTCCTTTAGCCAACACTCTGAATCTCATACACAACCAGTTTGATGTATGGCATGCAAGACTAGGTCACTTACCAGCTCCTAAACTTCAACTTTTGCAGCAGATTCTTCCCTCTATATCACCTACTTTAGACCATCATTGTGAAGTGTGTCATCTTTCTAGACATAGGAGACTTCCCTTTCCTGTTAGTACTTCGATAGCTACAGAACCTTTTGATCTCATACATGCTGATGTTTGGGGTAAGTTTAATTTACCTTCTTATGATGGATTTAGTTACTTTTTGACAGTATTGGATGATCACTCTAGACCCACTTGGGTATTTTTAATGAAATCTAAATCAGAAGTTGCTTCTATTATGGATCATTTCTTTGAGTTCACAATGACACAGTTTGATAAACGAATTAAAACAATTCGAACAGATCAGGGAACAGAATTTTTCATGAAAGATTTCTTTCAACAAAAGGGTGTTATACATGAGACTAGCTGCATTTATACTCCCCAACAAAATGGTAGAGTAGAAAGAAAGCATCAACATCTTTTAAATATAGCTAGGGCACTCCTCATTCATGCGCACTTACCCCTTAACTTCTGGAGCGATTGTATTCTCCACGCCACTTATTTAATTAATCGCATTCCATCATCAGTTTTGAAAAACAAAACACCTTTTGAAGTCTTATTTCAAAAACCACCTAAATTAAATCACTTAAGGGTATTTGGTTGTCTTTGTTATGCATCTACTACAATGCATAACAGAGGCAAATTTGGCCCAAGATCAAAGCAGTATGTCTTTCTAGGCATTCCTTTTGGGGTAAAAGAATACAAACTTTATGATCTTAAAGATCATAAAGTTATTTTGTCACGAGATGTTGTGTTTCATGAGGACATTTTCCCTTTCCAAAACAGTCACATGTATGATCCCAAGTTGCATATACCTTATGATCCTAGTGCAGAATCTATTCCTGTAGCTACACCACTTACTTATGATCCAACAGAGTCATACTCTACTCCCAGTAGCTTCCCAGTAACCCAGGATCATTCACCAACAACACCAGAGAACCCTACAGTAACACCTTCTTCTCCATCAGAATCTGCTGCTAGCCCTGTTAGTCCTTCTGGTCCAAGTAATATGCCTAACATTTCACATTCTGATGATCTGCTTCAACCTTCACGGGTCAGAAGGGCTCCTAGATACCTTGCGGATTACATCTGTAATCTAATACCCGGGCATTCTACTAATCTTCTCAAGAGTAAGAGGACTAGTCCATATATTTTATCTTCATATTTGACTCTTGATAACTTATCTCCTGCATATAGAGCCTTTAGTATCTCTTTGCTTAGATCACATGAGCCCCACAAGTATGAAGAAGCCTCTAAACATGAGTCTTGGGTTCAGGCCATGAACACTGAGTTACAAGCTTTAAAAGACAACAACACATGGGAATTAGTTCATCTGCCAAATGGTAAGAAATCAATCGGATGTAGGTGGGTTTACAAAATTAAGTACAAAGCTGATGGCTCAGTTGAGAGGTATAAAGCAAGATTGGTTGCTAAAGGCTACACACAAGAGTACGGTGTTGATTTCCTTGATACGTTTTCACCAGTAGCTAAAATTACAACCATCAGAATCCTCTTGGCTATTGCAGTACAAAAGAATTGGTACTTATTTCAATTGGATGTGAATAATGCATTTCTCAATGGAGATCTAGATGAAGAAGTGTTTATGGAAGGAATTGCCTCATGGTTTACATCTGTCTCCACATGATCACGGGAAAGTCTGCAAGCTAAAGAAATCTCTATATGGCTTAAAACAAGCCAGCATGCAATGGTTTGCAAAGTTGACACAAGCATTACTTCAAGCTGATTTTATACAGTCTATTTCTGATCACTCATTGTTCACTAAGTCTGCAGGTTCTACCTTTACAGCAGTACTTGTTTATGTGGATGACATTGTAGTTGCAGGCAATGATTTATCGTCTATTGATGCTGTGAAGAATTATTTACATGGATGCTTCAAATTGAAGGACCTGGGACATTTGAGATACTTTTTGGGGTTGGAGGTTGCCCGCAGAACTGATGGATTACTTTTAAATCAGCATAAATATACATTGGAGTTGCTGAAAGATGCAGGATATTTAGAATGCAAACCAATTGCAACTCCCATGGAGAAAGGTTGTCAACTTCTCAGCACAGATGGTACTCTTTTGGATGATGATCCAAATATAGAGGAAGATGAAGACTTTCAATTCACCTCAGATGAACCTATTACTTCCTCCACTTATCGAAGATTGGTAGGAAAGTTGATCTATCTCACTTACACCAGACCTGATATCAGCTTTCCTGTCCAGCAACTAAGTCAGTTCATGGCTGCACCAACAGATTGCCATCTTAAAGCAGCTTACAGAGTCTTACGCTATCTTAAAGGCCAGCCAAGCTATGGAATTTACTTTTCAGCTGCTCCAGATTGTAAGCTAAAAGCTTATTGTGATAGTGATTGGAGCACAAATGAAGAACATCGCAGATCGATCACAGGTTATGCAGTCTTTATTGGTGGATCTTTGGTGTCTTGGCGTTTAAAGAAGCAAACCACAGTCTCTCTATCTTCCTCGGAAGCAGAGTACAGGGCTCTCTCTCAAGTCAGCCGTGAGATTCAATGGATTCGATACATCTTGGATGACTTGCTTGTTGATACATCAGGCCCGAGTTTGGTTTTCTGCGACAACCAATCTGCGATATATATCGCCGAGAATCCAGTCTTTCACGAGCGCACAAAGCACATTGAATTGGACTGTCATTACGTTCGCGAAAAGGTTCAAGCTGGAGTTATCAAATTGTTCCACATATCTACTGATCATCAGCCAGCAGACCTCTTGACAAAGGCTCTCCAACGAGAAAGACATTATTATTTGCTGTCCAAGTTTGGAATGTTCAACCTCCACATTCCAACTTGTGGGGGGTGATGAAATTTATAATGTTTGAGGCAATGGATGACGCGGACACAAACGACCAGTCGCCTAAAACGTGAACTTATTTTCTCAGCTGATGGTGATGACGTGGACAAGCGAGTGCATGCTAGGAATGGTACATGTGATCCCACAAATACTCACATCGCTGCACCTTCGCTGCACCTTCCTTTTACCAATTTTTAAGTAATTTCTATTTTTCTTTTGGTAGATAACTTTACACGTGTACATAAACCCCTATTTTTTTTGGCAATTGTAATTAATTGTACAAAGAGAGAGAAATGGTAGAAGGGTTTTCCTTCCTCCTCAAGTTCGTCTTCTTCTTCTGAATTTCCTCTCTAAAATTTATTTTCTCTATTAAATTAAAATCTCAACACACAAAAAAATAGAACTTATTATGCTATAACTCAGAGTGAGTATTCGGATTATCCAAATCCGAACTACCTGAATTGAAAATTTTATTATCCGAATCCGAAAAGTGAATTATCCGAATCTAAATATCCGAACTTTTTTCGGATTCGAATTCGGATAATCCGAACTATCCGATTTAATGAACGACAAGTCATCCACAATTTCAATAAAGCTACCTACCTTCAAAAAATCATCCGATTTAATGAACGACAGGAACGAACCTCGCCGTCGGAGTCGTGTCGGACTAGCTCGTTCCTCTTGTACGACCCGACAACCATACCCACACTCGATGGACCACGAGGAGAAGCACCCAGGTGAGCTGTCTGGCATTCTTGTTGCGGGACTTGTCGCAGCGGTAGGCGCCGGAGGAAGGGCTGTGGTCGTAGTGGCTCGGGACGACCGACTCTGGAAGCCGAGCCTTCCCTTAGAACTGCTTCGTCGCCTCCACGTCGCCGTCCTTCTTTTGACATCCTGCTTCTTGGGTGGAGGGCAACAATGGCGGTTAATTGATTTAATTAGTGTTTAAAATTAGAGAGGCGAGAACGAGTAGGAGGAAGAAGAAACGCGGCCCAATTAAGAAGAAGAATAGTAGGAGGAGGAAGAAGAATTAAGTTTCTGTCACTTATTTAGGAAAGATAGTTTTAGAGCCCATGCCCAATTACGTTTTTTTTTGAAATAGGCCCAATTAAGTTTGGATAGTTCGGATATCCGAATTTAATATTTTTTATCCGAATTCGAATTCGAACTAAAAAGTTCGGATAATCCAAATCCGAATTTGAATAAAAAATTATCTGAATTCAAATCCAAAAAAAAATTCAGATTTGGATTCGGACTCGGACATCATATATCGGATTAAATGCTCAGCTTTAGCTATAACAACTCTTTTTATGATTTCACGAAGATAAGTTCTTGTTGTAAATACGGCCATCAATCCTAAGTCGATAGAAAAATAAAAATAAAGAGAGGAATAGTACTGCCCACCTCGAATTTCACTATCATATCCCAATCATGAAAACTTTATATTAAGAGAAAATATGCCACTGCCGTTTACCAGACCTTTAAAAAAAATTATGTTCCATTGGTCATTTAACTTTCCAGTTTGACCCCATTGATTTTAATTTCTTTTTGGACTTCTCAGTCAGCACGTCTCTTGCTTGTTAATTCCTTAATGATTGGAAGACCCAATCGCAGAATTAAGACCCTAATAATATCTTACTAAAAAAAAGACCCTAAGAATATCAAATGACATAATTCTGGTCGTTTCCTTCCAACTCCAGTCCCCACTCAACCATAAAATTATAATCAGTCTTTGGAAACCAGCTGTAGCTGTGAGGAAGGTCACTTTTTTGGTCGGTCTAAAAACAAAAAAAATACATCACAACATTTTTTCATAAAGTCATCCATCCTAGCGAGAAATAATTTAAACGTACGTGCACCCTTAACATAAAGGCTAATCTAATTCTTCCAATGCAGATTGCCATGGAAGGTAGGATATTAAATAGGAGGACGTAGTGAGCAAATTAAAAGATAGAAAGAATAATTCATAATATAATAGATTATGAAGGCACTGGAAAGAAGATCTGATTCCATGGAAGCGCCAATATTCTTGGCCTCTAATGATCAATCGTCACGATTCATAATTTATACTCAATTAATTTAGATCTTGAAAGTAGCTATGTCTTTTTTCCTCTTCTCCAATAGATGCCCCTAGTAACAGTAAATTAAAGTAGGCGTTTCTTCTTTTTTTGACAGTTTAGTAGGCGTTTCTTCTGGAGCTTACCAATCTGAATTTTGCACATATTTCCAATTTACCCTTTATTTGATCTACCGTTCCAAAGCAGTATTATTGTGGGACCAATACGTAGTTAAAGTTCATTGAGCCGACCTAAATGCCAGTGATTGCAAATCTCTCCCTACAAAGTTATGCTACGAAATACCGTTAAAAAAAAAGTTAAGTTACGAAACTTGTTGAAGGTTTCAATAAAGTAGGCCGGGTGAATCTAAATCCTGCTTTTCCAAAATGGCACAGTTCGGATCAAATCTTTAGGATTACAGAATATATTAGCCTGGTTAGATTATGCCTTATTGACGAGTTAAAGCTCATTTTGGTGGAAGATTTGTATTAGAAGGCATCCAATCTTTTTTTATAAGTAGATTTTATTTAAAGCAATTACATAGTTACAATTTTGAGTGTTAAATTCCATCATAGTAGTTGAATACTTCGTTAAAATCTAGTCGTAGTTAAATAGAACGAAAAACCTACATAATTGAAAAAGAATCCGTACATTTACGCTATTGTCGTAGAAGGCATTCAATTTCTCGAGAGATGACTGGAAATAAATTGGTGAAGTGGTCTACATGGTAAATTAACTTATTTTTAGATACATTATATAGGTTATATCTGTCATATGGTGACAGCTTTTGTGCTATAAACATTTGCTTATATAAAAAAGCTCATTTTGGTTATAACCAAGCAGCTTCTGGGTCGCTAAAATGAACAATTGGGAATTTGGGGATAATGCTCCTTGTAAGGCTTGCATGCACTCGCTTTTCTTTCCTTTATTTTAGTTGCGATTGATTACTTTTTGTTCAATCAACGCCCAACTAAAATGATTAATCGAAATTCCATCGTGATCATGAAGGTGAAAATTTCTCTTTACATTATTTCTACGGAACTCTCTAATTAAAGTAAAATAATTTTGTTTTTTTTTGGGTAAATAAATTGTATATATAAAAGGGGTAACCCCAACCACCACGTACAGTCACTCAAAGGACATTTCAAATGCAATGAGCTAAGAACCCATTACAGTCGAAATCAATCGATAATCCTAAGATTCAAAATAAAACCCATCAAGTTACAACTAATGACTCCAGAAGAAGAAGGAGATGTTGGTTACAAGTGCCTTCCAAGAGATTTGCCCATGTCAACCATTCTTGTCCGTGAAAGAGGATCGAGTTGATCAGCTCATCTTTGTTGGCTCTTCTTCCCTCAAAAATAATCTTGTTTCTAAGATGCCAAATGCCCCAAATAATAGCTCCGAAGAGAACACTCCAAATCTTTTTAATCGGACCATTTCCAACAAGATCCTCCCATATAGATAGGGCCGAGTCAATTCTCAAGAAATCCGTCCAATTTTGCCCGATCAGCTTGACAAAGAAGTTCCAAACTTGAGAAGAGAACTTGCAGTGTATAAGCAAATGGTTGCATGTTTCATCTATTCTCCAGCACAGAGGACAGAGCGAATCCCAAGCCTCAAGACTACCATTACGAATTAAAACATCTCTGGCTCTAATTTTACTTTGAGCAGCAATCCACAGGAAATACTGAACCTTCGTAGGAATCCCTCCACAACAGATTTTTCTCAGCTCAGAAATGATGGGACTGACGGGAATAGTATTATCATAGTATGTCTTACGCAGATCCTGAATGGAAAAGCTTGAAGCCGAAGCGGACCTCCAGGTGATAGAATCCTTCCTACCAACCTGTATGCGAGTTGCAACAAGCAAAACCATAAGATTTGATAGCAGATCTTCTTCCCAAACGAATAAATCTCTTCGCCATTGAAGGTTCCAACACCAAACATCATCCATCCAGTATCCACACTCATCAATTTTAGCGGCCTGAAATGAGGAGACAGAAAAGAGCCTTTCAAACTGTAACTTCAAAGGTGCACCAATCCAGGGATCAGACCAAAAAAATAAGTTGCTGCCATTTCCCACCACCACTTCGATTCCGGAGAGGAAGAGAGCATTAAGAGCTGAGTCCTCTGCCACAGAGGCCACAATTCCAGCCCAAATTCCTTGATTGAGGTGAGTGACTGGAATATCTAGGTTGGAGGAGCAATCAGAGGCATGTATACTAGAGATAACTGAAGCCCAGAAGGAGTTTCTGTTAGTAATGAACCTCCAGCACCATTTAATTAGCATAGAATTATTCTTGATCGTTAAGTCCTCCAGCCCAAGACCACCAAAATATTTAGGCTTAGTGACATTTTCCCAACGCACCAGAGAGCCCCCATTCTTTTCCAAGTTTCCAGACCAGAAGAAATTTCTCATTTTTTGGTTAATTACCTTGCAAACCCCTTTGGGAACCTTAAAGATAGACATAAAATAGCTTGGAAGTGAAGACAAAACAGATTTTATCAAGACGAGCCTCCCGCCTAAGGATAACAAGTTTCCTTTCCAAAGAGCAAGACGTTTATCAATTGCGATGGTCACAGAATTCCAACTCCAGATTCTTTTTATATTTTCACCCAAAGGCATTCCCAGGTAGCTAATGGGAAGGTCAGATCTCTTGCATCCCCATAAGTCAGCAGCTTCTTGAAGTGCGGAGTCTGGAGCATTAATGCCAATCAACACCATCTTTGCCGGGTTGATACATAAGCCTGAGGACATGCCAAAGATAATAATCATGGAACGTAGGTTCTCCAGGCTGGTTCTATCCATCACAGAGAAGAGCAATGTATCATTGGAAAATTGTAACCCTGCTGCATACCAGGGACTTTAATTCCTTTAATCAGGTTCAAATCAGAGGCTTTATTAATGAGAACTCTCAACCCTTCAGCGGCGATGTTAAACAGAAAAGGTGATAACGGATCTCCCTGTCGTAGACCACGGTGAAGCTTAAACAACTTAGTAGGAGACTCATTGACCAATACAGAGGAGGAAGCACTTGAAATACATTCCATGATCCAACTTCTCCATTTAAATCTGAATCCCATAGCCTCCATGACCTCATTTAGATAATCTCAATCTAGAGAGTCAAAAGCTTTTTTAAAGTCTAGCTTGATCAGGGCCGCACTCTTCCTCCTTGATTTCACAAAGCCAATAACTTCGTTAGCCACCAGTATCGTCTCCGAGATTTGCCTCCCTGCTATGAAAGCAGATTGCTCATGGCTAATAATTTCATCCATCACCTTCTTCAACCTCTCAGCGAGAATTTTAGCAATAATTTTATACAAGCAACCCACCAAACTTATAGGTCTGTAATTAGACAAGCAAGAAGAGCCCATTGACTTAGGGACCAGGGCGATAAAAGAGGAGGTAGTCAAGCGATGAATCCTGCCCGTGGTGAAGAAATACAAGACAAACAGGAAAATGTCATCGCTAATTGCATCCCACATAGCCCGAAAAAAATTGAAGTTGAAGCCATCGGGACCTGGAGCCTTGTCCCCATGACAACTCCATACGGCGTTCTTGATTTCCTCTCGAGAAGGAATCGAATCCAACATTAAGCACGAAGAAGCACTAACTTTAGAGAATAACTCAGCCCGGATAGAGGGCCGAGGGCCAGACTGTTTGAGGAATTGATGCTTGAAATGATCATGAACATGATTCTTAATCACTGAAGGATCAGAGAGCATTCTTCCATTCGCTTTCAGGCATCACTGAAGTAAAATAATTTTGTATCCGATCATCTACCAATTGGTGTGCAATCGTATGTATTTTTTTTATAAATTGAGATTGTATTTAAAAAACAGAATTACACCCATGAATTACACAAGCTGTGAAACTACAACCTTTACATATTTGATTCAATATGAAATAATAAATCTTGATTACATATAGCTCTCGAAATATTTGACCACTACAACCATTCGTGAACATTGCAGATGATAAAATATATGACAAACTCACGGTTGCACGGCCCCAAAAAGAGCAAACCACATATTGCCAATCAATCCACCCCGAATGTTGACATGTAAGGTTAACCACAAGAAGCATTCAATTTTAAACGGGATATCTCGAGTCCAGATTTTGCTAATCTCGGCTTTGATAGGAGATGGAATAAACAAGCCTTTGTTGCGTTTCTGCAGAGGGCCCTTGTGGAGAAGGAGCAGTCATATGACCGTCAAAAAAAGAAAGAAGGAGCAGCCATTTTCTCATAACTAGAGAACCGCATCAGCAACTCCTCTGTTAATTGAAGCAGTTGACAAAATGTCAAACATCAACATAGACTCTTCCTCTTCCCAAGCACGCAGACTGCGTCGCCACAAAAGGCTCCATCTCCAGATATTACTCTCTCTCAATAACAACACGAACAGATGAACACAGTCTGCTAAGTGGGAAGAAGATACAACCTCGGAAATGGAGCAGACAATATCAATATCAAGATCTATTAACTGGTTTCGGATACAGTGGGATTACATAAAAGATGTCCATACAAAGCGAACTAAATTTAGGCCGTCAGATTTGATTATCTTTAAATCTGATGGTCAATAACCTATCAGGTGATATTGGTTTGTATGTGAAATGATATTGGTTTGCATGCGACTAGTTTGCATATAAAGTAACATTGATTTGCATGTAAAGCGATATTTGTTTGTATTTCCCTCAAAAAAAAGATATTGATTTACATGTGTAATAATATTAATTTATGTTAGTCCCTATCGGTGGGAACAAAGCTTGTTCTTACTAAATCCGACCCTATCAACTTTACCCAAATACTTCGATCGTTCTTTTTGTGAAGTGAACATTTATGAGCCAGCAAATCTACATGTGGGCCCAAAGAGAGCTCTTTCTTGTCTCTAAATAATTCCAATACTAGTCAAAAAGTAAAGAACAAACAAATCAATAATGTAAGTGTAGGTGATGTGATATGACCTATCCATATCTAGACATGCAAGTTGGAGCATGTCTAGAGAGCAATGGAAACGATCACTACAGAGGACCACCGATTCCAATTCTATAGTACCAGTTTTTTGCTTCATTTGTTTCGGAAATACTTCCCTGTTTTCACGTGCGTTTAAAGATCCAAAATATAAATATGAAGAGCTTCGAGATTTTTACGGTTCGAAACTAAATTAGCTAACTTGATAAATGTATGTATATTTTTAATTTCGGGAAAAAATAATTTGGTTAGAAAGACGAGGAATCTTTTGGAATTATATAACTTCCCACCCACCAATACTAGTCGCAGAGGAATTACTATCTAGCTTAATTAGATTATGGCATCGAATCCAATCATCGTTCGAGTTTATTAAGCGTAAGTGGGTTAGGCCTTAACTAGTCTCCCACTAAATTATCTATTGAAACGCTTTATGTTTCAACTTGTCCCAGATAAAAATCTCTTTTAAGAGAGAACAAATCTCTTCCGAGATCTGTATTTTATTCCCACGTTGGTTTCTTGTAATAAATTTGGTTCCATTTCCTTCTTATGTGTTTTAGCCGGAAAATAAGAACCGGCAGTAACTCAAAGGTAAATCCTTAAAGGTCATAGTTACGACTCTGAAGTAAGCTTCCGACCACTGTTCAATAAGTAAAAAAATGATACTCGTAAATCTCGAGTTCAAACTTTACCCATGAAGAATATATTATTAGAGAGTTTTTTAAATGTTATGGTGTTGCGAGATGCTCAAGATTTTCTATAACTTAACATCACATCGGCGAAGTTTCCTTGCGAGGAAACATTTGATGTCTGCTGGGTTTTAACAATTTGGCTAAAATGAAAAGACCTACTCGTGATTGGTTACACTATCGAATATTTCCATGAATAATGTCTTGCGAAACAATTTATTTTGGCAAGTTGTTGTCAATGGGGGCATTTTATTCTGGATTCGGATGACGATCACAAGTGAATCACCATGTTTATTCAAACAATTTGATTTCTCTTGAGAATAACTAGTGACTAAGACCAACAAATATTTTAATCAAATGATTTTTTTGATAAGTATTGAAGGCATTGTTCTACTTTAATCAAGAGGTTATGAGTTCAACTGATTGTGAACACATTAATATTAAATATTTATTAAAATTTTGAAGGTCTTATACGACTCGTTGCTAAATTAGTTGTGCAGTCGCATACAAATAACAAGTGATTTACACCAAAAATAAACTAGTGGTTTGGATGATTTCTTATTTTTTTTAAATATAGTATGATATTCTAACACTCAATAGCCAACTAATTTAAATTCGAACCGTGTAAAAATTTTGAAAAATGATAAAGCTTTTGCAACAACTATTTAACACAAATGTGTTTCAAATAGTTCAAACTTGATATTTTTTGGGTTAATATATAACAATCAAGTAATTAATTAAGTATAAAAAAATTATTATAGTTTAACCAAGATCTCTCGAGTTCAAACCATTGCGAACTCAACAGTTTAAAAGTTGGGTTAATTACCTCCTAGTCCCTGATATTTGATCATCCTCCATCTTGGGTCCCTGCATTTTCAAAAATAATTTTACCGTCCCTCGACTTTAGTTTTAGAAACTCTCGGGTCCCTGGCTGACGTTATCACCCATTTTATTTTATTTTTTGTCAAGGGAAATGATCAAAATACCCTTGAAGATGATAAGTTTTTTTCCTTTTTTAAGGGTATTTTGGTCATTTTCAAGAAAAAAAATGGGTGCTGATAGCCAGGGACCCGAGAGTTTCTAAAACCAAAGTTGAGAGACGGTAAAATTATTTTTGAAAATGCAGGGACCCGAGGAAGAGGATGACCAAATACTAAGGACTAGAGAATAATTTACCCTTAAAAGTTTGTTCCCAGCCACCATTCAAAGATTTTGACCAACTTCAACGTGACTGGTCAAGATATCATATAATTTCAAATATATACTTTTAGAAAAATACTAATTGATCATATTTTTTCGCGGAATGACTGGTCAAGTCGGGGATGGTGATCATATTTAATTGACTGGAACAGGTGCGTGCGCATTTATCCACTTGTGGTGTCGGACCATGATGAGTCTTGTCAACACTGTCCTGTCCGTTTCTTTTCCTTGCCGGATTTTCGGAGTAATTTTCCGGAGTGGTGTTAAAATTTCCGACAAATTTCAGAATGGAGTTGTCAAAAAAAATTTTCCCTGTCTGGAGTTGTGCTAGAAACCGCACAAAATAATGCGGTTTTATTTTCAAGAAACCGCACAAAATAGTGCGGTTTTAGTTGGAGCCGAGGTGAGCCATTTTCAGTTGGAGCCGAGGAGCAAATGGAGCCAACTAATAAAAGATCCAATAAAAATATAGTCATGCCATGATTCGAACTCAAGACCTCCCACTTGTTAAATCGATGCTCTAACCAACTAAGCTATGAGAACTCATTGACTATACCTTTAAAATAAATTATATAATATATAATATTCCGCTATGCATTTATACTTTACAAAATGACATTAACAAATACTAACCAACCTTCCACGCCAAAAAAACTAATTAACTAAATATAATTTCAAGTAAATTCTCTACTTACTTGATTAATAATTGCATAGCGGAATATACTTGATTAATAATTTCAAGTATAAATGCATAGCAGAATATTATATATTATATAATTTATTTTAAAGGTATAGTCAATGAGTTCTCATAGTTTAGTTAGTTAGAGCATCGATTTAATAAGTGGGAGGTCTTGAGTTTAAATCATGGCATGACTATATTTTTATTGGATCTTTTATTAGTTGGCTCCCATTTGCTCCTCGGCTCCAACTGAAAATGGCTCACCTCGGCTCCAACAAAAACCGCACAAAATAGTGCGGTTTTATCTAGTGCGGTTTCTTGATAAAACCGCACTATTTTGTGCAGTTTCTTGCAAATAAAACCGCATTATTTTGTGCGGTTTCTAGCACAACTCAAGACAGGGAAAAAAATTTCTGACAACCTCATTCTGGGATTTGTCGGAAATTTTAACACCACTCCGGAAAATTACTCGGATTTTCGTGGCCTGTTCCCAAATCTGCACCGTACGCGTCACACCCGCAATTTATGAGCTATTGATCTCGACTTGGACTTGGACCAAGTACTGACGGCGAGCGAATCCATCATCGTTCCGAATCTGAACCGATATTCCAATCTTCCAAAGGCAAAATTCAGATCCATGAGGAAAGAATTTAACCATTCTAGGACCGAATTCGTTGGTCGTCAGATATAGTCAAACATGTATTTATCACAAAGATATGGTTCCATCCCTGTTTTTTCTTGTACCGGCTTTTCAGACGGTGGAGGGGATGATATTTGGAAAAAAGGATCCAACTTTTGTAGGTGACTCAAATAGTGAGAAATTGGTGAGAAAGTTGACGTAGGATAATCATAAAATATTAGATCCGAGTAATAAAAGATGCAACAATATTTAATATTTATTGGAAGAGATTTATCACATTTTTTATTTTATGCGTTTCAAATCTGATTAATAGTCAGGTACATTTTTTTTTACAAACGGAACAATGCATATTTCTTTAATTTTTTTAATTGAAAAAAAATCAATAAAAAACTTTAAATGAATCAGAATAATAAAAATCTAGAAATATTTGAAACGATCCATGCGCAGCCGACAACGGATTTATTATGAATTGATGAGAAATGTACTTGAATAGTACCTTTCCTGAAAATTTCCAAGATTTTCAAAAACAACGTAGAGGCTGACCCGTGATTTGGGCTGAACTCTGTGTCGACCGACTCAATCAGTCAGATCAGATGTTATTTTAAAATAAAAAATATATATCATTTATATATTTCAACCAGGTTAAGACTTGAGACGCGTTGATACCAAAAAGCTGAGGTTTTTGCCTCCTTTCCTTATTTCAGAAGTCTCGGGGCCACTCTAAGACCACTCACAGTGGTGACCAAATGGATGCCAGGTTAAGCAAAATGACAAAACACAAATTAAAAAAAAGCAAAATTATAATATAGTGACACATAATACAATTTTATGACGTAAAAAATAAAAAATTTTAATTTTTATAAATTTAGCATAATATTTTTAACTCGTATATTTTTTAATTCGTGATAAATAGAGCTCAATTTGTTAATTTTTTATGAAAATTTGTATAGATAATACATGTATGTAGATGAGAAAGAAATTAATTTTTTATTTGTTAACCTGGTTATACCAAATAACTACTGTAAATAAAAAATATTTGATTGGGTTAAATTATATGTAAATAAAAAAAAATTATTTATTTGATAACCTGATATACTCGTTCACCGTGGAGATGGTCTAACAGGTAAGTCATGGCCCCCACCCTAAGAGAGAAGTCATTATCTCTTTTATTGATCTATCGTCATTCTTTTATTTTTACCTTTCTTTTTCAGTTTCAATTTTTTTCTCTCCTTTCATTTTCTCCATCCAATTTCACCTCCAAGCAACTCCACAAAGGTAAGAAGGAGGCAGTCTCCTTGAATAAGCAAGAAAAAGAAATCTCTACCCAAATAAGCAAGAACAATAAATAAACAAGCAGCCTCCTTGAATAAGCAAGAAAAGCAATCACTACCCAACACAACAGAAAAGCAATACACATTCAAATTACACATTTCAACCACACCAACCTCAAAAACAACCAGAAAACAATCACTACCCAAACAAAAGGAAACAACCCACCCTATGTAACACCGAGTAGCTGATAACGATGCCATTTTTTGCACAATTCTTAGACCAACACATTGGGATAAGGAAGGAAAAAAAAGCAAAAAGAACCTGGTCTGCTTACCTTCCTCGTCGCTTCCGCATGCAACCCAAATAAAATCCTACAGTGAAACCCACATGCAATTTTCATCCCCATGTACTCTTAAATGGATGGGTTATTGGTTTTATCTATGGACTCTTAAACCGCCATGAAGATTGCAAAAAAGATCACCCAACTTCACCCGCTAATTACATCCTGCTCTACGATATTATGGAAATTCTTTCACAATTTTAACAATCAATTCCACGGTTGCCAATTAACTCAATTCAAGCGTCCGATTCCACGGCTTCCTTACTTGACAGCTTCGGGGCAGAGTTCCTGCGAGGAGCGACTCGATGAGTGTGTAAATACTCATGTGTTGTCGTACGTTTCGTATATGTTTAGTTATGTTTTCATTCGTTTTTGTCGTGTCCAGTTGAGTCTCGCGTTGTTTTTATGTGTTCAAGTCATGGTTCTAATGTGTGCCATGTGTTTTAGCAGGTATTTGGAGCAGTTCGTGAGCAAATGGAGCAACGATGAAAGGACGAGAAGAAAGTAGAAGAATCTTCCCCGACATAGCGGATGCTAGGTACTTAGCGAACGCTAGGGGGTTTGGCAGAAGGTGCTGAAATTCGACCCCTAGCAGCCGCTAGGTACATAGCGGTCGCTAGGTCCCGCAAAGCTGAAGAGATTTGACTTCCTTTTTAGTTGAGTTTTCCCCCTGTTTCAGATTCTATGAATTTGAGCCGCTTGTTTTGGCTCTAGAACGTGATGTTTAAGTTATTTCCATATATTTGGCATCTTGTCATTGGCCGTAGGTCTTCTAGTTTAGGAGAGACTCTTGTAGATTTTTCTATTTTCTAGCTAGACATTTGGCTATATATAGGCCATAGTCTCTTAGGTTTTATTGATACATTTACTACGACCTTGAGAAAGTTTTGGAGACCAATAAAGTCAGAATTCTGCTCAGCTACGTTGAGGAGATTGGCAAGGCTTGCTCGAACGACTAAGCCTTCTCTTTCCCTACACTTATGCCTTTCGTTATGATGTTTCCTATTGATTTCTCATGCTTTATGAATATGCTTAGCGAGTAGATTTCTCTGAAGCGCGATGCTCTAATATGTGATTAATTATCTATGTGAATTTATGGTTTGATTATCTTTTGTTTTAGTTGTTAATTAGTGTACTTAATACTTAACCTAATCTGATCACTTATGTTATGATTAGAATTGATGAGAGTGGACCGAGAGGCACTCGAATTGATGGATGAAACAATTAACATGTTTTTAGGTATTAATGAGACGTATTGATACCGTAAGAATAATCCGCTAGGAGGGATCTTCATAATTGAGATTGGTATAGTTATAAGTCTAATTGATGAGCGAAAGCGTTAATTAGTAACTTAGGTCTTTGCTATATTAGTTTTGTCTCACTAATGAGCCGAAGCATTAGGAGGATGCATTAGAACACTCCGGGTACTAGTTAGAGCTTCATAAGAACCATAATCTCAACGTAGGTAGTCAATCCATAGGGTATCGTGTCTGTTTGTCTCCATTGAATTCACAACTCGTTTCCTACGCTTTTGATTTCTTTTATTTGGTTATAATCTCGTAACCTTTTCACAAATTTTAATTTTTCCGCTTCGCATAATTGATTGTTTAGATTTCGTATTCCAACCCTCAGTTCGAAACTTTACTTATCCATTATACTATTTGATTGTGTGTTTAATTGTTCTCAATTTTTTGTACATCACGACTGAGCTCACGAGAGGCGGAGACGGCAAGCTGGAGGCGAGTGAGAGGAAAATCGCCAAAAAGGGAAAATTTTTTTAGGGTTCTGCCGAATTTTTCATTTTTTGTGTTTTTTACAGTTTTCTACTTTACTTTGGGCAAAATCCTAACCAATCCAAGTCCCTTGGTTCGTAAGGTTGGTGTTTTATGCCCAAATCAGTTACGCTCTTTGCTTCAGTACGTCCGATCGGTCGAGTCACATTTTTTAAAACCTCGAAAATCCCCCTAATTTGTTAAATTTATGCAATTCGTGGGAATCTATTGTTATCGGAAAAGATCATTTATATCTTTTATATTCAGACATTCAATAGAATTTGATCCACATTTGTAAAGTAGTAAAGTATTTTTATGTGCCGAACACCATACATTTAAAATTTTGAATTCGAGACTTATAAATAAAATTAAAATAAATATCTCATCAAATGATTAGTCCATCATATCTTTACTAAACTATGATTTATTGACTTGGCTACTAATACTAGTCTCCGCTCAATCAAACATCAATATATTTGTTCACTTGATGATAAAATTTCGTCATTCTTAATCCATTACATCAATATCAAGTGCGTTTTCCTGTCGGTTGTAAGCAACACCATGGAAGTTTAGGTCCGCGATGCGAGGGACAAGATGCTAAATCGGTCAAACAAAATTGCCGAATTCCCCAATATTCGACGATACTCAAAATTGACTCGGTTAAAAAATGTTTGTAGTTGAACAATTAAGGGAAGAAAACAGTCCGATTGGTTATTTATATTCGGATTAAAGATAGCTATCGACTTGTCATATTCTTAATTTGACTACCCTTTTATTATCTTTGTTTTGGTCGAAATGTGGTATGAGAGACCATCAAGCATTTTCGAGCAAAATTGGTAACGACATATTTTACATAATTAAGTGAAAACAAGTGCGTTATAAATAACTTTTCGAACTGTGGAAGTATTTATTATAATTATTTTTTAGTGAAATCTCCAGTTAAAATATGTTAACGACATATTTTACATAATTAAGTGAAAACAAGTGCGTTATAAATAACTTTTCGAACTGTGGAAGTATTTATTATTATTATTTTTTAGTGAAATCTCTAGGTTAAATTTTTAAAAGATCACTTTTCTCCATTATACTTAATTTAATATTTAATTCAAAAATTTTGAGAGTCCAATTTGTCCGTCGTTTAATACCATAAAAGAAAACAACTCTATTGATCCATAATTTTAAGAGCTTAACCATCCCAGAATACCCGCATTAACTGTAAAGCATACTTTCAAATAGCAAGTTCTGGACTAATAAAAGTCGTGACAAGAACTAAATGGATTTTGTCGTCTTAATTCAAATATTACGAACATAGAAGACATCATTTTACCGTTGTGTGGAAAACCGCTTTTACATATTAAAAAATCGTTTTACATTTCAACAATTACGAACATAGAAGACATTGTTGAAAGTACCATTTTTAAATAAGGCCGAAGTTGCACGAATATGAAAAATAGCAAGGTGGGTCCTCGACAACTTTAAATGTATAGATAGCCAGAAAGATTCTCTCGGAGAGATTCTGAAATCACGTTTTTGACGCTTCAAGTAGAGATCCACGGCCAGGGATTGTTCAACGAACGAGCAACATCAGAAACACCAGCCGTTAAGGCGCTAGCAGGCAAAGCAGAGCAGCCGTGGCTCGATTGGGTCCCTCCCCTAAAAAATATTATTATTTGGGCCCTTCAATATGAATGATGACGTTCAATCTATCCGGTGTTAGCCTTCAAAAAAGAAATCTATCCGGTGACGTTCCCATAAAGAATTAAACACACCATGTGTGGCTGTCCGCTTCTGAAATACCACAGACACCCTTGCGATTCGCGACTAATTTAGAGGGAAACTGGGGTTATTTTGGGAAACTTAATAAAATTGTTTTATAAATATAACTTGATATACCGAATCCATCAGATTTTATCAATAATGATTTTCTTGTAGGTTCTACATAGTTCAATTTCTTTCTTTTATATTTTATTTTAAAAATAATACTTTAAATATTATCATTCGTAAACTATTACGGGATTTCAATAACCAATTTCCACAGATTTTTACACACTACACGGGAGCAAGACCACGTGCGACCATCTGGTAATTAATTAGCTTCGGGGCGCGTGGTAATAGGAACTGTATATAAGGTGCTTAGGTGGAAGGACACGTGGCACGATGACAGTGACCGTTCCTAATAAAGATTGTGTGTGGGGTCTTGTTTATTTTCGGTTATATTTTGTATTATTAGTTGTTTATTGATTTGCCAGAGGTCGGAAGCTTTCAAATTTGAGTGTATGGGCCTCACGTGCACCGGTAACTTCTACTCGGAGTGAGTTCAGGCGTATGTTACCATTTTCGTCTACTAACAAAATCGTCACTAACAGAATGTAATTTGTATTGTTGGTGTTACAATTTCAATTGAAACTTTTATTTCGGAGGTATTGGGGTTGCTTTTTTAGAAGAATTTTTTCATCGATTTGATGTTTTCAAAATTTTAATTTTGTATAACTATTCTCAAAAAGTGTCCAACATGAAATAGAACAAAGACTACAAGCATGTAATTGTTTGTTAAATATTGTACAAGTCAAGTGAGAAAATAACTATAATTTTTTAGTATATATGCTATCTATCTATCCAAAATAGAACAGTCAAAATGAGTGATAATATAATATCATAAAAATCGATCGAAATAAATTACTTCACGTATTAGTAATCGTTTTTCGATTTATACATTTTTTACGGTTTTGGTTGTTTTATCGACACCCCTACCTTTGACAATACAGCTCTCAATGCCACGCACATATCTCGAATTCAAAATTTTAAATTATAGTTATATCAAAATTTAATTAAGTAAAAAACGCCATTAAGCAAACCTCCAATGAGTTTCTAACAAATATGACGAGAGAAGGTTTATTAAGTAATTAGGTAGACACGTTACAAGAATCAAATTTAGGTTGACGACAAATTTATTGGCTTAGTTTATTGTTATATGTCTTAATTCTTGGATACGTGTGCCAAAATTTTTGTTTTTACAAATTTTCCGGAGTAAGACAACCAATTATCAACGAGGGTTGTATTCTCATCCTATAACATTTGTTAAGCTGAGGTGACAACATAGGAAAAGAATGTCTATACGAATATTCATGTTGACCACCTTTAAAAATTGGCTACCCTCGAAATATTGCGTCGGGGTTGTTTGGATATCGTCATGTTGATCACCTCAACAATTTTTTTTGCAATACAAGGATAGATTTGGATATAGTAAGAGACACATAGAATCAACTAATATAAATTTGAGTTAAATGAATTTTTTGAACTATAATAATATGTTTTTAAATTGATTTAAGTGTTCCTGTGGAATTAATTTTGATAATCTAACCCTTTAATATTTAACTAATTTTCTTGAAAGAAGGGTTTTGCTATAAATTTCCCGTAAATTTCTTGGAACTTGAGTCCTCAATGGGCATCTCCACGTGACAAAAAGATGCAAACATGACATGCTACATATGTCCAGAATTTCATTCGGACTTCTGATTACCCAATTTACTATTTACTATTTAGCGACAACAATTGCGCATATTTATTTTCGGAACGAGCCAAAAAATCTCATCGGGATTTGAATTGGCAGCGCGTAAATCGTTGATTAATTGAATTAATGAAAATTTGTGGTCAGGGTCAATGTAATTCAAACTGGACGGACCAATTCTCGATAAGTAATTTACCTGTTTGTAATTTCTTTCCAGGAAAAATGTAACGAGTCGACTTAATTGCTCGTGATAATTTATTTTCTTTTCGAGTAAAACTAATTAATATCAGTCAAGAGCACGTTCCCCGACGAACAGGAAAAATTGAAAAAAACGGTGCAATAGGAGGACCAAAATCTAATCGGCCTGATTGGCCTAAGACAGCGTCGGTATAACTTTCTTTCCCGACAAACGAATAGTCAGTGAGGGGGGAGTGGATTGAGTACGGAGTGAAAGAATTGATTCCGTACGGTTTGGAGTGAAGGGTGACTGCAGCGGCAAGTGCATGTATGTGATAATGGCAAGCGCAGTTATGTGATAATGGCAAGTGCAGTTATGTGATAATGGCATGTGTATTTGTGACAGCGGCAAGTCTCGTTTATGATAATGGCGCGCATAGTTTTTTTCATTTTGGTCCCTCGTATTTTAGCATTTTTGCAAAAAGGTCATACTGGCACGCACAGTTATGTGATACTGGCATGCGCAGTTATGTGATAATGGCATTTGTATCCGGCCTGCGTTTGTGCGTGGCTTTTTTTATTTTGGTCCTCGTATTTTAGCGCGTTTGCAAAAAAGTCTCCGCGTGTCTTCATTCCGAACGGTTCGGAATCTGAGCATTCCGTACCCAATCATACCCCAGCGAGGGAGCACATGCTCCCACGCGACTGGAGCGTGACACCCACGCATCCCAATGTCGAAGATGACCTTTCTATAATTTCGTCATGCACTCGTGGCGGCGCTGCTTAATATTCCTAACCAAATCCTTCTAAAAATAATTACAAGAATTGAATTCAAAAAAGAAGAAATCGGCTAGACGTACGACCCTACCCCACCAAGTATATAACGGTTTGTTTAATTATTTTCTCATTAGTAGCTATTTATTATGCCATTAAAGTAAAATCTTTGGTTACTTTGATCGACTAATCATAAGTTTGATAAGATTTTGACTATCGAACAAACGAAGCCATCTTTTTTTTAAAAAATATATGAAATTTATATTCGAGTATTATTGAGTCCGGAGACAATTTATACGTTGGTAAGATCAGAACTGAATATATTCTTAAGTGATCAGCAATAGCTGTAGCCACTCCCCTCTTCTGTTCTCTCCCCCTATTTATACACAACAAGCAACCCTCAGTTCTTCATAAGATAAAAAGAAAAGCCACTCTCCTTTTTAAGTTCACTCCTACTACTGCTAAGTATAATAATTGGCGACCAAACTCTTCCCCCATCAAGAAAGGAAAAGAAACAAATAGAAACCCCTCCCTAAAAAGAAATGACGAGTACCGACATAGACACTCTCTGGGTGTTTGCCTTGGCCACCAAATGCCGAGCCTTTACGGATGGAAACACTGCCTGGCCTGTCCTGATAATGGCCGTGGGTCTCGCCTGGGCGGCCATTGCCGTTGTCTACTGGGCCCACCCTGGAGGCCCAGCTTGGGGCAAGCACAAACTCAAGAACACCAAAACAATCCCAGGCCCCCGTGGGCTCCCCATCATAGGGAGCATCCGCCTTATGACCTCCCTCGCCCACCGCCGCCTCGCCGCCGCCGCAGTCTCATGCAACGCCCAACGCCTTATGGCCCTCAGCCTGGGCGACACCCGAATGGTCGTCGCCTCCAAGCCGGACGTAGCCAAAGAGATACTCAACAGCTCGGCCTTCGCGGACCGGCCGGTCAAGGAATCGGCGTACAGCCTCATGTTCAATAGGGCGATCGGGTTCGCCCCTTACGGGGTGTATTGGCGGACTCTGAGGAGAATCGCGGCCGCCCACCTCTTCTGCCCGAAGCAAATCAAAGCCGCAGAGTCCCAGCGGCGAGCCATCGCCTCCCAGATGGTCTCCATCTTCAAGAGACAAGTCGTGGCGGACTGTCCGCTCACGGTTCGCGGGGTCCTGAAACGGGCGTCCCTCAACAACATGATGTGTTCTGTTTTTGGGAAGGAGTACCGGTTGGATGGTGGGACCCAGGAGGAGGTGGAGGAGCTCGGGAGGTTGGTGGACGAAGGTTACGATCTTTTGGGGACCCTCAATTGGACCGACCATCTTCCTTTGCTGTCCGATTTCGACCCCCAGAGAGTACGGCTCAGGTGCTCCAGGCTTGTTCCTCAAGTCAACCGTTTTGTCGGCGGAATCGTTGACCAGCACCGGGAGAATCTCGGTCGCGAGACCCGTGACTTCGTTGACGTCTTGCTGTCCCTGCAAGAACCCGACAAGCTATCCAATTCTGACATGATCGCTGTTCTTTGGGTAAGCTTATATATATATATATATTTTTTTTTTTTCCACTCAGTAAGCTCCTATGGCTGGCGACATTTTTTCCCTGGACTACATTTTTTTTTTGTTTGACACAATTTAACCTGAATTCGTTACTAGTTTCCTGAATACTTAATATCCTAGAATCAAACATGCACTGGACTGGACGCGTTAAATATCTTTGGAACTTATTCCTTACCGATTATTTTAATATTACACAAGCTCATATAAACTAGTAAATGGCCCTAAGCCTGGGCGACACCCGCATGGTCCATGGCATATTTCACTAAATTTGTTTAGAACATTATAAACTGAATTATTTTGACATAACAAACTTATCCAGTTTTAAAACATGTAATACGTTCATTTTTTCCAATTAATAAAAAAATAATATTATGTCATCCATCCATTGGAATAATTTATCGATGCATTAGCAGTAAAATTTTTTCAAAATTTTCTCTATTAGAATCGAATACATTTACATCCTATTTAAAAAATAATTTTATTCTTGATATGTTTTATATTTGTTAACTTGAAATTATTTCTTAAGTGAATTAAATTAACCTTCCACTATCTTCTCCCAAATAGAATAGCTGGTGACTGAAATTCTTGTTGAACGTTTGTGCCCGTAGGAAATGATATTCAGGGGCACAGATACGGTGGCTGTCCTGATCGAGTGGGTGCTGGCTAGGATGGTGCTCCATCCTGATGTCCAATCAACGGTCCAGGATGAGCTCGACAGAGTCGTTGGCAAATCTAGGGCCGTTGATGAGTCTGACCTCAGCTCCCTCGTTTATCTAGGGGCCGTGATTAAGGAAGTCCTTAGGCTACACCCTCCGGGCCCACTCCTCTCGTGGGCCCGTCTCGCCATCTGCGATGCAACTATTGATGGGTATCACGTGCCCAAGGGGACCACAGCTATGGTGAACATGTGGGCCATATCGCGGGACCCAGAATTCTGGAAGAACCCACTTGAGTTTATCCCGGACAGGTTCTTGGCACAGGAGGGGGAGTTCTCTGTATTCGGGTCGGACCTCAGGCTCGCGCCATTCGGGTCAGGCAGGCGGGTTTGCCCTGGGAAGAATCTGGGTCTGACAACGGTGACGTTTTGGTTGGCCAGGCTTTTGCACGAGTTGGAATGGCTACCGTCAGATGGGAATACCGTTGACCTATCAGAAGTCCTAAAGCTCTCCTGTGAGATGGCTAATCCGTTGTCCGTACAAGTCAGGCCCCGAGTTTAGCTAAAAAGGAGGAGACTCCTACTTTTATCCCAATCCAGTAGGCTCTCAGATGTAAAATAGGAAGGGGGAAAAAAAGGAAATTAAGTGTTGGCAAGTACTTTTAATTTGTGATGGGGCTTGGCCATTAATCAGCGCCGTGATCTACAATTAAATTGATGTAACCTTTTAGTCTCTGTCTTTTTTTTATGTCGGTGTACTTTAGTCTAGTAGTCGTCATAAAATTAAGCTTGCTTCTTTTGGATTATAGCTGTTATTGAAGAATATGACATGTTTCTTTGTCAAATGTACATAGTGAAATGCCGTATATCATTGTCGAAGTAAATTTTGAAATATCCTCCTATTAGAGATCGTTATAATTTTACCAATCTAACAATTAATGTCTAATATTCTGTACTAGAAGGTAAACCTACTAAATAAAGGTTGGAGTTGCTCGGTCAGTTTAAGACATTTTTGAAAGCTGCAAGTAAATTATTGTAAGCATCTTTCTAAAGTTGTCCTATTAGTAGATGGGCTGCCCAAAGAGTCCAAGACTAGTATCAAATTCGTTATTAGTTTATACGTGTATATCTTATTATGGTAGTGATTATGGTACTCCAACCTACATTATTCCATTCAATAAAATGGGTTCTAAATATCAAGTGTTATAAACAAAAATACACGGCCGATAAATAATTAATTTCAAGGAGGTCAATGGTTCAATCATTAATATTGTAACTAGGTATAATATTTTTTTTTTTAAAACTAGTTATTACCAACTAAAATACGTCATGGGCTGTACTTGCGCTGAAATCCAAGCATCATAATATTTGGTTTGACCTTTCAATGAGGGGAGCGGATTTGGTTCTGGAATACCAAATCCAACCAGGACCGTCCTGGACGATCCAATGGTTTACTTAGTTATGATTTAATGGTCTACCGAGTTATGATTTAATAGTCTATCTAGTTATGATTCAATGATCCATTTTTATCCTGTCCCGGATAAATCGGGACCGTCCTAGTTACCTAGTTACGATTTAATAGTTTACTCAGTTACGATTCAATGGTTTACCCAGTTACGATTCAACGGTTGTGGGCTTTTTTCATTTTGCCCCCCGTATTTCTGCATTTTTTTCAAAAAAGTTCCATGAACGTATTAAACCATCACAAATTGAGTATTTAGGGGATCTTATTTTGGGATATTTTGGACTCTGCCCTCTTTTTCCTTGTAAATAGTACTCCTTTATTTAAATTTTAATAAAGAGATTTCACCTACCCAAAAAAATCACAAATTGAGTACTGATTAGATTTATGGTAGATTTCATTTATCTTTTTTAGATTTTATTAATACAAACTTTGTCGTTTATATATTGTGACCACCGTGAAAACATTTTCATTTTCATTGTTGTTAGACGTTTGATTATAAGTAGGGATGACGATTGGTAGGGTAGGGTAGGATATCAGTAGGAGGCCCATACCTTTACTCTGGGGGTTTGCAGGATTCGACCCTCGAATTAAATACAAGATAATTTTGATAATTTTTTAAACACAAAATTTTAATTATATATATAATTTAAATAAATCATAACTAACATGTGAAGATTAATCATAAAATTATTAGTATATCAATAAAGACAATTAGAATTATATGTACCTCGAATTTGGAGTCAATAACATGAATCATATTTTAGAATATTTGAGAAATCTATGACAATATATAAGTAAAAAATAGAGACAAATGGTCTATTTAGGGTCTTATCAGGCAGTACCTAGGGTATGGTCCAAAGTAGAGTAAAATGGTAATGGTATGGTAAGAATTCATAAGATTCATACTATACCCTAGACCCCTACTCTAAAAGTGGACCCATACCTTACTCTAGACCCAGTCAAAGTCAACAGACTCTTGACCAACGGGGTAAGGGTAGGGTCTGACCCAGAGAGTATGGGTATTTTTGTCATCCCTAATTATAAGCGAAATGTTTTCACCTAAATTATTTTATTAGACATTTTATATATTTCATTACTTTTACTCTTTTCAATTTTTATTAAATATATAAAAATTTACTTGTTTTAAAAAAGAGCGAGTTAAGTTGTTTTGCAGAACAAACTAGAAGATAAATTTTCAAAGCAATTTTAAGTCTATGAAATGTCAAAAATTGAACTAAAACGTACTGACCTAAACCCTTTATTTAACTACAACATAAACCCCAATTTCTTAGTGCAGTCATCGATAAAGTTCACCTATTTATGAGAAAATCATTTCATCATCCGAATTAATTATGTCAAACGACCTAATTAGATGTGGTCTTATCAGCGACCACATATTCACATTCTAAAAAAAATTAGCCCACAATATATGGTATATAGGAAGTACACTTGGCGACAATACATATTGAATAGGAAACACCATAATCTTTTTTTTCCCGATAAGTGAAACACCACAATCATACGTGTATTGAAGATTTGATTTGTTCCCATTCATTTGGATCTTGCAATTAAGACGGTCGAGAAACTTATGGACCAACTAAGAGCAATTCGCCATCAGCAACTCAGACCTTGCCTTTTAATGGGTTTGATTTAATATTTCTTAGAGTAATATAATAGCACAAGATATTGTCAAATTTAAAAGATCCAGAATTCAAGTTTTGGCGAATATCATGGAGTAAAAATTTACCCACCAAAAAATCTTCCTACCGGTTCTTTCAACAGTGATTAACTAATATACACACTACTGATCAAAGTCGCAAGAGCCTTTCCGAGATAGTAACGTGATCCTAAATACTAATGCGTACAGATGAATTATCCTATCTTAACTAGATATCTTAAGTTTAAATTTCAAGAATGTTGTTTTGTTAAAATTCTCAAAAAAATCAATGATATCATTTGCAATCCGACCTAGTTCAAAAATGAGTTAATCGATCCAAGCCTAATAGATGTCTTCATATTAGACAATTTAAGGAAAAAAATCAGTCGAAAAATTATTAGGTAAACTTTGTAACATCAGTTCTACACCTAGAAGATTATTCTTTTGCTCAAGTGTAAGGATTTTACTGAAACTCAAAATGTGAAGTATACTTCGCATTATTGATGGCATGGAGGTGTAAGACGAAGAATTTCGATTAAAACTTATTACCGAAACGTGATGCCTTGCAATCGCTATGGGCTTCTCTTGGGAGGAGAATATTTCACATATTCTCCACGAGATTAAACACACAGTTTGCGGTCTGACACTTTCCGGATCTTTTGATCCTCCTTGACTTTGACTCATGTTTGGTTGGAGTTGGTTTCTTGGTGGACCTCGTGGTGTATGGCTGTTTTGGTGCTCTTTAATCTAAGTTGTGCGTCTAGTGAAATTTGTGCTCGGTTTTTTTCCATGAAAGCTAGACAGTATTTATCTTATAAGTACTACTTTGATAAGTATTATCTAGTTCCATTCGTGATGTAATTTTGTTGGGATTTCTTTCGAGGAGTAATATATTTTTACTTATAAAAAAATCCAAAAAGTGAATGTTAAAACAACGGGACACTTGGATAAATCAGCAATGATGTTATTATAACTTAAATTGATCTGGTATTTGAATCATTGAGAGTACACAATTGTTAAATAATTGTTGGGATAACTTTACCACATTTTAAAAGTCTCACTCAATTATAAGTTCTAGTTATACGAATATACCAAATTAGATTTGTGCCACAATCATAATTAAACTCTTAAAATAATTTCCCTGGTCCATGGACAAACAAGATCGTGACTTTATTATTAATCTGAGCACTAGAAACCAAATCGACGGTGACTTCCTAAGTTTGGATAAGGAACATCAAAACTATTTCTATGGAAGTTCATAATTTTGGGTATGGATTGGGTACGAAATGCCACTATTTCGAACCGTTTGGAATGAAGACACGCGGGGACTTTTTTGCAAACGCGTTAAAATACAGGAACCAAAATAAAAAAATTTACGCACAAACATAGGCCGGATACAAATGCCATTATTACATAACTGCGCATGCCAGTATACATAACTGCACATGCCAGTATCACATAACTGTGCATGCCAGTGTGACCTTTTTGTAAAAATGCTAAAATATGGGGGACCAAAATGAAAAAATTACACGTGCCATTATCTTCAACGGGGACTTGCCGTTTTCACAAAAATAAATGCCATTATCACATAACTGCATTTGCCATTATCACATAACTACGCTTGTCATTATCACATACTTGCGCTTGCCACTGCGGTCCCCCTTCAGTCCAAACCGTCTGGAATCAATTCCTTCACTCCGTACCCAATCCAAACCCCATAATTTTGAACAAGTTCATGGTCCTATTCGGAAAACTGGTCTCTGTCTAGGTTTTTAAATGGATGGCCCGTCTCTTCCCTTACCAATTTATAAATTCATAGGACTGTTGTCACCGTCATTGTCCAATTTTTAAGGCACTTTTATATGCATCTCGATTGGCCAATTATGATATGACACCGATTAAATTTAAGTGCGATGTCTCGTTTATAATTTTTTTCCCAGGATGATGATGAGTGGCAAGGAGCACTTAGTGAATATATGGGAGATGATGGTGCACATCTCACTTGGCGATCTTGAATTTTCTTCCATTTGTTTTTTCCTGTCGAGTGCTTCTTGTTGGTTAGCGATTTACTTATGCAAGAAGCAACTAATTAGCCATGTTATGCATTAGAATAATCGCATTACATGCTTCTTAATTGGTGCTCTCGTATCCGATATAGGGCAATGACTAATTTCATAGATAAACGCTGTCACGTATTATAAAGAGAGCGGTTCTCTAAATAATATTTTATTCATTTACAATATTTAAACGAAAATAATCATGTATAATCTCATCAGGTTAGTAGACGGTCGTACAAGAAAATTTTCTTCTTGTGATTTGGGACGAAGTCTGGGAGCTGATTGGAATGGAGAAATCGAGAACATCATTCGGGAAATAATTCGCGAGGTAGCAATGAAATGATCATGTTGTGACGAGATCTAGGTGGAAATGTGCTTCAAAGCTGGGCAACAATTGTTTGACAACGAGTCAAAGGCGAAATGTTGTCGCAAAAGATTTTTTGGATTAGGTCTGTTATATATTCCAATACTTTTATTAATTATAATTTTATTAGAAATATATAAAAACATAATTTAAAAAAATTCAAGAATTTGTTTTCAGAAATTCAATATTTTTACCGTTTTGATCAACTCGATTGAATTTACTCAAATTTTTTACTGCTTCAATTTTTTTATCGTCTGAACCAACTCGATTAGATATACTTAAATTTCTCACTGCTTAAATTTTTCGGAATCCACAAGTAACGAGTTAATGACAATGGAATGTGGGTACGGAAAAAAAGAGAGATCTTCAATCATTGCCATTAATAAAATCTTGCTCCAAGTAGATAAGGAGACACACATATATAAATAATGTACGATCTAAAGATCAAATTGGGATTCTACTTCGCGCATGTCTGGTGCCAACTACCAAACTTCGTTATCTGTCTTTTTTAGGGGAAACGGACCAAATATGTTTAAAAAAACTTAAGTAGGAAAGTCAGTAAAGATGAGAGCGTTGAATTCAGTCGGGAGAACTACAAGCCAATCCCTCCGTAATATACCCAACCTACAAGCTTTGCTAATCCAATCAGAAACCAAGTTCTGGGATCTAGAGATGAGAAGTAACCTACAATTTGGTAAATCAATCAGAAGGGACCTAATCCTCAGCACAAGAGGTTCTACATGCCAAAAGATTAGGGACGAAGGATCATTCACGAAATTGTAGGCTAATAAGCAATTAGTTATCTGTCTAGATGGCGTATGTTTTTGTGGTGATGTGGTTGGTGTATGTTGTTTCTTTCTCTTCTTGTTTTCTTTCATGAAATGTATACTTATAAAAAAGTAGATATGGGTACGTTATTACTAAAAAGTACTAACTTATCATACGCTGTTAATCAAAATGTCCTTTGGCCAAAAAATGCTACGGCCTATAGAAGGTGAGATTTCTTAGGAGGGTTAGCTATCTGGCCACTCTACTGCAAGGTCTTAAGGCAATCAAAAGTAGTTCTTCATCTCCATAGTCATTAGCCACCTTCGACCAAAACAACTACTCTAGAGCCTGTAGATTAATGGGTTGAACTTGGCTTCTTGAAAGATCACGCAGTTTCAGAAGATCCAAATTTCTCACGTGATCGGGCCAAATAACGTAATCTAAAATTTGTGTAGCATTCCCCCTACCAAATCCAACCATGTCGCATAAGAAATGTACACTGTTTCTTTTACGATGCCTAGTATACCAATCAGGCGGTTTGGAGTTCCATAAAATTTCATTCTAAGTAGAGGAGATTTTTTTCGTCTTTATAATTTTGCGAGGGTAAGGACAGGTCATTGGTCCACCCAATGATATGCAATGCATTGTGCGAGATTGATTAATTTCAGCTAGATCATCCCAAATCGTTTGGCTTTACCAGTAGCGACACATGGAATTCATTAAATCTCTTATCAATTTCAAACGTCTCACATGGATTCATTTCCCCGACAAAAGGTGGGAAGCATACAATCATCATTTTTTTTCTTATAGGTCCACTTTGTTTGTTGTCGTTAAACTTTATAGGACAACCATGACATGGACTTTATAAACATATTTTTTAATGAACCAATCAATATCCCAATATATAATTACTTAACTAATCTATATTCGAGTTGGATATTCATATGATTATGAAGTAATTGCATTAAAGCAATTAAGTAGACCTGCTCTTATCTTTTGTTGTATGTTCATGTACGGGCAACTTGGCATGGGATTGAAACTTGGGAAGGTCTACACATGCATATGTTAGGTAAACTTGGAAGGTTCATGCATTTGCTAGTGTTATGATATTCTACATTAATAATCATTAAATGACTTTTTGGATTGAGTGGGAGGTTTAATTTCACAGTGGCTTATTTTATAAGTAAAATATTTTTTAAAATTTTCCAGTATTTTGCATTAACTTAGCACATCTTTCTCAGGCTTTATTCGTCTTTTACTATGAATAAAAGACGAATATTTTACCCATAATGGGCTGGGTCTATTTTTCTGTAAGCACAAAATTGTTGGGCCACGGCAAGAATAATGGGCTGGACATTTCATATTTATAATGGGCTTCTAGCTCTTCGCCGGCCCTCGTTGCTCAAGAAATCTTCTCGCTTCGTTGTTTCTGTAATTTACATCCAATATTTTGTTTGGGATTTGCAGATCCAAATGAAATGAGTACAATATATATTAATTTCATTCTCAACAATAGCCGAATGTAAAATTGATCACCGAGTATAATGTTTTAAGAAAAGGCAACAAGATATTAATTTTAAAAAAAGCATGCCATTTTTTTGTATTTATAAAATGGGTCAATCATTCTGAAGTTTTATAACTACAGAAAAATTCGGTGAGCCTAAAGAATAGATACTAATTTATTCAAGATCTGTTGTTTGCAGCACACAGTTTGTTGTTTGTGTTATTGTTACCGAGTACCGCATACTGTGTAATGTTTGTGTGATTAATTGCACGTGGAGCGAGCACTCTTTTAAAAGTCTGCATAAATTTGGGACCTAAAAATTATAATCTCAATCCTCAGACGTCAGAACTACGTAGATTTCGATTGATCATTTCTCCAAATTAGCAATGTACCTTGATCCTAGGTGGCCATAGTAGCAAGGCAAATTTCAATAATTGTGTAGAGTGACTATTTCACGATGTTACGAGCAATCAAACAGACCGCCAATCGTTTTTTTTTTCCACAACCAGACATCCAACATGTATGGAATATTACAAGACATAAAGGGTTGCTAAAGAAAAAACATCAGAAATTTGACGTCGTTCCATGTTACATCAACAAATCACAATTGACACTTATCCACATGAAAACCAGGGGAAGAAATGGTGAAACATATTAGGTAGAAAGAAAAACGCAACACCAGCCCATTGCATCAGCGATCAAGGCTCAAAAACCTGCATGAACTGTTAAAAGGAAAGGAATATTTAAAAAAATGTTTAAAATGAATACATGTTATTATATCTTCTTTTGGCCTAATGAGAACAACATGAATTGACGGAAGTTAAGAGTTCAATCTCTCACATGTTATAGGTGTAAAAATTTACCTTTACATAAAAATAAGCTAAGACTCGACATCCCTTAAGGTGTCTGGTGATACTTATAGTTCACATTCGGTGGTATAATTGTTCTCGAAGTAGTAATATATTCATCTATTTACAGGAAAAAAAAATAGTAGCCAAGGCTCGATGATAGTTGAAAAGTGCCACAAGATTAGAACTTACAACGGAGGAGGGCCACAACTGGACTCCTAGTCCTATCAGTAGGTGACTCGACAAGATCAGCGGAATATGTAGCCATTTGATAGTTTCTTGTTGGACTTATTTTTGGTACCTATTTTCACTCTCTATCTACCCATCTAAAACGACTTTTTTCTAGTCTCTCTTTTATTTTTCGTAAATTTTCATTTTATCTTTCAGAAAAAAAGGACATCATTTTTCCAAAAAAATGAAACACTCAAGTTTTTTTTTAAAGATTGAACATGAACTTACGAAATATCGAGCATAAAAATTACAAAAGTACCCTTGAGAACGACTAACCATGAGAAGAAGTGCTAGGAATCAGAATCATGGAATCTCCGGTGCTCGTTTCCATGTCAAAATGATCAGCTTCCACTTTCCCGGGCTTGTTCTGAATATCATTGCTCATTTTGCTATATTTACCTTCGAGCTCCGGGTGGATTTTCCTCTTCAACATCTTTCTCATGAACTACGTACACACCAAAAAAGAAGACGTATTAGTAGTAACCAATGACTAGGTGGATTTAAGGAAAAAAGGCATGCTAAAGGCGGAATGGAAAATGATTGATCTGATGGTCTGAACCCAGTAGATATCAAACATTAGGTTTCAAAACTAATTATATATTGAGGCCAAAAACTTTAAGACAAATACTTGTCATTATCAATGTAACAGATATGAACATGCTCTAACTTTTAGACTATTAATTTTAAAATGCAGCAGTGGATTAGATCTTTTTTAGAGAGTTCAACTTTATACTTGTTGACCGTCTGCCATTGTTCTAAATTGCATTTTCATTGGTATAATGTCACAACCGACTTATTGTGTCATCACTGTTTTAAGGTTTAAAATAGGATATCCTATGCACTGCAGCTGCATGTTTCTCAGTTTTGTGCCAAGTTCATTATCTTGAAATTATTTGGTTGGGTACGAACAATGTAATCTAAATTAATTATTAAAAAAAAGAAAAAAAAAACTTGTACACAGATAACCAAAAATAGAAATACAATTTGACATTGTATTCCGGATCTTGTATTAAAACCTTGGAAAATACTAAACACATCAACTTATTAAAATCTGAAAGAACAAGTGAATGCAATAATGTTCTTACTTTGTTTAAATTCTTGATGGGTTGGACTTTTTCTGGGTTATGAGGTATCAGCTTCTTGGCAAAGGACAGGCCGTTCTTGGACCTAAGAGCTGCAGGTTTCTTCCCCGCAGGCTGGTCAACAACACTAACAGGCTCCTTCTTCTTCTTGCCCGTATCAGTCTCAGCCCGAAACAGCTCCGCCAGTGTCACCCTCTCCCCTCTGGCCTTCCTCCCCTCGCAAGTCTCCGCGACACGGTTGGGTTTGGTCTGGACCACTGCACCACCTCCAAGCTCTTCAAGCACCACCAGTGCAGGTTTCTTAGCACCTGATGATGAAAATATCAGAGGGTTCACTTCTGCCTCGTCATCATCCGAGGTGGCGTCGCTGATGACGATACGATGATCATCAACACAATGGGTGTCACTGTCGGAATTCTCATACTCAGCTGATGAGAACTCCAGCTCTTGCACTTGATCTTGCTTCTTCTCGGTTTCACTTCCCAGGATGAAGTAGCCCTTCTGCTTGGTGGAGAAGTCCAGGACAGGGTCGAGGCCTAATGTCCCAATTGTCAGAATCCCATAATTCCAGCCTTCAAGAACATCAACTAAGCCCAATGCTTGCTCGTCAGCGCTTATCACATCTTTAGAGAAGTCATCTGTGGAAGAAAAATATTTCTCTATAATAAGTTTATAACATAGTTGAAGTGGAAATCGAACGAAATAAAAATGACGAAACCTTTGGGAGAGCCGTGATTAAACCTCCTCTGCACCCAATTAAATATCTGTTGTCAAAAAAAGAAAAGAAAAGAAGAAGAAGCAGAATTGTGCATTAGCAAATTGACTAAATAAATTAAACTTGGGGAGATCAAATTTAAGAAATAGGGAGCCTGAGGAACTGTTAAACAAGCTGTCGGCTTCTGACCTTCATTTTGTTTTTGTGTTTTTTTGGTTTCGAGTTGCAGCTGCAACGGAATGTCAGAATTGGGGAAGTACAAAGGGAAATAAATGGTTTTGGAGAGGTGCAACAGATTGGTGGCCGGGAAGTCACGCGGACGACAAGTCGTTTGAAGTGGGACCCTGAGACTTGAGGATTGCTGGACCAGTCGCAATCTATTAGGGACATATTAGGAAGGAAAGAAAATGAGAAGAAAGTGGGAGGAAAATAAAATAAAAGGAGAAAACTTGACATTCATTTTTTTTTGAAATAATAATGGAAGAGGTAAAAGGGAGAGAATATAGATATCTTTTATTTGAAAATAATGGAATGTGACTACAGAGTCAAAAATATCCTCCAACACTAGGTTATCAAAAATAGATAAACTTTAATTAAAAAATGGATAAATCTACTTTCTCTACCTTCCATATTTTCATCGCTTTGCAGAAAATTATTTAGTAATTTCAGAAAGAAAATATTCAATTCATTTTCCATTACATACACATTTTGAAATTTGATCCAAATTTGTTATATTGTGTCATTCTCGTGTTAAATTACGAAGTTGAAGCAAACTATCTCCACCTCCAACGAATGTCCGTCCGACAGATGTCTTGGATAATTGGAGAAGATCACAAATAAGAAAATGGATAAACAAATTATACCAACTTTAGAAGGGGGCAAAGAAAAGAAGAAAAACAAAGACAATGTTCAAGAAGGCCTGGACAAAGAGGAAAGGGATATAACTCTTTACATTATTGGTGGTACAGTTATTTTAGCTCTTAGCAGGTTGTCTGGTTTAGACCATTTACAAAGGCCTACCATCAAATCAGTGACTCGTTTGTGGAAGGCATTCATCGATTGAAGGCATTCATTGAGGTCTCAAGCTTTAGGGATGTAGGAGACTATAATTATTACACTTGTAACGACAAGGAGTTAGCGCTTTTTGTTGGACCTACTTTTTTTTTTCTTCCAAACTAACTGATATCTTACTGTTTATTAGGTTAATTAATTTACGTTGGAGTTGAAACGAATTATAAATATTTGATAAAAATTTTCTACAAATTTTAATATAGTTAATATTCTCTGGAGACTGAACTCATAATTTATGATAAGTGTAATTCTCACCAGTTATAAATACATGATTTTCTTTAAATGAAATAAACCAATATATAGATTAGGTCAGAAAATTTGACTAAATGAGTGCATCAAGTTGATCCGGATGGTAAATAACCCAATCCGAGGGTAAAAGTTGAAGACGTGATTGACGACAAAGCCAATCCGCTACATAGTTTTGAGTTCTAGTAATATGAAGGAGAGAACAATGAGGTAACAGAGCAAGAACTTTTCTAATCTCTATTACAAAATATTATAGACTCCAATCGATAGAAGACATCAGATCGGTAATGTAGACAAAAGCCATCCTGCAGTCCGTCTCAATAATGGAAGAAATACCGTTGAAGTCCGTTGACACCATTGAAACAGCCTTCGAAATGGCTATAAGTTCCGCCTCCAATAGTGTCGAAGTCTTGAAAATTTGAGTCTGACCTACTAACAAATGGCCGTAGGAGTCTCTAACAATGACCGCCGAGCTCGAATCGGAAAAAGAGTTGGTCCACGACGCGTCACAATTGAGCTTCATGGAACCCTCAACCGGGGGAATCCATGAAGATGGGGACAAAAGTGGGGCAATATCAGGTTTGTTTGCCTGCAAAAATTTCAAGCAATTGACATTAGCACGGTCAGCTGTGAATATGGAGTCAATATGGATGCTCTCAAAGAGAAGTTTATTCCTGGCACACTAAATCGCCCAACATAAGTACATGAGATGAGAAATAATATGACCCTCGGTTCTACTATTAAAATTATGCATGACATACATAAACCAGTCCATAAAAGGCATATTTAGAGAATGACAGTTAAAAGAAGAAGCAAACCAAGTAGCTCTAGCATGAGAACACTTAAACAGAAGATGCATAATATTTTTATCCTCAATAGCGCAGACCGAGCATAAAGAAGAAGGGCTAAGATTATGTTTATTTAAATTAGACGACACAGGGATACCATTTCTTATCAATCTCCAAATAAAGTTTTTAATATTAGGGGCGACTCTAAGATTCCAAAGAGACTTCCAAATCCCAGGATCGTAAGAAGAGTTATTAGAACTAGCCACCAGACTAGCGTTCCGACTCATTATATTAGATTTCAAAAAGTTGCAACCCTGAAATAATACTCATTACATTACATGATGAGTATAGTTATTGACCATGCTAATTGCGACCAACCTTTTTAGCGTGACAGCAAGGAACAACGAGACGGGAAGAATGTTCCACCGGGGTATTATTATGATTTAACCATGAAAAATGTTCGTATGGCTTATATTGCTCGTATGATTATTATTTCAATTAAACTATGTATATATATATTTATGTCCCACTTTGTAGTTTCTAGCGAGTATTTCCAGGGAAACATCTTATAGATCAGGTAGGTAAGTTCCTGTCGCCTGCCCCTTAAAGTTTCAAATAGCTAATAATATAACAAGTGCTTCGTGAGCTAGCTCTAGCTATACACAGTCTGAAATTTCATGTTCTACTTGTCGTTAGTAACGACTCGTTACTACCTTATACTTGTTGCAATTGCACACCGAAGCCTGGCCCACCCCTTCCCAAAGATATTAGACCTCTAAATAAAAAATAATTGCAAAATTGGGTTGGAGGTGGTAGCATATATTAGATCCCGTTATGGATTAGTATCAGGCCCAATCTGGAATTTTTAAGGTTGATGTTCAAATGAAAAAAAATCTTCTTCGCGTAAAATAAACAAATCAAGACATACCAATATTGATAAAAAAAATTTGATAAGTAAATTTTTATTAATACTGTAAACCAAAACCAAATGTACAGGAGGTGATTCAATAAACAAAATTAAATTTTGACCTGCTAAATCTCGCACCGAGTTCGACCACCTAGCCATTCTTGAATTCGACGGATAATGGTATGAATGAGAAGCTCATGGTTGCTCCATTCTTCCTGGAAGATCATTCGGTTTCGAAGGAGCCAGATTCTCCACATTATTGTCGCATAGATCGCAAACCAAACTTTTCCGATCATACCCCCTCCAACCAAACCCATCCAGACAGCTAAGAATGATTGAACATCTCTGCCTTCACTCCAGCACAGTCCCCTCTTCCGGATAAAGAAATATCGGGTTCTTCTCGCAAAAGAACATCGAACAAAGAAGTGATTTGCCGATTCATCACGAGACCCACATAAGGACCATAAACAGTCCCAAGCTTGTAACATTCTACGTCGGATCAAATTATCCCTTGTACGTTGTCGATTTTGAAGAGTGATCCACAAGAAGTACTCTATCTTATATAGAATCTGTCCCGTCTAGATATTAGCCAGAGCTATTTGCCGATGGGATGGTTGAAAATGTCCTTCCAGGAACTTGAGGTTATAAAATGGATAAATTTCTTGTATTTTATAAAATGGAAACTCATTTTCGGCCGAGATTCTGTTATACCCTTTACCAAATAAAAATATGAAACGTGAAATACGACCAGTAATGATCTGTCTTGATCGATATTTTACCAAAAAGTATTTATGTCCGAAGTTAAACGAAGCAATTAGTCTGTGTAGTTTGGGATACGTACTTGGGCTGTGGACCCTTCATCACCAATTCGATCATCAACGGCCCTGTAAATAAAGCGTGGGCTTCCACTGGACTTGGTGTCGCTCGCTCCGGTCACCACTTAGGCTTCGCAACTTAGGCCTTTATAGTTACGATTTTTTTTAAACCTTTATAGTTACGATTTGAGAAACATGGTAGCGAATTCAGAATTTAAAAGATGGTACATAGTAGTCCGAATTAATTTTTTTTATAAGTAAAATCTTTATTAGGAACAGAGAAAAAAGCAAAAACACAATAAAGCATTGTTTTCAAAAACGACCCGGAGCTCAACCCGGATTTTCTTCCGAACTCCGGGTCAACCGGTCCGACCGGTTGAACTGCCGGTCGGACCGGACCTTTTTAAATTAAAAAAAATATTTTTAAAAATTATATATGTATAGTCGTATATGTAATTACACTCACACCTCCAAAATTAATGAAATACATGCACAAATAGAATCAAATACTTGTTTCGGGGAAGTTTTTTAAATTTTAGGGTTGAAAATTAGAAAGAAAATGGCAAAATTCGGTAAGTTTAGGCTCGATTTTTCACTTTTTTCCCCAAAACCTAACGAACCGGAATTTTTTGGTCCAACCGTCCGGTCCAACCGAAAAATCTCAGGTTCGTAAGGTTGGCGTTCTGACCATGTGTTTTGACCCACTAACCCTTCCGATTTGCGGTCCGACCGATCCAACCCACCGTCTCGAAAACAATGCAACAAAGCCCGCAGCTATTTACAACGAAAACCCGGCACAACAAAAGCCAACCCAACCCCAAGCTAAAGAGCCCAGACCCCCTCATTAAGTGAAGACGACCCCTCAGTCCGAATTGATGTAAATGCATTTACTCTGATGTATAACATTCAAATTTGAATTAAACGATTATATAATATAAATATAAATATAACACGAAACCAGCAACTCCAAGGCACCAAATGATAAAAACCTCGGATATTTATTTCTCCTTCCATACATAATCCGTACATAATTGCAAAGGCAGAACAAACACTGGTAAACAGATCATTATTACCAACTTAATTAATTATTGAACCAATCTATTAATGCGGCAAAGGCAACGCAATTAATAATTATTTAATCAATCAACTCCGATACCCAGAACTATTATCACCCGCGGGCCCCTCCTTGGGACGTTGGCCGAGGGCATGAGGGGGCCCACCATCAAGCTTCCTGGAGAGGGAGAGGTGGACCCCAGGATCATGGTGGTTGCATGAGGAGTTGTCCACGATGGAGTTGTTCACCCCCTGCACGTTGCTGTTCGCGAAAGCTCTCATCGGAGGAGGTTCCGCCGCCGCCGCCGCGAAGCCGCTCCTCTTGGCGTTGGCGCCTCTCTTGTACAAGTACTGAGGGGAGCCGGTGGTGGGACGTTGCTGGGGGCGGACTAGCTCCATGAAAGCGCCTTTGTTCTCGCCGGCTAAGGTGATCACCCTCATCCCACCCTCCTCGGAGTCCGACGTGTTGACCATCTTCTTGGCCCTGTGGTGGTGGTGGTTACTTTCGTGTTGGAGCTTGCGGGTATCGGTGTCGGCGACGGTTTTCTGGACGAGGATGGTCTTCTGCTCGGCCTCGGGTGGGATTCTGGGGTCGGGTATTGCTTGTTGGGGTGGGAGGATTAGAGGTGAAGGAGGAGGAGGCGGGTAGTTGGTTGCGGTTGGCTGGGGAGGTGGGGTTCGGACCACCGTTGGCGGCTGAGGTGGCGAGGTGGTTGTCACCTTGGCTGCTGACGTGGCGGCACCATTATACGAAGTGTCCCGGTCTCGGATGGGAGGAGGAGTTTGGGGGACGATTGGTTTCTGAGGTGAAGATGGGACTGATGAGGTTGGATAGGGAGCTACTTGCTTGGGTGGGGATGCTGGCACTGGAGCTCTGGTGTCTGCGGGAGGAGGTGGCGAGGGCGGGGAGGCAGTTACGGTCTGCGGAGGTGGAGGAGGAGCGGAGACTAGTGGTGGCAATGTGGTAGTCGGTGGTGGGGCTGGTGGTCCCGGTTGGGGCTGTGGTTGAGGCTGAGGCTGGGTGATGGGCCTAAATGTAGGCCTCATGAGAGGCTGCCGAGGCTGGGGAGGAGGGGGCTCAGGTGCTGCAGCTGGAGGTGGGGGCGGGGGCGGGCCGTTGGCAGGGGACGGGACAGGTCGGGCCACGGATGGCAAGCGGAACCAAGGACGAGTAGGCTGCTGGCTCGCCATCTCCTTATTAAAACTGTTGAGACCAGTTATGTGGTTTGATGATGTATGGTTTCTTATATTTATAGTTCTATATCCTGTTATTTAAGGTTAGCTTGACATTGGAATGGAAAAAAAAGGGGGCCAAGAAAAAAGATTTAGTGGTGGAGACAAAAGAGAGAGAGAGATTGGAGGAGAGAAAGGCATCAGATTCATGGAGCACTTCACACAAAGCAAGATTGGTATCAGCCAGAGTCATGTGCAGGAGGAGCTTTCCTCTCCAAGCCTTGCGAGTCCTTTACCTTGGACTTCAGAGAATTTAAGTTACTCATTTTTTGATATTCGATCTCTTATTTTCCAAATAAAAACTGTTCTAATATCATGATAAAATTATTGTTTAATCTAATACGACTAAAATCTTCTTTTAATAGAGCTCGTCAACTGCAACAACTATATGGTTCAGTCAGCCGTAATACGCAACGACATTCCTAAAAAATTGTACAACAAGCAAGATGCTTGGCGTGGCTTAGTATTTGCTGGAAGCCGCAAAACACGAAACTATGACAAGATTCCTGAAATCATGGGAAAGATTTTCAGTATCTTTTGTGTCTATGCCTTCCCCTTTCCTTTCACTTTGCTTGATGGGATTAACTACTCCATAATATGTCATGTTTGATTCTTTCTTTCTTTCTTCTGTTTTCCCTAGAGGAGCTTACCTTTACGATAGAACGGTTGTTCTTTATCATATGTCTAGAGTACCAATTGTCGGAGAGAATTTTACATCGAAAAATTTCAAGTGGGATGAACTTCTTTATAAGTGTGGAATATTGACTTATTCATTGTCTTAAATTTTGGATTGGATATAGAGATTTTAACACCAACCATACTTGTTTTAGTGAATATATGAATATCGTATAGTCTCGACAGAAAATATTCCACCGAGGAGGCTAACTCTGAAAGTGCCAATCAAACAGTCGAGGACACTAGCCTCACATCTTTAATGTCTCGAATCAAGGGACTCAGACAATTTAATTTGGCAAAGAATTCTTGAATTATATCTGAAAATTTTGGAATGACATGGAACACAGATGCTGAGGAAATTGTCTTCATGTTGAAACTGTTGGAAAAAACCAAGTTAAGGTCTTTGTGTTGAGTATGGATCCTGAGGATGATTCGGGAGTTGATCGGATTAGGTTCGGAGCCCGAGGATGCTCGAAGAATCGATCGGGTCAAATGGCAAAGCCGGAGGAGCGAAACGAATAAGTTGGAGCTGACCTGGAGGGATCCAAGGGGTTGGAGGGCGCTAACTCCCTGCTGAGCAGGAACTGGCGAGTGTGCTACAAAGATTTTGGGGAGCCCATTTTTTGGATAGTTTTGCTTATGGTTTAGAGAGTTAGATAACTCTTTATCTTGTAGAGAACTACTTTGATATGCTGTTATCTCGCACCGTTATGATGTAACTGTTTTTGAAGTTTTTTAGGAGTAATAGAATGTTAGTGGTTCGATCATAGAATTGGAGGGAGGCACCAGTTAGTATAGCTGTAGCATCCCATTTGCTCCAAAAGAAAAGAAAAGAACACTTGAGAGAGACGGGTCCTCAGAATCTACCACATTTTTTGCCTAGTGAAAATTGACTTCGAAGGGTTTGGAATCTCCTCTCTCATCAGCACCGTTGAACATGTCTCTGAAATTGACGGACGTTGCGCAATCCAGCTCAACCAAGTTGTGGACATCGGTACGGACAGTGTTCACTTAACGAGACAAAGGAACTGAGATGATGCAAGAGAATCGCTGCGCCGAAATTTGCAAGTCCACGTCTTAATGCTCGTTAGTGCTCTCTGCATATTTAGTGCAATCTAGAACCTCGACATCAGCGAGAAGTTATTCGATTCCATGTATGAATTTTCTTGTGTTTTACACAAATTATTAAAGTGGGTCTAATTAAAATTTTTTCAACTCATTGAACTAGTACTATATCGAGTAGTTGCGAGAATAAAAAGAAGTGCAAGATCACTTTCAAGCAACGTTGAAGAACGACCGATGGGGATACGTAACATGATGTCTGTTTCATTTCTCTCTATTAGACACTTTGCACGCAAAGATCAAAGCAAAGAAAACATCAGATACTATCTTCTGAACTGGCTGTGCTTGAAATGTATCTGAATTTACAAAGTATATAGTACAGAAGTAGTAGTTGAACGACACATTACCTTGAGTAAAACGCGAAAGCCATTGATCGATAGTTATACAAGGCAATCGGAGATCCCTACAGAAGTGCGCTTTCAGAAGATGTTTAAACTAAAATTTTGCGATCACACGACTGCTCCAGCCATTTCAGAAAAACCTGCAGTTTAAGGCCATGTTGTGAATTCGAAGACTTTGAGGACAATGTCGAATCCTGTGGGGATTTGCCACACAAAGAGCAGCACGTTTATCACGTTCAACAAGATATGGAGGTTCCTTGCCGTTTCGCTACCTTTTTGCATCAGCGGCACCAGGGCCGCAGCCGCTGCCCATAGAACAGTGATAGCTGCAGAGACAAAAATCAAATAAAGTGAATAGGGCAAAGTTTGTCCTAACTTCAAAAGGAATCCATGCAATAGCAAATTGCATGCATTTAAAGAACATCAGCGTTTGTTTGGTCTGATTTTGAATCGATGATCACCTGCTCCAGCAAACAAATGGGGTCCTGGGAATAGCTTTCCTGTCCTAAGCCATGTGTTTACCCCTCCCCCTACAGATTCGAACACCCCAAATCCTAGCAGTATTGATCCCACGTTGAAGTGCTTATCCCTATAGCCACCTTTTACCAACTCCTTCCTCTCCTGCATTGAAGACATGAAACATGTTTTACAGAGGTACATTTAGGTTCCTCTGCAACTATATAGAGTGGAAAACAATTTCCGTAGTTGAGATTCCTTCATTGCAAAGTTAGGGTTAACTATTACCATATCCAGAGACAACCCACAAAACTTCCAATGCTAACAGACTAAAACTTTTTCTTATTTAGTTTTAAGCATGAATTATCTTTATTTTCCCCATCCAGTTCATACATGGTATTGGAAAAAAAAAACATTAGGAACGGATCTACGGGTCCAATTGGCAAAGAGCTGATCCACCTCTAGGCTAGCAAACTCATAATCCTGTATGTTATCCACAGATCAACCTGCCAAACGACATAGAAGCAAAAAAAAATCCGCTACCCGTTTACTTGGAAACAAACTATTCACTATTTGCTAAACAATCCACCAAAACACACAGCACCTAAATGGTCAAAAATCCGGTTTAACATGTTATTTTAAAAACTTTTACACACGCATCTTATCTGAACTTAACTGCTAGAGTGGAGTACACCAATCACTAAAAAGGGGAAAAATACAATCGAAATTGAACCTTTTCCTTATTCTACTTCTACTATCGGATCGCGAGTCATAGGATCACAGTTAACATCCCATACCAAAAGATTACAAGCTTAACAATCCACAAACAAAAGACGGGGGCTAGAACCCGAAGTACCTCAGTGAGTTGCTTTATTTTGAGTTCAACAGGAGAGGGAGCAGCTTCCACAGGGGTGCCTTGAGGGGAAACTGGGGTGGGCTTGAGCTCCTTCTTGAGGTCATTGATCTCGTTCTGTACGGTCCGGACCCTCCTCCATTGCCAGCCCAAGAAGCCAGCCCACAAAGTGTAGGCAAACAAGCCTCCCATTACAATGGGGTGTATTAGAGCCAAAGTCCTCCCTTCCAATATCCCAAACTCCCCACCGGAAGCAAGTGCATCCTATCACATCATATCACATTCCACCATTTAAGAAAACATCAGAACAATACCCTACCCTACATTCTAATTCTGATTTAGAGAGGAGCGTGTTGAGAATCCCCTCGATCGAAAGTAGCTTTGCACGGACTTTGACTTCTGTAATGAAATGGGGTCATGCGAGCGCATGATCAACCCGCTCTGATAGAATTTCCATATCTAACACAAAACCTTAAGGCACGCACTGGGTAGGTGGATTTTCAACAATTATAAAGTAGCTTTGCACTTGTGGCAAATATAGAGCCTTTCTAACTGAAGTCTTCCAGTCATAAGTAATCAACATGTAGGCCTCATTTGAACAAAATCTGATCAATGCACAAGTAATATATCCCAACTAGCACTCAACCAAAGAAGAAGAGGGTGGGGTGGGAGAAGTTGCACCTTGGTGTCCAAGAAGAAAGGCAATGCGAGGGCGGTGAGGGGGAGAGAAGAAGCTGGGGAGGTTGTGTGGTGGTGAACGGTGTCAGGGATGAGCCCTTGTGGTGGGTTACTACTACTACTACTACTAGTACTAGTACAAGGATTGTCATTTCTCGAGGCAGCCAATTTTGGCAGTTTGGAGTGAACTTGTAATGGGCGGCTTTTGGGTTTGGGTTTGGTTTTGGAAGAAAGGAAGAGAAGTGGCGGAGGGCTGAGTGTGGTCGCCATGCTCTCTGAATTTTGAACCTGTTTTTGTTTTGTTTTCTGTCTTTGATGTTTTATTTTATGGGGAGAGAGAAAGGGGGGGACGGAGATATATGACAGGCTACAAATAAATAAGAGACGATAAGGATGGGAGAGAGATTTCACTAAGTTTCTGAATCTGTCGGTGGTGCTTTCTTTTGAGTTTAGTTTTAAATGTGTGAAGAAGAGGAAATAAATAATACCCATTTACATTACTTTTGAACAACTTTGTGTTTGGTGTCCAAAGTTCATAACAATTTGGGCCAGAACCCAATTAAGGGGACCCTGCCTGTGCGTTCAAGTTGAACATCACGCTCTCGGCTCGCCCGAGGTGGGCCCTCGCTCTGGATTATGGGGCTTGGAGAAGGCGCTGGGCCTCCATGCATCTTTCGCCCGGGTTCATTCTTAAACTAATTATATTGGACCAACGAAAATTGCTCCAATTAGTTATTTAAAAAAAAACTATATTCATTTAAGAAATTTTTTGTTTCGAATAGAAATATATAAAAATATATTATTCAGAGAGAGAGTTGTTATAATTGTAATGGCGATCAAGATCAACAAATATTGCCAACCTTTTAGACCTTTTGAGTTACGTGGTAAAGAATAGGCTGAAAATTTTAGTATTGGAGTCTCTGACCAGGTTTCAAACCTTGCAATAGAAAAAAAATAATTGTAAGAGAATCATTGGTAATTACATATGGACAAAGTAAATTAGAGAATGACGCAAATTAAAGGCTTTAGCTTTAGCGTCACCCGTAGAAATGGTTAGACCACCCGCAGCAACGAGCTTTTGCTCGCGCGGATAGTTATTTTATTATTTTAAAAAAACAACAACTAAAAGGGAGAAGGGGACGATCGGCCGAGCGATACTCGTTTCCCGATCGTCGCTCGCGAGTGACCAGACTTTTTTTTCTCTTTACTTATTTATCTATTTAGTTTCACTTTGTATAATATTATTCGTTAAAATAAATATTTTTGGATAATATTTTTGTGATTATAAAAATTAAAATTATCTTTAACAAAATTAAAATTCAATTTTTAATATATATATAATAGAACTCAATATTGACATATTTTGATTCATAATTTGTATTCAAACTTTTGACATTACTAAATCGTTCGAATATTAATTTCAAACATATTTTTGATATTCTTACACTTCAAATTTGGAGAAGTTATAAACTAAAAAATTGTAGATATATATCTCACCTTCACAACGCAATTTGAATTAACTCAATCGGACTCCGGAATAAGAAGTTGTGGCTCCCAAATCAAAACTCGTACTCGTAACTCGCTCGACTATTGACTTCAAACATATTTTTGACATTCTTATACTTCGAATTTAGAGAAGTCATAAACTAAAAAGTTATAGATATATATCCCACCTTCACAAAGCAACTTGAATCAACTCAATCAGACTCCGAAATAAGAAGTTTTGACTCACAAATCAAAACTCGTACTTGTAACTCGCTCGACTATTAACTTCAAACCTAATTTTGATATTCTTACTCTCCAAATTTGGAGAAGTCATGAACTAAAAAATTATAGATATATGTCCCACCTTCATAAAACAACTTGAATCAACTCAATCAGATTCTTAAATAAGAAGTTGTGGTTCCCAAACCAAAACTTGTACTCGTAATTTATATATATATAAAATGATAGTAGATAATATATGAATGAAGTAGAGGGATCTTAATTTCTATCTACTTTTGTAGTCATTTTGTAATCTTAATTTTATTACTTTATTGTAATTTTTTTCCTTGTTATAATTACGGAATAATCATTATCGTATATTTATTATAATTTATATATATATGATAGTAGATAAGATGTGAATGAGAGAGAAATTAATTATTTATTATGTGAACTGGTTTGTTGCTGTGGGTAGAAAATTATGAAGTTGGATTGGGTATGAATGAGAGAAAAATTAATTGTTTATTTCGTAAACTGGATTAGATAAATTGTTGCTGTGGATAGTCTTAGTCTGCCAGAGCGGCAACGTTGAACCACACGCAAGCCTAAGGTGTCCGGCGTTGTATCTGATGGGAAAAAGAAAATGAATTTTAATTGAAAGTAATGGGCTGACGTGGACGTTGCCCACCCTACGGATTTGTTTATTACTTATACCGTGTTAATCCCGCGTGAGATCTGTAACTAATTATAATAATATCGGCCAATTTATCCTTTTCTCACTCTTTTTTTAACCTTTGAATATGATCATCGACCTTTCCGAAAAGCGAAAAAGTGCCTTTATATTAAGTGATGATATATTTAAAAAGTCATACCAAAAAAGTTATATTTTCTTTATGAGTGGTTGAGTTTAAGTTTCACAGATAAAAAAGATATTATTAAAATATATACTTTTCTGAAAGGTAAAATAATTAAAATAGGTACTCAATAAATAAGACCCGACAACAATTGATTAGTATAATATTATAAGGCATTTTAATATTGTAAATTAAAAACGAGCTACGTATATATCGTATCAATATGTTCTTCATGATCAAACTAGGTAAAAAGATTTTGCGAAAAGTTGGAAGTAGGGATGACAATGGGTACGGTATTGGTAGAATCCTATCCATACCTTAATTTTTTGAGTTGGACCAATATCCTACCCTCGACCCTATAATTTTTTTATTATTAGATTCATACCCTACTCTCTTGGAGACCCAGGATCTACAGGGTCTGCATGGTCCAACCCTTTAACGCTTTACTTTTTGATAATTTTTAATCAAAAATTAATTTCTATATAAAATATAAATAATTCAAGACATCTACTACGTTACACATCAACATTCAATATAAAATTAATGAAACATTAAATTTTGTAATTTAATTTCAATAGTACAAAGTTTTTTCTTTCGAGTTTGAAGTACATAATTAATTCGACAAAAGAAATATATAAAATGTCGACTTTTAATGATCCATCATTCACGACATCTTATAAACTGATTGTCTAATAACATAATAAATATGTTAAAATTAACCATAAAATACATTATATATATTATCAATAGGGTCTAACTATGGTCTAATTAGGGTACAATCTAAAGTAAGGTAAAAATGTAAGGGTAGGGTACGACGCACATTGTCTAACTATGGATTCATACCTTACCCTAGATCCTACTTCTAAACATGGACCCATATCCATAATATATTATAGACCCAGTCAAAATCAACATATCCTAGACCCGTATGGTAAGGGTAGGTCCGACCCATATGGTATGGATATTTCTGACATCCCTAGTTGGAAGACAGAGAGGAAAGAAGAGGGAGGGGAATTTCCATAATGGTACTTTATACTTGATGATCTTTGAGTTCGTGACTTTCTGGTTTGATCAAAAAAATATGATTATTTTAGATAAGGCCGTTTTTTTGGGTACGTATTAAACTGATGTTTCCAAACTATGGAGTACTGGAGAAGGAAATAGTAGACAATGAGGGACTAAAAAGAAGTTTCTCCTAGAATGAATCCACTTGGATGCATCAACCACCTAATTTTTATGTAATCATGGACGAGATCTTAGCACACGTCACAGTGGCTCCGCAAATATGTTTTTTTAGGATCACTATTTTTTTTTAAGCAGTGGCTCCATTGGTGTTGGCAGAGCCAGGCAGCCAGCCAATGTATGCAACGAAATTGTCAAGGTTGTGCAATTTGGTCTTCGGGGACAATTTCACGCTGAAAGGCTAACAATTGGCATATTTTTAGCTCTAAAATATAATATCCAGCTTCAGAAATGGAGCAAACCTGGGAAATTCCTTATGTTCTTAATTTTTTTAATATCTGTTATTTATATTCAAACATTTTTTAGCTTATTTAGAGACGGCTTCCCAACAACTTTAGATTAAGCCCAAATTTCTTTCATTTGATTTTTTTACATTTGTAAAATTAATTCAAAACTTCTTGAATTAATAAAAAAAATTACCAACTCCTTTTAAACTATAAACGTCCAGTTGAATATAATTTTTTTATATTTTACCATTGGATATGTACTCGGTTCCACCGAAGATGACGATTAATTTTCCACCATAATCTCGAACTAGTTCTCATCAAAACTTTAGAGTACTTATTGGCCGCATTTCGTCCTTCCACTCATGCGATGGTTTTTTTTTTTGTGTGGAAGCGATAAATGACGCTAATTGGTGGTCTACTTTGGTCGATGAGATGAAAATCATGGATAATAGTAGTAACAGACAATAATATCTTGTCACACGTTGCAATCATCCATTTGATTTGTTTTCTTATGTGTTTGGTTAAGAATGTCTGTAAATAACTCGCAAAAAATGGATTTATATAACCAAAATGGAACGTATTATTTTGCTAACGTCTTGGAACATCTACATGTATGCTTTTTTGAAGGTTGATATAGCAAACCTATGACACCCTCAAAAAAGCAAATTTATAACAGGTATCAGGTTTTTTAAACTATTTTAAACAAAGTAATGTCAATTCATTGCAGATCTTATTCAGACATAGATTACATCAATCCTAAACAAGTCCACGAGGCAAATACACGGCCCTAAAAAACTAACCAATGCGACGTATAAAGTGTTGTTTGCATATGTTTTTGGCAATATGTCATTGATTGGAACTGGGCATTTCTTTTTGTCCTCTCAAATATTTCACTCGTTTAAATATGTTACATGTCAATATATATAATGTATTTACGAGACAATTTGATAGTAATTAGCATGAGATGTACATCATTAACGCATGTTAATTGTGACATGATAATCAAAATTTACACACAATTAAAAAAATCTCATGTAATCGACTAAACATGCTCCGTTGGTTACATGACATATCGTACCAGTTGGCCACCACTAGGCTATTGGCCAACTAATTAGATTGTGAAAAAATACCATTTTTTTACAAGGAAAGTTTCGCCAATCAAA